>JAWNNI010000213.1:9313333-10541666 GCA_035043065.1 Hirtodrosophila confusa | reverse complement strand
ACTATTGTCCCCCAGAAAGGCAATGTTATCGATGCCCACCTTGATGAGATCACAGACGCCGCGCTGCAACTCCGGCACGCTCAACAGATCCTGCATATAGCCAATGTTCTCCTCGTTGTAGAAGGCTTTGACCAGCCGTATATCGCTTAGATACATTACAAATATGCTGAGGCATTCGTGTAGCACGCGATAGTGGTTCAGCTTGCAGGATACCAGCAGGAGCGGCAACTTGTTTGCTGGTTTGGACATTGTGCTGCATTCGCTCAGTTGCTTGTATTGCCTGAAAATGGGCAGCCCCACCTCGGCCAGAATGCCAGCGGCCAGATCATAGGACAACAAGTAGGCAATGTGCTTGAGATGCTTGAGAAAGAGCAGCATGGACGTACTGTTCAACAAGGCACGATAGTTGTCCTTATAGATGCCCAGCAGCTGCGAGTGAAACGCTGGAGATTTCAGCTTCTCCTCGCAGACGGCACAATGTTGAGGTGAACGTTTTACAAAGACTGTGTGCAGCACATTGTAGTGCAGAAACTTGTAGGCGCATTTCTGATAGCTGCCCGATAGCTGGGTTGCCAGGCGCAGGCAGGTGGCATAGTTGGCCGCATTGTAATGGCAGCAACAGCTGCCGGTGCGAAGCAGCGAGCGCACGCTATGCTCCTGTAGCTCCGTCACAAGGCTGGGCAATAGCTGATACAGCTTGCCCTGGAAATAACAGCTGAGCGAGCGTTCAGTGCAATGCAATTGACTGTGGCGTTGTCGCTTGTAGTGTCGTGGTGGCTGCTGCTGCTTTGGCAATGCGCTGGAGGTGCTGCTCTCCATGAGGCACTGCAGCTGTTGCTCCTGGCGTGACAAATGGTCAGTGAGACGCAGCAGCAGCTTGTAGATATGCAGGAAAAGCAGCGATGTGCAAGTGGTTGATGTGGCCGCCTCCTGTAGCACATCGAAGCAGCTATCAAAGTTCGTTACATCAATTTGACTCAGCTGCTGTGCGCCATGCTCCACCAGATTGTGTAGCGTGCCAAACATAATGTAGAGTATGCCATGAGACAACATGGGACTGCCTCGATTGGCAGCCAGCGCATACAGGAGCTGACTAAAGTTGCTATTGAAATCCAAAGCATTATTCTGCTGTTCGTGTATGTAGAAATTGTTCACACAGTGCGCTATCAACTGCAGCAGTTCAAATTTGATAATCTCATCGTTTCCACAGGTAGCTGGCAGCTCCAGCTCATCCATGCAGCCGCTGCACAAATGACCAAGCGCAAAATTGTGCACAGTCACACTCAGCTGAGGATCCTGCTCCGCATCAATGCAACGCGTTAGCAATTGGATAAGCAGCAGCGCCAACTCATCACTCGTTTTGGTGCCAGCTTTAAATTGCTCAAAGCTGCCAAGAATCTCTATAGTCAATTGTTGCTGCGGCTGTTGTTGTTGCTGTTGCTGCTGCTGACGTCGGGTCTTGCTGCGCTGTGTGTTCAGGTGAAAGCTGCCAATGAACTGAGCAATGCTTGTGAGCGGCTGCAGCGGCGCATTTGAGTCGCTCCATTTGCAATTGGGAAACAAATTGATGCACAACTGGCAGAGGCTCTTCTGTGAGGCAATATGCTGCAAAAGCCAAGAACTGATAATGATAATGTAACTAAGTGATAACTGCTTGCCTTCACTTGCCTTGATTTGCACGCGGAGCAGAAAGGCGAGCAAGTGCTGACCCAAGCTGTTGGTGAGAAATGTGCGCAGCGCAAGAATCTTGTTGCAATCACTGGGCGTGCTAAGTATCAGCTTTAATATGGATAAGAAATATGGGGTTAAATTGTTATAGATACTCTCGTTGCAAAGAAATTTGTTGGTAAGCACACATTGGCCAGTGTTTCAACTACTACTATTTCCACACCTGTGCTAGATTGTGTTCTTTACGTAGCTGCTTGATGCATTTGTCCTGCTGTTCCGTTTCCTGTGAGCGTTTGGCCGCGCTTATGATTTGATAAACCTGCGCCAGCAAATATGAACACAGCTCCTCGGGCAGCTGATTAAAGTGACTTAAAGCGAAAAACTTTTGAGTTGTTTGCGGTTCAAAGAGGCCTTTGTTCATGCTCACCTAATGAACTGCGCATCTTGCAGTGTTTGATCATCCAAGTACTGAAAGTTGTAGAGTAATAGCCAAAGCCAGTGTTCCTGCAAGCGAAGACTGATAAGTGAAAGTAGATACTTTTGTGGTATCCGAGTTGCAATACAAACCTTGACACTCGCGGCTTGGTTATCATTCGCCTCAGAGTCTGAGGCATGCAGATAATGGCTCCAAAGTCTGTTTAATGTGGACAGTAGCAGTTGACGTTGCTCCTCCTGCTGCTGCTTCTGCTGTTCGGTGGCCATGGCAATATACTCGCGCCCTGCTGGTTGCTACTGCTGCTGCTGCTGTCTTCTTAAGCATCGGGCAACGTTGTGGCCGCAATAAGCGCTGGAACAAAACTGAGCAAAGCCAACGCAGTATAAGCTGTAATTAAGCAAGTAAATTACGCGTATAAGTAAGCATTTAAGTGCATTTGTATGTATGTAAATATGCGTGAGTGTCAGAGATAGGGCGAGCACGGAAAGAGAAAATGGGTGGTATAATGCAGCGTTTGCGATGTGTGATTATTTGCAGCAGCAGAAAGACAGAGGCCGGTGAAGCTGATTATTTGGACGAGGCAACAATGGAAACTTTTATAGTTGTTGTTGCTGTATGGATGCAGGAAAACTATACGATTGCTATTTATAGACATGCACCAATGGAACTGCATTCTGTTGTCAGGCCAAGCCAGAGCCGGCATTTGATGATGAGCGGGGCATTATTATCATCGGTAGGGGTAGGGGGAAGCAACAGGGGGTTGGCACACAGCCTCCATCTATCGGGTAAACAGCTGGCAATGATGCGTGTCTTTAACGGTTTATGCACGCAGCGCAGCCGAGATAAGCGGCCAACTAAAAGCAGCGCTGCACGCGACGCTGTCGCTGTTTTGATCAATAGAAAGCACATAATTAATGAATTGACCGAAAGCCAATTAAAAAGCCTGCTTATCGGCCAATGACAGCAACAACAACAAGCGTAAGCAACAATTGCGATGTAAACAAACCAAAAAAATAAATGTTCGCTCCGAAGATGTCCAATTTCTAAACTGCGTAAATTCGCGCTGACGCTGCTTAAATATGCCTAGGCGTTTAATTTTTGCACATAGTATATAAAAGCACGAAATCATCAGACCTTACCCACAAAAAAAAAACAAAAAGCACACAAAAAAAAGTACCGAAAACCGCAGACGACAATAAACAGTTTAAGACGCCATTTTGATTTCAAGTGTATACTGTCATACACATATTTATGTTTAACGTAATTTAAGTTTTTCTACTTAAAACAGCTTGTGGCTTCGATGCGCGTCTCTGTGCTGCGTGCGTTCTATTGTTATAAACAAAAAAGCGTTTTGAGAACTGCTTTGTTATTGCAGAAATCAGCTGTGCTCGATAGTTCGATAGTTTGCTGTGACCACATATATCGATTGTCTGACAAACATCGCTTTGCAGCGATATGGCTTACATCGATAGAAATCTTGTGTGTTTCTGACATCCCTAATTGACGGGTTTCAGTTGATCAAAATTTGGACCGAAGTTCGCTTCAAAAACGGCAATATTGCTTGTTTTTGAGTGATAATTTTTAAATTTTTCGTGCATTTAATTCAAATTAAATAAAATGTTGCGCAGTTTTGTTGCGTGCAAGAGCCTGGGCAGCAAGAACCAAGCGTTCAAGGTGAGCGAGTTGCAGATAGATTTAAGTATCTCAAAAGTAAATGTATCTTAGTAACAGCAACAAATATACATTTCATAGCAAATGCATCTCTACGATGCTTTAATCAGAAAATTGCAAAAATGTGCGCCTACTGGTTTCTGTTTAATAATAACAAAACTAGTCTTGAGACAGGTGTTCAGCAACCACATGTTGATATGCTAAAAATAAATACAGTTTACTATATCATATATGTATGTGTAAGTGTGTATGTAATTACTATATTGTTGTAGTTGATTTGATAAGTTTATTTGGGTCTGTCTGGCTGGTGGCACTGATAGCGATGTTTTGATCGCGATCACCCCACGCGTGGACGTCCCCTTGCCCTTGACCACACGAGCGTATAATTTAATAAATAGGCGTTCTTACGTAAGTATCTTTTTTGCACTAATGGCATAGAAACCACGCACACGACAACAACAAAAACAACATGATAATCATGGCAAACAAGTATGCAAATTGTTAGATAGAACTTTTATTTAAGCCGTATTCTCACTTACAGCTCATTGCCTGCTACTCGACCTCCGGTAAACAGGGCAAGATCTACGAGTCGGCTATTGATGCTGTGGCCGATGTTAAGGATGGCTCCAAGATACTTTTTGGCGGATTTGGCATATGCGGCATTCCCGAAAAGATGATCGATGCGCTGAAGCAGAAGGGTGTCAAGGATATTACTGCAGTTTCCAACAATGGCGGTAAGAAATTCATTTCAACTATGGTGTAATGACAGTTGCTGGAGTTAGTGCAATGGAATATAAAAACTAGTTCCCTAGTTGAACTACTTCACGCATTCGCTTTTGAACTAGTGCAGGTTATATCCACAATAGATCTGGTCTTAATCAGCAGTAGGCCCAGTAACAAGCACTTATATTTTTATATTTGTCGCTATCTGTATAAAAACACATGTCTTTAGATTTATTAAATTAGATTAACACGATTTGAAGAGGATTAGGTGAGGTCGTTAGGTGATTAAACTGTCTTAAGCAATGAAATTAGGTTAGGAGCACAGTTAATGCATCCAAAAACCGAATCAGGTCGCTTTGACGCAACTGAACAATGGACGGCTCAAAGAAATCCTGCAAGAGGCTGGTCTTGCTCTTCTGCGCTGCCTGTTCAAATGACTTGCCAAAGAAGTTCTTGGGTGAATCCTCGCGCACCGGCGGAATGCCAACCAGCAGACACATGTCCTGCGCCGCATCCAGTGGGCAGGTGGCGATTAGGGGCAGATCGGCCGCTTGGTGCGTTTTCGTTGTGGCCACATGCCCATGCAGCACGAATTTTGCTAGCAGCGCCAGCGCATACGGATAGGAGAAGAACGCGTGTTCCTCCTGCAGTACATAATAAAAGAGCGAGCCCGTCGAGTGCACCTGATGCGCCGCCAGACAGCTCTGCACCTGCCTGAATATGGCCGCATGCAGCAGCTTGGCATTGTCAATGCCCACATTGAGCAGCTGCCTCTGCTGGCGCGTCAGTGCATCCGAACCCTCCATGAATCAATCCTCTGGTGTCTTGTGCTTCTTTATCGATTGCAGGATGGCAAGCAGCGCATGAACATAGTCGGCAGCAGCGTAACGGCTTCGATAGCCATAACTGAGCGTGAAGGTGCCATAGACAATGTCCGGTATGCCATACTTCTCAGCCAGCTGCTCGAGCCTGGAGCTGTATTCCCTGCGCAGTATTAGATCCATGGCGCCGTACTTCTGGCGTGCATGCACCAGCGGCAGGCCCATTTCGACGAGCAGCTCGTGTAGCCGCTTCTCCCCATGCAACGTCCACAGCTTCATCTGTCAGGCGGAGTAGCGCGAGCAGCGCATGGACTCGGTAACACTCCAGTGTCTATAGAGCACCAAATGTAGATCATTCTCAAAACAGATCTTAGGGGCGCTCATTGTGTGTTGATCGTTGGTCCTGTGGGTCAGACGCGATACATGGGACTGTATGTGCTCTAGTTCAAGCGTGTAGGCGCTGCTCTCGATCTTGCCCAGCAACAGCTGCTCGCTGATGCCCACTATGGCCCACCAGAGCAGATCCATGTTGTCCTTGGACAGCTTCCAAGCCAGCTCAAATATAAGCAACGCTGTCAAGCGACCATAGTAGCTGAATTGTGTGTAGTCAAACATGGTGCGATCCCGCTCCAACTCCCACTGTGCTCGTGCTCGTTGTTGCAACACCTGCTGCTCATGCCGCTGCATCCGGCTGAGCTCACCCCATCCACATCTCCGTCATTATGCTCGCCATTCGAATCATCGAGTATTGTCTCAAATGCTGGTAGGTTCTCCTCCAGTGTTGAATCTCCCAAAATGCACACCTGCCGATCGCTGTAAACGTTGCAAACGTCCAGTGGCCGATGGGAATCGCATATGTAGAAGGCAACATCCTCTGCCGGTTGCAGCAGCTCCACAATGTCCATGCACCCGCCGCAGTTTACCAACACAACGAACTTGACATCGCTCCGATGCTCGGCATAGGAACGGCGCAATCCCGTTACCCCCATAATAGGCACCACTGTATAGAGCATGTGATCGTATTTAAACAGCGACTGCAGAATTTTGCTGGCACAAATCGCATCCACGTCATAGTTGACAATGATCAGAACGCGTTTACCTATTAGCAGCCTATAAAAGTCATTTTTATTAATTGGTAAGGCGATAAAAATAACAGTTTCCTTGATTCAATTATAGTTCCTGAACTAGTTCAGCCATTCCTGAAGAACTAAAGAGAGTTTTGTTATAGCGTTGCCAGACAGCTATAATCGCGATTTGAAATAAACAACAATTTATCATTGCACTATTAACTAACAACTGTTCTGACCTCCAACATAAACCAAAATAAACTCCTTAAACGTTATCTCTCATATCTGCTATGCGCACTTTCAGGCGTCGACGATTGCGGCTTGGGCGTGCTGATTAAGCAGAAGCAGCTGACCAAGGTAATTGGCTCGTATGTGGGCGAGAATACCGAACTGGTGCGTCAGTATCTGGCCGGTGAGCTGGCCGTTGAGTTGACCCCACAGGGCACCTTGGCGGAGAAGATTCGCGCTGGCGGCGCTGGCATACCTGCCTTTTTCACCCCCACAGGCTATGCCACACTGGTGCAGGAGGGCGGCGCACCAATTAAGTACACGAAAGATGGCAAGGTGGCCATTTCCAGTGAAAAGAAACCCGTACAGTCCTTCAACGGTCGCAACTATGTCATGGAGGAGTCCATCTTTGGCGACTTTGCCTTTGTCAAGGCACAGAAGGCCGACGCGCTGGGCAATTTAGTCTTTAACAAATCGGCGCGCAACTTTAATGCGCCCATGTGCCGCGCCGCAAAGGTAACCGTCGCTGAGGTGGAGGAAATTGTGCCCGTGGGCGCACTCTCGCCGGATGAGATCCATGTGCCCGGCATCTATGTGAAGCGCATCTTCAAGGGCACCAACTATAGAAAGCGCGTGGAGCGTTTGCGCATCACAGAGCCCAAGCAGGCCGGCAAACCTGCCGCTGAGGTTAGTCCTGCTCAGGCATTGCGCGAGCGCATCGCTCGTCGTGTGGCGCTGGAGTTCTGTGATGGCATGTACGCCAATTTGGGCATTGGCATACCTGTGCTATCGTCCAACTACATACCCAAGGGCATGAGCGTTATGCTACAGTCGGAGAACGGCATCTTGGGCTTGGGTCCATTTCCCACAAAGGATAACGTCGATCCGGATTTGATTAATGCGGGCAAGGAGAGTGTCACTGTAATGCCAGGTGCTGCCTACTTTGGCTCCGATGACAGCTTTGCCATGATACGCGGCGGTCACGTGGACCTGACCATTTTGGGCGCCATGGAGGTGTCGGCCACTGGCGATTTGGCCAACTGGATGATACCCGTAAGTGTTATTGGCTGGCAATTAATTACAACTACTTTCAACAATTGATTATCAATTGCAGGGCAAGCTGGTGAAGGGCATGGGCGGCGCCATGGATCTGGTGGCTGCACCAGGCACAAAAGTCATCATTACAATGGAGCACAATGCCCGCGATGGCTCGCCAAAGATTCTGGACAGCTGCTCGCTGCCGCTGACGGGCAAGGAAGTTATCGACCTGATCATCTCAGAGAAAGCAGTGTTTCAGGTGGAAAAGGGCGTGGGCCTCACACTGACTGAGGTCGCCGAGGGCTACACCGTGGATGATATTATTGCCTGCACGGGCGCCAAGTTCACCATCTCTCCGAATGTTAAGCAAATGGCGCAAATACCCATTTGAAACGATCCAAGAACTGTGTGCAATCAGAAGGCTAATTAATAATACTGCAATTAGAAGGTTATAGAAAAATACTTTACAGGTTCTCAAGTGATATGTTTGTGCATTTATTGTTATTGAACGTGAAACACTAATCGTTGTTATTACCATTAAAGTGTAAAGTTGTTGTATATAATTGTTTTAGTGACGTCTGGAACTCAGCCCATTGCCTTAGCCATGTTCTTCAAGGCATCGGAGCGATGTGCGAGTCGCATTTGTTTGTTGAGAATGTCAAAGGTGCGATTATATTTGCTGTTGGATTCGTTGCGGCAGATGGCGCAGAACTGTGAGGACAATACGTGGAGTGGACTTCGAAAATAGAGATCCTTCTGCATGGTTAAGGAGTTCTTATGATGCGACATCATATGCAGCACAAGCTCCAGCACGGACAGCAGAGTCCACACAAGAAAGTTCACGCAGAATAATGTTGGTATCAGGAAGAGCAAGAATGAATTTTTACGCTCATAGCCCAGTATAATGTTCTGGAATTGTTTACATTAAGATTATTTCATAAATTGTATAAATCTCTGTCCAACTTACGCTACTAACGCCATCCATTTCGATGTAATCCTCTCGCTCATAGCCGGGCGTTGTTTTCTTGAGTTCGGGAGACATTTTCTGTGTTTTATTGCCAACTACATGTTTGGCCGTTATATCAAGTCCTCCTGGTACTTATTGGCCAGCTTTTTGTCCATCTCGTCACAGATTGTGCCGCGCAAGAAATGTCGAGGCACATGAAAATTGCCGTGCTTGCGATATCGGACTTTCATTTGATCGTTGACCGGCTCCCCGGTCTCTTCATCATATTTGGGCTGTTTGACGCGTGCTGAATCAGTATAGAAATACTCAAACTCACCAGTTTCACTATTCTGCAAAGACATTAAGATAAGCTTAACGTTAAAGATTGACAAAACATCCGATAAGCAAAAAGCTCTTAGACGAGTATGATAATTAAAAGAGGCCTTTTAAAATGAACATTTCAAATAGTCTGCTAAATTTGCACAAAACACTGTCACGCTGTGTTGTAAATAATATACATAGTATGTTTCCAAAAAAAGCAATGAAATTGTTTATTTATTATTGTACGAATATAGACAAGCTTTTCTGATAAGACGACCCCAGCCAGGGGAAGCTAAAGAGCTTGCCGATACCGATACCGATACCGTCTGTTCAAATTGCCAGTGATTCATAATTTAGCACGCGAAATGTATTCCATTTTCAATATATATACTAACATACTACACTTCTTACCACAAACATGTTTAGCTTGATACTAACTTTAGCTAGAATTCGGCATTTTGCCGTCGGGCTTGCCCGACATTAATAACAACTTATCGCTATCAGCAAGACAGGGGAGATACGGCGCCTGATAGCTTATGAAATGTTTTTAGGACTTATCATTACAGGCTCTATTAAATATTGTATGCTGGCAGCTGTCTCAAATGTCTATTCTCTAAGGTCTTATATGGCAATGAGCCAAAACACGCCCATCAATTGGCAATTGTTGCATATAGAACTGACAAATTGCAGCAATTGGGGGGGATATTTCCTATTGTGCAACTATAAACTTGATCGTATATATATAGTATCATTAACGAGACTGAAGTCGCGTGAGAATGCATTTCGACGCTAATCCAAATTGAAGCTTAGAAAATAAAAACAAAATACAAAAACAAATAACACGTTTATTTTATGACTTAATATGCAGCTATTATTAAAATTATATTATATGCTATTAAATTGTTTATATGCGAGTACAATCTTCCACTTGCGAGTTTCTATAATCGAAATGAAACATTTTCTAGCCCCCACACTGTAACGTGAGCTTTTTTTATAATGTTTAACTAACCTAATGCACCTAGAAATGAATTCAATTGGCTTTATACTCGACGCTTGTTTGCAAATTAAGCTAATAGTAGAATGCTTTGAATAATAAAAAACCCTTTTATACCGGGGGGTCTTACGTACTAGTATACTAAACCATTTGTAAGTCAACCAGTTGTAATATTTTAATTGTAAGTTATAGAAGGTTAGCATGAAAACATCAGAATGTAATTAGACTGTTTTGAAAGGGTACTTCAAAGTTATTATTACGAATGTTCTATAATTTGATGGTAGTACTATGATAAAGCTACCCAGTCGTTGTCAATGTTATTGTTATTACATATGATAGATAAACAATCAACTGATAATGGCTTGGCTTATCAACGTTCTGCATACGTCACAGTCTGCCTATAGAGTCCATTTGAGTTTGTTAAAGATCAACCTGTCTGGGCTATATAAATCATAGTAAACTCCTTTATAGGTCGCATTTTACATATACATATACTAAAAGATTCCATCAAATATATATATATATATATATAAATATCTCATCTCTCTCTCTCCTCGTCTTTCTCTTTTCCAAACAAAAGCCTAAAACGAGTTTACCCAGACATCATTTAAATTCAAAAATGGAGCTTGGTATCGAGACCCGCCGAAGGGGAATAATTATAAGTTATTATAAAATTATAGTGTTGGCGATTCCCCCGAATCGTATTTTGGGCCAAAACGCGTTTGCTGCTCACCTTTATGGAATAGACCATAGTTGGTTGGGTTATTTTGTTATTGCTGTCTTTGTTGTTGGCTTTTTTACTATTATTGTTTAAGTATGCGAAAGGTTTTTATTACTTGAATTTTTTTATTCAGTTAGTATAAAGTTTTGTTTACTTTCGGGCGCTTCTCTTTAGCTTTTATTTATTGATATTTCTTTTCATGCTAACCAAATAAACACACACAAAATGCACAACAAATATACATAGATATTGTTTATATATATGCAATATATATTATATATGTATATTTGTACTATTAGGCATTTAATTTGTCACCGAGCGTTTCACTTGTCGTAAAAACAATGGGAAAATTGTAAATTGTTGCACAGATACTATTAAAACTGTCTGTTTGAGTGTCTCGTTGATTGATTACATGTAATTACATTTAATTTCAATAAATTTTCCGCACATTTAATTACATACACATGCGTTTATTACAATAATAATAAATATATAGTATAATATTCTCTAGCCGCCGCCAAGCTAGGTATTTTCGCGCACGATGAAAATGATGAAGAGATGAGAAAAATCCACGTCTGTTATGAGCAGCTTTTTAATGAAGAATGAGCGACAAGGCAATAAATATAAACAAATAACAAAACTTAAGTGAATTATGAACAATTAACTCAATATGGCACTGTTAAAACAGAGACGACAAGTGGAAAAGCTTTCGAATAATAGCGCTTAACTTTAGATCGCTTAACAGCGCCAAGTGAGTTGGCAGCACCACGCTGTAAGTTTACCGGTCAAAGCTTTCAATTTAAGCGGGCTTTTCAAAAAGCTACTTGCTGTCTTTGCTAAACAGAATAGAAGCTTTTGTCGTATGAAAGATTAAGTTATCAGCACTCAGAACTCTCGAAATGATCTGTTTTTAATCGAGTTAGTTAGTTAATGTATAGATTTGTAAAGCATGACGTACTGCTGGTGACATGACAGTATCTATGTATCTATGTATCTATGTCTTAAAGGTCAGCATCAAAGCGAGTATACGATTTACGAAATGCCCACGATATTATCGCTTGTTTATCTTAAAAGATTACCGTCATTGTGGGTCCCCCCCATTTTGGAGGCGTTGAACCACTTCGACGTGTGTTTTTAATTTAGTAGCTGCGCGTTGGGCTAATCGTTTGGTTGCGCTTTTAACCGAACTTCCAGGAACACGTTGGGCCCGGTGATAGTGTGAAGTGTATCTGTTATCTTTATAATCGCGAGTGTTTTAATCGATTTATGTTTAGTAGGGAAGTTTCATCAAATTTTGCACAATGCAGTGAGTAAATTATAGTATTCAACTGAAATGATTCAGGCATAAACTCTTAGCCAACTGATGAGCAAATAGTGATCACAAGCTGCCTCATTTTTTATCATTTTATCATCTGAAAGACTCAGTTGGGGTAGCTGTTGCTAGTTTGTGATTGCGTTTTTTAAAAGTCATTAATTTTAATCGCATAACAGAAACAAATAGAGGTTTTATGAGATTTATACCCGTTTACTGTCCCAGTAAACATTTATAAGTGTTTTGTTCTTTGGAATATTTATCAGTTTATAAACGCATAAACAAAGTCCCACGCGATTGAAGGCGATTAGAAGTGGAAATTGTATAAATCAAACTAACGTAATTGCAATTACCTATCGCTTATCTTAGAGACCATATCAAGAATGCTTCGATTGTGTATCCACAAAACGTCAAGGCAACAATTGCCTCCAATGATGACTACGATCCCCATTTGCATCGCAATGTAAAGAATCCAACGAAGTGAGTCATGTATACTAAAAGTACTAGTATATATAATAAATCTTTCTTATGTTTAGCAACTGGCAAACCTTTGCCCACTTCCTGAAAGCCTCCATAGGAACCGGAGTGCTGGCCATGCCCAGCGCCTTTGCGCATGCGGGTTATGTGAATGGAGTTGTGTTAACGCTTGTTATTGGCCTAATAGCTGTTTACTGTTTACACATATTGGTAAGACAAGGTCTTGGGTTTGAGGATGGTAACTTATAATTGTCGATTCTATGACTACAGATCGGCAGCATGTACACTCTGTGCAAGAGACAGCGTGTTCCCTATGTCAGCTTCTCTGAGGCCATGAAACTGGGTCTGCAACAGGGTCCGCCCTTCCTGCGCTGCCTAGCCCCCGCTGCCACGTAAGTTACCGTTAATAGTGAGCTCATTAGATCATCTTTGAGATGGGCATGGAACGAGAATTCCCTGAGCACCAAAAAATGCTTTACATGGTAAAAGAAAACATCGATTTCAAAACGAAAATCTGAAACGGGATTGAATTTTGTATTCTCCATCCTTAGGAATATATTTGTAATTGTCATAGATACTACATGCCATCTATAAAACTTCTGTTCATGCCATATTTTAGCCCCTTTGTGGATGGTTTTCTGGCCTTCTATCATTTTGGCATCTGCTGTGTCTACGTGGTCTTCATAGCAGAGAGCATTAAGCAGATTGTGGATGAGTATCTTGTCGAATGGGATGTGCGTCTGCACATGTGCCTGCTGATCGTGCCACTTTTCCTGATCTTCAGCATACGAAACTTGAAGCTATTGGCGCCGTTTTCCAGTGCTGCGAATTTGTTGCTATTTACTGGTAAGTCCCATTAAGGAATGCCAACATTATAATCTCCAATCCTAACTTACATTTCTCACCTTTTACAGGTTTTGGCATAGTTTTATATTATATTTGCACTGATTTGCCGCCTCTGAGCGATCGTGAACCTTTTATAAGCTATACTAAACTGCCCACTTTCTTTGGCACTGTGCTGTTCGCCTTGGAGGCGGTGGGCGTGGTATGTCCTTAAAGTTCATCAGTCAGGATGCAACTGTTAACTGTTCTCTTACTTGTGCAGATTTTGGCCATAGAGGAGAACATGGCCACGCCTCGCGCCTATGTGCAGCCCTGCGGCATCATGAACTGGGGCATGACCATTGTCCTGAGCCTGTATGTGTTTCTCGGCTTCTTTGGCTACTGGAAGTACGGCTCGGAGGCACTGGGAAGTGTTACGCTGAACATACCTCAGGATAAAATGTAAGAAATGATGAAATTATAAGGCTTGCTTCCATATCCCAATGAAATCAAATCTTGTCTAAGTTTGCTTGAGATAGACAGAATTCCCGACAGATAGTAGTAGTATATTAAGAATAGTTAGACTAAGAACATACAGACGAATTCAGTTTACCATCCTGATTCAGTATATGCAAGGATATAAATACGATTTGATATAAGTACTACTCGGAAATGGAAACAAGCCTGATTGAATGTACATGTCTATATAATTGTTTTTTCACCTATTTTCAGCCTCGCTCAGGTCGTAAAAATCTTCTTTGCCATCACTACTTATATATCCTATGCGCTGCAAGGATATGTCACCGCTCACATTCTGTGGAGCAAGTATCTAAGCAGACTGATTAAGGATCAATCCAAGCATACGCTCTTCGAGCTGCTCTTTCGTGCTCTGATTGTCCTGCTTACATGTAAGCTGAAAACCACACAGGACACATATATGTAGATGGGTTATATTAATGCATCCTTAATTTCAGTTGGCTGTGCCATTGCCATACCGGATCTGTCGCTCTTCCTGTCCCTCGTTGGCTCCTTTTGCCTATCCATATTGGGTCTGGTCTTTCCCGCCCTGCTGCAAATCTGTGTGCAATATGGATCCTATGACTATAAGCTGGTGGTCAACTTGCTGCTGCTGATCTTTGGCATTTTTGGCGGCGTTGTGGGCACCTATGTGAGCATCGTGGACATTATCGAGGCTATGCGCAATTAAATAATAATACTCACACACATAATTAAGGCACTCTCGATGCACACTGCTGTTTGCAATGTTTGTACAACGCTGCGTATGCGTAATCTAGCGTGAACCCAGCGTGTGGCTTATGCAAATCATGTTGCGGCCCCTATATGTCATCTGGGTTGGCTGGAGCCTTGCTGTTTGGTCTGCTAATTATTGCCGCCTGCACACACACAAGCCAATAGCCGGGGTGAACTTATGGGCCAATTTAAACGTGGCCAGGCCAAAAGTCAAGCGCCCAAGCAGCCAAATTCTTTTAGCTTTAATTAAAAAGCTAAGCGTTGCGGTCAGTGGGAATTTAAGTATGTGCTGGCGCCATGGCGACCTCCAACGACCCGCTCCAGCTCCCAGCTCCAGCTCCAGCTTCAGCTCCAGCTCCTATATAGATAGTCAGACAGACAGAAATGTGCTCACGTACTGCTGCAAATGCAACGAACTGTAATTAAATGCAACCGCAATTAACACAAAAGCGCCCGCAGCTCCGTATGACAGACATAGTGCTCTCTCCTGGCCATTTCCAACTGTTGGCACTTGCATTTTATTTACAATGTTTTGCGCACAGGTTCCTGTCGACATGGTCCTTGTCCCTATGCTCTATACTCCGACGTTGTCTTCTACAGACCGCAGCGCTGCAATGTCCGCCGGCCATAAGGAGCCAGCATTGCCAGCGAGGGTTGTCCTTAACAAATTTGGCCAGCTCTGTATCCTTTTATTGAAATTGTATCAAGCTACCCGGGCATTTGGCAGGCGTGTGCTGAATTGCCCTTTGCTTTGTACGTTTAATTACTCTTTTGACGGAAATAACACAACATTCGTTTTAAAAATGGCTACAAAATAGAAATTGCACAATTGCAGCCAGTTCTGCGACTGCACTCATCCTTCAAAGAGTTACAAACGCTGTGTGAAATGCAACACTTTTTATATCCTGCAGCCATGAAACAGGATAAATGGTTGTAATATAGTTAGATGCAGGTATCACTGACGCGCTAATGTATCTCAAGATTGTGCCAAATCCCGCTTAAAACTATTGTCACAAAAATATGCTAAGAATTCGTTTGATCGTCTTGAGACGCACGAGAAAACATAGGCTTTGAATTCTCTGCTGCTCTTAAAAGTATGCTACACTATTTTCCGTGGATTTTATTCGAAAGTGGGTTTCGGAACTGTTCAATTCTGTACCAATCCCTTTGAACTCAGAGATGCTTAAAGCTAGGCTGAGCAAATTTGGTATGTAGACTCCTGTGTGCATATTGGACAATAATATTAAAAATTTGTATAGCATTCTAAGCTTCCTGTTAATTAAACAAAGATATATGTCAGCTGCATTTTGCAAGTTGAAGCCTTGGTTTTTTCGTTAGGGTCCTTGCGAGCTGGGTATTTTCTAGTCCAGCTATCTCAGCTTAAGATTTCTTGGCATTATATTTTCTGCAGCACTTAAATTTCCGCAGCGTCTACTAACAATTTAAATAGCGATGAGAATCAAAGACTTGGCCACTGTTTGATTGGCCGCTTTCAGGCTAGATGTTCGCTCAATGCCTGGCCAGCATTTTCAATAGAAACTTCTTCACTTTGAGCTCTGTCAGGCAAATTAAATGACAAGTTTACTTGTTTGCCTGTGCTGTTTTGTTGTTAATGTTTTTGTTGCTTCTATATATTGCCGGTTCTGTTATGGCCATTGCGCTGGCATTCGAGTCATTTGCCGTTTGAGCATTTTAATTATATTTGTGCAGGGCAGCGCAAACTTGGCCCTCAACGCGGGCTTTTAGTGTTTCCGGACAGTTGCCTCCGTGTGGCGGCTACACTGGCTCCAGGGGAAATTGAATTACGCACAATGCTCTAGGTAAACACATGGTCAATGGATTTGATGAGAGAGATGGCGAGCGAAAGATCTCGCTTTTGAAATGTCCTTGTATGCGGATACGGATAGAATATGCGTAAAAGTTAATTAGAAAATGGCATGAAAGCTCGTATAAATTTGATTTTACCTCAGTTGCAAGCATTTATTCATTTTATTTGCTGTATTCTATAAATATATTTGCATTGAATTCTGCTAAAGTTAATAATGTGAGCATAATACAAACTGTTTTAAATCAAACTTCATTTCCACAAAATTCCTTGTATTGCAATATAAGTATGCATAAAATACTTGGGCAAGTATTTTAATCAACACACTTTTAGTTCAATCGATAAACATTTGCTTCATTATATTGCATGCTTATGTTTGTATTTAAGCATATTATATCTGGCCGAACAATGTCGAATATTGCTTGCTTATTGTACAAATTTTCAACTTTTGTTTGCTCTGCAAACCCTGCGCTGAGAATTTTATGCTGCATCATTTTATGAGCATAGATAGCTATAATAGTGTTGACCGCGTGTTTTGTTCATTTTTTGTTCAAAGGAAGCGCAGACGAAGAGAAGACGAGCACGATAAGTCGATAACATGCCAACAATAAATACCAAAATATATCGATCTTCATACTCTGTTATCTCAATATGGGCAAAAATTAGTATTTTCTGTAAAATGTGATGCATGTTAAAATGCAACGCTCAAAAGCAGCCAACAGAACTGTTAAACTACAATCAAAATGTTAAAAATATGCAAACAATAAGCAATTTACATTATTGTTGCAGTTTATTTACATGGGGAATGATTATAATAATTATAATAAAAGCTTACTATTTTATTATAACCCAAAGAAACATCGCTGCCAGAATGGTTAGGGTACTCAGTTAAAATAATAATAATAGTTTTAGTGTGAGTGATATATATATATATAGAATATATAAAAATAGCTAAAATGCGCAACCTCACTAACATTTACGTATAACATTTTAATGATTAGCAAAAACTGGTTTATACACCACACATTGAAATATGTCCTTGTCTGATAAGGCGTTAAGTTTGTATTTTTCGTTAAGCGCTTTTGGTCACACAAGCACGCCATTTTGTAAATTGTTCAATTGACAAAAAGCCGCTTGCCCACAATTTGTATATTGTATATTGCATTTAAAATTTTGAATGAAAGTCGTGCTTGTCGTGTAAAAATCTTGCGATCGTGCGTGTTGCGAGCGGGTTTTGGGAATTAATAATTCGTGTTCGTGTAGAAAATAATATGCAACACGCGCTCATCTTCAAGCTGTGCACCCAAAACTGTTCCCACAGAACTGTTCATACACAACTGTTCCCACAGAACTGTTCACACATAACTGTGCACAGTCTGCCTGATTTATACTAAAATCGTATTAAAACAGACAGAGAATAATTTATTGTGCATTAAGTAGCTGTGGTTAAATGTATATGGATGTTATTGAGCATAATTTTATAGCATATTAAATGTTTAAAGTCGCCTCATGTTTCAGGTAATTCAATTTAATTTTCAACTGAATGCACAAAATATATAATCAAACTAAAAATATCATATTTCAGTAAAGAAACGGCAGAGTTTCAATTAGTAGTCATACTTTCAATAGTAATTAGATTTGCCATGTATTCAATACATAGGACGAACTCTTTTATATTTATAGATGTGCAAATGCTTACGAGGGGCGTTAGAAAAGTAATCGCAAGGATAAGGGATAGCATATTAGTCTCTTCGTTTCTTGGTAAGTCCGATTATATTTCAAACGCACCTCGCATATGAACATAATATGTAAATACAAACTAAACACAAGAATTATGTATAATAATATTAATTTCGAGTTAAGAGCTGCTCGGCATTTTCAGTAATTTCTTAAATTCCGGCAATTTATCTTGATTACTTTTGCTGCGTGTACATGTTGTTGTCCCCTTTTGGGAATCAGGCTCTCAATACTTAAACGGAGCTGGTAATTGGCTTATAAATACAATTTCGTGCAGTTCTTAAATAGGCTCCATTCATTTGGGACTCATTGAGCATTACTAAGCCTGGGGATTATCTCGTTCTAAACGCTGGCAATTCACCTTTTGAACTGGCAGTAATTTTGGCTTTTGAAATGTTTGCATATTTGCTCATTTAGTGTGGTGGAAACTGCTTCATTTTCTGCATACGCTGCTAACAAATGACTCATTTTTATTCATTTAACCAATTTTTTGGGTGGGCTTCCAACCAACAAATGTGCAGGGCGCAGCCTCTTGGCAATTTGTTTGGCTGCTTGTAATATCTAAACCGCTCTGTGTATTTCTGTGTGTGTGTGTGAGTGTGGGTGTGCGAGTGTGTGTGCTGGTGTGTGCCGCAGCAAAATGATTTATTTTACGCAACGCTAAGCACACACACGTAGCTAGAATAAGAAGAACAACAGCAACAATGGCGACAAGCGTCGCATTGTTTTGTGGCAGCGGCTTTTGGTTATTCGTTGAGGTTTACTGTATTTATTATACCCTGTAGCCATTAGAAAATTGTTTATTTAATCAAAGCAGGTTTTGCTTATTTAAGACTAAGAGGAATTTCAACAGAAGCAGGCATCTTCTTCCCTAATTTGATAATCTAGCGTTGCGGACGTGACATTTGTACGTATGAATAGCCAAATAACTAAGGAAATAATTTTTAACCAACCCAAAGTGATTAACAGCTTTTTGAGAACACTTTCAAATGGCATTCGAAATTGTTTTTATCAACAATGTAATTGAGCGTAAGGTGCCGTTGCGGACGTTACAAGAAACAGTGCACGTTTCGGAGGTCCTTTTCATTACTTTCATCAAATTTTGAAGCATAGTCAATAGAATCACATACCATACAAGAAATACAAAAAACATATATTTAAGCTGCTTTCAAGTTGCTCGTTCATTCTAATTTGTTGACTTTCGAACGTTGCGGACGTTACAGTACATACAGTCAGCTTAAATTTGTAAAAATTAAAGAATTTGTTGCTTTTTAACTAAAGAAATACGTAACTTTAACTGTTAGCTGTTCTAAAAATCGAAGAATCTATATTTGCCAAGATATAGACCGGATTTTCGTAAGGATCAGTGGAATAACATTTATTGTTTGTATATATAAGAGTATGTTCATAGTTTATTTTTAATTTTTTAGCTACAAGAGTAGTTTGAGCAATTTTTCATTTCTTTTTCCTGGCCGAACCTTTTTTCGGATTAGCTCTTATATGCTAGGGGATTATAGAACCCGGCTACAGGGTATTCTGTGCCCAAGCACACGCGCCTGGAGCATTCGTACTTGTTGTTGCCAGCATTTGGTACAATTCATGCAACAGACGCGGCTGCCTCCTAATGCCATCATCACCTACAGTCGGTGGCGTCATCAGCATCGTTCGCGCTTGCTATGAATAAATAACGAACACACCGGCAATACCAATGGCAATGTTGACGAGCATAAGGACGAGAGCAAGGACGAGAGAGAGAGAGAGAGAGAGTGAGAGCGGGGCATGCTGGCATGCTGCATGTGATTTATGCTGAGCATACATGAAACTAAAATAGGCCCGGGCTTCAACACATTGATTGCTGCTAATGTGCCCAAAAGGGCTGCTCTCGCAGGTATTTTGCTCTGAGCCGTGCCCAATTGTGGCCGTCACTTTAACTACAGCACGATAACAGACAAAACACACACAAGTGTGTTTGAGATAAAAGGGTCTCGGCATATACCATCGGGGGATACCAGCTGGCTGTTGGCCGCTGCAGGTGCGTTAAACATTTATGAGAGCCAAAACGCAGATTTTATTGAGGCAGTTTGGGGCGCACCACAGAAATGGTTATAAGCGCCCATGCATAATTCATAAAGTTAAAGTGACCCCGCTGCGTATACGCAATAATCATACGCCCAGTCGCACAAAATATAAATAAAAAGACGCGAAACCCTCGAAGCTCGTAACGAATTGCCGCCCTAGGTGCTTTATTAAATGTTAACTAGATGTTGGCACTGACTGTAGCTGGCTTATATTAAACCTTATCATGTTCTATATGCTTTTATGGTGAAGCTGTAATTATGGCTATGGGAGACCTCGCAACTAAACTGAAAAGTTCTTATTACAAAACCGTCAGCTGTAAAGATGAGCTATGATAAACATTAAACAAAACTTTTAACAGATCACTGTGTTTATAACAGCTCAAATAACATTTTCTTACGTTTATTTGTGTATTCAATAATCTTAGGAAAGAAAATCTAAAATTTATTAAGAAATTTAGATAATTTTGTAATCAACTTTAAATAAATCAGAATTATAATTGTTTAGTTTCATATTATATTGCAATTAATATAATATACATTTGAATAAAATAAATGATATCCTACAACCTTTAGCAAATGCTTCTTATAATTCATAGTTTCTATGAAAAAGATTCATTGATTTTAATAACTAATAAAATAATAAGTGAATAATGTTTTATTTAAAAAGTGTATTGCAACATAATAAAAATATATGTAATTTATGTTCTAAAAATGTATGGAAATTACAACAAAATTGATTTGATTCTAACACTGCCCCAAAAGCTATGCTATATTTTTACTCCCTGTACCCATAAAATGGGAAAAAGGGGGTACTAAATCTGTGCAAATGTATGTAACAGGCAGAAGGAGACATCTCCGACCCTATAAAGTATATATATTCTTGATCAGTATCAAAAGAGATTTTGATTTGGCCATGTCCGTCTGTCTGTCCGTATGTATGAACGCAAGGATCTCAGCAACTATAAAAGCTAGAGACACCAAATTTGGAATGGAATGGTTCGTGTATAGCGGGAGCAGGTAATGTTTATTTTAGATTTGAGATATCTCCCCCCGTTCCCCCGCAATTCGATAAAAACCGTTTTATTGGAACAATTTTGAAGATATAGCTTTGGAATTTGGCATGTGCAATACCTTAGTCACTCCTAATCTACTGTTCAAATTTCGGATAGTAAATACGGAAGTTATTAACGAAAGAAGATTCAGTGCTTCAGCGCAAGGGGAAGAAGAAGCACAGCCACAACTTAAAATGCCTCGCTTGCGCTGCGCTCGATCTGTCGCTCGTGTGTGTGCGTCTTTTGTGTATGTGTGTTTGTATGTGTAAGTGTACGTAGATGTGATTGGATGTTTTAGACCTGGGTACAGGGAGTTTTGTAGTCGGTTTTCTCGACTATAGCATTCTTACTAGTTGTTTTCTGTTTTTATAATTTAAATTTTGCATATTTATTTATTAAATTTGTGTGCTACTACCATTCTGGCAGCTTTTACTAGTTGTACATTTGTATGAAATTGATGATTGTTTTATTTTATTTAATTTTATTTTTTTGTTTGTTTCTTAAAATTTTGCACATTTATTTAACTTGTGCACTCCTGCCTTTTTGGCGGCTTAAACTAGTTGTACATACTATATATGAATGGAATTCAGAACAACTCATTATGTATAGTAATTCTCGAAATATTTTATTACAATTTTATGGAAATGCAAAACTCGGTTAATGGCATAAGCGAGGGTAACCATTGAAATTCAGTTAAGCCAATATACAGACACATGTATGTGTTTAGTAATTTAATGTCCTTGCCTGTCTGACCACACAGACCTATAAGTCAGCTTTGATCTGCCCACAAATATAGGCACGTTCTGTCATAAACTCTTCAATGGTGCGCCTGGTATTTTTGCCTAATTGCGGCCACAGCCGAAAATGGTTTTTGGATAATTGCCAAAGAGCTGCCAATATGTTGAATATAACAACAACAACTGTGTGTGTGTGTGTGTGTTAGTGTGGTAATAATATTATAGCTGGGCAAGCAAGTAAAATGCTTGAAATGTTAAAATGACAAGCAATGAAAGTTAGCGTCATCATCAAACATGATCATCGTCATTGTCATCGTCATCATCATCATCATCATCATCTTCGTGCAGCGGCGACATTGACGAGCACGATGAGCAACTGTCATGTTATGGAGCCGCAGTTGGAGCTGGTGAATGGTATGAACCACTTGGCATGTCAACGCTTGCTCCGCTCCTTCATCCTCTGGCTCCTAGTCTCTAAGGCTGCCTGCCTGGCTGGATGGGTCTCTGGCTGGCTGGTTGGTTGGTTGGTGGCGGTGTCAAGCACTTTGCCTAAACCCATAATTTATGCCGCATGTTTGCCATAACTCAATGGCTGCGACTGCGGCGAGCTTCGAATTTCATGAAGGGGATTTGGGCAATGGCTTCAAGCTTTAGCAATGGATGGAACTACGAGCTGATAGCTGGTACTTGTTAGCTGCAGCGTGTGTGTGTGTGATTCTGTGTGGTTGATGAAAACCAATCGATAAATACACGTACAATGCCTTATAGTACTACAGCTCACATACGCGCGTCCTTCGTCCCTTTTCTGCGTTTTTGTCGCCGATTGAGCGTACAATTGTTAGATGGCGCCCAAGATGAATGGCCTGCAATTGTTCGCATTGCTTGCCATTTGTTTGCTAGCGCCAACAGATTTACACCATCATCCTACAGCTGATAACGCCACGGGTGGTGCAGGGGACGGGGGCACGAGTATTTGACAATCCTATCAGGAGACTACTGACAAATTGTCAATGGTGTTGTAGCTAAGCTACATTGTGTCGCTGTAGAAGCTGCACAACAATTGATATCGATATTATCGATGGTTTTTCTATTTGTCACCACTATCGATATTTTTAGCGCTATCGCGATAGCTTGGCATACTTCCACACATCCCTATGTACTTGAAAAGCTTCTATTCTACTATATCTACTTAAATTCTTATATCAAATTTAATCATTTTAGCTTTAAATAATTCGAATAAAACATGAACTGACACACAATGATTATTATTGTTGGTAAGAGACAAACTAGAACTAAATCCGAAGTGGATTGGTTTTTATGTACATAAATTAATTATTGAGTATTTTGAAGTTATTCAACTGATATTTATTATCATGTTCCCATTTCCAAATACTTTTCTTACCAAATCGTTTTAGAATTTGTTTTTCTATAGCATTAGAAATTGGCTGTGTATTTTGAAGATAAGTTCCAATAGTTTTTATTCAACTAAAGTAAGGAAAAACTTTTTCAAAGCAAATATGCAATCACCCGACCCTTACTAAAGCTAACACTTTCCGAATGATTTGTGTGTAATAGGAAGTGTGAAACTCTCTGTACTATTTTTTAAACATTTAAAAATAATTTATATTCGGTTTACTATCGATAGTTTTTGGGAGAATGCGATCGAAAGTAACGAGTGTGGCCACTATCGATATTTTTTCAGTTTTACCGAATGGTGGTTTGGGTGGGTGATGCTGTAAGTCGCGGGTGTTGCAACTGCAACTGCACTTTGTGTTATCCTAGCACATTAATAATTATGGTTATGGGATTTGAGTGCATGTTAATGGCCCCTCTGTGCATAGTTCAAATCGATTTTCATATAATATTTCACATTTGGCCTTCTGATTGCATTACCATAACACAGTTTTGCATATGCCATATGGCTTTTTGTGTGTATTTGGCGACCCAACCGCAGCCACTAATTAGCCAATGGCAAACACACACGCCCACACACACATACGTAGACACACTTAACTTATGTATGTGTGTGTTTGTACTAAATATTTTGTTACAATCTGTGGCAGGCTGCGTGACAGAGGAAAATGCAAATGCCAAATGTCGAATGTTTAACCCCAGCTTAACCCGATATCAACCGGAACTATCTGCAAAATCATGTCAATGTAGGCAGCAATAATAGATGAGCATATAAATACATATATATACAAAGTTTAGTATAAGTAGATTGACACACAGTACACATACCAAAAATAATGTACTACTCAAATCTGGGAGCAAACAATTTCAAATTGATTGCCGGAACAGTTGATGAATTGATAATATTGATGGAGTTGTCAACATTCAAGGCAGAGAGGAAACGATTCCAAAATAGGTCAAACACATGGACAAATTAAAGACATTTTGAATAAAAAAATTGCTGGTGAATACATTTATTTAATGGGCCAATCAAGCAATAACAAAAGCTTAAAAGACATTAGGATGACACAATGACAGTTGGGACTTGTCATGATTAGATGGAAAGACAGTTAGGACTTACCAAGATATGATAGGGATAGGGCAGGCAGTTAGGGCTTATCATGATGCGATACGAATAGGGAAAGTCAGCAATAAATTTCCGGACATTTGGAATACATTTAATCTTAGCAAATGAATCAAATATAAAAGACAGTTCTATTTTTTTTACAGTATTAACCAAATTGAAAATTGGTTTAGTTTTTAATAATAAATAATTGAGGGCTATGGAAATGTTCAACAGTTAATGTGAGCTTTAAGTGTCAACATTATTTATTTTTGTCAGCATTTTTAGTTAATTAACAACTTAAAATTGCGTTTCAAACGAAATTTAATATTTGCAATAGAATAATTGAGCAGAAATGTATTAGGTATTTTAATAATATTAATTATGTACAATTACAAAAATATACAAAATATATACAAATTTAAAAAAAAATTAATTAATTACTTTCACCTATGAAGGCTATAATAAAGCCACCTTAATCTATTTTAAAATACGTCTGCAATATAAATTGATGTATTTTTGGCCTAGTTATGAACGTTGGAAGTCTACGAAAATCATCCTTTATGTTTTATCTGCCATCCGTATAGAAAAAATATATGGAAATTCGATTGCATTTATTTTATAAATTAATTTAGAGCTAAAAACATGAACAGAGATCTAATTCGCTAGTAAATAAAAGCATTTTTGGTCAAGTTATGAGGGTTAGAAATCTAAGAAATTCATCCTATGTGTTCCCCCTGCAAACCAAGTATAAAATATGCATGAAAATTTGATACAACAGTCTCGGAGCTATAGTTAAATTGAAAGCCCTAATGAAACTAGAGCACCATCCAGTATTACTTAGATATTCCATATAAAATTCGATAGAAGATTGAGCAAGTTAAGGTAGTTCCATTTATAAACTGACTTCTGGCAATTTATAAACCGCTTTAAATAGTTTTCATAGGGCAATTATATGCCGACATTTATCTATTTATACACACACATACTATTTTACACACTGTAAGCCAGTTTTAATTACCTATAAGCTATAGGTATATACACACACATGCAAACAGGTGCAGCTTTTTGTGTGTGTGCCAGTTTGACGGTTATTTCGTAGCTGTAATTATATTGGTTGTGTGCCAGAATACAAAATGATATGCTAAATATAGGTACACACACACACACACACACACTCACACAGAGAGATACAGGATATAGCTGCATATGCAGGCGGTGCAATATATTGTACAATTTTATATTATTTGTTTAGTTCCACACATTAATTGAATAATGCGCAATTGTTTTAACGTTTTGCGGTCGTCACAGACAGCAAATATTTGTGTAATTTCAATTTAATTCCTGCTGCTGTTTTAATGGGTAGTGGGTGGTCTGGCAGGCAGAAGGACATTTCAAATTGCCAAATACTAAATGCGTTTTAATGAGACATCTAGCAAAACCAATGCCTAATGAAGTGTGCTGAAATATATGCGGCACCCAAAGTCCGCAAAAGGCATGATAAACTCTCGCAGTTTATTGCAGGTCATCTGGCATCTGTCCTATGTATAAGGATATGTGAGGATACTGTAAGGCAAACGGCATTGTAACTCTTTACAAATAAGCAGCATTTCCGTGCCAGGCTTATGTTTGGCATAAAGCCAAAGATAAATGGCAACTTCCAACTGCCAGCTAAAATATAAGTAAGCAAATGGTAAGGTCAGCAGAGAGTAGGAGAGAGAGAGAGAGAGTAAGAGAGAGACTCACTGAATTTGTTGGCCAGTGTAACAAATCTTGTGCCAGTTATTTCAGTTTTAGTTGTTGCTTTGAGGGCGAATTTATGGGCGCGCATGTCACTGCACACAAAAAGTTAAACAGCGCGCAACGGAAGTGCGACAACAACGGGGAGCCAACGATAGAGAGGGGGTAGGGATGGCGGGACAGGCTGGGGGATACAATAGGACGAACAACATAGTCGCACAGTTGTACGGCAGGACAACAGGACAACAGGAAGCAGGCCTTGCAATGCCATTTGTAGACGCCTCAGTGACAAACTGCGAAATCAGAGCGTCAAATTCCACGCGTCTCCCCATAAACACACACGCGCTCATTATGTATCATGAATCACTAACTAAATATAGCAAATAAGAATATAAATAAGCGGTTGGGGCATTTACCAACTGAAAGCGACTAGATAATGCTCTTTACATACCAGTTCTTTATAATATGAAATCGAACCAATAGAAGTTAAGAGATCTATTGGAGAAGACGGATCGTTCATTTTGAGTTCCTGAAACTGCGTGCATGTATTTTATATACTTATGTAGAGTAGAACTGGGGAATGTTATTATAATCAATTTTTAAAAATAATATTACCTGTTTTATATTTCAGTTTCAGAGAG
Organism: Hirtodrosophila confusa; assembly: GCA_035043065.1. Lineage (NCBI taxonomy): Eukaryota > Metazoa > Arthropoda > Insecta > Diptera > Drosophilidae > Hirtodrosophila > Hirtodrosophila confusa. Next base: position 10,514,845 of record JAWNNI010000213.1, on the reverse strand, counting down.
ATCTCACGCTTGTTTCTTAATATCATTCTAAAAGTCATCCTTAGTTCGGAAAAAATATAAAATACTTTGGAAAAAGTATGGTTTTTTTTTTAAAATTATTTTTAAAGACCTTAATAACATTTCTCATATTTAATTTCCTTTCCAACCAATAGTTGATTTTCTTGATCGGATGAATTAAGTCGGAGATAACATAAAATATGTAAGACTAACTTTTCAAAAATTTCTTACACTTTTTAAAAATTTACTAAAACACTACACTTCAAAATTTTTCATTAGAATAAATCGAACAAAGATAGAATATGCCACATCGGATAAAATGTTAAGTTCTATCTCCCTCTCCCACCGTTGGGCAAAATCCTATATCTTCGACATTTATATAGCTAGAGTCAGCAAATTTGATATACAGACTATTGTGGACCTCCTAGACAGTTTGTCTACAACTATGCTACGCCCACTTCCGCCCTTATAAAGAAAACGGACTTGAAATATAATTCCGCAGTCAGGAATTTCCGACTGCGACAATCTTACTTGTTTATATTAGTTTTCATTCTTGGCATGAAATTCAAAAAGATAGTGACGTTTCTGTTGTGAAAAATGTTGCTCATCAATAAATGTTCAAAGTTCAATTCAATCTGGTTTATTGAATTAAGTTCTATTTAATATGAATTTCAATGAAATTTCCCTCCTTGCATTAGCTGCATTAGTTGCACAGTTGGACATACCCCAATACACTGCATTGTTAAAGTATGTCAACTAGATTTAGTTGGCCTACAGCGAAGTCAGCCAACGTTGCTTTAACTAACAACATTAACTAGCAAGGCCTACGGGTCGTATGTGTAATGCGCATAGAGCAAGATTGGATGAGTGTGTGCAAGTGTGTGTGTGTGACTAGGTGTGTGTGTGTTTTTTTTTATTGCTGGAGCCAACTTCCGTCGCTTGTTGACATATTTCCACTTCATTGGAATGAACAGAGCAGGCAGGCAAATGAAGATACAGCCGCGACAGCCGCGGGCGGGCCTCTCAGCTTCGGGACTCATTCAGGTGTGCAAAAAAAGAGAGTATAAAAAAAAAAATATTAAAAAAAGTAAATATAAAACAGCAGGAGTCGGAAGCTGGCGGATACCCGGCCAGGCAGCTAACGACAAATATTTGACACATGGCAGGAGGCGGTGCTAAAATATGCGAGACATGTGCCAGGACACAGCACACTGGGCCGATCCTGTGCCAAGGATTCGTGCGTGGCTCTTCTAAAGCCATTTTGCGAATGGCAGAGATATTTTCTTTTCCTCTGCACATTTTAATTTGTGTCAAATTGTTGCTAAAATGCAAAACGCATTGTTTGCCACCAGGCTGAGGGGGCGTGCAGGCAAGCAGGCGGGGCTGGCAGGCAGGCGGCTCCCAAAACCCTTTCACATTGTTGTCCTTATTCTTGTTCATCTACAAGTTGTTATTGTAATTGTTGTTACTGCTCCTGTCGCTGTTGTTGTTGTTCGCCTTGTTAACACAGTTTTATGCTTTTGTTTTGCGGGCTGTGTTGTTTTTGTTTTTATTTTTTTATAGTGCCATAAGAAAAACACTGCCAGACGCGGTAGCAACACAAACAGAGAGGCGGGATCGGGGGCCAGGCTGGCCCCCACGTCTCATCTCCGCCACTTTCATCTGCTATCCTGCTAGCAAAAGCACAACAATAAAATGTTGTTACAAATTCATTACCGAAGGCGTTAAATTTGACACAGTTTTGCATGCGGAGTGCAATGCGAGCTGTGTGGAAGCGAGAAACGACAAAGATAGAGATAGAGGGGGAGCAAGCGAAAGCGAAAGCAAAGGAAACAGGGCACAACGTGCAACAATGCTCAGCAGTGGAATGGCTTAATATATGGGCTAGCAAGAATAGAGATGTTGGCTCTGGGGGTAGCTTAAAATGTTTACAGTAGACGAGCGAAAGGATCCTTTTTCCGCGAGTGTTAAGGATTAGATGTAGTTTATATGAATACCTGTTTATCTGAATATACAGCACTTATCCTGCGTTCCGGACGTTACATGTGAATTTATAGTTATTTAACCTGTTGTCGCCCTAAATGCAACATTTGGAACTTGGCCACAGTAATAAATAGCGTTTGGGATTACATTCAAACGGCAGTTGAAAATTTTGCATAACTTGTGTCATCATTAAATGGTAGAGTGACGTTGCGGACGTGACAAAACGCAGTAAGCTGAAAATTTTGCGGAATAAGCCAAAAATCAAGTAAGAATTTCAGTTGGACGTATCCGACAGCCGAATACTCTGTTCCCAGTCCGGTATAATTTGCCTATTTGTGGGTTCGGAAGGAGACGTGAAAAAAACAGTACTCTATATGTCAAATTTAATGACTCTATCTGTACAGATTTTCCTCATTTTCGGGGGAGAGGGGTATCAAAATTTGTTTGATGCAGATCTATCAGAAGCTCAACATGTAGTCTGTATGCCAAATTTGGTGACTATAGCATTAAAAATGTGGAATATATAAGTTTGCGCCAAATGGCGGGTGACGGGGATGGAAGAACTTAGCACTTTATCCGGCGAAGGTATGTACTAGCATTTATCTTTAGCTTATTGAGTTGCCTTCGGGAACAGAGTATAACAAAATCACATAACATCAAAGGAGGAATTTTTCAGGCGACTAAACCAAATTTATTAAATAGTAACGCAATGCTTCCCAAGTTTTTAAAGAAGTTACGATGCGGACGTGACAGTTCCTACAGCTTTTTGGCTAAACTAACCTAACTAAGCTATGATCTTAAAGGAACTTTTTCGGATTAACCCATATTGGTATAACTGTAAATCAGCGTGTCTATATATAGTCATGTATATCTCAATCTTTGTCAATATATCTTCGTATATCAAGACTTAAAGCACAGTCCTTACCATAGTGAAGTTCTGTTTAGTTTGTCCACTCGCAGGATCTTTTCGCGTCACCCTCTTGGAGTTTTAGTATCTGTAAATGTCATTGCATAACATTAGGCGCAGCGTCGGCAGCGCTGCCGGCTGCCGGTTGCCATTTGGCCATTTCCGCCTCTTGTTGGTTTTGGTGCTCCTTCGATGCGCCTCGTTTACGTAATCCATATAATATTTGTTGTCTATTTTTTATTACCATTTGCATTATTTACATTATTTTATCGAAGATTTCCAAGCATTTTCACACATTTATTGGGGCTTTTCGAGGTGTGGGCGTGGCAGAATCTCGTATCTTTTGAGGCGTAAACAAAAAGGATTATTATCTTTTGACATTTTGCTAACGCAATTCGTTGCCACTTTGCATCTAAATCGAAATTACAAGCACACGCATGCTTGCACACACACACACACACACGCACACACAAATGCGTACACAGATTTAAGGACCTTTAGAGTCATAAAACATGAACAAGGCGTTAACTTCCGCTTCCACACACACCGCTCACAATTTGCTACTTTCGCGCTTCGATTATAATCAGGGAGTCCTGTTATTGTTGCTGCTGTTGTTGTTGTTGTCATGGCATTAACCTTAGGCTTTAATTTATAGCAACTTCCGTTTGAGTTTAGGCAATATGCGAAATTACTTAAATTGCCATTTCCGAGTATTTCCGTTGATTTCCCACTGAAAGCAGCCGGCGGCTCATAATTGGAATTCGAGATCCACATTAATTGTAAAGTCTTGTTCGCCGTCTTGCTATAAATAAGAGTTGTACATTGTAGTTCAATTGAAGGAATAAGTTGACTATGTACTTCATAAGTATCAATAGACGGGCTATTTCTATAAATACATTGACCTTTGAGAATTAAATACCTAGAGGCTGAAATTTCCCTCACTTATTAACTGACTAGTGTCAAGATATACACGAAAGGAACAAATGATCTAAAGTGTTAGGAGGAAAACTGAAAACCTAACAGTAATTTGAAGGATCAGATGATTAATGATTCTATTTGCATTTAATGCCTTATTATGTCTACTAAAGTTCACAGATTTCAAGTAGCGTTCAGTTTTGAAATTGACCGAAAGACCATTCTATTGGTCTACCACTAATTCTTGAGAATCGCATAGAAGAGCGATGAGCTGTAGATCTCTAAAATAGGCAATCGTATGGGACTTACTTGAATTCTTGAGAATCGCAGAGAAGAGAGATCATCGGTTGACCTGAAAATAAGCATTCGTATGGGACTTACTTGAATTCTTGAGAATCGCAGAGAAGGGTGCATACAAGAAGACCTTCCAAATATACAGATGTATGGGACTTACTTGAATTCTTGAGAATCGCAGAGAAGGGCGCACCCAAGAAGGCCTCCAAAATAGCCAGCTATATGGGACTTACTTTAATTCTGGAGAATCGCAGAGAAGGGCGCACACAAGAAGACCTTCCAAATATACAGATGTATGGGACTTACTTGAATTCTTGAGAATCGCAGAGAAGGGCGCACCCAAAAAGGCCACCAAAATAGCCAGCTATATGGGACTTACTTTAATTCTGGAGAATCGCAGAGAAGGGCGCACACAAGAAGACCTTCCAAATATACAGCTGTATGGGACTTACTTGAATTCTTGAGAATCGCAGTGAAGGGCGATCATCGGTTGACCTGAAAATAAGCAATCGTATGGGACTTACTTGAATTCTTGAGAATCGCAGAGAAGGGCGCACCCAAGAAGGCCTCCAAAATACCCAGCTATATGGGACTTACATGAAATCTTGAGAATCGCAGAGAGGGGTGATTATCTGTAGACCTCCAAAATGGGCATTTATATGGGATTGACATGAAAATCATGAGAATCGCAAAAGGGCGCACAGAAGCAGACCTCCACAATAGGACTATCGGACTATCGAACTACCATTAATTCTTGAGAATCGCAGAGAAGGGCTACCAAATAGTTAAAATAAACAGTTGATTTTAACTAAACATTAGAAATATATTTTTATGCGTTTTTGAATCCAAACATATATCTTTAAACAAAATTAAAGAGAAGTCTCATTATAAAATAGAAGCACAGAATCAAATAGCATGCGAAAGTGAAAGTACTCGCTTGATAATTATTTTCTTAATTTCAGTGAGTAGTCGCAACAAACGCTTCAATGTACTCCAACTGGGTCCTTTCATTGTCGTGGCCATTGAAACGCAGCTGAACTTGTGCACATGTCCTTTGCCCATTGTTTCAATTGCAATTGCGATGGCGCTTGCGATTCGCAATTGCATATTCAAAGGCAAGTCCTGTTTGTTCAGCTGTGAAAATTACTTGCGGGCAAAAGTCAAAAACTTGAAAATTAAGAAAAAAGGAAAACACAAGCATGCGTGACCATATGTGTGTGTGCGTGTGTGTGTGAATTCTATTCCACATTTAACCTTTGGCAGCCATTACGAACGTCGGTCGGCGGGATTGCAGCCCCGATGCAATGGACAATATCGATTGACCCCGTTTCCATTTTCGATTGCAATTTGCTTCAGTTTTATGCACTTGCACTCGAACCCAAGCCCAAGCTCAAGCCCAAGCCCAAGCCCAGACCCCCAGCACCTAGCCGCTTACTCGTATATTCGAACCGTTCAGCTTCGCAAAGAAAACATAATTTACTTCCGCCTGAACGCATTGACTTTGAATTTCATTTAACGCTGGCTTCAAGTGTGCCTGATGTTTTCCATGACGCTGCTGACCATGCTTAAATGCGGCTCATTTATCAATTGCTACTTAACATTGTCCATTTCCAACTATCCACCAGTTGCTGTGTAACTCTGACATCAGTCAACGGTCGAGCACCCAGTTGGAATAAGGTCAACTGCGTTTTTCTTCTGCCGTTTCCGATTTCCGTTGCCTGCACTTCAAAAATTGACTTTTACAAGAAAACAATTGCAGCTCTGATAAGTGGTCGAGAGCAATGGACAGGGCACGTCCTCGGTCACAGCCACATCCACATCCACGTCCACATTTACGTCCACGTCCACATCCATGTCGACGTCTACGTCTACGTCGCCATCGCCATCGCCATCGCCATCGCCGTCGTCGCTATTGCAGTTGTCGCAGCTGGGAAATAAAAGCAAAACAATGAGTTAAGCTCAACATTTTATGCTCTTAGCGAATATTGAATGCTCTTGTCAATAACTTAACTTTGCGACACAAAACATAATAAATAATTGCAATAAGATGTTCCGAATTCCACGTACGCACCAAATCCGCAGATAATTATGTAGCATACTTTTAGGAGTTACGAAAAAAAAAACATAAGTCAAGATGTTCATTTATTTGACCTTTAATTCATGCCTTAAAAAGGTTGAAATAACTATTTGCGAGACAAAACAAGTCAAGTGCTAATAGAAATCAAAAGACCAAATAAAGACCCATAAGATATTTCGTTTGAAAGTTGAGTTGAGTTGAGTTGAGAGTTAAGGTAAGGTCAGACATGCCTGACCGTACCTTTAGAAACCTATAAAGTTTTCAAAATGTATGATGATATATGATCGAACAGTGATTATACATAGCTCAGAAAAACTTATGCAATAAAGTTTGTTACAAATACGATCTAAAATGTTGAGATCTAAAAGTTTTAAGCATTTTTCTAAAATGTGTAAGAGGGAAGTAGGGAAAAAACTCATAAAAAACTAGATCAATTCTTTATTTTCATCGAATTTTATTCTTAAGCTATAACTATATGGAATAATTGAAAAATTGCATTTGATACAGGTGTGAATATTACTAATTTATCATAACTGTTCCATATTTCACTTTTGAAACAATTAGTGTTGTACATTCATTTAATTTGAAGTCTCTTCTATGGTAAGTGAGTGTTTATACGGTCACTCTCTCATTTGTACTCTCCCGAGAGCACCAAATTGTGCAATTCTCCTTTATGGGGCCTTTTTAAATGTTTCACTGTCAGCAATGTTTTGCTGCCAATATGTATTTAGAGCAAAAGCGAGTCGACTTTAAGAAAACTAGTTAAGGTAAAGTAGTTGCAAGATGTTTATAGTTCGCAGTGAAAGTAAGCTTGAGCTGGAGTATTACCTTATAAACTTGTGTCTATTAAACAAATTGAATTGATAGCAAGGCCAGATGGTCATTGAAGGACCCTTAAAAGCGACATATGGTCAACAACAATGCTACTTAAATTCAATTTATCAAGTGGCACTAAAACTTTCCATTGAGTTATCGTATGCATTTGCTCTATTATATTTACATAGTTAACAATTGAGGGGAATAGTGTATACTCAGCTTAATGACTTAGTTATCATGCCCTGTTGCAAGTGTAAGTGGGTTGAATGGCTTTTGCAGTAAATTCGCAACGATTTTGCGGTTAAGTGGCATTGCTTGTTGGCCTTGCTATCTGCTGGCTCAGCTCTTGTGCAATTTCTTTTGGCCATTTGTTTTATGATTGGTTTGGTTATGGCTGCCAATGTTGACCCAAGCGCCATCCATGGCTGTGACAGCTTTTGGCCATGGCCATGTCGATTTAACCAGGCGCAGGTATTGGCTATTTGTATTTGTACAAAGATATTCTGGTATATACATATACAAGTACTGTATTGCATGGACCAGTATCAATATTGCCTCCTGGACAAACATAACTTAATTATGAGAGCAAGCAATAACCGAATAACCAATGAATGCATTTTGCATTTTTCATAAACTACTAATTGAGCCATTGAGCTGTCTACGCATTCTACAGGAGCTGCACCTAAGCCTGCTTCATGCAAATTTCAATTGCCAATTTGTTATTGAAATATTTTGTATAGCTAATGAATTACACAATGTGCTGAACAAACAGGAATCTGTGTATACATATGTATGTATATCCAAATGAAATACAGCCAAGCTCCTTTAATTGCAGTCCTGTTTTCTAGTTTCTCAGTTGTTGTCTGCCTGCCTGGCTTTGCATTTGCTCGGTAATAGCCTTCAATATTTAATGCCAATTTATGTTGCATTGTCTTACAACATGCACATGTCCTTACGGTGTCTGTGTCTCTCTCTCTCTCTGTGCCTGCTTTGGATATGTTGCATCAATTAAAGGTAATTCATTCATGTGAATATTGCATGACACTGCCAGACAAGCAGCTCCAGATGCAGTCGACAGTTGAAGGATCAGAGGCTGCAGCCGAAGGAGCTGTTCAGCCCATAGACATACAAGCATGTGATAACATTAAGTTTGTGTTATGATATGCAAATTTGTCGTACTGAGAAAAATAATTGACATCCAATGAGTGTTAGCAATATAGGTGCTAATTAAAATGAATAATACACATTTTGTACATCAACAAATAGAGTTAACATCACCTACTAGATTTCTCTAAGTGTACCTAGCGCACTGCGACGGCCATTAGCTAAAGCAGCATGAGTCTCCAACTGTGCATCTAAATGCAGCTGTAAGCATTTCGCACCTGCCGTTACCTGTAATGATAATTTGGCAAGGACCTCATGCCAAATTTCTTGAGCTCCAGAAAGCGTAATTTCCAAATGTCCAAGCACTCAGCAGGCTTCAGCACTGGGCGACTATGCAGTTAGGATTATTATACTATTGTTAAATTGTTCAATTTGATATCAACATAATTAGATTTAGTGTTCGAATTGAATTTGTATTCACCGAACTGTGAAGTTGGGGCTTAAATTTGAGCTTAGATTATAATAAAGCAATAATTTAATGCCCATTTTAAACGCTGTATAGAGATTTCATTTAAATTAAGTATGGAGTACATCAGTATTTGATTTTAATCTGTTTTAAGGATAATCATGTGTGCTTGATATCAATCAATAAATATATGTAATTAATTAAATATACGTAAACTTAAACTGATTCTGGAAGTAATTAAAGGCCAAATTTGATGTCGGATTAGACAAAATTTTACATAAATATATAAGGCTACACTCAGGAAAAAATGCCCTAGATTTCAGATAATCGCCATCATTTTAAAGCCAAGGGCAGCTTGCCTTATTTATCGGAAAATAGAATTTTTAAATAATATGGTCTTGTTTTTCTAAAAACTAAGTTAATCATTTCTAAATTTGAGAGAAGAGTTTTCGAAATACTGGAACAAATTTTCCAAATATTAGAGTTTAAATTTCGAAAATAAAGAAATATATTTCCTAACAAGTAAGAATGCTATAGTCGAGTATACCCGACTACGAAACTCCCTGTACCCAGGTCTAAAACATCCAATCACATCTAAGTCCACTTACCCATACACACACACATACACAAAGACGCACGCACACAGGCGGCAAAAGTGGCTGTGCTTCTTCTTCCCCCTCTCGCTGCATTACTGAATCTTCTTTCGTGAATAACTTCCGTGTTTATTATCCGATCGACTTGAAATTTGAACAGTAGATTAAGAGAGACTAAAGTATTGTACATGCCAAATCTTAAAGCTATATCTTGAATATTGTTACTGTAAAACGGTTTTAATCGATTTGCGGGGGAACGGGGGAGATATCTGAAATATGAAACAAACTTGATCTGCGTATGCTATACAGGAACCTACATTCCAAATTTGGTGTCTCTAGCTATTATAGTTGCTGAGATCGACGCGTTCATCCGGACAGACAGACAGACGGACAGACGGACAGACGGACAGACAGACGGACATGGCCAAATCGAAATCTCTTTTGATACTGATCAAGAATATATATACTTTATAGGGTCGGAGATGTCTCCTTCTGCCTGTTACATACTTTTGCACAAATCCAATACCCCCTTTTTACCCATTTTATGGGTACAGGGAGTAAAAATAGAAAATATGTCCGAAAATTAGAAATAAAAGTTATGTTTATGGGATTGCCTGCATTTCTACTTTTAAGAAATAAGTTTCTTAATTTTAGATATTATTTCTATAAATTAGAATATATTTCTGGAGTTTAGGGCGATTTTCAATTTAGTTCGGTTTCCTAAATTACAGCGCGATTTATTTTAGGCAATAAAGTATTTCAATATCTGAATTCGAGTTATGGGTTTATATTAATTAATTCAGTTTACTCTAACATACAGCTGATATAGTTTATTTTATTGCAATCTTCAATACTTGGTTCGCAGACAGTTCTTCTAACTTTGACAGTGTTGAAGCTAGCTATTCTTTCTGGCTAAGAACACAAACAATAGTTACCATTTAAGAAACTTGCATTGTCTGTTGTACTTGGCCTTGTTTTCAGCTGTGTGGTTATAGCTTTCACTTCAAGGTTCAGCATTTTGATTGCAATTTTCTTTGTTCTATAGAATATAATATATATATATATGTATGTAGCCTTTGCTTCAGACAACATTGTAGGCCAAGTCGTATTACCTCACTGACAATTGTTAATAAAATCAAAAGTTTTGCAACGCCCCCCGCCTAAACACATTGTCTAGCCGCTGTACTCCGCCCTCACTCAATAAACGTAATAGTCACACCAAACAAACTTTGGCGACCCGACTGTGACCCTCACACATACTCAGACACACACACACACACATACATATATACACTAACAGACTAACTTGCAGAATAAATAAAACTCGGGCGCTTGAAATATATACACTGTTCAAACTTTTGTTGGCGGCCGTCCGCTTCACCTGGCGATAGAACTGAACATTTTGCAAAATATTTGCATGCTAAAACTTTAGTCATAATTCCAAAAGAGACGCCTCACCTGTACCCCTCTGTCCCGTTCCGTCCCTAGCGCCCCTCTAAGTTTGCCAAACTGGCAGGCACTTTACCATTGCTATTTGCTTCTTGTTTTGTTTGTTGAACTTTTTGTAGAGCCTGCGGCGCTGGCTTCGCTTTCATCATCGCGTTGCCTACTTTTGGGCGCTGTCTATTGATTTTTGCCACTATACTCTCTTTTTTGACACGTTTCGAGTTCTGATATGGGGCGAGGCATTCAAATGGCAACAAAACTATGTGTGCAAATACAAATTTCAATGTTCCCAACAAAAGCCAAAAAATAAACTATGAAACAATCGTAAATTTGTTCAAACGAAGTTTCCATACACTGACTGTATTACGAAATTAACAAAGTTTATTATTATATCTGTTTTAGTGTTATCATGTGTTTAGTTATTGCATATTCTTAAATGGACTTAGCTTTTCATGTGGAACTTTCTGCTAAAACCGGCTGCAAGACCTTTAAATCTGCGCCTCTGTTTTGAGTCAGAAACCCGATTGATTAGTTGTTTAAACATTCCATCTACCCAAGGCTGCAATATTACTCTCAAGTTTGAAGTTCAATGTCAATAAGGTCGACGTCCTTTTCATAGCATTACCAGATATGCATCTTTTATAACAAATATTGGTTTTGGCGACCTTTCAAGGACCTCGACCGTGCTAAACTCCTCATCTGCAACTTTTATATTATTCATACTCCTTCTCACATTTTTGACAGACACTCAAAGACACCATTTGCTTGGTCCTGTCTCATGTCAGAGCTGAAAGGCTTTGCTTGACAAGCTGGTTTTTATAGTGTAATTTTAGGCGTCATTGGAGTGTAAAAAATGATTTTTTAAACACACAGCGCGTTGGCTAACATGAAAGCTGGCGTTTGCTGGCAATAAATGTTTGCGGTTTCGATGTTCGAATGGGCCCAAAAAAGCATAGCACACTTTTTGGCATTTACACTCCAGCACACACACGGACACTAACACACACATAACAACCTTAGCTCTGAGGTAGGGGCACTCGAGTTGGGCCCTTGTAAAACCGTTTGACCACAACAGCCGTAATTTTTCGGTTACATTCTGTGTAGGCCCCAGAACCTAAAAGCACTTGGGTATATAGGACTATTATAGAAGTTGAGTGTGGCCATGTTTACGGTACAAAAATTTAAATGCCCAGCACTTATTGGATCTCAGTTCTCTGTGTTTGTTGGCAATCACGCAAAATGCAGTGCTTGAACATTTTGCACTCTTGTGACCTTGTGAGCGCAGCCCCAATGCCCAAATACCCCAACACGCCCAACGAAGTGAGCCTAAACTTGTTAGTTGGCATTTTCCGAAAAATGCATTCAAATGTATGAAACCTTTGCAACTACGAGAAGTCCTGCTGTGCCGCCTACTCCTCCTCCTGCTGCTCCTCGTTCTCTCCACTTCATCCTCTTCAGGTTAAGCCTGAGGCAAGCACTTGAGTTCGCTTTTGGGGGCGTGTCTCTGAGCCAACGAAGCGTGCGCCCCTCCAGCAACAACGCTCATGCATATTTTTTTGGCACGCACTTTGACAGGGGCAACTGGAAATTAGGGGTGCGGAGTAGTGCCACTTTTGTGGTCAGGTAAGCCATTTGGGCCTTTGTTTTGAATTTTGTTTTTTGGCCGCGTTTGCGTTTGACATGCATTGGCTATGCATAACTGAATCCAAAATGCAACCCAACCAGGCGTCGTCCTGGCGGCGTCTCAGTTGCATATCCGCGTCGCAATCTGCTTCATCTTTTGGAATGGTGCCAAGAATACCCACAAAGACCCCCAAATAACCAAAAGTGCCTATTGTAATCCCGCAAGACGCAAGTGCACGACGACGTTTGACATTTTGCATGTCATACAACATGAAATAATGAATATTAACTAGTTCAAGAGTAGGGACAAGCGTTTTGGTTAGCAAAACAAAATGAAAACTTTCATTTTCAGTTGTTATACGACTGTTGAAAATAGTTGGTCCCATTAAGAACTTCATTTAAAGTTGCAGTACTTAAAAGAGACGAGTTGTTACACAGCTAAATCACTCGAAACTTTTCTGAAATGGAAATTCTACTATAGACAATTGCATAGCACTTACATGAAATGTTGAGGAGCGCTGAGAAGGGCGATCCTCTGTGGACCTGCAAAGTAGGTAATTGTTCGGGACTTACTTGAATTCTTGAGAATCACAGAGAAGGGCGCACACAAGAAGGCCTCCAAAATAGCCAGCTGTATGGGACCTACTTGAATTCTTGAGAATCGCAGAGAAGGGCGCACCCAAGAAGGCCTCCAAAATAGCCAGCTGTATGGGACTTACTTGAATTCTTGAGAATCGCAGAGAAGGGCGCAAGCACGAAGACCTTCCAAATATACAGATGTATGAGACTTACTTGAATTCTTGAGAATCGCAGAGAAGGGCGCACCCAAGAAGGCCTCCAAAATAGCCAGCTGTATGGGACCTACTTGAATTCTTGAGAATCGCAGAGAAGGGCGCACCCAAGAAGGCCTCCAAAATAGCCAGCTGTATGGGACTTACTTGAATTCTTGAGAATCGCAGAGAAGGGCGCAAGCACGAAGACCTTCCAAATATACAGATGTATGGGACTTACTTGAATTCTTGAGAATCGCAGAGAAGGGCGCACACAAGAAGGCCTCCAAAATAGCCAGCTGTATGGGACTTACTTGAATTCTTGAGAATCGCAGAGAAGGGCGCACACAAGAAGGCCTCCAAAATAGCCAGCTGTATGGGACTTACTTGAATTCTTGAGAATCGCAGAGAAGGGCGCAAGCACGAAGACCTTCCAAAATAGACAGACTGTATGGGACCCTTACTTGAATTCTTGAGAATCGCAGAGAAGGGCGCACCCAAGAAGGCCTCCAAAATAGCCAGCTGTATGGGACTTACTTGAATTCTTGAGAATCGCAGAGAAGGGCGCACCCAAGAAGGCCTCCAAAATAGCCAGCTGTATGGGACTTACTTGAATTCTTGAGAATCGCAGAGAAGGGCGCACACACGAAGACCTTCCAAATATACAGATGTATGGGACTTACTTGAATTCTTGAGAATCGCAGAGAAGGGCGCACCCAAGAAGGCCTCCAAAATAGCCAGCTGTATGGGACTTACTTGAATTCTTGAGAATCGCAGAGAAGGGCGCAAGCACGAAGACCTTCCAAATAGACAGCTGTATGGAACTTACTTGAATTCTTGAGAATCGCAGAGAAGGGCGCACACACGAAGACCTTCCAAATATACAGATGTATGGAACTTACTTGAATTCTTGAGAATCGCAGAGAAGGGCGCACCCAAGAAGGCTTCTGACACTGAAAGTCGCTGACCAGAAGGCAATAGCCAGCTGTATGGGACCTACTTGAATTCTTGAGAATCGCAGAGAAGGGCGCACCCAAGAAGGCCTCCAAAATAGCCAGCTGTATGGGACTTACTTGAATTCTTGAGAATCGCAGAGAAGGGCGCAAGCACGAAGACCTTCCAAATATACCAGATGTATGGGACTTACTTGAATTCTTGAGAATCGCAGAGAAGGGCGCACCCAAGAAGGCCTCCAAAATAGCCAGCTGTATGGGACTTACTTGAATTCTTGAGAATCGCAGAGAAGGGCGCACCCAAGAAGGCCTCCAAAATAGCCAGCTGTATGGGACTTACTTGAATTCTTGAGAATCGCAGAGAAGGGCGCAAGCACGAAGACCTTCCAAATATACAGATGTATGGAACTTACTTGAATTCTTGAGAATCGCAGAGAAGGGCGCACCCAAGAAGGCCTCCAAATATAGCCAGCTGTATGGGACCTACTTGAATTCTTGAGAATCGCAGAAGAAGGAAGCGCACCCAAGAAGGCCTCCAAAATAGCCAGCTGTATGGGACTTACTTGAATTCTTGAGAATCGCAGAGAAGGGCGCAAGCACGAAGACCTTCCAAATATACAGATGTATGGGACTTACTTGAATTCTTGAGAATCGCAGAGAAGGGCGCACACAAGAAGGCCTCCAAAATAGCCAGCTGTATGGGACTTACTTGAATTCTTGAGAATCGCAGAGAAGGGCGCAAGCACGAAGACCTTCCAAATATACAGATGTATGGGACTTACTTGAATTCTTGAGAATCGCAGAGAAGGGCGCACCCAAGAAGGCCTTCCAAATATAGCCAGCTGTATGGGACCTACTTGAATTCTTGAGAATCGCAGAGAAGGGCGCACCCAAGAAGGCCTCCAAAATAGCCAGCTGTATGGGACTTACTTGAATTCTTGAGAATCGCAGAGAAGGGCGCAAGCACGAAGACCTTCCAAATATAGCCAGCTGTATGGGACTTACTTGAATTCTTGAGAATCGCAGAGAAGGGCGCAAGCACATATACAGATGTATGGACTACTTGAATTCTTGAGAATCGCAGAGAAGGGTGCACACAAGAAGGCCTCCAAAATAGACAGCTGTATGGGACTTACTTGAATTCTTGAGAATCGCAGAGAAGGGCGCAAGCACGAAGACCTTCCAAATATACAGATGTATGGGACTTACTTGAATTCTTGTGAATCGCAGAGAAGGGTGCAAACACGAAGACCTTCCAAATATACATATGTATGGGACTTACTTGAATTCTTG
This sequence comes from Hirtodrosophila confusa, assembly GCA_035043065.1. Taxonomy (NCBI): domain Eukaryota; kingdom Metazoa; phylum Arthropoda; class Insecta; order Diptera; family Drosophilidae; genus Hirtodrosophila; species Hirtodrosophila confusa. The sequence goes on along the minus strand of JAWNNI010000213.1, from coordinate 10,499,608 downwards.
AGAATCGCAGAGAAGGGCGATCTGTAGACTGTTGTCGATTGAAATGTCATACGTATAACAGCTATAGCATTTTATTAAGTTACGCTTTATTTATAATTACGTGGTTATTTCTTTATAATAATAATTATACTGTTATAATTATTTATAATTTTTGATTTTAGGTTCAAATTCTTCTGCATTAGCCGAAAGGCAAACTTTTGAAACCGATTAATTAGGCCTGCTCCGAATTCCACCTCCGAATCCATTCCACAGAAAAAATTACTGTTGCGGTAGAATATACCTAATATGAGATTCAATTAGAAATGTTTTAAGGGATCATCTAAGAGATTTATGAGATAGTTAATGTCTTATCCAATTATGTTTTCTTTTTTTTTTTAATTTGTATAGATTTTGTATTAAACGAGTTTGCTGCTATCTATCTTGGCAGCTTAAGCAAGTTGTACATTATCAAATTATAAATTTAAAATTTATCACGATAAAAGTTAAACTTTTAAGCTTGATTCAACAAACGAACTTGCTGGGATTATCTAAAAGACTTATGACAGGTTTGAATCTTGCAAGTAGCATCCAGAAAATGTATTTGTCAATTGTGAATTTGGCCAGGCATACAGAGGCATTAGCTTCAATGCATTATTTCAGCTCATAAAGTTTATATTTTGACATTTATTCTATTCAGGCAATCCTAAGTGCAGTCGAGCTTTGAATTTTTCCACTCCGTGTCTCTCCTTCTATGGTTTTCAATCTTTCACCATGTTCGTCCCTTTTTGGCCACTTTTTGTTTGCCCAGTTGAGTGTTTGAACTGCTGACAATGCCAGCTACCAGTTTAAGCAAACTCGTGTGTTCCTTTTTAGTGTGTTTTTGTGTTTTGTGTTTTTTGTTGGGTTGGTTAAGTTCGCATTTTGAATTCATGGGAAAAGTTGGCATGTTTTTTGCCAGAGCAAATACTTTTTATACATTTTATAGAGTACGTGCATGACCGTGAATGGTATGCCAGTGCTTGTAAATGCGCATAATCATAATCATAAAATTGATTTAACTAATCAAACTGGCGTCAATATGAGATGAGATTAAAGCAAAGTTGTTGCATGGCAAAAAATTAACACATATTCAAAGCGAATTGCTTGGGACGCTGGAATGGGTGGATAAATCAGAGCCCGATTCATAAGAATTTTGCTGGCAATGCAAAGGCAAACATTGTTGAAGCGTGTCAAAGGCAAAAGCTGGCAAAACTTTTTGCCAAATTGCCAAATTGAATGTCAACACGCGTAAAAATAGCAGACATGACAGAAAGACAGATAGATAGACGGCAGGACGAACGGACAGGCCAAGACACACGCATGTCCATGTCCTTTGAATTTGCTTATGACTATTGACACGCTTGAAGGTTGCCACAGAGGCTGCTCTGCTGCTGCCGCTCCTGCTGCTGCCACAATCAAATACAAATTACGCATACGCCGCGTGTGCCGCACGTGCCGCACTTTGAGCCCAACTGCAAATACCCTTACCGCCCAACGTATTTGTTTCATTGCGATGTTTGTATTAGTACTTAGCTTAAATTTAAACTGGCAGGCCAACTAGTGTTAGTTTAATGCCCATTTATCATGCTCCCCGCCCACGCTCCCAGCCCCTGCCAACGGGGGTGAATGCCCCGTGGCATTCAGTTTAGCATACTTATCACATACACTCGCCGGCTTGGATTTGCCCTGTCAGCCGCGTGGCTTTCCGAGTTCAGTTCAGCTGCAGCTTCCCGGTGATTGATTGAAGCGACTTGCCAGCTAACTGGCTTACATAACGTGCCAGCAGCTGAAACACTTGGCTAAAAAGTTCAACTTTAAGTTAAAACACCAGCTAAGGTCCAAGTCTATTGATAGTATCGTTGGTTCGCTCTCGTTTGATACCATCAGCAGGTTCTATTGGCTGGGTAAATAGTTTTCAATTTTACTATTATTTCTTGTCACAATCAAATCTATATATATACATATATATCTTAACTGACTGACTAACTGGGCTGTAAGAACGTGAAAGCTGAGTTTCTTGTAGTAGCTTTTATTTTTGATAAAAGTGATGAGCACTAAAATGAATTTTCACCCACAAGAGTGGGAAAAAAAATTATTCTTTTTTTCATTTAATATTTAATTTTTTGTATTTACAAGACACTTTTCTAATAGCTTATTTATTACTAGTTAATATTTTTTACAAGTGTTAAACTTAATATTAAAGATCTATACGGGAAAATAATCCAGACATCCATTTTTAGGAATTTAGCTAAATCCACCCCTTTGGCAGGGAAATGGGGGTCTCAAGGAGAAAAATTCAAATTTTCGCTTGATCAGTTTTAAAGTAATTTTAAAATCCCTTTACGAAGTATAATTCGATTCACCAACTTAGAAAAATTGAAAGAATAGTGGAACAATTCGGATTTGCAACTTTTTTGGTATCGGTGAGAAAACAAACCAAATTTACAAGGACTGTAATCATTGAAAGTTTTATTTTAAAAATTACAAAAATATAACTCAAGGTTAATTATTAGCTGGTGAGAGAATCTATAAAGCTCATACATTTTAAAATCATGATGAAAATGCATAGCTTATCCTTCACGGAGGACATGTATATAGAGTGAATGATTTTTCGATAAAAAATATCACAAAATAATCATTATTTATGGTTTCTGAAACACATTGAATGCTTAAGAGTCTAGACAAATAATAATGAATACGAATATGAGTTCAAACTTTGAGATAACAAGTTTGCTGGAATAAAAATGTTTCCAAGAGTAGTTCACTTTAATGTGAAGGATAAGAAACACAAGGATATAAGTACTCGTAAGTAAAGTATGTATTGTAGTTATTAAAGATTCAACCTGACTCTTAACTTAAATTTGAAATACAAATAGAAGATGATTGGTTAACAAAGAACTTATTGGTGCTATAACAAAGAAAAGTGTATAAGAACCAAAGGAAGACAGGCGGAAGGAGCAGAGGTGCCAACTTTGAATCCACTTGTCTCCGAAGTACGAGCACTCAAGGATCTCTATCACTTGTGCTTGCATTTAATGATTGGGTTGGGCTTTTCACGTTTGCTGATAGTTTTTTACGAGCCTGATGCCTGCTGGGAGAGCGTGCTTTGTATCGGCTGAAGGACATTGTAGCAACTATAAATGTCTTTTATTGCAGTTCTTAAACGCTTTGCTGATTTTGCTTACGAAACATCAAATGTGGTGTGTGTAGATGTGTATAGATGTGTGTGTATATATGTGTGTGGGAAAGTTTGTCAGGTCTCACAGGTGAATTAACTTTTCCGCTCGACTCGTTGCTGATGCAGCAGCCTGCTGTTGCTGCTTACTGCAAGTTGCAGCAACTTGCTGCTGGCACAAAACTTTCGAGCAAGTCAAAATGCATTTTGCGCAAACTTTTGCAGCTCTGTGCATTGACAACCGCAGTATAAAAGGCGGCACTAGGCGGTTGTGGGCGTGGCAGGCGGCAGGCGGCAGGCGGCAGGCGGCAGCTGCCAGATGCCTTACACTCGACTGGCCAAGGCAAGGCCAAGTTAGAGGACACGAAACAGAAGCGTGAAGTGTATTTAAATTTGGCTTTAATGCGTTTCATTTATTTGCTTTTACTTAGCAAAGCTCAATCGACATTGTTATTGTTGTTGTTGCTGTTGCTGTTGTTGCCGCCATTGAAATAAGCCCTACACATTTCATTTAGCCTGTGGCCGACAACCGGAAGTGACCATCGAACCGAGGCTGCCCCGCTCCCCCGCCTGAGCGCTCGACATTTGCTTTGTTTATTTTCACTTAAGTGTTGACTGCTTCTGCCTCTGGCTGGCTGCTACAGCAAATAAACCATAAAAGAGCATAAAAAATGTTTCAATTGTCGCAGCTGTACTACACTGCAAGAAAACTGACTGTCTGAATGTATTTATGTATGTATGCGCCGAGGCAATGAAAATATTTACACTGCCCCGCCAAGAGACCACCAGACAGTCAGTCAGACAGACAGACAGTCAGCAACAGCAGCGAACAATCCGGAATGTTCAGCTCGACTGCAGCTGCTGGCTATAAAAATAAAAATAATATAAGAAAAAAATATCGAAACTGAAACAAAAAGTTGAAGCCACAAGGAGCACAAATATACAATTCACAAGCAGCGGCCATAAAAAATTAAATCAGTTTTGCGCAAAATACTCGCACATATTTCTCCCGCTTGACTTTACTACCGCACTACCCCCAAAACCCCCCTGCTCAAGCCCCATCATGATGATTTCAATGAAACGCACGCGCGCCATTTTGTTTGAGTGATTTTGTCCTGCACAACGCGTAATTGCAGCGAAAGTTGAAACTCAGCTGGGCAAAAGTAAATGGAAACTGCTGCTTCCTAGATGCAGCGACTCTATGCTCCTACTAGCCGGAGCCTGGCCACAAACAGGAGCGGTTCAGCGCGCGCCGCAGGACCTTAAGCTAGTAAGCTAAGTTTGAAGTAAGAAGTTATTACATTTCTATAATATATAACTTTATTACTTTGCAGAGAGTATTTTGTCATGAAATGTGTAAATCATTGAAAAAGACGTTTCAGACCGCATGAAGTATATATTTTCTTGATCAACATGAACAGACCAGTCGATCTAGCCATTATTGTGCGTATTCTTGTTTCTATGCAAGCTTTAATCTCAGTTTTAGGCCTCCTTTAATGTCTTAAACTTGGCACAGATGCTTGTATTATCTGCAAGCAGTATAAACAATAATATAGCCTAGATCGGGACTCTATATCATACAGCTGCCATAGGAATGATTAGCCGAAAATTGAGTTATTTTATGAACAATTTCTTTGATTTTCAATAAAGATTCGTTATGCTTTTAAATGCTAAGTCTAAGCAACGTCCGACTATTATATCTTATAGATTTAAAATGAGTTTCTTAGGAACAACTTTTTTGTTCATCAAGATATCCTGCCTAAACAATCCAAATCATGGTCTTATTGCCATATCAAGTCTCTGCAATAAGAATGATCGGTACAAAATTGAGTTTTTCTGGCAATAAATGTTTTGTTTTTACAGATTCTTTTAAACCAAACTCAGCAATTAAGAGTTCTAATATAGTTCAAATAGTTTGCGCAAATTTGATTTAAATTTATAATAAAAGTAAGAAGTTTTTAATTAATTTTACGTCAATGGAATGCCGTTTTCGGCGCCCTCAAATAAGTAGCGCCCAAAACAGCGGTGATTTTTCTATAAAAACATTTTAATGTTTTTTTGTTTTTTTCGTACGCTTCGTTTGAAAAGTTGTGAAAACTGTTTTGCCTTTTGCGTGCCGCAGAAAAGTTTCAAGCAGCATCATTTGTCAGTGGATAAATAGTTTTCCAGTAAGTAGCTAAAGTTATGCTTTTTGATTATGTGGCCATGGTTGATAATTTTTCATGGCTATCTCTGTCAGAACTTTAAATGCTGTCCATTCAGGCATTATCAGCGGCATATCATGGGGCATATGGGGCATATCTGTTCGATAGCCGGTACGGCGGTAAGTAAATGCCATAAATTCAAATTGTGAGCTGCTTAGTGGGCGTAGGCCGGCCCAATTTGGCGCAGCTCTTAATGTGTGTAAGCCGCAAACATAATAAATAAGCTTAAGTTTGGTCAATTTGACAAAATTGTTTGAGCTTAGCAAAGTGCGTTTTGGGCTCGCTCAAATAAATCAGCTGTCGTTTAAGCTGGCAGCGTTTGCTATAAGCGAATTTATTACACACTTGTCGATTAAGAGGCGGGCCCAGGGAGTGGATTGGCTGGTTGGGCAGCAAGTTTTGGTTAGCAGCAAATATTGATGGGCTGAGATTTGGGTTTGCCGAGGGTTCCGGTTGCATACAATCGACTCCTCATTCTGGCCACCACTAATCAAATTTAACATAAATGATTGAATACAATTTTAAGCATGAAATGGGAAAAAAAGCCAAAGAAAAGCTAAAATAACTGGTGTCAGTGATTGAGCGTTACCGAAATTTTGTCAAAGACATAACGTTGCGTATACGCAACGTGTGCAAAAACTTTGGCGCTTGATTGATGGTAACTCAAAGTTCGTTCGCCTGTGCCTTAAAAGTGCAGTTCAGCAAATATGCAATCAAAAAACGAGTATAACAAGTGAGCGCGTGTCAGTTACAAGCTCCCAACTGCTGGTATACTCTGTTTTCATTCTATTTTCTTTTGCTTATTTGTGGGGATGAAAGGAAACGTGGCAATATTATTTTTAGCCAAATCATTTAAGGAGGTCATCAGTTGTCCTCATATTAAATTTCGTCACTCTAGCTATAAAGTTGTGGGAGATATGGATTTTACTCATTTGCGAAAGAGGGGGTGGGGAGGTAAATGGTTTCTTTTGTCAAATCTCTCAAGTAGGTCAACAGTAGTCCACATCTCAAATTTAGTAACTCTAGCTTTGAAAATGTGTGAGATATAGGTAACTTTTGCAGGGGAGGGACGGTGGGTATGATGGAACATCCTAACACTCTATCAGACCAAATCACGTACCCAAATCGGTTGATCTACGCGATAAACGGACAGACAGACGAAAACAAAGCCAATATACTCGCTTTAACAAAAAAAAAACATTTAAAAATAGGGGGGGGAAAAAATCAAAAAAATGAGAAACAGGAACTTTTTGCCATGCATTTGAAACCACTTGACAATAAAACGTAAAATTGCAACGGACTGACGAAGTGTCCTGCGTCCTGTGTAACTGTAGCAAAAGTTGAGTCCATGCTACCAGGATCCATGCTCCCCGTTGCCATTGTCAGTGGGATTGGCGTGGGACTTAACGGTGTCAACGATGCAAAGGTAATAAAAGCAGCGCTTGGCAGCTTGAAATGAAATATTAAATTCTCACCGTCGTATACTCGTACACTCGAGTCCTTGAATCCTCGATTCGTTGCAGTTAGATGAGTGTAGCTGCATTGTGTTAAACAAAGCGTGTTGTGCAATCCTCAAATTGAAGGGGTAAAAATTAAAAATTATCAGCTAACTCAAATAGTGCTTAATGGGCTATATAATAGTAGCTTGCAAACAAACTTGTGTGACCTAATTGTCCGTATTCTTAAGTATAGCAAGAAATCATTCCTCCTAACTTTTCCATGCAGAAACTCTTTTGAGTCAATCGAACGTTCAATAAAATTGAAGTTATCAATATTATCCTGCGCCAATAAGTGTGCTACAAAATTTGCTGTGGAATTGATTTGACAGTGAAAAAAGAAAGGAAGGAATTCAAGACAAGCTGGACTTGAAATATGAAATTGCAAAGAAATATGGTCGAAAACGCTTCTCTAGGCTAACAGAGAATGCTTCAGCAATAAGTAACTTTACAAATAAATAATATTGTATTTAAAAGAAAAAAGCAAGGAAATAAAAGATGCTTTTCCGCTTCTAATCAACACATTTGGAATTGAAATTATTAGTTGTTTTGTGTTCCTAAAACAGATAGAATATTTAGTTTTGAAAAGACTTGCCTTTGAGGCTGTGAAATAAAGTCTAGTCGAGCACAATTGCAAGAGGAGAAAAATTAATTTTGTCATTCCAAAATGGGTATACAGAATCGATGTAGGAACAGTCCTGATTATCTACATACTATCAAAAAGCAAGCTATTAACAAGGGGTATACTATTTTGTACGCCTTGATTTAGGCGTGGTACAAACAGACCATTAATCAGTCCAGAAACTTACTGTGGACTTTCAGGGAGGCAGACGACAAATCCTCTGTATGTAACTTATCGACCTCAAAAGGGAAGACATTCTGAACTTAACCGCAATATCTCATTGTGCATTGTTGCCTGAGATTCCAGCACAAGGAATTGAAATGGAGGCAGATTTAATGCTCGCCTGTCTGAGAAGCCTTCAAATTTGGGCAGACTGGCTGTAGTATATTAAGAGCCTTGCTAAGAATTATAATAGTATGAATTATAGCCAAAAACTCCAAGCCACTTTTCAAATATCTTGCCGCAAGTATCGCACATTTTTGTGGCGCATTTTTGGAAGCCATATTTAAGTACCATAAAATATGCCCATTTGACTTAAATGAAAATGCACATAAAATATATAAGAAAAAAGAAAGCAGAAATACCTTAAATGCTTTTCTTAGCTTTGGGGACAAATTCGAAAAAATGCTAAGCACGTCGCAAGTTGCGTTATTAACACGTATTCCCCACTTTGCCTGGCAATTTCAACACAAATGGCTTTAATTTCGATGTGAAGAATTCTAAAAACAACGAACAAAATTTTGTGGCAGCGTGGTTTTGTAATGCGTCCGACGCCAATGAACTTGTTAAACTTTAGTGCGCCTCAAAATGTCATAAAATTTAATGCGACTTTGCTTGAGCTGGCCGGCGGGGTGGAGCGGGGGGAGTACAACAATAACATTGAAACCACTCAAACCTTAAGGCTTCAAGGCTGGTGTAATCTGACCATGGTCATTTGTATGACTGACCATTGTTTCACAACGTGTCCAGTCGTGTCCAAACGCGTCGCGACGCGTCGCTTCGCGCCGCTTGTTAGCGCGTGCTCGTTGCTGATGATAGATTTTCATTTTGAGCGCCTGTTTTTATGCTACATCATAAAAGCGCCTTGTAGGCGTTACACATTACACGACTCACACACACACACACACCCATTCACACACACCCAAACATATGCACGCCTTGCCACAAATGGTTTCTGTATTCTATATTCTCGTTAGTCGCGTTGTCTGCTGTGAAAAATGTTCTCTGCCTCTTCTCGAATGCGTCTGTGAGACCGCCCCGTCTCGCCCAGCTCACCGCCCACCCCGCCTAGTTGTTAGTGCTGCCGCAATCTGATTGATTAATACATCAATTTGTTATAGAGCCATCAGTTGGTCTGGATACACTTGACACAGTTTGCAGCTCATTAAATCGACACAATGCCGCATAAAAGCTAATTGTGCAAATTTTTCCTTCTTCAACGGATACCAAAAAAAGCAAAACTTTTGACGACTTTGCACATATGATGAAAGTTGCCTAATGATCACAATCACCACAAAAGGTGTTCACAAATCAACTGGGAATACAACAATGGTGCAGCTTCAACTTTGTTGCAAGTCAACTTTGTGATGCTTAAGATATTTTTGAAATAATACAATACAAGTGTATTCTTCACATTTGTTTTTATATTTATAGTTTGTGCTTTTGTTAAATGATTTTTTAAATCAATCTTGTTTTTCATGCTAGTCAGATAGATATATCTGTTCTTTGTATATTCTGTGAGTGTGGAATTGGAACAGCTTCAACTTTGTGTTGCTTAGATATTTTTGAAATGATACTTCAAGTATCCATACCATTTTAATCAAAAATATATAGTTTACGCTTCTGTTAAATAATACAATACTTACAGTATTCTTCACATTTTTATCTACATTTGTAGTTTTCGCTTTTGTTAAACTATATTTTAAATCAATCCTAAATTTCATATTAATCAGCTAGATAAATCCCTACTCTGTCTAGTCTATAAGTCTGGACTTAAAGCAGCTACAACTTTGTGATGCTTAACACATTTTTGATAAAATACAATACTTTAAGTATTCTTCAGTTTTTAATTTAAATAAGGAAATAGTTTTCGCTTTTGATAACTTATGTTTCAAATCAATATTGAATTCCATGTTTATCAGCAAAGTTATAGAAGTATATCCATACGCTGTCTATTCTATTAGTGTGGAATTGGAACAGCTTGTTAAATAATACTTCAAGTATGGCTCACATTTTGATTTAAGATATAAAGTTTTTACTTTTGTTCAATTATGTTTTAAATCAATCTTTATTTTCATGTTCATCAGCAAGATATATAACTACTCTGTCTATACTATAAGTGTGTAAACGGATCAGCTTCAACTTTGTGACATTTTTGAAAAGAGTAATCTTCAATTTATTATCTAAAATAAGTATATAGTTTTGGCTTTTGATGAAATTTGTTTTAAATCAATTTTGAATTCCATGTTAAACTGAAATGTATATATATTTATAGGCTGTCTCTTCTATAGGTGTGGATTTAGATCCGCTTCAGCTTTGTGTTGAAATGATACTTTATTTATTTATTTATTTATTCGGCTGACAAACAATGCTGTCGCCTAAAATATGAAACATATTTAGATAATTAATTTTAAAAGAATAGAAAAGCCTTATAGAAATTACATAAAATACTAAAGACGACACCGACCCGATGGGGGTATTTTATTTGCCTGTCCGGCTAGCTATGCCCCGAATCACAGCCAAGTGTGGTCAATGACGTCAGTAGTCTCTACACCTGAATAGGGAGAAGTTAGTAATAAAAATAAATTTAAAATAACTAAAAATGTTAGAAAGATTAAACTAGTTATATTATGTAAAAATTAAATCATACGACTAAATGAAAGAAGAGAAGAGTTAGAGGAAGAGATAGGTATGGAAATAACAGATAAGACAAGTGAAAATAAAAATAGAGTGAGAGTGAGAGTGTGGAGGAGCATTGATGGTTGAGTGAAAAGAGGGGAGGAAAGTGAAGACTAGGTATAATTTATTTAAAAAGGTAAAAAAATAAAAATAAAAATAAAAAGGTGATAGAAACAGACTGGGAAGTCAGTGACTCCACCATTTTTATCTAAAATATATAGTTTTCGGTTTTGTTGAATGATGTTTTAAATCCATCTTAAGTTTCCTGTTAATCAGAATGATATATCCCTACTCTATATATACTATTAGTGTGGATTACATCACAATCTGCTCATTCCTTTGCCAATTGTTGCGGTTATATTCTTTGCCAGCACTCAGTCCATTTGTGAATACCACACAAAAGGCTCGCCCTGCGGTTAGTTTCATCAGTGAATGTGTGTGTGTGTGTGTGTGTGTGTGTGTGTGTTAAAAACTTAATTGGTTTTCCTGTATCGAAGTATAGTTTTGGTTTTCAGCAAAAGCAGACATGAAATTGCTCACATTACGTATACGCCGCATTGGCTTGATTTCTTTTGAGCTAAAGATATGCTAAAAATTTCAATAGTTTCAGCAATTTGCCTGACAGACAGCGTCATAAATTATGCACTCGAAGGAGGCTCAGGCTCAGGCTCTGGGCTCAGGACATTTGAGTGCTTAGAGTGCTCGGGCAGAAGCCTGTGACAGCATTCAATATGCATAGTTAGGCAAGTTGCACAATTTGTTTGATTGATTGACTGCTTGATTGAGTTGAGTGCGGTGTGCACGAACTGGGTGGGCTACGGCTGCAACGCTTATGTTGCATGTGGCGAGTGGCGAGTGGCGAGTGGCGAGTGGCGAGTGGCAAGTGCACTGGCGTGTCCAGGCGCAATTAAAAGCCAATGGAGAAGCTGCTTTTAATTGTTTGCGCTGGCTGCTTTGATTGGCGCCTTAAACGTTAAGCACACATCAATGTTTAATGGGTCGACACCCACACGATATTATGTATACGTTGCGTGGGCACAACATTAGCCTTAAGGCACACACGCTACACACACACACACACGCTATACACACACAAACAAACTCACTTGCGCGGAGGCGGGGGCGTGGCAAACCTTCTGTTAATCATTTTATGTCTTTTCAGATGTTTAGCATGTTATTTTTTCTTTCTTTTTTTAAAATATTTCATTTAGTATATACGCCTACGTAAATATAATTTCTTGTGCCGTTTTGCCAGCCGAAATTTACCAAAAAATTTAAGCATCACTTCCTTTATGGCCAGCACAAGCACACAACGCAGTTCCGCCAGCCCCGCAGCCCCGCCGCGCCGCCCTTAATGTTGTTTTTTCGTGTGAATTTGTAATAACTTGCATAAATTAAGGCGCCTGCATTGAAGGCAGCTCGGAAAAACTCAACTTTACCACGAGCACAACAGGAATAACAGTTGCCCCTACTTTTGCTGCCTGGGGAAACTGAACGAATGGAAAATTTAGGTCGAAATGTTGTTGAGTTTTCCCCTTTTCCCGCTGCTCAGTTAACTGGCATTCGCTTCGGCATTTTGTCCTTTTTTTGTTTGGTAATGCCCGAGGCGCGCGCCTTGTTTTATAAATCTCATATAATGCTCATAAATGACACGGGCCTCAATACCAATTTTGTTATGATTAGCTGGCCCCAGCACATGTTGCCACTTATATGTGGTTGCAAGTTGTACACGGAACCAATAAGGGTCAGTCGCAGACAGTCTGTGTTGAAAGTATGCAGACTTTAACTTGTTTTTAGTCGTACTTTAAATTTGCATTTGAATTTTCAGCTGCTGCGTGGCGGCAAAGTGCCTTAAATTATGCATCAAAATAGTCCATGTTGTTTTGGCAATGACACACACAGAAAAAGGGCAGACTGCTGTGTGTGTGTGTGTGTGTGTAGTGTGTGTGTGTGGGCGTGGCTGAGAGACTCTTGGCCTGCATGTTGGCAAGTCAATTTTTGTGATAAAAATTTTCGGTGCACATAAATTTAGTTTTAATGCGCTTAGTTCCCAATTGGCTGCCGGCATGTGTTTGCGGGGGGATTGGTATAGTAGCATGGCAGTCCCCGCACACCCCCGCACACCCACACATCAACCTAAGCAGAAGGACATCAACTGCTTGTCAGAGACAAGGATACAGCCAAGCTGACCGAAACATAAATTGAGCGCTAAATTTTGATAATGATACGCAGCTTGCGGCAAATTTGTTTTTATTTTTCGTTGTTGTTTTCTTTCTGTGCGCCTAATTGTTTAATTAATTAGGAGGCAACATTTTAATTAGGCTTAAGTGCTGGCCCAGTCAAATCATTTAATGGCAGCCAGCTTTAAATGCCCAGAACATGCCAGCAATATCAATATGAACGAGGGTGGGCAGAGCAGTTTCAAATAAAAATCTCATCAAATAATAAAAATGTTAATAAGAAATCTAACAGTTGAGATCTGAATAACCAGATCAGTCTGATAATAATAATAAATAAAAAATTAAAATAAATATATTATAAAAATGAAAATAATCATTTCAATAAAAGCAAAGCATAAATTCAAATTTTGCTTAGTTTTAAAGCATAAACATTTTATTTTATACACAAAATAATTTTATATATTTTTAAATTAAATAAAATTTAATTTTTAAATTAAATTAATTTTTTTTTATTTCCTTTTTGTTAACATTAATCACTCCTAAAGAAATTTATAGTTCTATTTTTGTTACTCAGAAAAATAAACGCCCTAAATTTGTTTTATATTTTTTATTTTGTTTATATAAACTAGTCTTAAAGAAATTTATAATTCTATTTTTGATACTCAAGATAACACTCAGAAAAATAAATGCCCTAAAATTCAGACTAGGCAACTAGGCTTTATTTTAAATTTAGGAAATATATTTCTTAATGAATTTAAATATATTTCTTAAACTTATAATTTTTTTTGTTACTAAATAGAATTTATTTCTGGCTTTTGGGTTAAGTTTTATTAAAGGACAAATTTCTATTTTCGAAGGGATTTATTTTTCTGAGTGTATGAGTCAGAGGATAGCCGGAAATGGGGAAATGGAAAGGGAAATAAAAGGTAATAATATTGAAAGTGGATATAGAAACTGAATTGGAAGGCATTTGCTTTTCTGAGTGTAGGCGTTATGTTAGTTGTAACATAGGAAGTTGATGAACAAACATTATAATATATTAAGAAAAATAATAGTTATTGTAACTGTTTTTCCGGAAGATCGACTTGTTGCAATCTGTGGCTGTTTCAATTAAAAGTTATAATAAATAAAGAAATCATATAAATTATAGCTGTTTTTGCGGAGGTTTACAGTATACAGTGTTAGAGTATGTTGTTGCTTCAATTAAGGGTCTGAACTTGTTGTTGTCAGCCTGTCAGCTGTAGAAAAACTTGGAGTCTACCCAAAAATTAATGGAGCTGCCCCGTTTGCCACAATCAAACTGACCCAGTAACATGCAAACAAAGGCGTGTACTGAGAGTCACAAGACAATGGTTGTGTGTGTTGGTTGTGTGTTGGTTGTGTGTGTGTGTGTGCATCTTAAGCAAACAAGCCAAACAATGTAGACAATTGCTTTTAGAGCGTTGACTGATGACAATCGCAATCACTTGGCCGCCCACTCAACCTAGATTCCATTTTCGGTGGCGGCTCACAAAGCAAACAAACGCAAGAGATGAGTTTCTCTGCGCCACTCAATTGTGGATCTGTGGATCTGTGGATGTGGCACACGTGCTCAGGTAGCATTTGCAGCGCCCAATTTGTAGTTGCCTTTGCACACACACACGCCGCGTGTTTATAATTCAGTTCGAGTCCTTTGAAATGCTGGACGGGAATTCATCTGGCGCTGTCGTAGTTGGTGTGCCTTGCAAATTGCATTAGCTGTCATATGACTATGAAATGTGCCAGCTGTAATTTATACACAGGCTTGACCCACTCGCATTTTCATTTTGATTTTCCGCTGGCTTTTCTGGCTCCGTCCCAGTTGTTGTTGCTGAGACTCATGCATGACAACAATGGGTTCAAGTTGCTGTCAAGATTTAACGCTTGCCATGTTTATTGAGAAACAGCTGCCATCATAATTCAATATTTTACACTTGAATGTACACGAAACATAACTTGACAGCAGCAACAATAACAACAACAACAACAACAAGAGCGACAACGACAGCAACGCCAAATGAAAATGTTTACACGCTGCTGAGCACTCCGCTTGCCACAGCAGCAAGCACAGCAGCTAACAACACTGAACCACTCGATGCAGGGGGCAGGACGCAGCACGCAGCACTCAGGACTCTGGGAGGGGTGCCCCAGCTGCAACCCTTGCCACAAGTCACAGCTGGCGCCAGCACGTCTTGGGCGTCTCGTGTGACCAGCAGCCTCAGCAGCAGCCTTATTCTTCTTCTGGTGTCCACTTAAACAGTTACGATGCCACACTTATTATTGTTGGCCATAAACCACTGGCAGCTGTTGCGCAACAGGCAGGCAAATGTATCCTACCTGGCCCATAGAGCCAGCTGGCCCTTGCCAGCTCTGAGCCCGTTCAGACTAACTCATCCTTGACTATTGTCAAAATGTTGCACTCAAATATTGGCTGGTGTGCAAGCTAGACGAATGCACTTTCAGTGTTAACAACGGCAGCTGATTTGCGTACACAACACTGTTCGTTAACAACACTGACATTTGGTTGATTTGTCTGTTTGTTTATTTATTTATTACTTGTTATTTATTTTTATTCCATACGAACAAGGACTGGGGCTATAGCGGAGTCCTTAAGCTAAGTTTATTTATAATTATTAGCAATTTATAATTTGTGTTATTTTTAGCAGTAAAAAGGAAAGTTTTGTAGTCAGGCTACTTATCTACTTTTAATGGAAGCTGCCCTTATGCCATTATTTTTTACTGCGTTGCCCATCTTGTAGTATTTTAGTCTCTGGTTTATCTGATGTAAAAATATGCTATTTAAGAATTTGTTTTCCTTTTTTTTATAATTTTTTTCGCGACTCAAACTTTGAGAAACGCTGAATTAGACTATTATAATAGCTTGGCTGTTAATCATTTGCGAGGACTCCAAAGAGTCCGCCTCCCGAGCGGAAACATTACAAGGACATTCGCAAAACACTGTTATAAATAAATCATCTCGATATTATGTTGCTTATTATGTAAATCAATTATTAGCTGAATAATACATTTGTAGGCGCCAGTTAAGATAGAAAGAAGCAACATTTAAGGGTTTAGATACAATAGAAAGAGGCAACCTTATACAACACTGGTTCTAAAATGACTCACAAATGTGACACGAAAAGTGACATCTTTGAAATATGCAATAGGGTTACTTCTTATTACACTAACTTTGTTCAAAAGTAGAAGGATTTCTACTTCTCGTAGGATCTGTATCGAATCTTGTACTCTTGATATTTGTATTCGAATTTCTGTCCCGTCCTGACCGATTAAGTATTATAGCCTTGCTATCTACAATCTTACCCATCTCAGCCATAGATAGATGGTCAAACGTGAATCGTTTTCGTAGCCCTTGTCTTTTTTATAATACAAACTTGTTTTGAAACATGTTTAACTTCTTAAAGAAATCCCTTAATGCTCATTCTGAGCTTGTCCCAATTTTGACTTTTGACTTTCTCCCACCACATTTTTGCTGTGTGTGTTCAACCATAAGGGCTACTTTGGCCTAAAGGAGAAGTCCCCACGGATCAGAGTTTTTGGCGTTGTCACATTTCTTAAGGTTCTTATACATATTGCTCGTATGTATATATTTTTAGAACTTATGAATGTACCATAAAAATAAATAAATAATAAAAAAATAGAACGAAATTGCTGCTGGCATCAAATTTATTACACTAAGTGTGCGTAAGTTGCGCGTAAATATTAGATAGTCTAAACGAAACTCTAAGTTGTGAGTGTTTTGTATGTTATTAAGCATAATTAGCTGAAATGTGGCGCAGTTAATTAGCCAAGCTCTGGCTCGGAGCAGAACTGTGATTAATTTGCCCCGTTTAAGCTCAGTGCTTGACGTGGCCCCCCGAAATGGGCAAGTGGCCGTTGCGTATACGTAATGTGGCCATATGCACTAGCTTCGGTTGGTTGTAGCTGGCATACTTATCTGGAGCGCACACGAAATTCAATCAACTGTGCCAGACAACTGCAGCAAAATGGTTGGCCACAAAAGCCAAAACTGAGTCCAGGTGCTAGTTGGATTACAGTTGTCAGGGGGGGGTGTGCGGGCCACAGGTCAGACAGGACTCGAAAGCTGCACGTTACATAATCCCAGCTGTTAGTTAGCTTGTTGAAATACGAGCACACACTCGCATGTATTTTGGCCAAAATACATTTGGTAAATGTTGTAGTACTTTCATGTTTTTAGCTGCTGCTGTTGAACGGTTCGACTTCTGCTTTTGATTAGAGCTAACTGAATTGGCAGGCCCTAATCTGTTTTTCAGCTTGAGATGCTTAACGCTGAACTTTTGGTTTTTATTACTGATTATTGCATGCAATATTCAAGTTGGCCCAATCCAGGCCTCTGGCCATAATGTATACATGTGTGTGTGTGCGCAATCTGAAATTGCTTTTGTCGGTTGGCTTTCAAACAGACGCCCACATGCCGTATGCGCAATAATTCCCACATAATATCACGCATACGCAGCGTTTAACCTTTTGCCGGCAACAAAATAAAATAACAAGAAAATAATAAAAAAAAAATAAAAAAAAAAACAAATTGTTCGCTCGAAAAGCGTTTTAAAGTACGCACTTCAGCAAGCCACAAGGAAAAGTTTTCACGGCTCGATAAGAGTTTTTTAATTTGTCTAAAATGGTAAGAGGCGTAGTGGGGTGTCGGGGTGTGGAGTGTGGGGTGAGGGGCCGGCACCCTGGCCTGGCTTCTATAGCTGTGCCAACTTTTAGGCGCGTAATTTATGCGCAATGAACGCTTTGGGATTACGGCAAAACCAAGGGCGTGGCTGCCACAACGAAGGCGACTGTCCAATTTACAAATAAGTAGCAGGCAGCTTAAAAGCGTGCGGGGGGCATGCAGGGGAGGGGGGGGTGGGGCAGTCTGCTGGCAGACAGGTGTAGCAGTCAAACCGGAAAATTAGCGGAAAGCGTCAAAAGCGTTCCCCAAACGGCAATGTCGCGACAACAGCAACTGCTCTTACCCACCCCCTCTACCCCGCCTCTCATCCTGCTTATCACCACGCCAGCTGTCCTTGCCACACCCCACCCCACCCCAACCCCCCCCTTTTGCCTTAGATCAGCCTCTGGCTGACTGCGGCTTGACTTTTTGCATAACCACAAAAGCAACAAAACTGGCGAAAATGTGCGCGTAGTTTGTGACTCTTGTTTGTTGTTGTTGTTGTTTGGGTGTTGTTAACGTTGTTGTTGTTCATATTGTTCCTGTTCTTGTTGTTGTTGCTGTTGTTGCTGCTGTTGTTATTGTGTTGACAAATACGCCGCAGGACAGTTTGAGTTTTTGTGTAGTTAGCCAGCGACTGTCGTCCAAGGCGTAATTACCTGGACTTTTGACTATAATATGGCCACGTTGTTTGCCCACTTTACTGGCCCGTAAAGGCGACAACGACAATTAACTGTGCACTTCTTGGGGTACGCTAACTATGTGATGCTGTTCGTCAGCTTTTAGCTGAGCTAAGTTAATTAACAAAGTTTAGCATAGAGTGTTCTGTTAAGGAGTTTTAATTCAATTAATGTATATTGACTTTATGCGCCATTTAATCAACTGGTTGCGGCGTTGACAAAAACAATTCTATTATTTGATAACTTAAGAATTGCAGATCTTATGATAATATGGTACATTTTGCAAAAAAGGATCGCGTGTAGCAATAAATAAATAATGTACCTATTTTGGTACATTTGTAACATAGGCAATTGTGCTCAGGTGGCAACGTTGCCGTGAGCGCGTGACTAAAAGATAATAGAAGAACGACGCTTAAAACGCGGCAATTAATTTGTGATTGTGTGAAAATTAAGAAAAAACGTTGTATTACCAATTTTTTTAACGTTTTTATACTTAAATGGCAGTTGAAGTGGCTTCTAATATTCAACTTAGCTCATAAATGTCGGTTGGTGTGCATTTCATCTTAGTAATTGGCTTGCAGGTATTTATAGACACATTCATGCATACTTACATAACATACATAAATTTGCATGCATAATTGTACATATGTACATATGTATGTACATATATATGTATGTACATATTGTATGTAACTCTTTAAGCTTATTTTCTTTGCATTAAAAACCATAACTAAACAAACTAAAAAACCGCCTAGTGCATTTCAGCGTCGATATTTGCAAACTCTTAGTCTTTTTTTGTTGTTTGTGTTTCAAACGTTTAATTTTAAGCCTCACTTTGCTGACATTGTGCACCTCTCTCTCTCTCTCTCTCTCGATCTTGCTGCTTGTCCCTCTGTTGGCGCTCATTCTTTCATGCATATCAAACATTTCATGGGCGTTGGCTCTCTTTGGCTTAAGTAGCCATTGTGTTTAGTGTT
Source organism: Hirtodrosophila confusa (assembly GCA_035043065.1). Classification (NCBI taxonomy): domain Eukaryota; kingdom Metazoa; phylum Arthropoda; class Insecta; order Diptera; family Drosophilidae; genus Hirtodrosophila; species Hirtodrosophila confusa. The sequence goes on along the minus strand of JAWNNI010000213.1, from coordinate 10,480,641 downwards.
GTTATTGTTTTTTTTGTGGTTGTTGTTTTTGCCTGCGGCTTTGAGGCGGCTTTAAATTGGATTTGCGTTTCTGCTTTGACATCTCTCATTGTTGTTGTTGTTGCTGCTGCTGCTGCTTCTTTTTGGTTCTCTCATGTGCGTACTTATAAACTTGTCACTTTAATAACTTTTTGCCGGCTTTCGTTTACTGTTTTGTTGTTGTTCCTTTGGTTATTTTTATTTGGGGCCGCCGGTTTGTTTTTATTTTGTGGCAGCTACTTCAAAGGCACATTTTAATTGCTGTCCTAACAGCTGGCAAAATATTAAATATTTTTTGTGTTCTTCTTGTTGTCTTTATATTATTTTTAGACGTGCCGCAAATCTTGAATGAATGCCAGCAGCATTTGCGTTTTATGACTGCCGAACATGAAAGACAACCAACACCGCAAACAATGTGTGAAAATTCGCACGTTCGTCATAAATAGCAATAAAAACAAATAACAATGCGCTAGGCGAGCATGCGCGACTAGCAGTTACCCTGCACGCAGCTCTGTTGTAGCCTAAGTCATAGCCATAACCACAAACGAATTATGCTCACGTAAATACACATACACATATAGTTACGTACATATGTACACATACAATCAAGTGCAATGCTTGCATCTCTTCGTTAAGCTTGCCTGTGGGTAAGCGTTGCCTGCTCTTTTCACCCTTTCCCTAACAACAACAAATTTAACGAAGAAGCTTCAGAAGGCAATTTCGTCGTCTTTAAAATAGGCAATTTTTGAGCATCGCTGAGAGATGGGCGATTATTAGTAGACCTTGATTTGCCTTGCTTCATGCATTTGTTTCGTTAACTTTTGGTTTGTCTCCAAGATGTGTGGAGGAGTTGTCTGCATCTCTGGAACATACAAAATTAACGAAGCACCTTCATAAAAATCGAGTTTTAGGTACATGTATGCCAATTATCCAAACTATCAGCCAGATTGTGAATTTCACTTTCTAAGCAATTCCACGGAAATATGTAAAGCATAATAATATCATATATCATATCATAATATCATATATGATAAAAAAAGCTTAAAAAGTATATAAAAATGTATCCAACTCTTGATCGATAAAACTGTTAATACTGAACTAGAATTGAAATGCTTTGTAGACTCTGAAATGTAAAGAATAATAATATCATATATCATATCATAATATCATATATGATAAAAAAAGCTTAAAAAGTATATAAAAATGTATCCAACTCTTGATCGATAAAACTGTTAATACTGAACTAGAATTGAAATGCTTTGTAGACTCTGAAATGTAAAGAATAATAATATCATATATCATATCATAATATCATATATGATAAAAAAAGCTTAAAAAGTATATAAAAATGTATCCAACTCTTGATCGATAAAACTGTTAATACTGAACTAGAATTGAAATGCTTTGTAGACTCTGAAATATTCTCTTTCGACTCTTACATGGTAGTACTTTTGGCAGAGCTGAAGTATACCTTTTGTAAACATTTGTAATGGGTAGCGAGTATAAAAATATTGCACAATAGCTGGAAAATGGAAAACAATTTTCGAATTTACGAATTTACGGAATTATGTGGCCATTTCCACAAAATGGCTACGTTATATATAATTTAACATTTGTTGTGCGTAAAATGTGTTTGAAACTGCGGGTCCATTGTCCGCAAGTGGCAAACACGCAAATTGCAGTGAGGGCAAACTTATGAGCAGGCCTGAAGGGGAGGGGCATCAAATTAGCCAGGCAGTGAGGCAACTTTTCTCATTCCCCTTACCCCCGCGCACTCGCTGGCTTGCCTTTAAGCTGCTTAGGCGCCAACCGCAATTGCAACAAAGTTTTTGCGTCGCACAGAAAGTTATTTCAATTCTCTCCGCCTGCCGCTATGCAACAATTCTCATTCTCATTCTCATACTCGTTTTCATTTCAATTAAATATTTTCCTTTTTTTTTTTTGCTTAATGTGATAAATTTCACGCTAAATGTAACAAGCACAACAAACACAACAGCAAACACTTTGTAATTATTTGCACAAATGCTTAATTGTTTGCATTTTCCAACGAATTTGGCAAGCGACGCACAAATATTGACAACTTTCAGGGTGGTGAGCTGGCGGAGGATGTAGGGCGGCCGGGTGGGGTGGGGTGGGTGTCCTGGCGGGGTCGTTGCCGCCTGCGGTGCAAATTATCACGGAAAAACGCATTGTCCCGCATCCGTGTTTTTTGTTGGGCGTTTCAATTAAATAAATAGACTTATTTTTTTATGGGGCGCCAAGGAAATTTAAATAACGAACATAAAAAAAACATGAAAATGGGCCGGCTCTCTACGTGTGTGTGTGTGTGTGTGTGTGTGTGCGGTTTCCTGAGCATTGAACCAGTTTCAAAAACAGGCAGCATACAAGCCTGTGTGTACTACTCCAGAGAGGGTTTAGAACGGGGAGGGGGGCGTAGGGGTGTGGCACATGAGCTGGCTGCAGCTTTTAGTCAAGTCTCTGGTTGTACATAAAAAAAGTCAACAGACAAACAAACAACATGTAAATTATGAAAAATGTACTAACAAAGCAACGTAAGCGTACACACAAACACACAAACACACACTTGTATATATACATAATAAACATATATATATATATATACAATTCTGTTCAAATTTGTAGGTTAGTAAGGCGCTTAATGCAACTGACAAACAACAAAGAAAAGTTTAAGGCCCATTGGATCACAAAAGCGTATTTCTGGGAATACATTTTCTTTTTATACAAAAACTTTTCAATATACAAAAAAAGAAAAGTAATAGAATGCTAAAACATTGCAGACGTAAGCAACCGACTGCAATATACTCTGTTTTGTAGAGTTATAATTTGGATTTCGTATTTTATATAAAAAATATGTTAGCTCTAGTTTTAGGATTCTAGGAGATATTCATAGAATTGGCGGATTATTTTCTCGCCCTTCAAGAATGATGTTCTAAGCTCTATATCAAATTCGATGACACTAGTTTTAAGTTTGTGGAAGATACAGATGTTTGTTGATTTGCCCTCGATTTTAGCTCTAGCCTTAAGACTCTAGGAGGTATAGACCTAGCGGGCCCTTTAAGGATGATCTAATAGATCAAATACATTGACAATCATTTTAAGTTTATGGAAGATATAGATATTTGTTGAGTTGCCCTCGATTTTAGTGTCAAACAGAATGAATATACTCCATTGGCTTCCTGGTCAACAGAGTATAGCAACAATTTTGCAGCTTATGTTATTACAACTTGAACAAGTTGTGAGTTATTAATAAAAGTTTGGCTTGAATTTAGTTTGATTTATTTCCTAAATACTTATCGAACCAAAAATATATTATTCACAATTTCCAAATGCATCGTTTGATTGCTAAGCAATACATTGAACGAATTTTATACAATATTAACAGCTTTTTGTTAGCTGTCGGAACTCGAAATTGCAAATTGAAACCCAAAAAATAAAGAATGTTTTAATGTTATTTGATTCCTCTGCCACACCGCTCCTCAGTAGGGTCCTAAATTTTCAGTTTTCTTAGCTGCTTTTCACTCCGCTTCGTCATTTTCTTAGCCGCTTTTCACGCGCATCTATTCATTTTCATTCCGCTGTTCATCTTCCTGCTGGTTGTCACCCTCCGCCGGCATTGTCCCAAATGCATTATTACGTCTGGCAATTTCGCGTTTCTCATCATCGGTCAATGGGCCATTGCCATAAACGGGCACATTCTGATAGTACTTGGCCAGATTGTGCAGGTTATTGATCTCGCTCTGGAAGATGGACACACGGGGTCCAGAGGTCCTAGTTTGCATTAACGGCTCGTTGGCCGGCTCATCGTCATCATCGTCAGTAAGATTTAGAGGTGGCACCCAGTTAACATATGCATCGTCCATGACTAACGAACCGAACCGAACCGAATCGAACCGAACCGAATACTGAATTTATTTTGTGTTGAAAATTTATTGTAGAAGTTCTTAAATATTCGAGTCTTTGATTGTGCTGCGTTAAATTTCGAATGAGAATATCTGGATTGTCGACTGTAGCTAAGCACTTGTTCAATTGGGAAAATGCTGGCTAACTAGATTCACAAAATTTGTAATAATGTGGTTAATAATGTGGCTCTGGTGTTAAGTGTATAACGATTTCGATATTTGTGACATAATACACAATACATTCGATGAATATCACAATTTGAAAACCCTAGCAGAGGTACAGTCAGACTTATTTAATCAAAGTTACATTATTTTCTATAGAAGCTGAACAAATATATAACCCAAAGCGGTGAAAAATATAGTTATTTTCCATTATTTTCTATAGAAGCTGACCAAATATAATCCAAAACTGTTGAAAATTGAGTTATAAACAACTTTTTTGTTTTTACGGATGTTTCCAACAAACTCAGTTTGATTAAAATTGAATCCCTAAATCAGGTAGCTGCTATGGTAAAGTTAAGTTTTGTATGGAAATACCTTTTATTTCTCTTCAAATTTGTATCGTTTTCTAGTATAGGTCCAGTCCTAACACAGTATATACCAGCGATTCCTAAGGTGTGGGTCGTAGGAATATTTTGCAGGGTTGCGAAAAAAATTATTAAAAAAAAGAAAAATAATTTTTGAATTTAATATTTGTACATTAGATAAACCAAAGACTACAATGCTACAAGATGGGCAACGCAGTAAAAAATAATGGCATAAGAGCAGCTTGCATTTCGTAAAATAGATAGCGCTCGAAATGGGCAAGTTCGGTATTTTTTCATTAGGTGGATCGCAAGAAACTTGTAAAGCTCATACCGGGTTGCGGTCAAAGAAGTTTGGGAAACCAAAAGTTTATCTAAGTGCTGTTTCTATGCGTGTGTCGCGCACTGTACACATGCTGCCAACTAATACACACACATGCTCACAATTACAGTGTCTCGTTAGCCGGTGGCTGGAGCTGTTGTTGTCGGTTTTTTCACAGACACTTCAAGCGGCCATGTAGGCCGACATATAGCCGCTGTGTGTGGCAGCCACCTGCCTGCCAGCCTGCCACATTGCCCGCCCCCCAACAGCCGCACACTGCCTACCCCCTTTGTTCCACACTGCAGCTGAATAATGCGCACCTGTTTTGTTTATTTTGACTGCTGCTGAATTTGTTGTTGTTTTCATAGAGGGCAGCTGCATTCGTGCTGTGCATTTAAAGCAGCATACCAAAAATATACAAAAAAAATGAAGTGAAAACAAAAAGGTTGCAACGGTTTTGAGCTGCACGTTGCTTGGCTCATTTGCCGAACGGAATTTAAAGTTTCTGTGTGCAAACAAATACTAAAAGCAAACAAATGAACTCATTACAAAGTATGTCCGCTGGCGATCCGATGGATTTTACAATTCTGTGGACCAAAAGGCAACTTTTGGCTGCAGCTAAGCATCAGCTACGCTTAATTAAATGGCCAACAAGCAGCAAATTAAATAAATACGCACTGCACAGTGAAACTCGAGTTGCCCCGGCAACTGGGCCAACAGAGGCAACTGAGGCAACTGCGGCAACCTTTGTTTTCCCATTGACAATGCAGCAGCAGAGAGCTAATCAGTTGAGAAAATGGCAAGTGAGATGCGCTGCCGCAACAACTACTACACACAAAAGGCCAACAGACCCTTTGGGCCATTAATTAGCTCACACAAACAAAAGGAAACTTGCCGAGCGCAGCTCAAACCGAGCGTTAAGCGAAAATGAGAGGTCAAAAGTGCCAATACAATGTATAAATATAAATGAAGACGCCAGCAAAAGCGCTTAATTAATACACATCTTTTGGCCAAGCCGAGGCACCCTTACCCCACTCCCCAGGTAATGCACACACCCCCCCTTTTGCTGTCAGGCTTCAATCAAGCAAACAGTTGCCGCATTTTATGGCCCCACCAATTAATCGCAATCATATTGAGATTGATCATCAACATCAGACACGCACAGGCCATTGCGTCATTTTTGTTTTTGCATTTTATTTGATGAGACAGCAATTAAAATGTTTTTGGGAGAAAACGCGCTGAAAATGCGTAAATTAAGTTAAGTACAAGTTAAGATGTTTATCAGAGACATTGAGCATAATATTGAAAGATTGATGGCGAATTTTTTATGCTTAATTTAAAATATGAGCTGAAAATTTGAATTGCCTTTCCAGGGAGGCAATTATCTTAAAATATTCATTAAATAATATAAATAAAGACTGCATAATCTTAATAAATTATAGGAATTTTATGTATCAAATTTCTAGTTAATCACAAAACATGCTTTAAATTTATAAAGACAAATATCTTCAAGTTATTTATAATTTGTACTCCCTGTACCCATAAAATGGGTAAAAGGGGGTACTAAATCTGTGCAAATGTATGTAACAGGCAGAAGGAGACATCTCCGACCCTATAAAGAATATATATTCTTGATCAGTATCAAAAGAGATTTTGATTTGGCCATGTCCGTCTGTCTGTCCGTATGTAAGAACGCAAGGATCTCAGCAACTATAAGAGCTAGAGACACCAAATTTGGAGTGTTCGTGTACAGCAGGAAAAGGTCAAGTTTATTTTAGATTTGAGATATGTCCCCCGTTCCCCGCTATCCGATAAAAACCGTTTTACAGTAACAATTTTCAAGATATAGATTAGGGATTTGGCATGTACAATACTTTAGTCACTCTTAATCTACTGTTCAAATTTCAAGTCAATCGGATAACAAACACGGAAGTTATTCAACAAACAAGATTCAGTGCTGGAGCGCGGGGGAAGAAGCAGCACAGTTACCACTTAAAATGCGTATTTTGTGTATGTGTGTGTGTATGTGTAAGTGTACGTAGATGTGATCGGAATAGAAATAGAATAGACTATAGCATTCTTACTTGTTTGATATGTATTTTTTGTTTCAACATTAAGCATTTAACCCAAGAAATATAAAATGTTTGTGTTAGGGGGAGGCTTTGACTGGGGAGGTTATATTTAAAGCAAAGATGAAACTTAAACAAATTTAAAAATTGTCTCAATACATTGTAAACTACAGAACATAGATAAGATATTTTTTTTATAGTTTTCCTTGAAACAGAATCAAAATTCTCTATAGCGTACTTTAAGTATATTCAACAATTCAACTTGAAGGACATTTGTAATATGGAAAAATGAGAAAATACATCATTATAGTGAGAAATTGATTGTAAAATAGTTTGACTGCATTTGTAACACTTTATTTATTATCAATATCAATAATAATATAGACTTTGGGTGTGCCATAAAATGGATTACAAGCACTTAGAAACTAAATGCTGATATATAAAATCTGGGACAAATTGAATAAGGTTAAGGTTACGCATTTGTTGGCTATAAGATTGCGAATGCTTTTAAGCCAGTTGCCGGCTCAGTCATGTGTGTAGCATTTAGAGTTATTGTAGTGGCAAAAGTTTTTGGCCTTGCAATTTAACTAAAAGCCTCAATAAAATTGAAAAGGTGTTGGGCCAGCGCTGAGAAATACGCAAAAACCGAGCTGCCAGTAAATACTTGTAGCTCTCGATAAAGTGCTCACATTTAACGGTTGCAATGTGGCAGACAGAGAGGGAGAGTAATAATCATGTGATAGCCGTGGCATAAACATTTATGTAGCTACTTCTCACAGTGTGTGATTGTGTGTGTGTTTGTGCGTGTTTGTGTGTGTGGAACGCATAAAGACTGCCATGCCACGCAAATCCAATTGAAATCGTTGCATGGTGCGAGGCAAATCCATTTAATAACCAACATAAATACTCTAAAGAAGCTTTACGACTTGAGTGCGCCACAGGAAACTATTTTTTTTTTGCTTTTTTTTTTGTATATTGCCAACAGGCAGCTGACAGGGACAGAGACTGAGACGGCCATAACAAGTTGAAGGCTGAGGGCTATTTAAGAGAGAGAAAGAGAGAGGGCCGGATGGGGCGAAGGGGATGTCAAGAGTGAAACTGGCGCAAAGTTCAAGCGAGATCTGAGACATTCAACTTAACTATATGCCAGGCATATATTTGCACGACAGTCTATTCAGCCTAGAGGTGGGCTCGTGCTTAAATGTCCAATTTCGTGCGTGTTTGTGCGTGCACACAAGACCAAAGTGATATCAAAACATAGAGAAAATACAAGCCTATATCGTTGCTGTTGAACATACTACATAACTTACTTTTACTCTGTTAAAATAAACAGTTTTGATAAAAAGAGTATATTCGCTTTGTTCAATGTCCATCTGAATGCAATTCTTCATATAACTTTAAGGCTAGAGCAACTAATTTTGGTATACATGTTGTTATATGCCTATAGGTTATAAAGTGTTCAGATCTTTCACCCCATTTGAAACCCTACACCGCAAATGAGAATAATCTATATCTCCCACACTATTATAAGTAGAGTGACTAAACTTGATATGATGACAACTGATGACCTTCTCAAAATATTTCACTAGATAGATGTTTACCAGTTCAACTTGAGCCTCCAAAAATAAGCAAGAGAAAACAGTCTGGGCAGAGTATAAACATAGACTAAAGATATAAGAAGATGGCTCACTCCCATACAAACTTGTGGTATCCCAGCACAAAAGCAGCCATTTATACTGATTTAGGCAGCGAATTTAGCATGTGGGCTGTGGTGTTTGACTGGAACTGGAACATGCTTGTTGGTCTAGTTTCTGTGCTTCGTATCCGTGTCGTGTCCTGATGAAAAGATTCAACAAGCACACATCTCTAATTCATACACTTACTAGTATGTGTATATGTATTTATATGTGTGTGTGTGTGTGTGTGTCTGTGTGCTACATGCAAATTTCTATGGGCGTGAGTCCCGCAGCGACACTTTACGAGGCAGAGCAACAACTGACAAGCTGGGCACAGAGAAGAGCAGGGTAGCAGGCTGAGAATGAGGCCGCTTTCAATTCTATCTGCCCGCTGCTGCTTATTTTTATGCTGATTAACCTAACAACTCGATTTGGTCTTGCCAACACACACTCACACTCACACACACACATACAAGCACACGTAATTGAATAAGAATATGACTCGGTTCAATATTTTATACTGGGCCCCACAAAATTGGCCACAATCAGAGCCAACACGTCGCCCAAAAACTGTGACTGTGCCCATAAAAACTAATAAACTTACCATAAATATTGGGCCACTAAACTGGCGCCGTGTTATTGTCATACCTAAGAATATATGTGTACAAGGGATATATTAGTTTGTGGCAAACAAAAATCAAATGGGACCATAAATTGTTAATCTTCTTTTGAACTATATCAAAAGCTATTTTGAATTTATCATACGCCAAGTAAATAAATCTCTTTGTTAAAATTGTACGTACATAAAACAAAGTTTAAGGACAACTGCTTAGTTGTAGGGTATTTCCAAGTACAGCATCTTGATCTTAACATTTATATGGGGCTTTTATTATTTTGTGGACCAAAAAAGAAATATGTTCGATTTGGGCTGTTGCGCCCAAAACAGTTTATGTTTGGCCCACTCAGCCGTGCTTAAAATGATGTGTAATTGCATTTTATTGCCATAAATAAATGTTTGAAAGAACGTTGAGTTGGCCAGGCCAACTATTTAAGTGGCAGCGCGTGCGTTTTTGTCTTAATTGGTAGCTGCAACAGTTGCTGCCTCAGTTGCAGCTGCATCTGCAGCTGAAATATTTAAGCATTTCAACCAGATTTCTTAATTAAAAAGTTACTCCATCGCCAGCTTACATCTCCGTCGGCATCTTCGCGAGCATCTGAGGTGTCAGCAACAATGAAAATATTTTCTCCTTGCTACTAAAGTGTTTTGGCTGCTGTTCATACCCTGTTCTGCAAAATTGAATGGGTTTAATGATGCTGAGATTGTGACAAGACAGTTTCAATAACTCTAACGCGACCAAGTCGGAGTTTATGCCAAAAAACTTCCTAGAATATGTTCTAAGTTTTTACTACTTCCATAACTTTGTCAAAACTCAACAGGTTTCATTGCTAAATGTCGTCTTGGTTGTGGTTTGACCTCCAGATTGATTTGGCATTTATATTTTATTCTTAACAGAAAATTCAAATTTTTTTTTTTGGTTTTTTTGGTTGGTACCTTGCTCCTCCCTTACACATTTTCATTAACACTTTTTTTTTTTTAAAACTAGAATCTCCAAATTTTATTTTAAATTGATAGTTGACACCCAAAATTAGCATATAACTCGATCTGAAAATTTACTCTGAAGTAATTTATTTTTCGCTAAGATTTCATGCCGAAATTGATAAGATTCCCGACTTGTGAAGTTCGAAAATTCTATAACGAACGGGCTTGCTAATTTTCAAGCTACCATAACTTTGTTAAAACTGATCCGAGTTGCACGCCGAATGTATTTTTCGACATTTTTTGTCCCTTAGATTTTTGTGGCATTTAAACTTTAATCATATTTGAGAATAAATTTTGATCAAAAACTTTTTTTTAATGTTTTCCATAAATTCGATTTTTACGATTTGCAAAAATTTTTTTTTTGTATTTGCGCTGGGTATCTTCTAGTTGATCATTCCCGAATAATGTCTTTTTGCCTGGTAATTTTTCTGTTACTGCTGCTGTCGCTTACGCCCCTTTTTAGCAATTTGCTTTTGCACATTATTCTTCATTTACTTTGCAGCGAAATTTACGAAATTTCATTTCATTTGCAGTTATGTTGCTATTTTTCCGTCCTCCAGATTGTGGCTGCTCCTGGACTGGGCTAAAATATTTGCCAAACGCTTCAGTTTGGACCCATAGTCAAACAATTTGCCTGGTCAAGGAAACGAAATATGTGCATAGACGTGTTGACGGTCCATAGTTATTAGTGTGGACTTGGAGTGCACAGTGCGAGGACTGCAAGGAAGTTCTATAAGTCCTGGATTTTTAATGCCGTTCCCACAGACTTCAATTTCTCGCTATGTGTGTGTGATGACGTTAATGTCCTCTGTTCAGCAATTTTGGCACGCTTCGCTTGTTTTGCAGAAAGTTGAACATTATATTGCATACATTTAGGCAAGCAACTTTGTAGAGCACAAAGTTTTGCGTTCGGACACTGCAGCTTCGTTATACACTAAAGCTTATTACATTCATCAATGCCATGCAACATATCATACATCATGTTGACAGTCAGAAGATTCCCCAAAAATGTACTCCAATTACTCGCTTTGGAAATTAACAAGCCGATTCAAGAGACTAGCTACTGCAAAAAGCCCATTAAAGGATCCAAGACGAGGATGGTGTTATACCAGTCAGCAGAAAGCCGAGATCTTCGCTAGCAATCTAGAGGAGACATTTCAACCACTAAGCTTGACATCGGATCATATGCAAAGGTATGTTCAGAATACAATTGATGCTCCTCTTCAGAAAAAACTTTTGAAGCTCACTCTAGCTTCAAGTGTGATTAAATCAATCGAAGAAATTAGCCACATTTTTTGTGGAACTCTACAAATGGCCATCATTATTATAAACAACTGTAAAAGATCCTTAAAGCTTCAACCTTCTTAATCAAGCTATTGAAAGAATTCATTGTAAATTGAAGTTTGAAGCTTGTTAAGCTGCTTTTTTGAAGAAATTCTTCGCTTTTCGTTGAAGTCTACAAGCAATACTTATTATTAGCAACAGCTTTGGAAGCTCATTAAAGCTTCAACCTTCTTAATCAAGCTATTGTAAGAATTAATTGCAAGTTGAAGTTTGAAGCTTATTAAGCTGCTTTTTTATGAAATTCTTGGCTCTCGCCAAACTTTTTGTTGAAGTCTACAAGTAATACTTATTATTAGCAACAGCTTTGGAAAGCTTCAAATGTGATTAACTCAACCTAGTCAAAGAATTCAGTTTAAATTGAAGTTAGAAGCTTGCTAAGCTGCTTTTTTGTATAAGTTCGCTTTGCTTAAAGCTGTAAGTCTAAGCTAATAGTGTATAGCAGATTCGGCGTACTTATGTCTTGTTATGCCTTTACTTGTTTTCAAATATGCGACAGGTCAGCGCATTCTCTAAACTTTTCTGCATTACCTATAAATTGTTTGTCATGCACACGGCCCTGGCAAGAAATTTGCTGGAGATATTTTCAGAACAAAACTTTCTCCTGCACATTCAGCCATATTGTAATTGCATTTTAAATGGTGTGCACACACGCACACACACATACAGTTGCTTACACAGGCATATGCAAACCACACACGCATTGCGGCCACAAATTGGTGAAATTAATTCAATATTAAGCAATCAAATATTGTCACCACATCATCAACTGCTGCGGCTGCGAATCAACATCAACAAGAGCAGAGCTTCTATGTCAATAGAAGGCGCCTAGAATTAGGCAACGCCAAATTGAACAGCAAATATGTATACATCCAAGACGAGACAGCTGCTCATTTGTATTCGGCCAAATTGAATAAATGCAATCTCATAGGCAATCAATGGAGTCTTCGAAAAGCCATCTAACGATGAGCTGACGTGGCTCACCACATTTATTAAATATTTTCTTCTTTTTTTGCCTGGAAATCTATGTATGACTTAATCCTCGTCATACTTTGCTCACTTTTTCTGCACGCGGAGAAACAAATTGCAAGAAAGTATTTCTAGAAAGTCACAGCGCTCACTTATCTAAAATGCCTAAGTTCGACAGATTTGCATTTAGAAAATACTTGCTACTAGTAAATAGAAATCAATTTTCTTAACTGCAGAAAATACAACAATTTCCAGCTAGGGGATTTTCCGAAGTTAGATGATTTGAAATGATTTTATATTTATAGATTAAGAACACATTTCTGGCTCCACAGCTCTTTTTGTACACATTTTGAATTGATTTCTAAAGCATATCATTTATTTTTAGCTATTAGAGATGTCCTTTTTATAGGATGAGCATATATTTTTCTAAGTGCATGATTGGCTTGGCGTTTTTATTAATTTCGTTCTGCAGCTGGCGCCACAGATCGCGTCGAGTGTTGGATTTTTGCATGTACAAAGCGTACAAAAGCTGCGACAAAAGAATTTAATTAAAGCGAGCTGCATTGTCTGCCGGCAAGCTCCCGCTGTGTCCTTGCCCTCTCTCCTGTGCCACTGCCAGCCTCTGCTCCTGCTGAGCTCCTCTGGCTCTGGACAGTTCGTGTCAGCGAAAGGATTAAGCCATCGCCCGGCCAGCACACTTGACTGGCCGGCAAGTCTCTTATCGGATAATGCCCACTCCTCAACCTGGCTGTAATTGATGCTTCGTGTTGCCTGACATTTTGTAGTCCTTATATTTGCTCTTGTTTTTTTGCATAATTTGAGTTGATTACACGACGTTGTGTAAACATAATTTGAAGCCAGGTCTAAAATTGTGACAATTATGATTTGCATAAAGTGCGACTCAGTCGTCAAATGAGTTTCACTGTTTCCCTTGCATGTGACTCGTGAATATTATAAAAGTTTTAATCACTCAGGCACACACACACACACACACACACACACGCAGTGGCATGGTGTTGTGTTTGTTTTGGTTGCGCAGGAAAGTAGGCAATGCGATAACAGAGAAAGGAAGGCTGAAGGAGTTGAGGTGACAACAAGCGGCACCACCACCATCGCATTTGTCAAGCATTGTGTGCGTATTGTGCTTGTCATCAGTTTGACAGTTTATTGTTGTAAGTTTTCCTCCCGGCAGTAGCTGTCATATGCCATGTTGTACACCCACACACACATTGAATATTTTTGACACTTTTCGCGTTTGATGTGCATTTAATTGCAGCCAAATATTAAAGATATATTCTTTTGTTTTTTTGTTATCAACTTCAGTTGTCAGCAAGTACTCGGAAGTGACAAAGCGCGTGTGAGTTGTGTGTTTGTATGTCCTTGCAGCCAGCGGGTATTATAATTTTGTCACGAAATGCGTAACGCATGGAAGGTAGACATTTTCGACCCCACAAAGTATATATATGGGGTTGCCAAGAAAGTCATGTTGGAATTTATTGAAAAATTAAGATAATTTTACAATTTTCTTCGTCTAATTTTCCTGTTTTTTGGGATGCTGCATAATTACGTGCTCGTACACTCAGAAAAATAAATGGAATGCAAAAAATATCCCTATAATAAAGAAATGTTGATTGTATTATAAATTAAATTCTAAAAAAAATTATAATAAAGATTATCCTAAAAGTTAGAAAAATGTATATTTAGTAGAAATAATTTCTAAATTAAAGAAATATATTTTTTGAACTCCCTCTTCCTTCTTCTTCAACTTCTTGCATAAAGGGAGCCTAAAGTTAGCTATCAATATCCGAATCCGACAAGACTTTCTTACCAATCAATATAGTTATAAAGAACAGATTCTGATTATTATATCTTATAGGAACCACTGATTGAAGATGAGTTTTTGTTAAAAAATGCTTGTGCTTATACAAATATTTCAACCAAACTCAGCAGCTTTATTAAGCACTCGTTATAATACAAATTTAAAAATATATAATAAGAAAATATATAATATTTAAGAAAAATAATATCCATAATTGCAAGGGTATTATATAGTCGGCAGGCCAAAGAAACTCGTTCTTTCTCGTTGATATTAATTTTATATAAGGGGAGAAGAGCAGGAAGAGAGCAGCAAGCAGATTTCGCAGATGTTTCAGCATAAGTAATGATTAATTTTTAAGCTTTCATAAATAATATCTGCCGCTGAAAGTCTTGTCAAATTTTACAATCCTGCGTGCTGTGTACGCATTTCGAATGTAATATTTATTTATTTATAGCTGCCTGACCATAAAATAAGACGACTTTAAGCCAAAAAACAATAAGTTCTCAAGCTTTTATTGTATGCAGCATTTTTATTGCAAAACCTTAAAGATCTAATACCAAACCAGAATATGAAGATATAAATAATTCGAATGAAACGTCAAGTGCAGTCAACTTTCTTGGCCCATGTTTGTGGAATGTTCGAGTTTTGTTAAGTTTTTTGAAAGAATTTACCACAAACGCTTTAGTATATCTTTTGTTGTGCTTTAGGAATCACACTTAAGTAACTTATCAAGCTGCAAGTGAAGTTAACAGTTTTAATTTTAATTAAATTACATTCTTTGTTGTTAGTTCATTTGTTTGCCTGGAATGCCAGAAAATGCAATGATATTGCAAGTAAACAACGGAAATTGCACAAATAATGCCAACTATTATTTACCAGCAAGAATATCAAGGCCAACATTCGTTGGGGCAGCTTTATTCTGGCCAAAAGCAAATGCAAAGGCGTCGATTTGCCAAGCAATAGGAAGTAAACAGTTGCTCAACTGGCCAAGACCATGTTTAATGTTGTTGTAGTTAGGCTTGTACTTATTGTTGTTAGTATTGTTGTTGTTGTTGCTGCAATGGTCTATTATTATGGGCAGTTGTGGGCAGTTGCCGGTCGTCAGTTGAGCGCGCGCTCGATGTCGGAATCGGAACTCGTGTCATTTCCGCAAAAAGTTTAGTATGCTTTTAGGCTTGCCCACTTAACACAGTGCGGGAGCAGCGGGGCCGGGAGTGGTAGCAGCAGCAACTTACATGGCACATAAGCAATATCAATGTTAATGTTCCTGTAATTCAATTCGCCATTATTTAACACCAAAGGATTTCTTCTTAAGCCTTCAAAATTTATGAAGAAAAGTTTTGAGCTTCCACGTTTAAGTTTCTCATATGCAACAAAACTTGCTCAAATAAGTTTTGGAGCTTGTAAGGCCCACTTTCTCGTGTTTATGTTAGCGCTGCACTCCATTTCAGCATGCGGAGGACCTGTATCTTGTTATCCGCAACTTGTCGAAGTTCAGTTGTGCCTGGCAAAGTTGCAAGACACTTGAGCTACATTGAAAGTATCTTCACTAGTATTGCCACCTGTTAATTCATTAATATGCAGTAATATGGCAGCACCGTAAGGAAAGTGTGGCCACTTATCGAACGGAACTGTCAACTTATCGAAGAAAGCTGCTCACTACGCGGGGTTGCCACAATTGAGCATAAGCTGGCAGTGTTGCCACCCTTTGGAGCATTTATAGGCAATAATATGGCAGCACTTATAGAAAGTGTGCCCATATTTTCGACCAGCGCTGCCAACTCGCTGATAGAACGCTGCTAACAGCGCGAGGTTGCCACAATTGTAAATGTTTTAATGATTTAGTTTCTGTATAAATAAGAAATTAAAATGACAACTTTTTTACATGTCAAATTTATCTTGACATACCTTAAGCCTTGCCCTAAAAATATGTTTTAATTTTATATATTTTATTTGATTGAAACAAGCTTAATCATATATAGAAACTCATCCTTTAATGCAAAACTCAGCAATTTGGGCAGAAATTGTTTTGTGGAACGCCAGACTGCGCCTATGCGATGTTTTTGCCGTTGTCCATTTGGTGTTGCTGCCACAAAAGTTGTTTAATAAATGTACTCACACATGCTTACGAGAATGGCCATCGAATTTGTTGGCAGTGGCCTTTGACCATTTGTTGTTTGCTAGATCAGCGACCTTGGGGCCGCCTATGGCCTACGCCTATGCATAACTCATATCTGTTGGGTCCAATATGAAAGTTTTTTAATAACATGCCACAGATAGTGTAGGAATGTGTGTGTGTGCTTAGACCAGAGGCTGTAATTGCGATTAGCGCACAATTTGTATCTTTGTATCTTTAATATAGCGCATATAGCTAAGTTGCTGCAATGAATTTATGTGCTCAGTTGATTTGTGAGCTACAACTGCTAATTAGGCGTATTTCTCAACCTCCCGCAGCCTGCCCCGTTCGCTCCTTTAATGAGCAACAGTTAAATGGCGTAACGAGCTTAATTGTGAGCTCAACTGGGCGGACGCTCATTAATAAATTTTGCGTCTGTGCAAGTTTTAATGAAGTTTGCATTCCGTTCAAGGCGCCAATGTCAACAAAAGTGAGGCAACGCATCAGCCAACAAGTCAGTCAGTCAGTCTGTCACTCACTCAGTTCCTTCTCAGTTCTTCACTCCTTCAGTCAATCTCTCATTTGGCAAACGTGGCGTATGCGTAACGCATTATTTGATATTCCACAGGCTGGCGCTGATTATTCCCCATTTCATTGCCGTATAAAATGCAGCTGAGCAGACATAAGCAAGTAAGAATGCTTTAGTCGAGTATACCCGACTATAAAACTCCCTGTACCCAGGTCAAAAATTTCCGATCACATCTACGTACACTTACACATACACAAAAGACCCACAAACACGAGCGACAAGCGAGGCATTTTAGTGGTTGATGTGCTGCTTCTTCCCCCGCGCTCCAGTACTGAATCTTGTTTGTTGAATAACTTCCGTGTTTCTTTTCCGATCGACTTGAAATGTTGACAGTAGATTAAGAGTGACTAAAGTGTTGCACATGCCAAATTTTAAAGCTATATCTTGAAAATTGTTACTGTAAAACGGTTTTTATCAAATAGCGGGGGAACGGGGGAGATATCTCAAATCTAAAATAAACTTGACCTGCTCCCGCTATACACGAACCTACATTTCAAATTTGGTGTCTCTAGCTCTTCTAGTTGCTGAGATCCTTGCGTTCTTACATACGGACGGGTTGACGGACAGACAGACGGACATGGCCAAATCAAAATCTCTTTTGATACTGATCAAGAATATATACACTTTATAGGGTCGGAGATGGCTCCTTCTGCCTGTTACATACATTTGCACAGATTTTGTACCCCCTTTTACCCATTTTATGGGTACAGGAGTAAAAACTAAAGCCTCACTCTGTGTATTCAACTTTAAATGCCATACTGTGAACAAAATATTTATGCACGAGTTGAACTTCCTTTTTTCTTATTTTTGTTTTTTTTTTTTGGAAAAGTTACATATTGCAATTTTAATATTTTATAAGCAGACTCTCTCAAAATGCTGTCGTGTTGGCCACAGTTATGCGCTACCTGCAGCATGTTTTCCGTTAAGCGAGTTTAATTTTTAACCTTAGGATTCTTTAAGCTGGTTCAGATTTGAGATGGTTACTTACTAGAGACGGGATTTGGATGGGAAAGCCATGGAAATCATTTATAATTAGTAATCAAGTTAGAAATTGAGCTTAACTCGGGATCCGAGAGATATCTTTAAGAAATGTGCATCGGAAAGGCTGGGATCCACATACATATATACCCATTATCTATACGCATCCCATCTCTAGTACCCAAGAGAAGTTTTCAATTATTTTAATTCCATAGCCAGATAGTTTTTTAAGCTCCCAAAGAACTGCTCCGAAAAAGACAAAATATATAAACACCCCAGCTGTAGTATCTGGAGTATTTTAACCCTTCCGGTCTGTTGCCAACAAAAAAAACATGGCCACACAAAAAACTGTTGGAAATTGTTATACGCATATTTTTTTGTTGCGGTTGCCAAACAGCGAACAATTTTATTATTGATACGCAGCTTTTCACATGAATCTGCACTTTTTGTCTGGCACATATTTAAGCTGCCCTTTGTGCTATAATTATTTAAAACTGCAAATTGAATTAAAGCGAGCAATTGAGATCGTTAAGTGCTTCAAAAAACAATTGGCCCTGGCAGCATTAATTGGCGGTCATTAAACATTTCAGCACACCTTTCGGTTAGAGGCGTCTGGAGGTGTCTGGAGGGGGGTAAGCAAGGTTTACGACCAAACCGAAACTTTGCTGTTCCAGGCACTAAATATGTGCTTAGTTGTCTAGACATGATTTGGCCAGAGGCTTGTAGCCCGGTTGGGTCAGCGCAAATAAATCTGTGTTGGGTTTCACGGACTGCTTATCACAAAACCCCCAATGCCCAAATCTACCAATCCCCCCTACTCCAGCTAGCCCCCTATACACCCATCTGATGGCTAACCAAACAAATGTTCTTTGGGGTCATTGTGCGTGGGCTGTTGTTAAGTAAACACATGTAAACACAAAAGCCAAACAAAGGAAAACACGTGAAATGAGCTTAACAACTCGCTGCTGTTTGTTTTGTGATAAAACTAAGAAAATTTAATGCCAACATGGCTTAAATTTGCAACTCTTAACCCTTGTGTGTGAAGAACACATTTGTATGTGCCACAAATCCTTTAGAGCCAAAGTTAAACAGACTAAACTAAGCGGCAGCTATAAATTTTGCTTGCCATCAGCAAGTATCGATTGCTGCCGGGGATACAGCGCCAGGTCGGGGGCATCGTACAATTTGGGGCAACATTGAAAATTTGCATGTGCAACAAGTGGCAAAAGCTGCAGAGCACGCTCTAGAGCTGATAATGATGATGATGCAGGCGTTGCCAATTGCATTAGAGGTGTTAATTTCATGCAGCACTGTGCTTGTTGCAAGGCTAATTTGCCAACACAGATACACAGATACCATTGAAATATATGTATGCGTGTGTGTGTGTGTGTGTTCACAGTGCCCCAAAAGTTTATTTTGGGCAAAGTTTTATAGCCTTGCTGTTAACACTTTGATTGCCAGCAAGTTTTTAAACTGCCAACACCTCCGACTCGATAGCGTTCCTGATTCCGATTCCGATTCACATGCAAATGTTTTAAAGTGCACAGAGCAAATGCTCCAAAAACTTTTGCACAACTATCTATAATGCCAATTTATTCGGCTGGCAAGAAACGTGTTACTCTACACTCTGTGGGTTAGCACGCTCTGATTAAACTTAGGATACTCTTAAATTGAATAGGAATTTCGAGCACCACAACTGATTTTTGCATTTTGTCTTATAGTTTTTATAACTATAATGTTACTTTATTCGTATAGTAAGAGTCTCTACACTCTTTCAAGAGTTAGCAGACTCACAGCAATATATCATACATAACAACTACACCATCTACAATAGACAGCTAGTAGAGTCTTGCAGCAGATCAGTTATTAACTAGAAATGCGTTGAAGCTATTCAAGTCTACTGATTGCACTCGCTGAATTAACTTGAAAAGCTTGGGATTCCTCGCACTCGCACTTGATGGTTTGCTTTGCTCAAGCGAGCTTTCAAGCTTTCAAGTGCGGGCTGAAAGCTTAACCTGTTTGGCTTGGTCAGATAAATAACTTGAGCTTGCTTCGCGCGCTAACAAGCAAATGACTTGCTTGCTTTTCAAGTGCACTCGTGCAATACTCTAATAATAAGATTAGGTGAGCAACATTTACTCAGCTGTTCTCTAAATGACCAGCAGCGGGCCAAGTGCAACACTTGATTGTTGCACAGTAAAGAGCTTGTGGCTGCAGCGCATTTAACAGTCCAGTACATTCAATTAGATGCTCCCCAACAGCTCCACTTTCGCCTGCTTAAAGCTTTAAGTGGCCTGCTATCGATATTCGCTGCAATTCATGTCCAAATAGAGCCTGGCAATTGTGAAGAGCTGCTGGTAAGTACTTATGCAATCCGCAACTGCATAAGTATGGCAAGTAGACAGACAGACAAACTGCCAAACAGACAGACAGGTAGTCAGGTAGCCAGGTAGCAAGGTAGCCAGGTTTGTGGGCGGTACTATAAATAAATAAGATTAAGCGCACTTGAGTCTGTGTCTGTGTAAAATGAGTAAAACATTTTTGAAGCGGCGAACCAAGCAGAACCAGTACCAGAACCCTGAACCAGTCCAACAACCAGTCGAGCATCCACAAGCAAACGACGTGCCCGGACTTAAAAACATGAAATAAACAACTTTCTTTATACCCTTGCAGAAGGTATTATAATGTTGTCACCGCATTGGAGGATCCCTTCAATTATATACTTACTTACATGCATTATTGATCAGCAACAATGACAGAATCTGTCTGTTTCTATGCAGTCTTCCAGTTAGAGTCAAAAGTTGACTTGTTGCATGAATAACTTGTTTGTTTATCGATAACGAAACTCAGAAACGTTTCGGTATGTACTTCAGATGCGGACCAAGCTTGATCAAAAACCGCTTATTATAAGGAAGCGTTTGAAAAATGAGTTTTTGTATGAAAAGAAATACTTATGCCAAGCTTAGAAATTCGAAGATGTAAAATAGGACGACTATATACTATAGCTTCTATAGAAACAGGTGGAATATAGAGTTTAAGCATGGGAAACATTTCTGTTAGGGTATTAAATGTTCGGCGTGCCGTGCGCTTCTTTCTTTTTTATAACCATGCAAGCAACAAAAAACATTTCCGTGTGGCACGAGTTGCTGCGCCGACTGCAACTGCAGCAGGAATCAGAATCAGCTTCTGGTGTTGCCTGCCCCGCTTGACTTGGCTTGACTGTTTGGCAGCCAGCTGCCCCCTGCTGCCTTCTGCTGCCTCCTGCGCAGCGCTGCTCATAATTCAGGAAGTGTGCAGGACTCTTTGTCAGGCGACTTGCATTTTAGAATAAGCTGAAGCAGCCTTCCGCCACATTGCGCTCCAAGTTCGCTCCATGGTCCTCAGAGGCAGCTTAATAAATGTCAGTAAGCAGCAATGAGTGCTCAGTATACGGCAACAATTTAATTTGAAAGAGTCAGGCGAATGCTTTGCATTATTTGCTAAAAGCATAATTCTTACATAAACATCATTAAATATGCACTCAAAAAAATAAATAAATAAAATCAAATGCCCTGAAGCGTTGTCTGCTTTTAATGAGCATGTAAATAGCAGCGCCATAAAACAAAAAATAAATGAAAATTGCACAAATAATATTAATGCATGCAAACATTTTGATAATTAATATAAAAATCAGTTTGCTAGCTGTCTGCTCGTATTGTTGTTCAATTAATCAGACATGTTTATTGTGGTCAAATTTGCAAGTCTGTGGGCAAATTGACAGTGATTAATTAAAAACTGTGCATGGCTTTAAAAATTCAAATGCAAATATATTAAAATTGTTGAAGTAAATGTTGTAAAACCACAAAAAGTGCTAGTCAACGAATGTCTGATTAAAATTTAATCATTTGTAATCATAAGGGAATATATTTAATACCAAAAACTGTCAACTGAATAAAGAAATTGCTTTATTTAAGTTGCAGGTGAAATTTGAATTATGTTTGGTTAATTAGCTCTTTAATATGAAACTTCTAACTTTATCCCACATATTAACATATTAACTACCCAACTTAAATATCATAATAATCAGTTAATAAATAGGATAGTTAATCAGGAAACTAATATAATTGGCTGTTTATTTTAGCATGCCCTAGAAAGTATGCTATATAAATGTGTTAAGTGTTTCTGATTACGGCAGAGCGTTTGAAAATTATGAACTTTATGTAACAGTTATTCAATAAATGTGTGCGCATTAAATTTGTATATTATTATTGTTGATTTTATATTTGCATGTGCTTTGCGTGCTGCAAATTAAACAATTAGCTGCAAATGAAGCCCGACAAACAGTTGCAATTAGCGAACACAAATTACACTTAATTATATAATAAATTCAATTGACAGCTGCGCTTTATTCCACTTTGCCACTTTCTACGTGCTCTCATTCAAAAGTCTAGTATTATTATTATTATGCATAATTTTCTGGCTTATTTATGAGTTGTACGCTATCTTTATTTATGCACTTATTTGGTTTTAATTTTTCCTACCGTTATAATTATCGTTTCTGCTTCAACAAGTGCATCCCGGCTAATTGACTTTTGCGGCTTATCTGATTGCAAAATTGCATTAAATTTGATGGCAGCCTCACGTTAATTATAAAGTGCTCACATTGTATGGCCTTGATCCCGATTGGCTGCGCTGTAACCTTCGTCTTGGCATTATGCTTTAGAAATAACAGACTCAAATACAAAGACAACCTTAGCTAACTGAAATGTGCCTCAGGCAAGGCACTTATTTGCCGGCTTAGGGGAGAGACAAAAACAATGCCAAGCAAAACAAAAACACACCAGATTTAATCAAAAGTGTATACAAATTGTTTTGCAAAAGAATTTCATCAAAAGTTCCCTGCTCCTTTTATTTTGTTTACCAAATATTGCAAAATAGATTCCAATATCTATATGAATTTATCAGTAACAGAAACAAGTTTCGGTTTTGGCAAAGAAATGAAATGTATTTATATTTGGGCCGCAGCTAAAAGTTTACCCAAAGTTCATTGTTATGCGCAGATTTTATTTGGATTTGTTTAAAACGAACATATTTTGTTGCTGGTCCAATGGAAAGAAATAAGAAAAAAGGAAAAATGCCCGCTATGTAAATACAAAACAGAGCAACAATGGTTGGTACAGGTAAAAACCATGCCAGACTGAAACAAACATTTACATAGATGCTCAGATTCGATTTTAACATATTTCTTTCGTTTTTCTTTGCTTTTTTGTTATACAAACTCGACAATGTGCCCATTGAAATTTGCATGCAAATTTGTTGTTGTGCTTGTGGACTGTGGTACAGCGCAATACGTGATGGCATATATCAAAGAAAATCTGTAAAATCTTGTATATGTGGGATGACTGTCAGCGGGCATTACGGCGTTACGCATACGCAGCGTTTGACCATACAGATTAATGACGTCAGAGTAGTAGTTGGCATATTTTTTGCTGTATTTAGCAGCTTACCAGGGCATATTAATTAACTTTTATGAAAGCGCAGCCCACACACATACACACACGTATATGTAACCACACATCCACTACAACTGAGTATGCGGCGTATGTGTAATATTTCATTTAATGCCTTGGCAACATCGTCCTGACTGCCACTTTTATCTGCGCTCCGTTGGGTCTAAGGAGATTTATTGCCTGCTTCAAAGATAAAGTCATTATTATGGCATTATAAAAGATGGCAAGCGCCCTGCGGTGCTTAAGGATATGAATCTTTGATGCATGTAATTGCTGTCGACCCTTATATGGGCTTATCATTGATTCTTACTGCTGCTGCTGCTACTGCTGCTGCTGACAATGTTCACTTTTACAATTATGCTAATTTTTTGCTGTAATTTTATCGCTTGTCTCCTCGCACTAATCAAATTTCATTAGCCACAAACATAACGCACTCTGACAGCCATCAGCTGTCTGAAAGCACATACTTGTAACTCAGCTCGGGTTTCAATGTAACACAAGTACATAATACATTAATTATGCATGCCAAGATTGGGCCAACAACAAATTGACAAGCCACGTTAGTCAGCCAACTTAAAGCAAAGCCAACGGCAAATGAACCTTAAGCATAATCAATAATATCTTTTGAGGCAGGCACATACACACACGTGTAAAACGATAGCGAAATTTGATCGTCCACAAAAATAAATGAAGAAGAAAACTCATAGCCAGCGAATATTTGACCTGAATGCCATAGCCCTTTTATGCCCGGCACTGCCAATGCCCATTTGGCAGCCATTCAAAATGCCAGCCCAGTGTAACTTGCGAAGAAATCATGCAAGCCATAAACAGCCATGGCCGCTGCAATGGCGCCTACACAGCGCGACAAAATGGCCGACAAAATGGCGTCAATAACTGACTCAGTGTCGCATTTGCAGGTTTAAGGTGCGATTTAAAGCTTCTTTCAAGGCTCTTAGCCAGTTTATTAAGCTTTAACAAGTGCCAAAACTGGCAGCTGTACTTACTCGATTTAAGCCAAGGTAAAAATTCAACCAAAAAGCTGGCATTTCTTGTGAATCGTTTGAATCTTATTAGTTTCCGATTTTAGTCATGATCTTATGACTTTATCAATTCGAAGATTAGCTTAACATTTGTGCTGGGTTATTAAGTTGATAAAAGTTGGAATAGCTGGAGTTAAAGAAAAAACAGTATTGAAAAGTACATCTAGTGTTGGATAAATAGATAAATAGTACAGTTGCTAACATCTTATGAGCTATATAAAGTCATCTTGAGTATGCTTAAATTACACGAGTGGGGAGGTCGGTTGGGTGGAGTCTCCTTTGTGGTCTGATGAGTTTCTTGCGCTGTGTAAACATGAAATAATCTAGCTTGCTATTTCTATGCAAGTCTTACACTAAAATAAAAACGTTTTGAGCTACAATTTATATTTTATTTTTGTACTTAAAATCTTATTTATGATTTTCCAAAAAACAACCACTAGTATAATAATCTTATTGCTTAAATTGTACAAGCCAGGCGATTAAGCTAGACAGCATAACAATTTTAAAATGTTAATTATGCTATTAATTAAATTCTACAAAAAAAAATACAAATAATAAATCAAAGTTTTTCCGTCTTTAAAAAATATGAAACGTACTTAGCTTCTGTACTTTTTTTAGTGTGTTTTTTTCGTTTTAATGTCATGTTGATCTCTGACATTTAATAAACAATTTAAATTAAACTATAAAAAAATATATATATATTAAGTCAGGTTAAAGTTTTTGTACAGAATTTGATTGATATTCAGTTTATTTTTTGTTAAAGTCGTCAATTAAGCGCAACTTTGTATATGTCATGAATAGACTGAGCACAAGTTAGGCCCTTAAATCACCAATCAAATGCTATATATCAGATTTACAATATATTTTCTTGTCTACCATATCACTTTCGTTTCTTTGCTGGCTTTTATGTCGGCAGTACATGCAAGCTTCGGTGTGTTAAAGAATCGCTTACTTGGTGCCTTGTGTTGTGCCTTTGATTCAATTTCCTGGCTGCATCATGGCATATGTTGCACATTATAGCATATAGATGTTGGCAGCTCGTGGCGTGAAGTTTATTGAAATCGATCGACTTCCAGTTGGACTCTCCCTGTGCAGTTGATATTTGCATATAAGTAAAGTAAAATGCGCCAGCGAAATGCCTCAGATTTATGTTAATTTATTGAATTTCATTTGATTCTCCTTTTTGCGAATGTGTGCTGAAATCTTTCCAATGCGCAGCAAATTCAATCAAGTTTGTGCATAAATTACACACTGGCAGGAATAAAGGTAAAGGTAACCGTAAAGTTAAAGAAAGGCGCATCATAATGGCAACAACAACAACTAGTTGTCCTTCACTTTATCATTATAATGGCAAAAGTTTCGTATTCAGGCTGGCCCCTTTTATTTAATATTCTTTATTATTATACCTTGTTGTTATATACTTTCTATATATAAACATACTTATTCCGGTAATGGTCACCGCAGGGTTCGTTGGGCGCCGGTCGTTAAAATTGCCGCTTGTTATTCATTAAGTAATTGAGAAATGTGTGCAGGTTCAAGAGGTTCAACATGATGCTCTTTTTGTTGCTGTCATTTCAATTATTCATATGCTAATTTAATTATTGTACAATTTGCACAGTTTATTGTGCCACTCGACTGCAAAAGAAGCCAATTCTGTGTATTTTGAAATGTATTTTTAATTTGGTTTTAACAAGTTCAGTTTGTGGTTTCTTTAAGGTAGTTGCTTTGTAAGTGTGCTATTTCTGTTTGTTGCACAAAGTCCACGATGGTGGTGCATAGCACCACTTGCAGCAGCATTTTGAAGCCAACTGCAACAGTATCGAGTTGCAGCATCTTGGCATGCGGATTATATTTCCAAGCCACAAAGTTGATGGAACCAGGACGATAGTCAACCAAGTGCACTCTGGTATTGAGCTGCAATTAAAAATATGTTGCATAAAATAATTTTGTTGCAAAACTTTGAGAGATTGAATAGAAGAAAGTGTCAGGGAAGCAAGAGAACAAAGAATTCGAGCGTATTAAACCGAATTTTGAGACTTAGTTGTCATCTTTGCGTTGGTTTCGTAGCTCAAAAGACTTGGCTTAAACTAACGCTAAGAAATTTTATCAATATAAAAGGTATCTTGGTAATATAAGCTATGCTATTTTGCAGAGAAAACCACATCAAATTTGATTAATATTTCCTTCTTATAAGTTTATGGATTTTAGTCGAAATTTCCAAACGAAAACAGGCTATTAAATAGCTGCATACCCTACGATTTTAGAGTAATACTTACCAAAAAGCTGAAAATATCCTTTGAGGCAAGGCGGCGCCTAATCTTCGCTCTAGGATTCGCAACGCTGCCGCTTTTTAGCGAGCTTCTAGCCATTTTAACAGCTGGAAAATCCATTTCCCAAATAATATCTAATAGAGTTTGATGCTCGCGCTGCTGTACATGCGCTGCAGCAAGCAGCAACAACATCTGTGCCACATGCCACGCGAGGTACAGTGCCGCCTGCCTCATTAGCTGGGCATGTGTTAGTGCCAGCTCAATGCCAGCCCACTCGGCTTCATCCTCGAGATCGTCCTGACTCTTCTGCTGCTGAAACAAGTCGTTCTCATCGTAGTCAAAGAGTTGCACAAATACAGCACATCGGAAGATCAGCATGGGCACGAAGGCATAAAAGGATATTCGAAAATAGCAGGCGGCATAGTGTTGCATTCGCTTTATCGAGGGTTGCAATTGCAGCAGCTGACGCAGCAGTTTGAGTTTTCCCTGCATGCGCAGTTGCCTCAATGCCAGATTCAGCGATTGCAACAGCGCGGCATGCAACAGATGATAGAAAAGTTGCAGAGTGAGCAGCAGGACGAACAGCAGACGCACTACACCCATCAAATAGTTGAGCCTGTCGTAGAAGAAATGTTGATCTTGTGGCAAGTCCAAATAGAATAGCTTCCAGCACAGCACAAACAACAAAGGTATATGTAAGATTCCAAGTACCAGCAATTGCCAGGAGCACTTTAAATTGAAACGCTCCTGCAGCAAGGATATTAGCTGGCTATAGATCAACTGCGCCTGATCAATAATAAACCAGAGCTGTTGCCTCTGTATCAAACACCAGATGAACAGCAGCGAATAGGCCAAATCATGATAGTAATCGCTTACAAAGTCCACAATATCGAAGGGTGGACGTGTGTTTGGTTCCACTTCATTTATATGCGCATTTACGTGCTCCTTGATCCAGCGCAGATAGGCATGGCATTTAATGAGCAGCAGGATGAACAGCGCAGGAACATACTGACAGCAACAGCAGGACAGTTTCTGATGGTAACGCTCCCGTGATCTATCATACTTTACACACAAAAAGCCCACACCATGAAATACAATGCGCAGGAACTTTAGCACATAGTAAAACAACTGAATGTCGCACATTTTGATAACAAACTGAAATAGAAAATAGAAAATAGAAAATAGAAAATAGTAGTAGTACTAGGCCAGCTCTATATTAAACGCGCCACATTTTGATAAATTGCAACTAATTTGCATACAATTTACTCAAATTCATCATAGGAATACCAGCGATAGACCTGGCTAATTGTTTTTGTCACATTAACATCGAAATTGCGTTGCGTATAGTAGCTATAAAAGTCGATTTGTGTGTGTGTGTGCTGCATTAGGTAGAGGCAGACCGATAGCAATATCATGTAACCCACTCTGATGAGGCTGCCCAGCAGCATAGGCAGTGTCAGTTGGAGCTGATGATGACGCCCCAGGCACAGGCTGGCCAGGGGCAAAGTCCTTTTGCTGAGCTGAGGGGCTGGCAAGTTGCTGTTAAACTGTGAGAGAGACGCATTTGATTAGCACAATGACAGCAAAATGGACAATCCAAGCAAAACTGACCAACATCGTAATGACATCCCGTTTGGGCGGTGTCCTGGCCAGTGTGCGCAGTATGGGCAGCCCGAAGGGCATCAGACGCGCTTGGTTTCTCAGCAGGCACCAGGACTTGAAGCCAAAATACTCCAAGCGATCCTCGAGCAGCAGAAAGTTGGACAGAAAATGCCTGCGCTGCCGCTGCAGCTCATAGCCAATAACCAGCAGTATGATCAGCAGGACAATCAGCAATATCAGATGCATTAATTGAAGACGATCAAATTGCAGCTGATAGCCGGCATTTCTGCCCAGCAGCAGTTGGCCAAAACGCAGCAGTATTAAGGCCACAAAGCTGATCAGATGCAGCGCAAAGTAGCGTATGATTCTCCAATGCACACTCCAAATGCTCACCTGCTGCCTCAATATTGTTCTCAGAATGCCCACCCTGGAGCTGTTCATGTGCTGCTTGAGAAACTCATTCAGTGCACGATATATGCTGGTCAGCCAGATCATATAGTTGCCAAAAAAGAGCAGCTCCATGTGATAGACAAAGATAGCGCCTCCTATAAAGCAAAACTGATAGCTATAGTACATGCGGCACTGCCAACCAAACACCAGGAGTAGCTCCAATGGCAGCAGCACCGTCAGGATACACTCCTTGCGTATGGGCACACACAGTCGATCGCCCAGCACACGCTGCAGTGTCCTGTGTATCCCGGCGCACTCATTCAGCAGCCTGGCGAGATGTTGCCGCAGATGCAGATAGTAAACGTAGAGTGGCATAAACAGCAGGAAAATCATCGGATCGTAGATCCAGTGCTTACTCAGCCACAGATATGCAAAGGATCCTATCAAATTGGCTATGGCCACCAGCTGCACGTACAACTGCTCGCCGCAAACGAACTTGGCCAGTTGTGGCATATAGTTCACATTGTAGTAGCCCATATAAAAGCACAGTTTGCTAGTAACTTTCCACACGCACAGCAAGTGGCACAGACAGAAACCCTTGGCCGTTGTATGCGTACGCACCGCTGCCATCTGCTTGCAACACTGAGAGGCACCAACGGCGTTGCTATAGAGCTACAGTACCCAACGACAGCACCGACACTCGATTGTTGCGATAGTGATAGCTTATGCTAACAATAGTATCGACCAATATAATAAATATGTATTTACCAGGGACTGTAATCATTATAAGTCTACTTCTAAAAATAAACCAATTATTTAATTAATTCAATTTAGATATGTTTAGATTGATATAGAAGAGGTATTTAATTCCAACATTTCTTTGTTGATGAGTTATTTCAAGTACTAAGTCTTTTTATCTTTCTGACTACATATCAACTTACAACTTAACTTCGATATTAGCTATCAATCATATGTTGCAAAGGAACAACAATTAATTCTCGACTTATCATTGAATAAATACGCTATATAACTAGTTCACATTCAAACAATTACGCTATATAACTAAATAAATATCGACAATAGATTTTTTGGTTAAAAGTTCCAAGTAAATGCACAAAGTTGATGTGCCATAGATTATTCAAAGCAAGGACATTTAATATTTAAGTATCGATATACGTCAATATATTGAAATCGTATAATGGAATTTATTAGTTTACCTATGCATTTATTAACTATTTTTTTCAATGTTGCTTTTTCCGCTGGTAAACACCGCTATTTATTCAAGCTGCTCATCACTAATAGTGAGCAGAGAAAAGCATCAATACTATCGATAAGAGCTATCGATTATTTGCCAGCTCTATGCTGTCGCCTTATTAATTAGCTCGACCTTAAACAATAAGTAGCACATATTTTTACACACGTGTATAAACACACACACAGAGACAGAGGCTCAAGGGACACTTGAAATATAACAACAAGCAATATATCATGCTCTGTTTATTTGTGGAGTGGCGACCTTTAATAGTTAACAGCCTGATATGGGGCTATGAAATTGAGAGAGCACTTAAAATAGCATAAAGCCATGAACAAAATTGAGGGTCCAAACTCTACGAACCACTGCACACTTTTAGTTCACATCTTGGCAGGATATATTCCAGCACGCCCCTCGCTCGTTTTTTGCTACCAAATGGGTTTACACGCATGTAAGCAACTGCATACACTCGAATGGTCTATGTGGCATGTACTCGTTTATATGGTTGTGTGTGTGCGATAAAAGCCGCATATAACAATGACAAAAAACTGCATGTTTTTATTACAAATTGCAAATGTAAAAATTTTATACATGGCCGCGGCCACATTGCCATCGTCGCATCGTGTCACATTCCAGGACATGCAGCACCTGCAAGGGGGAAAAAAAACACATAATATATGTATACAAATATATATATTGGGGAGTGTGGAGGCAGGTCCTGCGATAGTGTCGCCACAAATAAACTTCCGCACAAAAATTGGGCTGCATTTCCGGCACCCCAAAAACTTTTCCATTCCACTTTTTGCGTGACGCGCATAAAGCAAATGAATTTATTTCTTTCCTTTTTTTCATCTTGAATTTTTTCAATTTAAATGCTCTGCTTTCCTTACCCATAAAATGGGTAAAAAGGGGGTATTGGATTTGTGCAAAAGTATGTAACAGGCAGAAGGAGACATCTCCGACCCTATAAAGTATATATATTCTTGATCAGTATCAAAAGAGATTTTGATTTGGCCATGTCCGTCTGTCTGTCCGTCTGTCCGTCTGTCCGTCTGTCCGTCCGTCCGTCTGTCCGTCTGTCCGGATGAACGCGTCGATCTCAGCAACTATAAAAGCTAGAGACACCAAATTTGGAATGTAGGTTCCTGTATACCATACGCAGATCAAGTTAATTTCCAATTTCAAATATCTCCCCCTGTTCCCCGCAAATCGATTAAAACCGTTTTACAGTAACAATTTTCAAGATATAGCTTTAAGATTTGGCATGTACAATACTTTAGTCTCTCTTAATCTACTGTCCAAATTTCACGTCGATCGGATAATAAACACGGAAGTTATTCACGATAGAAGATTCAGTAATGCAGCGAGAGGGGGAAGAAGAAGCACAGCCACTTTTGCCGCCTGTGTGCGTGCGTCTTTGTGTATGTGTGTGTGTATGGGTAAGTGGACTTAGATGTGATTGGATGTTTTGGACCTGGGTACAGGGAGTTTCGTAGTCGGGTATACTCGACTATAGCATTCTTACTTGTTTAAAGCACAAATTTGTTTTTTTTTTTGGCTCATTTCTGCTGCTATAAATTTTTGCATGTTTTCATTAGTTGTCAGCGCTGCTTTTGATGATTTATGCATGTTTTTGATGCCGTCCACTGCTCTTTCGCACACACAAACACTGGCAGGCCAGTAAAAACAACAAACTTATTAAAAATTTAGTTGGTAAGGCAAAGTTTTTAAGCTAATGAAAATGGCTGCAGCTGCCAGAAAGTAGCCAGGGGCTAAGTAACCAGAAAAAACATTGAATATAGTACATTCTATTCAAAATTGTGGCCGTTTTTTAAGCGAGTTAAAAGGTGAAACATCATAAAACATTCGTAGCAATATGGAAATTGTAATCTACTATTTTAAATAATTCATTTGACATAGGTTCTGAAGCTTTGGAATGGTCAGATACTTGGTTGGGGCGACTTGTGAGTTTATTCAATTATCTTTTTAAATTCTGTCACACAGCCTAACACATTTTTTCTATTATAACATGCTTATTAGAAATAAATTTTACTCCTAAATAAATTATTTATACTCGTAAGAATTATTATTAAATTATTTATACTCGAAGAAGAAGAATTGTCTATATTAGGAAATGTTCCGAATTCCATTCCGAATTAATTCCACTGACTAGCGTGTAGCATACTTGCTTTCTTGTATATTCATTTCTACGGAATTGATTCGAAAGTGGAATTCAGAACAGGCCTGATTATCACTATTCTGATTATAGGCAGGTTTAATTAATTCCGTTTCTTTATAGATAAGGAATTTGAACTACTAAGTCTTTTTATCTTTCTGACTACATATCAATTATCTTGTGCCTTTCTCATATGTTTTCTGCTTTGTTTGGTATATAGAGATGTAGAAAATCGCGACCCAAAGACAGCGCCCGTTCCCCCCCTTAAATAACAAGGGCTCAGGCATCTTTCCGAGCTGCTAACGATGTGGCTGATGGTAATGGTGATATGTACTGCCTTTTTAAAGGACGTTGTTGCTCCTGTTCCTGCTCTTGTTTCTGCTTTGCTTCAGCTTCTGCTTCAGCTTGTGCTTGTGTTAACGTTGATGGCTCTAATGATTGTTTGTCAAACAAGCCGGGAAAGCAGGCTTCCTGCCTGGGCCAGCGTCCCCTGGCTAGGGCTACTACAATGTGCCGGCGGCGGTCTCGTTGCCGTTGCCCGGAGCTGCTTATTGAATTCCAGCGGCGCCTTTGCCGACATGCACAGGATTTTAAAGTGCCACATGAAAGCGCACAGAGCGCTGCGACATGAATTCAAAGTTGAAATGACAAAGCAAACGGCAAGAAAGCAGCAGCAGCAGCAGCAGTGGCAGCTGAGCGGAAGTGGGAAAACAAGTGAACCGCTTAAGCTTGACATTTTTGGGTTATGCTGCGATGAACATGCCAAAATACTCACGTTTCAGGGAATGCAAATCCTCCAGGAGCCAAAGCTAGAGCTGGAGCTGGAACAGGAACAGGAGCAGCAGTAAGCAGCGATTGAGACTTGAACAAATTAATCGTCAATCGGTAAACGCCATTCGCCCAACTCCTAAACCAGGCCAGAAGCAAACTTTGACCTGAAAATTCCCAGTTTGAAAATAAATTAGTTTGCTGCGTGGGCGACGGCGACGTAAATCTGAAGTGGGTCTGACAGCGGTTCTATAAAGCACATAGAGAAAGAAAGAGAGAGATGGAGAGAGAGGGGGAGAAGTGCTAGTGAAAAGGGTGTGGTAACAGAATTTTACTGGCCACACGAATAGAAATTTTAAATATTTAAGCAACGTACTTATCGATTTGGTGGTATGTGGTGCAAATGCGCGTGCTCAAATGGCGCTAATTGAAGTGGTTGCCTCCTCGATGTGTGCAGCCATCAATTACCCGCACTTCAAAATGCTTTTCCTGCCTTTCCTGCTAAAAGCATTTACACTGTCAGTCATCACATTAGCGCTAAAGCACCGAAAATTGTTATTGTTTTTGTGCTCTTACCGAAAGAGTACTTGAATAACTTTAACTCGTTGGCATGGATATAGTTTTACCCTATTTAGATAACTCATCCTAATTCCATAGCTCTAATTTCATAAAAATGTTATGTTGGTATGTACAAAAACATTAAGAGTTCTGCACTGAGACAAAAAATTATATCAAAGTAGTCTAAATTAAAACATCTTTCAACAATCTTCCCACCCGGGCTGAAAACTGTTGTAGGAAACTTGAAAAATTTCCTCTTCTGAAGGTCTCCTTGCGTGATTCTGTTTTATCTTTGCCCATCTTCTCTCTTTTCATTTGTAGGCTTTTTTTCTCTAAAGAGAACATCCGATCATAATTTTACTCTGGAATAGAATTTATATGATGCAGTTAATTCCATGAGTTATTTTCTTTCACTTTTTAGCTCTAGGGAAGCTAAGTTCATGAACTTTTTAAAGTAATAGCTTAGAGTATTCAAGCGTCTACCTAAAGCTTGTTTATTTTCCTATTAGTCCTGTACTTTTGTTGAATTGTATTACCTGATTTCCAGTTTCTGACATGTCATCAGCTATTTTAGAGTGGAGATAGCGCTGCAAGAGTTGTGTGCAACATCTAGTACAATGAGGCTACGTAAAGATTTAGACTGGTCTAATAAATACATACTTATCCTATCCATTGGATATTTGGTTTCAAAGTACAATCAACCTTAAGATTGTCGTCTTTAATCTTGTATAATACAGACGAGATCTGTTCAAAAAAACAGCTAAGTTGAGATTGCTATTTATTTCGATGATGCATGCTTATTGAACGACTTGTTTCATATCCGTACAGCCAAGTTTGACGATACCCTAAAGTCGCTTTATCTGACATCTTGTGGGGCTTGTTGTTCTCTGCAGCTGCAACTGCTGCACGTCAATGGCTTCATGCGACTGCCAGTGTCCTTGAGTTAGCTGCTCAGCGTGCAACCAATGTTGCAAGTAATACGCTTTATTTCGGCATTTATCTTTTCATGCTAGCTCACAAATGCTGGAAATCTCTTTATCTTGATCATCACTTGGCATTGAGGCACTTTTGCAAGGAACTACGTTCAATATGCCAATTACTACCAATGCAGAAAGTTGTTTTTTTTTTTTGGCTGCAGCTGTTGCCAATGTCACAAATGTGGTCAGATATCTGCTAGACAATGTCTAAAGTGCATCTAATATACATCGATTTGTAAGCATAAAGAACATGATTCATAATTTGCTGCTTCTGTGAGCAGCCAGCCAACAACAAAAAACAGATCACTTGGCTTGCAACAAGACATTGCCCCAAGTGCTTGGCCATATGACTTGGCCAATTTGGGACAGGACTGCAAACTGAGCGGGCAGCATGAGCACTCGGTAAGCATTAACCAAATGTTTGAGCCAAGAAACTTGAGCATCTGTACGTTGGTTTTTGCAACTTGATTGAATGGACTT
Source organism: Hirtodrosophila confusa (assembly GCA_035043065.1). NCBI lineage: Eukaryota > Metazoa > Arthropoda > Insecta > Diptera > Drosophilidae > Hirtodrosophila > Hirtodrosophila confusa. The sequence goes on along the minus strand of JAWNNI010000213.1, from coordinate 10,445,698 downwards.
TAAAGTGTATTAGTGGGCGGACTAAGATATATGGGTATAAAATAAATAAATAACTGACAGACTGGCTCGTTATGCAAGTATTGGGTGGCATATTGAATTGCTATGCAAAGCACGTTCAACGAGCCCCAAAAATAAAAAAAGGACTGCAGGACCAATAAATCAAAAGAGTGGCACTAAGCCCAACTAACCCAAAACTCAAACCCAAACACACACACACACAGCATGCTGTGAGCAATATCTGACTAGAAAATCTATTAAATCACTTGAGCTGCGCCAGTTGAGAGCTGCGAACCTAATTAGCTGCTGTCCCATAGCCCATAGCCGTGCAACGTGGCGTATGATTAACACGACTAATCAACGACGCACAGTGGAAATGGTGAGAATGGGTATAACGACTAGTGCAGTTTGACAGAGAATTGCTTTTAGATTATAAAATTAAATTTGGTTAGAGGTCATGAAACTTGAAAGATATTTCCATTTTAATATCAATATAGTTTTTTGGGCAGAATTGTTCATCTTTGCGATGGAATTATATCCAAACAGCACATTGAAAGTTGGGGCGATTCTAAAGCGAATGAAATAAGAATATTGTAAGTTTTTATTTGTATAGTATTTTTAATAAATAAATTCTAAGCCAATATTTTGAAGAAAGTTTTTAGACTTTATATAGACTTTCAAAATAGATTCGCAGACATACCCGACAGCGGACTATAATCACGTGATTCTGTGAATATCTTTAAAGCAATATCAAAAGAGATTAGTTACAAGAAACTGGATATCTTTTTGTTATTTAAGAAATACTTCCTCCACTTGCCATCAAAAAGGGCGCAAAATTGAGACTAATTCCAAAATTGTCTATTTACTTTGAAAAAATCATATCTTTTGACCCAAATAAGATGATGCCAAAATTTAAAAAGCATTTTACAAGTACTTTAAAATCGGAATAGTGATTATATTTGAAAAATATTATTTCCCCAATGCATATCTATATTGTAAATTCCCATGAAAACAAAATTCAACTTTGACCACCTCTTTGGGCATGATTCTTCTGTTCGATTTGAAGGATCTTATACTTTTTTGAAAGCAACGGAAATTGGCAATATCTTGTGTCATGCTGAAGATATAATTTTTACAGAGTAAAAAGACAAAACGAGCCACTGTGCGACGTCAGCGCTGAGCTGTAAATGATTGAATTAAAACTCATTCGTTCATTTCGTAGTATTTCGGCCCTCGACTAGGCATATTATTCAATTGAATTATTAGCCCGCCCGTCCGTTCAGTTCATTGGGCACGCTAAACTATTTGCCTGCCCCACAGGAAAATTCATTTTCACATTCCAAAACTGAATTTCATGGCATCAGATGCAGTTGTGTGGAAAATAGTTTCAATTAACTGCCATAAGGGTTGCATTTTTGGCACGCCTCCTTTGTTAACCCTCTGCTGCAACATTAATAAGCCACGCCCAGCTCCAAACTTATTTAACAAGCGTGTGTGTGTGTGTGTGGCACGTGTTGTTCCAATTATAATGAGCTCGAAATAATTTCATTTTGTGTGCACCAGCAAAAACCGTCCGAAAAAAGAAGCGAAGCACTTAACATGCAGCTCAATAAACTTTGGAGCTTTCATTTTTCATCAGCATGCTAAAAACTGACTATAGCCATACTATAGCCATGCTATAGCCAGATAGGGAATCTGAGAGTGCCGAGTGTGAAGTGTGGAGAGTTTACGTATTGCAATTTGTGCAAAATGCAAATTTCCTCACTGATGACAGCCGCAATTTTGTGCGCCATTGTTGTTAGTGATGTTGTTGCTGGTTGTTGTTGTTATTGTCCTTGTTGCTCGTTCTTGTTGTTGTTTGTATACATCCATTGTTTGGGCTTAGATGTGTGCACACAAGCATACAGTCGCGTGCACTCAAATAGAAACTGTTACCCCAAATCAATTTCAAACTAATCAAAAGTTGTTCAAAATCATGGAACTAATGAACATATTTGAATGATGAAGATGAGTTTATTATTGCTACCCTGGCAACTGATTAGATTAACTTACTAATGAGCAATGCATTGACAGTGAGAATTTTAACGCAATAGTGTAAATTTCTATAATACATTTTGTATGAAGTTCGATTAAGCAACAATTAAAAAGAATTAAAGCCTTATAAAAGCTGTAAATCAGGCGTCATGTAATCTTAAGCATAGGTAAATGGAATAATAATAATAATAGGAACAAGCAAACATTATAATAATTTAAAAAAATAATAGTTAAGGTACATATAATTAATTTTGCTTGATATTTGTTTTGTTAGAAAGGTTTAGTCAAAGAGCAGTGCTCAATGTTATATTTTCAGCAGTGTGTTGTGTCTGAGCGAAGACTAAAGATTTAATATATCTTTATATCATTAGTCTTTGGTCTAAGGTAGTTAAAGTAATCTACATTTAGCAGAGAGCGGAGTTGAGAGTAGCAGAGCTGAGTGTACTACAATTCAGTCGAATACATAGACCGTAGAGCGTGCTCTTGTATAATTAAATGAAATAGAGCTGCTTCTATTTGTATGTAGAGCATTGTGTGCCTAGCTGCACAGCGTCAAGCACGTTACAATAAACAGAGCAAGCACACCAGAGGCAATACCAAAGCAAGCCAAACTAAACAGAATATCCTCACTGGCAAATGTCTGGGTACAACAATGGTTGACCAGGGTTAGACGTTGTCCCTGAAAGCCGCCCTGAAAAGCCCCTCCCAATTTGTAGCCCCACAATTGCGGCTCAGTGTATCTCCCTCGCTTTGATTAACAATGATGTGCATTATTTTTGCAAATAAAGTTGGCCAGGACACATGAGTTAAGGCGCTCAGGCCAGGGCAGGGCAGGCACAGAGGCAATGTGAACAATTTTTGTATTTTGTGCGCAACGGGGACATTTTGCCCATTTGCCATGCTGGGCAATTTGGCTCAAGTTGCATTTATTGATTTATGGCAATGACAGCATTCAGTTTCAATCATTGTCAGCAGCCAGAGTTTGAGTTCCCAAAATGCCCAAACACACACAGCCTCACACACACTCGGCACATTCCTCAAGCTTGTCATAATTGCGCATTTGGGTGCAAGGCCTTGACTGCGAGCACTCACAAATACAACCATGCTCACACTTACACTCGCAGTCACACTGACACTCACACTCCTCGTACACGTAAATGGTAAACGGAAGCTTTTAAACAAACAGGATATGCTGTGAGCAGCTTTGGGGGGGCGCACAGGATCCACAGGCAGAAGGAACACTAGAACAATACTTACAAGTCCGGCTTGCAGGCAGCTTGGTAGCCAAAGTGAAAACAAAACATTTGTTATGCAAAGCCTTTGATGTTGTCCTTGGGCGCACTCACACAGAGTGTGCACAATGCAGGATGCAGAATGCAGGATGCAGCATGCGGCCAACAACTTGTCAATGACAAAATCATTTTCTGCTAAATAGGCAAATGAAAGTGTTTTGCTTTCCTCGAATCGATGTTGTTAAAGTTTTTCAGTTTCAGCCCTTGCCAAATGGGTCAGCTGCAAAAGGCACAACAACAACTGTAACAACTTTATTGTCCACATAAAACTTTGGCGGCTTAGGCCCAAGAAAAGAGCACATAGACACACAGAAAATAATTAAGGTCCTTCAAACTTATTGACTTTTTTGCTCGGCTCTTGCAAAAAGTTTGTTTTCAAAATTCTGTGCGCAGAGATAATAATTAGGGCGGCAACGAAAAAGGCAAGGACAAAGGCCAGGAAGTGGTTAACAGCACAACAAAAAAAGGACGCTCAATAAATAAATAAAACATGCTGCAAGCGGGCAGTGGCTGGAGGTCCTTTAATGCCTACAACATTTCTACATAAACGTATACAGGCGCACTTAGCAGGCAATTGCGGGATAATTTAATTACGTGGCAGGTCGGCAGCCGGGCAGGCTGGTTGGCTGGCGGGTACTGGCCAGGCAGAAGGATAACAGGATAATGATAACGAAATAAGCAAGCCAAAAGGCTTACACAGCCCCGGCCCAGACAATGGGGCAATAAAAGGTGCCATAGAACACACAGATAAAATGTGCGGTAAATTAAATGAAAAATGGCTCGGCCCAGTGTTGGCCATTATAAAGTGTGTAACTGACCGATAACAGCGATATCGGCAGGCTTATATAAATTGCAGCTGAACTTAATTGAGTTGGCGTTGCCAGCCAACGCCAACAGCAAACAAAAAGCCCGTTCAATTGTGTTTGTGTGTGTGTGTTTGTGTGTAAAATGGCTGGCGGAAGTGTAAAACTTGTCGCCGGATGTGGACAGCACAGGTAACAGCTGGCTACAGTTCGCTCTCTGGGCCAAAGCAGCTGGAATTGAACATAATTAGCGCGCAAATTATTCAAGCGGCAATTAAATCGACCAAAAGGATAATGGTTAATTCAAGTTTCGGCTACTAATTAAGCGCAACTGCTCTGTGTTTCCAAAATTAAACGAAATGTCAATTTCCACAAATTGTTGTGAATTTGATGATGCCCTGTTTATTGAGTAGGATTACATTTTTTTTATATATTTATAATAAGGTTCTTTAATCAACTTAAAATTAGAAATGTGTAGACTTCCTGCTTGCTGAAAAAGTGTCTGTATTCTGAATATTTAAAGTTCGATTGTGCTTCTCTATACTTATTTAGTAAAAGGCATAATCAATTTATTGTAACTTCTAGGACTTTACAATATTTGAGCTATTAAATTGGTATTTTATTTGGCGTAGCTCAAAGTTTTCTAGTTTCTCCCCTCTGTATAGGAAATAGATAGACAAAGGAACATAAATTACAGAAACTTGTGCGTTCATAGATATATACTCGTAGTCTTTATAGCCTCGAAGTTCTCGCATATTTGCACTGGCTTATAATACTCTGTTTATGCATATTCATTTCTGCAGGGTATACAAATTGTGGCAGCTAGAGTTAAAGACCTTTGGGAGTTCCCCAGTCGTCGAGCTGGCTAGGCACTTGAGTTGAGCAATATTATAACTTTTGCTTTCTCCGCGATAACTGTGTCTGTTAATTTTGTATACAAATGACAAATAAGATCTTTCTATTCCTAAGCAAAAGTTTTTCTTTAAATTTATGGAAGAGTTTAGTCCTTGAACAGATATGTTGATTATAAATAACTGTTCTGTTAATATCGTTATTGATTATCGATAGATGGTTTGTAACTGTTAATATCCGTTTTTAAAATGGGAATGGGTATTTGCTGGCAATAGAGACTGTGACTTTCAACCTGTCACTTTCTCTATACAGTCACGGTATTTGTCAGTCACAGTTACGCCTAATTTGCACAACTCTGGTAGGTAACTTAACTGCAACATTACAAGTAAGCATGCATGTCAAGCACATTGCCAGCCACACTGAGAAGTTTGTTGCCCCAGCTGCGTTGCAGTTGCAGTTGCATTGGCGCTGCTGTCAGCTGTGTGTGTGTGTGTGTGTGGGTGTGTGGGTGTGTGCATGTTGTATGTCGCCCCAAGCAGCGCCTTGGTGGCCTCGTTTCAGTTTCTTATGCAATAATTAAGTGAGTGCCAAGTGGAGTGAAGCGTGAAGCGCAACGCCGTTCTCATTTTCTCATTTGCTGCACGCTGTTGTCGCTGGCAAATTCATGCGTAACATCAATGAGAGGGCTCCAATTTGTAAGTGTGCGTGTGTACTATTTTGGCTATGCTGGGGGGTTCCGGGAACGAGAACGGGCACAGGAACGGGCACAGGAACGGGAACGGGAACGGCAACGGCTGTGTAAACGTCGCACGCATGATAAATCAAAAGCAGCTGCACGGACCCCTCAAGTGCCACAAGTGGCCAGAAAAAATAGCGCAAGTTAAAGAAAATTTTAAAATTACAATAAGTGGCAAGCATGCAAGAAAAGTGCAACAACGTTGCCAGGCTCCTGTTAAACGAACCTGCGGGCAAATGAGACAACGCTGCAAAGTATGCTACACTAAATGGCACACACTTAAATCGAATTTCGATAATGTGTGGCAATGAGCAAATGTAAAACTGGCTACTGATTCCCTGGACTTTATAGAAAATAGAGTTGACACTAAGCTACCAGAATCTCAGTTTTTATTGTTGAACGCTTCAAATGCCACTCTTGACACTCATTACTTAATAATATGTATTTAAGTGATCTCTCTAGACTTCAAGCTTCTGTAACTCTGTCGAAACTAAAATGATTTTCATACGGAATATGTTTTTGGTCATACGTAGAGCCTTAGATTAATTTGGCATACAAATTTTCTATATCACAGAAAAAGTAATTTTATCGATTTTTTTTTACTTTGTTCCCCCCGTTTGCAGTTTGGATAAAATTATCTTTGTAAATATTAAAATCTTGAATCTTGATTCCTGATACCGTATTTGGCATATATTATTCATATATTATTATTATATATTATATATTATTATTATTATATATTTTTTTTGACTTGTAAAGTTCCATTTACAAAACGAACGAGCTTGCTATTCTTCAAACAACCATAACTTTTTGGTCGTTTTTGTAGTTTAATTTTTAGATTGATTTAACATTTAAGCTTTCTTCATATTTGAAAATAAAATTTCATCGATTTTTTTTTGATAATTTTCCATAAATTTCCCTGTCACATTTGGCAAAATTTAAAAAAATGTACAATCTTAAAATTTTACTTTAAATTGATAGCAGGCAATAAAATGTATATAAAACGCTGTTTTATAACAAATTCAGAGTACTAATTCATTTTGTGGTCGAAATTCATGTCGAAAATTGAAAAACTAATCGAGTAAACTCGATATCTTTAGAAACGTTCGCTGTATGGAATTGTGACTCTATGAGAGATAAAATAAACCATTTAAATATTATGACTTGAATAACTTGAATTGAATATGAGAATAGCTCAGTATATTCTTAAATAGACACTTCTTGTTTCTGTCCGCACTCAAAGTTTTCATAACAAGGACACGTAAGCCGCCACAACACGCATTCACTTATATTGCCATCAAAATGTGAGCACTTGAAATCAAATTTAAACATCAATCCTCTGTATACAAGTAGATATGCATGTGTGTGTGTGAATGTGTGTGAGTGTGTGTGAGTACACATACTTACTACGCTTACGTATTGAAGTCCTCGACTGACATTTGCTGCTGTCGTGGCAAAAGTGTGTGTGCTCGTAGTTTTTGTTGTTGGCGCCTTTCATGCGGAGCGACACGTAGTTCCGCTCATAAGCCAAAGGCGACCTCAGCAAGGACGCAAAAATATTTTTAACATTGTAACGAGATAATATTTTTGCAACATACGATAGTCGTGCCAGGCGCAGCGCTATATTTTTTGCGCCCCAGCTAAATGATATTACCTGTAGCAACATCAGCATGACAGACAGACAGGCAGGCAGGCGGGCAGGCGGGTGGTAGTGTGTGGTGTGCAGGCGCAACTAACGGAAACAGGATGTGCTGGCTTGGCAGTTGTGAAGTGATGTTTAGGCCAGGCCAACGACTATAAGGAGTGCTCGTACGTTGCCAACATACGCTCAATGTGCGAAACTTGCCCATAGGCATCATCGAGTGCCACATTTGTATGTCTTGCCAATGGCTGACTGGGGTCCTGGACTCCTGCAACTGCGACTACAAGTCACTACAGTCACGAATGTGTTTTTGTACTTGTTATGGCGCCACACATCACATAACCCAACGCATCCCCAATCGCCCTTTGGCAGTAGCCCCTTCTGTCTCCTCCCATCCAACTAGTGACAGCATAAATCGCTGCTGCGTTTGCTTCAATTTGCTGTGGTAGAACAATAAAGCCATATTGGCAATTTAATGTGCTGCTAAACATTTGAGCGTCTTTTAAACGACAACACGCATACGACACGTAGTCCGGGCAGTGCATTCTAAGCAGCTTACCCAACAGTCAGGCTATAATTTTGCCATCGAGCCAGCTCGATAAGTACGTAAACAGCCTGAGCAGCCAAGCTCTTCAGTTGGCAAATGCTATAGCTGCAGCTGCAACTGAAACGTAGCTAAAGTCAGCTTACTTCTCTGCTTAGTTATTTTGCCGATATGCTCAACACGTTTGTACATTTCCCGCACATAGCCAGACATAACAACTATATTTCCTACTATCAAACGATAAGCTGGCTGTGTGTGCAGGCAAACTCAAGCCAAGCATTCTTGTTTATATATGTATATATTTTTGAAGTTGGCCAAAATTTAAGCCAGGTTAGCCTTTTTGGCTTCACCTGCTGCAAATTTGCATATTTGCTTAGCATTTTTCGTTTCAGCTTGTAAATTTGGCTTTATATGCAGGGTGCAAATCTGTTTAGCGTCCGCAGCGCATTAAAATGCATTTATGCAAGGGCCAATGAAAACTTGCACAAAATTAAGTCAACGGTGTGTGTAGTAGCTGCAAGTTGACAACAGAACAAATTTTTTAAAAATATTAGAAACTAGACTAGTATTTAAATAATCATATTTGAACTCAACAGGACTTACCTGAAAAGTTATTTAATACTGCAAAATGTTATAAACTAGACTAGTATATTAAAAAACACATTTGAACTCAACTGAACTTATTAAATAACTTATTAAATTTTAAAAAATGTTAGAAACTAGGCTAGTATATTAAAAAACATATTTAAAATCAACTTGAAAGGATAGTAAATTCTAAAAACTATTATATGCTAGACTACTAAATTAATAAACATATTTGAACTCAACTGAAATTATTAGAGAAATTATTAAATTCAAAAAAAAAAAAAATGTTATAAACTAGACTAGTGAATTAATAAACAAGTTTGAATTTAGCTTAACTTATTAGAGAAGTTTTTAAAATATTGTAGCAATCAAATCAAGTCTTTCTTAATGGTAAAATAAAACCTTTGCTTTGCTCAATCAGCTTGCCAAGCTGTGACTATTTACATAAAACATTATCCAGAGCGTTAGCTTACAGCTTACGATTGCTGCTTCAATCGAAAGTATGCTCGTAAATGTCTAGAGCTCTATAATGAGACCTAATCACTCAAAACAACTGCCAAAATGACTGCAAAATCAAAGTGTGCGTAAAAAATGTAAAAATAGCTTCAGTTTCGGATAGCTCACAACTTTTATGAGCACATTATAAAATAATCTAGTAAATGATAAGGCGGAGTAAAATGTACATAAAACAGACATCAACAGGCAGCACCTAGTTGGGCCATAAAACTTTGCCGAAAGTGCGAAATCAAATTCAGATATTTCAGTTTATTATGATGTTATTAGAGTTTGTTGTTTGTGGCGTGTCCAAATTGGCAATCAACAATATATATATATATGCCACAAGGCATAAAATCTGTAGAAAATGATACGAAAAACACCTAAATAACTATAATAACTATAGTGGCACAGCTGAAATGTCTTGAAAATGAATTAATTTATAACAGTCAACGCGGCGTATACGCAATGTCAAGTGTCTGCTCGGTTGTTGGTTATAATTTATGAAACCATTTGTGGTAGACGTGCTAATAACTGAAGTCAACGAAGCTGCTAATGCTGTTGACACCACACCACATACAACTAGAGACACTTGAATGACATTGCGTATACGCCACGTAAAGCGCATTTGGTAAAATGCCAATTGACGTTAATTGACCTTAAAAGTCATGCATGTTCATAGCTGTTGCCTTTAGTTAGCAACTACTATACTCAGTTGTATGTCTGTGTAGAACATGACACTCCAATGAGATGTCTTTCTAGCAGGAGGACAGGATACAGCTGGAGAGCAAAAGCAGTTGGAGCAGGGAAGAGGGCAAATAGGACAGCATATTAGTTTTTGCCTTGCAAGCTACTAAAAGTGCTTACATTTGAAATGGTTTCCAGCTCTCGTTTTCCTTTCACGTCGCTTTTGAATACAGTTTGTGAAATTTAATTTTTAACACAGTTGTGATTTTTAAATGACGTCGTGGGCAGAGGAGTAGAGCTGCTTGGTTAGGCTACATGTCCTGTTAATTTGTACAAAAATGTCTCTATTAAATTGTAAAATGCTCAGATCTCTTAAATGTTATGAATTGCTACAAAGTGCGGCGAACAAAAATGGTAAATGCGTGTAAAATGCTTGCAACGGATGTCGGTGCAGTCAAAGGAAAGGATAAGGCTGAATGGACACTGTGTACATGTCAGCAGGCAACTGCAGCTACAGCTGCAGCTGCCCCCGAAAGGACACGCTGAATGCGTGTGCAATCTGGCAATAAATATTTTATATTTACAATACGCTCGAGCATGCATGAAGGGTATATCGATTCAGAAGATTGCTAAAAGAGCCTGAAAAGCGGGAAACATTAATATTAAGTTAGCATACATGCCGAAGTTGCAACTTTTATTAAATAACTTTTTTTCCTAAGGTTATGCAAATAATTTTGAGATTATTTTTACATTATTCACTGGCAAGGGCATTGCAAAGTCGTAAAAGTCGCTTTAAAAATGGCGATTTCTTTAATGTTTGCTTAAGAACTGCAGATGTGTACGTTGATTTCACCAGAACAACAGAAATCGACCATGTTGCCGCCGTACCGGAGGCAGCCTCTTTTTGGCTTTATGGCGTTGCATTTGTAATTAATGGGCCTCGTCCCTGGCTACAGGCAGTATCGCTGTTTGGCAATTATATATACATACAACAGTCTGGGCTAGCCGTATTGGGGCTATTTGGGGACCCTGAAAGTACCGTAAATAGCTGTAGATACTTTTATAATGCAACCTACTTTTATAAAGCATCAGTTAATCTCTGGCCTAGCGACTCTTTCGGGCTCTTATTTCTGCGCAATAAACATGCAATGAAATTAAGGTTTTTATGACACTTCTTTTGTTATACCAATTACAAAAGCCTCACTGTATGTAATTTCCCAATTATATATACCTAAAAAGAGCATTGTATTCGTATGTTGTACATGTACTTTATTCGTTTATTTTATGTATGTTTATTTTGTATTATTTCATGCTCAGTTAGCTTATATTTTCTAAATATTCTGTGTTATTTTAATGGCCTGTATTCAGGATAAATAAGTAGTATGTATGTTTCTCAGATTCCTTTATAGTCTGTCTCTTAATCAGAATCTTGTTACCATTTTCTCTGATTAAGATATTGATAATCACTTCCAAAAATAAAAATGTTTGTTAACTTTTATGAAGTCATTATTTTTGTCTTTACAAATTAAAAAGGCTTAAAACCTTTTATGGAACCTGTAAATTCATTAATTTGCTTCTTGCCAATTCTAGCAGCCAGCTGCTTTTGGCTTACAAGTTAATAATTCAATTTGTTCATCACACAAACAAGAAAAGACAATGTTTTTCCCAATTTGTATGCCTCAAATCTGCGAGTGTGGCTTTTTATACCCTTGCTGAGGGTATTACAATTTTCTCACGAAATCTGTAGACTTTCAAGATAGGCAATTGTATTGGGCTGACATTCAAATTTGAGAATCGCAGAGAAGGGCGATAAATATAGAACTCCAAAGTAGGCAATTGTACTGGATTACTATTAAAATTTGAGAACCACCAAATCAAAGATGTTTGTACAGGCTAATTGTTTCTGATAGCTGCCATAAGAAAAATCGGATGAAAAATGAACTTTTTATTAGACTTAAGATAGTTTGCTTTAAATTGATTAAAATTAGATCACAATAACATTTTAACAAGGGTATATATCTTCGGTACGTTGAAGCTAGCCGTGCTTTCTTGTTTTTGCTATTATCGTTTATTGTTTTTGGGAAGTAATTAAGCAAACTTTTTGCTGTCTTTGTTTGTGTCTTACTTGGGTTTTGGTTTTGTTTCAGATTCTGGTTCTAGTCAGGCTATCACGTTTGACGAGCCGTGTCAAGGAGAAGTGCTGCCTCAATTTTCTACGTGCACGCCATAAACTTTATATGGAATTTGTTTTTATAATCATTCCTCAGAACTTGCCGAATGTCATTACAAGTTTACAATTGTGTTAGGCCGAGTTTTTGGTTTTGGCTGAGTTTGGAGCGCATTAATAAACCATAACTAATGGGCATACGAGTTTGCAATAGACGTGGCCCAATAGAAAAGCTGCTTTAAGTTGAAAATTCTGTGGAAAAAAGTGTATGTTAGATTTAAATGTATGAAAGGAAGTCAGCTAAGCTGGCAGCTCACAATTTTACAGAATAAAATGGAAGGAAAAACAAGAAAATCGAATGAAGCGCATAAAAAGCAAACAAGTAAATGAAATTTCCGCTTGGAGCCCTCAACAAAAATAGCGCCACGAGCAGGCTAGGCCAGGTCAGGCCAGGAGCAGACCAAGACCTGGCCAAAACCAGTCCCTGAACGACTTGGCAAACGTTTAGTGGCAACACTAAATATGCTGCCCGCCTGACAGTATCAATAGCTAAATGTTGTTCCTGGGTGGATTTAGTTGTTGTTGTTGTTGTTGTTGTGTTCGTTAAATTGTTTGTGTGCAATTTAAAGTGCCGGAAATATGTTTAGCTTTATGAGCTCACTTTCACAGTAGCACTCGTATATTGTGCTCCTGGCCACGCCCAATTGTGGCCCACCACTCCAGTTGGCCAGTGTTAGCCACTACTGGTAGTAGTATTACCCAAGCAGCTTAGTGTAAATTACAGTTTGGCCAGAGCAAAAAGTTATTTGCCAGCCAAGTAACTACATACAACATTTTAGATAATATCTTTTGATTAGTGGCAACCGCAAAAACTTTAATTAAATTCGCACACAATTCTCTAGAAACTTTATGCAGCATTTGCCATGTCACCAGATAAGTTCCACGACGCGTAACTGTAGCCCAGTGTTGGTATCTCAGTGCCCTTGACCGCCCCCAGCTTGGCACCCGTCTGGGCCCGTCCTGGCCCGTCCTGGCTCGTCCTGGCCGGATCCTGGACACGCATGTGGCGGGCAGCTCAAAGCTGCCATTGTTTGGCTGCCGACTTTAAGTTTTAGAATTAAAACTTAATAGAAAACTTTTTGGTACAAAGCTATGTTAACTTCCAACTCTTCAGACTCTTCTAATGAATTAATTAGTTGATTCGTTTATTTTGATTTTTTTGCGCAAAACTGGGCAAAAGTTTTGTTTTTGGGACAACCAAACAAAAACCACTTGAAGTTATTCGTTAAAAATTCATTCATTTTTGATTTTATTTAGTTTGTTTCTGTTGGTGTTGCACAATATATATATAAGTATAGTTATGTAACCCTCTAGTTGCCATCAATTTGCTAACAGCGAACACACGGCAAAGACAAGGACGGTCAGCGGACACACACACACACACACACACACACACACACACACAACACACAACATACTCGTAACTCATATCAAATTGCACCATTTGTTTCCCTAGAGGATATTGAGTCCCGCTTATGTTGTGTGGTGTTGTGCTGTGTTGTGCAGTGTTGTGTTGTGTCAGTTGATGTTGTTGTTGTTGTTGTTGTTGTCCGCCGACTGACATTGTCCGATGCACAATGAGTCGTTGTGCAAATTTCATGGCATTTTATCGTTTGACGCTTTCGAATTTGATAAATTTATCACAGCTTACAAAAATAAAGCGTTGAAAATCATAAGAATTTGTGCAAATCAAAAATCAAAAATTATTTCATAGATTATGTAATGTGCCTTTAAGGCATCTCAGCATCTCAGCCACGTCCACGCACTCAAAAACAATCAGTTTGTCTTCGCTCGCACATTTTGTCAGAGTTTCGTGGACATCGCTGAAATGGGATGCATTTTCATACCATTACATGCTCTTTACATGAGTTTACAAGTACAAAAAGCTAAAATAAAAAATCAATAATTAATTAAATACAATTGAAATATGCTTAAACTAGCCTAAGTTTCATTCGTTTGTCATGGCACTTTTATTTATTTATGTGTTTATTTGTTGTCTATTTGGAGCTCTTCTTCTTTTTGGGTATCTGTGCCCACAAACGGAAGAAGTACTCATCGCGTTGAAGCAGCCTGCCGCGCGCATAAGAGTGAATATCTGCATCCATATTGTGATCCCTCAGCCAGGATGATGTATTGCATGTGCTCATCTCCGTGCGCGGCTCATCGGGCAGGCTGGCATGACCTGCAAGAACAGAAAGTAATCCATGGGCATTTCTAGAGATACTATGCAACCATTAGATTACATACCCGCTGTCATCACTTTGTAGGGCTCCTCCGATTCCAAAGGTTCGCTCAGACCAATCTCGTTCTTGGCAAATATGCGTATCATATACTCGTGATTCTCTTGAAGGTCCCTTATCTGGAATTTCTGCACACCCGCTGGCACACGACCAACCTCAATCCACATGGACTTCTTCATGTCACGTATCGCAATGTGATAGCCGAGCAGTGGCGCACCACCATCTGACTCGGGTATACCCCATTCGAATATGTGTGCATTGGCGGCAAGAACTCGCGCCTCCAGTGGAGCAGTTGGCGGCGATGGTACAGCTAGTTAAAGAGTATCAAGTATTAAGATTGTTACTAAATTAATACTGGTTCAACCTACTTGCGTGTGTCTTTAGCGATATGCTCTCTGTGACGGCTGGTGCACCTAATCCAACCTCATTCTCCGCTGACACACGGAACCAGTACTCGCACTTCTCCTTCAGATTGTCTATGGTATAGTGCAGCTGATGAGCATCCAAGGTTATTACCTTTGTCCAGCTAGTGGATGTTGAGGATCGTTTCTCCACACAATAGCCTACGATTATACACAAATTTATATTTAAATGTCATATAGGATACGCTTTTCACATAATTGTCTACCTGTAATTTCTGAACCACCATTCCTGGCTGGCACCTCCCAATCGAGAGTTACGCTGCGACTTGTCACATCCGGCGCTCTCAGATTTTGGGGTGGCGATGGCGGTGCTAAAATGAAATTCAAATATTAGCATTCAGGACAACTATATAATTGGATATGATTTCTTTAGCGTTTATAACGTACCCATGTTTTCAAAATCATTTGCTGTTGTATTTAATTTTTTTTGTTTTTGTTGCATGGCGCATGAAAAAGCATTAGTGGCGTTAAGAGAAAGCAATTTGCAAAGCAATAAGCGATAATCATTAGGAAAATGGTTATGACTTACTTATTTTGCGTCCAACGACAATTTTTTCTGTCGTCTCGTACGCCTCGCTGGTGCCAACTTCATTTCGAGCGTAAATTCTGAACAGATAGCCCTTGTTCCTCACAACCTTCTCCACTTGAATGTTAGTTACAGTGCCCGTTGTAGAGCCCACAGAGCGATAAACGGTTTCAGTCTCTTCCCTAATTTCCACAATGTACTCGATTATCTTGGCACCACCATCGGTCTCCGATGGCTCCCAGGATAATGTAAACGATGTATCGTTCATACCAGATACAGAGGTAGGGCCACGTGGTGGAGATGGTTTTTCTGCATATAAGAAAAGAGCGCTGTATTGTATATTTACACATATTTTAAAATACTATTTCATACGCACCAAACTTCTTAGTTATGGTCACGGTCTGGCTCTCCGTTGGCTCCGATTCACCAATGGGATTGATTGCCACAACTCGGAACATGTATTGTGCGTTCATGGAAAGTTTTTGAATGGCATACGAGTTGATGTCCTTCTCAAAATCGGAAACCTTCATCCAGATATTGTTCTGTACATCGCATTTCTCCAGCGTATACTTGTTAATATCCATGCCACCATCATCAACAGGCGGCGTCCATTCCAAGGTGATACAATCCTTCTTAATGTCCTTAATCTCCAATGATTGTGGCCTGCTTGGCTTGTCAATGACTTGAACTGTGCATTCAACATAAGTGGAGCCCGACTCATTGGTAGCCGTCACCTTGTAGCGTCCAGAGTGCTCACGTGTTAATTTCTTAACGATATATGTGGAGCTGGTCTCTGTAGTTTCTATCGTAACGTCCTTGATGGTAGACGTCTGTTCGACAGTCTCCTTGTGCCAGGTCACAGTTGGCTGTGGATAGCCACGAACGGTTGCTGGAATGGTGAGAGTGCTGCCAGTGCGCAGCTTTTGGGATATATATTTATCCTCAACCTCTACGCTTGGCTTCTGCTGTAGTTTCAGTCGACATGAAGTCTCTACGAAGCCCTTCTCATTCGTAGCCACGCACGTGTAAGTGGCTTCAGTCTCAATAGTTGTCTTTTCAATGGTATATTTGGCAACACGATTCTCATAGCGCAGGCTACTTGACTCGAAGACTTGGCCATTCTTTTTCCATATGACATTTGGTTCTGGAATGCCGCCAAACACGCAGGACAATGTCACTTCTTTGTTCATTTCACTGACAATATCCTGTAATGGCTCGCGTACGGTGGGTGCTTCGGTTTCTACCTTGGGCACCAGTCGTATGGGCGGCGAAATAGGTGAGGGTGGTGATGGACCAACTTCGTTAACTGCTATCGAACGGAATACGTATTCTGTATCGATCTTCAGCTTACTAATGGTATAAGTCGTGTCCCTAATCTTGCGTATCTCAGTCCATCTGTTATAATAAATAAGCAAAATTGTGAAAATTAATTGAATACATTTAGTTTGACCATACTCACTTTTCTTCCTTTACATCATGGTACTCTAGAATGTATTCAATAATTTCTGAATTGCCATCATCTTCGGGCGCCTTCCAATATAAGGTTATCGAGTCGTGCATTACCTCCAAAGATTGTGGTGTTCCAGGAGCCGTGGGCTTGCCTAAAATGTTGACGAAGGTCTAAATTCCGCATCGTTTAATAAATTAATAATTAGTTATACTTACGCATAATGACCAAGTGTAGGCTGGCCTCTGCTTCGCCTACAGGATTCACAAGTTTAATGGTATACTCGCCCTCATCATCGTCGACAACCTTTTTAATGGTTAAAGTTGCGGATTGTTCATCTATGGTGGGGATTGTACGCTTTGACTTGGGAATGACAACCTTGCGCGTTGTCCACTCAGCTTCTGGTGTTGGGGCAGCCGTGTATTTGACAGTAAACGTGGCATCTTCGTTCTCCTTCACTTTAATGGTCTGATCCTTGTCAGAGGTAATCACGGGTGGCAGTTTAAGCTCTTCAACACAAAGTTTTGTGCTGCTGGTGACGTTTTCGGCAACACAGCTGATCTCACCCGCGTCATCATCTGTGGCATCATGGATGACCAGTCGTCTGACTGTGCCCTCAACGAAGACCTCATGCTTTTTGTTTGGCTTAATTGGTTTGCCCTTTTTGCACCAGGTAACATTTACGTCAGGTTGGGAAAGCTCAACGGTAAATTCGGCATCTGTGGACTTAGTAGCTAGAGTGACGTCTGGAAGACGCACTATAAAGTCTACCAATGGCTCCTCAACTGTCAGATTTGCCTTGGAGGTTTGCTCTCCAACTTGAATGGAATACTCGCCAATATCTTCTGACTTGGCTTTGATAATACGTAGTGATTGCCTTTTACCATCAATTACCAGCTGTATACGCTCATTGAACTTGATTTCCTTGCCATTTCTAAACCATTTGACCAAGGCATCACCCTTGCTCAGCTCAATGTCGAATGTAGCATTTTCTCCCTTGGTAACAGAGACATCATGCAAAGGTTTTACGATCTCTGGTGGCAATTCAATGACAGTAAGCTCTGCGCTGCACTCTTGACCCTCAAGTTTGCACGTGTATTCGCCCTCATCATGAATGGTAGTATCGCGTATAACCAAGCGCCTTGATTTTCCATCCTTGATAAACTCACAATTCTTGTTTTCAGGTGTAATTTTTTCGCCATCCTTGTACCACGTGACTTCTACAGCTTCCGTTGTTAGCTCCACATCCAGAATGGCTGTGTCCTTTTCAGTTACCTCATAGTCTTCAAGAACTTTAATGAAATCTGGCTTACGCTGTAGAACTTCCACAGTTGATTGAGTTTCCTGCTTTTTCACTTTGCATACGTAGGTACCAGAATCACGCAAATTTGTATTCCTGATAACCAACTTGTGTGTCTTGCCATCCTCAACGACAACGCGATGGTCCATACCGCTCAGCTCTTTTCCATTGAAGAACCATTTGGTTGTGACCACATGAGAGGTTTCACATTCCAATGTTAGGGATTGTACCTCCTCAATAGTAATGGTCTTCTTCAGCTTCTTGGTAAAGGTTACCTCATCAACTTCCACAATCACACGCGCACCGTGGGATGTTTTGCCAATGGGGTTACTGGCAATGCACTTATAGTCACCCGAATCAGTTTCAGGATTAGCATTCTGAATAATGAGCTCAATATTTTCTCCATCATAGATCTGTTGCACGCGTTCACTGGGATACAACGGACTGTTGTTGAAAAGCCATTGGACCTCTGGAACTGGATTGCCCGAAACCTTTGCTGGCAAACGAATTTCGCCCTTCTGTGGCACCGATTGCTCCTCGAAACGTTCCACAAAGAGTGGAGGCTCTGCATTGCCACTTGTCGGTTCTAAACAAAAAAGGATTGTTAATGATTTTTGAGATCACGGTAAGTCTAATCCTTTAAATGTACATAAAACAAGCACCCTACCTTCAATCGTTAAATTAGCAGTGGTTTCCACACTGCCCAATGGGTTGACAGCTTTCACAGTGTATTCTCCCTTCTCAGACTTCTTTGGTGTTATGAGTGTCAACGTGTGTATATCTTTGTCTGATTTCGCGTTCTTTATAGGCTTGCCATCCTTGTACCAAGTTACCTTTGGCGGTGGATTGCCAACAATTTGTGTTGAAAGCACAACGCTTTCACCCTCACGTATTACCATATTTCGTAGGGGTTCCAGAATTTGAGGGGCTTCTTTGTCGGCGGTTCGTACCTTTAATGTGATTGGCAGACGAGCTTCGCCTTCACGATTAGTGGCTATAACTTCATATGTGCCCTCTTGAGATTTCTTAACTTTGGTGATATGCACAACGCTACAATACATGTGCATATCTGATTCGGTAACAATCCGAACGTTCTTAATTTCTTCCTCATCAATATCTTCCCCATTAAAGGTCCAAACTATTTCAGGTTCCGGCACCGCAACAAGACGGCACTCTAAGATTACATTCGTACCCTCATCCACATATTGAGCCTTAGGCTTACGCGAAAATGTTGGTGGTATACCCTCAAGTATATCAGCCAAGGAAGATTCCCGTGACATGCTTCTTCGGGACAATGCCGTAGCATCGGAACCATGATCCGATAGGGGGCTTTCAACAATTAATTCGGTAGTAGTTGATGTAAATCCAGCAGCATTTTTGGCAACGCAAGTAAATTTACCAGCGTCCTCGGGGAATACTTCTCGAATTATTAATGTGGCAACATTATCTTCATCGTAGAACATTTGGAAGTCTTGAGAGGGCTTTATGATAGCCGTTTCACGGAACCAAGCAATCTGTGGTCTAGGATTTCCTTCAACCTTACATTCGAATTGCACCGTATAACCATCAGGTGTATGAATAGGTTGTAGTTTTTCAATAAAACGAGGCGCAATCGGCTTGTCTTCAGGCCCAGGTCCTTAATATGCACAAACACAAATGAACAGTAAAAATGTTAATTACATGACGGGACAGTGCCAAAAATTTGTTAGACGTTAATACATTAACTTTCATCTTGAACTTACTTTCAAAAACAGGCAGCTTATCAATCTTTTCATGCAACTTATTCTGCACATATTGAGCATATTCCGCTGGTTCCATTAGATATTGTGCAGGCACCCAGCCTTCCTCTTCTGTAATGCTCTTTTTGACGTACCACCATTCAGAGCTGTGGCGTCCAATAACCAGTACCTTTTCGCCCTCTACTAAATTAATAGCTTCATCGTTATCAGCAATGTAATTGCAGATAGAATACATAATGTTTTCGACATTTGATTCTGAAATTAATTAATATGATAAAGTTGTGTCAAAGTAAATATCAAAATTTAATTTACTCACCTTCCACATTCATTTCTCTAGTAATATTAAGAGAGGCTCCATCTGTTCCAAAATAGATTAATATATATTATTAAAATATTTAAACAGATTTACAATTAAGTAAAAATAGATATTAGGAAACATCAAGAGGTGGGATAAATGGAGTGTTATGCGTTAGCTACTAACATTTATGTTTCTTGGGTATTTTTACCTCATAAGCTATTGCCATATAAGCAGATGTACAAATTAAATCGAATGAGAATTTATTGCAATTTGATAATTATATCGAAGCTCCCAGAATTACTTACCTTCATTAAAGAGTTGCTGAACAACCTTACGCTTCTTCTTAAAAGTAAGAGAATCTTCATCGTACGTCACCGAATCGCGTTTGGGATGACGAATACCAATCAAAAATTGTTCCTCTTCTTCGTCTTGGACAGAATAGTTTTGTTTGGGCTGTCGCTTTGATTTCAGCTTAAAGTCAACCTCATCTGGGGGCAATTCATCCACGAAGTATTCTTCAGGCTCTTCAACTTCGTCTATAGTATCTTCATCATCGTGTATTTCTTCTATAATTGGACCTTCCCCGTCATCATAGTCTTGGATAATTTTGATCCTTGCCTCATCAGTTGCTTCAGAATAAGTCTTCTTAATTGGTTTCTTCAATTTCACCTTTCCAGACATTGATACTTCCTCTTCAGCATAGGAATCGAGAGCAATATTAAACTCTTGGTCAACATCCTCTTTAGTCTTTGTGCTTTTTGCACGGAAAGTAACATTTTCAACATCGGCGAACTCAGGAATATCAACCTTCTTGCGACGCTTAAGCTTCTTGATAGTGTACTCTTGGTCTTCTTCATCCGTAACTTGCAACGGCTTAGGCTTGGGCCGTTGACTTACCAAAAATTCTTCAATGTCATCGCCTTCTTCGTATTCCTCTTCTTGGCGTTTTATAGATAGTTCTGCTGCAGCTTCGTCTAGGGTTGTAGGCCTTACTGGACGTTTCTTAAGAACCGTAGCTGCTTCCTCGACACCTTCGGTAATAGTATGTGGTTTCTTGAATGAAAGGCTAAATTCAGTTTCCTCGAGATCTTCTACAGTTGGTTGGAAAGGCTTCTTTGGTTTCTTCCGTATTATAACGGCTTCTTCAATGACTTCTTCCTCTTCAACTTCTACTGGTCTCTCTTCGATAACAGTTTGCTGAAGCTGCAACTCATCCGAAGCTTCTTCCGCTAATTTCTGAGGCTTTTTCTTTTTCTTAAGTTGCACAGTTTCATTGGATGTTTCTTCAGAAACCTTCTTTTCTTTTGGCATCTTAACATCAACAGAGAACTCTTCATCCTGCGTTTCCTTTGGTACCTTGGGCTTCAAAGTAACTTGAGCGACCACATCCTCTTCCTCAAGTAATTCTGGCTTCTTTAATTTAAACACAGCATCATCGACGATTTCTTCTGGTGATGGTTTTTCTGGTTTCTTAAGCTGAACTTCTTCTACCACCTCCTCCTCCACAATAATAGGTTCAGGAATAATTTCTTCTTCTACCTTAATGGTAAATTCTTCCGCAGCTTCCTCCACAACTTGCTTTTTGGGTTTTTTCTTTGATATTTTAGCTTCCTCCTGTACCTCTTCAGTCTTTTGTTTTGGTTTAAGAGTCACTTCAGCCTCAGGCTCCTCGATTTGTTCAAATGGTTTTGGAGTTTTCTTGGGCAGACGTACCTCCTGCTCCTCTGGAGCTTCCGGCTGACTTTCCTTGATCTCGAATTTGTATTCAGTTGGTTTTTCTTCTTGGGATGGTTTTTCTGGCTTCTTAAGCTCAACTTCTTCTACCACCTCCTCCTCCACAATGATAGGCTCAGGAATAATTTCTTCTTCTACCTTAATGGTAAATTCTTCCGCAGCTTCCTCCACAACTTGCTTTTTGGGTTTTTTCTTTGATATTTTAGCTTCCTCCTGTACTTCTTCGGTCTTATGTTTTGGTTTAAGAGTCACTTCAGCCTCAGGCTCCTCGATTTGTTCAAATGGTTTTGGAGTTTTCTTAGGCAGACGTACCTCCTGCTCCTCTGGAGCTTCCAGCTGACTTTCCTTGATATCGAATTTGTATTCAGTTGGTTTTTCTTCTGGTTCTTTTGGTTTGGATTCTTCCCTTTTCTCTTCGATTTCTTCGATGATATCTGGAACTTCTGACACTGGTGAAATATCCTCGATCAAGGTAACTTTGAGTTCTGCAGCTACCTCCTCATCCTTAATTGGTTTCTTTGCCTTCTTTTTAATTTTAGCCTCCTCTGTGACTTCCTCGACTGGTTGTTCCGGTTTTATGTGGAATACTGCGTCTGGTTCTTCTACAATCTGTTGCTCAGGAATCTTCTTCTTTTTCTTTTGAATAGTAACCTGTTCTTCCGGCAACTCTTCGATAATTTCCTTTTGCACCTCAGTTTCTTTAATACTAAACTTAAAATCGGCGGGTTTATCTTCAGGAATCGGCTCCTCTACAAATTCGATTTCTTCGATTTCCTGTACGAGCTCTTGCGGTTGAGATACTTCATCAATAACAGTTATCTTGAGCTCTGCAGCTTCCTCTTCGGTTGGTATTTCTGGTACAATAGTGATGCTTTGCACAGCTTCAACTTCATCAACAGGCTTTGGAGCGGAAAAGCTTATTTGAGCCTCAGGCTCTTCCGAAACTTCCGGCTTGGGCTTCTTTTTACGATGAACCTTAACGCTCTCTTCGAGAACTTCCTCTACAATTTCTCGTGGTGTTTCTTCAATCACTCTGACTTTAAGTTCTTCAAAGACTTCGGGCTTCGGCTCTTCGACTATTGGTTTAACTACTGATGGCTCTTCCACTTGCACGTCTTCTACAGGTTTTTCAGGTATTGTTTCCTTCACACCTATTTCATATGACTTATATTCAGCAGAAGGAGCTGCTTCTTTAGTTTCAGTCACAATGTCTTCAATTTCCTCTACCACTTCTTGAACTTCTTGAGGTATTTCTTCAGTGATCTGAATCTTTAATTCTTCAGCTTCAACTTCCTTTACCTTCTTCTTAGGCTTCTTTGTCTTTATTTCTGCCACTTCGGTCACTTCTTCAACAGGCTTGCTCTCCTTAAGTACAAACTCAGCTTCTGGTTCCTCAGCAGATATAAGGGAAGGCTTTGAGCTTTTTACAGTAAATTCTGCAGCAGATGGCTCGTCCGATGGCTGGGAGTCTGTTTCAGAAATACGAATGCTATATTCTTGTGGTTTATCTTTAATGAGAACAATTTCCTTTTGTACAATTTCAGTTTCTTGAGGAGCTTCAACAATTATTTCTTCAGGAGCAGATTCTTCAACAACCTTAATTTCCAGAGTAGCGACTTCTTCAGTTTTCTTAGGCTTCTTAGCTTTCTTGGGTTTAATTTCAGCTTCGACATGAGTATCCTCGATGGGCGTTGGTTCTGTTACAATAAACTCAGCTTCAACTGATTCAGGTTCTTTTGGTCGTGGGGTGAATTTGACTTCTTCAGGAACTTCTTCTTCTGGGTGTTCCGTCTTCTCAATAGCTTTTTCTACCTGAGATTCGCGGACATTAATTTCGTAAGAGTCAAATTCATCAATTAATTTGGGAGTATGTTCCACTACCACTTCTTTAGGTATTTCTTGAATAATATCCGCAGGTTTCTCTTCAGGAGCCTGTGATTCCGAAATTTTGAATTTAAATGATTTCTCATCTGGTTGATCTTGGACTTCTTTGACCACTTCATGTTGTACTTCTTTTACATCTTCAACAGGTTTCTTCTTAGACTTTTTCTTTACAATGATTTCTTGCTCTTCGGTTTGTGGTTCGGTTAACTTTAATTCAACTTCAAACTGTTCAGGTTCTTGTTCGGGCTGCGGACTTGGTATAACTAGCTCAACATTTATTTCTTCTGGCTCTGGTATGATATCTTTTGGCTCCTGTAGTGTGATCTCAAATTCTTCGGGTTGCTGTGGCTTAGGTTTCTTCTTTCTGGTTACAACCTTTTCTTCAACAACTTCCTCAGTAGTTACTTCCCTTTCATCAAAGTCAATTACTCGGACTTGATGTTCCTTTGGTATTTCTTCGGGTTCTAAGACAGTTGTTGTAATTTTATACTCTACGGGAACGTCTTCAGGAACATCTACTGGCTGTGGCACTTCTTCGACAATTTCAACTTCTGATACAGGAACCTCCTTGGGTTTCTTGTGTTTCACCTTCACCTCCCTGGGCTTTTCAACATCAACAGGCTTTTCAATTATAGCTTCCTCTTCCTTAATTGATATCTCATATTCTGTTCGATTTTCTTCCGTAGTTTCTTCCTCCTTTTGTTGTGTGTGCTTAGGTTTGGATTTCTTCGGTTTTTTCACCTCGTCTTCAGATTTGATGATCTTATCTTCAGACTCAGGCTCCTCAATCGTTGGCTTAACAACTATTTCCTCATCTAATACCTCTTTAGGAGTCTTTTTAACTGGTTTTAGTTTAATTTGAGAGTCAGTCTCTTCCGGCGCATCGCTTTCAGGTTTGCGGAACTTAATTTCTAGCTCAGGCACTTCTTCTTGTTCTTTTGGTTTTCCAGGAACAATTTCTGTTATAATCGTTTCCGGTTCAGGTTGGGATTTTTCCTTTGGCTTGTACTTTGTTTTACTTGGTTTCTTTTGTTTTTCTGGCTTCTCTGGATGTTCCACATGTTCAACTTCTTCTTTGACATATTCAGGGCGCTCATAATCGGTTGGTTCAAATGGCTCAACTTGAATATCCTGTTCTCTAGGCTGCTTTGGCTGTTCCTCAACAATAACCACATCTTTTTGTTTCGGTGTCTTTTCCACTTCCTCTTCAACTACCTTCTGTTTCTCTGGTATCTTTTTAAGTGTGACACTTTCAGGTTCTTCTTCCTCCTTAGGCTTCTTTTTACCTTTACCAAGCTTAAGTTTGACATCGTCAGGTTTTTCCTCTGATTTTGGAGCCTTTTCAGGTTTTTGATATGGTTTCTTTTCTTCGGGCTCCTCTTCACTACTTACGTATTTTTCATACTTTTCTAACTCTAGTTTCTCCAAGTCGTCCTTTATTTTCTTAATCTTTTTGGTCTTACGCGGCTTAAACTTGAGTAGCTCCTCCGCTTCCTCAATATTACGCGAGAGTTCACCATTCTCCTTTATTGCACCGATGTCCGTAAGCTTTGGTATAAGTGGTGCTGGAGGATATTCAACCATAACCATCCGAGCCTTAAGCCTAAACTTAGGAAGCTGTCCAGTTTGTTCCTCAACCGTTTTTTCCTTACGTTTGCCAGGCTTCAACTTTACCATCTTAGGAACATCTGCAGCCTCAACTATTGTGAGCTTTGTGGGCTTCTGTTCTGTTCTCTCGATTTTGATTGGTTCAAGATTAGCGAATTCTGGCTTCAGTTTCTTTGGAATATCAAAATCTATTTTTTCGTATTTCTCCAATTCTGTTTTCTCAATCTCTTGTTCAAGTAATTTTTGTATTATATCATCGTGGTCATTGGTCTTCTTCTTTACAACCTTCTTTTTCTTTGTCTTTGGCTTCGTGATGTCCTCAACAGTTTCTTCGGCTGTTGGTTGCTCCTCCTCGACTTCTTCTATGATAGGTTGAGAATCTTTGACTTCAGCAACTTCATCAATAACTCTAACTTCCAAAATTTTATCGGGCTCCTCTTCTTTTTCAATGGGCTCCTCTTCAATTACGCTTATGTGATAATCCTTATAAGCCTCTGGTGCTTCACCTGTTATAAAAATGCATAAGTAGTTAAGTAATACACAATTCTAGTAGCTAAAATGTGAATCCGTGCATTGCTTTTGCAAAAGAATGCAAGCAATTCGTAGAGCTTGATAAATAAAAGTAAAAATATGTATTTACAGCAGTTTTAATTACTAGAGCACTTGTACAATATGAAGGAAATTTCCTACATATTTAAAAACTGTTTACATTGACGCGGTTAGTCATATTACATAATTTTTTTTGTTTATTAATTATTATGTGGAATACAATTTAAATTATGCAAACAAGAAATTTAGTAAAAATTTGTTCGAATTAAAACATGCATTCCGGAGTTATTTTTGGTTGGTTATTGTATTTATAAAGGAATAATAAGTGAACGGGGAAATATTTTTTTAACTGAGATTATGCTCGAATTAGTGAGCACAGAGTCAGTATAGACAGAGTGAGAAAGAGAGAGAAAAAGAAGGAATAGGCGCAAAAATTGGAAGTCAACGTTGATTTCAAAAGGAATAAACAAGGAATAAACAAAGGCAAAAGACACAGACAAAGGAGCAGGTGCTGCATTGGCGGTGGGAATTTTAAGGCTCCATAAACTCTCATCTAATAACTTACTTGTTTCAACGCTTTTTACTGTGTCTGGCTTAGCTTTCTTATGCTTAACTGTTTTTTGATCTGTATCTTTAGTGTCATCTTGAGTAGATTTCTCATCTTGTGCGCTTGGTGTAATTTGTGCAGTGGCTGTGTCCTCGGGGTGTGCAGTTTGAGTTGGTGTATCTTCAGTAACGTCGTCTGTTGCTAAAGTAGTCTCTGTTGGTTCGTCATGTCTTTGTTCCATTTTGTCGACTGTTTTTGGCTTAAGTAGTTTGGTCTTTTTGGGTTTGGGTGAGTGAAGATCTGCTAATTTTGATTCGGGCTCGACAGATTTTACCTCTTCTAGAACACTTTCTGCTGCTACCTTGTCTATGGGCTTTTCAGGCATTTCAACTTTCTCATATGTCTCAACTTCGGTTTTTGGTATTTCTTCCTCCAAAAGCTTTTTAACATATTCATCTAAGTCATCCTTTTTAATTTTCTTTACAGACTTTCTTGCTTTTGGCTTGAGTTTTTTATCCTCTGTCTCCTCTGGACGGCTATCAATAGTTTTAACTGGCACTGATGCTGGCTCCTCGTCGACAATAACAGTAACAGAATCATTGTCTTCACTCTCAATTGTTGTAATTTTAAATGTGGTGTCCTGTTTAGGCCCTTTCCTTTTTACGGTTCGCTTAGTAATTTTCTCTTGCACGGGATGGCCTTCATCGGTAATCTTTTCCTTGATTTCAACTTCTTCCGGTTGAATTTCTATAACTTCCACAACTGTGGGCTGATCAAGTTCTTCTATATCCGTAACCTTAACTTCAGCCAATGGCTCTGGTAGGATATCTTCTGTCGTTGGCGTTGCTTTGGACTTTGATCTTTTGTCTTTTTTAGGTTTTCCGGTTGGAGATTCATCTGTTATAGTAATTAGACTCGTTCCAGTACATTTTTCCTTGGGTGACGGTTCAAACTCAATTTTTTCATACTTCTCTAGTTCAGTTTTAGGAGTTTCCATGTCAATTAGTTTTTGTATATAGTCGTGAATGTCATCCTTTTTAATTTTCTTTGTTTTCTTTTTTGGTTCTATAGGATTGTCATCCTTTTGTGGTTGCTCCGGCTCGTATTCTACAATTGTGATTACCGCATCAGGCTGATCATCAGTAACTACCTCGATTATTTCAATGACATTGTCAGTCTCTCCCTTTGGGTGCTTTATCTTACGTTTAGTTGTAACAACCGTATGAATTTGACCAGCATCATCAGTTGTTTCCTCTGCTTTTGTTTCACTTTCGATTATTTGTACGCTTAACGGATATATGTCTTCGGGCTCTAGGGTAGTTTCTTTTACAGCAATTTCGTAAATTGTTTGTTCTGGTTGAACTAGTTTTTCTTTCACCGTTTTTGGCTTCTTTGTTGATGTCTCCTTGTATTCTTCTTCTGTGAAAGTGATGGTAAATTCTTTGTTGTCTGGTTTTTCAATATCGCTCTCTACTTCTACAACATCCAATGGATTTTCGAGAGTGTCTTCCTGAGGTTGCTCTTCGACAGCCTTAACTTTGACCTTGGAAAGCTTCTTTTTCTTCTCAGGTGACTTAAAGTCTTTAGGCTCTTCAATTTCTTTTTCAGACATTTCGGGAACTATTTCCTTTAATTGCACGGTGGTTTCATCATCACTTGGTATTTCCTCTGGTACATTTTCCACGATTTTTACACTATCTACTTCTGGTAATGGCTTCTCATCGATTGAGGATACCTTTTCTTTCTTTTTGTTAATCTTTTGTTTTCCAGTAACTTGTTTAGGGGCTGTATCCTCGGTAACATTAACAACGTCAGAAGATTCTGTTGGTACATCGTTTTCAATAACTGTTTGAATGAAGTAATCAACGTCATCCTTTTTAATTTTTTTGGTTCGCTTTTTCTTTACTAATTCCTTCTCTTGGTCGTCAGTTTCATCTGGACTTGAAGTTACTATAGAAACTTCAGATTCACCCGTATCCTTGTCCATGACAACAGTTATGTCATGAATTATTTCTTTCGGTCCCTTTTTCTGCTTTATTTTTTTGGTTTTGACTTCTTTAATTTTAATTACGCCTTCCTCATCTGGCATCGACTTATATTCGCTGAATTCCTCAAGAACAGTAACTTCAAATGGCGTTTCTATTAATGTTGGTGGTGAAAATTCTTTAACGCTGATCTGCAATTGTGATTCTTTTACAGGACTTTCTAATGAACGCATTTCATCTTTATGTATTTGTACTGTTGATGCTTCGGGGGTTTTGTCTGATTGTTCTTCTGTTATTTTAACTTTCTTTATGGGTTTCTTTTTCATTTTAACTGGTTCATCAAAGTCTATCTTTTCGTATTTCTCAAGTTCAGATTTTGGTATATCCTGTTCGATTAGTTTTTGTATATAATCATGTAAATCGTCCTTCGGCACTTTTTTAGATTTCTTTACCTTCTTTTGTTTTTCTTCTTGGGGAAGTTCATCGACCCTATTTTCCACTTCTTCAGTAGTTACCGTGACTTCGAATTCAGGCAAACCATCTTTTAAGGTTTCAACAATTTCTATAATTTCTTCTTTAGGACCAATTTGTTTTCGGATTTTTCGTTTGCTAACCATTTTCTTTGTTGTTTCGCCAGTTTCATCTATTTCTTCAGTAAAGTCTGGTTTTGTTTCTATTTCTTCTATCTGGAAAATAGGTTCCTCAGTTGGCTGAGCCTTGTCTGATTGTGTAATGGAGTATTCATGGTCGGGAAGCTCTTTAATCTCAATATCATCCATTGATGACACCTTCATGAGATATTCTGGATGCTCATCTTGTTCAGGTTCCTGGATTGACTTTGACTTTGTTTGTTTCTTTGGTTTCTTAAGTTTCTTTTCATCACTGGGGAGATCTTCTTTAATATCAATTGTAAATTCGGTATATTTTTCTGGTTTTTCGAGAGTTGTTTCTACTGGTTCTGCAGGAACTTTTTCTTCTGTTTCAGGCTTTTTGTGTACAATTTCCTCATGTTCACTGGACTTATATTCCTCCCGATGTTTTTTGAGCTTTTTAGGTTTGTCTTTATTTATACCGATGTCGTCGGTCTGGACAATTTCAAGTGGTAATTCCTGTACCAAATCATCAATAACATTGATAATATAGCCCTCTACATCATCCTTCTTAACCTTTTTGGGCTTTTGAACTCGTTTTTGTTCAATGTTTGGCTTTTCTTCAGTTATGGTTGGTTTGTCCTCTGTCAGATCAACGACTAACACTTCTGCCATGGGTTGGTCATCGGTAGTTGTTTCAGTTATCTCAAATACGCTTTCCTTGGAGCCCTGCTTATGCATAACTTTACGTTTCTTTACAGTAACTTTTTTTACAGAACCATCTTCGGTAGGCTGCTGGATAATTTCGGTTGTTTGCGCTATTTCATCTAATACTATAGGAGCTTTCTCTACAGATTTCTTTTTCGGCGACTTTTCCTTTTTAATTGTTTTTGTCTGTGTGTCAGCAATGACTTCTGTGTATTGTGTAGGTTCTAAAATTTCCTCAAAAACGTTAACCAAATATTTACTAGGCTCTTCATGCTGCTGAGGTAATGTTTCAGTTTCTTCTGACATAATAGGTAGCTTATCTTCATCTATAATCTCAGGCTCAATTTCGGAAACATCGAATTCATGCACGGTGACAGCGAGTCCGTTAATTATTTCCACACTCTTTTTGTGATGAGTTTTGACCTTTTTCTTAGGCTGTTTAGGCTTTGATTCAATTTCCGTTGGCTCATATTGCTCAAGGTCAGTTTTTGTTATTTCTTGTTCAATAAGCTCTTGTATGTATTTATCTAAATCGTCTTTGACCGCCTTCTTCTTTTTCACTTTTTGAACTACCTTAATCGGCTGTTCTTCTTCTACTTTGTTGGTATCATCCAAAGGCAATTCGGTGGAAGTCACTTCTATATCGGCCTCTGGATTGTTTTCTTGATATGTTTCAGTTATTTCAATCAAATATTCCTTCGGACCTTCCTTTTTCTTGAGCCTTTTTGTAGTTTTTACCTGTTTAACTTCTTCTCCTTGCTCATTTATAATATTTTCAATTATGGTTTCAGGTGCAAGTTCTTCAATACGAATTGTATGGTCTACCGGTTTCTTACTGGGCTTCTCATGCTTAACTGATTTTGTTTTTAATTTAGGAATCCTGTCATCTTCAGTCACCTCTGCAACCTCTTCCAAGGGCTCAGAAAACTCTTCCACAATATTGATCACATAGTTTGCAACGTCCTCGTGCTTAAGTTTTTTTGGTTTTTTGATTGGAGATTTAATTTTCTCAGGTTGTTCAACTGCCTCATCTGGTCTTTCACTTTCTGTAACTTCAATTATAGTTACTTCAGATAAAGGCTCATCACTTTTAGTAGTCTCTGTAATTTCGAAAATGTGTTCCTTTTCACCTTGCTTCCGTAAGATCTTACGCTTTTTCACTTGAACTTCTTTTGTTGTGCCGTCGTCCTTAGTTTCCTGTGTCACTTCCATGGTTTCTCCGATTTCTACAATACTGACTGGTTCTTGTTCGAGCACCACCGCTTTAGGTTTCTTTTGTTTCATTGGCTTAGACAGAGGCTTAGGCTGCTCTTCTTCTACCTTTATTTCAAGATCTTTAAGAGATTCCGATGAATCGGTATCCTCCATTTCTTTTACAATAGCGGAAAATTGTTCCTCTTCTGGCTCGAACTCTTGTATGGTAATTTCATGCACAGTTTGTGGAACACTATCAATTATCTCAGTGGTTTTCTTATGGTGTTTTCTTATCTTCTTTGGTTTCTTTGTATCTGTGCTCGTATCCAATATAGGTTCATAACTTTCAAGTTCTGTTTTTGGAATTTCTTCTTCTATCAACTGTTGAATAAAACTGTCCAAATTATCTGATTTGTGTTTTTTCTGTTTCACAATCTTAACTTTATGTTCGTTAGGAGCCTGAGATTCCGAATCTGGTGTTATTTCTGTAGTCTGAATAACAACTTCGGCGTCAGGTTGGTTTTGTTCGTAAGTTTCAATAACTTCAATAAGATATTCTCTTGGACCATCCTTCTTTTTAAGTTTTCGTTTAGACGTTACTCTTTCTACTTCTTCTCCTTGTTCGTTTATAACTTGATCCCTTATTGTTTCCGGTTCTAGTTCTTCAATCCGAATTATATGTTCAGAAATGGGAGCAGACATCGGCTCCTGGGTTGGCTTTTTAGTCACTTTTTTCTTAGTTTTGGGTACACTTTCAGTTATTTTAATAGAAAACTCATCATCCGATGGTGAATGGGTTAATTGAACATCCTCACTGGCATATTCTTCTTGCTTAGTGTCATCTTCCTTCCGTATTGGATGATCTTCAATAACTGTAACTTTTTTCGGCTTGGCTAATTTTTTTATTTTATCTTTTGGCAAACTAGTACTACTTTCAACTAATTCTTCTTCTGGCTTAACATAAAATTTGTTAACATCGTCAACGACAGTGGTTTTGAATGTTGTGATATCATCGCCGTCTAAAGGCTCCAAATCTGGTCTTGTAGATATGTCTTCACAAATTCTTGCGAGAAGCTCTTTTGGGGCCTCATCTACTACGCTGACAATATATTCCTTAAGTTTATCCTTTTTCACTTTCTTAACAATTTTCTTTGGAGTTTCCGGCTGGT
This sequence comes from Hirtodrosophila confusa, assembly GCA_035043065.1. Classification (NCBI taxonomy): domain Eukaryota; kingdom Metazoa; phylum Arthropoda; class Insecta; order Diptera; family Drosophilidae; genus Hirtodrosophila; species Hirtodrosophila confusa. The sequence goes on along the minus strand of JAWNNI010000213.1, from coordinate 10,413,864 downwards.
CTTGGATAGGTAAAACGGAATTATCTTCAACGATTTCAGTTGTTATAACTATAACTTCTGCTTCGTCGTGATCATCTTCTGTCTTTTGAGTTTCCAAGATTTGGATTTCGTACTGCTTAGAGCCCTTTCTAGTTTTCACTTTGCGCTTTTTAGTTATTTTGTTTTCTGATTGATCAACTTCTACAATTAACTCCGGGAAATGTTCAATGTCTTTCTCTATTAGAACTATAGGTAGGATCTCACTTATATCTGTAATGATATCATCAACATTAAGTGTCACTTGCGAATCCTTCAGTTCCACAATTTCTTCTGGAATCTGCTGTGAGTCAATCGTGCGGATCATAAATTCTTCATAATCAGCAACACTTTCAGGTTGGAATGAAGATTCATCTTTAATACTATGCTCTGTCTTGGGTTTCTTAACCTTCGGTTTCTTAGGAGGTTCTTGCTGCGTGATACCAACTTCAAAAGCTTCGCCTTCATCGATAGGAGTCTTAATTGGTTTGCTCTTATGCTTCTTTGGTTTCTTTGGCCTGGAATCTATTTCAGTTTTTTCATATTTCTCCAGTTCAGTTGTCTGAATCTCTGCATTTATGAGTTGTTGTATATAAGCATCTAGATCATCTTTCTTCATCTTCTTTGTTTTAATTTTTGGTTTAACAATCGTATTTTGAATATCTTTGTCGTCTTCTGGTTCAATTGACTTTATTGTTACTTCATAAAACGGCTCCTCGCCAATAGTGGGAATAGTTTCAACAATTTCAACAATTTCTTCATCATCTCCCCTTTTATGCAGAATTCTACGCTTTGTAATCTTATCAGATGTTGCATCCCCAGAAATCACTTCAGGTTCCAGTTCAGTCAACTTGACCTCGTAGAAATCTTGCATTGTGGTTTCATAGAATTGCTGATCAGGCTCTTCTTTTAGCTCTGCTACAAAGTCATCTAATTCTTCTTTATTCATACGCTTAACTTTCTTTTTGAGTATTTTCTTTTCCTTAGGTTGGTCATCAATAATTTCTGAACTCGTCACTGTTACCTCGTAAAGTTTATCCTCACTATCATTTGGAGAAACTTCGACTATCTCAACCAGATTATCTTCAAGTTCAGTTTTAAGCTTTAATTTACGTTTCTTTTTGGGTTCTTTTACCGAAGACACACTGTCATTATCTAATTCACCTTGTGTTGTTTCGGGCTCTAACTCTAGTAATTCAAATTTGAAGAATGTTTTTAATTTTTCTTCTTCGTCACCGCTATCACCCTCATGAGGCTGGAAGCTAATTTTTTCAACCTTCTCTGTGGGTTTTCTTACCTTCCTTTTTGTGCCTGTTTCTTTGCTTATCTCTAGTGATTTCTCACTTATTTCGTCATTTTTGTTGTCAAAACTTATTGGTTTTAGTTGAACGTTTTCAGTAGTTTCTTCATTTTGTGGAACTTTACCCTTGCCAATTTTCAATTTGGAACGTTGTTCATCCGTTTCTTCCTTATTCTTTTTAGGTCGTTTGTACTTAGGTTTGGGTTGCTCCTCATCTATCGGTATGCTTTCATCATCAAATGTTTCCAGATTCAAAATTTCTAGTTCAGCTTTTTTAGGTTTCGTATGCTTAAACTTCTTTGGACGAGTTTTCAAAACCTCTTCTGCTTCTTCTATATTGCGGGAAAGCTCACCAGTATCGCGATTAGTTTCCAGTTCAATAACTGTGTACGGGAAGCAGTATGGTGAAAAAGGTATAAATCTTATCCAGCTTTTAAGCTTCTTATTTTTAAATGACGCTTCGCTTGATTTTCTTTTCTTTTCCTCTAGTGGTCGTTGTTTCGGAGTTTTCAGCTTGAGCATTTGCGGGAATTCGGCCACAGAGCTTATTTCAAGCATTTTGGGTTTCTTAAATTCCATTTTTTCTATTTTTATTGGAGTGAGCTTTATTGGTTTTATAGACGAGTCGCTACGCGCCCTTTGCGGATGTTCCATTTCCGTACGAGTATATGCCTGAAGAACCGTTTGAGGAATTTCCTGGTGTATAAGGAATTGTATATATTCATCCATCTCATCCCTCTTTGATTTCACTACTTTCTTCTTCTTAGGTTTTTCTTTCTTTTCAGCTAACCCTGTCTCTTTTTCAGCAACAATATCTTCTATTCTATCTTGAACAACCTTTGCCTTACGTTTTGTTTTGGTTCTGTCTTTCGGTTCCCCTGTTTCCCCTTCTACTTCCACAATCTCGTCGATCTGTTCAAAAAGTGTTGGCTGTGTCTTTTTTTGTTTGGGCTTTTTATCTTTGGTCGGTGTATGTACGGTGTTGTCAGCACTTGCATCTTCGGGTTCTGTGATAGTGTACTCTTTGTTGTATTGGTCTGTTTAAGAAAAAATTATGTGTATGTGTGTTAGCACTAAACTAATTGGTTAAAATTATATTTGCATTTTTTATAATGCTTTACAACACATAAACTTTGTAATTTATAAAGTTTAGTGTTTAATATGATTGCATATTTGTTAACTCAAATTTTGATCTATATTTGTAATGTACGTATTACACTGGTTTTTGTACAAATACAACCTCAGTACATACAACGTATGTTTGTACTTATGTATACATAAATATGTATATAAGTGTTCTTGAGAACCTTGTTAGTAATTATTGTGCCAAAGATTTCACACAGTGTGTCTTGTATATGTGTATTTTTTGTTTGTGTTATTGAATTGTGGAAGCTACTTTGTTTCACCCTTATTCAAACAATCGCAATTTCAAACCAAGTATCTGGGTGAGTTAATTTGGTTACCTATCAAACACGTATTGAGAATTTTTGCTTAATTCTAGTAATACTTTTTTAATACGTGTATTCTTAACCGAAGTATACAAGTATTTGTATGTATTTGTGTTAGAATATATTTCAAGAAAATCACCTGTGAGCTCGTTGAGTTCAATAATTTCAACATTTGATTGTGTAGTGTCTTCCATATTGGGTTCAGTATCACTGAGTACTTCCTCAACAACGATGCCTTCCTCCTGAGAAACTCTTTTATTTTCACTTTGAATTGTTGTTTCGCCATCTTGGTCTTGTACAGATTTAAATGTTGTAATGTAAACTGGGTGTTCCGTTTCAGTGTGTTCAGGCTGTAGTTTATCCGCTGTGTTTATGTTTCATATGAATTTTAATTAATGTTGATTGATTAGAAAAATTTTTTATTAACTTTCTAGAAATGTAATTTTTAACTAAAACTTTAATTAATTTATGAAGCGACAAAAATTTTGTTTCACTTTGCAGTGAAATTAAATAAAAAATTTATAGAAAAAAATATAAATTGTAAGGTTTTCCCCATAAATAACATGACACATATATAAAATAACTTTAGCGTATTCTTTAATTTTAGTTCCCGTGTAAAATGTGGTGTATGCATAGTGTGGTGATTTGTGTTCTTACCCTTCTGTTTGTGTGGCTTTTGTTTTTTGTGTTTGGGAAGTTTTTCATCATCAAGCTTACTGATGTCAATAATATCAGCAATGTTCTCATCACTAACAACTCGTATAAGTGTATATGGTTCCTTGCCTTCTTCTTCGATAGTTTGAATTTGATAATATTCTTCTTCCTCAGGACCCTGTTTTTTAAATGTTCGAGTTTTGGTAGTCTTTTTTCGTGGCTTTGTATTGTCAGAAACTTCTTCAGTAAAAACAATTTCCTCTGGCAGCTCCTCAATTGGAATTGGCAATGTGGAAGTTTCATTGACTGGAACAATCTCAACGTGCACTGAAGTTATTGGTTCCTTATCATCTTCTTCAACGGTATTAACTGTAGTTACTTCGTCAATGTCATCATTAATATTCGTTTTAAATGCTCTTGTTTTAACAGTTTTTTTCTTCTTTGTTCCATCTGATGAGGTAACTTCAATTTCAGATACCTGTTCTGGTAACTCAACTGACTTATTTTTAGCACGCATAGGTTCTGTAATTGGCAGTTCATTAACAGTTATCGTATAAATAGGTTCACCAGTATCTTGTTCAGTAATATCTATTTCCATTACTTCTTCATTAAATTCATCTTTGGGTTTCTTTATGACACGCTTTTTAGTTTTTATAATTTTTTGTTGACCGTCTTTATCAATAGTTTCAGATTCAAAGACTTCATCAGGCAGAACAACAACCTCCGTAAACCTCTCTTCAGGAAGATCTGGGAATGGTGCTTCGAAATTCTCAACTGTTACCTTTGTCTGCGATGGTTTTTCATATTCTTCGACAGTTTGAACTTTGGTAACTTCCATATTGGACCCTTTCACTTTTTTGATAATTTTAGTCTTAATAACCGTTTTGGTAGGAGTACCATCCTCTTTTTCAGAAAGAATAACAGATTTTCTCTCTGGTAACTCAACAATCGATTCATCGTCTTCAGGCTTATGAACAACAATTTTCTTTTTTAATTTAATTTTTTCACCAAATGGAGTCTTTAAGTCTGCTTCCTCAACAGTAATAGTGGTCTCGGGTTTTTTATTTTCCTGTTCAACGGTTTCGATCTTTGTGATCTCTTGTTTATCACCCTTCAATTTCTTTATAACGCGAGTACGAATTTTCTTCTTTGTCGGCTGACCGCCTTCGTCAACAGTTTCAACCACACGAACCTCCTCCGGGAGCTCAATGATTTCTTCGGGCTGTTCTTCCACAGGAATTTCTTCCACCGTGACTATTGTTTCAGGTTGTTTGTCATCTTCTTCGATGGTTTCGATCTTGGTTATCTCTTGTTTGTCACCCTTAACCTTCTTGATAACACGTGTACGAATCTTCTTCTTTGACGGCTTTCCGTCTTCGGAAACTGATTCAACCAACCGAACCTCCTCTGGAAGCTCCTTGATTTCATCAGGCTTTTCGTCAAATGGAATTTCTTCCACCGTGACAGTAGTTTCAGGTTGCTTGTCATCTTCTTCGACTGTTTCGATCTTGGTTATCTCTTGTTTGTCACCCTTAACCTTCTTGATAACACGTGTACGAATCTTCTTCTTTGACGGCTTCCCGTCTTCGGAAACTGTTTCAACCACACGAACCTCCTCTGGAAGCTCCTTGATTTCATCAGGATTTTCGTCAAATGGAATTTCTTCCACCGTGACAGTAGTTTCAGGTTGTTTGTCTCCTTCTTCGACGGTTTCGATCTTGGTTATCTCTTGTTTGTCACCCTTCACCTTCTTGATAACACGTGTACGTATCTTCTTCTTTGACGGCTTCCCGTCTTCGGAAACTGTTTCAACCACACGAACCTCCTCTGGAAGCTCCTTGATTTCATCAGGCTTTTCGTCAAATGGAATTTCTTCCACCGTGACAGTAGTTTCAGGTTGCTTGTCATCTTCTTCGACGGTTTCGATCCTGGTTATCTCTTGTTTGTCACCCTTAACCTTCTTGATAACACGTGTACGAATCTTCTTCTTTGTCGGCTTTCCGTCTTTGGTAACTGTTTCAACAACACGAACCTCCTCTGGAAGCTCCTGGATTTCATCAGGCTTTTCATCAAATGGCATTTCTTCCACCGTGACAGTAGTTTCAGGTTGTTTGTCATCTTCTTCGACGGTTTCGATCTTGGTTACCTCTTGTTTATCGCCCTTCACCTTCTTGATAACACGTGTACGTATCTTCTTCTTTGTCGGCTTTCCGTCTTCGGTAACTGTTTCCACCATACGAACCTCCTCCGGAAGCTCCTTGATTTCATCAGGCTTTTCGTCAAATGGAATTTCTTCAACCGTGACAGTAGTTTCAGGTTGCTTGTCATCTTCTTCGACGGTTTCGATCCTGGTTATCTCTTGTTTGTCACCCTTAACCTTCTTGATAACACGTGTACGAATCTTCTTCTTTGTCGGCTTTCCGTCTTTGGTAACTGTTTCAACAACACGAACCTCCTCTGGAAGCTCCTGGATTTCATCAGGCTTTTCATCAAATGGAATTTCTTCCACCGTGACAGTAGTTTCAGGTTGTTTGTCATCTTCTTCGACGGTTTCGATCTTGGTTACCTCTTGTTTATCGCCCTTCACCTTCTTGATAACACGTGTACGTATCTTTTTCTTGGTCGGCTTTCCGTCTTCGGTAACTGTTTCCACCATACGAACCTCCTCCGGAAGCTCCTTGATTTCATCAGGCTTTTCGTCAAATGGAATTTCTTCAACCGTGACAGTAGTTTCAGGTTGCTTGTCATCTTCTTCGACGGTTTCGATCCTGGTTATCTCTTGTTTGTCACCCTTAACCTTCTTGATAACACGTGTACGAATCTTCTTCTTTGTCGGCTTTCCGTCTTTGGTAACTGTTTCAACCACACGAACCTCCTCTGGAAGCTCCTGGATTTCATCAGGCTTTTCATCAAATGGAATTTCTTCCACCGTGACAGTAGTTTCAGGTTGTTTGTCATCCTCTTCGACGGTTTCGATCTTGGTTACCTCTTGTTTATCGCCCTTTACCTTCTTGATAACACGTGTACGTATATTCTTCTTGGTCGGCTTTCCGTCTTCGGTAACTGTTTCCACCATACGAACCTCCTCCGGAAGCTCCTTGATTTCATCAGGCATTTCATCAAATGGAATTTCTTCCACCGTGACAGTAGTTTCAGGTTGTTTGTCACCTTCTTCGACGGTTTCGATCTTGGTTATCTCTTGTTTGTCACCCTTCACCTTCTTGATAACACGTGTACGTATCTTTTTCTTGGTCGGCTTTCCGTCCTCGGTAACTGTTTCAAAAACACGAATCTCCTCTGGAAGCTCCTTGATTTCATCAGGCTTTTCGTCAAATGGAATTTCTTCCACCGTGACAGTAGTTTCAGGTTGCTTGTCATCTTCTTCGACGGTTTCGATCCTGGTTATCTCTTGTTTGTCACCCTTAACCTTCTTGATAACACGTGTACGTATCTTTTCTTGGTCGGCTTTCCGTCTTCGGTAACTGTTTCCACCATACGAACCTCCTCCGGAAGCTCCTTGATTTCATCAGGCTTTTCGTCAAATGGAATTTCTTCAACCGTGACAGTAGTTTCAGGTTGCTTGTCATCTTCTTCGACGGTTTCGATCCTGGTTATCTCTTGTTTGTCACCCTTAACCGTCTTGATAACACGTGTACGAATCTTCTTCTTTGTCGGCTTTCCGTCTTTGGTAACTGTTTCAACCACACGAACCTCCTCTGGAAGCTCCTGGATTTCATCAGGCTTTTCATCAAATGGAATTTCTTCCACCGTTACAGTAGTTTCAGGTTGTTTGTCATCCTCTTCGACGGTTTCGATCTTGGTTACCTCTTGTTTATCGCCCTTTACCTTCTTGATAACACGTGTACGTATCTTCTTCTTGGTCGGCTTTCCGTCCTCGGTAACTGTTTCAACCACACGAATCTCCTCTGGAAGCTCCTTAATTTCATCAGGCAGTTCTTCAAATGGAATTTCTTCCACCGTGACTGTAGTTTCAGGTTGTTTGTCATCTTCTTCGACGGTTTCGATCTTGGTTACCTCTTGTTTATCGCCCTTTACCTTCTTGATAACACGTGTACGTATCTTCTTCCTTGTCGGCTTGCCGTCTTCGGTAACTGTCTCAACCACACGAATGTCCTCTGGAAGCTCCTTAATTTCATCAGGCAGTTCTTCAAATGGAATTTCTTCCACCGTGACTGTAGTTTCAGGTTGTTTGTCATCTTCTTCGATGGTTTCGATCTTGGTTACCTCTTGTTTATCGCCCTTTACCTTCTTGATAACACGTGTACGTATCTTCTTCTTTGACGGCTTTCCATCTTCGGAAACTGTTTCAATCACACGAACCTCCTCTTGAAGCTCCTTTATGTCCTCATGTTGTTCTTCTTCCACAGGAATTTCTTCCACTGTGACGATTGTTTCTGGTTTCTTGTCATCCTCTTCGATGGTTTCGATCTTGGTTATCTCTTGTTTGTCACCCTTCACCTTCTTGATAACACGTGTACGTATCTTCTTCCTTGTCGGCTTGCCGTCTTCGGTAACTGTCTCAACCACTCGAATCTCCTCTGGAAGCTCCTTAATTTCATCAGGCAGTTCTTCAAATGGAATTTCTTCCACCGTGACTGTAGTTTCAGGTTGTTTGTCATCTTCTTCGATGGTTTCGATCTTGGTTACCTCTTGTTTATCGCCCTTTACCTTCTTGATAACACGTGTACGTATCTTCTTCTTTGACGGCTTTCCATCTTCGGAAACTGTTTCAATCACACGAACCTCCTCTGGAAGCTCCTTTATGTCCTCAGGTTGTTCTTCTTCCATAGGAAATTCTTCCACCGTGACTGTAGTTTCAGGTTGTTTGTCATCTTCTTCGATGGTTTCGATCTTGGTTACCTCTTGTTTATCGCCCTTCACCTTCTTGATAACACGTGTACGTATCTTCTTCTTAGTCGGCTTTCCGTCTTCGGTAACTGTTTCAACCACACGAACCTCCTCCGGAAGCTCCTTTATGTCCTCAGGTTGTTCTTCTTCCACAGGAAATTCTTCCACTGTGACTGTTGTTTCTGGTTGTTTGTCATCCTCTTCGACGGTTTCGATCTTGGTTACCTCTTGTTTATCGCCCTTCACCTTCTTGATAACACGTGTACGTATCTTCATCTTTGACGGCTTTCCATCTTCGGAAACTGTTTCAATCACACGAACCTCCTCTGGAAGCTCCTTTATTACCTCAGGTTGTTCTTCTTCCATAGGAAATTCTTCCACCGTGACTGTAGTTTCAGGTTGCTTGTCATCTTCTTCGATGGTTTCGATCTTGGTTACCTCTTGTTTATCGCCCTTCACCTTCTTGATAACACGTGTACGTATCTTCTTCTTAGTCGGCTTTCCGTCTTCGGTAACTGTTTCAACCACACGAACCTCCTCCGGAAGCTCCTTTATGTCCTCAGGTTGTTCTTCTTCCACAGGAAATTCTTCCACTGTGACTGTTGTTTCTGGTTGTTTGTCATCCTCTTCGACGGTTTCGATCTTGGTGACCTCTTGTTTATCGCCCTTCACCTTCTTGATAACACGTGTACGTATCTTCTTCTTTGACGGCTTTCCGTCTTCAGTAACTGTTTCAACCACACGAACCTCTTCTGGAAGCTCCTTGATTTCTTCAGGATGTTCTTCTACTGGAATTTCTTCCACCGTTACGGTTGTTTCTGGTTGTTTGTCATCCTCTTCGACAGTTTCGATCTTGGTGACCTCTTGCTTATCACCCTTGATCTTCTTGATAACACGTGTACGTATCTTCTTCTTCTTCGGCTTGCCGTCTTCGGTTATAGTTTCCAGCATACGAACCTCCTCCGGAAGTTCTTCTATAGGAATTTCTTCAACTGTGACGGTTGTTTCTGGTTGTTTGTCATCCTCTTCGACGGTTTCGATCTTGGTGACCTCTTGCTTGTCACCCTTGATCTTCTTGATAACACGTGTGCGAATCTTTTTCTTCTTCGGCTTGCCGTCTTCGTTTATAGTTTCCACCACACGAACCTCCTCCGGAAGTTCCCTGATTTCTTCGGGCTCTTCCACAGGAATTTCTTCAACTGTGACGGTTGTTTCTGGTTGTTTGTCATCCTCTTCAACGGTTTCGATCTTGGTGACCTCTTGCTTGTCACCCTTGATCTTCTTGATAACACGTGTGCGAATCTTCTTCTTCTTCGGCTTGCCGTCTTCGGTTATAGTTTCCACCACACATACCTCCTCCGGAAGTTCCCTGATTTCTTCCGGCTGTTCTTCCACAGGAATTTCTTCAACTGTAACGGTTGTTTCTGGTTGTTTGTCATCCTCTTCGACGGTTTCGATCTTGGTGACCTCTTGCTTATCGCCCTTGATCTTCTTGATAACACGTGTGCGAATCTTTTTCTTCTTCGGCTTGCCATCTTCGGTTATAGTTTCCACCACTCGAACCACTTCTGAAAGTTCCCTGATATCTTCGGGCTGTTCTTCCACAGGAATTTCTTCAACTGTGACGGTTGTTTCTGGTTGTTTGTCATCCTCTTCGACGGTTTCGATCTTGGTGACCTCTTGCTTATCGCCCTTGATCTTCTTGATAACACGTGTGCTAATCTTCTTCTTCTTCGGCTTGCCATCTTCGGTTATAGTTTCCACCACACGAACCTCCTCCGGAAGTTCCCTAATTTCTTCGGGCTGTTCTTCCACAGGAATTTCTTTAACTGTGACGATTGTTTCTGGTTGTTTGTCATCCTCTTCGACGGTTTCGATCTTGGTGACCTCTTGTTTATCACCCTTGATCTTCTTGATAATACGTGTGCGAATCTTCTTCTTCTTCGGCTTGCCGTCTTCGGTTATAGTTTCCACCACTCGAACCTCCTCCGGAAGCTCCTTGATTTCTTCCAGCTGTTCTTCCAGGAATTTCTTCCACGGTGACGGTTGTTTCTGGTTGTTTGTCATCCTCTTCGACGGTTTCGATCTTGGTGACCTCTTGCTTATCGCCCTTGATCTTCTTGATAACACGTGTGCGAATCTTCTTCTTCTTCGGCTTGCCATCTTCGGTTATAGTTTCCACCACACGAACTACCTCCGGAAGCTCCTTGATTTCTTCGGGCTGTTCTTCCACAGGAATTTCTTCAACTGTGACGGTTGTTTCTGGTTGTTTGTCATCCTCTTCGACGGTTTCGATCTTGGTGACCTCTTGCTTATCACCCTTGATTTTCTTGATGACACGTGTGCGAATCTTCTTCTTCTTCGGCTTGCCGTCTTCGGTTATAGTTTCCACCACACGAACCTCCTCCGGAAGTTCCCTTATTTCTTCAGGCTGTTCTTCTACAGGAATTTCTTCAACTGTGACGGTTGTTTCTGGTTGTTTGTCATCCTCTTCGACCGTTTCGATCTTGGTGACCTCTTGCTTGTCACCCTTGATCTTCTTGATAACACGTGTGCGAATCTTCTTCTTCTTCGGCTTGCCGTCTTCGGTTATAGTTTCCACCACACGAACCTCCTCCGGAAGTTCCCTGATTTCTTCGGGTTCTTCTTCCACAGGAATTTCTTCAACTGTGACGGTTGTTTCTGGTTGTTTGTCATCCTCTTCGATGGTTTCGATCTTGGTGACCTCTTGCTTATCGCCCTTGATCTTCTTAATAACACGTGTGCGAATCTTCTTCTTTTTCGGCATGCCGTCTTCGGTTATAGTTTCCACCACACGAACCTCCTCCGGAAGTTCCCTGATTTCTACGGGCTGTTCTTCAACAGGAATTTCTTCCACTGTGACGGTTGTTTCTGGTTGTTTGCCATCTTCTTCGACAGTTTCGATCTTGGTGACCTCTTGTTTGTCACCCTTGATCTTTTTGATAACACGTGTGCGAATCTTCTTCTTCTTCGGCTTGCCGTCTTCGGTTATAGTTTCCACCACACGAACCTCCTCCGGAAGTTCCCTGATTTCTTCGGGCTCTTCTTCCACAGGAATTTCTTCAACTGTGACGGTTGTTTCTGGTTGTTTGTCATCCTCTTCGACGGTTTCGATCTTGGTGACCTCTTGCTTATCACCCTTGATTTTCTTGATGACACGTGTGCGAATCTTCTTCTTCTTCGGCTTGCCGTCGTCGGTTATAGTTTCCACCACACGAACCTCCTCCGGAAGTTCCCTGATTTCTTCGGGCTGTTCTTCCACAGGAATTTCCTCCACCGTGACAGTTGTTTCTGGTTGTTTGTCATCCTCTTCGACGGTTTCGATCTTGGTGACCTCTTGCTTATCACCCTTGATTTTCTTGATGACACGTGTGCGAATCTTCTTCTTCTTCGGCTTGCCGTCTTCGGTTATAGTTTCCACCACACGAACCTCCTCCGGAAGTTCCCTGATTTCTTCGGGCTGTTCTTCCACAGGAATTTCTTCAACTGTGACAGTTGTTTCTGGTTGTTTGTCATCCTCTTCGATCGTTTCGATCTTGGTGACCTCTTGCTTGTCACCCTTTATTTTCTTGATGACACGTGTGCGAATCTTCTTCTTCTTCGGCTTGCCGTCTTCGGTTATAGTTTCCACCACACGAACTTCCTCCGGAAGTTCCCTGATTTCTTCGGGCTGTTCTTCCACAGGAATTTCTTCAACTGTGACGGTTGTTTCTGGTTGTTTATCATCCTCTTCGACGGTTTCGATCTTGGTGACCTCTTGTATGTCACCCTTGATCTTCTTGATAACACGTGTGCGAATCTTCTTCTTCTTCGGCTTGCCATCTTCGGTTATAGTTTCCACCACACGAACCTCTTCTGGAAGTTCCCTTATTTCATCGGACTGTTCTTCCGCTGGAATTTCTTCTACCGTGACGCTTGTTTCTGGTTGTTTGTCATCCTCTTCGACAGTTTCGATCTTGGTGACCTCTTGTCTGTCACCCTTAATTTTTTTGATAACACGTGTGCGAATCTTCTTCTTCTTCGGCTTTCCGTCTTCGGTTATAGTTTCCACCACACGAACCTCCTCCGGAAGTTCCCTGATATCTTCGGGCTGTTCTTCCACAGGAATTTCAACAACTGTGACGGTTGTTTCTGGTTGTTTGTCATCCTCTTCGACGGTTTCGATCTTGGTGACCTCTTGCTTATCACCCTTGATCTTCTTGATAACACGTGTGCGAATCTTCTTCTTCTTCGGCTTGCCGTCTTCGGTTATAGTTTCCACCACACGAACCTCCTCCGGAAGTTCCCTGATTTCTTCGGGCTGTTCTTCCACAGGAATTTCTTCAACTGTGACGGTTGTTTCTGGTTGTTTATCATCCTCTTCGACGGTTTCGATCTTGGTGACTTCTTGCTTGTCACCCTTGATCTTCTTGATGACACGTGTGCGAATCTTCTTCTTCTTCGGCTTGCCGTCTTCGGTTATAGTTTCCACCACACGAACTTCCTCCGGAAGTTCCCTGATTTCTTCGCGATGTTCTTCCACAGGAATTTCTTCAACTGTGACGGTTGTTTCTGGTTGTTTATCATCCTCTTCGACGGTTTCGATCTTGGTGACCTCTTGCTTATCACCCTTGATCTTCTTGATAACACGTGTGCGAATCTTCTTCTTCTTCGGCTTGCCATCTTCGGTTATAGTTTCCACCACACGAACTTCCTCCGGAAGTTCCCTGATATCTTCGGGCTGTTCTTCCACAGGAATTTCAACAACTGTGACGGTTGTTTCTGGTTGTTTGTCATCCTCTTCGACGGTTTCGATCTTTGTGACCTCTTGCTTATCACCCTTGATCTTCTTGATAACACGTGTGCGAATCTTCTTCTTCTTCGGCTTGCCGTCTTCGGTTATAGTTTCCACCACACGAACCTCCTCCGGAAGTTCCCTGATTTCTTCGGGCTGTTCTTCCACAGGAATTTCTTCAACTGTGACGGTTGTTTCTGGTTGTTTATCATCCTCTTCGACGGTTTCGATCTTGGTGACTTCTTGCTTGTCACCCTTGATCTTCTTGATGACACGTGTGCGAATCTTCTTCTTCTTCGGCTTGCCGTCTTCGGTTATAGTTTCCACCACACGAACTTCCTCCGGAAGTTCCCTGATTTCTTCGGGATGTTCTTCCACAGGAATTTCTTCAACTGTGACGGTTGTTTCTGGTTGTTTATCATCCTCTTCGACGGTTTCGATCTTGGTGACCTCTTGCTTATCACCCTTGATCTTCTTGATAACACGTGTGCGAATCTTCTTCTTCTTCGGCTTGCCATCTTCGGTTATAGTTTCCACCACACGAACCTCCTCCGGAAGTTCCCTGATTTCTTCGGGCTGTTCTTCCACAGGAATTTCTTCAACTGTGACGGTTGTTTCTGGTTGTTTGTCATCCTCTTCGACGGTTTCGATCTTGGTGACCTCTTGCTTATCACCCTTGATTTTCTTGATGACACGTGTGCGGATCTTCTTCTTCTTCGGCTTGCCGTCTTCGGTTATAATTTCCACCACACGAACCTCCTCCGGAAGTTCCTTGATTTCTTCGGGCTCTTCTTCCACAGGAATTTCTTCAACTGTGACGGTTGTTTCTGGTTGTTTGTCATCCTCTTCGACGGTTTCGATCTTGGTGACCTCTTGCTTGTCACCCTTTATTTTCTTGATGACACGTGTGCGAATCTTCTTCTTCTTCGGCTTGCCGTCTTCGGTTATAGTTTCCACCACACGAACCTCCTCCGGAAGTTCCCTGATTTCGTCGGACTCTTCTTCCATAGGAATTTCTTCAACTGTGACAGTTGTTTCTGGTTGTTTGTCATCCTCTTCGACGGTTTCGATCTTGGTGACCTCTTGCTTGTCACCCTTGATCTTCTTGATGACACGTGTGCGAATCTTCTTCTTCTTCGGCTTGCCGTCTTCGGTTATAGTTTCCACTACACGAACCTCCTCCGGAAGTTCCTTGATTTCTTCGGGCTCTTCTTCCACAGGAATTTCTTCAACTGTGACGGTTGTTTCTGGTTGTTTGTCATCCTCTTCGACGGTTTCGATCTTGGTGACCTCTTGCTTGTCACCCTTTATTTTCTTGATGACACGTGTGCGAATCTTCTTCTTCTTCGGCTTGCCGTCTTCGGTTAAAGTTTCCACCACACGAACTTCCTCCGGAAGTTCCCTGATTTCTTCGGGCTGTTCTTCCACAGGAATTTCTTCAACTGTGACGGTTGTTTCTGGTTGTTTATCATCCTCTTCGACGGTTTCGATCTTGGTGACTTCTTGCTTATCACCCTTTATTTTCTTGATGACACGTGTGCGAATCTTCTTCTTCTTCGGCTTGCCGTCTTCGGTTATAGTTTCCACCACACGAACTTCCTCCGGAAGTTCCCTGATTTCTTCGGGCTCTTCTTCCACAGGAATTTCTTCAACTGTGACGGTTGTTTCTGGTTGTTTGTCATCCTCTTCGACGGTTTCGATCTTGGTGACCTCTTGCTTATCACCCTTGATCTTCTTGATGACACGTGTGCGAATCTTCTTCTTCTTCGGCTTGCCGTCTTCGGTTATAGTTTCCACTACACGAACCTCCTCCGGAAGTTCCCTGATTTCTTCGGGCTTTTCTTCCACAGGAATTTCTTCAACTGTGACGGTTGTTTCTGGTTGTTTGTCATCCTCTTCGACGGTTTCGATCTTGGTGACTTCTTGCTTGTCACCCTTTATTTTCTTGATGAGACGTGTGCGAATCTTCTTCTTCTTCGGCTTGCCATCTTCGGTTATAGTTTCCACCACACGAACCTCCTCCGGAAGTTCCCTGATTTCTTCGGGCTGTTCTTCCACAGGAATTTCTTCAACTGTGACGGTTGTTTCTGGTTGTTTGTCATCCTCTTCGACGGTTTCGATCTTGGTGACCTCTTGCTTGTCACCCTTGATCTTCTTGATGACACGTGTGCGAATCTTCTTCTTCTTCGGCTTGCCGTCTTCGGTTATAGTTTCCACCACACGAACCTCCTCCGGAAGTTCCCTGATTTCTTCGGGCTCTTCTTCCACAGGAATTTCTTCAACTGTGACGGTTGTTTCTGGTTGTTTATCATCCTCTTCGACGGTTTCGATCTTGGTGACCTCTTGCTTATCACCCTTGATCTTCTTGATAACACGTGTGCGAATCTTCTTCTTCTTCGGCTTGCCGTCTTCGGTAAAAATTTCCACCACACGAACCTCCTCCGGAAGTTCCCTGATTTCGTCGGGCTCTTCTTCCATAGGAATTTCTTCAACTGTGACGGTTGTTTCTGGTTGTTTGTCATCCTCTTCGACGGTTTCGATCTTGGTGACTTCTTGCTTGTCGCCCTTTATTTTCTTGATGACACGTGTGCGAATCTTCTTCTTCTTCGGCTTGCCGTCTTCGGTTATAGTTTCCACCACTCGAACTTCCTGCGGAAGTTCCCTGATTTCTTCGGGCTGTTCTTCCACAGGAATTTCTTCAACTGTGACGGTTGTTTCTGGTTGTTTATCATCCTCTTCGACGGTTTCGATCTTGGTGACTTCTTGCTTGTCACCCTTTATTTTCTTGATGACACGTGTGCGAATCTTCTTCTTCTTCGGCTTGCCGTCTTCGGTTATAGTTTCCACCACACGAACTTCCTCCGGAAGTTCCCTGATTTCTTCGGGCTGTTCTTCCACAGGAATTTCTTCAACTGTGACGGTTGTTTCTGGTTGTTTATCATCCTCTTCGACGGTTTCGATCTTGGTGACTTCTTGCTTGTCACCCTTTATTTTCTTGATGACTCGTGTGCGAATCTTCTTCTTCTTCGGCTTGCCGTCTTCGGTTATAGTTTCCACCACACGAACCTCCTCCGGAAGTTCCCTGATTTCTTCGGGCTGTTCTTCCACAGGAATTTCTTCAACTGTGACGGTTGTTTCTGGTTGTTTGTCATCCTCTTCGACGGTTTCGATCTTGGTGACTTCTTGCTTGTCGCCCTTTATTTTCTTGATGACACGTGTGCGAATCTTCTTCTTCTTCGGCTTGCCGTCTTCGGTTATAGTTTCCACCACACGAACCTCCTCCGGAAGTTCCCTGATTTCTTCGGGCTCTTCTTCCACAGGAATTTCTTCAACTGTGACGGTTGTTTCTGGTTGTTTATCATCCTCTTCGACGGTTTCGATCTTGGTGACTTCTTGCTTGTCACCCTTTATTTTCTTGATGAGACGTGTGCGAATCTTCTTCTTCTTCGGCTTGCCATCTTCGGTTATAGTTTCCACCACACGAACCTCCTCCGGAAGTTCCCTGATTTCTTCGGGCTGTTCTTCCACAGGAATTTCTTCAACTGTGACGGTTGTTTCTGGTTGTTTGTCATCCTCTTCGACGGTTTCGATCTTGGTGACCTCTTGCTTGTCACCCTTGATCTTCTTGATGACACGTGTGCGAATCTTCTTCTTCTTCGGCTTGCCGTCTTCGGTTATAGTTTCCACCACACGAACCTCCTCCGGAAGTTCCCTGATTTCTTCCGGCTGTTCTTCCACAGGAATTTCTTCAACTGTGACGGTTGTTTCTGGTTGTTTATCATCCTCTTCGACGGTTTCGATCTTGGTGACCTCTTGCTTATCACCCTTGATCTTCTTGATAACACGTGTGCGAATCTTCTTCTTCTTCGGCTTGCCGTCTTCGGTAAAAATTTCCACCACACGAACCTCCTCCGGAAGTTCCCTGATTTCGTCGGGCTCTTCTTCCATAGGAATTTCTTCAACTGTGACGGTTGTTTCTGGTTGTTTGTCATCCTCTTCGACGGTTTCGATCTTGGTGACTTCTTGCTTGTCGCCCTTTATTTTCTTGATGACACGTGTGCGAATCTTCTTCTTCTTCGGCTTGCCGTCTTCGGTTATAGTTTCCACCACACGAACTTCCTCCGGAAGTTCCCTGATTTCTTCGGGCTGTTCTTCCACAGGAATTTCTTCAACTGTGACGGTTGTTTCTGGTTGTTTATCATCCTCTTCGACGGTTTCGATCTTGGTGACTTCTTGCTTGTCACCCTTTATTTTCTTGATGACACGTGTGCGAATCTTCTTCTTCTTCGGGTTGCCGTCTTCGGTTATAGTTTCCACCACACGAACTTCCTCCGGAAGTTCCCTGATTTCTTCGGGCTCTTCTTCCACAGGAATTTCTTCAACTGTGACGGTTGTTTCTGGTTGTTTATCATCCTCTTCGACGGTTTCGATTTTGGTGACCTCTTGCTTGTCACCCTTGATCTTCTTGATGACACGTGTGCGAATCTTCTTCTTCTTCGGCTTGCCGTCTTCGGTTATAGTTTCCACCACACGAACCTCCTCCGGAAGTTCCCTGATTTCTTCGGGCTGTTCTTCCACAGGAATTTCTTCAACTGTGACGGTTGTTTCTGGTTGTTTATCATCCTCTTCGACGGTTTCGATCTTGGTGACCTCTTGCTTATCACCCTTGATCTTCTTGATAACACGTGTGCGAATCTTCTTCTTCTTCGGCTTGCCGTCTTCGGTTATAGTTTCCACCACACGAACTTCCTCCGGAAGTTCCCTGATTTCTTCGGGCTGTTCTTCCACAGGAATTTCTTCAACTGTGACGGTTGTTTCTGGTTGTTTATCATCCTCTTCGACGGTTTCGATCTTGGTGACTTCTTGCTTATCACCCTTTATTTTCTTGATGACTCGTGTGCGAATCTTCTTCTTCTTCGGCTTGCCGTCTTCGGTTATAGTTTCCACCACACGAACCTCCTCCGGAAGTTCCCTGATTTCTTCGGGCTGTTCTTCCACAGGAATTTCTTCAACTGTGACGGTTGTTTCTGGTTGTTTGTCATCCTCTTCGACGGTTTCGATCTTGGTGACTTCTTGCTTGTCACCCTTTATTTTCTTGATGACACGTGTGCGAATCTTCTTCTTCTTCGGCTTGCCGTCTTCGGTTATAGTTTCCACCACACGAACCTCCTCCGGAAGTTCCCTGATTTCTTCGGGCTCTTCTTCCACAGGAATTTCTTCAACTGTGACGGTTGTTTCTGGTTGTCTATCATCCTCTTCGACGGTTTCGATCTTGGTGACTTCTTGCTTGTCACCCTTTATTTTCTTGATGACACGTGTGCGAATCTTCTTCTTCTTCGGCTTGCCGTCTTCGGTTATAGTTTCCACCACACGAACTTCCTCCGGAAGTTCCCTGATTTCTTCGGGCTGTTCTTCCACAGGAATTTCTTCAACTGTGACGGTTGTTTCTGGTTGTTTGTCATCCTCTTCGACGGTTTCGATCTTGGTGATCTCTTGCTTGTCACCCTTGATCTTCTTGATAACACGTGTGCGAATCTTCTTCTTCTTCGGCTTGCCGTCTTCGGTTATAGTTTCCACCATACGAACCTCCTCCGGAAGTTCCCTGATTTCTTCGGGCTGTTCTTCCACAGGAATTTCTTCAACTGTGACGGTTGTTTCTGGTTGTTTGTCATCCTCTTCGACGGTTTCGATCTTGGTGACCTCTTGCTTATCACCCTTGATTTTCTTGATGACACGTGTGCGAATCTTCTTCTTCTTCGGCTTGCCGTCTTCGGTTATAGTTTCCACCACACGAACTTCCTCCGGAAGTTCCCTGATTTCTTTGGGCTCTTCTTCCACAGGAATTTCTTCAACTGTGACGGTTGTTTCTGGTTGTTTGTCATCCTCTTCGACGGTTTCGATCTTGGTGACCTCTTGCTTATCACCCTTGATCTTCTTGATGACACGTGTGCGAATCTTCTTCTTCTTCGGCTTGCCGTCTTCGGTTATAGTTTCCACCACACGAACCTCCTCCGGAAGTTCCCTGATTTCTTCGGGCTGTTCTTCCACAGGAATTTCTTGCACCGTGACGGTTGTTTCAGGTTGTTTGTCATCCTCTTCGACAGTTTCGATCCTGGTGACCTCTTGCTTATCACCCTTGATCTTCTTGATGACACGTGTGCGAATCTTCTTCTTTTTCGGCTTGCCGTCTTCGGTTATAGTTTCCACCACACGAACCTCCTCCGGAAGTTCCCTGATTTCTTCGGGCTGTTCTTCCACAGGAATTTCTTCCACCGTGACGGTTGTTTCTGGTTGTTTGTCATCCTCTTCGACGGTTTCGATCTTGGTGACCTCTTGCTTATCACCCTTGATTTTCTTGATGACACGTGTGCGAATCTTCTTCTTCTTCGGCTTGCCGTCTTCGGTTATAGTTTCCACCACACGAACCTCCTCCGGAAGTTCCCTGATTTCTTCGGGCTGTTCTTCCACAGGAATTTCTTGCACCGTGACGGTTGTTTCAGGTTGTTTGTCATCCTCTTCGACAGTTTCGATCCTGGTGACCTCTTGCTTATCACCCTTGATCTTCTTGATGACACGTGTGCGAATCTTCTTCTTTTTCGGCTTGCCGTCTTCGGTTATAGTTTCCACCACACGAACCTCCTCCGGAAGTTCCCTGATTTCTTCGGGCTGTTCTTCCACAGGAATTTCTTCCACCGTGACGGTTGTTTCTGGTTGTTTGTCATCCTCTTCGACGGTTTCGATCTTGGTGACCTCTTGCTTATCACCCTTGATTTTCTTGATGACACGTGTGCGAATCTTCTTCTTCTTCGGCTTGCCGTCTTCGGTTATAGTTTCCACCACACGAACCTCCTCCGGAAATTCCCTTATTTCTTCAGGCTGTTCTTCTACAGGAATTTCTTCAACTGTGACGGTTGTTTCTGGTAGCTTATCATCCTCTTCGACGGTTTCGATCTTGGTGACCTCTTGCTTATCACCCTTGATCTTCTTGATAACACGTGTGCGAATCTTCTTCTTCTTCGGCTTGCCGTCTTCGGTTATAGTTTCCACCACACGAACCTTCTCCGGAAGTTCCCTGATTTCTTCGGGCTGTTCTTCCACAGGAATTTCTTCCACCGTGACGGTTGTTTCTGGTTGTTTGTCATCCTCTTCGACGGTTTCGATCTTGGTGACCTCTTGCTTATCACCCTTGATCTTCTTGATGACACGTGTGCGAATCTTCTTCTTTTTCGGCTTGCCGTCTTCGGTTATAGTTTCCACCACACGAACCTCCTCCGGAAGTTCCCTGATTTCTTCGGGCTCTTCTTCCACAGGAATTTCTTCAACTGTGACGGTTGTTTCTGGTTGTTTGTCATCCTCTTCGACGGTTTCGATCTTGGTGACCTCTTGCTTATCACCCTTGATCTTCTTGATAACACGTGTGCGAATCTTCTTCTTCTTCGGCTTGCCGTCTTCGGTTATAGTTTCCACCACACGAACCTCCTCTGGAAGTTCACTGATTCGTTCAGGCTGTTCTTCTACAGGAATTTCTTCAACTGTGACGGTTGTTTCAGGTTGTTTGTCATCCTCTTCGACGGTTTCGATCTTGGTGACCTCTTGTTTGTCACCGTTGATCTTCTTGATAACACGTGTACGAATCTTTTTCTTTTTCGGCGTGCCGTCTTCGGTTACAGTTTCCACCACACGAACCTCCTCTGGAAGTTCACTGATTCGTTCGGGCTGTTCTTCCACAGGAATTTCTTCCACTGTGACGGTTGTTTCAGGTTGTTTGTCATCCTCTTCGATGATTTCGATCTTGGTGACCTCTTGCTTGTCACCTTTTACTTTCTTAATTATACGAGTACGGATTTTTTTTTTCTTTAATTGCCCGTCTTGCGAGATGTCTTCAATAATTTGAATCATTTCAGGAACTTCCGATATCTCAACTTCATGTGTTTCATTGATTTGTGTTGGTGTCTTTTGTTCTGTGTGTTTTGTGTCTGTGGCTTGTTTTGTATCTGTGTAAAAAATATGTTTTAGTTCATAGTTCTGTATGTTATTTGACTATTGTTTTGTGTAATATGTGTTTTGTAGTTTGGGGGTCAAATGGTCATGAAAGTAATACGCCTTTTTTGCTGAACTGCTTAAAGTTAACCTTACTAAATACTTACCCGGCTTTGCTTTTACCGTTTGAATTAATGTGTTTGTAATAGAACATTCATACTCAGTTAAGGGTGTAGATTGTGACTCAGAATGTAACTCCAAGCCAACACTAGTGTCATCTTTTGGATGTTGTATATTTAATCGTGACTTGTCATGTTTTGATTTCGTATATTGTGCATTTTCGGGATAGTTAGCCTCAAGGGGCAGGAGAACACTTTCTCTCTGCTGCGTTGTAGGCTGTAGTTTTTCCAGCTCATGTTTTACGATTTGGCTTGTTGTTAAATTTATTATACCGGTTTGATCTGTGGTGTTCGTTTCATAGGTAACATTTGCAGTTTTTGTTTGTGTTTGATCTTTTTTATAGAGTGTATTGACTTGCTCTTCTGTAATTGTTTGTTGTTTAAGACCCGATGTATATGGCATGATTGAAGGCATTGCATGCTCTAAATCTAACTTACTGCTGCTTGTTTCAAGAACGGTTCCCTTTTCATGTAGTTCACTAGACAGCGCTGAAAGTTTTTCATGAGCAGGTGCATAGCACGCACTTTCCAGATCTGGAGGAATATCGTCTATTAAACTTTCCACATTTTCACAGATCTGTTGTTTTGTTATAAGTAGATTTTTATGAGTAATGTTTTCTGTTGTCGCTTTCGCCTGTTTTGGCTCAATATTTAAAATACTACCTAGAGATGGTAAAACAGATACCTCTTCCACAACCGAAACCTTAAAATCTGATAGTGAATTTGATGATAATGGCATAGCACTGTGGGGCCTAAAATCGCCGTGTCCCTCAACATTTTCGTATACGCTTACAATTGATGTTTGCACTGGTTTGGTAAAACCTTCTACGAAATTTATGCGTGTCGTGGAATATTTATTTTCATCAAGTTCAATATTAGGAGATTCTTCATATGCCAATTGCTCAGTAATGGTTGCTGCTTCATTTGGAGATTGACATATTATATTGGCATTCACTTCTGTCGGCACTCGAAAGTCGTAAGATTCTTGTATGGAACTTATGCTAACAACCTCCTCTGTTATCAATGATTCTTTTTCTGTATTGGATACTTGAGCATTTGTTTCCTTAATAGGTAAGGGGGTCAAGTCATCTTCTTTTATAAATGACGTATGTATTGTTGTAAGCCTAGCACACTTGGTTTCGGGTTCACCACCAACATTAGCCACGTGCTCTTCATAGGGAAGTTTACTTTTCAGGTCTAGCGTTTTTTCATAGGCTTCAATTTCGGATACAGTTTTATGTATTAACGACTGAGTTGTAACATCACTTATCGACTCTTGAGCCTCAATTGTTATTCCCAACCTGCCAACATTTTCTATTGGTATGACCTGTGAGACCAGCGTTTCAAGCTTTGTGCCTTCAATAAAAGGTTTGCCGTACCCAACTTGATAGGTATCCAAGAATGTTTCTTCTTTTTGCAGAATAAGCTCATCAATTTGAACATGCAATTTGGTAGCTTCAGTTGTAAGAAAAGGTAGTGCTTTAGCCTCCTGCGTGGTTGTTTCTGAATTTTGAATGTTCTTTGTTAATTCAAATGGCATTACATCGGTTGTTGTACATTGAATAATTTCAGTTAACACAGGCTTGGCAACGACTTCCTGAGATGCAGTGGGGTGTATTACCGACTCCTTTTGAAAAACGCTGGCTTGTAATGATTCAGCAGAAGATTTGAATAATACGTTTAATGAACCTGATGCCCTTGCAGATATTTCGTCAGACCTTGATATATGTTCTGTACTTTCGACGTATTGACTATCGGTTACTGTTATTTCATAATGAGGCTCTTCAAAATTGGGATGGGCAATCGACTTAGTTGCTATTGTGTCGGTGAATTCCTTGACGTCCTCCACAGTTTGAATTGAAGACTTCACAGGCAACTTTAGTTTCGAAGTTTCGATGTTTCGATCGCTTGAAGTAGCAATTGCACAAGTTCGAGGCTCGGAAATAAAGGTACCCTCCGCTTCAACCGTTTGTTGGAAATTTGTCATATGTGTATGTGTCGTTTCATGAGAAATTCCGGCCTGTTGAGTGCTTACTCTCCCACTAGGGTGCGGTTCACTAATCGTTTCATACACTTCGATTACGTTAACGCCTTTAGTGCATAAACTTGGAGTAACGTCGCTAAACTTTGCACGAAACTCTTGTGAACGTTCTGCTGCAAACGTCAATTCTGATTCTAATACATTTTGATCCTCTGATATTGCCAAATGGCTATAGCTATCCTGAGTGGGGTTTGCAGTTCTTTGTTTTTCCGGTATTTCTACAAATTCTTCTGATTCGGCCATAACAACACACTCTGTGACTAGAGTATGTTCATGAGGTATCATGGTTTGAGAACTTATGCATTCGGGTTCCTCATTAGCCTTGGATGTTAAAACATTATCGTAAATAAACGTTTCGGTTGTCTTTGTTTCATTTAGAACATCTACAATAGGCATTGCAAACTTGTTAGACACAATAAAGTTCGCTAGATCTCCAGTAGACTGATTTTCTTGCACTCCCTCTGTTAATGGTATCCTCAAATATTCCGGTGCGATGGATTTTGCATGCTCCAAAGTAACGAATGGCACGTTGAGATCACGTTCCAATTCAAAAGTATTCTCCTGCTGACTTAGCACAATGCCGGCTGTCGAATCAAGTGATGCCTTAGCCACTTGCCCAATCGGTTGGGCTATCTCTTCCAGTCTAACCTCTTTCTCAAATGGTTTGGTCTCCTGCACGCTTAGCTCGTCTAAGCTGCTTATTGTTGGTTGGGTAGTTTCTAGAGATGGACTGAACGTTGTAAATTCTCCAAGATGATCCAGAATATTCGGCATTTCTAACAGCGGTGTTTTCTTGGTAAAGTCACTTATTTTGTGTGTAACTGTCGCTGGTGGAAGGGATGTCGGCTGCTTAATCTCAATTGTCCTTTCACTAACTATTGATGTAGTAGTATTTAAAGCCGACGTGTTTTCAATGATTTCAACGTTGGCTATAGAAGATTTATTCAGAGCTGGTGCCAAGTAATCCTTTACGTTTTCTAAAGATGTTACCTCTCCACATTCAGCTAGAATAATTTCGCCTAAATTGACTTGAGCTTGATGGTGAGCGGGGGTTTTTCCATCATGTTCTTGCAATGATTCCATATGTTGAGGACTTAATTTATTTGCAACTTGTAATGCAACGGATGTTCCTATAGCAGCATTCTGCACTGTACTCTGTTCTTCGGGCTTCAGAATGTTTTCCTGTTCCATAGTTATCAAAGAATTTATCTCTAATGGTTCCAGAAGGTTGAATGTTGTTGCTGTTTTCTGTTGCTGGGTCTGTGGCTTGTCCTGTTGTGGCTGTAAAGTTTCCAGTAAGGCTTGTTCTGTCACATCTGTACCAAATTGAGTTGGCATTGTTACATCTGCTATCGCCGCAGTTGGGTGGCTTTCAGTCGCGCTTTCCGATGTGGATTCCAATAACATTAATTCCATGTGCTCTGCATGAGTAAATGTATCAGTTTTTTCATGTGCTTTTGATTGTGGTTGCATTGGCGATGTTTCGATAAGTTCTGAGCTCGTCTCAGTCACCTGCACGTTGGTTATCTCCAACGGCTGCTGATTTTCATCTATTTGTATTTGTCCAGACCTACGTTCGGGCTGCTGCGGTAGATCCAAATATGTTGTGCTTTCCAGAGAGTCTTGTTGACTCGTCACTCCAATTGGCTTTGTCTCATAAATTTGTGAAGCTGATGCCGAATTAATATTTTCATTTTCAATATTAACGGCTGAATGTTGGGGGTGCACTTTCCATACGCTAGTTACCTTCAATTCTGCGGGACTAATATTTTCTGTAGCTGCTTGTTCAGAACTCAAGTCGTCGGTAAACAGATTGTATTCTTTTTCAATACCTGTGTCCTGTTTAACATCCAATGCCTTCTGTTCAACAAAACCCAGCTTAGCTTTTACAATTTGAGGCACCTCTGATACCAGATTTTGTTCCGAGTCAATAATAGTTTGTGCATGCACTTCAGCAACCAGTTCCCCATCCGTTATGTTTACTTTGCCTTGATTGAAATCATTTTCTGCATTATCCATTATATCAAGTGTATCATACACTTCTTCCTGATTCCCAACAGCGGCTCCAAAGGCTTTGGTTAAAGTTCCCTTTACATTCTGAGTAGGCTCTACCACTGGTTTGCTAAGTTTTTCCGTCATTTCGACTAAATGAGTCTCAAAAGTTTCACCAACTTTAAGAGAACTGGCTTGGGTTAAGCGCTTCAGCGCATCAGCGCTTTTAGGTATATTCGTTAAAGCTAAATCACTTGGACCATCTTCGTTGAAGGCAATCTCCTGAGTAATTATATGAGATAGAGTTTCTAAACTCAAGTTGGCTTCTTGTGAGTCGGTCCTGAAAACTGGCAAGCTCTCTTCAATTGGACTTTGCGCATCCGCTGTTGTGTTAATTAAACCCTCCGATAATACGAGTTGTTTAACAGCCTGAAATTCAGCTACTCGCTGTGTTAAAGGCTCTTCACCACTTAGCGAATCCATTTTTTCAATTTCCTGTACCAATAGTGGCACCTCTTCTGATTTAATGGTAACTTCTGCCAAAGACTTTGCGGGCTGGTATTCTGGGCTTAACTCTTCTACACTCTCATAAGCTTTTGATTCGCTTGTGCTAAATGCCTTAAATTCTTGTACTGTTGTTGATGTAGTCTCAGCCCGCAATGCTGTTGTTGGCTTGAGTTCCATTAGAGAGTCGTCTGGTTGGCACTCACTCACGTCAAGGCTAACACTAGACGTAATTTGTGGAGAAATATTCTCACTACATGGTTTTATTATAGATACTTCCTGAGCAACAGTTTCACCTCTAAAAGATTCAGTGATCAAAACTCCTTCGTTTTCCAAGAATTGTGATTGAGCTCTATCCGTGATTCTTGGAAGTGGTTTAAAGCTGTCAACACTGTCTAATGCTGAGTGCTGTTCCGTGGTGAGCTCATGAGAGAACTGAATCTCACCATGAGCCGTTTGAGCAGGAGCTTTAAGAGCTTCGAGCTCTCCAACTGAATCTTCGGCACTTGCAGCTTCAATTAGTAATGGGCGCGATTCTTTCATACTCCGCTCGGCTTTAATACGCTTGGGAATTTTAGAAGATTTTAATTCTTTAGGAGTTTCCTTTGTTTGTGTCTCAGTAATAGATACTGCATGTCTTTCATGAATTTCAACCTGCTCAGTTAGCTTACTAACCGTTGGCTTGGACTGATCCAAGCCAGAACTAAACTCATCAAATGCAAAGCATTCCTCATTAACAGCTAAAGTTTTATGTGGTAAAATGTCATTTTGTACTTGTTCGGCTTTCGGTTTTGGTGTGGAGAGTTCTGTAGTTTCTGCAACTGCAATTGTTTCGTGTATACTTTTTGGTAGATTTTGCGTGGAAAGTGTTTCGTATGGCAAATGCTCTTCAATTCGCTCAAGTGTTTCTATTTTCAGATCTTCTGTGTTTGATTCTTTTGCAAATGTTTCCTTTTCCTCTTCATGGGGAATTGTCTCAACACTTTCTCCCTCTTCTTGTTCTTGTTGTTGTATTATTTCTGTATGTTTTTTATGCTTTTTAGTTTTTGTTTTCCTATGCACAGTTTGTTCAGCCTGTATTTGTACTTGTTGTTCTTGTTGTTGCTGTATGAATTGTTTTTCCACTTTAGTGGTTGTAGTTTCTGTGAATGTAATGTAATTAAACAATGACAATGTCGGCATTTCTTTGAGGTGCTATTAAAAACAATACATTAACAATGTGTTCAACTGCATTAAGCCATGCAAATGCAATATTTTAGTAACATAATTTAATGTAACAGCGATAAAGCTTATGAGTAATAATAATCTCTTCTATTCATATAGAGATTGTTGGTGACATTTGTACTGTAACGTAAGCCAAACAGACAAACAATAATACATATTACGAATGGAAATCTTTATGGAAACTTACCTCAGGATATATCAACTTTGAGACTGCGTGCAGATAAAAAGCTCTTCTACTATTGTATAAAGGTACGTAGAAGCATTGCAATTTAAAAAACGATATAAATAAGCTTATATGACAATAGGCTGAAAAATCTTTAAAAAGTAGTAGGCAGTTATTTTTGGTTAATGGGCGTTATGAATACTCGGTAGGCGTCTTTTTAGAATATACACATAATTTGTTTGGTTTAACAAAATTTAATTGGTATATTTGTAAAGTCAATTTCTAATATTGTTAATCGTAATTATATTTATATTGTGTATCTGTAGTTGAGAAGTTCTTTGGGGTACATCACTACTGGTAGGTATTATTTTGGTTTTACAGTTCATCTGTGTTTATGTTCAAACCTTCATTGACAACTATCGTGCGTTCCTCGACAAATGTTTCCTCTACGTTTGTGTTAGATATAATTTGTTGTTGGGATGGGCACGTAAAGCGCAGGTATTTTTACAAAGCAGTTTTACATTTTGAAAATAAAAGAAATAAAATAACATTTCAGTATTCAAAATAAAATTTGTGTAACTATTAAAAAGCTTGTAATGATATTGTTTTGTATACAATGAAACATACTCACCGATTTTAACATGCGTTATAGCCTCGTGACTTTCAATAATCTGGGATGTCTCTACTATTCTCTAGATTTCAGTGAATCGTATAAATAAAAATTCGTAAAACAAAAACGTCAATACGCCAGTTGGAAAATATCACATAGTATCAGACTTAGAGTCTCTTAAATAGTGACGGTAGTTGAAATGCCAGTTATAAATACTAGTATACATATGTTCCCCAATTGTAGCAATAATTTTTAACTGACATTTTTGTTGGCATTTCAACTGTCTACACAATCGCAAAACAAACAAACAAAACAGAATTCAAACCTCCTTTCCGCATATCTTCCAATCGTGCGAGATGAAGTCCTCCCTACGAAACTGTCGTATGACCGTCTCTATTGTTATTTCGTACGTCTGTATCATGCATATGAAGGCTTTGAAGCCGACAGTGGCTGCCAGTATAGTTTCGTCCTCGTTGGAAGATTCACTCAAAATTTGCGTAATTAGTTCGTCGTGACCCTCACGCTCTACGAGCTGAACCAGAGCCGATTGAGACTCCGGTTTCTGAAGAGATATGAATATATTCTGTTCGTACATGTACGTGATCTCATAATGAGTGCAGCCATAACGTAACAGCATGCCTATTGTGGCCAGATCTCTGAGAGCCGCCTCGCCCGTTTTGCCAAAGGACTCGGCCTCGACGGATTCAAGTAGCCATTGCACCTCTTCGTGTTGACTTATCTCATAGATATCCTCAATTTGAATAGTTTTTTGTGAAATTTTGGTGCGGATCAATTCAACTGTTTTAGTCAGCTCAATTGATTTACTGGATGTATATTCTTTTTGTATATGAATTTCTTCTTCCTCTTCTTCATCATCTTCTTGGATTTCTTCAATGATTCTGCGTCGTTGTTCGGCATCAGCAATCTTGCGATCTTTTACTTGTATTACCTCCGAAACTTCACTCTGTTCCACCAGAATGGGAACGGCCTGTTTAACCTTGACTATATTCACTGTAGTCTCTACACTACTTGCTGGCACTATTTGAACTTGTGTCTTGTGTAACGTCTGGGATTCAGAAGCACTAGTTCTTTTTGCCATTGTAGTTAATGTCTTCTTAGCCGCTTTCTTCTTCTTTATTGTCTTTGTATGATCAATCTCCTCCTCTATAGTGGACGAGGAGCATATTTCGAACTTAGCGCGTGTCATTGTCATGCCAATCTCATTGATCAGCTTGCAATTGTAGTAACCACAGTCATCATTTGTAATGTTCATAATCTCTAGGGTTGCTTCAGATTCCTCAACTACCATGCGATACTTTTCAGTTGCCCTAAGTTGCACATTGTTGAAATACCACTGAATATCTACAAAATCAGGAAACCAATCTCCATCAGCCCCTGCAACCTGCAGTGCACTAAACACATTATACAGTACCTGGTTTTGGATTGCCTGCAAACTGTATTGAGAATTTCGCTCTTTCACCTAAGGCACCACGGCAGTCACGCATTTCATTTAGTAGCGATGGCGAGCATTTAGCAGCTATAAGCATAAAGATTGCATAATATATCTATGTATTAGGAACTACTGCACTCTACAAAAAATGTTTTACAAAGAACAACAGTTAGTTTGTGGTATTTGTATTGTACTTACATTGACTGGACTCAAGAAATTAAGACCGAATCATACTTAGTTTACTTGAGTAATTTGTAAATTGTTTGTCTGTTTTCTGGTGTGGTAGTATTGCGTATAGATAATTATCAAATTATAACTTGCAAACAAATAACAACATTAAGTATATAGTAGATATGTACATAATTATGTATGCGACAAATAAGAGTCTAGGGCAAGCAGCGTTTTGGGAATGTCATAGATTTTCTTTCGAATTTAGTTCAATAAATGTTAGTAGAAATTTGGAAAAAGAAATTTATAAAACACAACCAATTACTTGCAGATGAGGTATTGATACTGTAATAAAATATACATACGATAACAAAAATTTTATACTAATATTTCTATTGGCGATTACTTTTAAAATAAGAGTATTATGGTTTAAGTTTGGATTCGGGGTTGGGGATTAAGCCTTAGAGCTGTGAGGGCTGAGACAATAACAAAGCCACATCATTTGTAAGCTTTTTGGACAATCTTGACTTGATCACATATTTTTGTTGCTGTACGAAACATTGTATAATACAAGGACAAATACAATAGAGACAGACAGAAGAAGTGACAGACTATGGGAAATGTTGTTTGTGATTTAAGACAATAGTACGGAAAACATTTGTGTGTTGAAAACACGAAATTAAAACACATATACACATAAACGTGGTAGAATTCGGCTATTTTGCCATAATTTGATACATACCTTTCAGAGCCACTTGCATCTCCTCCATGTGAGTCACCCATTCTGGTTTACGGTAATCCTTTGATCCAACGATGCCTATTATTGGTTCAATATAGTAAAAATTGATAATAGTTATTCATTATTATATTTTCACTGTCGGAATAATGGAGACTTTATGTTATAATATTTTAGAATACTCGTATTTAAGTATAAAACATGTGGCCTGAAGTGTATCAAAGTGTGTCTAAATATACTCATAAGTTTTGAGTGTAGGGAATTTAGGCTATCAAGGTGGGCTGTATACATATGTTAGAAATAGGGTAAGGGTAAAAGGAAATTTGGTAATGCTGCTGCAAATCTGAAAAAGAATTTTACAGACAATTCGTGGTCTTTTCCATGATATTAAAAAGCATTTTTTATATACATCATAAACCATAACAGTACCTTCGACTGCAAATAGTGCTGTAGTTACTGCCACTCCCAACGGATTGTAAGCCTCAAAACTAATTGTGCCCAAATCATCGGGATATACATGATTGATGACCAACACTGAGGTCCCATCTTCGAAATTTTCGATTTGATATTCCTCGGAAGCGAATATCTGTTCGTCGTCACGTAGCCATTTGACTTTTGGTTTTGGCTTGCCAATAACCTTAACTTCCAATTTCGCTTGCTCACCCTCTTTGGGTTCGATTTTTTCAGGTAGTTTTTTAATAATTTTCGGTGGTTGTTCGTCGATTGAGATAGTCTAAAACGGTGTCATTATATGTGGAAAGTTAGCTTCAAAACCTATGCATCTTTTTTACTACAATCACGCTTACTCTATCAAGTAGATCCTCCTCAGATCCTGTGAGTCCAGTGATTTCAGAATCGGGGATATATTCAAATGCTAAAAAATATTTGAAAGTATATATGTATAAGCGATCCCAAACACGAATTTATTTAATATTTTGCAACAAACGGAGAAAGTACAATTATTTACAAAAGGAATTGGGCGAACTTATTTGGAATTCAAACTTGATAGACACAAGTCTTTTAAATAGGATCACATGCAAATTGTGCAAGATGTGAGTTAGTATAAACAAATATAGAACATAGTTTTCTGAATAATTAAAAGAGGATAGTGGAAAGTGTGTAGTTATTGGAAAACCTATTGAAGTTGTGATGCATATGGTGTATGCTACTTTTCCTACTTTCTATTGTTAACTATCAACTATCAATTGATACCATCAAAAGTACCTTGAATATTAACTGTTGTCTTGGTGATGCTTTTGCCAATCTTATTGGTTGCAACGCATTTATATTGACCCTGATTTTCAGGGAAAACTTCCGTAATTTGCAGCTGGCAGTTTCCTTGTAAATCTTGGGATATGGTCGTTTCTTTAGTTTCTGTTATCTTTTCCTTATTGTGATACCACTCCACTTTTGGTGTGGGCTTGCCTGTCACTTGACAAGTCAGCAGCAGCGTTTCGCCATCCATAACCTCCATGGGCTGAATCAATTCCTCAGTGAAACGTGGCGATTCAAATTCCACTACTTCTTCCTGTGGAAGTTCCTCTAGCATATTTACGGATGCTGTCGATGTAACAGAGCCGCCAACATTTTCGGCACGACAAGTAAAAGGCCCAGTGTACTTCTTTTGGAAGTCTTCAATCAACAGCGTTGACTTGTTAGCCTGGCTAACAATGCGGCATTCATTGGAGCTCTTAATGGGCTCATTATGCACAAACCATTGGAAGGATGAAAGTGGTTCTGAATCAACAATCGCCTCAAGTATTGCAACTTCATGTTCTCCAAAGTACTTGGGCTCAAGAGGCTGGATAAATCTGGGGGGCTTGATTTGCTTGTCAGGCGCTTGGTCTGAAACTACCACTGAGCCCGAAGACTTGGCCTCACCCACCTTATTCTTCGCCCAAACTTCATATTTTCCAGTACGCTTACGCGTCATATTGATGACCTTAATTGTGGTTGTGGTTTCTGTAGTTTCTATTATAGTTTCCTCATTTTCAATTATCTCACGACCATTGCGCATCCATTTGATTTCCGGCTTTGGAATGCCATCATACTTAGCCTCGAAAAGCAAAGTGCCACCGTTTGGTATTACGACAGCACTCAATGGAGTGACCGTTGGTGGTTTTAGTATCTCCTTAGGAACTTCATCAAGGCGACTCATGATATTGGCATTACCAATGGCACGTCCGAATTGATTTTGTGCCTGTATTGAGTAGGTAATGGCCTCATTCGGGGTGGGATTTATGACCTCTAAGACCACATCGCCAGACTCCTGATCATAGAACATCTGTAAAGCTTCATTGGGTATAACCTCCTCAATTCCTCGGTACCATTTGACTTGAGGTTTGGGTTTTCCTGCGACCTGACATGTAACTGTACACTTAAGCCGCTCAGGCTCTTTTTCTTCTGAAAACACTATCTTAAGTGGTTTCGTAAATTGTGGCGCGACTCCTTGTTCTTTTTCTATATACATTGTGAATAAAAAGTATTTAAGAGTGTTGTTTTTTTGTTTTGGGCAGAAGAGGAATAAAATCATGGAAGTTATTCGTTAGGTGGTTTTTTTTTCAAGAGGTTAAATAGTTATTACACCAAAAAACTTTTTTGGAAGCTTTAAAGTGACTTACAAAATGTGGAGTAGAAAAAAGAAAAATTATTTTAAGCTTACCTAATATGATGTTTGTCCGACTAGTCGCCACTCCTGCCTCGTTCTTAGCCTCACAGGTATAAACACCCACATCACTAGGTGTGACCTTTGCAATCTTTAATTGTGCGACCTGCTCCACGACGGTAATTTCATACTTTTCCGATGCAAACAACAACATGTCGTTAAAGTACCAATTAATCTCTGGGAATGGTACACCTTCAACCTTGCACTCGAGAACGGTGGGTTCTTCGGGAACGCATTGACGTGGGCGAAGCTTTTCGGTGATGCGTGGTGGCTTAATTTCCTTCTTCTTTTTCTTGACCAGCTTACGTTCCTGACCAATCACCTCAGATGTTGTAGTTTCCTCCATGTTCTGTGTTAACTGCTGATCTTCGATAAGTTCCTCATCAGCCATTTTATCAATGCCTTCTTGGATGCGTTTTTGTGTAATGAGCTCCAATTCGGGAAGTGGTTGGCTGTCATCGAGTACAACACGTCGTTTCTCCTTCTTGATAATATTAGAAGTGAGTTTCATTTCAAGATCACGTCTCACGTCTTCCACATCAAGTTCGATAAGTTGTTCGGTTGTAATAAATTGGGGTCTGGTGTCTTCAGTCTTCTTCAGTAGGGTTATAGTCTTTTGTGAGATCTCTTGGGAAATTTCATCAGCCTTTTCGATTTCTGCAACAACAGCTTCCAATAGCTGTGGTTGTTCCTCGACCGAAGCTTCTTTAAGGGGTTTCGTACGTTTCTTATGCGCCTTCTGTTTTGTTTCCGGCGTTCTCTCAGTGAGCACAATTTCCTCCTCTGGCTGCACATCTTCAGATACTGCAACCACCTTAACATCATCAACTGGCAGCTCTTCGACTTCATCTTCTTCAGCGATAGGTTCTGCAAATGGCTCAGCCACTTCTTCTGATACCTCATCCACTGATGGAGTAGCCTTCTTCAACTTTGGTTTCTTTTTCTTTTCCTTTTTGACTTTTTCTTTGGGTTGCTTGTCTTCAGGAATTTTCAGAGGCTCCAAATCAGATATTTCCTCGTCGCTTTCTACTTTTTCCTCGGGGATAAGCTTAGGTCCAGGAATTGCTTTTTCTGGTTGTTGAGGCACTTCCACTGGCTTTGTTGGAATTGGCTTTAGTTGTACTTCTTCAGGCTGTTCTTCTGGTAGTGGGCGGCGTTTGCCAGTTGGCCATTTCTTTTCCTCCAAGACTTCTTCAACAGGCTTCTTTTTGTCGCCACGCTTCCAAGGTATTTGAGGCTGTTCCTCTTCAGGCTTAGGCTCTTTCTCGATGTCAATATGTTCAGCCTCTTCCAAGACTGTATCTTCCGCATCTGGTATATCGGGTAAATCTTCATGCTTTGGCTTCTTCACCTTTTTGACCTTACGTTTCTCTTCCTGCACTATTTCTTCCTCTACCTTTTCAACATGTTGCAAGTCAACTTCTTCCAGTTTTACCTCCTCAGGCTTAGAACCTGTGCGCTTTGTTGGCTTAAGACGCACCTCCTCTATTGTAGATTCTTGAGGTAATTGTTTCTTTGGTCTGGTCGTTGGTTTCAAAGAAACTTCCTCAACCATCTCAACAACTTCTTCCTTCTTGGGTTTGAATTTTGCAACTGTTTCTTTTTGAGATATTTCCTCAAGAACTTGTTCCTCGACAATATTTTCAGCAGGCTCAATATCTTCTGGCACGATTTCATCATCTTGCTCCTCTGTATCTTCAAATGGCTCATCAATAGATTCCTGAGCTTCAGATTTTGTTTTGGGTTTCTTTTTCTTAACGCGTTTCTTAGTAACATCCACCACTTGATCTTCAAAGGTAACGAATTTCTTCTCTTCAGCAACTTCAGTTTCAGGTGTTTCGGGCTGTTTCGTCTCCGAGACAACTGATGTTTTAGCAACTGGCTTCAATGCTATGTCTTCAACACGCTCCTTATCAGGAATCTGGTGTTGTTTTCTTGGGACAGGCTTAAGCGTTACTTTTTCTACCTGCTCAACTTCTTCTTGCTTAACTGCGGGCTTCTTTTTCTTGGGCTCTTCAACTGTAGGCTCCTCGCTCTGTTCAACCACTTCTGGTTGTATTTCTGGTAGTTCCTCCACATCTTGCTCTGTTTCCTTAACCTTTGGTTTCTTTGTCTTTTTAACCTTGCGCTTATCTTCGACAACTTCCTCCTGCTCGTCAATGACATCCTCTTGTGGAATGTCTTCAATGGGCTGTTGCAATTCCATTTCTTCAGTCACTTCCACAGTTTTCTTTGGTTTCTTTGTTTTCTTTATCTTACGCTCTTCTTCAACAATGTCTTCCACTTCTTCAATCACTTCCTCCAGTGGAGCCTGCTCCAGCGGAGCTTCCTCTTCAGGGTATTCAACTTGCTCTGGTTCTTCGGCTGCAAGCTTGGGTTTCTTCACCTTCTTTACTTTTCGCTTTTCTTCAACAATTTGCTCTTCTTCAACTTCGGTAACTTGTTCAATATGGGCATCAACTTCATCTGGGTGCACTTCGTCAGTTGGCATAGGCTGTGGTATCTTCTTCTTGCCACGTTGCCACAGAACAGGCTCTGGTTTTTCCTCTGCCTTAACTTCATCCGGAAGAACATCTATTGCTTCTTCGTAAGTTTTGGTTGGCATTTCGTCAACCTTCTGCACAACCAATTCTTCTGCCGGTGGCTTCTTCTTCTTTCCACGTTCCCACAATTTTGGCTGTGGCTCAGACTCAGCAGATGGTAGGGTTCCTCATCCAGGGTATCAACGGCGACTTCCACAGATTTTGGAATCTCTTGAGTCTCTGCCTGTTGAGTCTTCTTTTTGCCACGCTGCCACATTACTGGCTGTGGCTCAGGCTCAGCAGATGGTTGAGTTTCCTCAACCAGGGTATCAACGGCGACTTCAACAGATTTAGGAATCTCTTGAGTCTCTGCCAGTTGAGTCTTCTTTTTGCCGCGCTGCCACATTACTGGCTGTGGCTCAGGCTCAGCAGATGGTATTGTTTCCTCTTCCAATGTATCAACGGCGACTTCAAGCGTTTTTGGAACCTCTTGTGAATCCACCTGTTGAGTCTTCTTTTTGCCCCGCTGCCACATTACAGGCTGAGGTTCGGGCTCTACTGCTTTAACGGTCTCATCTTCTAAAGTGTCAACAGCAACCTCAATTGTTTTAGGAGTGTCTGGTATATCTGGTTTCGGCTGTTGTGGCTGAACCTTATTACCACGCTCCCACGTCACCGGCTGCGGTTGCTCCTGTTCCTGAGGTACACTTTCTTCAACCAATTCATATGTGGCTTCTTCGTTTGCCTTCAGAACTGACTCTTGATCAGTTTGTTGCACAGTTCTGTTGCTCTTAAGTGGCTTCAGTTGGAACTCCTCAGATTTTTGGGCTTCTTTTGGACGCTGTCGTGGCGTTGGTTTAAGTGTAACCTGCTCCACTTTCTGTTCTGGCTCACGTGGTGGAATGACACGACGTACTGCAGTTTTTCTTGTCTCTTCAACTATTTGTTGCTCAATTATCTGTGACGTCTGCACAACCTCCTGTAAATCTGTAACTTCTTGAGACCCAGACTTCTTTTTGCCACGCTCCCACATGATTGGAACTGGTTCTGGCTGTTGTGACGGAACAGGTTCATCCAATACATCGTGAAGTTCTTCAAACGTTTTCTGTTGAGGCTGAATTGGCGTCTTCTTGCCACGCTCCCATAATACAGGTACCAATTCCGGTTGTTGGCTTGGAATTGGTTCAACTAACTCATCGTGCATTTCCTCATATGCCTTTGGCTTTTCCACATATTGATCTTGATCTGGAATTTGAGGCTGTATTTTCTGTGGTTTTTTGTTGCCCCGATCCCACATAACGGGCTGCTGCTGCAAAAGCTGTTGCTCCTGTGTGTCCTGACGTTCTTGAAGGTGCATGACGGTTGAATCTTCTATCTGAACAAATTTCTGTGGATGGCGAGGCTGACGCCAGTTGAAGGATTCTTGTTGAGTACGTTGGTTAATCACCTTTTGATGTTCGTATTCCTCCAGGCTCATCATCTGCGAGTCTTCGATTTGAGTATACTGCTGACGCTGAGCCTCTTCAATAAGGCTTTGTTGCTGTACAAGTTTTTGGCGTTCGGTGGTCTGAGAAACGACTGTATCCTCAACCGAGGTGAGGGGTTGCAATTGGGGACGTTGCTGTTGCTGTCTCCAGTTAACAGCTTGTTGTTCCTTTATCAGTCTTTGTGCCTCTAATCTTTCACGCTCGGAGACGTGCATAATATTCACATCTTCTGTGGTGGTAAACTGTTGTTTGTAGAGGTTGGATTGATCTTCATAATGCTGAACATCATCGCGACGCATAACCTTTGAGATAGAGCTCTTGGAACTATCGTCGATTGTCATTACTACTGAATCTTCAAGTGTATCCTGGAACTCTTCACTGATGGCATGCTGTGCCTGCAGATGCCGCAGCTCTACCTCCTCTATTTTAAACTTGTCAATTTGTTTGGTTACCCGCTGCACACTCTTCAACTGCTGTCGCATCTCTTTCCATGGAATCAGATCCTTATTATTCTGCTGCAGGGTAATAAGCTTATCAATCTGATCAGTCATTTCCATGATCTCTACGCTCTCCATGCTCTTAAGGCGTTGGATTTCCTTGGTCCGCTCCACTTGCTCCACCTGCGCTTTCTGAGGTAGTTGCTCATCCGTCTCTATTTGACCTTCGAGTGGACGCAAGTAAACCTCATCCAGATCAAACTTGCTTAGCTGCTGCTGAACACTCTCCACCTGCTTGAGCTTATCTCGCATTGTTATCCAAGGGACAGCTTCCTTTTCTGTCTTTCCTGCAATAATCTGCTCTAAGGTGGCGCCCAAGCTCATGATACCTTGATCCCTTTCTGTTTTTATAGACTTCAGTACAACCTGAGCGGCTTCAAGCTTGGGCGTAGGTTTCTTTTCTCGATGGGCGTTACTTTTAAATTAATTGTCTCCTCTTTCCAAGACTTTACCGGTTCTGGCTTGAAGCCCGGAAGGAATGGTTGTTTATCTAAGGAACGTCCACGATGGGGCCGTGATGACTTGCGCCAGGGAACAACATTTGTAGGAGGCTGTAAGGATTTGCTGCGCACTTTACTCTTCTTAGTGCGCGAGCGTCCTTGA
This sequence comes from Hirtodrosophila confusa, assembly GCA_035043065.1. Classification (NCBI taxonomy): domain Eukaryota; kingdom Metazoa; phylum Arthropoda; class Insecta; order Diptera; family Drosophilidae; genus Hirtodrosophila; species Hirtodrosophila confusa. Next base: position 10,375,962 of record JAWNNI010000213.1, on the reverse strand, counting down.
TGCTGAACCTGCCCGTTAACGCCCAGATATTGGCCATACTGGCCAGGTTGCTCTTGCTGCTGGAATTGTTGGGGTGATTCAGGGGAACTATCTTCCCTACCAGAGGACGAGGACTCATCTTCGACAGAATCAATCGTACGTAATTGATAAGCCGAGATACGTCGTTCTAGAAGTTAAAAGGGAAGTTTGCGTGTTAGTACGTAATATCGAAGGACTTAACGGGCATTTTCCAGAGTTCATAACAGTGTTCGACGGGGTCCTGACAAGGCATTTGCTGAATAACATTCACTTGCTTACCTTAGCTAGGGTATAAAAATAATTCTCTGATGGCAACTTGATACATACCTCATACCTCGTAGTGCTTGCTTTTAGTCATGGAGCTTTGCATATTAAAAATAAATAAAAATACCTTACATATACACATAAACAATGAACTTGAAAATATAAATTTAGTGCGCGAAATATTCGAATATCATGGCAGAACGATAGAAATAAATAATTTTAATTTAATTTACGAGTGTACAACATCAATGCGAGCGAATCTCAAAACGCGAAGGGGGCACGACAGCCACAAATCATTTTCGCTTTACTCAAATAAGACAGCTCATCTTTGTTGGCCGTGAATTAATAATTTGGTAAATAAGGTCTCCACACATCAGCCCAATATATGACATTGATGAAACAAATACGTTATTATGCGAATACGCATACGACCATGTTTCAAAATTCATTAATCGTGTGTGACGAATCATCGGTGACTCTTTCATTAACCTGCAGCCACTTTTTTGGCACCCTATCAATGCGACAGTCACTCGTATTCATCATCAGCTAAGTACAGTAGCCAGCCTCATCATCAGTAAGTGGTACGAGTATTACCACTATAATCAACCTGAGCGAATACTATTAAGAGCAGGCAATTCAAATGCTTGTTTACAATACGATCCAAAAATAGATTAATGATTAGTGGTGGCTACGTCACCAGGTGGGCTAAAGAGCTCTACAAATTTATTGGCGGGTGTGTCTGTGTTGATATTTGGGTATTTTTGGGTAAGCAGTGCGCACAGAGCACCGCATCGCAGCGCAGCGCATTTGAAGATCTCATTCTGATGTAGACAACAATCGAGCGCAGAAGGTGGCCAGTTGCTATACGAGGCAAATGTGTGGATCAATTGTAAAGTGCAGTCCTCAAGTGTGGTAAAACAATAAAGTATAAACATACAAATACTTAATGTAAATATACATACTTATTACCTGTGATCGATGCGAGCAAGCGGCGGCAAAGGATGCGAAAGCATGGAGCGTTTGGAAGTTATCAAAAACGAATATCAATTATGATGCATTTGCTTTGATTTATTTAAAGACGCGATATTGGTTTTAAGTATTAAATACATGAGAAATACAATTAAACAACAAAAGTGTGTGTGGAAGAATATTATTCAAATTGATCAATCGAAAAGGATCTTGATTATCGATCGAACACTTAAAACACGAAAGTAAACATAAACATAAATTAATAAAACTGGCAGAATACGAATATCTCCATGTATTGTATATAAAACTTAAAACAAAAGTCGCATGAGTTTTTATGATTAATTTTTTAGTAAAGCGTTTTTACCACAAGATATAAAATATTGGCGGCATAAGCGGCAAATACTTTCATCGAATTGATAGAAAATAGAAAATTGATTCGTTTTGTTTTACAAAATGTGATTGGAAATGCAAGTTTGAGAGTGGTAACAAAAAGTGGAAATGGAAACGAAACGAATTAGTAGTAAAAAGCGGCAATAAAAAATGAATAATAAAATCTCATGCAACATCACTACAAAATAAATAAATGTAAATTAAATAAACAATACAAATTGATTATAATCAACGTCAAATAATAATACGTTTCGAGGGTTGTCAGAACAATCTTTGAACATGAACTGGAGTCAACGTCTGTCTGGGTCTTGTATGAGTACGAGTACATGGTAAAAGTTTGATCGTAATACTTTAAAGTATCGTTCCAATGCGAAACTTCATAATTTATACTAATATGCATTTCTATTTGAAAGGGACTGCTGCCTAAATGTCGGTTGGATACAAAAGACTAGCATGAGCTGCCATCTAAAAATAAAAACTACTATGAATCAGCGGCCAGACGTTTCGATGAGTGAACAGCCGTAACTGATTAATTTAATTAAAATCATTTATGCACCATAAACAGAATCATTTATTCATGTTCCTGTCTAATGGCTAACATACGAGCATATATATATGGATGCATATATGCATATGTTTCCCTGGCAAATAAACTACTCATTTTTGGTCTCTACAAAAACAACCAACTTGTAGGTAATTAATTATTTTATTTTTGCCTGAACTAAATGTCAGTTTATTTTCATCATGTATGTACGTGCCATTGAAAGCCAATATTTTTTTAAATGAAAGAAAATTGAAATAAATTTCATGATTTACTTGAAAAAAAAAACACATAAAATGCTTTTCATTGTAGCCACATAGTACAACAAAAACAAAAGAAATCCAGACTGTGCTGTGGGCTAAAAATAATCAAGCGGTTTTTTTTCAGCTAATCTATTGGAAATGAGTTTTCAAAGCAAACATTTTCCAAAAAATAAATTGAAAATAGAACAGGCCACCTACATATAGATAATCTGGTTTCTGGCAGCTGAAATTCAATGTCTGCAGTTCCTTCAAAAATTTCGCTTTTTACCCATTAGTGTTCTTCCCCCCCTGATTTGGTTGTGCTAGTTTTGCGCACGATCGTTGTTTCTACATTTTCAGATATTTCGAATAGGTATGGGGATATGGCAGAGCTAAAGCTACAAAGATCTGTGTGCGCTAAATGTGTCATCCACAATATTTTATGCTAATATTCAAATGAAAAATAAAAGTTTCACGCTCGAGCGGAGGCGGGACAAATGTGCGTTCTGCACACGGCCCCAAAACTATTCGACACATGTTTCTATATGCTTATTCATACAAAGATGTAGATACATATGTATATATTGGACGGACTGTGGCTAGATACAGAAGAACTCAACGTATTGTATATTGTATTTATAAAGTGGCTGTGCTGTATATATGTAGTATGTAGGTAGTCTCACTGAAAGTACATAAGCTGCCTTATTTATAATTCAACTCAATGGGTAAGAGATCTTCTTTGGCGTTTGAGCGCTTTTCTTTTGTATCATTTTCACTCAAATTTCTAGAAATTCGAATTTCATATGCAACCGACAAGCAAATTCCCTGTTGATTGGCTGTGCCAGAAAGAAAATGATCTATAAATATTTATAAATTGCAAAATACTTGTAATTATTTTTATTATTTTTTTAATTAAACTTGCATTTTCTTTGTTACCTTTTTGTGTTAAACATCTTTCATTAAATTCTTGCTTGGGTTCACATTTTGAAATTGTTAGTAATAAAAACTCGTTCGTTGCATTATAATTCAAATAATAATAAAATACCAAACTGAAACTGTCGAAACGTTCGTTTTAAAATATTCTTCGCTCAAACTTTTACGACTAGTTATTGACAGTAGTTAGTTAGTTGGCTGAAACTTGTTGTAATACGTCAGTATGATAAGGATCCGTTACGTACAAAAAATATATAGGTATATCATTTTTTTTTCTGGTTTTTGGTCGTTGTGTTTTTGAGCATTCTTTGGAGTTTTCGAACACTGTTCGCTTACGTTTGTTTTCATTTTGTTTTCGAACTCTGGTTTTGGTTTGCTTAGTTTTAGTTTAATCCTTACTTTTAACAGTCAGTTTGCCTGATGACTCGACTTGTCCAGTTGACGAAGTCACACGTACTGTAAAGATGCCCGAATCTTCCTCGTAGGTGGTGCCAATCAAAAGTACGGCACTGTTGCCATCAAAGATCATCTGCAATGATGTTCAGATATTGTTAATCAAGTGATTTTTCGATATATGCAAGTATTTAATATTATAAGAGTAGCAATTAATTATCAACCTACCTGGAAATCGGGTGTTTCCGGTATCAGCTGGCCTTCGCGGAACCACTGAACACTGTGGGCTTTCACCTTGCCAGTGACAGTGGTTTTGAACTGCGCTGGCATGCCTTCGGTTACGGAGACATCCTTAAGTGCCGTAATAGTTGGTGGTGCATCCAGGTTTTCAATGGGGCGCACCTTCAGCTGCGCACTCGTCTGAATGCTGCCCAGCTTGTTCTCGGCCACACACTTGTAGGTGCCTTCATCCTCGGGGAATGCCTCCGATATGATTAGCTGATAGTTCTCGCCTTGGCGTGTCATTTGGAAGTAGCGGGATGGCTTAACAAAGTTCTCGCCGCGCATCCAACGAGCTGTTGGCGTGGGCTTGCCATCCACACGGCAGCGGAAGATCACCTTGCTGCCTTCCTCCACGGAGTGGCTCTTCAGCTGCTCCACAATATGTGGAGCCTTCTCGCTGCCTGGCGTGGTTGGCTTATCCGGCTTGCTTGGCGATTGAACAATGCAATCACCATCGCAACGTGCCTCGCCAGAAGCATTGACGGCTACACACTCATAACGGCCAGAGTCCTCGGCGAAGGGTTCAATGATTAGCAACGTATGCACGCTGTCCTCCTCCAACATCTTGAACTTGATGCTGGGCTGAATCTTCATGCCATTCTTGAGCCAGTAAACATCCATGGGACGTGTGCCGGTCACCTTGGCATCGAAGCGTGCCAGCTGGCCAGTGGACACAGTGGTGCTCTGTATGGTGGTCACAAAGCTTGGTGGCTGAATGCCACCCTTGCCGGCACGTCTACGTTCCTCCACCACCAAATTGGCGCTGCATTTGGCAGTTCCGCCGCGATTCTCAGCCACACATGAGAACACAGCTGAGTCCTCAATGAAGACCTGGCGTATGATCAATATCGATTTTCCGCTGAACGTGTGAATCTGCAAATCGGGTGAGTTTTGGATGGGGAAGCTCTCGCGGTACCATTTCACCGTGGGCATTGGCTCGCCTTCAAATTCCACCTCGAATTTGGCCTGCTCGTTCTCAAAGACGCGGCAAGGCTGAATCTTCTTGGTAAAGACGGGCGCCTTGGCGGGTTTCACAGGACCCTTCACAACGCGCTCCTGAATTGTGCCCTTGTGCTCCATTTCGGTTGTCTCGGTGGCAGTGATCTTGCGTGTTATCTCCAAATCACCCTGGATCTCCTTCTGCACTTGTTGTTGCTTGTTCATGTGAACCTCACGTCCATGCACAGAGGACTCCGAAGGTTGAGCTGTGCCCCTTGGTGGGGCTGCCTTGATCTGGGTGGTGCTAGTTTGCTCTTGCCTGTGGGTACGAGAGTTAAAATACATGTCGATCGATATCATTTTGTAGCATGGACTTACAGATTCTCCTCGTAGGACTGAGCCATGCCTTTGGCAGCTGAGCTGCTGACAACCTTATCACCGGGTATGGCATACTGATGCGAATCTGAGCGCAATTTGGTCTCCTTGAGCAGCTGCTCGGTTTCCAGTTCCTGTAGCTTGCTGTAGTACTCCTCGCTCTTCTTGGCCTTGACATTCTGTTGCCAGTCAGGAGTTTTGGGCTTGTACTGCTTGGGCTTCAAGTGTTCAACTCCCTTAAGGGTGTGCGCACTCTGCTCGGACAAATATTGTTTACGCTCATCGAATACCTTTTCCAATTCGTTCTCCTGACGCTCTTTCTGATAGGAAGCAAGCTCGTAATCGTACCAAGCTACATTCAAAAACAATTTTTCAAGGTTATTTACTTTCTAGAGGGCACGTTTAGGTACAGCTAAGTACATAGAGAGAATTCGAATTAAAAAAAAACAGCGCATGCATTTTTAAAGATTATAAATATATGTTAAGAAAAACTGCATTCCTATAGCTTTAGTATTAGTACATGAATTAAGATAAGTAGAAAATATGACACGTGTAGTAAATTTTTGACGATTTAATGATTGACAGAGGTTTGCTAACTCCTTTAGGTTTCATTCAATTGCATATGAAGACAGATAGAAGTTGAATGTTTAAGTTCAGCCACAGTTTAGAATAGACAGTCTTTAAAACACACACTGAAAACTTGCACAACCATACTACCCATGGTCCATTGATACTTAATGATGGAGTCCATTTATGCGCAGAATCCTCGGGCTCGCTCCTTGAAAGCTCGTTGAAAACAATGGGGTCTTATGGGAATATTATAGGGAAGCTTTTATCATAGGGTTTGGATTTTATTGTATTGGATTGGGTTTTATATTGTGGTTCAGTTGTCTGGTCTGTTTCTATAACTTCATTTGTGGGCATGTGATTGAAACGCAATAAACTTGGGTGCTAGTGCTACTCAAACTTAAATCTGTATGCTTCAATGTAATATGTGTTTATATGTATATATTTACAATGCGTATTTTATGGTTTGTGTATGTGTGGTCTGGTGTTTAGTTTTGCCAGCTAAGAACTAATGTGTTAATTTCTAATAGCTGTTAATATACTTTGATATAAATATATATCTGCAAGAATATCCTTGTGTGGGTCTATTAGGTGAGTGAGTGTATAACTTACGGCGTGGTGAGTTCTTAAGCACGTTGCGATAGTCATCAGAACGTGCGACAACATTCAGCTCGGTCGAAGCAATCGATTCGCCCACAGAGTTACGCGCAATAACCTCCACCTTGCCAGTATCGTATTGACGGGTCTTGGGTACATCCAGATGGAACATACCATCGTTGGTCAGCTTGTAACGAGAGCCCTGTGCATGGGAAAGTTAGTATGTGTCCTAAGCAATCGGTTATAAATCGGGCTTTTAAACTTACATGCACAACAGTGTGACCGTTGATAAGCCACATGACTCTAGGACGTGGATGTCCTGTAACACGCACACAAAATCTGGCTGAATCACCCTCTTCCACTGTCTGTGGCTCCAATTTGCTAACAAACACTGGCTTCGTTCTGGGCTTAGCATCGGGATCCGCTTCCTCTGGCACACTGCAATAAGTAATTTAATAAAACAAATGGTTTTTTTTGTGAAGTTTAACAATACTTACACTTGCCAGGAGGCTTCCATTTCACGAATGCGATCAATGCTCTGCATGTGAGCGGGCAGCTGAGAATCGTAGACAATGCCTGGCTTTCCGGATACCTTGATAATAGCGCGAGTTTCATCCATGCCATACAAGTTGGTGGCACGGCATACATATTCACCACTATCTTCGGGATACACCCAGCCAAAGTTCATAGCCACATAGCCGAAATCGTAGATTGGCAGGAAGCGATTTTCTACAAGCACAAAACGAAGTTACGATTAACATTTGTGACAGTAAGAGTAAATATTTGTTAACTTACTGAAGAGCAATGGCTTTCCATTGAAGAACCATTCAACCTTCATGTTCGGATCACCAACAGGCGCCAGCTGGCATTCGAATTTGGTCTTTGCCATCTCGGTGAGCGTGAGTTGTTCCTTGATCTGTGTAACAAAACGAGGCGGCTGCTTGCGATCCGGATCGAATAGATCATCCTCGGTTAAGTGCACCTCGGAAGTGTACTTCTTAATGGTGGCCTCCATCTGGGTGAGCGTTTCGGAACGCTTCATGCCACGCGGCACTTGATTCTGCAGCAAGATAGTTGGCAATTCTGAAGAAAAATATAAGATTACGGTATATTGATGCAACTGGTATGTCATGGCTTACTTTTGCAGGACACGGTGGCCTTGGTACGATCCTCGCCATGATTGTTGATAGCGCGGCAAACATACTCGCCAGAATCATCGTTGTACACATACAAAATGTCCAGCGAGACGAAGCCCATGTCAAAGACGTTCCTATAACGATGACCCGATGGCAAAGGCTTGCCATTGCGATACCATTCGACGCGCAGACTGGGATCTGTCTTGGGCTCCACTTGGCACTCAAATCTGACGGCTTCAGACTCCTCGGCGGTAACCGAAGCAATCTGGGTGATGAACTTTGGTGGTCCAAACTGCTCTTCCACGATCTTCGGGACATCTGGTATACGTCCGCGTTCCAGCTCCTTTAGCTTCTCGGAGGTCATGCCGTCGGGCAGCTGCGATTCATAGATAATGTTGTGCTTGCCCTTGCAGGTGACCTTAGCGGTGGTGGTGGCTGTGCCCCATTTGTTGGTGGCACGGCAGGTGTACTCGCCAGAATCGCGTGCATAGATGTAGTCAATATCCAAAGCAATAAAACCAAAATCGTTCAGTTGATGCACTCTGGAACCGGTGGCCATAACACGTCCATTATAGAACCATTCAATGCGCATTGTCGGATCGCCTACAGGCTCGACGCGGCAATCAAAGTGAATGGGGCCGCCTTCAGGCACATCCAAGTTATCCTTGATATTCTCAGTGAATTTGGGTGGATTTGGTTGCTCCTCATCAATCACAATCTCTTCGCGCTTGTGCATGCTCTCCTCCAACTTCTGCAGGCTCTCAGTGCCAGTGCGGAAGTTCGAGGGCAGCTGCGGCTCCATGACGATGCCCTGGCGACCCTTGACCTGCAGTTTGCAGGACACTGTGGCCTCTCCGTGCTTGTTGGTCGCCTTGCAAGTATACAGACCCGTATCCCGCTGATAGCAACCGGCAATTTCAAGAATGACAAAGCCAAAGTCATTGATTGTCTTGATGCGAGAGCCGGCCCACAAGGCCTTGCCGTTGTGGAACCAGTCCACGCGCATGGACGGATCGTTGATGGGCTGCAGACGACACTCAAAGTGGGCCAACGAGTTCTCACCAATGACCATGTCAAATGGTGTGGTTATGAACTCTGGTGGCTTGCCAGTATCATCCTCAGGCACAAACTCTGTGCTGCGAGAGCCGAGACCCTCCAGCTCAGCAATGCGATCGATGGTGCCCTCCATTCCCTTTGGCAGTTGGGATTCCATGATAATGCTGCGCTTGCCCTGAATCTTCATCGTTGCTGTGGTCACGGCCTCACCGTACTCATTGATGGCACGGCAAGAATATTCACCAGAGTCCTCGGGGTAAACGGGAGAAATTTCCAAGATGACAAAACCAAAGTCGCAGAAAGTGCGGAAGCGTGAGCCCGCCTTCAGTGGACGACCATTCCAGTACCACTCCACCTTCAGCTTGGGATCATCAGCGGGCGTAATGCGCGCCTCATAGTGAGCGTTCTCGCCTTCACGCAAGTTCTCAATGTTCTCCAGTGGCACAGTGAAAACAGGTGCCTTGCCCTTGGTTTCCTCCGTGGTTTCTTCGCGTGTGCGCAACATACTGTACTCCAGATTGGCAATCTTCTCCAGGCCGCCCTCCATACCGCGGGGCAGCTGTGAATCCAGAATTAGACTAGCCTTAGATGCGCACTTCAGTGAGGCACGGGTAACATCCTCGCCATATTTGTTATGGGCACGGCACTCGTAAACACCCGAGTTCTCCTCGTAGCAGTAGAGTATGTCTAGAATGACAATACCAAAGTCGTGGAAGGTGCGGAAACGATGGCCATGTGGCAGCTTCTTGCCATTGAAATACCATTCCACCACCAAGTCCGGATCGGTGACGGGTGTCAGGCGTGCCTCGAAATGCGCGCTCTGGCCCTCAACCAATTTGGTAACATCGCTGATTTGTGTGATGAACTTGGGTGGTTCGGCAACCAGTGGGGCACCGGTGTCCGTTTGTTGTCCCTGTGGGCATTCCAGCTCCCGAATCCTTTGCAATGAATCAGGCTGCAAGCTGTCATAGAAGACACCACCACGGCCGCCGCAGTTGAGAGTTGTGCGAGTGAAGTCCTCACCGTATTTATTGTAAGCCCTGCAAACATATTCGCCACTGTCATGATCCTGCAGATAGGCGATGTCCAACACCACATAACCAAAGTCGGAGACGGTCTTGATGCGGTTGGAGTGACGCAGCAGCTTGCCATTGTGATACCACTCGACCTTAAGTTCGGGATCATTAACCGGGATTAGGGTGCACTCGAAGTGCGCAGACTGGCCATCCTTCAGGCCCTGCAGTGGCTGAATGTGCGATGTAAAGTGCGGTTTCTGTCCACGTGGCTTGTCCACACATTCCAAGGTGCAGCTGATCTCCGCCGAACCATATTTGTTGGTGGCACGGCAGGTGTAGGTTCCAGTGTCTTCGATCTTGGTGCCCAGAACCTCCAAGGCCACAGTACCAAAGGCATAGATGGTGCGCACACGATGGCTGGCCTCAAGGACTTTGCCATTGAAGAACCATTCAATGACCATGCTCTGATCGCCCAGAGGAATGAGATTGGCCTCATAATGGGCCAACTCGCCTTCTCCAATATCCACAATGTTCACAAACTCGGTGGTGAAACGTGGTGCAATGCCTTGTTCTGGCTGCTCGGGTTTGCTGCCATCCTTACGCAGAGAATCTTCCAGATCCTGAATCTGTCCTAAGCCCTCAGCACCCTTTGGATGCTGTGTGGTGTCAATGATGTTATCCTTGCTCGAGCAGAAAATGGTGGTGGAGGTGAAAGCCTCGCCAGCCTTGTTCCAGGCCTTGCAAGTGTAGATGCCCTGATCTCTGTCGTAGACTTCAATCATATCCATTGTAACAAAACCAAATTCGCTGGTCATCTTGAAACGTGAGCCATGCTGCAACACTTTGCCATTGAAATACCATTCAATAAACAAGTTAGGATCCTCTTTGGGCTCCACATTGGCTTCCAGATGGATGGGTTGCGCCTCAGACAGATGGAACTCCTGCGGCAATGGTTTTGTCCAGACTGGTGGTGGGTACTGAGTCTCAGGCTTTGGTTTCTGAGCATAGCGATTAGCCAAGCCCTCTTCGGTTTCCTGAACAGCTTCCAGGCCGCTCTGGCCTTGCGGATGTTGGGTATCCAGGAACATCGTCTTGCCGCCAGTGCACTTCAATGTGCCAGAGGTGGTGGCCGAACCCTTGCTATTGGTGGCCTTGCAGGTGTAGACGCCGCTGTTCTCAGCATATGTATTGCTCAGATCCAAGGCACAGTAGCCAAAGTCATAGATGGACTTGAATTTGGCAGCTGCCTGCAGTGGCTGGCCATTGTAGAACCATTCAATCTTCATGGTTGGATCACGAGCTGGCTCCACGTTGCATTCAAAGCGCACATTGTCGCTCTCCTTGCACTCAATGTTGTTCAGATGAGTGATGAACACGGGTGTTTCATATGTGGGTTCTGGTGCCTCTGGACGACCCTCCTTGGGTGCCTCCAGCTCGCCAATGCGTGGCAGTGAGTCAGGATGCAACGATTCCGCTTGCAGCCAGTGGCGATCTTCAATCTTGAGCGATGAAGTTGACACAGCCTCGCCTACCTGGTTTGTAGCCTTGCAAGTGTAAATAGCAGAGTCATCTTCGCGCAGTCCATTGATAGACAAGGTCACCAGACCGAAATCAAAGGTGCTGCGAATACGTGAGCCGGTGGTCAGTGAAATGCCGTTCTTGAACCATTCAACACGCAGATTGGGATCAGCGCGTGGCTCCACCTGGGCCTCCAGCAAAACATGCTGGCCCTCGTGCAACTTGTCGTAGCTCTGCAAGTGCGTGGTGAACACTGGAGCCTGCTGAGGCGTCGAGTCCACAAACATTTCGGGAACACGGTTCATCGCGGCCTCCTTCAAACGAATGGCCTCCCAGGATTCGGGTATCAAGGGCTGTCCATCAATGTTAGCCCTGCTCTTCACCTTCATGGCAGTGGAAGACACAGCCTCGCCAGCAGCATTGTAGGCGCGGCACATATATACACCAGCATCCTCAGGTACCACAGCGGCAATGTCCAAGGTGACGAAGCCAAAGTCGTGGGTGGTGCGCAGGCGCGAGCCCATTTGCAGCTCTACGCCGTTAATGAACCACTCGAATTTAAGTGAGGGATCACCAACAGGCACCACACGTGCTTCAAAGTGTGCATGAGCACCCTCCCACAATTCTGAGGGACCTGTAAGCAACTGGGTGAAGATGGGCTTTTCAAAGAGACGCTCCGGCTCAGTTGGACGTGGAGCCAGGGGCTTCTCCAGCTGATGAATGCGACTGATGCTGTCCGGATGTTGAGTATCCATTTGGATGCTGGCCTCGGTAACCACACGCATAGAAGCGGTGGTAACAGCCTCGCCCAGTGGGTTAACAGCGCGGCACATGTACACACCCTCATCCTCCTTGCGGATATGCGAGATGTCCAGCGAAACAAATCCAAAGTCATGTTGCTTGGTAATGCGGGAACTATCCTCGATCAGTTTTTCATTGCGGTACCATTCGACCTTCAGGTTGGGATCACCCACGGGAATCAGACGAGCCTCGAAGTGGGCAGTCTGGTGCTCATTGATGCGATCAATATTCTGGAGCGGCTGAGTGAACACGGGACGCTGGCGTGTACCAGGAGTTTCGATTTCCTGGCGCTGGTGTGGCGCCGCGGATTCCAACTTACGTATCTTCTCCAAGCCCTCGGGATGTTGAGTGTCCGAGATAATAGTTCCCCTAGCGATCACTCGCAGATTGGTTGATGAAACGGCCTGTCCCAATGCGTTAACGGCACGCACGGAATATTCGCCGGCATCTTCAGCCACGGCATGGGTAATGTCCAAGGACACGTAGCCAAAGTCAAAGGTGATATGGAAGCGAGCAGCTGAGGGCAACGGCTTGCCATTATGATAGAATTCAATGCGCAAGTTGGGATCGTGCACGGGTGCCACCTGTGCCTCAAAGTGCGCCGTCTGTCCCTCGTAGATCTCCGTGGAGCCACGCAGTTCGGCGGTGAAGTGGGGCGGACCAATGGGATGATCGCCGACTTCAGTGCGGGTTGTGACAACCTTTGATTCTAGTTTTTGTATCTTCTCTAATGCATCAGGATGCTGAGTATCCAGAATCATGCTGCGACGGTTCAACACACGCACATTGCAGGTGTTAACTGCCTCGCCCAAGAGATTGGTGGCCTTGCACATGTAAGTGCCAGTATCCTCGCCATAAACATACAAAATGTCGAGAGCAACATAGCCAAAGTCATGAGTGGTGCGATAACGATGTCCAGTGGGCAATTGCTTGCCATTGCAGAACCATTCAATCTTCAGATTGGGATCGTTGATTGGCTCAACGCGACACTCCAAATGGCCGTGTTCGCCCTCCTTCAAATGCTCCAGATTGCTGAGAGGTGTCAGGAAAATGGGCTTCTGTCCCTTCTCTACTACCTCGACCTTTGTGGGTGGCGCATAGTTCTCCAACTGGCGAATCTTCTCCAGGCGCTGAGCATCGAGGGTATCCAGATCCAGTGTCTTATTTGCTGAAAGTTAAAATGGTTTAGTGATAGCTTCAGATCGACAATCTGGGAGCTTACCTGTGACGTTTACAGCACAAGTCGTGACAGCTTCTCCAACAGCATTCTTGGCCTTGCACATGTAGGTGCCTGTATCCTCAGCGTGAGCATACAGAATATCCAAGGCGACAAAACCGAAATCGTAGGTGGTCTTGAAACGGTGACCAGTTTGAACTGGTCTGCCATTGCAGAACCATTCAACCTTCATGGTGGGATCATTCACTGGGATCAATGTAGCCTCCAGATGGACGGGAGTGCCCTCATTAACCTTGGCATTACGCAGTGGGCGTCCGAACTGTGGACGCTCGGCATGAAACTGTTCCTCCTCGGTTTTGCGTTGGAAGCGAGAGGCATCCTCCAGATGCTGAATCTTATGCAAAGCCTCCTCGTGCTGGGTATCATGAATAATCGACGAACGGGAAGTAACATTGAGTGCAATTGAGTTGACGGCCTCGCCCAAATTGTTGGTAACACGGCAAGTGTATTCACCACTATCCTCCGCATAGACAGTCAAAATGTCAAGTGCGGCAAAGCCGAAATCGTAGGTGGTGCGGAAACGATGACCGGTGCTCAGGGGCTTGCCATTGTGGAGCCACTCAACCTTCAGATTTGGATCTGGATAAGGTTCAATGCGGCACTCATAATGGGCGCTCTGGCCTTCACAGAGATTGCTGGGTCCAATTAGCTTGGTGACAAACATAGGCGCCGTGGTAACGGTGTATTCCTCCTCCTCACGTCGCTGGTACTTGCTGTGATCCTCCAGCTGATGAATCTTGTGCATGGCAGCCTCGTGCTGCGTCTCCAACTGAATGGCCGTCTTGGACTGCACAATCAGCGATGCGGATGTCACGGCCTGACCCAGCTCGTTGACTGCACGGCAGGTATAGGTGCCGGAATCCTCGGGATTCACATACTTCATGTTTAGAGCAACATAGCCAAAGTCGTGCATGGTTGTGGTGCGATTAGATGCCTCAATGGGTTGACCGTTGCGCAGCCATTCCACCTTGAGTTTTGGATCACCCACGGGAATAAGACGGGCTTCAAAGTGCACAGCCTGGTTTTCTGCCACACGCACATCCCGTACAGGCATGGTGAAGACCGGAGCCTGCGATACGAACTCCTCTTGTACGCTGATACGTTGACGCTTGGAGCCATCCTCCAAGTGCTGCAGGCGCGGCAGGGCAGTTTCGTGCTGGGATTCCAGATAGATGGACTTCTTGGTGTGCACGACGGCAACGGCAGAGGTAATTGCTTCGCCGACGGCATTGTAGGCACGGCAGGTGTAGGTGCCGGCATCCTCGGGCAGGGTAGACATAATGTCCAGGGCAACGAAGCCAAAGTTGCTAGTCTCCGTGAAACGGGAGCCAGACTTCAATGGCAGATTGTTGTGGTACCATTCCACACGCATTGAGGGATCCGAAACGGGAATCAAGCGGCATTCAAAGTGGGCGCGCTGATTCTCCTTGATCTCAACGTTCTTCAGAGAGGTGGTGAAGACTGGCGCCTGTTTGGTGCTCTCATCGATCTCCTCGCGGCGGCTATAGCGCGAGCGATCCTCAAGATAATGGATCTGCTCGAGACCAGCCTCGTTCTGGGTAACGGTTACGATTTGCTCGCTGCTGCGACATTGCAGTTCCACCTGAGTTTCATCAGAGCCAATCAAGTTGACAGCGCGGCAAGTGTAGACGCCGGAATCTTCAGAAATCAGACCGATGATGTCCAATGCAACATAGCCAAAGTCATGAATGGGACGGAATCGATGACCCACGGTAATGGGACGACCATTCTTGAACCACTCCACTTTTAGATTGGGATCAGTGACCGGTTCAATTTTGCACTCGAAGTGAGCGTGGGCACCCTCGCGAGTGTTGTTCAGGCTTTTTGGGTGCGTTAGAAAGCGTGGACGAATGTTGACCACCTCATCAACCATCTCATTGCGACGATAACGTGAGGAATCCTCCAAATATTGAATCTTCTGGAGACCAGACTCATTGTGGGTCTCCAAAAGCAAATCGTTCTTGGCTATGATGCGCACGGAGCAGGAAGTCACGGCTTCGCCCAGTTGGTTACGTGCCTGGCAGCTGTATACGCCCGAATCGATGGCATAGCAGCCGAGCAAGTCCAACGCCACATAGTCAAACTCGTAGGCAGGACGGAAGCGATGTCCAGTCTTAACAGGCTTGCCATTTACGAACCATTCAATGCGCATGCTGGGATCGCCCACGGGCTGTAGACGGCACTCCAGATGGACATTGGTGCCCTCCATTGTTTCAATGTTATGCAATGGACGAGTAAACTGCGGCGCCTGCATAACGGTAATATCCTCCTCCTGATGATGACGACGACGCGAGTCCTCAAGAAATTGAATTTGCTCCAGCGACTGCTCGTTCTGGGTTTCGGTCACCACATCCGTGCGATCAATAACACGCACACAGGCGGAGGTATGAGCAGAGCCCAGATGATTGGTGGCCCGCACCGTGTACTCGCCAGAATCCGCGGCGGTGGCCTGAATGATGTCTAGAGCGACAAAGCCAAAATCGTAGTAGGTGCGGAAGCGAGAACCGACGGTGACTGGACGTCCGTTATGGAACCATTCGACGCGCATTGTAGGATCACCCATGGGCTCCAGGCGACACTCCAAATGGATGTTCTTGCCATCGTGTATGGGCTTGGGATCGGTAAGAGGCTGCACAAAGACGGGCTTCGACTTGGAGATCTCCTCGATATCATACTGAGGCTCCACGAAGGGTTTGTTCTCCAGATTCTGCGTTTTCTCATAGAGGCCGCGATGCATGCTAGATGTGTCGATGTTGGAACGAGCTGTAAAACAATTGAATGAGTTTAATGGATTGGTGAATTGGTATAGTCTCTACTTACTTTCCACTACCATCGTTGCTTGCAATTGAGCTTCACCTAGCTTGTTTCTGGCTACCACTTGGTAAACGCCAGCATCCTCAGCGCGCACCTGGGATATATCCAGGGCAACATAGCCAAAATCGTAGTACGTTTGAATGCGATTGGCTGCAGTAATGGAGCGTCCATTGTGGTACCACTCAATCTGCATGCCCAGATCGCTTTGCGGCTCAACGCGTGCCTCAAAGTGAGCACGCTGACCCTCCAAGATCTTGGTAGTGCCCTTCATTGGGCCCAGGAAACGCGGTGCCTGTGTTATGTACGTTTCCTCCTCCTCGCGACGACCGTAGCGCGATGAGTCCTCCAGATGCTGGATCTTTTGCAGACCACCTGGATGCTGGGTATCCGAGACAATTTCGTTCTTCGAAATGACACTCAACTGGGCCGTTGTAGTATCCTGTCCCATGGAATTATAGGCGCGGCAAGTGTAGGTGCCGGCATCCTGGACAATGAGCTGCTTGATGGTCAGCGCTACATAGCCAAAGTTATAATAAGTGGTAATGCGTGAGCTGGCCTCGAGTGGTTGCCCATCCTTGAGCCACTCCACGCGCATGGTAGAGTCACCAATGGGTTCGAGGCGAGCCTCGAAATGCGCATGCGCGTGCTCACGTAGATCCAATTGATTCTGAATGGGAGTCTTGAATTGGGGCGGTGCAATGGCCTCGGGGGCCTCCTGCTTATGACGACGCTGCTGCGACTTGCGATAGTCCTCCAATTCCTCAACCTTTTCAATATAACGCTGCTGTTCGGGTATCCCCAGATCAGCGGTGACTTGGGAGCGCGTGTGCACGCGTATGGTGGACTGGCTGATGGCTTCGCCAATGCGATTCACGGCCCGGACGGTATAGTTGCCGGCATCTTCGGCGCGTAGGTGCAATATGTTTAGGGAGACATAGCCGAAGTTGAAAATAGCCGTAATGCGTGAACTGGCCGTGATTGGTAGGCCATCCTTGTACCATTCCACACGCATGCTGGGATCATTTACGGGGGTTACTTGCGCT
Organism: Hirtodrosophila confusa; assembly: GCA_035043065.1. Classification (NCBI taxonomy): domain Eukaryota; kingdom Metazoa; phylum Arthropoda; class Insecta; order Diptera; family Drosophilidae; genus Hirtodrosophila; species Hirtodrosophila confusa. Next base: position 10,358,810 of record JAWNNI010000213.1, on the reverse strand, counting down.
TCAAAGTGCACATTCTTGCCCTCCTCAAATTCACCCAAGTCGCGCAGTGGACGTATAAATTGTGGAGCTTGATTCATCAACTCCTCTGAGCTTTCCTGGCGCTGATAGCGTGAGTAGTCCTCCAGCTGATTGATGTACTGCAAGCTGTTGGGATTCTGCGACGATTGCTCAATGGATGGTCGCTGCACCACTGACAAAATGGCGCGGGACTCAGCCACGCCGCTGGCATTGCTCACACGGCACATGTATTCTCCAGAATCATGACCCATAATGCTCAGCAGATCGAGAGCAATAAAGCCAAACTTGAAGACAGATGTGGCGCGGGCACCTGCAAAAGGATAGGGAGTGATTATGTATTATGTTTGATTAAGGACTGGGAATCTTCAGAACTTACTGGCTGCCAGCGGACGTCCATTAAGGAACCATTCAACGACCATAGTTGGATCGCCGACAGGTTCAATACGCGCTTCCATGTGCACCCGACCACCTTCCGTTTGCTGCACATTCTGCAGGGGTATAATGAACTGTGGTGGAGGATAAACGCGATCCTCCTCACCAGGACGTAGATGGGGCTTAGCGCGTTCCACATGACGCAAATAGATGATTTCAGGACCAGGAATTGGCCTTAAAAAAAGAAGCATTTAAGTAAACGAAAAACTTGGCTTAGTTAGTTTTTAATGGCTTACTCAGGCTCGATAACTTTCGTTGGTCTTGGGAGATTAAGACGCCTTTGTTCTTGACTTGGTTGATCTCTGGGAACTTCGACATAGAGTCTTGCACGGTTCGCTGTGGAACCGGCAATATTTTGTGCGGTACACTGATACCAGCCAGCATCGCTAGCCTTTACTTGCGGTATCTCCAGGCAGGTGGCGCCGCCATCAATGCCCACAAATCGTTCAGCAGTAGATGAGATTTGGACACCATCCTTTTGCCAGGTGATGCGTGGCACGGGTGTGCCAATAGCATTGGCACTCATGCTGATGGGCTCACCCTCGCGCACAGTCATGGTGCTGAAGCGTTGCACAAATTGTGGTGCGACAACTTGCTCCTTCTCCAGCACATGCAGCTGCGCCTCGATGGCAACCTCACCAGCCTTGTTGCGGGCCAAGCATTGGACAGCGCCGCCATCTACGCGGCTCACATTAGTGATCATCAGTGAGTGGCTGCCGGACTCGTTGACCAGGATCTTATGGGAGGCATCGTCGCGTACTTGACGGCCATTGATAAACCAGAAGACCTCGGGATAGGGATTGCCAGTAACGCGGCAATCGAAGCGTGTCATACGTCCCTCGGTGACCTCGCGCTCATTAAAGACCTTGACAAAAGTGGGCGGCAAAGCCTTGCCGGCCTCCAGCTGTTCGGCCATCATATCCACGGGTTTTGGCTCGTAGGCGGTCTCAGCCGCAGGCTCCACAGCCAAAACAGCTGAAGAGACAATGCAACCCTGCAGATTTTCAGCTAACAGGGTATAATGACCGCCATCCTTGGCATTGGCATTCTTCACACGCAATGTGGCCACGCCACTCGAATAAGAGATCTCGTACTTTTGCGAGGCAACCAGACGCTGTCCATTATGGAACCAGGTTAGACGTGGCTTTGGATTGGAGCCAACGCGGGCTGTGAAGACGGCATCAGAGCCCTCAATGAGCTTGGAGCTCCTGGGTTTCTGCGATATTTGTGGTGCATGCGCAGGGCCCAGGGAGCGATCCAGCTCATGGGACAGCTGAGTGTCTTGCTCATAGCCAGAGCGACGTGTAATGGCCTCCCTGAAGGAGACCTCACGCAAAAGTCTATACTCAAAGGTATCCACACGGAATTCCTCCTCAATGGACGTATACGAATAGCCATTGGAGTAGATGTTCTTCTCCAAATTCTGGATTGGCTGCAGTGTAGGCATTGGTGCGCCTTCCGGTTGTATATAGACACTGCAGATAGCCTCGCCGTACTGATTACGTGCGGTGCACGTGTACTCGCCTTCGTCTCCGGGCCCAATCTGATTGATCAGCAGGGACACTTCACCCGTGGCCTCATTGTAGCTCATCCTAAACTTTTGCGACTCGAGAAGTGGTGCGCCTTTTCGGGTCCATGTTACGAATGGCTTTGGGTTGCCACGTAGTCGACCTTCAAACAGGGCGTTGCCGCCCTGAGCGAAGCGAGCGTTCTTAAAGATTTGCTCGAATACGGGTGGTGAGATGTCACCTTGGGCATAGACGTGTGTCAACGAGGGCGCTACATAGGTGCCTCCGATACCGCCTTGATGTTGTTGCACTGTAAAATTAATCGGAGAATTAAATGAGTACAGCAATAAGTTGCATTGAAGCTAGTTATGAATGCAAACAATTTTGATGTTAAAAAGTATAAATGTTAAAAAATATTAAAACTATTGGAGACTGTTAAGTTGGTAAATGGATCATTAGGTTTAATGTTTATAACTACAGCTTAAACGATCTATTAAAAAGGTCAGCATGCTTTTTACATTAAATGTAAATTAATTAGATGCTGAAATAATTGCCAATTAATAACTAAATAGAAATTCAAGCAAAAACTTGAAAATGTAGCCTCATTGTCGATTATGTATATTTCTAATTTCGATTACTTATATTTAGAAGTTGGCACGCGTACCAGCTATCTATATTTATCTTTAAAAAAATATATATATATTTACTTATATATATGTGTATTTATATATATATATAGTTTTATATATGTAAATATATATAATGGACGTCTTCGAAGTGTGTCATGAACATATTTTAACATTAGCATTTGTTTTCATATCCCAACAGGTGATCCGTAAACAAACATCAAGATCAGCTGTTACTCTCTCTCTATTTCTATCTATCTTTGAATTCTCTTTCTTCTACTCACTCTCTCTCTCTCTCTCTCTCTCTCTCTCAATCTCTTTCTTTTGTGCGCAGACTCAAAGAGTTCGGCAAATGATCTTCGGCAAAAGTTATTCGGCTTTCAGTATAAGAGTGCACACACATTATGTTTGTTGTCTTATTCGCTTTCGCTAACGTGCTATGCAATATCCTCAAAATGTAAACAAATTGTGCAGTATAAGACCTCTTATACGATTCTCTTATTATTTGTATATATATATCTATATATATGTCGGTGCAGTGTACGTACAAAATGTTGGCAGATGAATGGATAGATTTATAAATAGACAGAAATTTTGGCTGTGATTATCAATTAAGATTTAAGTGATGAAATATAAGATGGAACATGAATATATAATGTGTGTTTGTTTGTCCAATATGTGTATGCATATATATGTACATATATGATGAGTCATAAGTTCAGTATAGTCATATTGAGTATATTCAATATAATATGATTTCATAGCGTTTGAATTAACATATTTTCTTTTCAAAGAAGAAATTACTTGTCGATTAAATTCTCTTGTAGATTAATTGCATTTCTGGTATTTTAAAGAGGCGAGACACTAACAATAATAATTTACAATATTATATATTATTATTATATATTTTAGTCATTTCGCAGAAGCAAATATTGTAAGTAAATAATACCATAAGAGTTTGTTGATATTTATTGACAGTTTCAGATGGAAGCTATTAATTATTTATTCTGAGTAATTTTGTGCTATAAGTATTTATGCACTTTAACAGCTGCATACTTTGATCATATTTCTGGCATAAACAAAATATGATGGGAACTAATATGAAATTGCAATTCAAAGCAATTAAATATCAAGCTATTAGGTTATCATTCCAAGTTCTCTAATAAATAAATATTTATGATATAAGCAATGGATCATATTTAAGTTCTTTCTAACTACGTGTCTGGCAGACGAACGTACGCCTTTTATAAATATACTGAGCAGAAATTACAGATGGCTAAAAATAATTAAACTGAAATCTCTTTCCAAGTTTGATAACGAAATTTGTGCTGCTTAAATGTAATGGTTTTCGCTACCTTTCTAACTGTGATTATTTGTATATTTCATCTGATTTGGAACTTAGTTAAAAAGCATACTTTTGAAACGCTGTAAAACTAGCAAAATACTCATCAAAATATATTTAAGTTAAACAAATTCGCATGATTTAAAAATTAGATTATAAATGAATTCAAATCCATATATTTCATTATAAATGACCTATTTATCTGATACCACTTATTCGCTAGGCTCTACATAATATTCTCTTGAGAACTATTTCTTTTTCTTTTATCGCATTTTCAGGAAGATGTCGATTCTATGCTATGCATAAAAATTAAATGAAGACAAATGTTGTGAAATGAACAACATAAAAGTGAGCTCCTAACAGCCAGGCCCTTTCTATTAAATGTTGATTAAATGTTTTAAACATAAATGATTTAGCATGCAAGGGTTTAAGGATGCAATGAAATCGGCAAGAGTAAGGCCTTATAGTAGTGTCTATGAAATCTGCATCGAATGGAAATTCAGTAACAAGAGCGTGAAACAGTGGAGATTCTAAATCCACGGTGTGAATCCCACTGGTCAACACAACTTGCTGAAATCCGTAAGCGAGGCCAGCCACAACGATGGCTGGCGGGGCGTAGCGGGGCAGGCAAAGCAGGCGGCAGACGGACTGACCTCGTTGCTGAGTGGTGAATTGACTCCTTTGAACATGCTGTTCAGTGCGGCTAATCCTTTGCTGCTGATGCTGCTCTTGGCTGGAGTGCGAGTACTCCTGGGTGGAGTACTGCTGCTCCTGCTGCTGCTGCTGCTGTTGCTGCTGCTGCTGCTGGTACGGGTTCGGATTTTGTCGTTGCATTTTAAATCGTTATATATCACTATATATCATTGAAAATGACAACCAAATCGATGCAGTTGGAACTGCACTTAAATGAAACACCTCTCGATCACTTTTCTCTTTGATTTGCTTCTTCACTTTTTAAATATATATATTTCTATACTTTCGCTTCTTTATTGCTGAAAATTAAAAACAAGGCAGAATAGAAAAGAAAATAACCCATTAAAATTTTATGCATTTTCACAATCGGAACACTAAACATTTATCACTCGAAAATAGCCGTTTGGCAAACGTTGATTTTGGGTTGTTGTTGTTTTTGTTTTTTTTTTGTGGCTTTTCTATCTTTGATTTTCTTTTGAGTTTGCTTGTCACATATATCTTTTTATCTTTAGCACACACTTGAATATTTCGAGCTGCATATAGATCTCGATATAAATACATATATCAAAAAAGATTTCTTCATCATCACTGTCACCATCACCAACATCTTCATCTTCATCTTAATCATCATCATCCATCCTGCTTCATATTCATATGAATATTCTTTGCCTGTGAGACATTTTCAGGCTATTTTTAGCCACTCGAATATTTCACTGCGACACACAAACACACATGCAGCGGACACGGAGACGTCTATACACTGTGTCGGTGGTATCTTCTTATTTTTCAGATGCTATTTTTAAATATTTTCTGGTATTTCCAATGCGAAAACTCTGCAATTCTAGCATTTCTTTATGATTTCACAATGTATTTGGTGTTATTTTTCACAATTCTGTACATTATCGCAGCTTTTCGAGCCTGTAATCCTTGGCGGAATAAGCCAGGATAATGCACTTAAAAACATATGCTATATATAACAAGAATGTATATAACTATATATATATATATAAGATATCTGTCGAACAGATCGCATATTCATATCTATATGCACATCTATCTCATGTGTGTATGCACGAATTCACAGTCCATTCGTTGAATTGGGTGCGGACCCCACGATGTACTACCGAGCGGTGTGCCGAATAACCCGCCGAACGCGACCGAAGCAGCGCTCGTGTATTATTTTTAGATATTTAGCGCACTGAAAAATTCTTTAGGAATTTTCAAAGTGGTTACGAAACCAAAAAATTTCATGAACATTTTCCCATATTTTCACTGATTTAACACTTAAAATCAAAGTAAACACGCTGATCCTTACTTCAATGCGTTATCCTTTCGACGTTCTTTATATATGCTGCGACTATTTCTTAAAAAAAACTCTATGCGAACTATATGGCTGAACATATATATATATATATGTACCGAATATATATATATGTATTTCTTTAAATAATATCTATTTTCAAACTGTTTCAAGTCATAATCCCCGAGACTGAAACCAAGACGTCGATCGTTTGTGAGGTGCGAGCGAAGAATGACAAAATATCTTTGAGAATGCGATCAAATAGCTGCACAAGGCGCACGACACGACGAGAGCCACAAGATCTTCGTGTGCGAGTGCTCTCCGCGCTCCACATGAGATATTTTTGCACTTTCAGCGTGTTTGTTGTTGTGGAAAATGTGGAAAACACGGAGAGAACGTCGCTGCGCTACACAACTTGCTGGGGGCCTTATGCCTTCAACAGGCAGTAAATTATTGCTCCGGCAGGCTAAGTAGATTAAACTGGAACCCAGGAAGTAGTTTCTTATTTGTTAATCTTGAAAACAGGCTCTGCTGGTTACTGAGCTGAGAAGTATTCACTTTAAATTTACTTTTAGCTGCAATTAAGAGTATGCTAAGCAGATTAAACATACACGGCGAGAAATGTTATGCAGTATTTATGTTTAGCTTAATCACAAATTTGAATCTGAAATGTTATGATCTATAAGCATTGTTACATACAATCTAAGTATAATCAAAGGTATGAAACATGGTGTTAAATAAATATTAAGTCTGCTTAGCATAACTTTACAATCAGTTAATAAAGTTTCAATAATTTATGCATTTTTACACATAACTTATGCGTACAGCTCATAATATCTGCATAGATTTCTCTGCGTGTATTTAGTTAGCTGCTTATATTATCTATCCACTTTATTGTAGCAGCTTTCTTCATCGACTTTGTATAACGCAAAACTGATTTGATCTCAATTTTAGCCTGCATTGCTCATCGCCCATATCCAAAGCCAAATTGCTGTGGTTTTTCTATTTTGCCTGGTGCTCGATTACTTTGTAGTCTCCCATTAGTGCACAGTACTTTGACTGTGAAAATCTTTCGGTTTGTCTCTCTTTAGCTGAAAATGCTCTTCGCTGTCTGTTCGGCAAGTGTTCGGCTTTTGAGTAAGTTGGCTAAAAATATATTACGATTTATTTTTGACACGTATTTTTCAACATTTTGTGCAGAACAAAATCAAAAAAAAAAAAGAAGAAAAAAGAAAAGAAATCTATCGAAATTCTAGATACTGTAAAAGTGAGCAATAAAGTGCATACACAGTCAGCACTCAGATACTATCTATTGATTCCAGTGGCTACCTTATGTGTACTAAAATTCAATTTTCCGCTTGATATACGGATAAACGAGATGTCTTTAAAGCAGGTATCGTTAATGCCATAAAAATATTATATATTTTTGTGCATTTGAAAATGTTGAAGATCATTTTAATTAAGCTTTCAAAATGATTTCCTTGCACCTTCTTTTCAAATTTTCCACATAATTTATTTTGTTTGTCTAAATTTAAAACCACATACACAAAATGTTGGCTCGCTGCTTGTTTGATACATATAACTTGATTATTCATTTCGTGTGTTAATCATAGAGACTGTGATGTTTGTTGTTGTTTTTATTTTGTTGACCAATTGAAAAAAAAATGTCGCCCAGTGGGTGACGCCGTTGGCAATAAACTTTCTATTTCTTTAGCCTATGTTGGGAACGTTAAGCATTTGCAGTCTTTACAAATTGTAACTCAAATGCAATAGGCCGTATTTGATTTGGCCTTATAAGGCGGCACTTTGACTGGCATAGCCTTTGCGGGGCTCTATAAGGCGACCCGGTTTGCAATGGTATTATATTTATACGAGTAAGTACTCAATTTTTACTGCACACATTAATTGTTAGCATGGGATTGCAATATTCGAGAACCAGCACAGTTATGAAATCATTTATTACGGCTAAGTCACGGGACTAGCTAAAAGAAGAAAAAAAAACAACAACAATATATTGAAAGACGCAGCCGGGCGCAGATGCTGCCAAGTAGAGACTGTCACTGTTGAGATACAAATGTATCTGGTGCCGCAAAGACGCTGGCAGATAAGCAAAGCACGCAGCATATCCATTGCCTGCTTCTAACTATGTATATAGTAAGTATAGTTAGTAGTAAAGCAACAACATCAAGCCCAACTAACAGATAAACAGTTAGCCGGTTCTGCAAGACAAGCAGCGGGCCGCAGACTGCCAGATTGCACTGATGCCAGGCGATGCGCTACAAAATGTATCTTGTATCTTGTAGCTGGCCGCTGTCAGCTGTGTCTTAAGATTAACAGCGCCTATCTGGCTGAGTGCCGCTGCTCGGTATCTTATCGCGCAAGATTTGCAAAAATGTTCGCCCAATTATGTCATGCCTGTAGAATTTTTGCCTGAGCACATAAAACAAGACATCTAAGCTTCAGATTAAATTGCTTTTGCACTTTAATTAGTATTATTAATAGTTTATGCATTTTTAGTAAATAGGTAATATGTAATAATAAGGCAATTGCTTAGATTTAGTTGTTTAGTTGGTGGTTGGCCCAGCTCATTTTGGAGGCAACTCATTTTGGGGCACTGCATTCAATTTACTGCAAACAAGAAGAAGAATATACGAATATCAATTAAGCAGGTCATAAAAATACACACGCACACACACACACACACACACACTCACGCACAACACATGTGGAATGATGCGGCAGATGCGTGACACTTGACTTTTTCACACAATGCTTTTTATGAGTTTCTAGAGTGGTATGCGATGGTACATGCAGAGGCAGAGTCCCAAAAAAAGTTATGAAATGAATGCACATGCAACCCCCCCCCCCCCCACCAGGCAGCGGGCGAGGCGACCCCAAGCCAAGCGCAGTTTAGCCGTAAGATACATTTGTATCTCGTTGCCACACACCCGGCGCAGAGTGTCGTGTTTTAATTTGGTTTGCCTTTGCCTTCGCCTTTGCCGTTGCCGTTGCCTTTTCGCCCAGCAATATTGGCATCAAATTTCGCGACCACGGCAACCATTCAGCAAACCCAGAAAACCGAAACGAAATGAAACGTCGTCAAAGATGATGTTGCATCGAGCTGCCTCAAGCTGCATGCCGCCGTGGGGCAATTTAAGTATAAAATGTCCAAATGTGGTCGTTTTTCATATCAATTGTTTATACAATTAGACACAAGAGCCGCTGCTGCAGAGTTGCGCGCCAGCTGGAGATGGAGGAGACAGACTCTTTCTCGCTGAGTTCCTCTCTCTCTCTCTCTTCCTGCCTCTCTCCCTCGCTCCCTCTCTCTCTCTCTTTAAATGAAAGTTGCAATGTGCTGTGATGCGGTGCGTGTGGTTGTAATCTATATTTAGTGATTTTACATGCGGTGCCTCAAAAGATATTCGAAATATGCACACACTCCCAATGCTCATACCCTTGCTGAGGGTGTCAATATTTTGTCATGAAATTTGTAACCAGTCCTTCAGTTTAAGGCTATCTTAATATGGAACATATGTTGAAATCGTACGGACCACATAGCTATAATATGAATGATACGTTAAAATATAGTTGTAGCATGAAAAAACTTATTGACAACCTAACCAAACTCGGAAATTCTAAGTTAAATTCTGCTACATACAAGTTTACCAAATTTTACTGAAATCGGAGCACTATATCTTATAGCTGCCATAGGAACAGTTAAAATATGAATTATTGAATGAATAATTCTTTTGTTATAACAGTTATTTCAATGAAACTTAACAATTTCTAGTTTTATTGTATTTTATACAGTTCAGTCACAGTTTATTCAAATAGGAACACTATATCATACAGATGCCATAGGAACAACCAGTCAAACATTCAAAAAACTTTGTTTTTCCTAAAGATATCCTGACCAGACTGTCTTAATTAAAGCATTTTATACTTTATACAGATCAAAAATCACTTTACTTTATAAGGTAGTTACCCAAAGGATGAATCAGTCGAAAATTGAATGTTTTCCTGAAAAATTTGATTGTGTTTTTTATAGTTGTAAAGTGAATTATATTTTTTAGCATCTCTGCAAGGGTATTAACTGTTCGGCAAGCCGAAGATAGTTTTTCTTTCATGTTTGAGTTTGTATTTGTGTGCGGGCACAGCCCATTTTGTAGTTAGCAATTTTCCAGATCGCTGGTGAAAATTGTTGAAATGAAAATGTTTTTAATGCATTAGAGCTTATGAATTACGACTAGATATGTGCGCGGTCGCCTTTGTTTAGTAAACAATGCAGGCAAAAAGCATTAAAACGATCTAGCCCAGTTAAGCTATTATATAGTAGTATTATTTTTATTTCTATTATTTTACCTGCTTGTGCCTGTTGGCCATTTAGCAGCTGTGGCTCCTGGCTAAAGTCGGATATGGACACAGTTTTGGTGCTCACATAGCTTATGGATTCCACCGTGGTCTCCCATTTCTGGAATGTATTGATGGTGTCGCTGCGCAGCGCACGCGTTGAACCGGTTTGGCTAACAGTGCCAGCCCGGAGCGGTGTAGAGGAGCGCAGCGACATGGTCGATGTGGCCGAACCCAGCGATGAGCTGCCCGGCGATTGAGAGGCCGTCGTTGAGGATGAAAAGGAGGCTGATTTGCGCAGTGGCGTTTTGTTCACTTCCTGTTCCTGTTGGCCCGGCTGCTCATCCTCGGTTATGAGCAGGCAGTCCGTTTGCGTGCCCTGATCTGTAATGGGATGAACAGCAGCGGACACACAATTAGAGATACGGAAATGAGTTTGATTTTGTTTTCATAGCCGCTGGGGATTTTGCAGTTTAATTAGCTGCTCTCTTGCAGAAACTGTAAAATTTCCTGATGGCACCCTACCATTTTCTTGCTATTTATTCTATTGTTTGCCTGTTTTTGGTTTTTGGCTTTTTGTTTTATATTTTTTTTTGGCAATTAGCGGCATATTTACGAGCATTTCGCGCACTTGAATGCTAAAATGCGTGCGCGCATTTGTTGATGCTGAAAACTTGGCCCCATTTTCATTAAATTAAAATAAATTCACAGCTCGACCGTTAGCTGTTTTTCATGTTGCATTTTCTATTGTTTTGTACAATTTTGATGTTGTTTTTTGCTAATTTACAGCGTGCGTATAAATAAATATAGTGCCAACATTTTGGCACTTGCTTTTTGAGACCTGGCAGGGTCAACGCGTGCCATAGCATTTATGTATATATATTTATATATATGCATAGTATATACATAAGTACATAGATAAATCGGACAGTCTGTCAACGGGGATTATGTAATTTATTATACACTTGCAGAGGGTATTATTATTCTGTCACGAAATGTGTAAGGCATTGAAAGAGACCATTCCGATCCCATAAAGCTTATACTTATACGATATAGAGATGTCCATGCAAACTAGGTTCTTAGTTTTACAGTTTTTCCGAAGAATCTAGACATATCTTCCTCTTTATACTGCAGGCTGTAAATATGTCGGAACCGCCCAGATATAGCTACAAAAGAGGCATTTGTATTGAATGAACTCTTGAGAATCGCGGAGAAGGGCGCTCAACTGTAGAGCTCTAAAATAGAAATTGTATTGGACTACCATGAACTCTTGAGAATCGCAGAGAAGGGCGATCAACTGCAGAGCTCTAAAATGGAAACTGTATTGGAGTACTATGTACTCTTCAGTTCTTAAGAATCGCAGAGAAGAGCGATCAACTACAAAAATGATTTTTGGTATACAAAGAAAACATTTCTGCAAGGGAATAATATCTTCGGTATGCCAAAGCTATCCGTTCTTTTGATATCGAGGCGCCTTGTTTTGGCTATGGCTAATTAAAATATATACTCGTACACATTAAAATGTTGTATTTTTGCAAAATGCTCAAAGTGCTTATAAATTGAAGTGCTAAAAGTTTCTGCCACATTCCGGCATCCGATTTGCGTAGTTTTTCGCGATTTAGATGTTTAGAGGTCTGCTTTATTACAATTCTCGTGGGCGGGTTTGTAGGAAAAATAATTTTACGATGCGCCCAACTGCTTATAATATCAAATGCTGTTGGCTTTTATCCATGTATATATTATGGCTTTAGGCTAATATTCATTAAGCAAATGTATATGCATACTTAATATGTATCTATAGATTGCGACGTTGTCACACACTCATGCGGAAATGTCTTATTATTTATTTGGGACAAGTGCTCGTCTGTGTTTTGTTGCCCAAAAATACTAATTAATATTTCTCATATAGTACCAAGGTCTGAAATGCAATCCTGCCTACGACGTAGTTGCAGTTCTGCTAAAAACTACAAACTGACAACAATTAAAAATATCTATTATTTGTTAACTTCGCAGTTCCACAGCAAGGAAATTTTCGAAATATACTTTCAACTTGCATAACTTAAATGATTCTCATGCGGAATGCATTTTTGGTCATGGTTGATCCTTTTAATTGATTTGGCATTTAAAAGATCTTAAAAATCCGATTCTAATAGAGTTTTTTAAATTTTTTCCATTTTTAATATGTAGGAATTTTGACTTTCTATATCTTATAGATTGGAGGCATCAAAATTAGTATAAAAAGCTGTTCCAAAACATATTCTGAGACAGGAATTTGGTAAAAGTTCATATTGACTGTCAGATAAAATAATTATTATATTATTCTTAATTTTTTCGAATTTTTTTTTTAGTTGTGAAAAATATTGTTTTTTTAATTATCCCGCTGGTTATCTTGGTTGGTTCTTTATAATGATACAGTTTTGTTGAAAAATATCGATTTCCAACTGTTTGGGAAATTTCTAAATAGTTTACTGTTGAAGTGGAAATCAGTACAAGTATTCAAATTATTGAAAAATGTTAAGTAGCAAAAGAAAATGTTGTGTGACTCGCCGTTGAGTTCATTTTGTATTTTTAGAAATTGCCTAATTAATTTAGAAAAATAGAGAAAAAAGAACCATCAAACGAATGTTTGTATAGCTGTGGCATATTCATCACACAAATATTCGTATTTTCTTTCGCTCTACGGATTGTCGACTGTTTTGTGGACAATTTGAAAACGCGTGGCCATTAAATTGACGCAAAGCTTTCATTTGCTGGGCTCTTAGCCGCAGCACGTAAATCATTTTTGAAAAACTGTTAAATGTTTGGGCTTAACGCTGAAAAACTGGCCACACCATTGGAAAGTTGGGAAAACAATTTCCCATATCGCCTGGCAAAACACTGTTACAGAGTCGTATGTGTTTATATTGAAAGCCATGTGAAATTGGCGAATGTGCCAAAAAAAACAAAAAAAAAGATGCTGCACAAGGCCACATATGTATTTCTTTAGGAAAGCGAAAAAGAAAAATTTTTTTATTTATTTATTATTAAGTTTGAAATTTATGCTCCCATAATACCATACGCTGTCAGCTCGTTGCATAATTTTTTATGATTCATTTAAATGAAAATCTTGCCATATGCTTACAAGCGAAACGATTTGTATATTTCGTGCAATAAAATCCCAAGAAATTATCGCGCAATTATATATTTAAAGTGGTGCACTAAGTAATAGACAATTGTAGAACAAGTGATTCAGTTTTCTTGACAAGCATCCAATTCCTATGTTTTCTATCTCAGGTGGCCCCTAATGACTCGAACAAGTTGGCCAAGTACTCGAGAGAATTGGCAGATTGGCAGGCACTTACTGCCCACACAAAGACCACCCATCGGCCCCACAAAGTGTGTCATACTATACGAGTTTGCTGGCCGAATCAGAAACCTATAAATAAGCATGGGCAATCAGGTATTGTTTGGTCAGTGTCAAGGACATGGGCTAAAATTTTGGACTAGTTTTTCTTCTTGTTGATCTATGTGGCACCTTGGCAGCCATATGGGCCTGAGGTTCGAGTGTTTATTATGTCTGGGCTGTCTTTTTGTTTGAATTTCTCGCATATTGCGCGTTTGTTTCGTTTCTTATTCTTGGCAAGCGATCGCATTGCACACCGACAGCGAAAAACTTTGAAAATTTGAAGAAAAATAGATAAATAAACATTGTTGAAAATGAAATAAATCGTTTTATGACCAGCAGCACACCGATGCATAAGCCATACCCATATCTATAATATAATACAAGGAGCGGCCAGCTAATGACAACATATCTCAGTCGGTCAGTCAGACACCCCCACACATGGCCCAAAAAAAAATTAAGAAAAACATTTGTTTTAGCAATTCCGTTTGGATTTTTCGCATTATGAAATATTATTTTGAAAATTTTGAAATTTTGAAAACACATCCAAGTGTTTAATGAAGCATCTGGCATCAATTAGCATGCTGACCTAATTTTAGGGTTTAACTAGTTAACAAGTTGACTTAAGCAGAGATAAAGAAAGAAGAGAAAGAATTTCTACTTTATGGGCATATTAGTTGTATACATTTTTCTTTGCCCTAATGAAAATGAATGAGGAAGTTTAGATAGGGGATTTATGTACCCCTACTAGATAGGTCCTTATGTATATCATATCTGCATATTCCATACATTCATGAAAACATTATAAATTAACGTTCTATTGACTATAAGCTCAAAAAATCTCAGCTATAAACATTCACAACTATAAATTTATGATTAATACTTATCTTCAGCAGCCTTGAACATTATTATATAAACAATATAATGAAAAATGATTTTCCTTGCTCAACTGCTTAAATTATTTAAACATGTGGTTTCCATTAATCAGCCTGGTGCACATTTCTAACTAGTTTCAACTAGTTTTTCTTTGGGAATAATTTTTAAAAATTGTGTATATTTTGTTTCTAAATGATCAACGATCAGCTAGCGCCATCTGTTGATAATATAATTTCGAAAGCTTTCGAGTCAACAAAAATAGCTTTTTCGAACTCGCTGCATGAAATTGACCACAGAGAGCGCCAGAGTAAAAGCTTTGCGGCTAAACAAATATTGTAAATAAAATGATCAGGAAGCGATCAATTAGATCCTGTATTAGGATCTAGTATTAAAACAACTTCCGAAATTCGTTTTTCAATTGATTTATTATCATTTTCGACAAAAACACAAGTAATACTATACTCCCTCGGTATGAACGTAGTGGGGTTGCTAGTTTTGATCCATTCGGTCACAGGATGCGCAACTCAAATACAAATCAAAACCAAAACAAAATAACTGAATTAGCGACACGCACACACAATAAAATGTAAAACTTTGGCATGAACAAATCATATAAATAAATAAATATATATAGAGCATTTAAATATGTATCCTTAATATCTAAATCCACGATTTGTGCTCGAAACGTTCAAATTTCCGCTGGTGCTGGCCGCGCCCAGCGGATTCATGGCGCTGCAAATATAGCTGCCATTGTCGTCTGCAATGAATCAAATAAAAAGTTGGGACAACGATTAATGAGCACGCCGTGTGCTTGCTTGGTCGGTCCAATAGCGAATTGCTGGGCAACTTACCCGGATAGGCCTGGGGCAGTGTTAGGCGGCAAACGCCGTTCCGGTATTCAATGACATGCCGGCTGCCAGGCTCCAAATGGCCACCGTTGTGTGTCCAGTTGACCTGCGGCTGCGGATGCGCCTGCACAATGCACTCGAAGCGGGCTGTACCACCCACGCCCACCGCTATATCTTTTAGGGGCTGCGGGGGGATATGGAACGGAATTAAGTATACGTTTAGTTGCCGCCAGACTGAGACTGGCCAGGTTAATGACTTCGCTGCTTACCGTTATGAATAATGGCGGCCTTTGTGCCTGCTCATCGCGATTCAAATGGGCATTGACGGGCTCCGTATTGGGCAATTCCGGCACTAATGATGTTGGAAAACCATTAGAAATTGCATTTTTGCTTGAATAGCGTCCATTAGTGGGATTAACACACAGCAAGGCATAAACAGCACACAACAACGAGCTTCTTTTTCAATCTTATTTTCTTTTTAGTTTTTTTTTTTTTAATTTTCACTTTAAACACAAGACACAACAAATTCATGCAAAAACAACAAAACGAGCAAATTTTGGTTAGCATGCAATTGGATGGGGTTAGCTAAGAGGCACTTAAATCAAGTATACGCAGTGTTTCTGGTGCTGCTACTGATGGCTTTGCAAAGCTAATGTCTGACGTTAACACAACAGCGAGTGTAATATATATAGTAGAGCTGGAAAAGAATTGATTATACTATCGTTAGTACCGATATATATTTTATATGTTTCGCAGCTATCGCGGTTTTGTCTACTATTGACTGCCAATTCTTTGATTATTAATTTTCACGTTCAGCAGAACTAAGCGCTGACTGATTTGCGCTGCTTTTTGTCCGATACGAACTCGAATTGTGAATGTTCACTGAAAATGAAGTAAATGCGCTCAAGAACAAAGCAAACTTAGACAAGCAAAAGTGTTCTAACTGATCGGATTGTTCAGCAGAGAACAATCAGTCAGCAGAAATAAGACAGCGATTAGTTCTGCTGAATGAGCGCAATCACTTAAATGTTAAGCTTGTATTAAATACGAAATATATCGATACTTTGGACAGTCATAGTTTTAACCAGCGATAGTGACATAATAAACTATCGATACTATCGAGTGGCTGCACCAACGATCCTTTTCCAACTCTATGTGATATAGCAACAACAACATTAATGTGTCCTAGACTAGTTGACAACATCGATAGCCAGTTGCCTGGCTTTTGGCGGCATCCTGCCAGTACCTGTGCGCACCAACTGCTCGGGGGGCAGACGCGGCGCCTGGGCATGCAGGCGATCTAGATGAATGTCGAGGCTGTGGCTGCTGGGCAGGCTATAGCGTTTGTGTGGAAAACGTGGGGCCATGGCCTTGACCCGCCCATAGCTGCGACGCTGCATCTCGCTGTCGGAGCTGTAGCCGGGCGTGGCGGGGGCGTTGGCGGTGCGTTCATGTTGCACGGGTATTACCAATTCATTGCCAGCGGCCAGCTTGAGGGGATAGGGCGAATGGCGGCCATTCTTGACGGTAGTGTTGCTGCCTTTGCTGTTCCACTGGCTGCTCACAAACTTGTGACCCTCGCCGGGAAAGAGTATGCCGAACTCATAGCCAAAGTCGTATTTGAAATAGATTAAACCGGTATTGGGATCGACGCATTTGGTGCCTGGTTTACGTTAACGTTTTGGGATGTTGGTAAACAGTTGAAAGTTTTTTACAGACTTAGAGATAACATATACAACATGGGGGTTAGTTCAATGCGTAAAAAGGAAGGCACTCAACAAATTTTCAAATCTTCAATATCAAATCTCAACTTTCAATACCAATTCAAATGGAACCAATGTATTTTCAAAATGAACTTCCAGTTATACTGCCAGTTTTGGTGTTAGAAAAGGCTTGCAAGTACTTACCGTACTGTGAAACACGTGACTCATCCCTGTAGGCCTGTGGCTGATTGCTGCCCTCGCTGGGTGCACGCCTGAAGCCGGGACGCAGACCATTCGAGCTGGTTTGCTGGCTCTGGCTCTGCATGTCCCTGCTGACATCCTCGACGAACTGATGCGACTTCTGCAGGAAGGTGGAGCCCATACGCTTGCCCTGACCCTCCGCCTGCTGCTGCAGCGAACTATAGCCGTAGCGTGGCAAGGTGCCCGCCCTCAGTTGTTGCTGTTGTTGCTGCTGCTGGTAGTCGGTCTCATCCAATGAGGATTCCTGCAGCCTGTTGCCATACTGTTGTTGCATGGTGCTGTTGCGGTTCAAGGACTGTGTGCGATGCTGTGTAGTCACCGTGCTGCCACCTCGCTGCTCCTTGCGCAACGTATTCACATCCACGTGTATCTTGCTAGGCATTTCGGGTCCACGATCGAACTCCATGGGCGAGAGCACACGCTCATAGGTGCGGGGCAGGCTGCAGGAGCGTCCCGCGGACTGCGGCGCTGCCACACGTCGATAGCCCTTGGTGAGGCCATCCCCATAGGGTGACCACAGTGGTTGTATGCGTGCGCCCTCCACCTCGCTCTCATAGTCGCTCTCCCGAAACTCGCCCGGTATGAACTTGGTGGGCGTGGCCGGCGGTGGCAAATGCGATTGCCGCGAGGGCGTGCGACTGCCCGCGGGACTGTACGGGAAGGGTTCCAGAATTGCTTGGGGCTGCGACTGGAACTGAGTCTGCTGTTGGTTATCAAAGTGAATCACCCGCTTGGTCTGCTGCATGTTGACCACACGCTGGGAGCTCTCCGTGGACTCATGCATCTGCATGACATTCTTGGTCTCGTGGGCCACCTTCGCCGTGTGCATGGGAGCTCCTGCAACGGCATTGTAATACATGGTCGGACGTGTGCTGGGCAGCGGCTGCTGCTGCTGCTGTTGGGTTGCGGCTATAAACTTGGCTGCCACAGGCTTGGGCTTAAAGACATGTTGTTGTTGCTGTTGCTGTTGTTGCTGCTGACTTGTCTTATACTGCTTGGAGCTGCTTTCGGTCTTGATTTCATGGCGTATCTCCCTGCCGATGGGCTCGAATTTAGGACGCGTGTAGCTGCCCAGCTCTGCTGGCTGTGGCTCAAATTCCATGGGCGATGGCGTCACCACCACCACGGGCGACTTGTGGCCATTGGCAATGTTGGTGCGCGGTGTGGGCGTGGGTGGGAACACCACGCGATAGCCCTTGATATCCGAGTCGGACTCATTGGCCCGAGATGCCGAACGGAAGCGTTCATCCACCTCGCTGCTGTAGTCGCTGAACTCCGCAGCAGGCGTCTTGCGCTGCGCCGGCACCGGACTGGGCGTAACCAGGGGCGTGCCACTAGACGTGTACTTGGTCTCGTGTTGGGTGGAGCTGGTCCTGCTCGACGAGGTGTAATTGTAGTTCTGCGAAAGAGATGCGTGCCATGATTAGTCGAGGATCAAATTCAGTTTGAAACAGAGAGATTTAAAACAACAAAGTGTTAGGAATCAGGCGAATGCAGAAAACAAATGAGGAATGTGTTCAATAAAATACTTAATACGACAAAATGGATTATGCGAATTACAAAACAAATGAAAAATAATGCGAAAATGTAAAGAAAACATAAAAAACTTGAGATATATATTGATATATCATTAATCGGAGATGTGTTCATTAAAGTACTGAATATGGCACAATGGATAATGTAAAATAATGCGAAAAATATAAAGAAAACTTAAGAAACAAAGATATACTATAAGTTGTATGTATTTTATAAAATATTTCAAATGAATAAGTTACAAAAGTGCGAAAAATCTAAACAAAAACTTTAAAAATTAGAGATATGCATATATGTACTGGTATATCTTTAATCGGTATATTGGTATATCTTTAATCTTAAATTGTTAATTTCAAGTAACAACTCTTAAGTTTAACACTTATAAACTAAACAATCGCATAGTTAATGTGGCATGTGAAATCATGAGCTTGGTGACAGATAGGTCTGATAATGAGGGTTAGGGGCAAGCTGGCTTATGGAGATGGTTAGACAAGGACAACAACACAGAGGCAGTTTACGGTTGAAAGAAACGGCGCTGCCAGTTCCAAGTGCTACACATATATCAACGACAACAACAACAACAACAATGACAACAACACATAGTACTATATAGTGAGAAGAATAGGGTAGATCAATGCGAACCTTCGCCTCCTGACTGAAGCCCGTTTGCTGTGGCGCCTGAGGAGTAAAGTACAGCTGCGCCGGTGGCTCAGGCTGCAGCTTTGGCGGTGCACCGGTTGTCGTAGAGGATGATGATTTCGTTTCATAGAAGCTAGTCTCCGACTTGCGATAGCTGGAGTGCTCCTCGGTATCCGCAGCATAGCCGCTTGACTTGAACGAGGTCTCCGTATTGGCCTGCTGCTGTCGAGCCCGATGGCCAGGCTCATCAGACTCGCTGCCACTGTACTTGTAGCGATCACTCTCGTAGTCGCTTTCGTAGTGCTCCTTGGGTGCCAGGCGGCTGGGCATCACGGGCGGTGGTGGGCGATAGAGGGAGGAGCCATTTGATTTTGGTGGTGCTGGCGCCGTGACAGGCGTCAGCGTGGGCACCGTATTGGGCAGCACCCTGCTGGGACCCTGTATGAGATTCTGTTCCAGTTTCTGCTCCATGCTCTCTACCAACGACTGACGACGCACCTCCTGCTGCTTGGGCGCATAGCAAATCTCTGGCGGCGTGCCAGGCTCAAGTTCAATGTTGACCAGCCGAGTCTGCGGTGGTGCTGCGACTGGCATTATGGTCTTGGCCACCTGCTGCACCAGGAAGGGCGCATTCAGCTCCTTGGTGGGCGTGGGCGTGGGCAGCTTTGTGGTAATTGTGTGCTGCTCGGTCTTCTGCTCCGATTCGCTGGTGTAGCCAGTGACGCCGCTGGGCGTCCACAGTTTGGACATGGCCACGCCCTCCGCCGATGGCTTGGGCGAGGGCGAACGCGTGTTCTGCTGTGCCGGAGTGGCTAGCACCGCTGCCGGACGCACAATTGGCTGACCATACTCCACCTTGACCTCCTTGGTCAGCGTTGTTTCGTGCTGTACGCTCTGTAGGCTCAGTGGCGGCGGGAACACGGGCACACCACCTTGTGGTGGTGGCTCCATCGGCTGTACTTCCTCTAGTATTTTGATCTTCTCTTGGATCAGCGGCTGCTTGGGCACCGGCTTGTCGGCCTTGGGCGTGTAACAGAACTCTGGCGGTGCACCTGGCATCAGATTCATGCTTCTTAGCTCCTCGGCCAGACTTTGGGCCTGCGGCTGACGCACCACCGTCTCCAATGGCTTCTGGGCCAGGGGCTTGGGTCGCTGTGTGACGGTTTCCTCGTCCATTTTCTTGAAGTACTCAAAGGATGAGGACGACTTCTGTTCGCTGCTGCTCTCATATCTGGTATTGATTTGCGTCTGCATCTGCGGTGGTTGTTGTGATTGTGGATGCTGCTGCTGCTGCAGCTGCGGCAGCGGCTGCGGCTGCGGCTGCGGCTGCTGGCCAAAAGGTGTGGCCACCACGGGCGTACAGGGCTTGGGTGGCACGGGCGGCGGGGTTTGTGTGGTGCCAGTTTTATAATTGGTGTGTATGTCGGTCTGATCCATGCTGGCAGTGTTATTATTGTCAGTGGTGGTGGTGGGTGTCTTTGGTCGTGGACTCAGCTCGGGCAGGTCTAGATACGTCGATTTGTGCTCTAGACGCATCGTTGCCTCGGTGGTGCAACGATGCTCAGTGATTACTTTCGACTCGGACAGGCCATGCACATCGTTGGCAGTGGTTGCATCGGTTTGACTGGTCTGATAAGACTGGGGCTCTTTGTTGAAGTGGTTCTATGTGGTGGTTGATGATACGATATTGATGAGGATTCGGATTTGGATTTATATATGTGTTTATGTTGTTGCATGAGAACCCATGTGTGTAATGAGCAAAGCGAAACGAACAACGTCGAAATCATGAGAGAAGAAATTCACAATATATGTTTATTATATAAATCATGTCAAAAACGTAACAAATCGAAGAAATAGTATAGTATAGTAAAGAATAGAATTGAATTGAGAATAGTATAGATAATTTGACAGTTCGATTGAGTTAAATGTAGGTGGGAGTATAGAATTGCAGTCATTTTCAAATTTAAATACAATATCATGTGGATAATGTAATAATCCTAGTAGTTTTATAAATTGAGCACATGCACACTTACTTCAGTTTTGAATTCACTGGCTGGCGCCTCATAGATGATGGTCTTAACCACCTCCTGCAAGCGTTCCGGCGAGGGCTCCAGTATGGCACAGTCAGCAATGCTCTTGGCCTCACCTCCAGCATTTGTGGCCTTGACCATGTACTTGCCAGAATCCGACGTTTGGGCTGCATTGGGAATAGCTCTAGAATATAGGTCATTAAAAGAAGGTCTAAAAACTCACCCCGCTCGATGATCAGCTTGTAGGAGTTGCCCTGCGCAAGCAGACGATGCTCGGATATGCCAGCATCCTTGAGTGGCATGTCGTCCTTCAGCCAGATGACTGTCGGCTCGGGCAATCCGGTAACTTCCACTTCCATGATTAATTTCTCACCCTTTTTGGTAACCTGCGCCTGCAAACGTCGGCCAAAGACTGGCGGAAAGATGGTCTCTGCAGAGACATTAGAAGAATCCATTAGCATTGGTAGAAGAAGAATTGGGCAACATTTGGTTCTTAGATTTCTGGTCCATATGTTGTGGCCACTTTCAATTGAAAGCCACAACACAGAAAGCCACAGCAAACGGTAATTCAATAAAAATAAATATTAGCTTTTGTATGTCATTGCAACACATCTTAACAGATCGCAAAATAATTTACTTGTACAGCCGTCTCAATGATCAGCTATAATGAGTAATTCGTGTAGACAGGCAGTAAAAATAATTTGAAAAACATTTCAGCTAACCACACAAGACGACAAATCCGCGAACAGCGAGTAAATCTACAATACTTGTGTTCAACGAAATTTACATAATTATTGCCCTCCCCACCACAAAAAAAAGAAAAGAAAAACTACAAAAAAAATATTTATAAATTTTTGTAAGAAAAACTTTGCATTGGGCAAGTTTTTCCCCTCGGGGCCAGAGCACATTTTGAATATAAACAAAACTGCGAACGCCTCTAAAGACCCATCAATAAGTATGCAAAATGGCGGCATTGACGTTTGAAGATCTATTGACGCCCCCGACAATGACACTTTAATGCTCCCCACTGATTGATGTGGCGCATGGACGGACGGAGGCACAAATATTGGCATACGATATGGGCCATATGTATGCCCTATTTATTATAATTATAAATGTTGGCTAGCTCATTAATTAATGAAAAATCAATTTTCTGTTAACATAAACATGAAAATGTTTGATTAACAGTAACAGTCACTAAAACAGTTGCCTCCTCTTTATGATCTTCATAGTTTTCGCCTTCTTAACATTCTCATAAGCATGTTCGATTAACACTAACAGCGTCACTATAACATTTGTTTCTTATTTTAATCTTCTGATGTTAACTTACTAGTTTTCCGAACTGACTACAGTCATTAACATTAACATGTTCGTTTAACAGCTACAGCTTAACTTTAACATTTAGACTGTAACCAGCTGTGTTAAACTCATCAATGAGGTCTGTTCAATAAAAAGGTGACTCATGATATTTTGACTAAAAGCTGCGACATTTTCTTCTTCCCAAAGACTGAAAACACCCCTGAAGGAACTAAGGACGATCACCAAAATACGTCTAACCTTGACATCTGTCAAAAAGTCACCTTTTTTGTACTTGTACTCCAATAGTTTACTTACTTTTCACCACCAGATCCGCCGTGCTGGTGGACTGTCCCACCGCATTGGAGGCGGTCACCGCATAGCGTCCTGCATCGGTCACGCCCACCTCCTTCAATTCTATGGTCACACGATTGCATTTGTTTAATATCTTTGTGTGTGCATTATCGAACAGTTGGCCGCCATTCTTCTCCACTTTGATTTCGGGCGAGGGATAGCCATCATAGATGGCCTCCATGCTGACATTGGCGCCCTGATCCACAATTTTGCCAGTTAGTGGTGTGGTGAAGCGTGGTGCAATCTCTTTTCGCAGTCGCGTCGGTGACTCGGGCATTGTCAGTGCTGGCAGTGGTGAAGCTCCGTTGGAGGACTGCACCATCGTAAAGGATTTCTGCTGCAGACTGGGAGTGCTCATTTCCTTGCTCTTGTGCAGCTCCTGGTAGTGATGGCTTTCGACAATCTCCGGTCGCTGTTGTCCCAGCTGCTTGAGGGATTGATCAATGTGCGCCGAGGAGTGATGCACCTCTGTTTGTGGAGCATTACCTTCGTAGGAGTTCACTTGGGATGTGGAGGTGGTGGTAAAGGTTTGCTTCTTAATGGTCACGCGCGAGGACTCGGTGTTGTGCTCTTGGGTCATTGTCTGCAAATCGCTGGAGGCGGGCAGGCCGCTGCCAATGATATTCAGGAAGGCCACACAGGTTGCCTTGCCTGCCTCATTCTCGGCCACGCAGCTTATCTTGCCCACAGCATCGTGGGTTAGCTTTTGTATGGTCAGCACCTGGCGATCACCGCTGGTGGACACCAAAAAGTTGTGTCCATGCACGGGCTGATCATTGAAATACCAATGCACCTTCGGCGTGGGCTTGCCAATTACAATGCACTCAAACTTGACCACATCATCAATCTGCGCCTGCTTGTCACTGAAAAGCTCCCTGAACTCGGGACAGACATGCCGCTCGACGATCTCCACAGATGATTGACTGCCGCGACGATTCTCGGGCGCATTCACGGTCTTCACAATGAGATGTGAAAAGCATTTGGCATCGCCCGCATTGTTCGAGACCTTGACAGTGTAGACGCCTTTGTCACTGGCACCCACATTGTTTAGGATCAGTTTGAAAATGCCCGCAGCGGCATCGGACTGTGTGGTAACGCGTTCATCCAGCTGCAGCTCCTTGTTGGTCAGATACCATTGGGCCTTGAGCGGCTGATCGCCGCTGGTTTGCACCTCCAGCACCACCTGTTCGCCCTCATCGGCGAGCACATCCGAGAGCAACCTCTCAAACTTGGGCTGCGTGTCCTTGGGCAGCGATTGGCGCTCAGCTTGAGCTCGGGTCGCGGGCTCAGACATGTTCAGTGGTGTCACTTTTAGATCACAGCTGCTGGACGCTTCACCCGCCGAATTGATGGCCACCACTTTGTAGTGGCCCGCATCCTCCTGATACACTTCCTGTATGAACAGCGAACAGCGATCGCCCTGGAACAGCAGCTGAACATCCGCGGACTCCTTAACAGGTCGCTCATTATGATACCAAATGACCTCCGGCTCCGGTTGGCCCACAATCACGCAGTCCAAACGCACCGGCTTGCCCTCGAATATGGACACATCCTTCAGCGGTATATGGACCGCCGGCCTGATCGGCTCAATATCGCTGGCCATCTCGGAATCGGACGTCTCGTTTGGCAGACGACCCTTGACAATGATATTGCAACTGGTGTAAGCCTCGCCAGCCAAGTTTTTAGCACTCAACACGTAGGATCCGGCGTCGTTGGGATAAGCTTGCGGGATTATTAGCGTAACGCGGCCGTTTTCGTACTGAAATCAAAAAAATTGGAAAATTCAAATGTGTAAGGCATTGGACTGTGGTGTATTATTCACCACTGTGGTGAATATGCCAAGACGAGGCCGTGTTGGGTTCTAGCTTATGGTTCTAGCCAATGCTTTCAATTTGTGCCACTTTTTGTGTTCGTACTTGTTTTCTTTAATTTTTTGTATTTTTCTTTTTGCAATTTAATTTTCATTTTCATTTTACACCCAACTCAACTTATTTATGTTTGGCCCGCGGATGTGCGATGTGAGCGCATCCGGCGAGGGAGCCTACTATGTATTAGCTGCCTCATATTTGTCTGACGCGCTGTTTATTTTCCATTTGGGGAAAAGCCAGTCGGGCCATTGTTTTTGCCCCAAATTGCAGGAAGCGTCTGAGTGTACAGGTGTTGTTCCATTGGGGTGGGCCTCTCCCATAGAACAATCAAATAATCGCATAAAATCTATACAATCGCTTAATTGTTTAATCAACTAAAGCGCAATGAGATCATGTTTTCGTTTTGTCAAAATGGCAATTAAAAGCTGGCCGGCGTAGCAATGAAATCATTTTGCCAACGTTTTCACTCTTCATAAAAATCAAAATTTAATCAAATATATGTGTTTTTTGTTTTGTTTTTGTATTTTGAATATTCTACATATACAATGTCTATACATATGTTGCGCTGAAAAATGGCGCCCACAATAAACAAATTGGCTGACAGCGCCCACGATGAACCACAATGACTGTGGTGAATTGGATTCGCGTTGCCCCACGGCTCGTTGCAACGCGTCCCAAAGATCGAGAGATGCCAAAAATTGCAGCCATTATGGCTATAAGGCTATAATGCAATGGCATCAGCTTCTTAGCCTGTAATTTATAGTATTGCATAGGCATGTAGTGTGTGTACTAGGCGGTGGCGTATTTTTAAAACATTTGCCTTGAATTTTTCATATTTTGCAATTAGATACAGAAGCGCCAATCTAATGATGCTAATGATGCCACATGCCCCACACCCCGACCCGCTTCCACCGCCGCCGCCTGGAAGTGGAGGCACACACGCAACGCTGACGTCAGCAACGAAAGCGAATCAAGAAATTAAACATGTTCATTCAAAATTCTATGGAACTCTATACGTACAGTGGAATATATTTTATATGTACATATATGTAGTATATATACATATGTACATGGAACGCCCACCTATCCGCAACAGCCGCAAATTTTGACTGTTTTTTGCTGTTCCAGCAAAGATTTTTGTATATAAACAATTAAGGTATATACATATATATATATCTGTATATATCTTTTTAATTTTTGCCATAAATTGTGGCAATTTTTTCGCAATATGTATATTTGCTTTAAAGAAACGAAAAGAGTGTTACAATGCGTATTGCGAATAATATAAATAAATTTCAATTTGAGTGAATTTAAGGCTTGAAGCACTGTAAACAGCTGTGAGCTATAGAAAATATGTAAGATACTATAAGAGAAAACTCTTGGAAAATTACGTAGAATGGAAGCACAAGCATACACGCAGAAAAGTAACTGCCATAGAACGCAGAATATGGACTTATAATAAAGATACCCCTAAAATAATTTCTAAATTTCATAAATATATATTTATAAGGGTATAGAAAAGTTGTAAAACTCATATAAAATGCCATAGAATTCAGAAAATGGCACTATAATAAAGATAATCCGAAAATCCAGAAATAATTTCTAAATTTCATAAATATATTTCCTAAATTCACAAAAAAAGAAAACTATAAAAAAGTTGTAAGATATAAGACAAAACTCTTCGAAAATGACATAGAATGAAAGCACAAACGTACACGCAAAAAATAAATACCATAGAACTCGGAAAATCTACATATTATAAAAAAAAAAACTAGAAATAGTTTATAAATTCAATAAATATATTTATTAAATTCAGAAAACATTAAGGCTAGCTGTCTTTGTCCAAAAAAGTATGGCGACTTTCTGCATTTTAGGGCAATTATTTTGCTAAGTGTATTTTTTGCTCGTTCTTAGCCACAAACTGAACATTTTCTAGATATACTAAATTATATCAAAAGATTTAGCTGTCAGTCAAAGTATTTGAAAAACTGGTACTCACTTTTGAGTCGCGTGGCTGAAAGGGTTTGCCATTGTGTATCCAGCAGATATCAGGACGCGGTATGCCAGTGACAACGGCCTCCAGCTTGATCTTCTGGCCAACGCGGGCCATAGCATTCTGCAGCGGCATCTTGAAGCAGGGCAGCTCAGTGGGCTCCAAAGCTGCAAGTTGTGCGTGAGAGCGAGAGAGAGAGAAAGGGGAAATGTTTTATAACGATAGTTGATAGTTTACTTTGTTAACACTTACGTTCCACAATCAAACTGGCCGAGCAGTGTTGAATTCCAGCGGGATTGGAGGCGCTGCAGGTGTAGACCGCATCGTCCTCCAGGAAAACCTCATCGAAGCGCAACGTGGCCTCGCCATTGTTGTAGCTGATGACATAGTCCGGCGAGTCGTCGATGCATTTGTCATTCTTGAACCACTGTACGGTGGGCAGGGGCACACCGCTGACCACGCAGGCAAACTGAAAGGCGGTGCCCTCGGTGGCCTTGCCGCTCTCCAGGAAACGCACAATGCTCGGCGGCACCAGCTGCAGCTCGGCGGCGTGCTCACGCACCGTTAGAGTGGCATTGGTGTCGCAGGTGCCCACCAGATTGGAGGCGCGGCAGCTGAAGCGTGCGGTATCGGCGGCAAAGGTTTCCTCGATCACCAGACGACAGATGCCCTTGTCAAAGCTGGTCTTGTAGTCTGCATTGCTCTGTATGCTGATGCCATCCTTGAACCATTCCACGTTAGGCTCCGGTGTGCCCGTGACCTCGCATTCGAACACAAAGCGATCGCCCTCGCGGGCCAGCGCATCCTTAAGGGGGCGCACAAACAGCGGGGAGGCATAGCGCAGCTCGGTGAAGATCTGATTCACCTGGATGTCCTTGCGTATGTTCTCCGTGACAATGCGTTGCTGATCCACCTGATCGCGTAGCGTCTGCAGTCGCATGATTTCCTCCCGCTGTATGCGAGCCTCCTCCTCGCGCTTGTGCCTGGTATCCTCCTCGCGCTTCAGCCGGGTCTCCTCTTCGCGCTTCAGCCGAATAACCTCTTCCTGCCTCATGCGGGCTTCCTCCTCGCGTTTGCTCTGCAGGCGAGCCTGCTCATCGCGCAGCGCCTGCATGCGCAGCTCCTCCTCCCGCCTGGCCATGTCGCGCAGCGCCTGTATGCGCTGCTCCTCCTCGCGAGCGGCCTGCTCTCGAGCGTATTGCTCCCTGGCCGCCTGCTCCCGCACTGCCTGCAAGCGGGCCTCCTCCTCGCGCACCGCCTGCTCCCGCAGCGACAGTTGTCTGGCCGCCAGCTCACGTTGCGCCTGCTCAATGGCCGCCTGTTGACGTTGCGCCTCCAAGCGTGCCTGCTCTTCCCTTGCCAGCCGCTCCCTGGCCTCTGCCTCTCTCATCGCCTGCTCCCTTTCAACCTGATCGCGCGCCTCCCGCTCACGCTGCTCCCGCTGGCGCTGCTCCTGCTTCAGGCGCTCCTGCACAATATTTATGTCCAACTTCAGCTTGATGAACGATTGGAAAATGTTCATCACATCGTTGTACAGTGTGGAAACCTTGCTCATGTCGTGTGCGCACTGTGATGCGCTGTCGAGCTTGGAACGCAGCGCCGATTCCCGACTGGTCACATACTTTTCAATATCGTTGACCAGATTGGAGGCTTCGACAGGATCCCGCAAGTAGGGCACCTTGTTGGAGACGCTATTGTAGAAGTAGCTTATCTCACGGTACTCCGCATCGATCTGTGGAAGCAATAAAAGATTAGATAGCAGCCATTATCCTTTTATCCTGGGCTTACCTTCTCGATAACCTCGAAGAACTCGTTTGCCTGATTCAGGCTCTTTCGTTTCTGCTTCACTTGCTCCTTGAAGCCCTGCCATTTATCGTTGAGCTTGCGCAGCTCGTCCTTAACATAGGATTCGCTTTCGGGATTGCTGATCAGCAGCTGCTGGCTGGTCGACTCTGTAAACTTTTCGATGCGTTTCTCAAGCAGCTTGGGGGAGCGAGGGAACAAACATGAAAAGGGAAACAAAAACAAAGTTAAAAGGCTGCCAAAAATATCACAGCTCTCTAATTAACCCATTAAGCAGCAGCTAAAACAAATGTCTGGGCAAATAAACAAACACACGCACAGCAAGTGCAGGCCACAAGACGCAGCCAAACAACTTAGAAGATACTTTTGTATCTGCTGCGAAAAAAATCCATAAAAATCAGAACGTCAAAAGCAATTTATAACAGCAAATGCGCAGCTAAGAGGAGTGCATTTCATACAACCAAGTGGCAAGCATTTAGAATTTGTATCTCTAGCTGAGGACTGTCGACTGTAGCTGTATCTGTATCTATAGTTTGTAGCTGTATCTGCTGCTGTATCTGTATCTGTATCTGTTTATGTGGCACTGGCTGCACACAAGATGTATTTCTCAAGTTTTTAATTACAAACTAACGACAGCTGCCGCTGTCCGTTCAACGCTGCTGACAGCGACAACATTTTGAAAGTTAAATTTGTATTTATTTTCGAAATGTCTCAACGCTTTTGGAAATTTGATGAATGTGCCGGGGCTGGCTGCGACAGTGTGCTGTGTTGAGCTGTGACCACCCATAAGGTTCAACAAGCAAATGCAATAACTCTATCCACATGCCACATCCATATCTCTGACTACCTCAATGTTGTACGCCGTTTGGCCCCAACGTCGCTGGTGTTGCGTCGATTTCAGAAACTTGGGCATTGAACACTAGAAATTAATGTTAGCTTTATATATAAACTGCAATTGTTAATACCAGACACTATTGTTCTACCCCACATCAATTGGAAAGTTCACTCACCTCTATGGTACGTTCAAAGTACTCAAATGCCAGCGATGTTGTCTTGGCAGCTGCCAGACTATCCACATTCTGTCCATTAATATCATGCAATTGCTTGCTAACGCTGTCCAGACTGCGATCAATATCCTCCAGATCGCTGCGGAATAGCTCGATCTTCTCTAGACGCTCCAGCGTCGACATTCTGGCGCTGCTATTCGACTCGAAATGAATGCGCAAATTCTCCAACAACTTCAATATGCGATCCGTGTCGATTTCCCTAGCGCCCGGCGGCTCCAATACGCGCACCCGATCGATCAGCAGTTCGGATTGTGTGATTAACGATCTAAATTTATCCATGCACTGATCGCGGAATTTCTCATGCTCGGCTATGGTGCGCTCCACGCCCGAAGACGTGCCCGTTTCCGTTCCCGTTCCCTGCTTGGCAAAGTATCCATCGATCTCTCGACGCAACTGCACAATGTTCTCGAGGAACTGTAGGACACTCTCCAGTAGCGTGCGATAGTCGTACTTGATGCCATCCAACTTGGCCTTAAGCATGCGCAAATTGTTGATCACCTGCTCGATTTTGGACAAGGATTGTTGATCCTTTGTCTGTATGCTAAGCGTCGTTTGTATGCGCTGCTGTATCTCCTCCTGCGCACGCTCAATGTCCTGCGTGACATAGGAGAGCTTCTCGCGCGTGCTTAATAGCAGCTGCTTGGAGTCCAGGCTGGAGGTGCTGAACACGGGATACAGCTGGGTGTCCACCTGGGTGCTCTTGGCCACGGTCTGTAATAGAATAGAATTGAGTTTACAGTTGGGTAAACTTAGCTACAATCGTACCTCCTCGTTATCACTCATGACTTTCTCTAGTAGATACTCCACTTCGCGCTTCTCTGCAATGCTCGTTGTCCAATTCTCCAGTCTGCTCGTCACGTCGACCTGACGCTTACTGAAGCCGTTCAGCGTCTCT
Organism: Hirtodrosophila confusa; assembly: GCA_035043065.1. Lineage (NCBI taxonomy): Eukaryota > Metazoa > Arthropoda > Insecta > Diptera > Drosophilidae > Hirtodrosophila > Hirtodrosophila confusa. Next base: position 10,327,993 of record JAWNNI010000213.1, on the reverse strand, counting down.
TCCACTGCCTGCACTGAGGATTTCGTCTCGAGATATGGATCCACAATCTACGCAGCGATGTCGTTAAAAATAGCATAAAATAAAATCAGTTTCAGAATTTGTTTCTTTCAATTTCAATTTCTTGTTTTCTATTTTTTTTTTGCTTTCTTTTGTGGCTTTTTTTATTTTAGTTTTGCGGTTGCCTTTTTGGTTTTCTAAGTTTCTTCCTCAAGTGTCTGACTGACAAGTTGGAAAATTCGTGGAAAGCGCGGCACGTGGCACGCATCTGCCTTTGGCCAGGGTCTGACGCGTTCTGCCGCACCAGAGTCCAGAGACCAGACCAGGCCAGAGATAGGTCTCTCTATCTATAGACAGTCAGCGCAAATTGCCTGCTTTTATTTATGGACTCGAGTCGACTCGACTCGACTCGACTCGACTAGAGGCGTCGCCAGCCAAGCGAATTTTCTAATTTCAAATTTTCTATGCGGCTGCTGCGACGCCCCTTCCCCCCTTATTATATCCACGCAGCATGTAAGGGAAAAATGGTGTTGTCATTTTTAATATATGTTTATGGTGTGCTATGGCCAACCAAATCATATTGTTTTGAAATTTATGTGCTAGCGCGAGGCCAGGTAAAATAACTTGGCTTAGATGCATTGAATATGCGATATTTCTTAGCCCTTTATGGAAATGGCTTAATAAAACACTTAACACTTAAAAAAGTAGACAGTGTTGAAGGAGTTCTGGAGTAGCTGCTTATGATGTTTTAAAATAAACAGGAAGTTCAGAAAATATATGAAAAGAAAAGTTAAGCACTTATTATACTCTTTTCTTTTGTAATGCAGCAAGACTGTGTCTTGGTTGTCTTTCTTTAGAATCATACTTTATGTTATAGTTATAACACCCTTTGGGGAAAAAGCATAAACAAAGGCAGCAACCTCTGTACTTTGGCTGTTGTTGCAGTTTGCGGCGTAAAAATAGCTAGCGTTGCATCATGTTTGAGCATATTAGTCTGGTCTGGATCTGGCGGATCCGACAGATCTGATGGACGGCGTGCAAATGTGCAAGCTGTCAGCAGCTGACATCAGCAGGTTAGTAAAAAAACAACTGGAGAAAAACACATGCAAGAAAGCTCTGCCCGGACATTAGAGAATTCCAAGAAACTAATGCTAAAAGAGTTGGCAAATATTGAGCATAGTTAAGGATAGCGCTACGGACTTTCAAGTTGATGAATCGCTGGCCGGAAGACTTCAGCTCCGCGTAGCTCGTGGCAATGTTGGCCCATGTGGCCTGGAGGAACTGCAGCTTGTGCTCGTCGGGCGTTTGATGGAGCTGACGCTGCAGGTGATCCAGCTGACTAGACAGCTCGTTGGCCTGCTCGAAGAACATAATGAGCAGGGAGACGTAGTCAACACGTTTCAGGACCAGATCCTTAAGCTCTATCCAGTGCTTGTGCAGGGCCTCCGCCTTGGAGTCCACATCGTAGCGCTGCTGTGGACTGAGCGACTCCAGATGCTGTTTGATGGACTCCAGCAGCAGATTAATCAGCTCGCCTTTGATCTGTAAACGAATGAAGTTAGTTTCTTCGGTTGCAAGAATGGAAATCTCTTGGCGTACCTCCAGATCCTGCATGAGCTCGTGATGCTGCAGCAGAAACTGCTTGGCCTGCTGCAGATTGCGGCCCATGTTGACGCTCTGCTGCAGCTGCAGCTGGCCGGAGGCACGCAGCCAGGCGAGCAGCTCGTTGTGTTGCGAAAGGAACTCGGACAGGGCGCGCTGGACGCGCTGATGATCCTCACTGCTATGCGCACAGATGCCCTCGATGTAGGCCTTGCGATTCTCCAGCTCATCCAGTACGCGTTTAATGCCCTGAGTCTCCGGCTGTGTGCGTCCCACTTCGTCCAGTATGCCATAGCCCAGACGCAGTGGCTCCTCGGTGAAGTTGCCCACGTCTCGCGATACCTTGGCAAACATGGCATAACTCTCTGGCGAATTGGGCGGCAGCTTGACGCTGGCCAGCTCCAGTTCCAGCTTCTCCAGCACGCTGAGCGTGTGCTCCGCCTTGGCAAAGAAATCGCGCGACTGCTGGAGCCAGTGTTCCCGCTGATCCACCAAATCCAGATGCTCTGTGCAGCCACTGAGCACGGCATAGGCCCGAGCGCAGGCCTCCTCGCCGGCAAAGTGACCGGAGGCCTGGACCTTCTCCTTGGCACGCGTAATTTTCAGGGCGCGATCACGTAAGAGGAGCGCCTGTTGTTTCCACTCCCGATACTTGAGCAGCATCTGATTGGCCGAGTGCTCGCACTCTCCCAGGCTGTACATGGTGTTCAGCTCGTGCCTGGCCAGCTGCAGCGCCGACTCCAGTTCGACTAGCTCCCGGCCCAGCAGCTTCAGGGCCAGACACTGCTCCAGCTGAGTCTTGCGGGTTTGCCAGGCCAGCTCCAGGGCATTGCGACGATCGTGCAGCGCCTCTAGCCACTGTTGCACTTGGTGCACTGCCCGTGTGGCATCACGTTTGATGTGCTCCGGCCGCGTGTCCAGTGTCTCGAGCTTCTCCAGTTCCTGCAACTGTGCCAACAGCTCATTGCCATCCTTGAGCGCCGCCATGACGCCAGTCAGCATATCGATGCGCAGCTGTTTGAATTTGTTGAGGAACTCCTGAACGCCACCCACCTCGGTGGGCAGCATTGTGTCGCTGCAGGCCAGCTCCAGCTGATCCATGCGCCTGAAGCACTGCGTCATCTTGTCATGAAACTGTGTGCACAGGTGCAAAATGTGCTGGCGATCTTGCAGAAGATTCAGTATGTCCTGCCAAATGATATTCAGTGTGTCGGCCATGGCATTCACTAGCTCCGAGCTGATGCGTTTGCTGGCCAGCAGTTTGTCGGCCTTTTGTACGAACTCCTCCATGGGACCAGGCAGATTCTATAAGGCAGAACAGTCAGTTATGCAATTGCTGTTTAGATTATTTCAATTAAAGTTACCTGTAGATTACGTAGCGTCTCATCGTGCTCCCTTTGCATGTGCAGCGATTCATCCAGATTATCGCCCAGCGCTGTGATCTTTGGCTCCAATTCCACAACCTTGATGTATATCTTTTCAGGGCTCTGGAAAGGTTGAAAGACAATCGTATACAAGAAAGCAATGACAACAAAACCCATAAAAATCCAATTGAAGGTTGACTGCTTGAAATTTTAGACCAAAAACCTAATCAAATACTGACACTACACGTAACTTTCCCGAAGAATTAGAAATACAACTATCTTTATTTATTTATAAACAGAAAACAAGCGTATTAAGTAGGATAACATATATATACTTAAGTTGAGACCCTTAGCAGTTCTCTCCTGAAAATGTTTGTAAAGATCCTAGGTTCACAGTAAATGTTTTTTTTATTTATTTCAAACTGCCATAACTTTGCCAAAATTAAACCATTTTTTATGCGCAATGCATTTTAGGTCATGATTTGTCCTTTAAATTGATTTGGCATTTTAAATTTATAAGTTTTAGAAAAAATTTTTTTGCATTTTTTTTTGTTTTTACATGTTTACCCCTATAAAATTTTGAAAATTTTTTGAAAAATTTCAAAGTTCTAAAATGCGCTGTATAATGATTTGAGGCAACAAAATTAGTATATATTTATTTGACATTTCAATTTTATTCATTGTCCCCTTTGAAAAACAACCATATTTCTTAAATCTACCACAAAACATAGCTTAGGGTTAGAAGAGTATTGTGTACTGTACAAGAAACTCTTTTAAGATCCTTCCTCAGTTATAAGATACTTCATAAGGTTGAGGCCCATTTTTAGTACTCCTCTGAAAAACAACTTAATTCCTTATTTCTGCCACAAAACTTGGTATATGAGTCTAGGGTAAATGGTTTATTGTGTAAGGTATGAGAAACTTTACTGAGCACCTTTCTTAGCCAGCCACTGAAATACTGTTTTACATATTTTAGATCTTATCTTAGTACTTATAACCCTCAGCAAGGGTCTACAAATATTTATGCTTAGCATTTTTCACAGTCACGTTCACGGCCTCAGCTTCAGTTCAGCTTCAGCTTCAGCTTCAGTTTCAGCTTAAGCCTATGCCAATGCTGCGTTCTCATTCATGAAACTTGTCGTTGACATCGTCTCAGATCTTGTGGAAACCTGCTTAGACGACGACAATGCTGCACAGCAGCTTCTAATTTTGGTAGTCGGCGAGTCATCGATGCACAACAACAACAACAGAAGCTCCCAAGCTCCATTGGAGCTCTGTGTGATTGCAATGAAGGTCAGCATTGGCTTTATATGGTAATGGCATCCGTTAGTTTTTCCTGTTGGGATGCGCATGTGTTGATATGTATATGCTTGTTGTTGTTGTTGTTGCACACCACCCACCCCCTCACCCGCTGTCGCCTGCTCACATATTTGGCCAGAGTTATGTGGTTCTAGTCGCAGGCAGACGCAAAAGTGCCACATGCCACATGTCGGGGTGCAGGAGGGAAAACCACTCAGTGAAAGCCACTGCCAACATTTAGTCAGCCCCTGCCCCACCAAATAGTTGAAGACACAACGCGTGGGCGTTAATTCGTTTGACAGTCACGATAATGAAATGTTTTCTTATAGGGCACGTCGCATTCGAAACGATTTCGGAGACGTAACGAGAAACGTCACAAAGTCTTTTAACCATTTCGGGTCGGGCGCATCGTTTAGCTGTCTATTAAATTGATCTTTAATTTGTATGCTGAGGGCCCACTGAGCGCACAGCTGCCGTTCCAGCTGTCTACTATGACTCCCGACTCCCGACTCCGACTCCCATTGCATACGCTCAAGATCACCCATCTAGCTAATGACAGTAATCAATCAATTACAATGAAAATTAATAACCGTGCTATTAAACTGAAATTACACCATTGGCGCCCAGGGGCATTCAACATCCAATGTGGCTCTGACCAGCCAGCCTAACCTGCCCAGACGTGAGTGACTTTTCAATATGCATAAATAGATGCATGTGTTGTGTACATATGAATTAGAGCTGGAAAATAGGTTCGCTTTTTTTTGAGGTTATTTTTATTATCGATACTATCGAAACGGCATGGATAAGTCAACAAATTGACATGTATTCATGCCAATCATATATTTAATTTGACAGTCATTGACATGCGTATGTGATGTGTGGGTATGAATTAGACCTGACAATAAACTGTGTCACAATTGATGTATTATTTAAATCACAATCGAGGTTTTTACTATCGATACTATCGAAACGGGGCTGGTTAAGTTAATAAGTTAACGTGTGCTTAGGCCAATCATAGATTTAAAGCCTTAAATCTTAATTTTGGCATTGAAAAACCTCTGTTAGTGATAGGTAGATATAAATTTGAATTCGAAAATACTATGAGACAACTTCAATACTTTACAATATTCCAAATTGTTAACACACCTTACACTATCGATAGCTTTGATTCCCACTATCGTGTGTCTGTTTACCAGCTCTAGCAAACATGTTCGAAGTGCGTATGTAAATAATTCAACTTGGTGTAACGGCTTGGTTACACCAAAATACAAATCACGTCACAGTCGTCTAACTGAAATATGAACCATATATGGTATGACATCACTATAAACAGCCCGACCATATCCAAAGACAGTTTTCATACACACTCGCTATGCATATGGCGCTTCCATTCATTGCAAAATATTGAATCATATTTCAAGTGCCGCTCGCAGCGAGCCATTTAATTTGTGTGCACTTGGCCATTTAGAAAAGAGCTCAAAACTGGGACCCAACTTGGCTTTGATGTAATAAAGCGACGGAAGTTTAAGACGATCATGTCAGTAGGATATTGTTCGCATACAATGATGATATAATGCTGAAAGCCGAAGGCAACAAGGTTCTATGTACATATGTATGTATGTATGAAAGTATTTTTGTACATATTTATGTATGTATGTACGTAGAGCGTCCACTTTAGAGGCGCTTAGCCCAAACACGTTTTTGGCTTTTAAATTAATACTTTGTAGCAGCGGGCAGAACACGATTTCGATATAAAATTACCTTGACGTTGTTATCGTTTGTATGAAATCATTGCGCGTTTTTATAGACCGCTCTGTCATTATATATTGCCCGACTTTAATCCCGATGTTATTTGATCATTTTTTATTTAGCGTGGGCGTTGGCGGACTTTTAGAAAAGTCTGCGATTTCAACTGACAGCAATCAGACAATTGGCAATTCCCGACACGCGACTAACGACAAATTAGATTTAGATTTCGGAATAAGAAATGCGAAGAAGAACACGAACTGCCGTTCACAGCGTTGCCAGACTGCTTCAAGTGCATTCAAATGTTTACAGTCCTTGGAATATTAACTAGTTCCAATAACTAAATCACGAACTGCGGTCAACATTTTTCAGCAAATTCTGGTAAGTTCTGTGTTCTGGAATCCTGGCTTAAAACAACACATTTTGGAAAAAAATTGATTCTTCATCGTCAATTGACAATCTTTCCAACAAAATCAGTTAATTCCGTTGAGTTAAGCTCGTTTAAATGGTACTCAACTGTTTTGTCTATTTATATATAGATAAGTAAACAATTCATATAACTTGTTATTGTCCAGCACATTTAAGATCAATTATCTTGCGAATTTGTAAACATAATTGATCGTTCAGCTTCGTTCTAAATAAGTTCAATTAAACGAGTCATTTAAATAACCGAATGAACTTATTCAGAGATTCATAATTGAAACATTTCAACTGAACAAAAAGTTCTGAATCATGTATGAATAACAAAAGAACTGAATAAAATAGTTCATTAAGTTCACAAGTCAAAAAGGAATAAATAAACTAGTTCATTAAATGGAATCAAAGATCAGGCAACTTTTGCATAAACAGTGTGTCCCCATTTTAATAGATTTTCCCGCTTTGCAAATAGGCAACATTTTCAAGTACAAAAGTCAACAGAATCAACAGAATTTTTGTAAAAAGTGTTAATAAAAACAAACCGCGACTGTCCTTGCTTGATTATTCGCGCATTACAAATGGTATGTTTTTTGAATGCCAATTAAATAACCCTATTGAAAATACATAAATCAAACAATATCAGGCCGGCAAAGGCAACCTCAATAGCTGACGCTGCGTGCCAATTGTGACGCACATAAAACAAAGTTTATACAAATAGACAAAAACTATAAAAACAGCATTAGCATTAGCGTATTGTGTGTGAATTGATAGAGAGCAAACAAATTTGATGGATTGAACAAATACCAATATGCAAATGTATTTGATGTTGTTGTTTCTGGTGATGCTCCAACGCGCTCTGCGCTCCGCTGCGCTGCGGCGTATTGGTTGACAGACGCAAGCTGCCTGCTACAGCTGATCTACCACTGATGTAGAGCACAGGGTTGTCGGTATGGCCGGTTCAACTTGGGTCCAATATTGTCATAGAACATTGTTTTCTTGCCCCTCCCGCCATCAATTTGCATTGGGGCAGCTTTAATGATCTATCAAAGGTTAGCGCACGTCGATCGCGTGTGATGTCAGACTTTGAAGTTCTATAAATATACATAAGATGCAAAATACTACTTCTACGGAAAATATAAACATGAAATATATATTTCAGGTTTCTGTTTTGCTGCTTTTATCGCACTTTCCCAGTTCCCAGGCAGCAGCTAAAATACCCGGTATACACTAGTATTGCGAGTATATGAGAGAGGACACAATCGCGTCGCTACAATCGAATGCAATTTAAATTTCAATTTAATTCGCAGCCAAGCGAAAGATAATTTCTATAATTGTTTGTACAAATTGCTAACCACGACTACAAGCCCGGCATGAAGCCAAAAAGCCGCAGTCGCAGTCGCAGTTGCACTTTCAGCCACAGCGACTTTCATTGAGCGTTTATCGGCAAATATCAGTTTTCATGTAAACATGCAATACATTTCGCATCTTCCAGTACCCAGTACCCAGTATCCAGTACCCAGTTAACAGGAAACGTGCCCGTTTCGCCGGTAATTACAGCAGCTGCTCTGCTCTGCTCCTTGCCGGAGATAACTGGCCAACAGATTCAGCCCCAAACCCCGGATCCCAACCCGAGCCAGCTGAATTTATATGCCGTCTGCCGTCTGCCGTCTGCCTCCTTCGATTATCAATCAGTGCGTGCCAAAACTGTTTTGTCAGTTGCGCTAAGTAGGAGCCGCATTAAGTCCAGCGATAGACGGGCCAGCTGCCAAAGAGATTGGGGCCTGGATGCGTCCCCAGCTCCAACTGGCAGCCACTTGGACAGCGTCTGCTCGTAGAATACATTATTTGAGTGCTGGACATGTTGACAAGCTCCAGCGCCACCTCTTTGGTGTGCATACAACCAGTTAGGGCTGGATAATCAGCTCTATGGTAATTCAATGCGTTAGGTGAATGGCTAACATGAAGCAATCTTAACTGACATTTTAGTGATTTCAACAGCTGATACTTGTATACCTAAAAAAACGGTCTAAAATGTTGAAAACTTACACGTGTAAAGTAGCTTTTATATATATTTTCCTCTTAAATGATTATGCAAAATATTCATAGAATAAATGCAGCATTTGTTTACTAGAAAGCAACAATACAATGCAATTTTTTATCTGGCAGGTGTGATAATAAGATAATAATAAATAAAAGTGAGTCTCAGAGAGAATCACCTTAGTGTAGTCTATAATGGCAAATAAGGTGTGAACTGGCTTCAGTTTTGTTTGCACTTCAACAATTTGCTTAATATCTATAATCAACATTTCACACAAAATAAATATTATGTGTAGGCAGGTTATAAACTCAAATAATAATACTGTAATGGCCTTCGGCTTATACTCAGCTGGGAATCGAAGCTGGATCTTGATAGTCAATTGCCTTAAGAATGATTAAAAATGCTTAGACTAGCTTTAGTTTCGATTAGATATTAGATTCCTTTAGAAAACCTGCGATATTATGTTCTCAAATTATTAAGATTACTTTAGAAAACATGCGATATTATATTCCCCATTATAAAGCAGCTAAAACTGTTCAGATTGCTTTAGAAAACCTGCGATATTATATTCCCCATTTTAAGGCAGCTAAAACTATTAACATTATTAAGTCAATCATTAGTTATATGTAAACTTAGCTAGGCCTAAGGCTGTCAATTTTCTAAGTAGCTCAATTTGAAGGCTTTTCTAGCACAGCATGACTCCGTTTTTGGCTTACTAGGCGACATGCTGTGATTTTTACACCATGACATTCTCCTGTATAATTAAACCGCAAATCACTTGTACAGATCACAGTGCAATAAATCACAGTGACAATAAGGCATATTTCGTGATTTTACAAGCCCATCCCTCGTCGTGGATGTGTGAGAGGAATGCGCAGCTTTTCATGCGTAAATTTATGTGCCTGCCAAACGTCGTAAACATTTCTCTAACTTGGCACACGGCTTTCTTTTGCCAGGCCCGGCTCTGGACTGGCTCTGGCTGTGGCTTTGGATCTGGCTATGGATCTGACTCTGGGCTCTAGCTCACGTTCCAGCTCCAGCTCCAGCTCCAAGTCCAACTGCAACTCCAGCTCCATGTCTTTGGCATTGCGCAGCTGCAGCCGTTTCACCCACGCCAGCCCCAAAGCGACGGCACATAAGTTATGCTCACTCACACAGTGTTAAGCATGTGTATCTGTGTGCCTGCTCATATGTCTGTGCAATTTATGAGTGAAAAGCTGCGACTTTTACAAATGAAAATGCCATAAATTCAATTAGTGCTCTGCCCTGGTCCAGGAGTTGCGCTTCGATTGCAAATCAGAGCAGATCAACAAAAGATACTTTTGAAAAGCGGGTCGCCTTCGCGCACCAATTGCCGCACTCTTCACATCGAGATGGTTTAAGCCAATGCTAATGCCAAATTAATTTTGCGCATTAGTTCCAATTATCGAGCAGCTGGAGGCGTCTGCATGCATGCAACGCGGCACGCTTCAGAGAACTATTTATTTAGAAGCACGCCTAAGTAAATATGTAAATCTTGTCTGCCTTTGAAGTTTTCTTGGTCTGTTTGCTTTATTTTTTTTTTCATTTCTTTTCCTTTTTTCTTTGTAGCCCAACATCATCTGACACACTTTTAATTGCTTGCAGTTAATTTTCGTTGTGCTGACCAGCAAAACATAAAAGATCCAAAGCCTAGAAAAATTTCAATAGCGGCACAAATCCACGGGATCTACCTAAAACAAAAGAATTTGGGCCGAAACTAAACAAACCAAAAGATACAACCAAATTGTATCACTTGTACAACAAATATTTTGTAATGAAATTCTATATACATAAAGCAGTTTGTCCCGACTGACTGACTGTTGATCAACCCATAGATCAATCGGTTAGAGCTAGAGAGCCTACAAAGGTGGAAGTTGTGTTATGAAATCTATTTGTTTATTCCAACTAATTTTTAGTGATCTATATAGAATATTGTATTATACTACCTATTTTTTCGGTTTCGTAACATTCGGATTCCAATTTCGGAATTTTCATTCTTAGGATGGGAAAATGGCTGGAAAACTGGCCCTCGACAGTTTTAAATGTCTTCCGATTAATAATTATGATAATTAACCTCCACGGCTGGAAAGTTTTTAGAAAACTGGGTAGCTTCTGCACAACTGTACTTCGAGTGAGTTAAATGTGAGAATTGGATATGACAAGAATAAATTTGAAGAAATAGCTATGATCCGAGCAAAGCCGGTTATTAGCAGCTAGTCTTTTCATATGGCTTTGGGGCACGGAAACTATTTTGAGTTTGCGTGCAAGAACAAACATTGCGACCAAAAGATATGGCCATAATAGACTTTTGCGTAGATTACTCAAACCCATTGAGATTGATGCGTTGCCCAAGAGTTACATGTGTCTAGTAAATGGATTTTATTGGCCAAGGGTTGGGCATCATTTAGATACAGATACGTGCAGAAGATGCTGAGTTAGATGGAAACATAAAATGTAAATCATGTCTATGAATAACGAGCCTGTTTTCTAAACGTATTGTGAGACGTTGAGAGATATTTAAATGGCCTGAAGGCAGCAGAGAAGGCTATTAAAACAGAAGAAGTTTGGAATATTCCAAGTTCTATTCTCATTTTTTTTTCTTTAAATAATATCAGCTGTTTTTCAATTGCCTTTCAGCACAAAACCTTGTGATATACTTAACAGTCGCAAAGTTAGCAAACTTTAAAAATAGAGTTAAATATTTATCTGTAATAGAAACTTTGGCATATGTACTCCAAGTTATTTGCATAGTTTATGTAAACAGCATGAAAACTTATTGTTACTTAAATCTTATACGAGATGCTTTCCTCAGACCAGCCATAACTTTGTATCTGCTTCCGCCTTGCCTCCCCCGCCAAACTCTTAGCCTAACAATAACAAGCTTAACAATAACAAAACTGAGCTCATCGAGCACAATGTAAATATCTTTAAAAAAAACACAAGCCACGCCTTTTGTTGTGGCGCGTACTTTATATACGTTTTAATATATATAGTATATGTATCTACATCTGTTTGTTTTTTTATGCATACGAAAGTATTTTTTTGAAATTTTTGTATATTTTTTATTGTATTTTTTCCAGGTCTTCTGCTCCTCCTCCGTTAATTTGTTTGCCTGCCCGTCAACAAAAAATGCTTTCGTGTTTGTTTTCAACACTTTGGTGGCAGTTCAGAGCTCCAACAGGTAAGTCTTCTACAAATCAATTAAATTGTTGCTGGCGGGTGGCTGCACAACTTTTGGGATTGTTTTCATTTCGTGGAAAATTCGTGTATATATTGTATATATTGTATGTATATATATATATATATATAGTGTGTTTGCGAGTACTTGCCAAAAACGTGTTGAAAAGCGCTTAACAAAATGTTTTCAACTGACTCATGCATTTTGCAGACGCGCCAACACAAAATGGGATGAAAAAAATACACGCAACAAAAAAAAAAGTAAAATAAAATGAAAAAAATGTGTAAATCAAATCGAATGCTAAACACATGGAGTGTTCAGAATGGGGCCATTGAAATCGTTGGCCAAAAGTGGCACAAAGTGGCCGAAATTTCAATGAGTTTTTTGGCCAGCAAGTTGAATGTTGAATGAAAAAAAAAAAGTATTAATAATAAGAAGCTAAAATAAATCTTCTCGTCGTCTATAATTATTGAATGTTGTCTGGGGCAGGAAACTTGTAGCGCTTCCATTTCTCAATCTCAAGTTCAGGCCACAGATTGTAGCTTCAAGTTCGCTACGCATGTGAGGCCCAAAGTATCTCATTGATTTGTTTGTTGTTTTTGTTCTTGCTGTTCTTGCTGTTGGCTACCCGTTTTCACTTTGTGTAGCAGTTTTTTTGTTGTATTTTGTTGCTGCTATTTTTTACATTCTCTTATATTTTATATGTTTTTTATTTGAGGGCGCTGTCAGGCAGGTAGCAGCTGCGCCTAATTGCCAAAGTATCTTGCAGATACATTTCTTTTGTCACGTTAGAACGCGCACGCTCGCTCTGCTGATGTCAGACAACCTTGAACCTTTTGTTTTAGTTTCAAATACTACGTTCCAACATATGTACAACATTTATAACTGCTATCCGCAACTTTTGCTTTCGTTGTTCTGCGCTCAATGTGCTAATTGGCACGGAAATTATATTGAAGCCGGTTTAAATAACTAAACAACCAGTTTTTGGCTATTAGTTATAAACGAAATAAAAGCCAAATATTTGATTTGTTGCGATAGACCAGCACAATTATAAACATAACAATCAGTGAGCTATTTTGTTTAAAATAGAATTTTATGGAATTGCTGGAAAGCGCAGATACTTTCAGTAACTAAAACGAAAAATACGAAAAGCGGAAATCGAATTGGTATATATAAGCTATTCTAAAACCCAGAAAACGATTGAAAATTTGGTTTGAAATCTTCAGCTTTTGAGCCAAGAAAAGACAGCTATTCAAAAACAAATTCAATTAATACTAAATATCAACAATCAGTAGCTATATGATTCAAAGGCAGGAACAAAAGATCAAGTTCAAATAGTAATGAAGAGTATTCGAAGATGGGAACAGGACTGATTATAATTAATATATGTTGTCAAAGATATTCTTGGTATCTCTTGGATATTCTTGAAAATGTGAAGACTGAGATTAAGTTCAGAAAATAGTATAAAAAGTTTTTTGAAAATAATACGATTGTCATCCCAAAAAGTCTGTTCGTTTTTACATTACATATAAATATTTAGCGAAATATTTCGATTGATCTAACATGATTCCTGCAATCCTTCCACTAAGACTATTTTTGAAAGGTGTATGCTTTCCAATCAGGATATGAAACTATGAATAAAACCATCATCGATAATATGGAAGTTAAAGAAAAACTATCAAAACCCATTGGAATGCGGTCAGCAGAACTGATCGCTTACTGATTAGCGCTGCTTGCCTTGCCTCTGACTGATGTGTCTTTTCCCAAGGACAGTACTATAGATATAATGATTTGAATTAGCTTAGATTCATTTGTTGACAAATATTTGCATATACATATGTATCAAGTCCTTTGACTTAAACAGCACAGTATTTTCATGATTGATTCTTGGAAAACCTAAGTGAAAAGAGACTAACAGCAGCGGAAAAGAGTCAGCGATGAGTTCTGCTGAATGATAGTTATCAAAAGAGTTATCGATAGCGATTGACTAGTTCGCTCCAGGACTCTTCTAAGTTCACCCTATTGACTGAGCTTCATCTTGAGTGTCTGAAGTTTGTACTTGAAGCCGGAGTTATCTTTTGGTATCTGTAACTGTGTCCATGTTGCACTCAAGCAACAAGAACAACAGCAACAGCAACAACAACGACAGCGACAGCGACAGGAACAGGAACAGCAACAACAACTCACTTGCAATAGCGCTATCACCAGCTGTATGGGTCCGCAGCGTACGACAACGGTGCCAATGGTTGTGGCGCGGAGGGAGGAGGAGGTCGTCGCCTGGCTTGGTGTTGGCGATGATGATGACATTGTTGCTGAATAATTGAAGGCGTCTAGCTGGGATTGTGACTGGAACTGCGACTGCGACTGCGACTGCGACTGCGACTGCGGCTGTGCTTGTTGTTGTTGCCGGTTGGAGGAGCTGGCCGAGTAGAGTGAAGACATCGATGAGTCTAACGTTTGGCGACGTTCCATGTTGCGGCTGGTGGAAGTGTTGTTGTCTGTATGTCTGTGTCTGTGTGTGTGTGTGTGTGTGTGTTTGTGTTGAGTGTTGTTGTTTGCTGGTTGTTCTTCTAGTTGTTGTTGTTGTTGCTGTCGGCTTAGCGGCTACGTGTAGTTTTGTATGTTTTGCGTGGGCGCTTTTAATCTTTCCCGTTTAGTTTTCTTTTGTTTTGTTTTATTTTTCTCGACTTTTATTTTGTATTTTGTTGTTTTGTTGTTATTTTTGTTATTTTTGCGCGCGCGTCTTTTGCTTTTAGTTGTTGTGCATTTTGTGTATGGTTTTTAAGCTCTACAATAGGAAACAATGTTGATTTATTTTGTTTTTGTTTGTGCTGCGCTGCGATTCGTTTGTTCGTTTTTCGCGATTTTTCGCGGATTTTTCCACGGATTTTTCGTTTGTCGCGCACGCTATCAACGCTGGCGATCGTCTGACGACCTCATCTCACATAGAATACGCTCCCAGCGCCTCGAGCAAAGCGCAACAATAAAAAAAAAGCCAAAAAAAATAAAAATAAAAATAAAAATCAGCAAAGAACTATGGCAAATAAATCGACTATGACTTCATGCCTTGCGCTGCCTGTTTATTATTGTACATTAAACACAACAATGTCTATATATATGCGCATATAGTATGTGTAGTTGTACCTATACTCATGTATTTGTAGCTGTGCTTTGCATATTGGCCTGAGATACTATTTTTTGTTGCCTTTGATGCGTGCGCTGCGCTGAACTCTGCTCCGCTCTGCGCTGCTCCGCTCCGCTCAGAGCTGCCTCTGCTCGATGACAATGCTCAATTTGCGCTATTTTTGAAATCAAACTAAAACGAAGACTGCGCGTATTGAGTAATTTTCAGATGCTGCTGCCCGCCGCTGTTTGAATAGCCCACATTTGGCGGATGTGCGTCAGGCTAATCATTGTTGTTGTATCCGTAAGATACTCGCCACACACACGCAAACACACACACACATACGTGTGCCAATTGTTGCAATGTCTAAAAATGTTAACCTTTTGGTTTGTTCTACGCTCTCATCTGCTCAATCAATTGCAACTGTTTTGGCTAGCTGAAATTTGAAATTATGGCAGCTTTCATTTATTTTTGAAATATTACGCATACGCAATGTGAGCAGCCCACCCTTACTCCCCCTACCCCCCTCAGTTGCTGTGTGCTGGCATTAGGTAATTTGTATTTTCCTTCCTTTTTGTTTTTGTTGGTTGTTGTTGTCTTAATAGCCAAAACATTTGAAGCGATTTTCGTATGGTGTAATGTAAACTATTTTAATTGTGCCTTTCTGGCCCGTATCTAAAAATAAATAAGGCCATAAAAGTTGATACAGCACATGCCTGGAAATGGGGCGTGGCTTGCCCACAATTTGGCTTCAATACCACCCAGACAATTGTCAAATTTTGACTGACAGCCCCAAAAGTATTAGTCAAAATTATAATTTTTGTATCTCTTTTGGCAGTTTTTGTTTTTTTTTTTTTTGCATATTTTCTATGTGTTTGAGGGTCGTCGCGTCCAACGATAATAACAAATTTAGAACACAATTTGCGCCTCAATATTATAATATATACATATATGTCTGAAATTTGTATTATTATTTATGTAGCATTCAGTGTCATTAGCTGCAAAATTTATGATGCCTTTCGTTAGTGTCGCCACAAATTCATTTACATTTATTTCGATGCCAACATTTTTACATTATACAAAAACTTTATTCGCACATTTTTTATTTGAAAAATATACAAAAACGGAGCCAGCGAATATTGCGAGAAAAGAACGCGCGCGCCGCGTGCCCAACAACCGAACGACGCGAACTTCGAACAAGACTGAGGCCACTGAGGAGCCCAACCGGACGAAGACGAACGCCGATCGGTTGCCAGTTTGGCGGATCGGTAGCTGGTGTGGAGAGCCACTACCTCTACCGGGGCAACCCGGCACTTAACCGTTTCGCTCAGCGCTCAGCGCTTAGCTCTCTTGTTGTTGTTTGCTGTTTACGCTCTTGACGCTCATTGAGCTCAGTTTTGGAAAGCCGGCTGAGCTGGGGCGGCTGCGTTTGTGGGCCTGCCGGGAGGGGCTTTGGGGGGCTGCTGGGGTGACGACATAAATAAACAAGTGCTCTTGGCATTCGCAGCGTCGTTAATTCATGATTTCAATTTTTAATGCCCTGCGCCGGCGAGAGCAGCAATAACAACAACAACAATAATAATAATAACAACAACAACAACTACAACAACTGCATCAGCAACAATGTGCTCAAGTGTAGCTTGTACTTTAATAACAGACGCAAAGAAGACGCAGCAATAATAACAACGACAACAACAACAACAAGTAAGAGTGCTCCAGCCGATTGTGCGCGACTTGGAGATACCCTGTAGCAAAGTCTAAGAAGAGTAAGTCATATTCACATACAAAGACACCCAGCTTTCAAGCAGTGCACACACACTGCTTGCTTCACTCAGCAGATCAGATAATAAACAACAATTATTATCCGATTCCCATACATTTTTTAGGATAATCGGATGAAAAAGTTGAGGAACTTCGGTAAACCCAAACATAGTAAAGCTCTCTATTAAAGAAGAATTCAACATTTGAGCTGTTATACTCATTCGAACAGTCTATTATTCTTTATGTTATGTTCTTTTATGTTCATTTCTTATATTATAAAATATATTTGTTCAAAAACTGAAGGCAATATCTTGTACAACTGAGGTTGTGATTTGAGGGAGTATAAAAAATGTAAGACAGGGTCTGTGGTATTCCATACTCTGATTATAGGGGGTCGTAGTTGCCTCCTTCTTCCTTCCACAACTGTTATAACGCATATTTGTCAGCGGTACAGGGTATAATAAGTGCAGCAGCCGCAAACAAGCTGACTGCAACGAGTCTTAATAGAATGCAACAGGAGGCCGCCCGCATTCAAAGCACTGATCTTGCCCCACCCCCACACCCCTCCCGCTACTACACTTTTCCGCTACTTGAGCGTCCAAAATGCGTGTGGCAGGCGATGCTCGACTGCTGGCCAGGGGTGTGAGGGGCAGATGCAGCACTGGACCGGGGGGTGGGCGGTTCCATTTCGAGTTCGTGCCGTTCGTGTTGCAGTTGTTGTTGTTGTGGTTGTTGTTGTTGTGGCAACTGCAGTTGCCGCCTTGTTGCCAATCAACGTTTTGTGTTATTATTTTGCACCAAATTTATTGAATTATATTTTCAGCGCCGTCTTTTGTGTCTGGCGGCAGTCACGAGAAGCGAGCTAAAGCTGGCGGCAATTTGATTTGCTTGCCACATGGCGCTTGCTTATAGAGAGGGATAAAAGACAGTTCTTAGACCCTATCATACCTAAAATACACACACACACACGCACACGCTTGCCCTCGAAACATTTTCATTGAGATTAATGAGTTATTTGAGTAGCTTGTCTAAACTTGGCTGAGTGTGTGTGTGTGTGTGTTCGTACACTCCCCCTTTTGACACTTCACATTTCACATAATTGAAATCACTTAAGATGCGCTTGTTAACTCTCAGGAACACCCGCAGTGACAAAAACACATTCCAAACAATTATAATCAGGCCTTTGTTTGGGTGTTAATTCACCCCACAGTTGCGCAAGGGTTAAGTTTGGGTATTTTCAAGTCCAGCCTAAAGTTATGCAACACTTTCTAGCTTAAAACAAATAATAATGACAACTATCATAATTTAATAATATTAATTGTTTTGTTTTTCAATTATATATTTTAACATGTAAATTTTGCTATTTTGTGACTGATTAAAAAATAATTTATTAAATTATTAATAATAATATTGTTCGCAACTTTTGTGGGTTACAAATAGAATGTTTTCATGGCTAAAAAATATGAAATAATTAAATAATATGTGTTGCAATCAAATCATAAATAATAAATGCTAAAAGAATTTAATTATTTTGGAATTCTCTAATTATTGCAAGCAAACAAACTAATTGTTTAGGCTAAATTAATAATTTAAATAAATACATTTAAAACATGCACTCATTAGTTTAAAGAAAAACAAAACAAATGCTGAAAGTTATTGCTTAGCTCATGGGCCAATTTAGCTAAAATAGAAACGATCTTAAATAAATAGGAAAATATATTATTTGCCAGCAATTTCAATTGGCAAGAAACGTTGAGAAAACAACAACAAAAGAGCAAAGCAATCAGGCGGGTTACTTGGGGTGGTGGGGGTACGTAGAAATCTCTCAGAGAAATCCCTTGATCGTTTGTTTCGTTATATTCTCGTAATATTTGCTGCGGCGCCAGGCCGCCGGCGGCGGGGGCGGAAGCGGCGTCTTCTGTTCGTTGTTAGTAGCAGCAGCGCAGCTGGCAGCTCTTGCCCGGGCACTCACCTCCGGCGTAACGGCTGTGGAGGCGCCGGGCAGCAGCTCCGTGCTGATGCCGGCGTAGTCCAAGCCGATGGCCTCCAGTTCGCTGTCCGACTCGATGGGATGGGAGGGGAAGAGCAGCAGCCGCTGCTGCTCCTCGTCGGGCGTGGGCGTTACACTTTGGCTATGCAGCTCGGCCACGCCCACAACGCTATCCTGATCATCCTCACACTTCGATGGCTGCAATGCCGAAAAGTAGCTCAGCTCGGAGCTGTCGAAGGACATGTTTACTGGCGACTGCGGCAGCTCGGGTATTTCAAAGTTGCTCAGCGTCGAGTCATCCGCCTCGTCGAAGGAGTTCTTGGCTGAGCCAATGTACGAGCTGGTGCGCCCGGAGGCGGTTTGAAAGGACGACGAATGCGAATTGGGCGTAAAATTGCCCTCCGAGGCGGTGGCAAAGGATTCATCCTCCGTTGAGCGCGATTGCCAGTCCTGCAAGCAAGCACAGCAAGTTGAAATAAAAATGTTAAACATAAATAAAAGCTACACTCAGAGAAATAAATGCCCATAAATGCAGAAAATCGCCTTTAAAAGAAACGATCCCTAGGAGTCAGAAATTAATTATATTTAAAAAAACAATTTCTCAATTTAAAAACGTTTTGTTTTTAGCAGGAAACTTGTTTAAATAAAAAAGTCATAAGAAAAAAGATTTTTAAATAATCTTAATTAATTTTAAATTTATTTTAATTTAAATTCAGAAAAAATAAAGTTAGGCTTAAAACTTCAAAAGTATGGCGACTTTCTATGGCATTTATTTTTCTGAGTGTACTGTGTACCTACCTCGCTGCCAGCTGCATTGCTGCCGAGCTTCTTGTGCGTGACATTGGACAGATCCGCATCCCCGCCGTCAGCTGCTCCGCTGCAGTCGCGAATGACCGCATCTAGGGACTCGGCCAGCTCGGCAATGGCGCCCAGCTTGTGGGAGATGGCGGCGCAGGCGAGCTCATTGCTGCCCGTGGGCGTCACAGTCAGCGTGGCCGGAGAATCGACGGCGGTGGCATCGCTGCCAGCGCTGCCGGCGCTGCTGTTGCGTCCGCTGTCGTGCATTGGACTCGGACTGCTGTCCAGCGGCAGCTCATCCGGCACAATGCTGTAATCACATGAAAGTAAATTGGTTTTAGATTGCAGCAGGGCATCCGCTGTGGCTGTCGAGTCCACTGAAGCGGTGCGTGAGTGCGAGGGCGTGGGCTCATCCGTATCCGTATATTCGCTTTGAGGATACGTTTCACTGTCGTTGCGAATGAGTGCCTTGATCTTGTCTAAGCTATGCACTCCTGGCTGCTCCGCCTGCTGCTCCTGTTCGTCCTCCTCGTAGGTCTCCTCTAGTATAATATCACGCTCTATGGAAGCTTTGGCTATTTTGGTTTTTACACTCGATGTGCTGGCCGTTTCATCATCATCATCATCCTCGTCCTCTTCCTCATCCTGCTCAGTATCCTCGCTGCTCAAATCTGGCATCTTGCTGCTCAAGTTGATGGCATCCAGCAGCTTGGAGAGCTCCTGCGTGGAGGCGCTGAGTGTGTCATCGTGCCCATTGCTCAGATCCTCCTCCTCGCTGGCCAGTGGAGCATTTTGGCTCGGACTGTCCTCAGCTGGCTCCTCATTTGGCGCCTCGTCTACGACTATGATGGGCACGTCTTCGGCTTTTGATTTGGCAAACAAATTACGAAATCTAGCAAACATTTTTGGGCCTTAGAACGACGCGATTCCTCCCCTGCCCGGAAATTAGTTTGACGCGTTTGGCACGCGGCCAGTTAACAATTGTGGGGAGTAATTACTCACTTGCTGGATTATACAGAGAGGGGTGCAGTTGCGGGGGGTTGAATATTAAAGAGACTTCTATAATTAAAGCACAAGAATCAAAGTTCCACTTTGACCCACTTGTTGGCACTGCACAACACGTTTTTCCAGTAAGTTGCCACTATAGATCTGCATATATAGTTCTATATATACATATATATAAATATATGTATGTATATAGAAAATGCCGCCTATTTCTTTGAGTTGACAACTTGACAGCTGCTCCCACTATATATGTACTTTTGGCGTATGTATTTATGTATTTTCTCCGACGATAACAGATTCCCCTCCGAGCAGCCGTAGCTCCGCGCTGGATCACGCACCGAAATAGACTGATGCCATCCAAAATTCTGAATAGTTGGCGGCACTTTTGCTCGGCCTGCTCAGTTTTGTCAGCTTTTATTTTGGTTTTATCCAAAGCGGCAATTAGTGAGATTTTGAGTGTGTTTTTCCTTCCGACTGAGTGAAATTCATTTTGTTGTTGTCTCCGCGCACTCACGCTGCCACTTCAGCTAAGAACTTGTTATTTATTTGTTGTTGCTACACTCAGAAAAATAAATGCCATAGAATTCAGAAAATCTTCATACAATAAAGATCATCCGAAAGGCCAGACATAATTTTGTACTATTTAATAGAAATAATTTCTAAAATTAAGAAATATATTTCTTCAATTATGAACAAAAGTAAGGCTAGCTGCCTTTGGCTACAAAAATGTGGCGACTTTCTGCATTTAGGTGCATTTATTTTTCCGAGTGTAAGAAATCGATAGCTTAGACTATTAATACTATCGGTGCTTATATATGTGCTTATTTTACAATTTATTCATCGACTGAGAACAACTTTAATCACTTTTAAGCAGAACTTAGCGGGAAATATCAGAGCTTTCGCTATGTTTGTTTTTTTCAGCGCTGATAAGTTCTGTTCCGCCAGTTCGATAGTATCAGTAGTGTAAAATATCGATGTAGTCGATAGAAACTATCGATTGTTGTTGCCACTCACCTCTTGCCCGTCAGCGCATCCAGCACAAAGGGCTCCTTGAGACGCTTCTTGAGCAGACGCCCCAGCCTGACCATGCGCCCCACCTCGACCAGCAGCTGCTCCCGCGCCAGCAGGTGGCGCTGCAGGCGTGCGCCAAGGCCGCCGCCAGCTGGCGACAGCTCCGGCGAGGCATCCGCGTCGCTGCTGATGCCGCTGCTGCTGCGATTGTGCTGCTGGCGCTGCTGCTGCAGCTGCGCGGCCAGCTCCTGGCTGAGCAGCGGTCGCAGGTCACGCAGCTGCCTGTAGTAGGCCTCCACGCTGCGGTGGAAGACGGCGGAGACGCGCAGCCGCGTCATCTGCTCCTGGGCAATCGATTGCAGGCTGTGCCAGGTGCGCTGCAGCTGCAGCAGAAACTGCTCCGGCTCCGACTGCTCCAGCTTGCAGCAGAGACGCAGCGTCTGGGAGGCCTCCAGCAGCTGGCAGCCATAGTTGTAAATGCTCTGCAACAATGTGGGGTTAAGCAGTGCCTCCAAAACTGCACTCAGAAAAATAAATGCCCTAATGCTCTTTAAGAGAGATATATATTTCAGAAATTATGAAAGAGAAATGATTTCTTGCTTTTAGTATGACCTTTCTTTTGAATTCTCTGACATTTATTTTTCTGAGTGTAGCTGTCCCAAAAATGCCGATCTCTCTCTCTCTTTCGCTGTTTGGGCCTGTCTAAAAACTCACCCGTCCGGTTTCCTCGAACCCCTGCAGCTCGTCCTTCTGCAGTTGTATCTCGTGTATGTTGCAGCCAACATGGGAGTGACAGCGCAACAGCACCGCGTAGAGCTCGCTCAGCCATTGGATGGCACAGCGCACCTCCTGCTCGTAGCCGTGAATGTGGGTCACCTGCTCCAAGGTGAGCCGCTGCAGCGCCAAGCGCTGTCCGCACACCTGCCGGCGCTCGCGGCTCGCGTCAATCTGTCGACGCAGCTGGGCAATGTCGTGGCTGTAGTCCAGCTGGAGGTCACGGCCCAGGGCATCTTTCACCGGCATGGCCAACATGTCGCTCAGCTTTTCCCCCTCGCGCACAAGTTCGCGTTCGATGTTGCCTGCAAAGGTGTTCAAAGGTTTGAGCTTGTTGCAACTGTTTGTTGTAAGAACAATAACAAGGCCATAAAAACGAATGCTCGTAGACTTATCAAATGGTAAACTTTTAGAGCAGTGATCTTGGGATCGAGGGGAAAAAAGAGTTGTGAGTTTAAAAAATCAAACCCGAAAAAAATTATCTAGATGAATGGAATGCTGTAGAGAAAAAGGATAAGCTTTTATTTTTAATGCTTATCAACAAATTTAAAAATAACTTTTTTTTCGATAGAAAATAGAAATTATGATTTAATAATTAAATTTCAATTTGTATTTAAAAATCATAATATACGTAAATCTTATTTTAAATTTGTATTATAAAATGAAAAATAAAAGTTATATTATGATTTTTAAATAGAAATAGAAATTGAAGTATTATTTCAAAATTTCTTTTTTTCGATCGAAAAGTAAGTTATTTTTAAATTTTTTGATAAAAATCAACAAATAATCTTAATTGTATCATTTTTATTTTAAAAATTATAACCGGTCCCTGTTTTATAGTTCTCATTTTAATCAGAACTGATGAAATGGTGAAAAACTGTAATCAATTCAAATTATTTAGGAGTCAGGAAGGTTTTTTGGTTTCTTGCTGCTTTCAGTATTCCGATGATGACCTTAACTATAATTCAGATTAAAGCAGACCGATCATCCTGGTGATAAATATATGAACCTTCTTTCACCCTTTTCACCAAACAATTCCATATCACTATTATCAATGCTGATTAGTATAAAGAGTCTAATATTGTAACAAAAATGGGGATGCGATGTCAGGTAAAGTTCGTCAAAAGTTATCTAGACTCTTATCTATATAGGTTGTGCGAGTGATAAGCATAGTCGTATCGGAAACTTAAGAAATGATACAAATGAAACTGGTGACTTTGATAATAGAAAGTGTATGAGTTATTGTTGATAGAAGTTTTGATTTCCATCATTTCAGTTCCTAAACATAATTTCATGGGTATTAGCATATTCCTCAACTTGATCAACCAGAGAATAAACCATTTAATAGCGCCAGTAAAAGCTTAAAGGGAAACTAGAGAGGAAATTAAAGCTAGCCTTGTGGAATTACTGTTTTTATGGCCAAAGGTTTGGCCAGAACAGCTGCAGCTTGGGTAGATCAAGTGTCTGCTGCTTAGTTAACTTATATTTAAACTGTCGGCTTAAAAAGCAGTAAAAGCCAACAGACATTCATTTGCAACATCCTACACGACTCGGCGACTTTCACTTGATATCTATACCCATTAAGTAGCTACGATTGCATAAGGTAGCAACTGAGATTGCTTCACTTGGGAACAAGATACATCCATCCGACTGTCATAGAGCTGACACTCACCCAGCAGCTGTTGGCTGGTCTTCAGCTGCAGAAGCATTTCCACGGCCTGTTGCCAGTCCAGTTCGCTGGCCTCCGCCTCGGCTGCTTGGTGGGCTATAAGCAGCTGCTCCTCGAACTGATCCAGCAGACGATGGAAGCGCAAGGCTGTCATCAGGACCTTACGCCTGCGTTCTAGTCGCTCCGCAAAGGATCGGCACACGAACTGCATAAAGTCGCATTGCGAGAGCAGATCCTGACAGGTGGCAACAGCGCGCTCCTTGGAGAACTGCTCGATCTTGTAGAGCAGCTCCGCATAGCAGCCGTAGGTGTCGCGGCACTCCAGCTCCAGCTGATCGTGTGCCGCCCGCAGGGTCTCCGAGGCGCGTATGTCGCCCCCAATGCTGCGCTGGCGACTGAGCAGCTGCTCGGCCTGGTTGAGTATCCAGTTGGTGACAAAGGTCACGCCCTCGGCCAGCGTACTGAGCTCGCGTGCCTCACGCAGCGAGCGCAGCAGCTCCAGCCAGGCGGTGCGTATTGCCGTCTGCTTCTTCTCGATCTCGTTGAGGCGCAGCTCGATGCGGGCCCGCTCGCAGCCCAGATCGGGCGGCAGCAGGGGCTTCGCGGGGCACAGGGCGTTGCCCGTTGTTGTTGTCGCTGAGCTGGCAGCAGCAGCAGCAGGTGTGGCATGTGGCATTGTCGCCTGCGTCTCGTAAACCTCGTTGAAGCGCGTCAAGATCGCATTACCTGCGAGTTGTCGTTGTGAAGCGCAGCAAAGAGAAATGGGAAAAAAGGGCTTAGCATATTAGTTTCAATGAAAATCTCTTTATTAGCCTGGTTAACACATTTGCCAGCGTTTCTATTTGTTCATGCCCTATGTAAAAGTGAAAACCTACGCTTAATTTTGTGCCAGTTTCGTTGCGCATCACAAAAAACAGAAACTGGCTAAGTGAAGGGTCACGATGTAAGCAGAGTCACCCACACAAGTCCCAGACAGCCAACTGAGCTTCAAGTGTGCGGTTTTTGTGGTATTCTCCATTCGAATTCAGTTTTGAGACACAGCACAACAAAGAGCTATAAAATTTGCTATTGAAAGTGTAAGCTACAATTTATAAAATAAATATGGGTGAGATCTTGTTTCAAGAACTAAGCTCAGCGGGAATTTGTATAGATTAAGGAAGGAATGCTATTTTATGCATTCTTAAAACAGCTTAGACCATATGTTCTTAAGCTGGAAAATACTTCTATTTTAGATATTCGTATTCCTAATTTTTCAAATATTTTTTAAGCTTAACATATTTGTTATTTTTACTCCCTGTACCCATAAAATGGGTAAAAAGGGGTATTACATCTGTGCAAATGTATGTAACAGACAGAAGGAGACATCTCCGACCCTATAAAGTATATATATTCTTGATCAGTATCAAAAGAGATTTCGATTTGGCCATGTCCGTCTGTCTGTCCGTCTGTCCGTCTGTCCGTCTGTCCGTATGAACGCGTCGATCTCAGCAACTACAAGAGCTAGAGACACCAAATTTGAAATGTAGGTTCCTGTATACCATACGCAGATCAAGTTTGTTTCATATTTCCGATATCTCCCCCCGTTCCCCCGCAAATCGATTGAAACCGTTTTACAGTAACAATTTTCAAGATATAGCTTTAAGATTTGGCATGTACAATACTTTAGTCTCTCTTAATCTACTGTCCAAATTTCAAGTCGATCGGATAATAAACACGGAAGTTATTCACGAAAGAAGATTCAATGATGCAGCGAGAGGGGGAAGGAGAAGCACAGCCACCAATTAAAATGCCTCGCCTGCTCTGTCGTTTTTGCCGCCTGTGTGTGTGCGTCTTTGTGTATGTATGTGTAAGTGGACGTAGCTGTGATTGGATGTTTTAGACCTGGGTACAGGGAGTTTCGTAGTCGGGTATACTCGACTATAGCATTCTTACTTGTTGATTTTACAAAATTGAAAAATGCGTTTTTTTCAAATAATCTGATAATAATAGGATTTCTATAGGCTTTATTATTAGGCAATGTTCTAAAGCTAGACTTTGCTTTATTTGAGAGCCTAATATAACTCACTTTTTATCAGGTTTTTTTTCTAAATATAATATAAAAGTATTTTTTAATTTGAAAAATCTAAGAAATCAAATTCTATGCTAAGCCTAATGAAATTCTTGGAATATTGGAAATACATTCAAATTCTATTCAATTCAATTGTGTTTTTTAAACTTATTAAACCAGTTTTGAACAGATGGTTATAATTTATAATCCTCGAACTTCTAAAGTATGTCGCTTATTTTGCGTTAAATGAAGATCAATTTAGATCAGAAGTTATACACAAAATTGTTGATATTTTATATTAAAGCTTCTAAGAGTTTCAAATTATCTTTGATGCGAAGAAGAACATTTAAGAATGATTTTATAGAATAACATCTTATGTTGGCTGGCTACTTTTTTTATATTCTTTTTCTAAATAAAATATATAAAGATATCTGTTTTGTTCTCAACGTTCACAAAACTGTCAGTTTCAAGTTCACTTTGCGCATAACTTATTTCAATGTTATCCAGTGTAATAAAAGTCAACCCACAACGCGAAACGCAAAAAACAGAAAAACAGAAAAACAAAAAACAAGTTTGCCAAACATTTTCATTTCTAATTGAAACACGCACACGACTTCATTTGTTGCTGTCTGCTTTTGTTGTGGTATTAACTGTTGTTGTTGTTGTTGTTGTTGTTTCGGATTACTTGTCACATTTGGCTGTCTGCCAACCCGTTTCGATTGTCGCGGCGGCCTCGCGGGGCATTGGAATTATGTTAATTGCTGGCACGCCACGCAAAACGAAAGACTCAGGCAACGAACTTGCCGCTGCCCAGCGCTTACCCCTTACCCATTTCGATGGCTGCCTCAATGCTGCGCTGCACGTGCGTATGCAGCTGAGCGCACTTCTTCAGCTCGACATCCGCTTCCGCCGGCCGCAGCGCCTTGTGGCCCCTCAGCAGCTTTAGCAGCTGCTCCATGGCGCCCAAAGTTAGAGCGTGCGTCTTGCTGAATTCGTCAATGGACTGTGAAAGGGTTGGGGAGGGGATGGTTTAACTATCATTCAGCTCGAATTGCGGCTCACTTACCTTGCGCTGCTGCAGCCACAGATCATAATTGAATTGCAGCGTGCCGCCCAGCTCCTCGGGCAGATTGTGTGGCTCAATAAACCTCGCCAGACGCGCCCTAGACAGCACCAGCGGCTGGCGGGTGAGGGGTGGGTAGAGCGGCTTATAAACTTGGTTAAGTCCCAGTTCATTTGCATTGGGCTTACCTCGCCTTTGGTCTGCGACTTGGCGCATGGCTCCACGTGCTTCTCCCAAAAGCCCTCCGCTCTGACTAGATACAAATCGACGCTGATGTCGCCACCGAAGAGCGCATAGATTTGCCGCACGTGCTGCCTGGAAATCCTCGAGCTGCTTTCCTGGGCGTTGACAATGACGCTGACTCCGTTCTGCAATATGGAGGCACTGGTAGGGAGGGGTAAAAGAAGTTAACAACGCTTCATTAGGCGGCCCATTCAGCTGGCTCGTTTAGCTGTTGATTAGCGACTCCAGATTGGACTCTGGGCCTAATGCCAGTTGATTGATCACATAAACACATGTAGCCATCATTTATTTTGTTGCTAATAAAATGTTAGAAATTTGCATGTTTTCTGTGTTATTTTTTGGTGGAGAGTAAAAGGTTGTAGTCAGTCTATAAAATGTATTGAAAGGTTATCTATATCTTCTATATCTTAGGCTTCAAACCAACACATACATTAGTGTCGCTAGCGGCCTTTACTTTAACTTTGATCTGAAACTATCTTTAACTAAATAAAAGCCTAGTTTATACAATAGAATTAGCATATTCCAAAGATATTTCCTTATAGTTTCTCGATGCCTGGAGAACCCAGCCCAAAGTCAATTCTAATGAAAAGACTTAAATGTAAAGCCTAAATCATCTGCGGGCTATTTGCATATATCTTCTATGCTAATTAGCTCGATTAGCGGTTCGTTTCTTCAGCTTCCCCCCCCCCCCTGGTTGTTCTACTGGTGGCAAGAAACTCACCTGAGCGACCGCTTGAGATAGTCGAGCGTCAGTTGCAGACAGCGTCGGTTCCACAATTGCTGATCATTGAATGCATTCACAACGAATATGATTCTCTTGTCCCGATCGTAGCCCCCAGTTAGATAGGCGCTGCGCATTTGCAGCGCATTCAAGACGTCCTCCTCCATGAGTTGACCAAAAGCAACAAACTCTTTAATAGTCGGCCTTAAACTTTTGAAAGCGTCATTTCTATTAACAGGTTCGTTCGCATACAAAAAGACAAAAGATGCCAAGTTAGAGGTGTCTAAAGGGCAAAAACTTGTACATATGACTATTTGTTTTTCATTCGACGGCCTTTTGTTGTTGAAAATTAATACGAGTCACAGTTAGTGTTGTTAGTGTTTGTGGCAGCAACTGTTGCTGCTGCTGTTGCTGCTGGTGCTGCTGCTGCTGCTGCTGCTGCACAATGCATTTCCAATGCCGTCTCGGAACACGTTTGACAAGTCGCAGACTGAAGACTGAAGCCTGAAGCCTGAAGTCTGGAGCTGAACAAGCTGCACAAGACTCACATGATTTTCACTATTTTCATGTTAGTTTAAGAGTTTGGCTGCCTGTTCGCTGTTTGTTGTTGCTAATGGAAAATTCCAATTTTGCGCATGGCCTTTTTGTTATACCCTTGCACAGGGTATTGGCATTTTGTCATAAAATATGTTACGCGTTGCACTATACGAGTTCAAGCACATAAGCTATATTGTATATTCTGGAGCAGCATCAGCAGCCTTAGTTTGTGGCCCTTTCTTGTTGCAACTTGCCACAGCTTCTACCGTTTGCTGCATATGGTACATATGTGGCAAACAACTGAAACGGATTATTATAACATATAGCTGGCATAGGAACAATTGGTTGAATTTAGATGTCCTAGTCCGTCAGCCACAAACAAATATTAACATTTCCGACGATTATCTTTTGGCTACTCTATCTTATTAATTTTATATGCGGTTACATGAAAACTATCTCTGTATTTGTGGCTTCTACAATACTATTTGAACTTATATTTTAAAGGAATTTTGATTATAGTTTTCCAAATTCCCTTTATTTTATCACATGTCGCAATTTTTGTCACTAAAAACCTTTATTGTTAGTCAACATATCTTAAGCAAACTCTTCAATTCAAAGTTTTTTCATCCACTTTAGATGTTGACTAAATTTAAACACATTAAATCTTAAAGCTGTCATAGAAACAATCAGTTGAAAATGAGTTGTTGTTAGAACAATTTTTTTGTTTTAATAGATATCTCAACGAAACTCAGCCGTTGGCAGTTTTATTATACTTTCTATTGTTTAGTTAAAATTCGTTTAAGATCTGATCACTATACCATATAGCTGCCATAGGAATAATCAGTCGAAAATAGAGTTCTTGCATGAAAAGTTTTTCTGCAGGAGTACATCCTGTCTTTTCTTAGGGTATTTAATCTTCGGCGTTCCAACTGCCTTCTGTTTTTTTTGTATTTTGTATTTTTGGAAAATTACTTGACACAAATTGTAGTCAACGGGGAGGCCGCTAAACTTTTTCTATGCCAGGCCAAAAAACAGCTGCAGCTTTGGCTTAATTTGTTGCCGAGTGATAAGGGGCGTGGCAGCATACACACACACACACACACACATACACACACAGGCACACTGGTGCTGAAATCCTGTTTCTGTAGTCTATCTTACAGTTATGCGTAAATGACTCTAAAACTTGCTCCGTTTTATGGACAAGAATTCAATGTAGCCGCACGGCAATTTGCAGCAAGCAGTTGGCAACCTGTTGCCAATCTTGGCTGCAGCCCCAGTAATAATTGTCAAGACTGTTCAGCTGACTAGCGGTTATGGGCCGCTGCCTCTTCCGCATTGAATTACAATTAAAGGCAACAAAAATTGCTGCAGTAGCTGCAACATGAACAACAACAACTTCGACATTAACTTCAGCAGCAACATGAATTTCAAGTTTCAAATGTCAGCAAGCAATTGAATAATATGCCTTGGCAAAAAGTCAGCAACGCGGCAAAAATCCGAATAAGAAATGGAAAGATTATAATTTAAAGAGACGTATGCCCCCCGCGGGCTTGAAGTGCCCCGCTTTTGTTTGGGGCACACCTTTTCAGGGGTTTCCGTGGGGGGTTTTAGGCCTGGCGGCGCGTAAAAAATGCTACTAAAATAGACAGAAACCAAGAAAACAAATAACGTAAAAGCAAACAAAAACCGTTTTAAGGTTTCGTAAACTTTCTTGAGAACTCTTTTTGTTTTTTTGTATTTTTTGTATTTTTTCTGGCATACGGTTTTATGATATGACGATAAGATCTATGCGGGGCAGGCGAAAATGAGCGACGTCTGTGTTCGGGCTGTTAAATTAATTGAAAAGTTCAACTGGCAGCAGCAGCAGCACCAAAAAACAACAAAAATTGCTGAAAACCCATTAGCATTTCGACCAAGAAATTTGTTTTAACAGCTGACAAATGTTGCCTCGCTTTGCGTTGCTTTGCTTTGCTGTTGGCTTCATTACAATCTTTGGTCAATTAATTATTTTCGGGTTTTTATGCAGCACTTAAACTGTAATTTGGCATTAATTTTCCATTAAATGCTGTGTGGGCAACTTTTTGGGCCACAACAGCTCACATACAAGTCTCTGTTTTTATTGACTTTCAAAAATTGCACTTGTAACTTGGCTGTGGCATACCAAACTCAAGCCCGACAATCCGTATCTCTGTATCTGTATCTGAACAGCGACAGCCTCCTCGACCGACATCCAACAGTGCGCGCGATCAACTGAAGTTCGTTGTATCTTGTAGGTTGCTTTGGCGCCTGCGCTACCCGCCTTGCAACCCGGTTTGAGCTTCAGGTCGAGGTTCGACACCCATCGCGTGTCAGCTGTTCTGTTTTTTCCTTACTTGTGTGTTGCATATCAATTGAGACTTTGTAGTTTGTTGTTTGTTGTTGTTGTTGTTGTTGTTGTTGTTGTTGTTGCTGACTGGCTGATTACTTGCACGCCTTGCCCTTTTTCCCTTGGATTGCATACAATAAAACCTGTTCACATGTGACGCGAAGTTGAGGTTTCTTTGCCGCCTGCTAAATTAAAACAAAACATGCGTTTTGTCTGCTCTTTCTGTGATATCGGAGTCTGCGCTTTCTTATGACCCCAAAGATGATCCATTAACTTTGTTGTTTGCTGTGAACTTGCTTAAAAGAAGTTTTGCTGCTTTCGACACAACTTTAAGACAATTACTTGTTTTAAATAAGCAATTTTGATTCAATCCAGTTCTAGCAATGCCAATTTATGTTACATTCTCAATGTAATTTAATGAAAATCCAAAGATTAAGATTTCAAAACATACCATGAAATCATTATCATATGAATTAATTCGTGGGAAAGATTAAACGCAAACTTGCACTCAGAAAAAGAAACGCCCTATAAAAGAAAATTGCCCCAAAATGAAAATCGCCCTAAAAACCACAAATATTTTCTATTTTATAGAAATAATTTCCAATATTAAGAAATTTATTTCTTAAAAGTAGAAATGCAGGCGCTAAATCACAATCCCAAAAATATAATTTTATTTCTAATTTTCAGAAATATTTTCTATTTTTAAGAAATATATTTCTGATATTTAGAATTTTTTTCTAATATTTAGAAAACTACGCTCAAATTTAGAAATTATGACCTCAGTTTTTAGAAAAACGAAACCATGTTATTTAGAAAATGAACTTTCTGAAAAAGTATGGCGATTTTCTGAAATTTAGGGCATTTTTTTATCTGAGTGTAGTTATAATTTATGAAATAAGATCTTGCATTAAAAGTATTAATATAGTATGATTTCAAGGCCCTTAAGATTTCAAAATGTAGCTTAAAATCAATGGCATATGAATTAATATTCTTGGGAAAGATATTAGTAGGTACTTAAGTCGAGAGTTATAAATTCTAATCAGTATTTATTGGCATTGTAATAATGTTTAGTATAGCATGATTTCAAGGCTTTCAGTAAGTATTTATTAACATTATTATAATGATTAGTATGCTGTGATTTCAATGCCTTTAGTAAGGGCAATCCAGAGTCGTTATTAAACTGTTAACTTATCCTTTATTTTGTTGTTTTATTCATGGGACCGCAAAACGTGGGAACTTTTAATTGTGTGTGCGTATGGGATTCCAGGAATTTCAGTCTTGCCGCTGCCTCAGTAAAGCACTTGAAATGCAAAAGGATATTTAGTATGCTCCAACAGTGCAAATATCAAAGATTTATTGAGACTGGCAAGCGAGAGAGAGGACAAACCCGTTTTAGGCTTCACTTGTTCTGGAGGTCACAACAAGACCTTCCCCCCTTTGAGCCGCGACCCAAATAGGGAACGTCAGACGCAAGGAAGCCCCTTAAAGCTCCTTCCTGCTGGGCGACCCTTATAAACATGTCAATCACAAGTAAATTGTAGCAGATTTAATGGCCAGCCGGAATGTGGGTCGACGGATGGCGAGAAAATGCAAATGGATGCTGTGTCAGCAGCAAGGACGAGCCAGGACACAGCTCTGTGCCTATGGCTCCTGCTACTCCTGGCCCAGCGGAGTTTCCATGTCGCTGCTTAGCAACAATTTATTGGCAATCTTCTAGCATAGGCGCGTTTTCTCTTTTTGGTTTTTTCTATTTTTTTTATTCATTTTTTGTGTTTTTTTTATTTTTTGGTTAGAGCTGGAGGTTAAAGTGCGTGCTGGCCTGAATGAGCACGTAGCTGATAAAAGGCATTCAAGGATCTCGTGTATAGTTTGTGGCCTGGCTGCACTCTCAATTGCAGTGTAGTAGTGTCGAGGGGGGAGCCATAAAAAGGCGAGCGCAAAATGGCGTCGAAAGCACTTCCGGCCAAGTTAAAAACAAAAAGCCCATGCAACTGGCCAGCGTACGTGAAATGTTTTTGGCTTGTTTTCCTTTTTAATAACAGACCCTTAGCACTGCTGTACGCTGTACTTCCGCTACCCCGCACCGCTTGTCCCCGATGCCCGATGCGTTAGCGGCTATTAGAAAATTGCGAAAATTGCGCGCACGTTTCCAAAGGCAGCGACGTTAACGTTAACGTCAACGTCGCCAGCAGCAGCGACAGCGACAGCGACTGCGACTGAGACTGGCCATTGCATGCGCTTTGGCAATTGAGTGCAGTTTGAGATTTATTGCAGCGTCGAGCGTTGCACAGCAAGAATTTTAAACAGTTTTAGTTTATTAGGCGGCCAGCTGAAAGTGATGTTCTTGCTCAATGTGATGGCCTCAACATGCATAATTCATTTGGCTTAAGGGATTCTCATTTCTGTGTGTGTTCTCAAAGTCTTTTGATGCCACAAATTGCCAAAGTTTCAAGGACTACGACTATACAAATTAATATGCTTCTTCTCTAGTTGCTCACTTTATTGAATTTGGTTTTGAATTCATTTGAATTTGATTTTTTACTGCCAGATATCAAATGGTGTCTCAGTTACCGCTCGCCATTATTAACGCAGTCGTATATTCAGCTGAATTTCCAACGAAAATGATTTTAGCCATAAAAGTTATCAAGTTCTCGTGTAGCTTCGTTGGCGCTTTAATTTAAAAATCTAGGCATATGCCTGGTGTACGTTGAGCTTATGGGCTTCACCTACAACCCTGCAACCACACGAGGACGTCCTGCGGCGTCCTGTGGCGTCTCTGGTTACGCCAAAAATGTTATGCCACGCCACGTGTGTGTGCGTTAAAAAGTACCAGCAGCTAAATTGCAAAATCGATAGTGTTTAAATGTTGTGCGTGTGTGTGTGCTTCGTTCCTCAGCTGAAAACTGAAAAATATGCAAGAAATGTTGCTGCTGTGTTAATTGATTGAGTTTTCCATGCAATTAGGAGCACAAACTTTATGCATAAATATTAATATCAGCAATCAAAATGTATGACAAGAAAATTATGCCTCACAAAGCAAATACATATTTGCTATTCAACATTTGAGGCTCGACAAAAGGACCTCACTTCATACACGCACAGCAGCAGAGATGTGCAAGGAAGCAAGAAATATGTAGGCTAGAAGATACTCAGCAGCTTTTTCTACCTACATTTTAAAGAATTAAAATATTAGCATTTGGCAATACAATTCTATTGAAATTCGTTATAAAATGTAATGCAAAATGTGATTTGTTTACTTACATATGGATTTCTTATTGTCAAGTACTGATATGCCTTCTGGGCTATTCGCTGCAGGGTATTGAAACAGCGGGAAACTGCTTAAATTAAATAAAGTATGCGCCTTGTTGTTTCCGCTCGTTACTAGGCGGCACCTAAAAGTAGGCAAGGGAAATTTGTGCGGCTGCCAGAAATTAATTTTCGCCGGCGCCGCCCAAAAGTAGGCAACGCTTTTGTTGTCACGTCAACCAAATGATTTTGAAATGCTTTTCAGCCAACAATTGATTACATTTTGCGTTATTTAAGTGCTTAAACCTGTACATATTTATGTACATGTTGTGTATATGCGCTAATTGTTCGATAGCTCCTGCCCGCTCTGTTCATATTTCATTCCTTTAGGCTACAATAATGGCTTAAGTCATAAGCTAGCTGGCAGCCACAACAACATTCACTCATTTTCATTGAGGACATTTTCATTTCCTTAATAGTTACTTAGCCACGGTTAATTGTTCTAAGGCGCTCAAGTGTTGTAAGCAGCTTAAATTTCAGAAATTGTTTCAGAACGTACGTATAAGTACAGGACAACAGCCAGGAACAAAGATAACTGAAAGTTTCTATCAATCTATCTAATTGAGCATATGAGCAATATATAAAGAAAAGTTTCCAATCGATGATTCGTGAGTTTCTTAATATAATTCAGCTATTTACTCCCTGTACCCATAAAATGGGTAAAAAGGGGTATTACATCTGTGCAAATGTATGTAACAGACAGAAGGAGACATCTCCGAACCTATAAAGTATATATATTCTTGATCAGTATCAAAAGAGATTTCGATTTGGCCATGTCCGTCTGTCTGTCCGTCTGTCCGTCTGTCCGTCTGTCCGTCTGTCCGTATGAACGCGTCGATCTCAGCAACTACAAGAGCTAGAGACACCAAATTTGAAATGTAGGTTCCTGTATAGCATACGCAGATCAAGTTTGTTTCATATTTCAGATATCTCCCCCGTTCCCCCGCAAATCGATTAAAACCGTTTTACAGTAACAATATTCAAGATATAGCTTTAAGATTTGGCATGTACAATACTTTAGTCTCTCTTAATCTACTGTCCAAATTTCAAGTCGATCGGATAATAAACACGGAAGTTATTCACGAAAGAAGATTCAGTAATGCAGCGAGAGGGGGGAAGAAGAAGCACAGCCACTTTTGCCGCCTGTGTGCGTGCGTCTTTGTGTAGTGTGTGTGTGTATGGGTAAGTGGACTTAGATGTGATTGGATGTTTTAGACCTGGGTACAGGGAGTTTCGTAGTCGGGTATACTCGACTATAGCATTCTTACTTGTTTTTCTTTATTTTTGCGTTATTGGTTGATATTTTATCATAGTAGTTCAATTGTAAAGCAATAAGTTCCCTACAGCTTGTTGCAGCGCTTAGGACTCCTCGCATTATAGTTCTCCTGTGCCTTGAATCGCTCCTGTTTGCTCAGGACACCATCCTCGCTAGGCAATGACCAACTGGCCAAAGAAGGCGGACTATGATGCCTCAGAAAGGGAACTATGTACTGGGCACACTCTCTGGCATTGATAAGGTGGGCATGGTGCGCGCCGGCTATTTCGTGGTATTCAAAGTGCGGGTTTTGGTCGGCCAAAATAGAAATAACCTCTTTGCACTCAGGGTATATGAAGGCAGAATCGGAGCCCTTTATAACAAGGTAGGGTATTTGCTTTATCCGACGTGCCATCTCGGCTGCGATACCCGCGTCTATTGGCACGAGAGTGTGATACTTAACGCGACCATCCCTGGAGAAGTAGAACTTTTCCGGAAACAGCTCCGACTTGTTTACGCTGCGGTGTAGCAAATGCTGGGCGAACTCCGGGGTCACTGAGTTGTTGGATCCCTTGCTAAGGACACTGCGTAGTTGTGGCAGCGTGTAGGAAGGTGGCTCATGCATCGAGACCTGTTCAGCCCGCGCCTCCTCAACTAGATGCCTTTCCATAAAGTAAGCAATAGTCCTCAATCCTTCGGGGGACTCAAAAGGGGGTAAAATGATGTCCAGGGAAATAACTAGGTCCACGGTATGCGGTGCGAGTGATGTGTGAATAAAGCTCAATATGCCACCCAATGAGTGACCCATCAAGGAGACCTTTGGCCACTTGTATTCCTTTATTACCCGGGCTATTGTAAGAACCCAATCATCCGCGCTGTAGTGCATGCCAGGTGGAAGTCGTGAGGAGCACCCATGTCCTGGCAAATCGATGCAGAGCACGCCTAGATAGTCGGGCAGCAGAGGTATGAGTGTATCAAAGGTTCCCAGGTTATCCTGCCAGCCGTGTATGGCCAAAATAGGACGCTCGGATCGATTGCCGTACCAGCGACCCGCAATGTGACCCCAGGGCGCCCAGATGCGCACATCCTCGTACTGTCAAGTGACAAAGATACATTTTCATGTTGGCCAGTGTGTTGTGTAAGCAAATATTAATTGTTCAGCACTTGAAACTCTAATTTATGACGTTTACTTACATCGCTTAGTGACAACGTTCCCATTTGATTCGATGCGCTTGGCTGACTTTTTTGTTTGTCGAGCTACTTCTTTTAGGATTTCCAAAGGTTTTCTGTTTTATCTAAACTATTGTAGCTGATCGATAACTGATTACCACTGGATTTTAATTAATTTATATCCGCTATGTGTTTTGAATAAAATAAAAAAAATTTGAGGGTCTTTCAGCCCAAACTGTCGCCCGAGAACTAACGCAGAATGTGGCCTAATCAACCGAATAAATTGCAAACACTCATGTCAAGTTGTGATAGTATAAGGTGGTAGAGAGTAGTAGACAATAGATAAGAAAGTTGAGCGTAAAATCCCAAATGGGATTGGGAGTTTAATCTGTGTCCACTGACAATTGGTTACTCATAAGTGAGAGAGCTGACTCGCAAGACACCACCTTAGATAAATACATCATGATTTTGATCTTGAACTTGAACTCTTTCTTGAACTCTCTCTTACCAATATATTCAGAAGTATGCAAATGAAATCAGCTGTTGTAAGGGCACGTATATTAACAAAAGAACAAGTTTTGTCTCTTAAATTCTTATCACAAGAGAATGCTTAGCGATTATTATCTGAAAAATTAACGAGTTTCTCGATCTGCTCTCTCAGGAAATATTTTCCCTCTTGATAGAGTTTCAGTCCGGCAACCCTCACAGCTTGCTTCGTCGCTTCTTGTTCCACGCAAAGAAGCTCTCCTGAGCCTTGCGCCGCTCCCGTTTACTCAAGGATGCCTCCTCGCCAGCTAAGGACCACCTGGCCACAGTGGGCGGACGGTGATGTCTCAGAAAGGGAACTATGTACTGGGCACATTCCTTGGCATTGGTTAGATGCACATGATGCGCGCCAACCGCTTCGTGGTATTCAAAATGTGGGTTTTGCTTCTCTAAAATAGAGATAACCTCGTTGCATTTGGAGTTTATGTACTTGGAATTAGAACCCTTTATAATGAGGTAGGGCTTCTGTTTGATGCGGCGTGCCATCTCGGCTGAGAGAGCGTAGTTATGCGGAAAGAAAGTGTAATACTTAGTGCGACCATCCCTGGAGAAGTAGAACCTTTCCGGAAACAGCTTTGATTTGGTTACGCTGCGGTAGAGCAAATGCTGGGCGAACTCCGGTGTCACTGAGTTGTTGGAGCCCTTGCTGAGGAGACTGCGTAGCTGGGCCAGCGTGTAGGAAGGTGGCTCATGCATTGCGAGTTGTTCAGCTCGCTCGTCTTCCACCATTTGCTTTTCGATCTTGATCGGAAACCCATCAGGGGTCTCCAATGGAGGTAGAACAATGTCCAGCGAGATAACCAGGTCCACCATATGCGGTGCGAGGGATGCGAACATAAAGCACAAAACTCCGCCCATTGAGTGACCCATCAAGGAGACCTTGGGCCACTTGTATTCCTTTATTACCCTGGCTATGACAAGAAGCCATTCAAATTGGCTGTAGGGCATTCCGGGGGGATATGGTGAGGAGCATCCATGTCCAGGCAAGTCGATGCAGAGCACGCCTAGATAGTCGGGCAGCAGAGGTATCAGTGTATCAAAGGTTCCCAGGTTGTCAAGCCAGCCGTGTATGGCCAAAATAGGACGCTCCGATCGATTGCCGTACCAGCGACCCGCAATGTGACCCCAGGGTGCCCAGATGCGAACATCCTCGAACTGTCAAGTGTCAAAGTAGATACAATTTCATGTTGGACAGTGTGTAAACAAAATGTAGTGCTCAGCCAGCCAGCTGAAGCTTTTATTTATGCTTACTCACGTCGCTCAGTGACAAAGTTCCCATGACGGCTCTCTGACCTTTGGTCGACTCTTTCTTATGACTGGCTGTTCAATTTGGAGTTTCCAAAGGTTATCCTGATTGTGTTATCGAACATGTAACCAGCAACCGATTGCTGGGTTTTAATTGATTAATTGCTTAAAGCAGCAATTTTAAATTATTTATATTGCAAAAACTTATGATCCACGTGCCTTCGTGTATGTCTTTCAGCTCACACTGCTGAGCGGCAACTGAGGCAAAGTATAGCGCGCTTCAGTTTTTCTCTGGCAGTCCGAAAGCTTTTTGGTTACTTTCAATTGTGCTTTCGCGAGCGTGAAAGCTCTGATCGTAAGAACTTTGTTTTGTTTTTAAGAGCAAAGCTTTCAAATACCATATGCTCGTTTGTGAAAAGCTTTTCGAAGCAAACAAACTTAAGCTGATGTTATGACCAAATTTTTATCAGATAGATAAATTAATTTTATACGCTTTTTAGAAGACTCTGTAGTGATTCTGTAGTCGTATACAAATCGTTTGTTTTACCAACAATAACTTTCATATCTCCCTAATTTGATAAAAATTTAAAGATACATACAAAGTATATTAAAACGAATGATCTAAAATTAAATTTTTCTATGCCAAACATTTTCTTTATCAATTTAGCGGTTCACAGGACTTATGATCAGATTGCCATTTTGCACAGGAACTATTTTATTATCTTGTTAATCTACGGAACTACGGATACATAGTATACACAGTTAGTTTTTAAAAATCCCTGGTATATAGTTTTGAAGCCTGTGGTGGCCTCAGTATGTGCTCTACGCTGTTGGCTATGTACTTGATGTAGGCAAGGTCTTATAGGGTATGGTCAGCAGATCAATGGCAATCAGCATATCCACATGATCCTGCGCATTGAAGG
Source organism: Hirtodrosophila confusa (assembly GCA_035043065.1). Taxonomy (NCBI): domain Eukaryota; kingdom Metazoa; phylum Arthropoda; class Insecta; order Diptera; family Drosophilidae; genus Hirtodrosophila; species Hirtodrosophila confusa. The sequence goes on along the minus strand of JAWNNI010000213.1, from coordinate 10,288,778 downwards.
AGACATATAGATTGCAGCCAATGGCACCAAAGGAGTGGCCCATCAGGGACTCACAGGGCCATTTAAAATGCAGCACCAGACGACCAATAATGCTCGTCCACTCATAGATGGAGTACTGCATTCCGGGCGTATAGTGCGATATACGGAGGACGCCCAGGTGCTTGGTTAGCAGGAGTATGAGACGTCCAAAGCTGCCCGCCCATGTTGTCCAGCCAGCCGTGAATGGCGAGCAGCGGAGGCGTCTGACGGTTGGTGTACCAGCGGCAGGACACTCGGCCCCAAGGCACGCCGATGTCAAAGTCAATAAACTGCCAGGCGGTTTGGGAATGCTGCGATTAGCACGTGACTTTCCAATCGAATTTTCCGCTTCGCTTACCTCATTGCTGGTCATCCTGGGCAACTCCGCTCCGTTGGGGTCATTCAGAGCGAAAGCAACTGAATGACACGTAGTTGTGCTTCATTCACTCGGATCTGCTAAGTTGATGCACCCACAGTGAAAAGGACTTCTTTGGCACTTTGCAGTTATGCGGCTGGACATGTGACGGACGTGTAAGGACTCGCTGAAAAGTTAGCGTATTTGTGCGGGTGTAAACACTGCTCTACCCCAAACTAATGGGGTCTCTACTCGACTCTACTCTGTTTGTTTGTATAGTGCGAAGAACACCATTCTTGGCAATTGAATCTTTGATTGGTTTTTACATTAACAGATACTAAACAGTCAGTTACTGATTAGATGACCTATTGGACAACTACGCTTGAAATAACTAATAAGTATATAAGCAAAACTTTGATTGATATTCAAACTAACATCGATATATATCGATTTATGGCTTACACATCCCTGCACTTGCAATATTTATGCTTTATACGAACAGACGCACTTATAAAATTGAAAAATCTATATAGAAACATCGGCATGAAATAATAATGAAAAAGCAAATCTTCTAACAAAATAGAACTGTAGTGGTTAGAAACCTTTATAAACAGATGAAGCTTTGATGCAGGCTTCGAATTTCACATGGACCTCTTAATGAAAGTAATGAGTTCAAGCCTGGCTCTGATAACAAGTAGTGGAGGGGTTAGGGCATTCGTCTTATAAACAGGAGTACTCGGGTTCGAATCCATCGGACTACAACTCATATACGAACAACTTTGGGTAACAATTCTAACATGTAAGGTGGTCACTGATGAGAAGGCTGATCTATCTGATCAGCCAATAATTTCAATATCAAAGTTATATATTATTTTATGATCCCTTAATTCTGTCATCAGGTGTGTTACATTTTCCATTACGTTAAAAAATAAGTAAAAGTAACCTAAACAAGCCCTTGGTCACACATTCTATGATTCTTTGTCGTTTTTTACTACTCAGGTGTTATGCTCAGCTTGGTGCAATGTGTTGATTGTCCTTTCGGCACCTTTTGAGCCACATCTCATTTATATGTTGAGTGGCGTCACCAGCAGCTCCAATTTGGACTCAAACCAAATAGTTTTAGCAAATCTTGACACGCCTGCAAAGCTGAATGCATTGTGCAAATTTCCTGTGCATTGCAGGCGCGCCAAGCATGATTTATATTTAATTTGTGTTTGAGTAATTTATCATGTCTGCCGTGATCTGGGCAACTGCATTTCCCCTGCCAACTGCCAACCAACTGCCAGAACCATACCAATCCCATTTGGTTTGGCCGGCCGGCTTGCTCCCCAGACTGTTAGTCTTCGTTGTCGTTCCAATGCTATGCAAATTGTCTTGAGCCACACACACACACACACATATATACCCCGAAGTGAAAGTGCCATTTCACTGGCACCCAGGCGACCCAACTACCCTATTTAAGTGCTATATACCCGTGTGTATGTGTGTGTGTGTGTGTATGTGGGGAGTACTATGTACACATTATACTCGTATTGTATGCTTATGGGCTGGCCTTGAATCCATAATTTGCCTGTCAACGGCAGCATCCCAAAATTTGCGCACATAATTGAGTTCAAGCATTTGGAAGCCAATTATGATTTTACATTTTCCACGGTGGGTCGGCAGCAGCCCCACTCAGTCCCCTCTGACCCGGCCCAGCGGCCGTTTGTCAGACTTTTGCCCACTTGAGTTGGCATTTGAGGGCGACTTTTCTTTGTGCTATTCGTCGTTGGCGCCTTTTCACATCTCAATCAAATGCGTCCTGGCGGCGTGTCCTTTGCCCCGTCCCCTCGCCTCCACGCCTCCTTGCCTCCTTGCCTTGGCATGCCTGCCTTGCCTTTAATTGCTTCTGCCACTTAACATATGCAAATTAATTTTCATTCTTTTTCGGTGCGCGCTTTTCTTTGCGTTTCTTCTCGTTCCGTTTCGTTTCGTTTCGTTTTGCTTCGTTCCTTTGGCCCGTTTCATTATTGACTCTGTCCTACTTTTGCTTGCGGTTAACAGTTATTGCTTTCGTAGTAGTACATTGTCCTGTGTCCTTTTTGACACCTTAAGTGCCACCTCCCCTGACAGTTGTTTGATAAATATTTATGATAGCCCCGCTAAGGGGTCGGGGCCAACAATGGAAAAAGGGTTAACGGGCTCCTGCCAGAGAGAACCACATTCATGTCCCTTATTTTTCATTTTGCTCAACGGTAGATAAACAATACTTGGGGATCTATAGAATAGTGCACTCAACTCAACTCAACTCAACTCAACTCAGCTCAGCTCACGGACTGACGCGTTCAACCTGCCTGCTAAGTATGTGCCATCCCGTGCGAAACCTGAGCCTTGCTCGGCTCCGAGATGTTTTAACAAAGGATAACGCCGGAAGTCGCCTGCTGGCTGATACGCACATCAGCCAAACATAGAACACCCACAACAACAACAACACAAAATAGGACAACTTTGTGCTACGCTATTATTCTTTATGTGCTTTTGCCTTTCTTTCTGTCGGCATTTTCAGGCTCGTGTGTGTGTGTGTGTGTGTGTGTGGACTTTAAGAGCAACAATGGCATCCGGGTCGGGGACCACGCCCCAAAACAAACCCTTCAGAAATTGCATTAAGAAATCATTTGCCAGGCAATGTGCAGCCCGTTAAAGTTGAACACTTTTTCGAGGTTTGTTCGCTTGCCAATGTTTTAATCTAATTTTAATGAATTATTTTCACACGGAAATTACTTAAGCTAAAAAGTTGCCATTTGTGGTTCCGTTTCTTAGTTTTGGCCCCTTTTTTGCACTGATGCATTTAATTTGCATGTGTGTGAGTGTGTGAGTGTGAGTGTGTGTGCGCCCTAGTTGCAATTGTATTGGCAGTACAATTATACACCAGCTAAGCAAATTTACATTTTTGGCTACATTTCTAATTTGCATGCGCACAGAAACCACAATTCGGACAAGCACACAGCGCTCTTGATGCCCTGTAACTGCTAGAGCAGGGTATACACAGTTTAAAGTGTTCAACCAATGAGAGTATATTCCATTTGTTTTGTAATTTCAATAAATGCCACAGGCAAAAAATAAGTAATCAGTAAAGAGAATAATATGTCAACTTTTATTCATTTTCATTCATTTTTACAGGGTATTTTTATTCTGTTAAATATTTTACATTCTATTGCACATATGTTCCGTATTCCACTTGCGAACCACATCCACAAAAAAGTATATAAAAAACCTTTTTGGCGCAGAATTTCATTAATAACCTCAACTTTTTTGTTAGGTAATTTAGTTTTTAGGCGAGTTATATTTACATGTACTATATTTCCTATAGAAAACAGACAGATTTTACTGTCATCAGTTAGAAAATTTAAATGAAAAGTAATGCCAAAAATGATAGCTGACTTTTTGTGAGCTCAAGGTTGGCTTGATTAATTTTTCTATTGCTGTTAGGTCAAAGGACTCAGGACTCACCGTAGTGTAATGTCTTTTCATTACCAATTTCTATTATATATTACACTGTTTGTATTTAAGCAGATAACAACGGCCAATAAGTTATTTTTTCATTTTGACTAACTTTATTGAATATTAATTGTGTAGTTTATATAAGAGTCCTATACTTAAATTAGAAAATATGTACAATTGATATATGCTGCCAAAAAGTGAGTAGTGAAAGTTATTCCCAAGATAGGCAAGTTCAAAAGGTGTCATCCATTGGAACACCCTGCCAGATTCCTCTATTAATATAATCAAATAAGTTTTGTATATTTGTAAAACTAGCTTCAGTTTCCACTAAAGTTAGCAGGGAACTTGTTTAAATGAAATATATAAATATTTTTAATAACAACAGGGAGTAAAAAGAAAGGCAAGGCAAAGTTGATTTAATTGCTGGCGCACAAAAGTATGCAATGCTTTTTCACTTGCCAATTAATAAGCCTTGCACGGTGCGTATACTTAATGCCACAGAGAGCCACACTTGAAGCCACGCGCCACATTTTGTGGTGATTCAGTAAATCCGAGCGCCGATAAATTAATTAGCCGCAAAATTTATGATTCTTGTCGAGTTGGGCAACATTTTTTTTTGCTTTATTTTGTTTTATTTTGACTTGCTTCGTTTGTTTTGTTTATTTGTTTATTTGTTTATTAGTTGCGCTTGGCTGCTCGCCTGCCAGTTAATAATTAATGTTGCTAATTTATGCACTGTCATAGAACGGAGTCATCCATATATTTTGCAAGCATTTGTCAGGCATAAATCTGTTTACAGTGTTTGGCCAAGTTTGGGATACTTTCGCGCAGCATTTCATAATTCAAAATATGTGGATTTATGTGGCCAGAAGTCCCGAGTGTTATCTGCAAACATTTTGCAGCATTGTTGCTCTGCTTTTGGCCACTTGAGCCGCATGCCAAACGTAATTTACGATTGCCCGCAAAAACGCACTCGAGTTTTGTGTGTAATGCCAAGACAATTGCACCAAAATCGCCATTGACTCGAGTTTCCAACTACAATTTACTGTTTGCTACTCGAACTCGTACTCGAACTCGAACTCGTACTCGTACTCGTGCCCGTATCCCGGTGCTTAGTCTGGTCATAAATTTGCGTTTTTTGGTTAACTGCAGTTACAACGCTTGCAACATTGTCCCCCGTGTGTTTTGCCAGTTTTTGCGAAGCATCCACTGAGACAGCTACTCGTGCTGTGTGTTTGAGGGGAGGGCAGGGGCGAAATTTACAAACGGATGCCAGCATTTTTGGGGTGGCTTAAATATGTATGCGCCTGGGCCTGGAATTGGCCAAAAATGCAACTGCAGGGATCCTTTGTAATTGGAAATTGTAGTTAAAAAGTTTGTAATTCAAAGTTTATTTTTGATTTCAGTCTCTGAGCGAGCTTGTGTGTGAGTGTGTGAGTCTGTGTGTGTTTGTGTGTGTGAACTCTTGGCATTTTGGCCAGTAATTGAACTCCAAACTGTCACAATAGTTCAAACGGTTTCAGTAATTAGAATTTGCCACTGTGACTGCTGTTTCAATTGTGGCCAGAAACTTGTGAATTTGTGAAATTGCCAATTGGAGGCATTTGCATTAATTTATGTATGCGTAAATGCCAGTAAACCAAATCGAGCCATAGAAGATGAAATATTTTAAGAAATCTTTGCCCCAATTAATCAAAGTAGCTTGAACTTTGTTTTTGTCCTCAAATTGACATTAAGCTGGGAGTTAAAGTGCAACGGCCCAAGCTCAAATAATTGTACAGCTTTTAATTAAAAACAAATGCATAAATGTTAGGCAAGCTGCAATTTGCATGAAATCCAATTAAACTTTTTATCTGGCCGTCGCACAGAACAACGAGGAGTATACGAGTATACGAGTGTAGTGGTAGTTCTCAAATAAATCATACGCACTGTTGTCTCAAGCTGCAGCCAGCAAAAAGGGCAATCAAGATAAATATCTGAACTGCCACACAGCTTGACATGTGCACATTAGTTGCTCATCCAGATAAGCCTTGTAGTTGCTTGGTTTATTTAACCAGCAGCAGCCGAGCGAAATTTGATTGCCATTTGCTGAAATTTGCTTGCGGTGAGCGGCAATGCCATAGAAATATCCGACTAACAAAATGCCGCAACCGGCTCGTCCGTACGTGCCACAAAGCCTGGCAAAAGACAAGAAAAATCCAAAAGACTGAAACAAAAAACAAAAAAAAGTTGGCAACGAGTCACGTACAGTGCCTAAAAAGGAGCCCCCTCGCTCTCTCCTGGCTCTGCGTTGTCTGGTCGTCATTTGCATTTGCATCCTTCATTTTGTTTATTTGCACTTGCATTTGTATTTATTCACTTTTTGGCTGCCTCTCATTGCTCGTTTGCTTGTTTGCTGTTGCCAATGGCGAATGGCGTGTAATTTGTTGCAACAACGAAAACAGCAACAGCAACAGCAGCAGCAGCAGCAGCAGCAACTTTTTGATATCAATGTAAATTTTAATTTGTTTGGCAAATATTTTATCCAACATTTTGTGGCATGAATTGAGCTGTGAAATTGCCAGCAGCAACCAACGCAAACCATAATAGGGCCAACAAAACAAATTTAAATATAAATATAAATAAAACTAAAACTATGCACCAAGTGCCACTTTAAAGAAGTGCGCAATGTGGCAATAATAATACATAACAAGTAATCAGCTAAGACATTTAAAGTTCTTAATACCCTATAATGATTTTAAGCAGTAGCCAAAATCAAATTGGCTAACAATTTTCTTGGGTTTCAATAGCTGACATCCAATTCTCTACTTTAAATATAATGATATGCATAGTATCCAGAACTACCATTAAAAATTGAGAATCGCAGAGAAGGGCGATCAATTGTAGACCTGAAATTAGGTAATTGTATGGGACTTACTTGAATTTTTGAGAATCGCAGAGAAGGGTGCACACACGAAGACCTTCCAAATATACAGATGTATGGCACTTACTTGAATTCTTGAGAATCGCAGAGAAGGGCGCACCCAAGAAGGCCTCCAAAATAGCCAGCTGTATGGGACCTACTTGAATTCTTGAGAATCGCAGAGAAGGGCGCACCCAAGAAGGCCTCCAAAATAGCCAGCTGTATGGGACTTACTTGAATTCTTAAGAATCGCAGAGAAGGGCGATCATCTGTTGACCTGAAAATAGGATTAGATTAGATTTAGATTAGATTAGATTTATTGGTCACAGTGTTGTTGATTATGGTAATACAGATGGTACCTATTCTATTATACAGTCTTGAGTGACTAAGTCAAGCTTACTTATATGAGATTAGTGATAGAGTTGCCTTGCGCTTTTAGCTTATCTAGGCGTTAGATCCATTATATATTAATACTTAGAGTGTTGCTCTTATAGTTTAATTATGTGGTAGTGAGTATTTTATATGCCATGTATATTCCTAGGAAAGACTCGTGCCGAGTAAAAACCTGGATAACTTAATATTTGGTTTGAATTTTGTCTTAAGCTAATGGTAATAATACTTAATACTAATAATATAATTATTGCTACTTACGTACTAGTTAACTAGATAGAAAATAGTCAATCGTACTGACCTCCCTTGAATTTATGAGAATCGCAGAGAAGGGCGATCCAAAGTAGTCGTCCAAAATAGTCAATCGTAGTGACCTCCCTTGAATTTATGAGAATCGCAGAGAAGGGCGATCATCTGTTGACCTGAAAATAGGCAATTGTATGGGACTTACTTGAATTCTTGAGAATCGCAGAGAAGGGTGCACACAAGAAGGCCTCCAAAATAGACAGCTGTATGGAACTTACTTGAATTCTTAAGAATCGCAGAGAAGGGCGATCAACTGTAGACCTCCAAAATTGACAATTGTCAAGGGCGGAATTCGTAACACGCCTTTATATCTAAGTTAGTTAATCATATCATTATATAGTATCTTATTATCTTGAATAGTTAGGCCTGTTCCCATTTCCGATGATCTTTTCATTCCCATTTTGATTGAAACGATTGAATAAACAGATCTTAATATAAAGGATATTTTTAGATATTGTTGTATGTGTACTTAAAGTATCGATATATAGAAAACTTGTTCACCTAATCTACCATTTGTCATGGTCTACAGGGTATTATAAAAGCAGCTGCTTGCGTATAAAACTTTGAACGCAAGAAACCAGGAGCATTTACCAAAAGCAAGTGCAGAATGCAGTGGGTTAAATTCTTGAACTGAGTTTAGTTTGTTGGGTAAAAGTTGTTTCACTTTTGATTGTCGGAACATTTGAGTGCAAAATGTAAAGTTCTCAACTTGATCAAAACTAAGTGGTGAAGCATTTGCACGCATGCCAGGACAGCCATCAGCAACAGCGTCCTGTCAGTTAACAGGCTCTGTGGATGTGTGTGTGTCTGTGTATGTGTGTGTGTGCGTTAACAGCAACAGCATTTCCCGTTACGCTGCTCACTCTCATTCTTTCTTTCCTCTGTCGCCTGCTCGGTATCCTTTTTTGCTGCCCCGCTGCGCTGACAGCCTGTTTTCAATTTGTAATTTGTGCTTAGGCGTCGTCGCATCGTCACTTCTGAATTTCTTCAACGGCGACAGTTTAAAAGAGGCACTGACTTGGCACCGTGTCCTGCTCCTGGCATTGTTGACAGCCAGTCAGTGAGCCAGTCAGCCAGCCAGTCAACCAACGAATCCGGTCCGTGTCTGGCGCTGTCAGGCACGTGTGCCGGTCCAGTTCAGTTCATGGGGCATGTTGCACGCCCAGAGAGATGCCTCAGTCTAGAGTCTAGAGGGTAGAGTCTAGACATTGTCGCTGCACGGCTTCTTTGTCCTGTCGAACACTCACAATAATTGCGAGACGCCAAAAGTTGTAATTGAAATTGGCTTCGCGAGCGTGCTAAATATTTATGCATTCCCATAATGCATTGAACTTTTATGAGGCAACGTCTCAGCCCAATTTGATAGACAGTCGCAGGATACACATAACTAAGCACTGGAAAAGGAAATTTCACATCCTGCCAGCGTTTTCTTATCGTGATGGAAAAAAATTTAAATTGCAGCTGAAAAATGCGGCGCCAGCAAAGCTGACAAACTAAATGAACCAAAGCCCGGCTCTTGTTCTCGTTCTCGTTCTTGTATTGTGCGATAAAATAAATAAAATTGATATTTTATGCAAATGGTGAAGCAGACAAGCCTAAATTGTAGGCAGGGGCAAAATAAATACGCTAAAAATGAGCAGTCAGTTCATTTACAAAGAAAAAAACAGCTTTAAAATGGAAATATGCACGGCTAACTAAATCACTGAACAGTCGGAAAGAAGATTCACAACTCTTGGACGAGTTTAAAAATTCATAATGTAAAGTAGAAGAGCAAGAAAAATGGCACAAAACTGAAAGCTCTTTCATTCTTAATAAGAAAAATTCACAATCCTCTCATTAACAACAAAACAAGGAGAATACTCGTATATATAAAATTGCCTAATGGGAAAATCAGCTGACAAATATCATAAATCCTGGAATTTCTTGACGGCAATATACTCTGTTTCCACACACTTTTCTTTTGCGTATTTGTTTTGGCAGAATGGGAGGGGATAAACAGAAGTCTTTGTGTCAAATTTGGTGACTGTAGCTGGGAAAATGCAGGAGACATGGATTTTGGTCATATATATATATGTAGATGCAGGAGACACAGATTTTGCTCATTTCCGAAGAAGTTGGTGAGGGGGCAACCAATTTTTTCTTGTCAAATTTAGCAAGGAGGTCATCAGTAGTCCTTATACCAAATTTAGTGGCTCTAGCTATAAATGTGCGGAAGATATGGTGGTGGGAAAACCTCTTTAAACTGAGCGTATATACCATCAAGTGTGCCAAGTTTTTCTGGGCTAAAAGACAATGCACAAACCCAATATACTACTTTTGAAGAGTATCGAATCTCAAGCAAATGTACTGTTTGTAAACAAAAACTCATTTGCCTGGCCAAACACTTGATGGCTAAGAAATCACAGCCAATGGCTTGAGGGCAACAAATGGGCACTCATTTCGACTTATTGCATAATTAATAATCACACAATATTCGACAGGGGTATCCAAAAAGTATTTTAATAACACATCGCCGGGTCAGAGGAGTGCTCAAGTGCTCAAGTGCTCAAGTTATCAAGTTCTCAAGTTTTGTGGGTTCAAATCAATGTGCGAAACGTGCTAATTGCGGCAGCTGTGCAAATGTGTGCCCTGCCATTTGATAGTTGGCCATCATTTTGATGGCTTTTGGACTGGACTGTCAGTGTGCCACAAGCCACACCCACAGCCACACACACATACACACACACACATACAGTTAAACACACCCAAACATACCCACAAAATTGCCATCGGACGACTTTAATGTGTGCGCCTTGGCCATTGCCAAAAAACTAATTGCCAAAGCATCAGAGTCTGGAGGCAGACAGCAAAACTTTTGCATAAATGCCTCTTGGCAGCACACACACATATACACACACTCACACACAATTATGTGGCATACTTTTGGGGCAAACTACTCGAAAGTTTCACTCTCTCTGTGGGTGTTCGTTGGCTGATTGTGCGTCGTAAAAAATTGCCGTACTCATAGCCGCCGTAACACGTAATGAGATACTTCAAAATGATGTTATTGCTTTATTTATAGCGCCACATAAAAGCTGGCAACGCTGGATTTTGGCTTTGCTTTGGATTCGTCTACTGATTTGGGTTTGGATTTGGGTTTGGGCCTGGTTTTTTACTTGCCGTCCTCAGCCTGATAACCTTTTTTTATGTAGTTTGCCCTTTTTTGTTTTGCCTGTCGCACTTTTACAGCTGCCATTTATTTGGCTACATCTGTCACACACACACCTGCACACACACACACACACGCCACCCACACACTTCCATCTGTTGGTTAATAAAACTGCAGCCTGGAGTGCCTCATAATTCTCGTAAAAACATGCCAATGAATTTGAGTAATTGCGCGTAGACTTTGTTGCGATAGGCCTAATAAATACTCATATGTATCAAAATTATTCCGAGTTGCACAAAAGTGTAACAACAAAATGAAAGTAAGATATTTTTATGGGTTGTTTCAACAAAATGTTGCATAATAAGTACAGTTCTTATATCACAAATTTTATAGCTAGTTATAATGCGTTGATTATCTTTATTTTTATAACAAATATTCTTGTTTTACAGATTGCTTTTAGCCTCCTGATATTACCAATTATATCTGAAGCAGTCGCTATATTGATTCAGCGTCCAGCATTAGTCAGGTAAAATTCAATATAAACTTTCACTATGGCCGGTCAACAACTGCACTCAACGGCTTTTAAATTTTATTTACAAATTCACAATTATTTTCTCCCTTGCATTTTGTCAATCTTCAATGAGACTCTATAAACTATTACACCAGTTGCCCAGTTTCATGTAAAATTAACAGTACCCATTTAAAATGCACTTTGCAGCATTGCATAAAATAAAAAAGAACACAAGAAATAATTGCAATTTGCGACGTGCCGAAGCTGTATACCCTTCCTCCCACCAATGATTTTAATAAAAAAATACTACATTTTCGACAAATAAGGTTATCCGATGTTGATCAAATTTATGCAAACTATAAAAGGTACAATTAAACTATAAGTTGCTGAGTTTAGTTGAAATATCTGTGAAAACAAAAAGGTTGTGCAGTAAAATACTCATTATTCTTCTTATTATTTCTGTATGGTAGCTATGAGATTTAAAAATCCTCATTTTATAAGGTTTACAATTGGAAAACAAAAATGTTGTTCTTCCAACAATTCAATTTTTTACCAATTAACTATTGGCTATTTTTTTTTAGCTATTTAATATAGTAATGTGGTTATAACCTAAAGTAATCAGCTCATAGTGAGTTTAGCTAGCATATTTTTACTCCCTGTACCCATAAAATGGGTAAAAAGGGGGTATTGGATTTGTGCAAAAGTATGTAACAGGCAGAAGGAGACATCTCCGACCCTATAAAGTATATATATTCTTGATCAGTATCAAAAGAGATTTCGATTTGGCCATGTCCGTCTGTCTGTCCGTCTGTCCGTCTGTCTGTCCGTATGTATGAACGCAAGGATCTCAGCAACTATAAGAGCTAGAGACACCAAATTTGGAATGTAGGTTCGTGTATAGCGGGAGCAGGTCAAGTTTATTTTAGATTTGAGATATCTCCCCCGTTCCCCCGCTATTCGATAAAAACCGTTTTACAGTTACAATTTTCAAGATATAGCTTTAAGATTTGGCATGTCCAGTACTTTAGTCCCTCTTAATCTACTGTCCAAATTTCAAGTCGATCGGATAATAAACACCTAAGTTATTCACGAAAGAAGATTCAGTGCTGCAGCAAGGGGAAGAAGAAGCACAGTCACAACTTAAAATGCCTGGCTTGCGCTGTGGCTCGTGCGTGTGCGTATCTGTGTATGTATGTGTAAGTTAACGAAGATGCGATCGGAAATTTTTGACCTGGGTACAGGGAGTTTCGTAGTCGGGTATACTCGACTATAGCATTCTTACTTGTTTAAAACAGAAATGTCGTTCTTACAAAATTAGTTTGTTTTCCAAAAGTTACTATGACAGCTATATAATAAAGCCTAAGGCAATCAGCTCGTATAAAACATACAGGCCTGTTCTGAATTCCACCTTCGAATCAATTCCACAGAAATATGTAAAGCATGCTTTTGGGTACGTCTATAAAATAAATAAATATATGAGAAAAGCAAGGCTTTTAATTACCTCCTGCTCTTAAAAGTATGCTACACGCTATTCTGTGGAATTGATTCGGAATGGAATTCGGAACAGGCCTTATAATGAAGCTTTGATTTAGTGAGTTAAGCTAGGATATTTTCAAAAACAAAGAAGTTTTTCTTGCAACAACTGAATTGTTATCCAATAGTTCTCATGAGAGCTATATGATAAAGTGACCCTAACTTGCTAGCTTCAACATATGTACTGCCTGCAATAATATGAAGCATCTGTGCAAAGTCTCAATCCATTAGCTCTAAAACTGAGTGACTTGTTTGCATGGAAACAGAGAGACGAACACAAGGACATCGCTGCAACGACATCTCCTTCCATGCACTACACATTTCGTGACAAAATTTAAATACCGCCTGCAAGGGTATAAAATGGAAAAAGTGAATTTTAGCAATAGCGCAAAAAGGGAATGCTTTAAAGTGCATCAATTGAATAATGCAAACATGCAGAAAGTAGCATTAACTTTTGTTGGCATCCAAAATTTGCATAATTGTTGCGAGTCAGGCGAGTGAGTTGGCAACAGAGTTCTACAAAGGAATCAATGTAATGGCTGCTGCTGCTGCTGTTGTTGTTATTGTTGTTGCACTATTGGACCGCATATGCATGCCACACAAGAAGTTTTAAGCTCTTTAATGAAATGCGCGTCCAGCACTTGGTAAAATTAACGATTTTTCATGATTGCATTCCATGCAAGCAATTTGCATAAATCAGTGCAAAGTATCTGTGACAACCAAGTTGGGGGTGGTCAGGAGATGGGGAGAGGGTGTTGGTACTGCTGCTGCTGAAAAATGTTTACACATTTGCAAATGTCTGAAGGTCGGGACCAGCGGGTTGTGTGGGGCTGGCCTGTTGCGACATGATTTAGGCGCCTGCACCACACTGAGTAATTGCGCGGTGGGTTGGCCTGGCCCTCTGGTCATGGCTGATTCTGTGCGGGGCGCAGCTTTAATTTAATTTATGCACAACAACAATAGAGGCAGCAGGAAGCACCGTCAAGAGCCACTAAGTGGCCGCTTCAGCAAAATTAAATATACTCAACAGCGTTGTCGTTGTCGTTGTTGCTGTTGCAGCTGCATAGTAGCCTTTACTTACAATTTATTGTTATGGCAAGACAATGTGTTTAGTTTTATGGCCCATAAGATGCATAATGTTTATGCACTAGACTGCCTTCTACGCAGCTGAGTTATTTAAAGCATAATTACAGCGCAAATCTGCTTAAGCTGCTGCAGATTTCTTTGCCACGAGTAGAGCTTGCTGGGCCATAAAAGCAGCTTAGTGTTTGCTTCATTGAATTCATAAGCGTTCCAGCCAAATGCAGCGAATAGTAAAATCCCTAAGCGAACAAAGGCCAAAACTAGAATGCAAAATGCAAAATGTAAAATGCAAAATGTAAAATGCAAAATACAAAAATTGCAAATAAATATAAAAAGCAATGGCAATGACTGCAACAGCAGCAGCAGCAAAGGCTGCAACAACAACGGCAGCAACCGCAACGGGTCGTCAAAAGTCAATTAACTGGCAACACTGGCAACAACTTCAACTAATTAGCCTGTGCTTGGCCTCAAGGGTTGTGACCTCTTCAACTCCCAACCCCCAACCTCTAACCTCCAACCAGCACGCTGAGCTGCGTGATTACAAAAAATGTAGCATGCTTTTAGGCGAGCGCTGCATAGAATCCAGTCAGACACTTCGCGTCGCTGTTTAGATATAATGCGAGTGTATGTGTGCTTGTGTGTGTGTGTGTAGCTGTGTGTGCGCTCTGCTATGTGTGTCATTTAGTTGAATGTTGTTTTTAGTTGCCCCAACTGCAGCTGCAATTAAACCTGGGCTCACCTCTTATATGGTAGTATCTCTGGCCAAATATTTGTTTCATTTTCACATTTGAAAGGCTCATATTCTGTGTGGAAATTATTCAACCTCAATGTAGCAAACACATATTTGGGTAAATTACTTCTGTATTTGTACAGCTTGCTTAACTGTTCATCAAATTTATTAACCTGGAATTCAATGCGAAACTTCGCAAACACAAGCAAAATATTTGTCGAAAAGTTGATTCAATTTGAAGAAAATCTAAATTTTGATTGAATTTGATTTATTTCTATGCTTTGTGAATTCATTTTTGATGCTGGTAAATTATTCAGCTGGCTTTTGAATTCAATTTTCAACTAAAATATTGTATTTTATGTGCTTAACTAGCCTAAAATGTGCGTAAATTGAGAGTACGAAAGATATTTCATGCTTAATAAATTCTATTATCGGAAATATCTCAAGCTCAACAAAAGTTGCAAGCATTCTATCTCGGTTTATGTCGTAACTTAGCTCAAAACTATGTTTCGTTAAATAATTGAGTTCTTGAATCGTTTAATTAGAGCGTCCCATGTTCGGCTTCTTTTATCTTATCAGCTTGTACGGCAGAGTACAAGATGCGTTATCAGCAGCCACCGATTGTTATTGCCCGCATCATCGGGGAATGCATTTGAACTGGATCCACCGACATTTTCAGTCACACCCTCAACACGCACAGATGTCAACACCAATTGCCGCTTTCAATGGCTGATTCCGTGTGGCAGGCAGTTCGTCTCATGTTCCAGCTGCCCGATCTGTTAGGTAAACCCCTTCGGGCCGTATCACCTGGATTAGTTCTTTATCTGAGCCAGTTGCTTGTTTCCCAGTTTTCTGCTGCCTGTGGGGCAGCGGCCTTTCGCTGGGCTACTACCTGAAGTCGGCCTTTGTCTATGATAATCTCTGGCCACATTGGTATGCACTGGTAGCTGCTTTGATGGCATTGGCCCTGGCCCTGGGTTGGACACTGCGTAAGCAGGGCAAGCAGCGCTATAGCTATGATCACTACTATATAATCTTCTATGGTCTGCTCTGCTCGCTGCTGGGTAGCTGCTTTATGCTCAGCAATCAGTTGGGTGAGTTCAAAATGAAACATTGGAACTCTAATCATCAGCTGCTCTATTCCTTGCTCAGCGATTAGCTACTACTTCAGCTTTATTGGCCTAAGCGTGGTGTTTGTGGCCAGCTTCAGCTATGTGAGCCTGCGCAGCGACGCCTCAGAATTACGTCCCGCTCGCATTGCTTTTGGCAACGCTGCGCACGCTTGCGGCTTGGCCAGTGGCTTTGTCATCTTCAACGAGTTTGAGCCACAGCGCTGCGGACTTGTTGAGCTGGGCGTCAATCTGCTGCTGCTGCTGTTGGTCTGCCTCAATGAGCTGCTGCAGCATCTCGGCGTGCACAACTACAAGCAGTCGCGGGACTTGGTCTTCAATCTGCTGAACGAGGAGCGCTTGGTGTTTCTGCCACGCCAGGCCATACTGGCGCAGTTTGTGGGTCGCACCGATTACCGCCTGCTGCCCAGCCGGCAGTGGTTGGTTCTAGTCCTGGGTGGTTTTGTGGTGCTGCTGCAACGCTGCTGCCTGCTCCACTCGCCCGTGCATCTCCAGCTGATGTGGAGCGCCACTGCCGGCTATATGGATCGCTCCCAGCTATTTACACCCTTCGCACTCTATGCAGGAGGCTGTGGGCTGAGTGCTCTGCTCCTGCTACGCTACACCCCCAAGCTGGTCTATTTGCTGTTTGGCGTTATACAGCTGACGCTGGTGGTGGCACTGTTGTGCATTTATGATGAGGATCAAACGGCGCACTGCTTTCTCTTTCTGTGCCTCATCTATGCCAGCCTGGGCGTGTTGTCCAGCCAGGCAATACACTGGCTGCTGGAATGCTCGCCCTTCCTCTACGCGGAGCTGTCGTTGGCCATCGGATTTACCCTGCAGCTGGCCATTATGGAGGCCTGCAAGTATGAGGTGGGCGTGGATGATGTATGGACAGCGTTATTGGCCAGCAGCGTGACCTACCTGCTGTTAACTTTGCTGGCCATTATGCTAGTCCTCTGGCTGCAGCCCCGCTCCGCCAGTCTGGTCGATGTGCGCAATCGCCTGCTGGGCATTCGACGCCTCAACCTGCCCGCTGCCCAGACTCAGTTCTGGCAAACCAACCAGTTTCTTGCCCACGACAAGCAGCCCCACGAACTACAATCCGTCCAGCTGGACAAGACTCGCGTCTTCCAACAGTTTCCGATTAGCGAGTCCTCCGCTAAGGCGGATAGGTTTTAAAAATAAACCGATTGGTTCGTTTAATGCTTCTACAGCTGTGTTTTTGCTATTAGTTACCAGGTTGGTTTCAATTTCATCGGTTATCTTATCGAAGACGCTATGTTAACTTATCATTTGTATGCAAACCTGTGCAGTAAAAGTGCGAAATATCTGATTTTTAAGAACAAGTGTACTACACACAATTCGACAAAGAAAAGAAAAAAAAAAAAATTAATTTGTTGAACGAAAATTATCGTATTCTAAAAAAAAAAACGTATAATCCCGAATTTTAATCTTTCATCGATAGAAATATTCGTTTGAAACGCCATTTTATGACTTATTCTCAAGTAGTACATTTTTTCCCCAAAATTTTTGACTAATAAAAAACTAAAATTCAGAAAAGCTCTTCCTAGACTTCCAACATCCATAACTTTGTCAAAACCGTACCTCATTTAATTTGAAAAGTATTTTTGTTCATGGCTTGCCCGCTATACTGTATGTATGGTTATTTAAATTTAATTCATTATTGCAAAAAAAAATTTCGAGATTTTCGATTTTTTCCATATTTTACCCCTTTAACATTTTGCATACGAACATTTTGATAAGATTTTAGATTTCAGATAATCAGAAAGAGTAGCTATATATATAAGAATAAAATTATATTCCGAAGAAGAATTTGTCTTTTTGCGTGCAATCATTTATTGTCGATCTTGCAGTTATCGGTTTATGAAGGTTTCTTGTAAACTGATGGAGAGCCTTTTCCCGTCCATCCACCATTACAGCTTGTTGCGTCCTTTCGTGTTACTCTCCTGCGCCTTAATAGTCTACTCGCTAGGCAATGTCCAAAGAGGGGGACAATGGCGCCTCAGAAAGGGAACTATGTACTGGGCACACTCTTTGGCATTGATTAGGTGGGCATGGTGTGTGCCGGTTATTTCGTGGTATTCAAAGTGCGGGTTTTGGGATCGTAAAATAGAGATCACCTCATTGGAATCGGAGTCTATGTGGTAGGAATCGGAACCTTTAATAATGAGGTAGGGCTTCTGCTTGATCCGGCCTGCCATCTCGGCTGCGAGGCCTGCAGTCATCAGAAAGGCATTGTAAAACTTAGACCGTCCATCCTTGGAAAAATAGAACTTCTCAGGATACAGCTGCGACTTAGCTATGCTCCGGTAAAGCAAATGCTGCGCGAATTCCGGTGTCACCGATTCATCCGAGCCCTTGCTAAGGACAGTCCGTAGCTGGTCATTCGTGTAGGTAGGTGGCTCATACAGTGAGTCTTGTTCAATGCGCTCATTCTCCAATGAAGATTTTTCGATAATATAAGCAAAGAGTGGCACTCTCATGTGTGTCTCGCGAGGGGGTATAACAATGTCCAATGAGATGACCAGGTCTACTGTATGTGGTGCGAGAGCGGTGTATAAGAAACTCAAAACACCGCCCAATGAGTGACCCATCAATGAGACCTTTGGCCACTTGTACTCCTTCATTACCCTGGCTATGACAAGGACCCAATGTTCCTCGCCGTATTGCATGCCAGGCGGAAGTCGTGAGGAGCATCCATGTCCAGGCAAATCGATGCAGAGCACGCCTAGATAGTCGGGCAGCAGAGGTATCAGTGTATCAAAGGTTCCCAGGTTATCCTGCCAGCCGTGTATGGCCAAAATAGGACGCTCCGATCGATTGCCGAACCAGCGACCCGCAATGTGACCCCAGGGTGCCCAGATGCGCACATCCTCGTACTGTCAAGTGTCAAAGTAGATACAATTTCATATTGAACAGTGTGTAAACTGAAATTAATTGCTCAGCCCGCAGACTAATGCTTGGATTTATATTTACGTACGTCGCTCAGTGATAAAGTTCCCATGATAACTGTTTGACCTTTGCCCAAGTTGTTAATATTCTTAACTGCTTCTTATGGAGCATCCAAAAGTACTCGACAATCGATTAGAACTCAGTTTATTATTTATTTAATTGTTATTTTTTATTTATTTATTTATTTAGCTTTCGTTTCTTATGTTTATTGTGTATTGCAAAGCAGAAATAATCAGTCTTTCTGCTTAAACAGCTGATCGGCAACTGGCGCAAATTGTGGATTTCGGTGTTATCTGTAGTTGGCGAGAGCTTTTTGAATAACTCTTGGTCAGATTCGGTTACTCTCTTAGTGAGCATGAAAGCTCTTTTTACTTGGACTAGAGTGTTTGTGTAGTATATATCCTCTATCTTGAACTGTCGCGTTGATCTAACCATTGATCTTAATGATCACTTTAATCCAATAAATATCAAAAGTATTATTTTGGAATATGAATCAACTTGATCAAAAAAATATTCCGTATGGAAAGGGTTTAAGTTTTGACAAAGTTATGGGATCTGCTAAACTAGGAGGGTCTTAAAAGTCGATTTTTTTTTAAATTTTCAAATAGTTCCTTATGTTTATACTGATGTCCGCAATTGATTAAAATTGAAATTTCGTAATTTAAATTTTTCAAAATTTTAATGGTTTTAAATGTGTAAGGGTGACCCTTGGTAAATATCGAAAAAAAAAGGTAATCTAGGAGGCAAAGCTATGGTAGTAATGTTATACTAACCATTTTTCGTTATGTGAGAATTGTAAATCTAAAACGTTTTCTAACTTTTTCTTATATTGAAGATTTCAGATACTTGTTATAGTATACACTATATAAAATTTAATGTCGCTTAAGGCATTTAATTTATAATGCTTACCCCCCTTCTAATGGCCTCCGGCTCTCATTGGCTATCTCCAAAGAACGACCAGAGCTTCGTGGGCGGCATAAATGATTTTTATTGATTTTAAACAAATTAAATTGCGCGTTAACCACAAACCGAATTTATCATAAAGATGGTTTATCAGTGCGCCCAAAAGTAACTGGCCTTACCCCTAGCCCAGCCTGACGACCACAAAGCCCCTCCTGCCCCCTTCCTCATTTCAGTGGTTTGCCAGCCTTTTGCCACAATTTTATTGCCAAAACATTAAACATTTATATACGCTATCAATTTCGTTAGGTTGGAAAAAAAAAGAACGTAATCGCATTGCAGCCTCTGCCAGCATTACAGTCCTGTGAGTCCTGCCAGTCCTTCTCAGCCTCTGTCAGCGTATCTGGCACAATTTTTCCGGCTCCTACCTAATTTAATTTACGTAGAAATCCGGCCGCAACGTGCTATGGCAATAAAAACGTTAAATTTGTTTATTTTGCCAAGGCGCTACGTTTGTGGGGTGTCTGGGGGTTTACCCATTGAATTCGATTTCGATGTTCGCTCTTTCAGTTGCCTGTTTAGTATAGCATTCCTCGAGGCGCACATCGCACACACACACTCACACCCACACACAAACCCAACCACACACACACACTCTGGAGGCAGCTTTGGCCCTTTTGTTTTCTGCAACGCCATTGTTTTTAAGTGGATGCCGCACATCCTTTGCTCTCCCTTATCACTAATGAAGTGGCCAATGAACTGCGACCCAAAGATTAAAGCGAAATTAAATGGCTTGCCGAAGTTGATTGATCGAAAAAAGGTGCATGTGGTAATTTAGAAAAATGAAAACTCTGCCAACATGTTTGTATTCTGTATGCGTAGGGGATTTGGCAACGTTTAAATTAAATAACATTTAGAAATGCTATTGAATAACAATTGAGTCAACAGGAAATTTGCAATAAAACGCCCCAATTTGAACAATCCTAACTACAATTTGTATAAAATGTTTAAATTGTATGTCTTGTGTGTGATATACTGTATTTAAAATACTAATCATAGCTTGAACCTATATAGTATTTCCGATGTTAGACCGAGGGAGACTTGTCGAAAGTGAAGGAATTTCTGTAACTGTTAAATCAGAGGTTTATTTGTTTACAATCCTAACTTACATTCTGACACATATGAAACTAAATTTGTATAGCCTGTTAGTCCTGCTCGCGCTGTTGCATTCTCAGAGATGATTGCAACAGCTATAGGTTGCTTTTTCTCTTTTTCCGCTTCAGATTCTGTGCCTCATCCACGGCCAGTGCGAATTTTTGCACCACCTCGGGCAACTCTGGGGCCTCATTGCCATCGACCGTCCAGGTCTCCAGATGTGGCGGCCTGTGCTGCATTATAAACGGATTGATGATTTCGGCCACACCCGCGGCATTGTTCAGATGGACGTGATGTGTGCCCTGCACCTCGTGCAGCTGAAAGTGCGGATTGTTGGAGCGGAGTATGTCAATGACCTCCGCGCTCTCCTCATCTATGAAATTTGATTCGGAGCCCTTGATCACACAGTAGGGCACATTGCGTATGGTGCGGGCCAGTTCGGCGGCAAAGGGCGGACTTGTGTGGAACTCAAAGTAATACTTGCAGCGTCCATCCCTGGAGAAGAAGTACTTGTCCGGATACTTGGTCGATTTGTCCACATTGCGATCCAGTATATGATGGCAGTTCTCCAGCGCCACCGAACCGGCTGAGCCTTGCTGCAGCACCTTCTCCAGCTCCTGCCAGGTATAGGCCGGCGGCTCCTCCCGCTTGGCATTGGCAAAGCGCTCATCCTCGACCATATAGCGCTCTATGTGGGTGCGCAGGTACTCGATCTGCGATGGTGGCTTACGGTAGCGGGTGCGCACAATGTCAATGCTGATCAGCATGTCCAGGCGATGCGGATAGAGTGAGGCAAAGATGAAGCACAGCATGGCGCTCATCGAGTGGGCCATTAGGGACACCTTCTGCCAGCCATACTCCTCCATGATGCGCAGTATCACGCACAGGTAGTCCACAAAATGATAGGCAATCCCCTCCGGCAGCTTGGACGAGTAGCCGTGCCCAGGCAGATCAATGCAGAGGACGCCCAGGTGTTTGGGCAACAAGGGCAACAGCTCGTTCCAAGTGCCCAAGTTGTCCAGCCAGCCGTGCAGGGCGAGTATGGGACGTACCTGTCGATTACCATACCAGCGTCCTACCACATAGCCCCAGGGCATATTGATGCGCACATCCATGGGCTGCAAGAGGGTAGAGAATGAGAAGCAGAGTAGGGGTTAGAAGCTGTTAGCAGCTAATTGACAGGCCAAACTTTGTGGGCTTGGAATAACCCGAGGGTATTACACTGATACAAAGGATGCCAGACTGTCAGTTCATGCCAAATATATAGCTCTTTTTGGCGGGCACAGATAAGATATAAGCCCAAGACTGGACAATAACTGTTTATTTATGTAATACAATGTAATCAAATTATTAAGAAATTTTGTGCGCTTAATCTAATCAAGTTGTAAAACTATATTGAATTTATCGCTTATTAAACAGCGGCTCTATTATCATGGGATTTATGATATATAGGGTATATGTGTGTTCGGTATTATGCAGCTATACTCGCTTGATTTGATCAATCGCTTGGTTTACACGTGAAAAAGTTCAAACAATTGACAATTGAGCGACGCAGGTGCGGATTGATGGGCAGTTTTCAGGATGACGCTGCCCAACAATTTATCAACCTGGTTTTTTCTTGCTCTTCCTCTCTCTTTTTTTTTTGGGTGAGAGCAGCAATCGATGGGTTGTGCCCGCCGCGCGCCCTGCGCCCCGCTTCACCTCCTATTCTGCAATTGACTGCAGCACATGCAAACTTTAAATGTCGACAAATGGATTTTCGTAGTTTTGCGCCGCAAAAACTTTTGACGACACTTTTGCCAATGTAGTTGTTGTTATTGTTGTTGCTGTTGAATCTGTTGTTGTTGTTGCGTTTCGAAGAGTTCGCTCGCCTGCCTGCTCAACTTGAAAATTAGCGCAAAATGCTTTCAAGTGTGACGGAGTCTGAAAAGTTTTCCCTTGTTGTGCCCGACATTTTGATGAACTTCTAATGAGCTTAATAACAGAAAGGCGTCCAACTTTCCAAGTTGGCCAAAACTCCACTTATCTGGCTGGAAACGGCATGTCGATTGTCTTGCCAACTCTAACCATGTCTAGAGTACAAATTTCGTATTGACTTGGCTTTAAATCTTATCAGCAGACATCACATTCAGTGATAAGCCCCCGCTGGCAATTGGAATGCAATTGAACCGGTTCAAAGGTAAAAGTGGTAGGGGCGAAACGGTTTGCGATTTGTATCTAAACCGATAAGCTTTGTTTGTTTATTGTTTCTGCATTATTTAATAAATGTTTATGTGCCGCACTCGCTTACTTAATTACCTGTTCATGTTCATGTTGATCAATTTCGTTGCTCTCCGTTGGCCTTGCTGTCATTTTCAATATGATACCAACTAATACGACACGTGCATATACTATATATAGTATATATGCTAAATATTAATATAGCTCAAATGTATTTTTTCCCGTTTTATGCAATACTAAAAGTGTGCTATGAAACTAGCGTAGTAACGAACGCCAGCAGCGCGTCAAGTAAACTAAAACAAATTTGTTTTGACGCGCTGATTAAATGCGTTGGAAGTGTGAGCAAAGAGCGAAGACGACGACGCTGCCAGACTGACCTTTAATCAGACAATTAGCTGCACACATACATACATATCTACTGTCCGAGTAAAACACCTGGAAGACAGCGATTGCCAAGCAGAGAGATTTAGAGAGAAATTAAACAAGAGAGAGAGAGAGAGAGAGTGAGCGCTAGCTGAACATAGTCAATAAACAAGTAAGAGCGCTGCTGTCGTAAGTTTCCGACTGCGGTATACTCTGCTCGCAATCCCCTTTCTCTTGCTCATTTTGGGTTGTTTGTGTGGGCGTGGCAGAAAAACTTGTAATCAAATCTCCCAAGAAGATTATAAGTTATAGGTTAACCACTTTTTGTGACTCTAGCTTAAAAAATAAAGAAGATGAATTGTTGGCGAATTGCTGCAAAAACAATCCTGACACTTTATTTGACACGGACATACATACATATAACATGTTTACCAAATTTAATTGATTTTTCTTTAAAACAGATTATAAAATACAGTGAGAAAGTAAAGTAGAGAGAGGTATAAATAGATTGTGCTTGTTCATTTTCTGGTTTTTAACCAAATACGATGACTCGCCAATAAAACCACAAATAAACATGAATACGAACAAGCAAACAATCCCAAAGCTCTTGCGGTAAGAGAAAAAGCACAAAACGATCATAGGCGAGCGAGCGAGCTTTTGGAGCAGATAACTTTTGTATATTTGCTCGCTTTTCAACACCAAGTAATCTTAGAAAGCTTTTGCTGCACAGTGTGCTTTTAGTGTTGAATTAAGTAAATACTAATTGAAAGTCAGCGCATTATAAAAATATCGTTAAATTAGAAAATAACAAGTAAGAACGTTTCCGTCCAACGTAGCAGAATACTCTGTTCTTAGTCCGGTATAATTTGCTTATTTGTGGGTTTGGAAAGAGACGCGAAGAAAACAGTAGTCTGTATGCCAAATTTTGTGATTCTGCCTGTACAGGTGTGGGAGATATATGTAGATTTTGCTCATTTGAGAGGGAGGGGGTGGGGGTCAAACATTTTTTAATGCAGATTTGTCCAGGGGGTCAACATTAGTCTGTATGCCAAATTTGGTGACTCTAGCTATAAAACTGTAGGAAAACGTGTTTTGGGGATAGCATATGCCGATGTGCGGGGGAGGGTGTGAGAGTAGTGATGCAGATCTGTCAGGAATCTCAACATTAGTGTGTATGCAAAATTTGGTGACTGTAGCTATAAAACTGTGGAAGATACAGGTTTTCCCCAAATTGTGGGAGAGAGGGTGGTGGCGGAGTATAAACATAATCATATATTCAAATAACACCCGAAAGTACTCAGAAACCATACAAAAACCAAGGTTATTCATATTTAAATTTGTATTAAACCAAAAATCACAATACATATTTGCAAAGTAAATATAAAATCAATTACAAATGATTTGCATTATTTCTTTTACAATTTGTAGTTGCCAACTAGCCAGAATTGAATTCATATACAAGATAATACTCTGAAATTAATTCAATTTACTAAATTAATATTTTGATATGCACAATGTTAGAAAACTTGCCAGTCAATAAAAAGCAATGAAAGCGTTTACTGTGCTATTAATTGTTTTTTACGATATTTGAAAAAAGCATTTCAATAAATATAATTGAATTGAATTTTGCATTTTGCTGGTCTGGTCTGGTCTCTGTATCAGCCACGTTGCAGTTTTTGCTAACAAACGATAATACGCAAAAAATAACAATAAATATTTATTAAGCTCTCTCACTATCTGCCCGATCCGACGACCTCAATGCAACGCGCACTTGTATAAACATATTCAAATATCCATTAGCATCAAATACCGATGTCGACAACAGTTTACACAATAAATTTGTTCGTTTTTGGGCCAGAAATCGCATTGAACTAAACTGAACAGTCGAAAATTGTAGCCCGCGGTTACTTTTTGGTTAGCTAAATAAAAGAAGAAAAACTCGGCAACAGGCGGCAAAAACATAAATCTTTATGGCAACGAAAATTGAAAATTGCCAACCATTGTAGAGGTGGGGGTTGGGGGTTCGATTGGGGATTGGGGGTGATAAATAACGAATTGCAATCATAAATCTGGCGCTGAGATGTATGCAAAGCGTTTTAATTTCAATGCAATTAAAAGGCAAAAGGCCACAGATTCGCACAAGTGGCCAGGAGTGTAGAGAAGAGGAGTGGCGAGAGAGGGGTGCACCGCTTGACCAACTGCAGCGGCAGCATTTAATCAAATGCAGCTGGCAAGGAAATGGCAAGTGGACATCCTGCGAACGCCAATCCAACAATTTGCTCTCGTTTCGAAATGAAATTACGAGCATACAACGAGCCTACCTCATGCCGCCTACCGCCTGCCACTTGCCTCCTTCCCTCCTGCCTCCTGCTCACCTCATCTGCAGCTGGGGCATTGCTTGACCCAAGCCTCGCACTAATGACATTTGAATGACGGCCTGGACAGCATCAGGGCGACAGCATTGATCCAGCGGCAGGCCAGTCATCCAGTCATGAGCCTGTGCCTCGGCAAAGTTGGCTAATGACCGTCAGTGGCTCCAGTGGCTGTGGCTGCGGCTGCAGTGGCTGCAACTGCGGCTATCGTTGCAGTGGCTCAAAGCCAAAGCTGTCGCTCTCGAGGCACTCGGTGCTCTCGGGTGTGTCGGGGTTAGCTGGGCTTCCAGCTTACATTGAGATAACAATTGCCTTAGCCCTGTTGTTGGCCAACATTTCGTTTCAGTTTCATTTGCGCGGATATATTTAGCTCAAAGTATATATTTCTGGATCTATGCCAACCCAAGATTGCCCAGCAACGTATCTGGTTAGTGTTGCTGGCCCTTTTGCCCACATTGTTGTCAGGTGTAAAATGCAAAGTAATGGCTTTCAATGTGCCTGTTAAGAGCCTGGCAGGCACGTCGCCATTGGCAGCCCTGTAGCTGACTTTAAGCATAAGAAGGCCTGACAGAAATGGTAGTATGCTAGCTTTGGCATAAAACAGACAACGCCAAAAGCATATCAGAACTTATAGTATGGTATGACAGACAAGATTTGAGTTTCAAGATTTATGCTAATTCAGGCTTGGGGTTTCACTAACAATTCTTAAGTTATGCCCAGTAAATTTAGTATATGAACGCGCTAGCATCTTGTATAGCATTCTGTAGGCCCTCTAAGGGTATTTCAGCTTCGGTTTGGCATTGGCTTAATTTGTCCTTTCGTAATGCCAACATTTCTCAACCGGCTCCCGTGCCTGCTGTTAGTCGTTTTACTGCCGTTGGCTTTTGTCTGGCACTCAAGTGAAAAGCTTTTGTCAGCGCATGGAAATTTGACGGAAATTGTTTGGTCTGATGGATGCAGATGCTATTGCCAGGGCTGTGGCTTTCGAGGAGGCCATACAATGTGCTCCTGTTACATTCGCCTAATGGAGACCATCTCGGGCAGCGTCTGCCCATCAGACAGCTAAGTAAGCAGACAGTTTTGGCATTATGCTACAGGCTAATACAGCGATAACTGGCTACTGGCTGCACTTTTGGCTAACAGAGTGCAATGGCAATTTCAATAGAATTAAAGGCACAATTTGTTGCCAACCAGTCTACCAAAATTGGGGGCAAAGTTTTCGCCAAGCAAATAAATGCAAATCGCATTAAAATAAATTCTGTTACACCTTCTAGCGTCCTGTGACGGCGTGACTGCAGCATAATGTCTTTAAAATAGCAGCAGTGCTGCTGGAGCAACAAACTTTGGCGACACCCAGCACAGATAATGCCACCATTGAGTTTCCGGCTTGTTGCAAGTAGCAACTCCAGGGCAGGGGGCAGGGGTCAGGGGGCAGGGAGATGGTCGTTGCAGATTTACTAACGGCACGCGCTGCTGCCACAATTACTACGCTAGAAAACACAATCAAAATCAAGTTGAACGTGGCACGCTGAACTTTTTAATGCATAATTTATGGCCAACTGGCGGATCTGACTGGGCTTGGCATTGGCCCGGAACCAATGCCACTGCCACTGGGTTAAGGCAACGCACCTTTCATTTATGTGTCTGAAACATATCAGTTATAACAAACAAACCAAAAAAAACAAAAAGGCGAACAGCTGTGGAATGGTTCGCTGTCATATCATAAATATTTATGAAAGCTGCCAAAAGTGCAGGTTCCAGGTCCTGCAGCTCCTTGTCCTTGTCCTTGTCCTTGCCTTGCGCCCTGCCCGACACGTGCGCCGCGTGGCATGCCACGATTTATGTGCCACCATTCGAGCCAATATATTTGCTTTCATCAAAAACTCATCTTAAATGCTGCCACATGCGGCACATAAATATTGGCACAGGCCAAGAAAATATCTATATACACGCATATTTTCAATTGATTCGCCTGTCGCCGCTTAGCTCTTGTGAACCGTTGAACTGGGGAACCGTTGAACCGAATTGAACCACTTTTAAAGCGGTTAAATAAAAATAAACAAAAAATCGTAAAATAATAATGAAACGTGCATTGCTTGCCCAACTGTATAAATATTGATGATTGAAATCCTATTTAAGTACTACACTATAAAAAAGCACTGAAAGTGCCAGCAAGCAGGTATCAACGTAGTAGTCAAGGAAAACAAGAGAAAGATATTAAGCGGAAAATGCACTTTACTTTAAGGCTGTCTCAAAAGTTATATAAAGCAGTTAAAGTCAGCAAATTTGGTATGTGTGCTCCCTAGAGCCTGTAATGTCCGAAAATTAAGTTTGTTTTGAATTTTGAATAAGCCCTGTCACTCACCTTCAAATCAATAAAAACTAATCAAAGCACATTAATTAATTTATGAAGTGCTTGGGCATGTTATGTATCTATTTAGACAATTAAATATCAATTAGGAAACGAAAAAGGACGAATAGTCTTACTCTGAGCAATACTAATGGTCTTTAAGTCGGTCGGGATGGTTTTCCCAACTGGCCTTAACCCACACAGAGCACAGAACACATACATATACACATACACATACAAGCTGGTCACACATCCTGAGGCAAAACTTTCTCTTTGGCTGATTTGTGTCTGGGCCAACATAAAAATAAAATAAAAAACACCAAACCCAGCACACATCGAGTAAAATAAATCCCGTAAGCCAAGCCAAAAAATATCAATTAAACTAATTATCCTGATTTCCCCAGGCTGAGCACGAACTAGCGCAGAAATTCAATCAGCGCAGTGTGGAAAAAAATAACGCAATCGAATGATTAAGTCAACAAATGAAGGCAAATTGTTGGGGCTGCAGCGGTCGAACAACTTGGATTGATTGCCAAATTGCGCAAAAATGCAAAAAAAAAATAATATAAAAAATGAGTAATCATCGAAGCAAAAGACGTGGCCAAAAGCAGATGCAACCAAAACGCAGGTCCTGCTTAAAGTTCTGTGCAAACTTTTTTGCCGCTGCCAACATTCTGGTTAACTTGGTCAGGTAACTAGCGTGTTTTAAAGCAGCTGCAAAAAGCAGCAGCAACTTTTTGGCAACCTAATGAGCGGTCGCACCTTTGCTCAGAAAGCTGGCCAATGCAGACGTTGCCAGCTACATATTTGAGCCATTTTTATGGCAAGTTCCTTTTTGCTCGAATTCAAATTGAATTGATGATTGGTTGCAGGCGAAGAAGGCGGCGACGGGGGCGTGGCACGTGCCATATGCACAGCATACGACTATATATCCTATATAGTATATATAGATTCCGTTTCTTTTTTGTGCGCTTGGCTGCAGGAAATTTATTTATATTCAATTTGTGAATTTATGCCATTTTTTAGAGAGCAGGCGGGAAATTCACTTTTCCATCATATGTAACATGTACTCGCACTCAGTGAAGTGTGTATTTGAGTGCGTGTGTGTGTGTGTGTGTTGGGGTGTGTGTATTTATGTTTGCATTCGCTTTGTGTTGTTGAGACTTCGCTGGAAGTGTTGCTCTGCTGCCTGGTCGATAAAGCAATTGCTTTTGAGTTCATATTTCCCACAAACTCATAAACACGTTTGGCCAGGCACTCGCTGGCTGATTACCTAATCTGAAGGACTACCTAGGACCTGTTGATGTACCCTATATATATATATAAGCTACCTAAGTGCGGCGCTAGGTAAGCGGACAGGACCTATAAATAGCCGCCTGCTGGCTGCATCCTTCACTCAGTCATCATTTGATCGTTTGTCAGCCATAGTCAGAAACTACTGCACAAGTACTGTGATTGTCGACAGCCCAGTGTCCCAGTCAGGATGTTATTCCTGGCGCCGCGCAAGCATCTATTAGCCAGCAATTTGATAACTTGGCTCGTAATTTACATTATGCGCAAGTGTTTGCAGTTGTTCTGCATTATTGAGAACAAGGCATGCAAGCAGCCCGATTGCCAGTGTGAGCCGGTCCAGCAGGATTGCCAGGACTCGCCGCTTTTGGAGCGCCGTGGCGGCTTCAAGCTCATACCGGATGCCATGCGTAAGACAATGCACGGCTTTGGCTATGGCGAGGGCCATTACCAGATCTTCGTGGAGAAGAAGGAGCGCAATTTGCCAACCAAATCGCGCCTCAATGCGGCCAGCGCTGAACTTAAGCTGAATCCCAATTAGGCTCGCAGGCTCTCAGGATTCGAGCAGCCAACAAGATGTGCCAACAACAATCCTACAATGTCTTCTTGCAGAATGTTTTTAATTAATTATAAGCATTCAGCAGCATTTTTATTATTTCGTAGCGCATTCTTGGCCATTAATAAAAATTATAAAACTTAAATCTCTGCCTCAGGCATTTTGATTGATGTCACTTTTGTTGCGTATTGTGTGAAAATCACCACAAAACTTTTGTCCATGCCACAAAACAAAAATGATCTGCAACATTTTCAGCCTCCAGTTTTCTATCTGTCAAGTGGCACGAGGTGACGTCGACGTCGACGTTGACGTTGACGCCGCTGCCAGCTGCCGGCTGCTGTTTGAAAAATTATCTTCTTATGGGACGACTGTTGGCTGATCGCGTGGGTGTTGCTGCACCATTAAATGGCGCCAAATTTATCACACAGTAGCAGGAGACACATTCACACACACACACACACAACACACACATAGATAGTAAACTGGCAGACAACAATGTCAGACAATATGCTGAAGTAATTTTCAATACTCTAAGAAAAACCAAAAGGATTTTGATTTCTTTATTTAGCATGCGACAAACGAGCCTATTGATCAAATCGGATTAACAACTTAAATCTGATTAATTATACATTCAAATACACTTGAACTAGATCTAAAATATTAGCCGAAAAATATCCTTTCTAAACCTCCTTCCAACTTGCATAACTTTCTCAAAACTCAACCAATTTTGATGTGTAATGCCTTTATCTTCACGAATTGGCCCCTGCTTTGATTTGGCATTTAAAATTACTCAATTTCTCAAAATAAAATTTGATCAAAATTTTTTAATTTTTTTTATGCCCACCCCTATTCAATTTTGGAACATTTTTGAGAATTTATAATCTATAATTTCCATTTTTATTCGATTGGAGACATCATAATTAGTATAAAATGCAGTTTAAAAACTCATGTTTTAAAAAAATAAATGCCTAAAATTAAAAAAAATGTTAGCTTGTAAAGTTTCTAAATATTCCCTTGATTGATTTTCAATTAAATTAAAAATGTTAATTAAAATTCTTACGTTATGTTTGTTAGCAACATAAAAGGATTATATTAAATTTGGCAAACTATAAAGCACAATAGAAATTCGATTAAATGCTTTAACAATCAAAAGAGTTCAATGCCAAAATGAGCATATCCTAGGCCAACAATTGTTCCAGAGTCCTACAATAAAGGTATAAATAATAATCCCTGCTATGAGCGCCATCAATAGGAGTCTTATCTGAAGAGCATCATCTTATCATTATGAGTGGCTGCTATTTTGGCCATTTCTATTGTTCCATTGGCGCAGATAAGCGTAGAGGAGAGGAGACGGCAGAAGAAGCTGAGTGAGCTCAGCCTGAGCGTGGCAATTGTTAGCAAATTTATCATCATCATCTTCTTAAGCACGTGGCAGCGTGCTGTGTGTATTGCAGTGTGCGTGCGTGTGTGTGTGAGGGTGTCAGAACGTACGTGTGTGCGTGTGTAAAACACTTGAAGACATTGTGCAAATTCTGCAGCATTTTGCATTGCATTATAAATGAATAGATATTTTTAGTTGTAAGCTGCGTTTGCTTGAGCTGCATATAAATTATATTGCACACAGACACACACACACACACACACACACGCGCACACACACACACACACTGAACACAGCTTTACTTGTTTGCCATGCAAGCTGTCATTATAATCATGATTATTATTGTTGTAATTCTAATTATGCATTGTTGCAAGCGCTGCGAGGCCATATTACACATACGCCATGTCTGCCACGCTATGTGGCAGTATTTCGCTCTCTCTCTCTCTCTCTCTGTGTGTGTGTGTGTGAGTGTGTGCTGGTGTGTGTCTCTATGTGTGAACGTGAGCGTGCTTCATTTTTATCAATGACAGTTTTTCGTTGTGTGCCGTTGCTCATGTGTAAAATGAAAATGTCAGTCGGATTAGCGCCAGAAGCGACAGCGATAAAAGAGCGGAAGCAGCGCCAACGACATCCTCTCCATAATGAGCGCCAACCTGGCACAAACACACACATATATACAAACATATATATAGATTGGTAAATATAGCCCTTTTCATAACTGGACCTGGTCCCCAGGCTGGGGTGGTGGGGGGCAAGCTGTGCTCTCCTGCCATTTGCCAGCATCAGCATAAAAATCTAAGCTCTCTTGTAAATCATGTCGACATTGTTTGGACTTAGGGCAGGCAGCGCCCTGTTTGTTGGACTCTGTGTTGGACTCATTATAATTAACAATTTATAAAGCGTTAATACACTCTCACACACACACACACACACACACATACACATTGAGCTAGGCTAACACGCTCAACGCAACGGCAATTTGCCAAGGCAGCCAAAAGAGCATGCTCAGCAGCACATCCGCACATCCGCATATCCGCACAAGCAAACAAACAAACAAGCCAGGCAGCCAGTCAGCTAGTCAGACAGGGGCCAGGGGCCAGGGGCTGACTGTGGAGAGGAGTGGAGTGTACTGGAACAGGAGAAAGCATTCATTTTGCTTGTAAGCTGCTTTGCCAACTCATACCTACTTCCCTGCCGCTTCCGCTGCCGTTTCAGCTCCCACATCCTCATCCTCACCCTCACCCCCATCCTCACCCTCACCCTCACCCTCTCCAATGCTGCACGGCACGTCGCGCGCATTAAGAAGATGAGCTGCATTTTTCATGCATGCGAAGTTGAGATTGCAGCTGCCGCACCCACAATAGCAACGACCGCCCCCACAACATGTTGGTCCTGTTTCCTTGCCTTTCCTTTTAGCTTTGGCTTGGCTTTTCACACTATCCCCCCAACCCTTCACCTCACAATTCAGCATCCAACTGGCAACTTTCAGCTTCATCTTGCGCTTCTTGTGCATTATCCTGCTCATCAGCGTCATTTGTATTAATTGCCGGGCATTTTGTTGTGCAATGATACCGAAAATGAGCGTTGTTGTTTTTACCACAGTTTTCCTTAATTATTTTCATTTGTCGTTTCCCTTATCGCCAAAGAAAAACTATTGTCATTATACTGATATTTATACAATTGTCTCCTCAAACTGTTTCAAGCGTTTCCTCTTTATTTTCCAACAGCACAGCGAACTATACACGTATTGTTGTTGACATTTCTTCAATTTATTGAATAATCTAATAGAATAATTAAAATGAGACACTAAATTAGAATTAGCAAGAGATCTGAGGCATAAAAACCAGATGAGTTGCAAGTGGGAAGGCAGTCTGTGTAATTAATGTATTTCCTAATTTTGGCATACAACATTTAACAAATAAACCTATTATTTGGAGCATTTGTAATCTCTTTCGTTACATTGCCATTTAATCGTTTTGGCCAAGTTTATAATAGCAGAAGTTTAGAACTCAGCTTACAGCAAACGTTGCTGAACACACAAATGAGCTTAAAATGCGCATTTTCTCATAATTTTCTGTTGATTTTTCGTCGTTGTATTGCAATTTTCATCGCCACAAGGACAAATAACATGCAATTTGAAATCAAACAAGGATAGTTATTGTGCAATTGCAATTCGAGGATTATGGGAACGCTAACAGATTGACGGGGCCTGTCAAACTGCAGTTGCTCGCGTTCTATAGCCGGTCAATTAGTCGATGGGTCCAATTGCAATGTGGAATGTGCTGCCAATTGAATTTTATTGAGTCTTTAATTGGCGCAATGCACGCGGCTTGCGGCAGCATGGCAGAATGGCAGACGGCAGGATGCAGGATGCAAGAGGCAGCAGACAGCAGGCAGGCATTCAGCATGCCACGGTAAATGGCAAATCGTAACAATTGCAGCGGAATTCAAACAATTGCCATTTCCCAGTCATTGGGCACTGCATAATTAGCGGAGCAATTGCCATAAACAAAACAGCGCACAGAGAATGCAAAATGCGAATTGCTTCCATTTGAGTCCAAAATACAACAGCAACAAAAAAATATATATCATCAGGATGATATACGAATTGGCAGTCATTTGTCTCTGCCTCTTGCTTCCTGCATCCGACGCTGCCACGTCAGCTTGGGGCGCCTCCAGCAATGCCAACATTTGGCAATTGTTACTAACCAAATGAGGTAGTCAAGAGACGGCAGTAAAATCAGTTTCAATTGTAAAATGCTTTTTTAAAATAAAATCACAATTAAACCAGGATAATATGACATGAGCGGAAGAGTACATAACAATGAATATGTATATACGAGGGCTGCCTGATAAGTTTTCAGCTCATTTATTGGTTTTATTTGTACAATAGTTTAATTGATTTCAAGTAAACTCCATTTTAATTAAATTACAAATTAAAAACAATATAATAAAATAAGAAAACCTTGATATAAGGTTAACTTAAGCAGTCTCTCGCCACTTTATTGTTCGCTCATTCATTTCTAGAGCATAATCAAAGAAAATCCTATTTACTCAACTAACAGAACATTTATCTCCCAAATAATGTTTTTCTTATTTTTATATTTTTTTTAATATTACAATCAACTTTTCAGTACTGTTTTAAGTGGTATGATGTCTAGCTTCATCGCCAAATAATGAAACATTTTTAGTAAAATATAAAAAAATTTAAGATTTATTATTAATTTATTATTTTTATTAAAATTTAAAATTTAAAAATGTAAATAAAAAACAATAAAAAGATCTCCAGCTGATAGAGTCAAGGCTAATTATTTATCAGCCCTCGCATATAAGCAGATATATATTTATTTATATTTAAATCACATTGACAAACAATGCGTGCATAAAAAGCGAACAGCATAAAAATGCAATAATAAATAACGCCTGGATATAAAATGCAAAAAATAATGTTAATCGGATTTCCAAGTCGACAAATGTGGCCACAGAAAACACGCAGCAGGGGCGGCCACATTTTGTGGCATCGGGCATATGGATAAGTGGAGTGCCCGTAATTACATACTCGTAAAATAAACCGCATACTATAATGCCCCAGAGTCCGACATATGTCAATAAACCAACATCCAAACCGACCAAATTCCCACGCTTGTTTATATTTTTGTTTGCCATTGAGCCTGCAAAGGAAAATTTGAAAACAATTAGCTTTAAGATATTTGGCAAACAAGTTGAAATTCTATTAAAACTTAAATTGAACTCAACTAAGCAGTCCTGGGCATAATTCTAATATTGATTTATTTTGTCGTCCACTCGGCGCCAGTTGCGAAGACTCTCAATAAACAAATTTATAGACAATGCGGCTCGAAAATGTTTATTACGAGCTCTCAATAAACTGTTATTGCAGTGGACCAAAATGCTAAGGGCAATATGTAAAAGTTCAATTTAAACTGAGTTCGAAAAGTATGTTTATATATTTATATCTCAAATGATACAAATTGTTGATATTATGTTGTTTGTTGCAGCAAAGGAAATAGTTTATTTAGGAATGAGAAAATTATAACTCTCTACTCAAAGCTTTGTATCTCTTTAATGTGCTCTCAAAAATGTATTTAATTTCTTATATTTCTAATAGAAAACATAACTTGAAGACCGCAACGAGCTCAACAGAAAAACTGAAAGTAAACATTAAATTTCGCTGTCCTTTTAAAGTAGATTTTTTCGCTTTTGTTGAAGTGGCAGTCAGCCATGTCCTTGATAAGAGCACATGCTCAAAATGAATACAACATTAAAGTGTCATTAACAGCAATTACTCGACTGATTGCAACGTTGAGTTGCTCGGCCAGTTAACAATTTAATATAAAATAAATGCAACTGTTTGTTAACTGCATGGCCTGACTGTATGAAAATGCCGCTGTTTATTCTTTTATGTCCTGCTTGTTTGCTCCTTTAGCTGGGAGCATTTGCAGCTTCTGAGCCAGAACGAGCGACGGGGAATGCAAATTCAAATGCCGTGTGAGTTGAATTCTCGTTGACTTGGCCGCTGCCAAATGGGTCAAAGTGGCAGTCAGCCAGTCGGGGCCAAAAACGTTTGCCAAACCAATACACTCACAAGCACACACACACACACACACACACACACGGAGAGACGTACGCGTGTGCATATGTAAGTTCAGCGCTGCAAAGTATGCAACAAAAAACGAAATTTTGCGCTAAATTTGAATTCAAACAAAAAGTATGCAAGTAAATAAAGCAAATGTATGTGTGTGTGTGTGTGTGTGTGTGTGTGTGTGTGTGTGTGTGTGTGTGTGTGTGTGTGTGTGTGTATGCGACTGCGTGGAGCCAAAGGCAAACAGAAAGATGCACGGTCTGGGCACAAATGTTAACACAAAGCCATCCACACATACACACACACACAGGGACACACACAGAGGGCAACCACATGGCCAAACATTAGTATAAGAGCTGCCCGCATCCTTCCTATTCCAATAGCCATTCCCGTTCCCATACCCCGCCATTTGCTGCCTTCGCTTCGGCCTGGGCACGTACAAATCCGATTTGCACAATTCAAATAACGTACATTTTGAGAAACGCATTGCATACTATACACTATTTGCTGAAATCACCCACATTTTCACACACACACACACACACCACACACGCATACACATACACATACACATACGTAGCCAGGACATGTTTACTCCGCTTGCCATATTTGACAGCCGATGAAGTTGGCAAAGAATTGCAAGCGAGTTTCTGCCGCACTCGGCCGTGAATTACGCGCCGCTGGGGCTGCAATTGCAAATGCGATGCCGACGCTGACGCCGACGTTGACTGCGACGTCGACGGCGACGGCGACGCCAACCGCGACTGCAACTGCCACGCGCTTGGTTTATGTAATTTTAATTAATTTTTTGCGGTCAGCTTAAGTTCCCGAATGGATCGCACTTGGCATCATTCGCTGACGCGGACGCTGACGCTGACGCTGGCGCATTTCCGTGTCATGTTTTAATGCTCAAGCTTTCAACTTTGCTTTCATTTTAATTAAAAAATGCGTTTTAATGCGATTTCCCAAGGATTTGTAGTTTACAAGTAAAACATTTAAGTTATTTTAAAATGTTTATTTAAAGGCCCGTCCAGCTGATACTGTGCTTATTTTGATAGCCTCAACCGCTGTCATTGGCTTTATCCCATTTGCGCATAATGTAGCACTGTGACTCCTGATGTTGCATCTGGCATGCAAATGGAATGCAATAAATTGCCAGAGCAAGCACAAAATATGCCAGCAATGGCATTAAATGTCAAATAAAAATTCAAAACAAAACTCAAATCAAAATGCCAGATTGCATGCGCCCATTTGTGAGCTCTTGCCAGCTTGCCAGGGCCTGCTGCTCTTGGTTAAGAGTGCTAGTCGTGGTTTCTCACATATTTCAATAAACAAACAGTCAACAACAGCAGAAAGAAACGAATTTTGTATACACTTTAGGCAAGTTGAATTGTTCTACTGTCAAGCAACTGCATTCGGTTCTTGGCCAGGCTTATAGTAATATTATTATACCCAAGCTGCTGAAGTGTAAAACATTGTTGACAAGTTGATTTAAAAGCAAAGCGACGTAGTTAGAAGATAAACTGCAAAGACAGCAACGCCCACTTCAGATTTATGGGCAGATTTTTAGCTGCAGTTGCTTAAAATGAAGTTGCATGCTGAACTAACACAACCTTACACACATTGTCACACACAGTTACACACACCCAGCACACCCACACAGTCCCACTTAATGCGGGTCAGTTTATGAGCTGTGCATAAAGCTGTTAACTGTTTGAAAAGTGCTTAAAGTGCGGCATTAGCTCTCATTATTATCGCTGTATTTTTATGGGGTGCTGGCAACCCTAACCTATGCCCTCGCGAACCCTTCTTCATTCCCTTTCCCCCCTAGCTATGCAGCAAATAAACACACACTGCGCTGCGCTCCATAAATTGCGCATACGCCACGTGGCGCGCTGCTGCCACAGACACCAAAAGTAGCCCACAACAATAACTATTACCCTCAGCATTTTTATGGCCATCTCAATGCACTGCTGATGCTGATGCTTTCGCTGATCCTGCAGCAAGTTGCACTAAACTTGGCTGTAATAAAAGCGCAACTAAAGCTTAACAATATGAAGCAAATGAGGCAATTGTGGCATATACGTAATTGGATCTTGTTTGAAATAATGTAAGCAGCTTTAAAATGCCAAGTTGCCGCAGTTTTAAGCACACTTCTCATTCAAGCACAAACTGTTTCTAATTTGATTTGAATTACAGGATAACAAGTTAACAGGATAACAAGATCAACTTGTGCGCATCAAGCGTACTTTGAGGCTTGTCAAAAGTCAAGATCTCAAAAACTTTGCAAATAATAAGAAGATAACAAATGAATTTGGCTCATTTATATACTTTAGCGAGTCCTTTGGAACACTTGGGCTTATCAAGCTGTCTAAGTAATAGAATATTAATGATTAATGACCATCTATGTGTAGGTATTATTTCCTAAAAAATATAAAATGTTGGCCTTGTTGCTTGTTTTATCCAGCTAAAAAGGACTTTTTCACATTAGTTAATGCTTCTAAATTATCCTTGAACTGTTGAGCTCGCTCCAGCTAAATATTTACTAACTACAGATAAATACAAATTGATTATTTCTTTAAAATTATGTTGCAACTTAGTTGTGGCTGCTCATTAATTAATTAATTTTTAAAAATACCTGGAAAATTAAAAGGTTTGACTTAAGCACAGACCGCAAAAGCAAGTTGTCGTAATTTGTTTTGTTTTCCGGTTGTTCTGTAAAAATAAGTTTGCCCTTTTGTTGTTGTTGTATTTAACTCCAGGTGGTATTATCTGCAGTTCGTTAATCCCCCGGCAAAGTCAATAAATATATAGCCACACAGCGGGCCAAGGAGACCAACTTTTATTCGTGCTGAGTAAATTTTATGTTGCGTGTAATTAGAACAAGTTCTGCCCTGGAGATTATTTTGTGGGTCCTTCCTTACAGCACCACCCCGCCCACATTTACGGCGCTTCTGCTGGCATTCAAGTTAATTTCTTGCTGTGTGATGTTTATGAGTGGGCGTGGCGCCACCAAACAGTGACCAGTAAGAACTGGAAGGACAGCAAGTAATTGAGATTGTAATCGTTACTTATTGTGCGTATTGGCTTACAAGCAAGTCAATTTCTGATGCCAAAGCCCCTCGTCCTGAGATCCTCAGCCTGAGTGTGAAACTTTTTTGGGCATTAAGTTATTAAGCTGTTTGTTGTTGTTGCTGCTGCTGCTTTGGGCCAAGTTTGTGGGGCAAGCGAATATTGAAATATGCTGTAAGCAATTAATAACATGCCCATGGCCAGGCCATTTTGTGGCTCATCAATGACACTAGCATCAATGGATTTATATGCTATCGATATGAGCGTATGTGTGTGTGGTTGTGTGTGTGTGTGCGTGTGTGTGGGGTTAGCAGACATTTTCAATGCCAGGGCACGTAATAACGACAATGAATTGCACTTGAAATGCTGCCAGCAGGCGACCTCGGTGCCGGCTTGTGTTTGTTGCCTGAAAGTATGCAGCATTTGTTTGACGAGGCTTAGCCAAGCTCAAGCTCAAGCCCTTGCCCTGCCACGCCCCAGAGAACGCCCCCATCATCAAGCCCAGCTAACAGTACGTTTTTCAATATCAAACAAATAGACAACGAATTACATTGTAAGTAGCTCACGTGCTTTGGATTATGCGTGATATGCCTCGAAATTACTTCATTAGCAGCCACAAATTGCGTCCTGCATGCTAAATACTAGCAAGTGCACCCATACCAATACACTAACATACACCAACACACACACATAGACAACAGTCACGACTGTCACTTTTTATGCAAAGCAGCTGCGCAAAAATTTGCTAAACAGAGCACACAAAAACTACAACATTCATTTCAGTGTTGTTGTGGTTGGTTGTGGCGTGGCGTGGTGTGGTGTGGAGAGAGGGTGTGAAGGGGTCGCCTAAATGGCATTTGAATTGCGCTTAATAATCAATATTTTGAGGTGATAATTGTGTGCGTGCCTTGTCAGTGAAAGTTCGTTCTGCCCCAGAAAATCAACAACAAATTCAACAAATTTTATTTGCATTTTTTGTTTGGTTGTTTGCAAATTTGTGCAAAATATATTTCAGCTATTTGATAAATATTTCATGTCGCATACTCTCGCATCTATAAGTAAACTGTATAATAAAAATGAAAATCATTTCCAATTATGTTTGTATTGTTTCTTATGTGCAACGTCGTCGATGAAGCACAGCAATCACGCATACGCCCGGTGGGACAAACAGAAAACTTTATAATTCACTTTTGGATTCAAATGTCGTACTGATTTTGCTGTACATACCGCTTTAAGTTTTCGAATCAAATATAAATTAATTATAATTTTACACATCAAATATTCATTAGGTAAAGTTATCAAATAGTTAATTATATGGACATATATCAGATTTCAACATTTTAACAACTGCAGCTCAATCAATTTGCAGTTTCCACTTCACAGTCAATCACGCAATATGCAATATGCGACAATATGCCGGATATTTGCATTAATTTTAATTTAATATTTCTTTTACTACGTTTTTCTGTATCGTTTGCCACCATTTGCCGCAAGCCGCAAAATTAAATCAAAAGGCAGTCATTTTTTTCGCATTTCCTGCTCAATTTGCGCATGATAATAAAAAAAATGTATTTTAAAAAAAGAAAAATGGTGCAAAGGACATTTCGCAGGCCACAGAGATATTGATTATAATTTGCGGTGTTGAGCTGCATTGGATTTGTAAATTAACTCAATTCAGCGATGCTCACAGACTGATTTAATTAACTGAACAAACTGGCCAAAAGCGAATGCAGTTTTATTATTGCCACCTTTTTATACCCTAGCAAAGGGTATTATATTTTTGTCACGGAATGTGTAATGCACTGAAGGAGACGTTTCCAACCCAGCAAAGTATATATATTCTGAATCAGCATCAATAGCCGAGTCCGTCTGTTTCTATGCAAACTAGTCTCTTAGCTATCGTAATGAAACTTGGCACAGATCCTTCTTTTTGCTGCAGGCACTTCCTATGTCAGAACCAGCAGGATCAAACTACTATAACATATAGCTGCCATAGGAATGATCGGTCGACAGTTATGTTTTTGTATGAAAACTTATATGTTTATGAAGATATCCTGACCAAACTCACACAAACCGAGTCTCTGGAGAGTTTATACAATCTGACTAAACTTGATCAAAATCGAACCACTATATCACATAGCTGACATAGGATCGGGTGAAAATTGAGTTTTTACTCCCTGTACCCATAAAATGGGTAAAAAGGGGGTACTAAATCTGTGCAAATGTATGTAACAGGCAGAAGGAGACATCTCCGACGCTATTAAGTATATATATTCTTGATCAGTATCAAAAGAGATTTCGATTTGGCCATGTCCGTCCGTCCGTCTGTCCGTATGTATGAACGCAAGGATCTCAGCAACTATAAGAGCTAGAGACACCAAATTTGGAATGTAGGTTCGTGTATAGCGGGAGCAAGTCAAGTTTATTTATTTATTTATTAGATTTGAGATATCTCCCCCCGTTCCCCCGCTATTCGACAAAAACCGTTTTACAGTTACAATTTTCAAGATATAGCTTTAAGATTTGGCATGTCCAATACTTTAGTCCCTCTTAATCTACTGTCCAAATTTCAAGACGTTCGGATAATAAACACGGAAGTTATTAACGCTCGAGCTGTCGCTCGTGTGTGTGCGTCTTTTGTGTATGTGTGTGTGTATGTGTAAGTGTACGTAGATGTGATCGGAAATTTTTGACCTGGGTACAGGGGGTTTTGTAGTCGGGTTTACTCGACTTTAGCATTCTTACTTGTTTTTTATAGGTTTTCTCATGCAATTGGAATTAATTTGCCTGTGTAGGCCCACAAATCCTTGAATATTAGTTGAGGGCAAAGGATTTGCACGATTCTAGACAAACTTTTGGACAACTTCTGTACTTTTGCACGCCATTCGAGTTGAGGGCGTGGCAGAGTCACGTGCCAGCCCCGAATAGAATTAATAAGCCAGCGGGGAGCGCATTGTACCTACATATATGTGTATGTGTCGCTTGTGGCACACACACACACATACATACTAATGGCGCTGACATGCAATGCAAGGCGGCAGATTGCTGCTGCAAGGACATTTGTGACATTGTGTTAATGCGGCTTATGTGACAAGGCAGTTAATTACTCGCACTGTTTTGTAAGCAACTCGTCAAGCAGCGAAAAACTGCGTCAAACTTGGCGCCAAACAATGAGAAATATAACAAGCCATGTCCTGCTACCCTCTCCCTCATACACTTAGAAAAATTAATGCTATTGAACTAAAAGAAATTAAGAAATAATAAAAGCCAAAAATAGTTTATAGTCGTTTCTATTATCTAAAAATACATTACATAAATTTAGAAGAAAGAAAATATGACTGCTGCCTTTGTCCCTATAATAAAGGATACCCTAACAGCCAAAAGTAGTTTTCTAATTTTAATTTCTAATTTTCAGAAATAAATTTCTTAAATTCAGAAGAAAAGACTTCTTTAAGAGACTTCTTTAAGACTTCTTTCTACCGTTGGCTACAAAAAAATGGCGACTTTCTGTATTTGAGGGCATTTATTTTTCTGAGTGTAGCAACATCGTCTGCTCTTAATCTCTCTCCTGCTGTGCTTGACTTGAAAATGCTTTTTAACAGCCGCTGCTTTAGTTGTTTACTTTGGCAAATGCTGCACAACAAAATGTACACACACGTATGTGTTTGAGTGTGTGTGTTCTAATGTATGTGTGTGTTTGTAAGTTGGTTTGTTTATTTGTTTGGCAAGCTCTTTGGAAAATATATAATTAAATCCAACATTAGTTGAAGCACTTGAAGTGTATTTGACAGCATTTTGGCAAAATTATTTATGGACTGGCTCATCTTGCCAGTTGCAAGTGGCAGTTCTTTGAAAGCAATTGAAGATAAAAGCCCAGGCTTCCACACAATTGAACCTACTACTATTCTCAGTTCAACAGCCCAAGTAGACGAGTTTATAATAAAATGTATTAAGTTCTTTAGCCTTAACTCTTGAAG
The DNA here is from genome assembly GCA_035043065.1 of Hirtodrosophila confusa. Lineage (NCBI taxonomy): Eukaryota > Metazoa > Arthropoda > Insecta > Diptera > Drosophilidae > Hirtodrosophila > Hirtodrosophila confusa. Next base: position 10,245,998 of record JAWNNI010000213.1, on the reverse strand, counting down.
TTATCAGCCTACACAATGCTCCAGTTATGCGAGCCCAAATCAAAAGAAATTCCCGCTTGAAGGCCAAATGAAAATCTAATTCCTTTGACTTGGGCTTTAACCGGGGCGATTAGGTTAACCGTCACCGGATGCTTTAAAACATTAACTGGGAGCCAACTCACAATTTATCATGTTTTCAACTGCAGTCGAGTTCCGTGAAAGCCGTGGGACTATTTCAAAAATGTCACAGGGCGCAACTTTGTCCGTCCCTCGGAAAACGGCAACAACATTTGTAACAATGTAATTTGAAACGACGCGTCGACGTCGACGTCGACGACGGCGTTGGCGGTGACCTCTGACCCACGTAATTTACAAGTCAGAGTCAGACGGACAAACTAACTGACTGACAGCAACAATGGGGCACAATAACAAAGTGGGGTGCGCTTTAAAAACATAAACAGGACAAACAGAGGCAAAAGGCCAAATCCTGCCGCCGGCCGGCAAACATGAATATCCGGAATAGAGAATAGGACAGCAGCAAAAAAACCCGCGCTACTGGCGCTAAACTCAGGCATAATCACATAATAAACAAGAGCAAGCTGGAATGTAGAAAAAAAGGACATACACACACATACACACTTCTGGCATTTTCTGGCAGTTGTAGGCTTTCATTAGAGCAGGAAACCGAAAACGACATGGAAACGCGATAATAAATATGAGTTAAAGTGTAAAAAAAAAACGGCAGACAGCATCAAGATAAACAACAATAAAGTGAAAGGATATATGCATGTAGGCACACACACACACTTACACAGTCAGACATTCTCGTTAATGGTTAAATTTAAATGCGACTCGAAGGATATTCAAGAGCCTAAAACATGCTCTGACTGCTGCATTTGAAGCAGACGCACAAGCTGCTGAGCTTGTGCGCCAAGGACATGCCAAATGGACGACAGACGGACAGTCTGTCTGTCAAACAGTCACAGGCTTTAGTACATATATGTTCCATCACCCCCCACTGCTCTTGTTGTCGTTGTGCCTTTTTCAGTTTTCTGTTTCTGTTTCTGTTCCTGTTTTCCAGCCATTTGCACTGCTTTTTTGCGCTTAATTTCACTCGAAGGTTTTTTGTGTTCTTTGCGGCTTTTGTGTATATAAAATTAAATTTTTTTCTCGAATTTATGGCTGAGGTTAATAGCCAAAGTTGGTTTTTTCTATAGTTGATTGTTTTGGGCCGCCATGAAACAGGACTGCATTTAATTTGATTTAAGGCACATACAAGTATTGAACTCGAACGAGATGAGCCTGCGAGCTAATAACTGTGATATCATAAATTGTGGAGAAAGTTTTAAGCGCACCCTTAGGAAGTCTTAAGCTCAAAGTTATGAGTCTTCATTTCTTATGAATTTTTTAACGATATGTTGGCCATTTGCCTAATTGAATTGCCCACGCGGCGGTTTCTTGGCCTTTCTCTATAATTTATTATTATTTTCCAGCTTATTTATACCTTACCTTAGTCAATTATGAAATTTATATCTTCTCTGAAAATGTTGGCAAACTCTCGGAGAGAACGTAGGTTTTCATTGTGAAAAGTCTCTTTAAGGTTATTTTCAGTTGTTTGTTTCAATTTTGTTTTCCACTGTCATATCAAGCTGCAACCTCAAATCTCAAATTTATACCATGTTATGCTCTGTACAGACTCGTCTGCCACACTTCCTAATCCTTTTGTGGCAAATGTAGCTGCACGTGATGTTCCTTTTGTGTTCTCCGTTTTTCGTGGCAGCAGCAACGCCAGCAAAAAATCTTCAAATTCGTTTATCGCGCTGCGAAATTGCGCAAAATTGTTTTTTGTATACATGTACATATATATTACTGCTCGCAAAACGACAGCGTTGCCCGGCAATATATTTAGATTTAAAAACATTATGTTCAATTTGACTAAGTTATCACAAATATCAACCGACCGCCACATTAATCGAAATTCGATTATTATGTCGATGCGAATTTGATATGAATGTTGCTGGGCTGATAATAATAATAATAATAATAATAACAATAATAATAAAAATAATAATAATGATGTTAATATGAGGTATATCGGCCCAGCAGCATTGGCATTCTATGAACTAAAAAGCAACAGATTTAATTAATAAAGTTAAATGATTAAAATAAACCAAATCGTGGTTTCACAAAAACATTCGATGTCAGCAGCAGCGCGCTCTATCGATCGATATGTGGCTCCATCTAGCGTAGATCGAAAACAAAGCATAAAATAAGGCTGAGAGACTTAAGCAATATGGCGACTTCACTCGCACTTATAAGCTTTAAGACCGAGAGAGTGACTCAAGAGAGAGATTGCTTATCTCTTTTGCATTTTCACGTTGTTATGCAGCAGGTGGCGCATACCGAGATTTTCATGCAAGCTTCAAATGCATTTTTGAACCACTTCCGAACTAATATTGAACAAGATTCTTTCAGAGTGCTACCGTATAATAGGAAAATATTCCCAATTCTAACTGCTACCGATTGTGCTGCCCGTGATTCCCCAATCAGTCAGTCAGTCTGTCAGGTTAAAGGGTTTCTATATTATATAGTTGCTGCTGCTGTTGTCTAAAACATTACAAACAAATTGAGTTTGGCTCAAATTATGCTGGGTCTTCTTTGGCATGGCAGACAACCAAGGCCCACACGGGCCACAACTGTGTTCAACTTGGCCACGCCCCATCGCCCCTAAAGTGACTGCAGCAAACTGTTTCACTTTTGGACAACGCTCAAGACACACACACACACACATACACACAGTGAGCGAAAACGAGGCAAAAAGTCATTTTAGCTGCTTTTTTTCTGGCTCTCGTAATTTATGAGTTTTGCGCCTCAAGTTGTGGGCCACATAGTGGCAACATGCGCTTTCGTCCTTTCGTCCTGGACTGCAGCGGCTTATCGCCATTGTCTCTGCAGTGGCAGCGTGTGGTTGTTGTTGTTGTTGTTGTTGTTGCAGTGGCAGTTTATGAAAACTGCAGTGGCAAATGTTTGGCTTTGCTCTCCGAGTTTCAGTACCTCTATCTCTCCCTATCGCTTTCAGGCTGTGCAGCACCCTGGAGTGCAATGTCCTTGTTTATGCGCTGACACTCGTTGTTGCTGCTGCTGTTGCTGTTGTTGTCGTTGCTCTGGCGCTTGATTGAATTGTGTCCTTGTCAGCGCATGTCCTGCAGCAGCCGGCTGCCGGGCAGCCCATGTGCGTGTTAAACAACACCGAGGCGCACCTAAAAGTTTAATTAACTTTTCAGCTCAATTTCTAAATACATTTTAAGCTTAGTTTCCATTTTATTTGTTATGCAGCCTCAAAAGTTCAGCTAATTTCATATACAATTTAAATGAATATGGCCAAAACGAGTTGAAAATGTTGAAGCCCCTAACTCTAACGCATCCTGCATAAATCTCTTGCCTATTCTTATGGCCTTTCTCTTGAAGCTTAGATCAAAGCTTTACGTGTATTGCTGTAATTATGTGTATGTAAATGTATGTGTAGTTGTGTGTGTGCGTGTGTCTGTGTGTGTGTGTACTGAAGCATTTGCCTTTTGGACTGTCAAGTGACTTAAAATGACAGCAACGGCTTTTGACAGCTGCAAGCTAACGGTATTAGAAGTGACAGCTGGCGTCTGCTGCGGTTTATGTTAAAAGCTCAAGCTACAGATGTGTGTGTGTGTGTGTGTGTGTGTGTATGTATGTGTGTGTTTAAGGATGTGCACAAATTTATGTTTATGTTAACAAAGTCGAGCCATTCAAGTGGCAAGCCAAAACAAGTAAGCAGCCACATACGAGCACACATCCTTGCCACGCCTCAACGAGCCACCACCGCACCACCCAACCACCTCACCACCGCATCACCACCCACACATTGAATGCAGTCATGTGCACAAAGCCGAAAACGTTGTAACCGAGCGCGAGTTTTGGTAGATAACAGCGACAAAGATTCAGGATGATAATGCTCAATGGATGTCTACACTGAGCAAAATCAAATGCAACGAAATTGAAACAAAAAACAAAAAAATAACGACAATTATTCCGCGTCTTGATCGCGATCCTTGGCCTGATGCTGTTTAGTGTTTTGTGACTGTGCCTGCTCGGCTGCATAAGCCTCAGCTGCCGCCGCCGCCTCCATCTCCGCCTTGTGCTTCTCCTGCTCCTCCTGCAGGCGGCGATTCATTTCGGCCGCATAGTCCGCAAAGGTCAGGTTAATATCGAAGGGTGTGCGCCGGAAGATGTTCGGCGGCGCATAGTTGTTCTGTATGGGCCAGAATTGGCCATCATCGTCACGTCCGAAGGGCGTCTTGCCATACAGGCCAACAAATTCATCGAGCGTGTAGTAGAAACGGGTCGAGGCCAGCACCAGCTCAATACGTTGGATTTCTGGCAGCAGCTTACGAAAGACATCCAGAGGCAACGATTCGGATACAATTGAGGGCAGCCGCTTCACTTGACTCGTTATGCGGCTCATACGCACACTCTGCTCATCGTCGCTCACATCGCCCGGATCTAGCTCGGATGCATCAGCCTGGAAAACGGATTGGATCTCCGATGCATCGGTCAAACGGTTGTTGGCAAGGATATCGCTTATTAGGCCACATATAGTATACAGCTTCTCCTTGATGATCAGATGCTGCTTGCCCATCAGATATTCGTCCGTCGGCGTCGATGTGGGAAACTTCTCGTTGAGCCAGGCAGCGGGAATGCGTCTGAAAATCAGCTCCTTGGTATACAGCTGTCGGGGAAGGATCAAATAAGTGGGTAGGTTAGTCAATAGCCCATTATTTCACTCACATCTGTGATGTGATCCTCCATCATGAAGACGCGATTGCTCTGCCAGAACTCATCGATACACTTCAGCAGCTCGCCGCAAAAGATACCCATCATATCCTCCCCGGTCTCGAGCATCAGCATTGTGTAATCGTTCATATAGAGGAATAGGCCGCACATGGGATCGGGCGTATAGGCTAGGTAACGGCACCTCTTCTGCAGCTCCTGCAGCTTCTCAGTGAACAGCTGAAACATGTCCTTGGGACCCTCAGGCAGATCGGGCTCGGGCTCTGGCTCTGCCTCTTCTAACTCAGCCTCGCCTTGTATATCTTCATCCCAATCGTCAAAGCGAAATAGATTTGTCACCGTTTCCTTTTCGGGCTCCATTTCCACAATTGTTATTGTCGGCCGATCCGCCGTTTCAGCAACATCATTATCCTTGCCATGTATACTATCCTGCGTTGTTGGCTGTGAGTAGTGTTGTTCATCATCGCCCCCATTGCCTCTGCGGTACGCAACGTGGCTGTATCTGCATCAGGAACAGGGTCAGTTTGCGGCTTCTGCGCTGCCAACTGGGCCGCAGCCAACAGGCTCTCACGATTGGGATCCACGTTCTTGGCCAGTATGAAGATGCGCTGATAGAACACCGAGGTGCTCATCTTCAGCAACTCCTCGTCCACATATTCCACCAGTGACTTGCGCACCTGGAAAACCAAAGGTCGCTTCATTGTGAAGCATGGCTGCCTCATCCGCGATTGACGCAACTTCGATGGATTTGTCACCGAGGTGTTCCTGGTTACCCGATGACTCGCCATGTCTGAGCCGCGTTCAGTTCTGCTCTGCTCAGGTTTAAGCCCAATCGACAAAGCAATTGCCAGCTATTTCTACAAAGTATTGTTGTTGCTAGCAACAGACACACACAACGGTTGCTAAGTTAGAAAATGTCTGGGTGAGTTTGGTGACTGGAGAATTATTTATTTAATCATTGGGCTTTAACTTAATGATAAGTGTATGCCAGCAATGGCTGCTAGAGCCTTCAGCTAGATAATACTTAAATGTAAGAAGTTTGAATAGTTATTAACTATTTAATACTGTTTTGTTTAGTTATCGGGTTATTTATTGGTGACTTCAGGTCAACTGGAAAATAAGCGTCGAATAACATGTATTTAAATTGAAGACTTTATAGATTGGATCTAGACGATAAAGTTAGCATAAACAGCTTAAAAGCTACAGAGATAAAATGCTGAATAAACCTTCTAAATAAATGCAGTTTTTGGTAATTGCTGAGTTTACCTGAGAGCATGCATATTTCTCGCAGTGTACGCTTGCCAAACTGTTATTATTTAGCAATGTGTGTGTGCGAGTGTGTGTGTGTTTGTGGGCGGATGTGTGTGTGTGCGCTGCTGTTGCTTCAATTACTATTATCATTCGCATGAAATCCAAACGCTGTTGCTGCCTTTTGCTTTTCAGCGAGTTAATTTATTCATGGCGCATTTATGAGCAACTACAACAAGGCCAAAACAGTAGCGGCAACAACAACGACAACAACATGAACAGCAAAGTGCTGGTAAACTTCTTCATCAGGACTGTTACAATGTGTTGGTCCTGCCCGGAATCTTGCGCCGCGCCCCCGCTCCGTCTAGCTCTTTGAACAATCTGAAACACTTGGGCATACAACATGTTGAAATGATAATGAGCGCAAATTGTTTTTTGACTCGCTCCCCAGGTGTTTTGTGTTGCACAAAAGCCAAATACTTGCTTCAAAGCGGATCCTTGCCAACCGACCTGCTACCATTTTCATCCTAAGTCGTCTTATCCTGTGGTCTCGTTTTGGGTTGAGTGGCCGTTTACAGTTTAGTTTATTGGCTTGAAAGTTGCGTAGCAATTTGTGGCGTTGTTGTTTCTCATAAATACTCGTGCATGTCTGTCGTCCTGGCAGCCACAGGCTCCTTTCAAATCCCCCGTCAACCTTAAGCCAGCTCTCTTTATTTCGCTGCATTTGTCAATTTGAGTTTCGCTTTCAGTCACCATTGGCATTGCGAGCCAAATATGTACATTTAAATATCCTGTCTCCTGCGCCATCCTGGCGAAGCCAAGCCAGCCACACGCCCATATCTCGCCGACAACGTTGCCAGCGCTGATTGCACCGAAGTTCTTAGTCAATATTTGTCAATTTCAATGAAATGAGAATTTGACATGCAAGCAAACATGCTGGCAAACTGGTTTAAGGCTGACAACGATGACGATGACGATGGCGACGAGTATCCAGCTGCAGGATGCACGGAGTATGCCCGAGGTATGCAAACAGAGCCGAGTTACCGGCCTTGGCCGGCAAACAGGAGACCCTCCCCGGGCACCAGAAACCAGACAGACATTCACAGAGTCCAATGGCAGACGGACATACGAATACGAGTACGAGTACGAGTATGGGTTCGAGTATGGGTATGAGTATGTAAATTAATTGCGATTTGTATGCAGTGGCGTTTTTGTATTGCAAAGTGATTGATGTTCGGTTTAGACAAGTGCTTGCTGCAAGCAAAGAGTCCACAACGAAAGTCAATATAAAATAATGTAATAAATTGCTTGTACATGAGACCAATTAGTAAACCGACACCTTATGCATGGACCCGTATCAATTGATTTATATACCGCACTTTAATTAGGAAAACCTTGTTTAAAACCTTGATAACTACCTAAATTTCGATATAATTTAATTCTACTCTATGAAGATTACTTCCTACAACGAGTAAATAGAGGTATCGACTTTTAAAACGACGTTGACATAGAGACAGAAAACGGGACACATAGAAACGAGATATTAGTCACAAAAAAACGAGTTTAAAGGGATTTCAGTATTTTGTTTGCACCTTTCTATTTAATCTTTCTGTTGTTTTGTGCACAACTTAAATCAAACTTAAACTATATTTACAAGAACTACTTAATTTAAAAAAAAGTCTGTTTAATGAGATAAGAGGAAAAATTAAATAATATTTACAGTGGCCTTGCAAGCTCAATCGGGTGAGAGGCATCTCCGCAATTTCGCTTAAAAGGATATGGCAAACAACAAGACGGCAAGAGCGAGAAATGACAGAGGGCTAAGACAATAGCGAGTAACAGTAACAGTAGAGAGTAACAGTAACAGTAGCGAATAACAGACACAGTAACAGTAACAATAGCAAGTAACAGTAACAGTAGCCACTAACAGAAACAGTAAGAGTAGATAGTAACAGAAACAGTAACAGTAGCGAGGAACAGTAACATTAAAAGTAACAGTAACAGTAAGTATAGCGAGTAACAGTAACATTAGCTAACAACAGTAACAGTAACAGTAGCATTAACAGACACAGTAACAGTAACAGTAGCGAGTAACAGTAAGTATAGCGAGTAACAGTAACATTAGCTAATAACAGTAACAGTAGCGAATAACAGACACAGTAACAGTAACAGTAGCGAGTAACAGCAACAGTAGCGAATAACAGTACCATTAACAGTAACAGTAAGTATAGCAAGTAACAGTAACATTAGCTAATAACAGTAACAGTAACAGTAGCGAATAACAGACACAGTAACATTAACAGTAGCGAGTAACAGTAGCCAGTAACAGCAACAGCAACAGTAGCGAATAACAGTACCATTAGCAGTAACGAGTAGCGATTAACGACAGCAAATTATGATACCTAATTATTACCAATTACCACTGAAAATATGCAGCTAGTAAATATAAAATCAAAACAATAAATACAATTGAATTTGAAACGGACCGGCGAGCACATTATATTTACAACTTTATAAATTAAGTGTCCACGTTGCACGAGAAATTGTATTATAATTTAATTTAATTAAGTGGCGCATTAGCAGCAACGGCAGCAGCAACAACAACAACAACAGCAACGACAACATTAAGTTGCGAGCTTGGGGAAAAGTTGCGCCCAGATGCGTTGGCAATTTGTCGGTTGTCACAAAGTTTTACCAATGCAATTAAAGTGCAAAATGGCCAAATGCATTGCAGGAAATGCGACGAGAAGCTGTTTAATCAATTGAAATGAGCTCCTGGAACTGTTGGCTATTAAAAAGTGCAAAAATAAAAGAAAAAATGTCTGTCTTTGCCAATTAATAGCAGCTAATTTCGTTGAGCAGCTGAGCAGAAGGCCTCTTGACCCAAAATCAATACTGTCCCCATTCCTTCGGGCCATGTGGCCAGCAGGCATATCGGCTATGTTGCCCAACTCAATTATATTTTTATTTATGCGGCAACATTCGCGCACTCAACAAATAGCATTGGGGCATCCTTTATGGGGTCCTAGAGCCTTAGACAATGGAAAATTTATTGTTTCGCCAATCTAAGCAAATTTCGGCTGAAACTTTTGTTGTGCTGCGCAGCGGCGCATTAATAAAGTTATGTATTTGATTATGAAACAGCCGAGCGGAAACGTTGAGAATGGATTCAATTGCTTGGCAATTGTGCGGGGGCTGGAGCTGGAGCTGGAGCTGGGGTAGACAATGAATGACACGACTGACAAATCATAAAAAGAAGTTTGGCAATATGCGAGTTTTATGACGTAACTTTGCTTTAAATGAAATTGCCCAGTGAAGCCCAAGCACGCAGCTCTAAAACTGATAAAATTAACAGCCGCTTTGGCCATTTGGGCATTTGATGTTCCCGAAATCACATTCGTGATACAATATTGTCTGTGGCAACTGTAGTATTCTATCGATTGGGTTTAAGCCCAAACCCAAAGCACAGCCTGGGATATTTGGCGATGTTATGGCTAAGCTGTTAATGGAAACACTCCTGGCCACTACTACTTGTGGTCAATATGACCGACCCTCTTTCCAGTGTATTATACATTTTCTTGTGGCATTCCAAAATGGCACATCCGGTGCTTTAGTTTGTGTGTGTACATTCCACAGATACCAGTGTGTGTGTGTGTGTGTGTGTGTGTGAGAGTTGAACTTGAGGTCATTTAAAGGCCCTGGGAAAATGCCCAGAGAAAATGCCAGGCATTTCTCTAAAGTTTCTTTCAAGCGGTGAAGCATAGTTTTTGGCGTTTGCACATGATGTCAGCAATTAGCATTTAGATAAACGTTTTGTTACTCGCAATAAACATTTATTTCCTTTTCGAATCTACAATTTAAATAGAATAAAAATGCACATACCATGAAATTGCATGTTCTTCTTTTCTAGTGGGAGCTAAAAATAACACAAAATAAAACAAAAATAACAGGGCTTGATTAAAAACAACAACAACACACAACACTGTCTGTATGGGGAAATATCAAACAATTATATAAAACGGTATCCAAAATAAAACGAAATCCAAACTGAACTCAATTTGCTGGCATCTAAATCATTTTTAATTTGAACAACAAAAGCGCAGTGGCAAAAAAAAGAAAGTGTGTGTTATGTTATATTGTGTGTTGTTGTTGTGCACATAACAATAACAAAATGTAGCATACATATGAGCAGAAGTTCACAAACAAATACGTGCAGACACACACACACACACATACACAGCGTGAAGCTGCCCCAGTAGAGACAGCAGTGGCAGGCAGCAGCAGAGGCAACAACAATAATGCAATATACTCTGCTGCATGTACCGTCACACGCTGCTGCACAATTATTCAAATCCACGACCCATGACTGCCATCACAGGCCAGAGGAGAACAGAACAGAACAGAACAGAGCAGAAGAGAGTAGGCAGCAGAGAAAGGATTTTTAGAAAGCCTTCACTCTTTGCCACCAATTATATGTATATTTTTTTATTTTGAACAATTTGTCACAATAACAAAGCATTTGAAATTGGTACAACACATTTACAGGTTGTTTTAATTAAATTTAATTACTTTCGGACTTGTAAAGCGCTTTACTGTGTCCCAGATACATTGCACAGCTGGAGTTAGTTTGAATATTGGTTGGTTAAATGCATCATACTAAATTGCATGTAACAAAAACCCTTTTTAGATATACATTTTACTTAATTTACTGCTGTTGATGAGCTTCAGTTACAATAGAGAAAACAAAGAAAAGCTCTTCAGAAATTTGCTTATTTTGCATTGCTTGTTTTAAATTGAGCAGAAAATCCGAAGACCTGTAAATCCTGTGTAATTTATAGCACGCCTTCAAGAGTTATATGCTTGCAAGCTGAGCCTTTATATTAAAAAAAAACAAAAACAAAAAAAAACAACTATCAATTACGATGATCACATTGCTAAAAAGCAGCTGCAGCCTCTTGGACAGGCTAATAAATACGCCTAAGCACAGTCATTCCCTTTGAAATTACAACCCCAAGCAAATTACCTGAAGTGAACGAGAGTGGTTCAAAAAATACAGTCAACTTACAACACTTTGCAATTCACATTGATCAGTTGTAATTTAAAAAAAAATAAATGCAAATATTTATTGAAAACGGGGCTTTAGTTTAATAATTGTTGCTACTATGAATAACTTTGCAGGATAGTGGGAACAATAATAATAAACTTTGTCTGCTTATAGAAAAAGAGAAACCATACAAATATTAGTGTCTCTAGCTTTTAAACTTTCTAAAATCGAATAATGATTAGATATAAATCAATAATCATTAATATATATGTACGTATACTCAACAGGGCCGCAGTTATCAGCAGAACTATCAACGCAAACTACACGCGCCATCACTTCGGTCCACATCACGGAAATCAACCAGAGAAGGATCAATGCAATACCTTAGCATCTGTAGATTCCAGATTGGAAGCTCCAAACTCGCAGTCCCCACTATAAACTTAACTTTTCTGAGGAAACAATTTCATGCTGGTAATGTAAAGCAGGTAAAAATGCTCTTGGAGTAATTAAGTGATAGCCTGTGGCCTTTATTAGAGTGGCACTCTGGCACGTGCATAGCTCAAACAAATATGTGCGAAGTACATATATACATTTTATAAATTACATTGTCCTTAGTACCCAAAATTAAACATTGCATAACGACTGTTAAAATAGTTGCCTAGAAGGACCTTTCATATATAACTATGGATGCTTAAACAAACTTGCAGTCGTTTATTGAGATCCTTGAAGTAAGCACTTTCGCAGAACTTCTTAGCTTCCCCACGGCCAACAAGAGACATACTCAGACCCGGAAAACTCTAAAGCAAGCCCATAAAACGGTCTGCCTGTCTGATTGCCTGGTGCAACGCGGCGTATGAGCAACGCCCACTGCCACTTACAAGTAATAACAAGCCCGGGAGCGGCATAAAAATCTGCGAGCGCCATCGGCGTTGACAATGCGTGTGTGTGCCATAAAAGGGCTTTACCCCGGCATCGTGTGAAGAACCCAAATAAAGTCATCCTCAGCACAAGATCTAACACTAAGGCTGAAAGAAATTCGTCGCGACTTTGGGGTCGCATAAAAATCCTTGCCCGGCGGCGTATAATGCCTGTGATTGATTTACCTGTTTGAGTGCTCAGCCCCAACCCAAACTGTGTGTAATGTGTGCGTGAGTGTGTGTTTGAGGGCGAAATTGATGTGTCCCATTTGGTTATAGCATTGGATTAGAGATTGGATTGAAGAGCAGATGTTGAGAGTGAGCCTGGTCAAATGACTGAAAACGTGGACAACAATAATTTGCATTGTACTTGGCCTTATCCTTTGCTATCTACTCGTATTGGCTGTTGCCGTCTTGTAGTGCTTGGCGAGTGTCAAATACTGTCAGAAGTTTATGTCGGGCTAAACTCTCTATCGGCCCCACACAATCAGCCAGCACGGCGAACAAGCCAACAAAACTTGGTTAGTTAAAAGTGTTTGTCATTGTTGACACCTTTCGTCTTGTCGAGAAACTTGAGACTGCGACAATGACAGCAAACAGCGCAAAAGGGCAAAGTTTTCTTATGCCTTGCTTTTTCTTTCCTTGCAATACCCTGTAGTCCACAAATGAGAAAAGAAAGCATGAACAAAAGTGTGCAAAGATAGAATTCTATTTAATTTTGAAAACAAATTGTATACCTTAACTTGATTTATCTGTAAAAATAATCTGCGCATTTTCTTTTTTATCTATGATTTACCAGCGTTGCCTCGCAAAATATTTGGATTAAAATACATTATGTGGAATTGGGCTGCATTTGTAAATCGTAATCCATCGCCAAAGTGCTTTATCGCAGCTGCTGCTACTCCCAAATAGAGGACGAGTCCTACATCTATGGCCATCCGAAGGTGAACACGCCGAACAGATCGGCCACTCTGCGGCACTTCAATTAGTCGAGCTGGATGAGGATGCTGGAGTTAGTTTTAACCATATTTATGTAAATTTCATGGAAATAAACAATAATGTTAATAATTATTTTGGAAAAAATCTTTTAATTTCCGAGTAAGCTTACGCTTACCAAAATTCGGGTTAGCGATGTATCGATCAGCATTCAACGATAGTGGGTTCATGTTCTTTATTAAACTACTGTTAAAATACCAGATTGAAGAAAATTCAGTATACTTTGGGAACATCATTCTGCTAACATTCTGTTAACACACTGTTAACCTTATGTTAACATACTGTTAACACACTGTTAACCGTATGTTAACACACTGTTAACACACTGTTAATTCTCTGTTAACACACTGTTAACACTCTGTTAACAAACTGTTAACGCGCTGTTCACGCACTGTTAACACACTGTTAATCGTATGTTAATAACAGACTACTGTTATTTACATACTTGTATAACAGTCGGTTGGCTGTTATATTAATCAGCAACTGTTATACTATTTAGCGACGTTCTGCTGATTTCTGTTCGCCTGGTATTTCTAGCCATTTTTTGGCATTTTGACTCACCCAATTGGAGAGTTGAATTCTGAAACAAAACTTCATTGGCAGTGCCAAAATACCAGGCGAACAGAAATCAGCAGAAGGTTGCTAAAAAAATTGGTGCCCCTAAAAGTATGCTACAGTTTTTTTCTCATTATTTTTTTTTTTTTTATAAAAAATTCCAATTTATTTTAGATGTATAGTATTGGTTTAAAATTAGTATATTGCTACCTGCGTGGCAGCTTAACCTAATTATACATTAATATAAAGCGAAGTGACTATCTTAGAATATAGTTATACATATTAATTATTTACATTATTTTCATATTTATATATTTACAAAGGGAAATTAGGAAATTCTTCTGGCAGGAAGATCATGTGGATGCAGTCTTTTCAGGCGTCTTCTGCCTCTATACCTCAATAGGCGTTGGGCAAGCGCGTTTGGGTGGGAGGACAATTTTTGTCGGTAGTCTTCGGCCTGTCGCTGCAAAACGTCACCAACCATAGGTATACCCAGGTCACGCTCTATGTCCCTGTTCCGCATATACCATGGCGCATTGCATATCCTCCTAAGGATCTTACTTTGAGCTACTCGGATTTTGTTTATGTTGGTCTTGGCAGCGACCCCATAAACTTGTAGGCCATATCTCCAAATTGGACTAAGTATCGCCTTGTATATGGTTACCTTATTTTTAAGGGAAAGCTTATTTTTTGGCGACAATAGCCACGACATCTTCGCCGCCTTTGAAAGTACGGTCTTCTGCACCATTGTCGTATGCCGAGCAAAGTTAAGGCATCTGTCCAGAATGACCCCAAGATATTTGAAATGCGATGCATGGTTGAGGATTGAACCAAGCATTCTAATTCCATCACAATTGCCAGTTCTTGTTGCAAATGTCACGTTCGCACATTTACTTGCATTGATGCCAATGTTCCAATGACGAGCCCAAATCTCGAAGCTGCTTACATATTGCTGTAAGGCCTCGGCAGCAGTGCCAAGAGATTGGCTCCTGGTGAGGACAGCGGTGTCGTCTGCATATGTTGCTATAAGGACGTCCAGAGAGTCAACTGCTCGTACTGCACACGGCTTCGGCATGTCGACTGTATATATCGAGTACAAGGTTGGTCCAAGGACACTACCTTGCGGAACTCCCGCGCATATCGGTCTCTCCGAGGATGTGGCACCGTCGACAATTACGCAAAATGATCTGTCAGCCAAGAAGCTGCTTACCAGCTGGTATAATTGGGAACCTAACGATTTCTGTTGGTAATTCTGACCGGATTTTGATCACAAGGTGAATTAAACCGAAAATTAATTCTGAAAATAATAAGTACTCCCATCCTTGCAATTTTCATCCATTAAAAACTATCGTTTGATTGTTTTACGGTTATTTATTTCAATTTTCGTAACAATAATGATTATAATTAATTAACTAATTAATAAATTTGTACATATTTGTAATAAAGAGAATAAGTAAGAAATACATTAATTGATGTGAAATACAAACTACAACTACTTATCATTAATTTTATATTATTTCCGTGTCGAATTATAATTTTTGTAATTAATTATTTATTTGTTTAAAAACTAAACACATACTTAAAACTATATGACAAGTGTGTTTCAGCAATGGCTGCCAGGACCTTCAACTGGATAAGATTTTAGTGTACTTACGTCTAGGGTTATTAATTCCCATTAGTGTTTATTTATATTATTAAATTGTTGTATATACATGTTTTGTTTGCTTAAATATCCTTATAAATCAGAGATTTTTTTGGAATTTCAAAATTTTATATATGTATATGTGGGTACAGTAAGTAAAAAGTTTCATAAAACAGTTTTCCACGAATTTTGTGACCTTTGGGGTAGATTTTCCAAAATCTTTGAGACACGTATTGAATTATTTTATCTGAAGAGTTTTGAAAATGATAAAGGTGATCGTGATTTGGGATGTGCGTTGATTATGAATTAGTCAGTCAGGACGAACTATTTTATACATATATAGTTTAACGAAGACTACAGGGCAACTTCTAGTCGAACACTCTGCGATCTATTTACTTCTTCCTTGTTTTTCTTGTCCTTAATAAAGCCGTGTTGCTGTGTGGGCATGGACAGGGGCGTGGCAGTGTACGTTGATTGCTGTTAAATATTTGGCGACGTCGCGCAACTTTCGTAAATCTAATTTATTACATTGGCCATAGCAGTTTAAAGCCTAACTGGCAACGACACCAACAACATATTCACCCACAAATACAACAAGCATATTGAGTATCTGTGTGTGGCCGAGAGGGTGTGTGTGCGAGTATGTTGTGCGTGTTGCGGGTGTTATTGGTGTTTGTGTTAAGACCTTGTGCATGCCGCTGCCAGCTTTTGTTTGTGCGCTTGCCACAGATTTGCGAGTGGCGAGCTAAGCTCATGTGACTTTTAGACATGCCCCCTCCAATGCCACGGCCTGTGGCAAACCCCAATTTGCTGTTATGTCTTCATATCATTCGCTGGCAATGGAGTCGAATGCCACATCTTCCGCTCCCAATCCCAATCCCGCTGCTGCTGCTGCTGCTCTTTTCAGCTGAGCACGCGCCATTTATCATTCGCTCGAAATTTGAACGGTTTCAAGTGGCCAAAAGTGACTGAGCCCGGAAGCCATTGCCAATGCCGCTATTCGCAGCTCAGCGCCATTTAAACTGCAGTTAAACTGCAATCGAGTTTGCGTTTTCATTACGGGCGCCCATAAAACCAGTCAAATAAAAAAACAAAATGAAGAAAAAAAACCCAAACTTATCAACGTAAACAATTCAAGCACTTCAACTAGTAGTTCCAGACGCATCGATAGTGCTCCAGATAATACCTCACTATGGGAAAAACTAACACTTTTTGTGGCATTAAATATAACCTTTATACATTTTTGTTTGATTTATTATTGGACAGTATTTTGTTGAGATTTCTTTACAGGCCTTTTCTATAATCAGCTGATTTCTTAACAGCCCTTGGTAAAGTTAACATTACTATTATGGAAGATAGGTTAGGCTAGGACGGCTGTCAATTGCGCTTCACTTAGCCCACTTGATACCATTTAGATCTGTTTTCCCTCACTCCAAGAGTATACACTTGGTCAGAAAAGCATCCATCTAGTCGCACGAATGAAGTATGCTATCTTTCTGGGACTTCTGTGGGCGAGAGCCTTCTTCTGTTACCCTTCTATAGCAGTAAACCGAACAGGAGCTGCTTCTCTGATTCCTCCTCTACTTCTGCAACGCCACATTACAGCTCTATGTATTTCAAATGTAATTAATAATATAAGTTATTTAAAAGGTATACTTATTTTAAGAAATCAGCTTATTGTGCCACAAAAAGTGTCAATTTGTCCACAGTGCTGTAGTGTAGGGCATAAGATGCTCTCTACTTGCGGTTTGGTGGATTGCATAATGAAAAGTTCTTCGGCAGACGGGCAGGCGAAAAGGCAGAGCGACAAATTTTTATGAGCAAACTTTCAATTACCCAAACTTTTTTCTCGCTTGAATTACTTTTGAAATGCTTTTGCACATACACATATGTGAACACCCACACACATACCCACACACAGAGACAGTATATGAGTATAAGAGTTGTCTGCTAGGTGGAGCTCAATGTGCTCTCTCTCTCAGTGTGGGTACATTGACTGGGCCACTTACCTGGCCTTCAAGCGGAGGCCATTCACACTGACTGTTTATTATTATTACTTTCTCAATTTTGTGTGTAAATTTACGAGCGCGTTTTGCAATTTTTCAACTTGTTACTTAGCGTCACTTAAACAATTTTTGGCGCATTTTCTGCAAAACACACAAATGGAAAAATGCGCATTAAAGATACTACACACAATGCCTAAGATGGGGGGATGAGTGAAATATGGTATTTTAAGCGTTGTTAAGAGCTCCTCCAATCCAGGGCAAGACAATGCCAGGCTCCATTGCTCCACTGGCTGCCCAGAAGCTGCCATTTTAGCGCCAGCTGCTGTACACATAAACATAAATCATAATCTGTTGGCACAGTACATAAATTATTGACGCTAAAGAGTTCAAAATGTGCAAACACAACACAAAACACACACACCCACACACACACTGTGATAATAGCTACTAAACACCTACTTACCGTTTGGAGCACAGTTATTAAAATGAAAGGCAAGGAACATGGAACAAGGAGCAAAGGCAGCCTTGCTGCTCCTTGCACTAAATATAAAGCCACATGGCAGCTGGGGTTATCTATGGTCTGTGGAAGCTTTTTTCCTTTTAATGGATGCATATGCAGTCTGCTTTGGCATTTAATGCTCGTAGTCCTTCTTGAGACCTGCCACATGCCAAGGGAAGTGCACTTTTAACTCCGTTTCTTAACAGTAAATAATCGCCATGAAAAGTGCCGAAAAAGCGCACTTTACTGCTACACAATTATGATATTCAAAGGCTTTGCTTATGGGTAGTAAAACAGCCATGACTTTGTCATATTTCATATTCTATTCATATTCTAAGCAATATTTTGTCTCTCGAGAAGTTAACTCGATATAGCTTAACTTATCACCAATCGCACATCAGTCACAGTTAATTCGCTTTGTCAATCATGTGAAATATGTGGCAATACAATTTCTAAAAATCTCAACAGACCATAAACAAGCAAATATACATGTGAGCTGAAATTGTTACGAAAAAATCACAAAACTGGCATTTAAATTTCCATTGCCGTCTGCAGTTTGCAGTTTGCAGTTTGCAGTCCAAACAAATTGACAGCAGCAAAAGCCAGCAAATGGAAATGGACAGACGAAGTCAACAAACACCAGTTTCCACTGTTGAAAATGCGATAGAAATTTTCGTGCGTCTGCATTGATGAATGCGACCTTTTACGTAAACAGAGTGCTTGCCAAATGTTCCTAAAATGTTTCCAAAATGTTTCAAAAATGTTCACAAAATGCTCTCTTCAATTTACAGCTGAGCTGAGTTGGTTTTCATGTACAATTTTAGCCGGGTTTATTTAAGGGCTAACAAGAGCACATAAAAAACATTTGTGGCTATTCGAGTTTACAGGCCAACATTCGGCTTAAAGGATTAAAGTGTATTTTGAATTAGATGCTATGTTATATATTGTTAAGGCTAATTTGAGAATCAATTAATCATTTTAACATGGTACAAAAACTAGGGTATGATTAAGGAATAAGTTCATACAGAATTACATTTAGTATTCATATATTTTCAACTTTGAAAATCTAATACATTCTCTTTACTTTGAGTCTTAGCTGTTTTCACTAGGGAATGTTTATAGGGTATCTTATAGCTGTGCATTTCATAGCGATACATTTCTTACTTGTTTCCAGTTGAGCTTGAAGTGGGAGCTTTTAATGAAGTTGCCTGTGCAACGATTGCAGCGAAGGACACTCGAAGATAAATCGCCGGGTCAGGATATAGAGGTTGTGGGGCTTAGCATGAATAAAGCGACCAGGTGAGGCCATCGATTGTGCCGGGTCCAGCAATTAAAAACGCATAATTCATGCATCGAATAATCTAAAAGCTTCGAAATTAAAGGCAACCCGCATTTTAAGCTAGGGTTTTTTAAAGGTCCTGCGTAGGTGTAGGCGCATAATTAAATCGTAGAACTAATTGGGCAAACTGCCGGCCCGTGATGATGGAGCGGCCGCAGCTGACGTCTCTTTAATTATCCGCAAGACACACGAAATGGCTGGATAGGAAAATATGCGTCCCAGCAGTGGGCGTATCAGCTTGAAGAAAAACCATTTGGACAGGCCACTGGTAAAACCGAAACGAAGGTGGAAACCATGTAGCGACAGCTGCGACAATGACACATGATTATCAGGCAACGTGGCTATTATTGTAGTTGCCTGAACTGCATTGTTGGCCCCGGCCGAGGCTGAGGCTGAGGCCGAGACCGGAACCCAAACCCAAACCCAAATCCAGGCCAAGAGGTCAGGCCAGTGCCAAGAACGTATACCTGCGAGCTCTGGTCGTACTACGAGTAGTAGCAAAACATATTATAACATATAGCTGAGCTCACTCCGACTGCGCTTGTTTACCTGTAGCCCTGGGGCATGTCCTGGCTTGCTTGTTGTGGCTGTCCCTGCTACGACACGAGCCATTATGCATGCGTATGATTAATGAGATCATGTTTCTGTTGATGTGCTCAGCAAGCAAGCAAAAACATGAATGGAAGCACCAGCAGCAGCAGCAGCAGCAGCTGGAGCTGGATTGTAAGCAGCTAATAGCCTTTCAATCTAGCACATGTGACATCGCTGCCAGATAAGCCGCTGACAATATTGTTAGCTGTTCTAATCAGTAATCAAGCCATTGAATATAAGGGTTCAATAGGAGGCTACTGTGGAATCATTTGCTGGCTAACATGGGCTAACATATTTGGCTTTTTGTCAGAATTTGCAAATTCTATGTCCATTTACCAGAATTGCAAAGCCGCACACAAAGAAAAACTACTGCATATTCATATAACCACTGGGCAGCTCTGTGGGGCATCCTGTCGATGCACCACACAAGCGAGGCCGCAACAACCACAATTGTTTGAATGTCGCCCATTGTCAGCCGCGTAGAGCGCACATTGGGCGCAAAATCCACTTCAATTTGGTTGGTTGGCCTTGCGACCAAATCACAAATTCATGACTCTTGCCCAAAAATGCAGGCGACAGTCAAAAAGAGATGTGATACAGACAGACATTGGGGTTAGCCATCAATCAAAATGGAAGTTCACTGCCAGGATTCGCTTGAAAAATGGAAATGTTTGACAAAAACGCCAACCACAAAGCGCCCGTGTGGCACGTGGCGTATGCGTGATGTGGGCGGCTGGCAAGGACATGACCGCTTATAATTATACGCGTAACATTTTAATAATTTCAATTTCATTTTAATTAACTAGCCAACGGTAGAGCATTGGACATTTTCGCACTTTGAACTTGATGCGTGGGGATTTAGCAAATTTGGCTGGCGAGGCTTAGTAACTGGTTTTGCTGTTGTTGTTTGTTGTCAGTTGACGCTTAACTGCGCAGGATACAATTTAATTTATTACTGGTGCCTGCCAGTTTTTGGATTGTGCTGACAAGCGATTTAGATTGATTGTCGCTGGGCCGAGAGATTAATTAATAAATGCACAGCAGACAGCCGACAAATAAATGCAAGAATTAATTTATAATTGTATTTTCTTTTTTATTTTATTTTTGACAAGACGCGCTGCTGCAAACTGCAAATTGGCCAGGACACGGCCACGCCCACATCCACGCCCACGGTCCATTGGCCCTGGCAGCCTTGTAATTTATATTTGTGCTTTTGGCTGTTGGTAACTTGTTTGGCATTCATTAACTTGTCGCCAAGGTGTCGCCCAATGTCTTCCAATAAATGTCAAGCAATTCTCGAAATTAATTTCATTTCATTGCGCATTTGTTTACGGGGAGTCAGTCAACTTTTTGCCCCAATATTGTTAAGCTAAGCTGGCGCTTAAATTAAATAACAAATATTGCAAAGTCGCTCTCAAGGCCAGGTATTAATTAACGCTGAATCTGATGCCGGCTGACGGTGCGTATGATTAATATGCGCAGACATTTGAGTGACCCATTCGTACGTGTTTGGTAATACGAAACAATGACTGGCTTGGCTACAGCTTTTTTAAATTCAACAATGCCACGCCCATCGGCCTACGCACATTTTGATTGTGCGTAGGCGCTGCGGCGCCTCCCCCCGCACATAAATCTCTCAAGTGTCACATAAAATTTCCGCACATGCACGGAATCAAAATGAAAAGCGGCAAAAAAGTGCTAAAAACATTTCTATTGTCATTGCAACGAAGCTTTTATACACTTTAAGATATTTTTATTTATTATTTGGACTTTGGCATATTTTGAGATAGAAATTTATATTTACAAAGTAATATTTATTTTCAAATATATACAATATTTGCATTTATGTATTTGCTGAAATGTTGTGCCTTCTATTATGTATTTTATTTCAAATATGATCAAAACAATATGAAATCTGTTTCTGTGTATTTATAAAACAAAAGGCTGACCAACTTTAGATATAAATCAATAAATATGGAACACACTAAAATCATCTCTAAATTTCATTCATGTAGTGCATATTCTAAGAAAACCAATAGTATTCGCTGTATTCAATCCTTTGGTGCCTAACACACTTGAAGCCATAGTGCATACGCCCGTTTGTAGAGCATAATCAGTGGGTATAAGTAAACGTAAATGGACAGAGATATAGGGAAGACAGCACTCAGAACCCGTAGTGCAATAAGTCAAGTTATCAAAGTTAATAATTCTTAATGTTAGTGCATAAATAAGAGGGGGGCAATGAGGGCAGTCAAAAGCAGCGACAGAAACACACACACACAGATAGAGAGAGAGAGAGAGAGCGGAGTGTGAGAGAGAGACAATGAGACAGACGACATGTCACAGGCAGTGCCCATAAAAGTATGCTACATGGCAGGCAAAGCGCAGAACTTCAAATAAATACAAAGATGAAATTTTAAATTTATGCAAAAAACGGCAAAGAAGCAGCCAACGCGAAAAAAACCTGAAGGATAATTTGCATAAAGAAATCGGCTAGCGGCAAACGAAAGCGCCGATATATATGTATATATATATAGGTGTGTGTGTGTGTGTGCGTGTGTGTGTGTGTGTGTGTGACTGAGTGTGTGAATACCGCCTGTTCAGTGGCCCGGCAAATATGAAACTCAAAGTGTTCATGCTGACATCGCGACATAAAAATACACACAATATTTATATGTACATATATGTATATACTAATACTATATATGTATGTATGTATGTATGTACATGCATATATACATAGATATACATATTTTATGTACAACTGTTTCCTTTTATTTGGCAGGCCTTTGTGGCTAATAGCGCACACTGTTTGCTCTGAGCTGGAAATCATAAATGCCAAAGCCCAGCAATAAAGCCCACCAATCCATGATCCAAGCATGTGTGCGTGTGTATGGTTGTGTGTGTGTGTGTGTGTCGTTGTGCATATTAAGCATGTGTGAGTAACATGAAAAATTTGTCATTGACCATTACAATAAGGTTGGCATTGTGGTCAAGTCAACAGTTATCGGTTTCGGGCTTAGTTTTATGTATCGCATATGTTACTGTCCATTTTGTTGATCCTTTGCCGACCTTGAACATTTCGAAATGCTATTCATTTGAATGCAAGTAGCTAATGGAATTTTATATTGGATTTATTAATATTATTGAACTGAGAAGCGCATACAAAGGATGCTTTAGAAGCATACCCTTTGTGTAGTTATAATGAGTGGGGTTTCAAGACGAGCACAGCTTTAAAAGCACCTGAAAGCTGTAGGCAATCAAAATTGAACACTATCGAAGCTTAAAGCTCATTCAGCTATGCTCTAACCAAAGCACACATCTCACAAGGCATTAAGATAAAGATATTTGACTTTATGCGACTTTCCTTATGCTTACAGTTACAGATATGAATCTTAAGTTGCCCCTTAAGCAGTTAGTTAATTAGCTCAGTTCGTGTCTAGCCCGAAACAACTTTTTAAAGCATTATAATCTTGGTCAGTAAAAATTTATGATTTTAGCTTAAAGCCAGAGGCAGCAAGACGCCAAAAAGTTCATTGTGCCACATTTCATTTGGCTAAAAGTGTGCGTCTTCTGTGTTAGCCGGCTGCTCTAACGTAAATGATGCCCTTGAGCTATCAAAACGATTGCATCATTTTTTGACGCCAACACCGGACAAGGCTGATGCTGCAATCGAGTATGCAGCAACGTTAATGCTGTTAGCCGACTTTCCAATGGGGAATTGTACAATAAGTTGGCTTTAACGGACATACTGGCGGAGCCGAGCTGAGCCTGCTCCTGCGCCTGCTGCTAGCCAACTCTCCAAGGTGATTATTTTGCATTTGTTGTGCCAATTTCTTTTAAAGCAAATAAAACTTAAGCGTGGGCGAATCATATTTTGATTTCATTATGCAGTAAATTCTTTTTTTTACAGTTGCCTGGCTTCACCCTCCTAAAGCGCGCACCCTCATTATAATGATATATTATACATACAAGCATATTTTTATATCCTTGCAGGGGGTGTTATGTTTGGGCAGGAAATGTGTAACGCTTTAAAGCAGGCATTGCTGACCCTATAAAGTAAATCTATATACAGCTATTCTTGATTGGAACAGCGACCAGACTCGATTTAATTTTTAATATTTAACATTTGTGTATATGATTTGAGTTTTGAAACTATATTATGTTGATAATATTGATACATTAATTTCTGGAACATATGTCTAAATCAGTCGGATCTGAACTGTAGAAAGGTCAGTATTTATGGAGATTTCCTTCCTTTTATATTTCTTTAGTTTTTATGCTTTCAATTAACCTTAAATTCTACAAGTTTTTCTTTATGACTAGCTGCTTAGTATCTAGCTATAGGCTCTAATAACACCACCGACAATTCTGAGCTGTGAATAGGGATATAGCTAGCCGGACTGGCAAATAAAATTCCCCCCGCATGTTGGTGTCGTTATTAGATTCTAATGTAATTTAGTGTAGGCTTTTAAAATATTTCCTATAAGTCTATATACAATATAGTGAGTTCGTAAATTAAAAATAAATAAAAAATTAAGATTATTGAAATTGTTGTAAGAAACTATTTGGTTGTAGATCCAACCCAATTCTCCGATTAAAAGTTCTAAATCCTGGTTTAATTAGATGCTAATCAGCTCACTATAACTTATACATATCTGTTATAGAAGCAATCGGCTTAAATTTGAGTTTTTGTTGTCTTCAAATACTTTTAGTTATCACTGTACTCAGTGTCTGCAAGGGTATTTAATATTCGGCACTCTGGAGACAGCTTTTCCTTATATTTGTATACATTTGCTCAAATGATTTCCTTGTTATTGTTGTTATTGTTATTGTTGTTTGGCAATCAGTTTGATTGCTGCCCTGTCCTGTCTGTTGGCTGAGATACTTTTGAACCGTTTAATTTGATAACATTTTGCCATATTGTTGAGCTGTTTTTAGATCCTCAACTCTTTGTGTGCTGTGGGCTGCTGCTGGCCTTTTGTTTTGCCATTTGCCGTTTGCCCTTGCATTGAATTGCAAAATTGTTACAATCCTGGCACCTGCCAACCAGCTTACCCTCTGCCCCGCTACTATTAACCATTGCGCTCGACAGGCTGCGTTAAAATCTCCACTGACCGGAAACTAATTTGAAAATGTTATTCATTATGCATAGCACTCGCAATGGCTGTGTTATTTTTCGCGCACTTCCTGCCTCACTTTTCACAACATTTCCCTTGTTTTTCTTTTCCTTTTTATATTTATGCACAGTTTGTTGCAGTTTCTGCACTTGGAGTGTGTGTGTGTGTGTGTGTGTGTAAAGTTTAAGAAAAACTTCGCCTCGCTGTGCTCAGCTCGGATTTGAATTGGCGTCTGTTTGGGCGTTTTAGCCAAATTGTTGCTTAAAGCTGAATTAGCGAGTTTTGGTCGAGTGCAGCGGTCGCGCCGTTTGCTTAAGTAGTTACGAGGCTAAAATGTGAAATGGTTTCCATTAGTAGATAAAGAGCAGCTGCAGCCTGCTTATCCTTATCCTGGCCGCTAATGCCTAACCTGGCAAATACTCAGCATGCATACAAACACAAAGTTCTTAGTTGACGCACTTGTTCTCGAATGCCGAGCATCTTGAGGGCTAAGTCAACGACATAAATAATAATTCGACAAATTAAGTTGGCTGTCGCGGAAAGTAAAACAAAATAAAGTTAAAGTCACAGAACGTTGACAGGATGTGGCAAATGCAGCGCTGCAAGGAAGGCCAAACCGAAAAAGGAAACCCGCAGAAACAATGACAGACAGTGGAAGGAACAGGAATCGCCAAGTTCTAGATAGACAAAAGTCCTGGCAACAATTTAAGGTTTTAAGTCACGCCGCGTATAGATAAAAAAAAAAAGAAAGAATGAAATGGTGTGCGTTCTGCGAACATGAACAAAAATGGCACCCACAAGAGCTTCCGGCAGACGTCCGCTATAACAACTCTGTTATCCGCACACACACACGCACACACACAAGCATATATGTACTTTATACATACATACATACATATATTCATAGACAGAAAGAGACACTAAGAGCTACACGTGAGGCTGCAAATCAGGGACAACAACAAAATGCGTCCTGCACATTAGCAGCGGGTCTGGCTTGGTCTGGCGGCTCTGGGCAACGCTTTTTGTCATAAACCCATTAAAAGTCAAGGACGAAATTCATGTTGCATGTTTACTCATGACACACACACATACGCATACACAGGCAGGCAGAAGCAGAAGCAGAACAGCAGCAGCCACAACAGCAACAACAGCAACAACCAACAAGCAACCGCTGCCTACAAAGTAGCTTTAATTAATGAAACTCATTAAAGGGATGCCAGCGCACAAAAGCAAGTCCTGGCCAAGACCAGGACAAGTGCCAGGACGAGGCCAGGCCAGCAGGCCTAGACAGAAGCGCGCGCTTTGACCTGCCACAATGCGTTGCCATACATTAGCCTAGCCCACGACTTTGGCTTGCCCGGCTCGCACTCCATTACGAGTGCCAGTCGATAGTCCATGTCCTGCCAAGTCCTTTCCTGTCCTGCCAGCCGACGTGGCGCGACGAAAGCCCCGACGAAACGAAGAGAGACGACACTAAAACACGAGACTGCGCCGAGCTTTACGGAACGCGCGCTGGGGAAATGTGGTTAAAGTTCAGCCACTCCGAAAAAGACAATTCTATTTGAGGGGGCCGCATTTGGCAAGCAGTTAACAAAGCAGCTCTAAGCAGTAAACGAAACAAGCTGTTTGGAAGCAGCTTGAAGCAGTTGTCTAAATGTGTTATACGAGTGTTTTGCATAATAAAGCAGTTTGCTCAAAGCTCAGCAATAAATGAATTTAATATGATTATAATACTGGCAACCATGGCTAATTGTATAAATAAACAATGTAAATAAATGAAGTAAATTAAAGTAAAAAATCAGTAACACATGACATGGAGAGAGTAGTTAAGAGAAACGGAGACTAATATACTTGCAGACAAGACCCTCGACTGCAAACGGTTATTTAGTATCGAGATTCCATTTAAGGATATTCTTCTACATATTATAAGTGCGGTTCTTCTTATATTCAGTTCTAGCACAAGCACGCACCATCAAAAATTGCCGCTAGTATCGCATTTATACCAATTTCAGCTTATGAGCAGCCCCTAACCTCAAACCTCTCTCCCTGCCCACACTGCTCATGCCTCGCTCTCTCTCTCGCATTGTCGCTCATTCGACCAAACACACCTGTATGAATTGAGCTGCTCATCCGCTCTCAACTCTCTCACACATGCGCTGCTCGAGCTGCTGCTGCTGCTGCTGCTGCTGCTCTGGCTGCAGACCAACGAAAGCAACAGCTTTGGGTGCGACGCCAGCGTCAGCGTTTCTCATTATTGTGTGTTGGCCAACAACAAAAGCCACCCCCATACTCAATGCCCCGCCACTCCATTCCATGTGGATGACAGTGAAAGCAGCGCCAATCGACGCTGCCACATCCTGTGGCATGCCCGGCACCTGCTGCATTTCAAAACAAAAGGCATTTATTTAGAATGGCAAGCTCAAAGCGGAAGCAACAACAAAATAGGCAACACACAGGGGGTGGGAGTGCAGTACAGGGGTAGTTAGGTGCAACGTTGGCATGACAACTGTTAGTCACAACAAGCGCTGAAAATTTATATTCCAAATTTTGCCATCCAAGGATTAAGTTGAAATTTTATTAGCCATGCAACTGAAATATTTGCGCACGCTGCTCGAAGGACAGGTGAGGCACAGGCCGAGCTTCAATTCACTTACCTTAGTTCAATATCCTGTTCCAGGAGCAAATCCAACGCATAGCGGGTCTGGCCTGGTCGCCCAATCAGCAGAAGTTGGCCATTGCCACCGCAGATCGTCACATTCTGCTCTACGATGATGCAGGCGAGCGTCGGGACAAGTTCAGCACGAAGCCGGCGAATGCCGCCAATGGAAAGAACTCATATGTCATACGCGGCCTGGCCTTTAGTCCGGACTCAACCAAGCTGGCCGTGGGCCAGAGCGATAGCATTGTCTATGTGTACAAGCTGGGCGAATCCTGGAACGACAAAAAGGTCATTTGCAACAAGTTCCCACAGACTGGCGCTGTTACAGCGCTCATTTGGCTCACCTCGGGCGCCATTATAGCGGGTAAGCAGAGAGATCCTTGTTGATAGTCACCCATTGTAAGCACTCTGTGTCTGGCAGGACTCGAAGATGGCAAGGTGCGTGCACTGCACTGCAAGAGCAACAAGTCCCAGAGTCTCTACGGTGGCGACAGCATTTGCATCTCACTGGCGGCCAACACCAAAGGCAATGGCTTCCTGAGTGGTCACAATGATGGCACCATCATTCGCTACTACCTCACGGATGAGGCCAACGAGCCGCTGGGACGTGTGGTTCAGCATCCTGTGCCACCTTTTGCACTCGCTTGGCCCCAGGGCGGCTTCTGTGCCGCTGGCTGCGATCAGCGCATTATCTTTTATGAAAGTGGGGTGAGTACAAATGATTAGCACAAAAATTAACACATAACGTGAATTGAAACCTATTCTGAGGTAGTTTTCGATTTAAAATTACTAACTTATAATTTTCCCCCTAATAAATGCACTTTCTTGACTTCCAATTCCCATAGCTTTCTTGAAACTGAACCAATTTTCCTGTGAAATGCCTTTTTTGTTAAAATTTAACCTCTAAATTGATTTAACATTTATATTTGATCAATTTTTTAAAATAAAATTTCATCGAATTTTTTCGATTTTTTGCATGCTACCCCTTGCACATTTTTGAAAAATTCGAGATCGATTTATTTTGAAATTCCTAATGCCATAACTTTGTCAAAACTGAACTAATTTTCGTATGGAATGTCTTTTTGGTCATAATTTATCCTCTAGATTGCTTTGGCAATTAAACTTTAATGTCTTTAGAAAAGCTGTGGTCTTTTGGGTTTTCGCACATTTTTAAAAAATTTGAAATCCATAAAACAGGTTATCCCCAACTTCCTACTGCCATAACTTTGTCAAAACTGAACCAATTTCAATACAAAATGTCTTTTTGGTCATAATTTATCCTCTAAATTGCTTTGGCTTTTAAATTTTTTTCATTATCGATTTTTTTTGGATTTTTGCACAGTTTTTAATGAATTCAAAATTTAGAAAACACGGTTCATTCATTATTTTGAATGCATTTTGTTCTGGCAAGCCCTTTGCCCCATCATTTGGTTACCTTAAACCACTGAACCCACTTTGATAAACTTTCCTACTTAATCAGGGCCGGCAACAGCGTTGCTTTGACTACTCACGATCTGAGGGCGAGCGGGAGTTCACGGTAGCTGCCTGTAGTCCCAATGGACAGGCTGTCGCCTTTGGCAGCTACGATCGCATCAGGATATTTGCCTGGAGTCCACGTCAGAGCGCCTGGAGCGAGAGTGCCAGCAAGGAGATTAGCTGCTTGTACACATTGAGCGCCTTGATCTGGCGGAGAGATGGAGCACGACTCGCACTGGGCTCCGTGAGTGGAGCTGTGTTGTTGTACGAGTCTGTGCTGAAGCGGACCATCTGGCAGGACAAGTTCGAGCTGATCTTTGTGGCGCCCAGTCAGCTGCTAGTGCGTTCGCTGGCTGAGCCCACGCAGCAGCTGACCATCGAATCGCAGCTGGGCCTGGAGATAGACGATGTGCGTATTATGGGCAAGGATAACTTTCTAGTGGGTCGCACCGAGGAGTCGCTCATATTATGTGATCTGACACGCAATCTGGCCAGTGAGGTGCCCTGGACGGCCTCTGGACGCCACGAGCGCTTCTACTTTGAGAATCCGAACGTGTGTCTGATCTTCAATGTGGGCGAACTCAGCCTGGTGGAATATGGCAACAATCGCATCTTGGGCTCTGTGCGCACCGAGTTTGTCAATCCCCATGTCATCTCCGTCCGCCTCAACGAGCGCGGCAATGGGCGGGAGAACAAGAAACTCGCCTTCCTGCTGGATGCCAAGACTATCTGTGTGGTGGATCTGGTCAGTCAGCAGGTCAGCGGGCAGATCAATCACGAGACAAAGATTGATTGGTTGGAGCTCAGCGAGACGGCCCACAAGCTGCTCTTCCGTGACAAGAAGCTGCGCCTCATTCTGGTGGACAACTACAGTGGCAAGAAGCAGACGCTGCTCAGCAACATCTCATTTGTACAGTGGGTGCCACAGAGCGACGTGGTAGTGGCCCAGAGCAATAGCAATCTTGCCATTTGGTATAACATCGATCTGCCCGAGCATGTGACCATGCAGAACATGCGCGGAGAGGCCATCGAGGTCTTGCGGGAGAATGTAAGTGGGGTTCTACCAAACTTTATATTTATACATATTTATATGATCTTTGGTCTCCGAGTTCATTGAGCTAGGTACAGACAAATAGAAAGCTACTTAGATCGACGCAGATATTAATTCTGATCTAGAATATTTGAAGAGTTGGAAATCCATCCCTTTCGCTATTGTATCCCATTTCTTTTGAGTACAGAAAGTTGACCCTAAAAGCCAAAAATAATTTCTAAATTTAACATAATACTATAATTCGTAAATTCAGAAAAAACAAGTAAGAATGCTATAGTCGAGTATACCCGACTACGACACTCCCTGTACCCAGGTCTAAAACATTCAATCACATCTACGCCCACTTACACATACACACACACATACACAAAGACGCACGCACACAGGCGGCAAAAGCGACAGAGCAAGCGAGGCATTTTAATTGGTGGCTGTGCTTCTCCTTCCCCCTCTCGCTGCATTACTGAATCTTCTTTCGTGAATAACTTCCGTGTTTATTATCCGATCGACTTGAAATTTGGACAGTAGATTAAGAGAGACTAAAGTATTGTACATGTCAAATCTTAAAGCTGTATCTTGAAAATTGTTACTGTAAAACGGTTTTAATCGATTTGCGGGGGAACGGGGGAGATATCTGAAATATGAAACAAACTTGATCTGCGTATGGTATACAGGAACCTACATTCCAAATTTGGTGTCTCTAGCTCTTGTAGTTGCTGAGATCGACGCGTTCATACGGACAGACGGACAGACGGACAGACAGACAGACATGGCCAAATCGAAATCTCTTTTGATACTGATCAAGAATATATATACTTTATAGGGTCGGAGATGTCTCCTTCTGTCTGTTACATACATTTGCACAGATGTAATACCCCCTTTTTACCCATTTTATGGGTACAGGGAGTAAAAGGCTAGCTGCCTTTCGCTAGTAAGGTAAGGCGACTTTCTGCACTTAATGACATTAACCAAAAGTTCGGAACCTTTTTAAGCGTAGACTTGCATCAAAAGGTCTCCTATAATGGGAACTTCCTGACGATGATCTCTCCTGTAACATTTAATATATAACTATGATAATTACCTTGACTTTCTTGATTGTCCCGCAGGGTCACACTGTGGTACGCACCCAAGATGGACCAAGTGAGCACAGTTATCAGCTGGACGAGGGTCTGGTGGAATTTGGAACGGCTGTCAATGACAATGACTTCGGCCGCGCTGTGCACTTTCTGGAATCTCTGGGTGATAAGCCCGCTGCGAAAGCCATGTGGCACAATCTGGCCATTATATCGCTGGAGGAGGGCAATCTGCGTGTGGCACAACGCTGTTATGCGGCTCTAGGCAATGTCTCCAAGGCCTACTACCTAGCTGAGATGATACAGGAAGCGGATGGCTTTGAGGCAAGCACTGGCACACCGGGTATTCTGTGTCCAGAGGTGCGTGCCAAGTTGGCGCTGCTCGGGACCGATTTACGTGCAGCGGAGCGCATCTATCTGGAGCAGGGCAACATTGAGGCTGCCTTGGGCATGTACCAGCAGCTTCGCATGTGGGATGAGGCTGTTGCTCTGGCCGAGAGACGCGGCTATGCGCGTCTGGCAGAGCTGAAGCAGCAGCACATGGACTTTCTGATGGACACCGAGCAGCAGGAGAAGGCCGGTCTAGTGCTCGAGGATGAGGGAGAACTGCAGCAGGCCATGGCGCTGTTCCTCAAGGCCAAAAAGCCGGCGCGTGCCGCACGCCTGGCCCTGAAGACGCCACAATTGCTGCATGATGAGCAGCTAATGCTGCAGGTCACCGAGGGTCTGGTGAACTGTGAGCTCTATGAGCTGGCTGGCGACATAGCACATCGCCTGTCCCGACCGGAGGCAGCGTTGGCCTTGTACCGTAAGGGTGGCGCCTATGCCAGGGCTTTGGAACTGGCGCGTGTAGTGTCGCCGCAGGAGGTAACCGCTTTGGAGGAGCAGTGGGGAGATTGGCTGGTAAGCCGCAAACAGCTGGATGCCTCCATCAATCATTACATCGAGGCGGGCGCCACACAGAAGGCTCTGGAAGCAGCTGTGGGCGCAAAGCAATGGCGCAAGGCGGTCCAAATAGCCAAAGTCCTGGACGAACCGGAGCTAATACAGCGCTATGCCTTGGATCTATCCAAGCACTTGGCCTTTGCCGGCGATCTGGATGGCGCTGAGGACTTGCTGGTGCGCGCTAATCTCTATAAGGATGCCATCGAGCTGCTCAATCGCCACGGCAAATGGGAGCGCGCCTATGTGATTGGCGAGAAGTATTTGAAAGCGGAACAGCTGCGTGAACTATTTGTCCAGCTGGCCAGCAGCCTGGAGGAGCAGGGCAAGTACCGCGATGCGGAGAAGGTGCTAATAGCGGTCAACGAGCCGGATCTGGCCATAGCCATGTACAAGCGACGTGAACTATACGATTCGATGATACGCCTGGTCGAACGCTATCACAAGGATCTGCTGGACAGCACGCATCTGCATCTGGCACGCCAGCTGGAGTCGCGGGGCAAGTTCAAGAACGCGGAGTTGCACTTCATAGCATCCGGCGATTGGAAGTCTGCCGTGCACATGTACTGCTCCTCGTCCCGCTGGGAGGATGGCTATCGCGTGGCCAAGCAAAAGGGCACTGAGGGCGCCAGCCAACAGGTAGCCTACATGTGGGCCAAATCCATGCCACTGGAGAGCGCAGTGCGTCTGCTGAGCAAGCTGGGACTCCTTGACACAGCTGTGGGCTTTGCCTGCGATTCCGGACAGTTTGAGTTTGCCATGGAGCTGTGTCGCTTTGCGGGAAAGCCCACAGATGAGGTACATCTGAAGATAGCCATGTCGCTGGAGGATGAGGGCAAATTCGAGGAGGCCGAGGCGGAGTTCCTCAAGGCGCACAAGCCCAAGGAGGCCATACTGATGTATCAGCATGCTGGCGACTGGCAGGCCGCTCTCAATGTGGCCGAGCAGCATCTGCCGGATGCGGTCACTGAGGTGCTCATTGGTCAGGCCTCAGCTGCGCTGGAGACGCGCAACTATCAGGACTACGAGACGCTCCTGCTGCGCGCCCAGCGGCCGGATCTCATCATCGAGCATTACAAACAGGAGTCGCTCTACGATGATGCCCTGCGCATTGCTGAGGAGCATTATCCGAGCGCCATGAACGATCTGCGACGCCTACAGGCTCAACAGCAGCGCGGTCAGCAGGGCGAGGATGGTAGCGGCGATTCCCGCGCCTACTTGCAACGCGCTGCAGAGTTTGCGAAGCGTGAACAGTTCCGCAAGGCGGCCGAGTGCCTGATGCAGATAGATGCCAGCAATGCTGAGGATGCGGCCACCTTGGAGCGGGCCCTGCTGCGTGCCGCCGAAATAGTCAATCAGTTTCTGGAGGGCAAAGATGCCCAGGAGCTGGCCCAGGCGCTGGGACCGCGTCTGCTGGCCATTAAGCAAATTGGACCAGCTGCTCAGCTGTATCTGGCTGCGGATATGCCCAAGCAGGCGGTGGATGTGTTCATACGCGCCGAGCAATGGTCCAAGGCGCGTCGCCTGGCCAAGGAAATCGATGCAGAGCTGCTGGCCTACGTGGAGCAGCAGCAGAAGTCGCGTCTCAAGCATGAGGGCAACGTGGAGCAGCTGGCGGACATAGACATAGTCAGTGCACTGGATATGTTGGCGGAGCAGGGACAATGGCAGCGCTGCCTGGACAAGGCTAAGCAGCTGAATCCCTCCGTGCTGCAGAAGTATGTGGCCGCCTATGCGGCCCAGCTTATACGCGAGGGTGACTGCATCAGCGCTCTGGGCCTCTATCTCAGCTACGGGTCGCCGCCTATTGAGGAGCACTTTAACATCTACACGCGCATTGCCCTCGACTGTCTGGCGATGCGCGAAGAGCAGTCGGAGGGCGGTGGCATGTGGCAGCGTCTGCGCGACTTCATGCATCGACTGCTGCAAGGGCTGCGTGGCTCAGAGCACGCCCAGGCCAAGTTTACGTCCAGTGCGGAGCAGTATCTGCTGATTGCACACTACTATGCCGTGCGTGCCGCTTGCAGGCAGGTGCAGTCGCTGCAGCCGGTGGCATTGCGTCTATCCTTGGCGCTGCTGCGGCACACGGATGTGTTGCCCGTGGACAAGG
The DNA here is from genome assembly GCA_035043065.1 of Hirtodrosophila confusa. Classification (NCBI taxonomy): domain Eukaryota; kingdom Metazoa; phylum Arthropoda; class Insecta; order Diptera; family Drosophilidae; genus Hirtodrosophila; species Hirtodrosophila confusa. Next base: position 10,211,933 of record JAWNNI010000213.1, on the reverse strand, counting down.
GCTTCTATGAGGCGGGCATGGAGCTACGGCAGGCCGGACGCGAGGCAGAGGCATTTGTCATGCTAAATCACTACTTGGACGTATGCGAGGCCATCGAAGAGGGCTCTGGCAATCTGGTGGATCACTCCGATTTGGCGGCCACCGATTTTCCCAGCTCTGTGCCACTGCCGGAGGACATACATTTAAAGAACGAGCCTAGTCTGCATGAGGAGGTACGCGAGTGGGTGCTGGCCGTTAGCATGGATCAGCAGGTGGATCAGCTGCTGCCCAACGATGATCGTGGCCTGTTCGAATCCAGCCTGGGTCCAAATGACAGTCCTTGCCTGCTAAGCGGCTATCCGGTCCGTGGCCGACAGCCGGTGACCTTTCAATCGTCCAACAATCAGGTCAATCGCGATGTCTGGAGCAAGTTCGCGGTGGCCGTTAAGATGGCACCTGCCAGCGGGGTAACCGACATTATTGGGTTTGTGGAGAAGTGGCAGGGTGCTGCCAACTACGTAATGCACTAAAATTGTATACATTATCTATGCAATTAAGTAATTATATGATCTATTTAACCATCAATAAATGTCAATTACAATCATTATTATTTTGTTAAAAGTTGATCAATTATTGGGACCAAAGATAACGTTTCACGGCGCTTTATCTATAATAATATTATAATATTTAAGGATCTAGGATTTAACTCAATTTTCGTTCAGGTTATTGCTCATTCATATCTTGGTGTGCAGCTGCTGTATATCCGAATAATGCAATGAATCAGTGTAATGTATTAAAGAGATCCCCGGCCGAGGGTAGGGGCGCCAACCCGCCGGTCACGTCTGGCAGCTGTGTCAGGTCTGGCAAATTAGATAAGTGATCGTGGATCTCTTTTTGCAGGCCCAACATCTTTGCCAGCTTCTTCTTGTGTTCCTGCAAATATATACAGATCAAAGAAGAGCACATTAGGCAGGATGCGTATGGCACTTAAATGGATATTCAGAGTGGCAAAATGCAATTACATATATTGGGCACACCAATTGAATCATTTAATGGAAAGCGAATAAGTAAATTGTGTTTTGTATAAACTGAACGTACATCCAAGCGTTGCTCGGCCTGTGCCAGCAGCTCCTTTTGCTCCGCCTGAAAGTCGCGCAGCATTGCAGCCAATTTGGTGCGCTCGTCCATTTCCGCAGCCAGCCGTGCATTGTAATCATTCAGCAAATCGACGGCTTCATTGACCTATAAATAATAGAACTTGGTATATTCAAGGTTTGTAATGACAAATTAGTTAAGGACGCACCTGCTTGGCCAGAACTTTGGCGTTGTCCTTATCCTCGAGCTTTGTAATGCAGCTTATTTCGGATATCTCCGGCGGCAACTTGGCAATGCGTTCGCGCACCAGCGCATCACTTGACGCCGAGTTCTCAATGCTGGTCAACGCTTTGATTAGCTCCTCTGGCTCGGGTGGTTCGCCCAATGGCAAATATGGCGGTGTATGACCATTCTCCGGTTCGACAACTGGCTGCTCTACGACTGCAGTGGTATGATGAGAGGCACGCGAGCGTTTTGACTTGGAGTGACGCTCATCATGCTTGCGCTTCTCACGTTTCTCAGACTTTTCCGCTTTGCTGCTGTGGTGGTGCTTGTGAGCCACAGCGGTTTCGCTGCCACTTTTATTCCCATTGCCGGTAGCATTAGCTGGGGCGCTGACAGTGGGGGTGGCTCCACCCTCACGGCTCATGCGTGCGCGATAATCGGCAATGGTTTTAGCATCATAAACGCCGCGCTCTTTCCATATATTCAATATGCGACCCAGACTGCCCAGCAGCTTGTCGGAGCCGCAGGTCTCACCAATGTGGGCAAACACCTTGGGCAGCACGTTGCTGAACTCCTTGCCGTATTCGGGCCCCTTCTTCTTGCTGTTCTGGATGACATCGTTGGCCAGGTACATGAACGTTAACTTCTTCGGCTCCGGCACTGTGAAAAGAGGACGGACGCTTGAGCCACACTTTCTCTCCCATCACTGTTATCTCGTGCTGGTTACGTACCGTTCTGTAACTCGCGCTGCCAGGTCTGCACTATGACCGTGTGGTGTTTGCGATGGTGGATAAGCCATAAGGACAATGTTTGTATGCTCTGCTGGCTGGTGTTCAGCTCACCCAGTTTTTTTAGTAGCGCGGTTTCTGTGAAAGCTGACATTGCAGCTGCTCTGCAATACGGGCAAGTTCTATTTATATGTCGTACTTTATTTAATAAGCAACATGAAAAAAGAGGACAGCAAAAAACACACGAGCCGAAAACAAAAATATTTAACTCTTCTTCTGCCTCTGCTAGTAGTGTTGAGCAACAGCGCAGGAAAATTAACATTGGCTTCAACTGTTAACTAACAGTCTCCCATTAAACGATTCGTGCGTTTTCTGTTTACGCAAATGCTTTGTAGGCGAAATGTTGTTTGACAATGTTTAAAAACAAAAGATTTTTGAAATTAATGATAAATTGTTGCTTTTTTTAAGTTTAACCGCTTTCATTCACAAATGTTAACACGGTTATAACAGTTACTGTTAAGTACCAGAAATAACATTGCTGGGAGCTGCCAACTTATTTATTAGACATAGCCAGGGCTGCATAAGTAGCGCGCGCTTATTTGAATGTAAATTTGAAAATATTCAATGTGTTAACGATTCCAATGGTTAACGAGTATAATTATATAGTATAATACGCTATCGATCTACCACTCAATGAATGTAATCAATGAGCAACAAGCGTCAGGCTTTACAGCGCACGCCACCCACCGATAAGCGTTCCAAACAGACAGGTGTGATACCAACGCGTCGCCTCTCTTGCCTCAGTTGGTCGGCGTAGTTCAAGCGTATTGGTCGCGCGGATCTTACACATTTCAGTGTGATATACAACGCCCAACAACGTAAAGCGTGTGCCGTAGCTCAGCGAGCGAGCAGCAATAATAGCCGTAACCGCCGCCGCCGTCGACGCTGGCAATCGAAGACGCTTATCAGCTTTGGCAAAGAGTAATTTGTGATACCTGTCCGTTTAGTATTGGCTTGTAGCAGTACGACGAGCTTAAGTGGTGTTAATTTTTATTAATTATTATCGTATTTACGGCCGAACGAAAGTGAAGTGCGAATTACCAGTATTTCAAGTGTTTTGTCATTAGTCAACCAGCAACAATAAATTACAATTCCGCAACATTCAAGAACAAAAGCTGCAACACTCTCTGACCACATTGCAACTGCATCAGCAGTTAATGTCTTTGTGTATATAGACATATATTGATAGACGAGAATGTGTGATTTACAAACCATTAACGCTATCAACAACACATTAGACAAATTGCTAAATTAGCTGCCGCATTGTCGCGCAGCGCTCACAATTTGCGATACACTTTCAAAAGTACGAGTACAATAAACTTCAAATACTCACAGATATCCCCCAAAACACCCACAAATAGTACTAGGTACGCTCGCAACGCTCACTCCGCTCTTTAGCTCTCCTTAACACTCCGATAAGCCCCAAAGACCGCTGTCAATGATCGTCTGGGTGAACTGGCTGACTCAATGTTTATGTGCTTATGTTTTATTATTACTTTAGGAGCTTGATCTGATAATACTATAAAGGTACTTAAATATTAGCCCCCAACCCTATCCCGTGGCTTGCAACTGATTGCGGATAACATTCTCTAAATACTTGCCACCAAAAATGTTGAAAACTTGAACTACGCAGCTACGAGCATCAACGATTACGACAAAGACCGGAAAAATGAATTCACATTTTGATTCCGGCATTGAATACAATACTAGTACACATCTCTTCCGTTCGAATATTGAGCAGCTACAGACGGCGCTCAATGAGAAGAACTGGGAATGGTCCTATCTAGTGGTAAGTTTTGAAGTTATTATATTGCACTTTGCTTAACTCTCTGCGATCTAAAAAATAGCGCAAATGCCGCAACCTAGAGCTGGAGGAGTCCTATGATCTGTACATGCGCCGACTGCGCATTGGTTACCTATCGATCTTCATCTTTATTGAGCTGCTGGTGACTTTTACGCACGCCTTGCTGCTGCTGACCTCATCGGATCTAACCTATGCGTACATTGATATGGGCGCCTATGTATTTACCGGCCTAATATTATGGCTAATACTCTCGGTGAACTTTCGAAATGAGCTTATAAGCAAACACGGCTGGGTGGTCTATGCTTCCTCTTGGTTGGCCGTCTCCGTCATGGTGCTCATGGGTGCGTTAACTATCGGACTTGGAATTGGGACTGAATTGTAATTCCTGTCATCCATTACTGTTTTGCAGATATTGGCCTGAATATATACCATGCCACCACCAACAATGATATACTTAATCCCATCTATGATGCGTACACATTATATGCTATATATATGTTTATGCCGATTCCTTACATCCTGCAACCCTTTATACTGGGCGTCGCCGTTACCATCTGCTATATTATCAACTACAGTTTTGTGATCACTGCCAAGGAGGAAAACCAAATGCATAGCATACTCAAGTAAGAATAACGCCTGGCTGGGATTATTTATTATTTAAATCAGTAGGGGTAAGAAAGAATTTTCATCGGGCTGAGTGTTTTCATATGCCCAGTTTGGAGGAAATGCATTCCTATTCCCTTTTCTAGCCAGGGCAATGCCTACTATTATTTAATCTAATTAATATCTAATTAATATCAAAAGACCTGTTTTGATATCCAATTCCGAATTACGGAATAAAACTTATATGGTTCGAATAATTTATACAAAATTTAAACTGAGTTTTCTGTTTTTTGAGTGCAGCGAGACCATTTATTTGAGTTGCGTCAATTGTTTGGGCATCTTTTTCCGACTGATGCGAGACATTGCGCTGCGTACCACGTTCCTAGATCGGCGACAGTACGTGGAGGAGAATCTGTTGCTACGCTATGCGAGAGATCAGGAGCGCAGTCTACTGCTGAGCATTCTGCCCGCACAGATTGCTGATCGCCTGCAGGAGGATGTCCGGAATCGCATCGAACGCTCCAAGCAGCAGCATCAGCAGCGAACCGGATTCAATCACTGCATCAATAACAACAGTCAGGCCTTGAAGCGCTGGCGACAACCGGATCATGGGTAAGTTTCCCAATCAAATCATTATATACCTTTATTGATCTCTGCTTTATCATTTCATTGCCACAGCACACTCTTCATAGAGCCGCACAAGGATGTGACTGTGCTCTATGCGGATGTGGTCAACTATACCCATCTGACGACAACGCTGGACGTGAAGAAGCTTGTGGAGGCATTGCATGATCTCTTTGTGCGCTTCGACATTGCCAGCGAGGAGTACAATGTGCTGCGTATCAAGTTCTTGGGGGATTGCTACTATTGCGTAGCGGGCCTGGGCAGTCCCAATGAGGATCATGCCAAGTGCTGTGTCGACCTGGGCTTGCGCATGATCAAGGACATACGCGATGTCAGGTGAGACAACCAGTAACAGTTAATAGATCTCTCAATAAGCCCACATGTTTTTCAGGGAGAAGCGTCATCTGAATATTGACATGCGTATTGGAGTGCACTCCGGAGATGTATTATCCGGCGTCATAGGCGCCGCCAAATGGCAGTTTGATATATGGTCAAAGGATGTGGACATTGCCAATCGGCTGGAGGCAACTGGCGCCACAGGACGTGTACATGTCAGCCAGCAAACGCTGCGTCTGCTAGACGGCGAGTATTTCTTTGAGGATGGCACTGAAAAGGCACGCGAGGATCCCGTGCTGCAGAAGCACGAAATACGCACCTTTCTGATCAAATCATTGCGCGTGAGTATTGACCTTAATCTACCCAAAAACGAATTGCACAAATTACACAGAGACGAAAGTTATAGGCCCCCATGCACGATCCTCGTCGGGTGCAGCGCGAGCGTCAGGCCAAGAAGCTGAGCGAGGCCAGTAAATCAAATTTTATGTACAATTCGACGCTGCAGCAATACAATCAAGTACGTAACCAGGCCAAGTTGGAAATGTGCCGGGAGCTGGACAAAATGCCCATCGGTCGTATACAGTAATGCAACAATAAATCACAACTGAAAACTGACCTTGCCTTTACTAATCAATTAAACTATTTTTAAATAGGATTACAAAGGTGTGTCGTCGCTCCACAAACCTGACACAGGATGAAATCGAGGAGGAAACCTTCCGACGCAACATCAGCTCCTTCTGTTTGCTCTTTCGCGTTCGCAACTGGGAGCTGCAGTATATACGGGAACCGGATGTAATGCTCAAGTATAGCATAGCACTTGCCTGGTTTGTCTACATATGCCTGCTGGCCATACAGCTGCTTAGCAAGGAGTGAGTAGAGTTTAGTGGGATATTCCCATCCTTATGACTCACATTTGAACTTGCAGTTCCAAATATCATTACTGGTACATTGATGGCGTCACAATCACTATACTTACCACTTTGCTGATCATCTCCTGGTATAAGAAACTCTGGATTATGTATGTCTCCGATGCGGAACAGTCGCGGCCTCACTCCAAGATAAGCGCATTTCTCTACAGGATGTCCGACTGCATGCAGTGTAACATTATCATACGTCTCGTTGTCTACTTTCTCATCATTGCATCCTATTGTGCTGTGGCGGCCATGCAAGTGGTGGGTAAACCAAAAATCTAGTTCTTAAAGCTCTTAAGATCCGCTTACTCAAATTTCTTCAGACAGCTCATCTAGCTGTTAAATATTAGACAAGTAGATAGAATTACAAGGCTACCACCTTTGTTAGAATCCAAGGCAGTTATGACAGTTACATAAGTATTATATACTTTCTCAAACCGCCTTCCCAACTTTCTGATTTGGCCTCAACTATACCTCAACTAGAACTATTATAGAGGTTCTGGATTACCCCAAAACTATTTATATAAATGTTTAATTTCTACTTTACAGACAGACTGTGGAGGTATTAAAGGTGATAAAGACAGACCACTGATTAGCTTCAAAGACCGTGTTCATTGCTTTCATCCCTGGGTAAGTTTGCACAATGAAAACAATGAAACTTAAATCAATCTCAATCCCTTAGATCCTAACCAATTGCATGACACTGATAATTGGCACAGCCTTTCTGTTCACACGGATACCATTTATCGTGAAGACATCTGTTGCGGTTATCATCACCCTAACCTATGCGATACTGGTGGTGGCCGAGTTCGACTATATCTTTGCCAACAGTCCTTCGACCAATGTGAACTTCAATGCCGAGTACTCACACATTCTGCTCATCTTTATAACGCTGGGCATATTTCATTTAATGGAGCGTCAGACTGAGTTTATAGCCAAAGTGGATTACAAGTAAGTTGTTTAATACTTGAGCTCTGATTTGACTGACTAAAAACCACAGCTTTTGGCAGCTGGAAGCGGCAGCTGTTGCAGAAACAGGATGATGCACTTATTACCAATGATACCATCAAGGTGTTGCTGGTGAATATATTGCCATCTCATGTGGGTAAGTCTTTTAAGGGTCGACCATATAAAAACTGCTAACTTGGTTCACTTCGCAGCGGACTTCTATCTGTCCACACAGCTGCAAAACGAGCTCTACTACGAGGAGTACGATAATGTGGCTGTCATGTTTGCCTCGATCAAAAACTTTGATACTGATAAAATTGGTCTACGTGTTCTGAACGAGATTATCTGTGACTTTGATGATGTGGTGAGTGACAGATTCAAGTTTGCAGGCAAATAGTTGACACATTTCAATTGCAGCTTAACAAATACTCGCACAGTATGCGCGTCGAGAAGATTAAGGTGGCCAACTGGACATACATGGCCGCCTGTGGCCTGGACGTCACCCGATCCGAGCAGGTGAATGCGCCGCAGGTGAAGTTCCGCAATGTCTCGCTAATGCCAAATGGACGCCGGAGCCAGTACCGGACATCAGGGTCCGAGCAGGTGCAGCGCGTGCCCTACGGCAATGGCAGCACCATTGCCCTGGATCTGGAGCGTGGCCAATACGAGGGCAATGTGATAAGCGGTACGCCGCGACTGAGCAATGCGGACAATACCAATGAGAGAAGCAACGATGAGGTGGTCAAGGTTATGGCTAATTTTGCACTGGATCTGATGCGTGCCATGAGGCGCTTCAATGCCGAAAACATGCAGTCCGAGTATGAGGGCAGCACCGACTATGGCATGCTCCGTATTGGCATCTCCCATGGCCGGGCTATGGCTGGTGTGGTTGGCATATCCAAGCCGCACTACGATATCTGGGGTAATCCGGTTAACATGGCATCGCGCATGGATTCCACGGGTATACCTGGCAAAATACAGGTGACAGAGAACACGGCTCTAAAACTACGCAATTTTAATATACAATGTAACTATCGGGGTATGACTTTTGTCAAGGGGCGTGGCAATATACCCACCTATGTACTGGGTACCGATGACGAATACGAAGGGTTTCTGCCCCATCACACAGGAGTCTAGTTAAATAATCCACAAACATCCCTATAACTTTTATGTTTGTATCATGTAAATAAAACAAAATCATTTAATTTACTTTTGTGTTTCCGCAAATGTGTTGAAAATTGAATTGTTCTATGAAAACTCCTTTGTTCAAACTGATTAGGTTTATTTTTGCTATATACCTTAGCCAAATTGTAAGCAAATTATATTACTATATCCAAAAGGTTATTCTCTTTGTTTAGTTTATGAAATAAGCTGGGCACAGAGTTAAAAGTCAATTGTAAATTTAGCTACGTTATTATATACAAATCATAAGGCAGGATCTCATGGCCAATCCTGAAGTGAATATCGAGGCAGATGAGGCAGATGAGGCAGACAGTGCAGAGTTCTTGGCCTCTTCAAAGGGCTTTGAATTGTTGCAATTGCGGGTAAGATTCTGTACCAAGCTATAGACGGTAGTATCAATTGTTATATTGGCCCCCAGAGACAATGTCGTCATCTGGGAATGGAGCAATGCTACAATCGCTATATCGAGCGTCTTGTTGTGACCAACGTGGCCTTATTCTTGTTCATTATGGAACTGCTGTTGAGCATACACCTTTTAATTCTGGCTTTTTTAGCCCAGGTGAGCTGCTGTACTTCTACTCAGCCTTTTGTCATACTATAATACCTTTTGCAGACTTCATTTTGGTCCTTGGTTCCCTATATACTGATGATGGCCCTGTTGCCGCTCATACTTTACGTTTGCTTTATGGATAAGACACAATTTGAACACTTTCGCTTATGGAACATCCTTGCCAGCTGTGCAGCCGCGTTGATTGTGACTATTTTGGGTATTCAAAGATCGAATTATTTGTGGGCATTTTTCTTATAACTCCATTTTGATTTATCAGATAGTTTTGTAAAGCTTATTGTGGAACCAAACTTGAATTGTCAAGTGCTGTGTAGCTACGATCACATTATTATTATTTCCATATATTTTCTTCTGCCGATTGCCTTTTATGGAAAACCCTACTTGCTTGGCATCGGAGTGTCTGTTATATATTTCATCTATGTATACTGCACAGAGAAGGCAAGCGAACTGAGAGCATCCATAATCGGTTGCTATGCAGTCTTTCTAATCACTCTGAATGTCCTGATGATGGCCTTTCGCTTTGGCATGGACCATCGTCTGCGGCAGAAGGTCCTTTGTCGCCGACAGCTGCTGCATCAGAACTTTCTACTAAAGGTATCACTTTTCGCTATCCTGTTGGATCTTTCATTATTTATTTTCATTTTTAGCTAGCCATGCAAAAGGAAAAGGATATGATACAGACGATTCTGCCGCCAGAGATTGCGCATTCCTTGCAACTGGAAATACGTAAACGCATCGAGGACCAACGACTTGGAAAGCATCATCTAACCCCACGGTTCTTATGCTTCAATTGTATTAGGTTTTTCACTTCATAAGGTTTCTCCCATATTTAGTACACTATTTGTGGAGTTGCATCCGAATGTTTCCATACTGGTTGCTGACATGGTAAACTACACATATTTAACCACGCAGCTGGATTGCAAGGATGTTGTTGAGATCCTGCACGAGCTGTTTGTCAGATACGATCTGGCAGCAGAACGGAACGAAGTACTACGCATTAAGTTTTTGGGCGATGCCTACAACTGCGTCTCCGGCATACCACTATACAACCACCAGCATGCCAAATGCTGCGTAGCTCTTGCCCTGGAAATGATCAATGAGACGCAGGATGTGCGCAATCGACGTGGTCTGGACATTGACATGCGCATCGGTGTTAACTCCGGCGAGGTATTCTCGGGCATCATTGGACGCACGAAGTGGCAATATGATATATGGTCGCGCGATGTGGATATTGCCCATCGTTTGGAGTTCTCGAGCAAGCCGGGCATGGTGCATATATCGAAAATGACACTTAGTTTGCTAGACAATGAATATCCTTATGAGGAGAGCAGTGAGCTGGTTAAAGACGATCCACTTTTCCAGCGTTCAAATATCACCACATATTTGATAATCCCACCAGAAAGAAGAGAGCCCGTTAAACCCATACCGCTTTTAACTGCTAATTCAAGTATGTCTAATATTGATGACGATTCCAATGATTTTGAGGAAATTCGGTACAAAACACATCTTGGCATGATCGAAAAAGTAGAGCACATGCCGGTCGGCCGTATACAGTGAGTAATATCTACAAATTTTGTAAGTTCTATTGGGTCTTCAATACCAGCGCACACAGACTGGCACGAATTTTTGATTTTTCGAAACGAAATGATGTTGGTAATGAGGATATTCTGTTCAAGCCCCATATCAGTTCATTCTGGCGGCTCTTTCGTAATAGTGATGTCGAATGGAGCTATATGAATGAGCCTGACGTTCTAATCAAATATAGTCTACTCATGGTACTCATTGTGGGCTTAATGATCTTTTTGGCGCACGTCATTTCGCCATTGTAAGCCCATACTTTGTACATATATAAAAGATCCTAGATCTAACTGAGATTCATTCTCCAAGCATAGGACCAGTAACGCACAGACTATGTTTTTACTACTACTGGTAGTGGGGCTAATATGCCTGTTGGCGTTCTACAAGTATATTTGGATACAATTCAACACCCCATTGGCTGAGCCAACTTGCTTTCTAAGTAGCTGGCTCTTCAGCTTGTCAAAGCTTCTTGAAGATCAGCTAATTCTTCGCATTTTGGTGTCTTTCACTGGCATATTTCTTGTGTATATTATGGCGACGCTCACTACGGTAAGACTGGGGCAGTAACTATGTATTCAGCTAATGATCTTAAACGTTATCTACTTTTATAGGTTGAATGTCTCCCACACGAGTTCCAGCTTCATATTATTGAAGCAGATTTGGCAAATAAATCGGTCGAACTAATATGCTTTGAGCCTTGGGTAGTTGAAATCACAACCAATTTGAGTTTTTGTATTCTATTTGTATACCCTTGCAGCGCTGTAATGTTGTCACGAAAGTATATACTTATATATTATCGATCAGCATCAAAACCGAGCCGAACTAGCCGTGTCCGTCTGTCTGTTTCCTACTCTCATCTTTGAAGTTATCTTGGTGAAACTTGGTATATATGTCCGATCTGACTGGTTGGAATCACTCTATGACATAGCTGTCATCGATCGGTCAAAGATCGAGCTGTTGTAGGATAAGCTTTTATGTTTTATAAGATATCACAACAAAACTCACGAAATATCTACATGCAAATTAAGTAATTTTGATCAATATCTGACCACAATCGGTCAAAAAATGAGTTTTTGCATGAATATAAAAGTTTTGCAAGGGTATATAAAAGTATCTTTGGCACGCCAAAGATATCTGTTCTTGTTTTCTTTTTATAGAATGTCACATGCAATGTTATTATGGTCCTTACTCTGCTGATGTTCTTTGTCGGATTTCCGCTGGTCTTTAAAGCGGGCCTAGGCGTCTTCATAGCCGCCTCATATATTCTTACCGTCCATACCTATATCTTTGCCTGGCAGCGCGCAGACACCACGAATATGGGCCTGCCCGCGGAATATGCTAATCTCTTGTATATGTTAGAATTTTGTTTGCTGCTGATAATCCAGGAACAACATCTAACCTACATCAACAAAGTGGACTACCAGTAAGTTGAAGCCGTACTCTAGTCTGCTATAGGTATTTCCAATTGCTGACCCTTTGTAGCTCCAAGTTGCGCTATCAGGAGAAGCTCAAGCAAACGGAGAACAGCAAACATTCTCTAAAAGTTATACTGACGAACATATTACCTAGCCATGTGGTTGATAGCTTCTTGGAGCGTGGACACAGCGATGAGCTCTTTTATGAGAACTACTCCAAGGTGGCTGTCATGTTTGCCTCCATTGAGAACTATGAACCGGATAAGACGGGCCTGCGTGTGCTTAACGAGTATATTTGCTGCTATGATGATCTCTTGGCCGACTATGAGGGCTACTTTAAAGTGGAAAAGATCAAGGTCATTGGCTGGACATATTTGGCTGCCTGCGGTCTTCAGCCGGATAATATGACGGAGTTTTCGGTCGGACTTCCGATGTTTTCACGCCGTAGAACAACACGCTTACCGCAAAGATCAAGTAAATAGACCCATTTTATATAATAAGATAATCTCTTGGTTATAACAGGTGCTGTGCGGTTTAGAATGAGCGATGAGGCGGAAATCTCAAGGGTTTCTAGCTTTCACCCCCGATTCAGTCATCCGCATCTGCAAAAGGACGATAACTGTGTGCTGACCATGTTGCATTTTGCCGTAGATTTGCTTCGCATTATGCAGGATATTGCAAATCAAAATGTCTATCTGGATTATGGCGGCTCCATGCGTGGACAGCTGAAGATAGGTGCGCATCTAAAGGTATACTTTACAGTTTCCCAGCTCAATACGATCCACTTAGGCGTCTCACATGGACCTGTAATGGCCGGCGTGGTAGGCTTTTCCCGACCACACTATGATATCTGGGGTCATTCTGTCAATATGGCCTCACGGATGACATCCACTGGAGTTGTGGGCACCATACAGGTCACTGAGAATACCGCCTTGGTGTTGCGTAACTTCGACATCAAGTGCGACTATCGCGGCCTGACGGATATCAAGGGCGTTGGCGAGATTCCCACATATTTTTTGGCTCTTGATAAATCGCTTAACTTTCAGCACATTGATGAAACGGACCTAGATTCTATTGAGATTGTCGGAAGGGCCTCAAGCCCGAGAACTTCCACTGTAGTATTTTTGGATACACCGGAGAACGATATTGATGAAGTCGTGGACCCGAATGAGAAAGGAACACAAACGAATCGCAAGCGAGGAGGAAATTCTAAAAATGATAGTGATACTTAATATTTTATTTAAGCATATTTATTTATGTATATATATTATTTATGTATTTGAAGAAGAGAATATGATACGAAGCTTAAGCGCAATTTCTATTTGGTATTTATATAGTTTTATTTATGATATATTTAAATATATATATATATATATATATATATATATATTCGTATAATACAGATGTTATGGTGTCACATTACGGGTAAACATTAAATTTGAGCTCACTCAGTTACTTGTCATAATACATAAGTGTAAGTGTACATACATATCGATTATAACTTATGTACTATTAAAATATAAATTTCAACAATATGGAGCACATGTAACTTTAACATTTCGTAGAGTTTTAAGAAAAGCGAAAACAAAGCACCACACGGTTATTCATTGTTTTTTTTTGGATTTGTTATGTCTTGTGCACAGTTGTGAGCGTAAGTAACATTGCAGCTGGTCGGAGGGGATCGAGAAATTTACTCATTTCCATTGGCTGACAGCAGAGCTGCATCCTCTGGCAACGGCTTGCGCTTGTAGGATGGCTCTGTGGCCAGATATACAACGAGACCGCCAAAGATCACATAGAGCACGCCAATAATGTTGGTCAGCACTCCAGCTGCGGGCAGCGTGGAATAGTTGGCACCACTAGAGAAACACATAGTATTAGCCAAATATTATAACTATGGAATGCAGTTAACTTACATAGCAAAGATGGCCTTTTCGGTTAGGCCCATCACGGCGCTGGCAATGGCCAATACAAAGCCAAACAGTCCGAAATATATATGCAACGGCATCAGGGCAATCTTGTAGTTCTCCCTAATGCCCGGCACCAGAAAGGCCATGAAACCAGCCACATACTGCAGACAAAAGATGATCACCGCGGACAGGCCCAGCCACGAGTGCAGCGAATACATGTTGGGAATGGGCGGATCGTTCAGATTATGCGAATCGAAGACAGTCTTCAGGGCAATCACCGTTAATACGAAGGCGGCCATGTGTATGCCGGCGTGGGTGAGCTTCAGTGTCTTCTTGCGCGTGGTGCGAAAGCCGCGATACACCAGTATGGCTAAAAGATTGTATGGAGTGGCCGTTAGTTGCACCTTTTCCGGCCAATAGCATTAACACCAACAATATATTACTTACAATTGCCATACAAATAAATAAATCCAATGGTCATAAATAGCGGATGCCAGTTGAACTCCTGCTTGGGATTGTCAGTGCCGCCCAAGCCGCCAAAGTGTTGTCCAATCAAGGTCCCCACCAGCACAATCATTGTGAGGCCACACAGTTGTGTCAGCACATAGAGCACCTTAAAGTTGATCAGCGCTGGATCCATATTGGACTTGTTGTTGCCTGCAGGCCAGAAACAAACAAATCGCATAAACAAATTAATAATACAAACATCAGCTTCCATGGGAGCATTATGTTCACAATTATTTTTCAGCCCAACACTTTGAAAAGGGAGAAAGGCATAAAAACATTGCTAAATAAACAATTTTACTGATATAAGTAAAAGTTATGAGAGTTGGAAGTCTGGGAAAGGCGTTTATGTATATACCGAAGAAAAAAAGGAAATCAAGAGAGATCTTTACGATGAGATTAAGATCAAATCAAACAAGTCAAATTTAACCAAAAAGCTGTCTCAGAATATTTTTGAAATTAAAAATGTAAATTTGAGATAAACATATATCTTTAAAAATTTTCCAGAATGTGAGGAAAAAAATGTTCAAAAATTTTAATCAAATTTTTTTGGAATATGAATCAAATTAAAATGTCAAGTCAATTTAGAGAACAAACCATGACCAAAACGGTTGAGTTTTGACAAAGTTAAAAGATGTAAAAAGTCAAGTATTAGAATTAAATTTTAAACTTTACAATAAATAACTTGTCAAAGAGATAATTAATGTGGATTATGAAAACTCGCAAGAATCTTGTATTCTAATTTGTTTCGTTGTTTGCTTAAGTTTCATTAAGTAGAACTTTATCCCAACGGGATCAGTGCGTATCAACTGAGTTTCCCCATAAGTGTCATATGATATCATAACCATTTATTTGATTTGAACGCATATGGCTCGATGCACGACACATAAACCCAACTACAACAAATCGTAATTCCAGCGATCTGGCGATAAACATAGCCTCGTTTAGTCGTCTAACAGCGTCGCCGGCAAACTGAGATCTCTAAACAAAACACACCAAGCACATTGTGATACGGACTGTCTCTGTGTCCAGTTGCAGGTAATGACATATAATGAACCATTCGGCGATTAGATTACGCCCCTTTAGCCACTATTTTGGGTAGTAAAGTGGGACTCTATAACTATATGTACGCATAAGTTTTTAATTGTTTGTCTAACATTATAAGATGAGAAGTGGCCTGCCTGCCTGGCTGGCTGGGCTCTGAGGTTTCTTATCAACATTGCGTGTAAACATTGATTGTCTAGCACCCTCTCAACAATCTTCGGTAGTGGCAGCAAACTGGCAAAGTGATACCAAATCGCTTTAAATAGCATTGTTCAGCGTGTATCTATTGTTTGATGTTGTTGGGGAGGTGGGGTAAACAAACAAAAAAAATTGCAAATAAATTAAAAATTTCTGCGATTCTTTGATGAATTGAAGTGTGTGCTGTTACATATAAAGTGGGAGCATGTATGAAATAATTCATACTATGGGGTAGATGACGCGATGGGTTGGTGCCATGCTTCCCCTCCAGAAGATACACAGAAAGACGATCTGAAGATCTGCCCCAAATAGCAAAGAATTAAAAGCAAAAATATGTTGATAGAAAACAGAAAACTATTAAGATGGAAAAGTCGAATCAAATACATAGTTTACAAAAAAAAAGTACCATATAAAAAATCGATTAATCAAACAGCTAAAAAAGATAAACTTTTAATGTGTGTGAGCGTAGAGATGTGCGCGATATATAAAGTTCTATTCTTTTTCCGCCCTTCCCAAATAAAAATTGATTGTTTCCCGATGTCGGCCGTCCTAAAACATATTTGAACCATCTTGTTGAACTGGGGATTCAGGATATATAATACATAGTAACTCTGGCATGTCTTTATAATTGTTTTAGGTTAGGACAACCTTAATGTATAAAAGTTTGCTTTAGATAAGTACTTGGGAACATCAGTAGCGCCTCAAATTCAAATGAGTTTTTCAATTGCATTCAATTGCAAATAAAGTCATGAATGAAATTAGATAAGTAAAATTGGGGCACGATCAGTTTGTTATTGTTGCTGCTGTTGGTTGTTACATTTGCAGCTTGGCACGTGCCACAATTATACAACAAACAAAATTTGGCTATATATTTTGGGCAGTGAAATTAATAGACGAATTTTAATTATGATTGAAGTGCACATTATATTTAATGGACTGTTAGTTAGGCGGGCGTGCTGCAGTTTTGTTGTTGCTTGCTGCTGCCCAGCAAAGCGTTGCAACAGATCGTGCGCAAAATTTGAAGGTAATGGGCAAAGAAAAACAAGTATGAAATAAACAATCTACATAAAAAGTAAAACTTTTTGAAGATGCGACGACGGCGGCGACGTCGACTTTGGAAAATCGTAAAAGTTGTAGACAGCAAAAGTAAAATAAATAAAGCGGCGCATAAAAATGCTGAAAAACTAAAGTGAAATTTAAGTTGGTGCGAACGTGCGATGCTGATGACTCTGCAGACACACATAGAGACGTTGAGCAAGGAGACAGTGGGAGAGGCAGCCGGTGGAGAAGGTGAAAGAGATGGAGGTGACGAAGGAGGATCAGCAATAGCAATGCAATTGCATCGGTCGCGCTCTCTATTTCTCTCTCTTTTTCTTTATCTATGTGTGTCTATCTTCAATGCAGGTTTGTATGTTTGCTCGCCTTTCTTTCGCCACCTGTCCGTCCTGTTTGTTCGGCTGTCTTTTCAATGCGTTTTGTTATAACTTTTACTGCTAATTCAAAACTTAAACATTAAACGGCGCAGATTTTACTTTGCACAAAGCTCAGTTTAAAGCCAAAGTCATAATGTATTTCTTGGTTGGTTTATTGGTTGTTTTTTATATAGTACAACATACATATATACCCTGTATCCATAAAAGGGGTAGAAAGGCCATAATAAAGATGTGCAAATGTAAGGCAGGTCAATTCGAACACAGAGACTAGAAGAGGTGGTTTGAAAATGTTCAACTAGTTAAATTCTAGCACAGCCCAACAATTTAATAAGAACCTTTTTATAGCTACAATTTTAAAGATATTTTGGTAAACGTATATTTTAACATGATATTTATTTCTCATAAGTATCAGAATGAATCGAGTAATAAGCAAAAAAGTTATTTAACAAACTGCCGCTGCTTGAAGCGCACTGCCTGAGTACAGGGTATTTGCTAGTCGCAGTCGTGTGCTTATTATTAGAGCTTTATTACTTGTTGTTGTTGTACCTTTATTGGCGGCCGCATTGACTGCAGCATTTGATGGCTGCGCTTGTTCTGCTATAGGAGTTATTGTTGTTGTCACTGTGGCTACCACAGGTTGTTGTTGTTGCTTGTGCTGCTCAGGCGCCTTGCTGTTATTTTCGCCATTTATTGTTGGCATAGCGGTAGGTGCTGCCGCTGCTGCTGTTGTTGTTGTAACCTCCACAACAGCAACAGGCTCAGCTTTGACTTCTATAGTAGTCATCGTCGTTGCCGCTTGCTCAACATCCAAATCCTTTGACATTTTTCGCACACTATTTACACTTGGAAATCAATGCACTACTTGCTGGTTAGTTGTGATGTCCACTTTGAATTTGCATGCAATGCCCGTTGTTAATTACACAGAGAGACAACACACAACTAAATAACGAAACAACGAAAGCTAGTACAACCGGGCACCCCAAAGTGCAATGCGCAACTGAATTTAAAGTTGGCGCTTTGCTCGAGCAGAGCCGCAACGTCGCGGCGCGACGTTGGCAGTGAAAAGCTTTAGCAAAAACAAAATAAATCGCATGCGAGCAGCTGGGCAATAAAGCTTTGAATGCTTTTCATATGCCAATAACGTAAACTAATTATCAAACTAATTGTTTAAGTTTTTAATGCACATTTAAGAGCCCAGCGTGTTTTGGCCATTGCTTAACTAATAGAAATTGGCATGCAATTGTGGTCAGCTCAACCTTGTTGTTGTTGTTAATATGCCAGAGACATACGCTGTGGGTGGAGGGGAGTTGCGCATTCCTTTGGCTCTATTGATTCGAGAATTTTTCTGAGCTGCATTTCAATTGAGTCGTTCACTGGCTAATAACATGTTCTATGCATAATAATTGCACAAAGTTTGCGGTTAGCAACTATACCTATACCCCGCACGCATCATCACTTGCTTTTACTTACCCAGGGAGAAGAGCATTATGGCGTATGCTTTATAGAATTGCGCTTGATTCCTTTTTGCGACTGTTGTTGGTTTTGAATTTTAAGCGGCTTATCAGCTGCTTTCAGTTGTGAAGAGTTTTAAAAATAAAAATACACTTAGGTAAATGATTTTCCCTTTTTTACCGCTGCGTTGTCTAAACTTGTTGAACAATTTGCGTTATTTGCAGGATGTGGCTGCTGTGCGTGAGTATATCTGCATTCCTCCATATGGAAGCAGAGAAAATATCTGCAAAGGCAGCGACGCCCCCGCATTTCCCCTTAAAAGCGCTGGCGAACAAAGCTTTTGCGTGAAAGCTCAAAACAGCAATTACTAACACAAGCACCAATACACGCACGCATACACGGACAACCACTTGTTGGATATTAATGGTACACTCATTCTTTTGTGTTCTTTTGGAATCTCTTAAATATCGCTTAATATTACAAAATAATACTCACAGTTGTTTGTACTTTATACAGCTGAAAATTTTAATGGGCGCCACGTATTTTATACGTACATATAAGTATGTGCAGCACGCGACTGCCAAAAACAAAATCACAAGAGACGGCGCGAATTTTACCACAACTAAGCGGATCAGGCAAGCCGCAACAATAGCGCCAGCATCGCGACGTCAGCGTCGCTGCCGCGTCAGCAGCGATATAATAATATATGCAGTATGATTTGATCAAACAAAGTAATGACCGGCTATCAGTAGCTATATATAAGGAAATCAATACAAAAACAAACCTACTTCAAGGTGGCACTTTCCATTAATCTGATTAGTAATCGATCCAGCTGCTTCTACATTTTCATTGTTGTTGTTATTGTCTTTATTGTTTACTCATTTGGAAAACGCGGCAGCTATCAAATATCAGCTGACGATATTAACATGTCGCAATAAAACTATCGCTAAATATAAACTACAATCGAGCGCAATCGATAGCCAAAAGTGTCGATGATTCTTACATCACTAACAAAAGGCAACAATAAAAACTGCAGTTAAATTTTATATATATTTTACAACTAAATGCAACATGCTTTCTAATCTGATTGTGACCAATCAAAAGGTCGTTCTTATAATTGGTAAGTAAAGCAAAATAGTTAAGTAATTCAATGGCCTCGATTCATAATTTTGCCTTGCAGATCAACTGAATCGTGAGCGAATCGCGCTAAAGTTCATTGGCAGCCTGCTGAACGAGCAGGGCGAGGGTGAGGAGGTTAAGACACTGCCAATTGGCACACAACTGAAGCACGTGGCCAGCTTTGAGAGACTGCTTAACGAATGCAGCAACAACAATAACAACAATCAAAGCAACCCATCCGCACCAGCCACAAAGGCCGCATGCAATGTCATACTGCCAACGCTGGCCGATTTGCTGTGCTATCAGACACCCGCCTATATATTTGATTTCATCAACAAGCTACGCAGGTCCGAGCATGTGCGTCGTGTATTCTTGTGGGCGTCGCCGCAGCACTTGCAACATCCGGACGCCGACTACATATTAGCCGGTTGCGAGTATCTTTCAGAGCTGGTGCTACGTCTGGAGTCGAACGAAACATTGTCAGTGATATCGCGCAAACCGGGCGGCGGCGTCAGCAACAAACGCTATTCGTGCCAGGTCAGCAAGACAGAGTTTCAAGTGACTCCACTGTCGGACGTTGGTGAGGGGAACGCGGTAACTGCCACAGCAGCCAAACAGGCAGCGCAGGATGATGGCGTCTCGTCGGATGATCCCGGCGGCACCTTTAAAATTGAGCTGGACGAGGATGAAGTAGTGGCCCGCAATGCGCTCACACTCCCATACGAACGGCGGTAAGTCATATAAATTCCTGTCCATATCATTTGTTTTTAAACCGACTTTTCATTTGCAGCAACAGCGAAACGGCAGAGGGCAACATCATCTACACGCCTGATGCCGATGATGATTTTGATGATGAGGATCCGGATGAAGATCTATTAATCTAGAACGTGCACGAACAGCAAACGGCAGTACAAATGGACTTGGCTTTAAATATTTAAGTCTAACATACAAAATACATAAACAAATACCTGTAAGCGAGCTCAGAATATTGAAAATCCCGCCCAAAATGAAATCAATCCGTGTAGTTTGCATAGTTCAAAGTTTATACTACATGCTAGAGATATATGTATGTCCAGTGTTACAATTGCATCGCATAGTTACTTAAACCCTAACATATTTGTATGTAATACTCTTTTAAAAACTCACATACATTTGCATTCATACACCGAACTGTCCAAGTCCCAATCTCATTCCTATTTTACATACATCCATGTTACATATATCACAACATTCTATTAGAAAAAAGATGTTAAGGTGCGTTAAATTTGATGAATCTGAATCTGAGTTGAAATGTAGCTTGAAATACATGCAGAGTACAGAATATGAAAAACACTTAAGATTAACAAGTGAAACAAAATGTTTCGGCAAAGCCGAATCTTATATGCCCTTGCATAGCTAATTGGCAATTTTTTAGTTGAGTAATATTGCTCTAAGTAGAGCAGAGATGTGCTTATAATTGTATTTGTTCTTAATATAATTTTAATTTCATATTTTGTTTAAAATTGTCTATCTACTGTCAAATTAAGGTACATATATATACAGGGTATTCTGAATTCCAGTTTGATTTTATATCTTTGAAATTTTCTACAAGTTTTCGCGTTAGAAACTTGCTTTTAATATATTACAAAATGTCCTAATTCATTTTCAACAGAAGTTAATGAATACGGTAAGAAATTGTCTTCGGTTTTTACCTTATGCGAGATTTGAAATAGAATCTTACAAATGTTCTTTGTAGGGTTAACTTGCTAAAATAGCACGAGATATAATACTGAAAAATCTAACTTGAAACTGACAGAAATACCCGAAATTTTCACCTTAAAGCGTATGCAAGAGCATAGAATAGACTTTCGGTTGGTTTTAGTTTTTGTGTGCGTTGAGCATAAATATTGCTGAAATAGTAGCTAAAAATTCGTATACGAATTACGAGTAGTAAACAGTTGGTTAAAAAGGACACAGACATACACAATTATTTACACAACAAAAATTAACAACAAAATGGATCAATGGTAGCGTTTTCAAAATGGCTATAACAACTATGGACTCTGGCCTAGTCAACGCTTGAGTAGCGCCTCCATATCGCTCTTGGGATCCAGAGCCAGTGAGCTCCAGGCGGTATCTCGGCACAGCGGCAGTTCGTGCAATGCAGTGGACGCATCTACAATGCAGGTCTCACGCAGCTGATAAAACTTTCCAACCAGTTCATCAATCCAGCCTTGCAATTGTTGACCAATGTACGCCGCATTGGCCAACGCCTCTTGGCGTAGCGCAAATATATCATCATCATTGTGCAAATGCTGCTGCCACTCCACGGGCAGCTCAAAGTCCTCGGGCAGCGACACACCCAATCCGCCATTTTGAGCGCGTGCAGCGGCTACATCCTCCAGAGGTGTGCCCTTGACATAGTACAGCGGGGCGACCAGAAACTTAAGCTGCGCATATATCGATGTGCGTCCAATGAGCTTAGCCGTCCAAATGCCCGGTGTGAGCGGCTGTTTGATCAGGGTTTTGGAGTGATTAATGACATCGATTTGTGACTCCTCCACATGCAGCTCGTTAAAGTCTTGAAGTCGACCCAATGGATCCAGCCACAGCAGTGTCAAATTGTACGAGTGCGACGCATCCTGCGTGCCAGGAATACCCTGATATGTGTAGCTCAGCAATAGTTCACTGTGTGGTCCTAGCAGCTTGGCAAAATTGCGCGCCACCTGCTCCTTTTGGTCAAAGTCGGTGGACACCTCAAAGTTACGCAGTCGCTTGCTAAATCGCGCATTTCTCGCCAGCTTGCCATGCTGTACGGGACGCACTCGTGTCTCTAGCTGCAGTTCCTGAGGTTCGTTTGTACGCTGCGCGTTGTAACGCACCAAAAATCCCTTATACTGATCCCTATGCAGATAGTGCGTCATCTCCAGCAATTGCAGCGGCTGTACCTTGGCCTGCTGCGCAGACAAACGCATGAGGCTGTCGCCAACGGTGCGCACCAGATCATCGCCAGAGCCATGGACATCCTCGTGATGGTAGAGCGATTGCCAGTAGCCATGTAAATTGGCATACTCGCTGGTATACGGCCCGTAGAGCCACTCCTCTAGCTGCAGGAGCACCGCCTGGTTGATAATCGGCTCAAACTTGCGCGCAAAGAACAGCGATTTTTGTTCTGTGGACTGCAGGCGTGTCCAATCCTCGGGCTTAAAGTCGTTGGGGCTGCAGCCGCACCAGTCGACCACATGCTTGTATTGACACTTGCAGCCCTGCTTGCGCTTCCAGTTGGTCACGTGCAGATTGTTGTCCACATAGGTGTGGCAGTGGTGCGTGTTGCGCAGCACCGTGTGAAAGAATGACTCGGCGGGCAGCAGCGTGTGCCGGAACAGATGCAAGAGCGCCTGCAAAAGCTTATCGTCCTTTGCCGGACGCGTTACATAGGTCACAAATGGACGGGAAAGTGCTATCCAATCGCTGCCGCCATCCACCTGTATGCCGGCGGGCAGCTTGCGATCTCCAATGCGCCACATGTGCGTGTCGCACTCCACAAACGTCTTGTCCAGGCCTTGTTTTTGGATGAAGCGCTGCGTCTCACGGCCATGACCTTTGACAAAGTTGCGTCCCTGATTGGCGCTTAGAAAGTCAACCAATTTGTCCAACGTTTTGACGGGAAAATCACTTTCGCTCAGATTAATAACAAAGTCCCACTGCCAGTGGGACTGCAGCAGATCCTGCATACATTGCAGCAGCATTGTCAGCAGCGAGGCGCCGCCCCAAATTGTTGAGAATCGTTTGCGTGCCAGCCGTATGTTGGGAAATTTCGGTTCCAGCTCCAATAGTTTACGATATAGATAATCCTGACGCTGTGAAGTAAATATAGCAAAGGAATTTTCTTAGTTTGGAACTTTAGTCATTAATAATTTCAACCTTAAGCTTTTCACGTGCCAAGATAAACAGCTTGTAAACATTTAATGCGCTCAGTAATTGTTAACGAACAATATAAATAATGATAAGCCACAACTTACTACAATAATCTCTGCATTTCTCCCGTCCCAAATACACTTTAATTTACGTGTTAATTCTTCATACTTGAAATGTAAGGCATATACTGCGACAACAGCAACGAGGCGTCAAATTGCGCACAATTAGCACAATTCGTGAAATTTGCTTTAATTATGAAATCCGGCCTCATGGCCGTCTCGTCCCGCTTACTCACCGCATCCACGTGTATGTAATAAACGTGCTGGGGCGCATAAAGCGCTCGGAGCAGTCGATGAACCTGCCGCAGTGCACGTCCGTTTAGCGTCAGCAGAAATGCTATGCGAACGCGCTGCTGTTCCCCCGGCGCTGGACTGCTGGCTGCGAGCTGAGCAGTAAACTCTGCAAATGATTACAGATTACATAAACATATTAATTATAGGAATAAATTACTGAACTTACTTGCAATGCCCGTTTCGTAGACATTCATGGCATAGAAGCCGCCACAGATTTCCTTGGCATTGCCCACACACTTCATATTACAGCTGGAATCTGGCAGTTTTGCGGAGCTGGGGGGTGCATCGAAGCCACAGAAGCATTCGCGTGCATATTGCACGCCAGCGTATGGATAGCCCGACTGTAGGCATAGTTCGACGCAGGCACTGGGGGAATTGGACGTTTTGAAGCTGGTAAAGTAACCGGCCAACAGGCGAGTATCCTTTTCGTCACGGTAGCAACCCAGCGACACATTGGCCGTATGGTTGCCCGATGGGCAGCTGCTGTGCAGCTGTGTGGCATAAAAGCGTCCAGCTTCAATGGCACAGGCAATTTCAGCGATATGTTGACGGCAGTCTTTCGTCTTGGCGCGCTGTAGCGCCGATATTGCTTCCTTGGCATTGATATCACATTGGGGCTCGAAGCCCAGTTGTATGGTTGTTAGGCGGCCGTTCTTACCGGTAGCCTGATTTTGAGCTGTTGGAGGCACTGGTTCTGGGGCGCCGCTTCCGCTTCGTGTACGTCGCGTTGTGTGCGCAGAGTGCCCGCCAAATCAATCTCCACCGATTTGTAGGCCAGAAACAGCTGGATGGCAATAATGAAGAGTAGTATTATAAAGAATGCACGGTAGCGTCGCAACCACCGCACGGACAGCGAGGATTGTTGTTGCTCCATGGCCAGTTCCAAGGATGCGCACGTTTTGTGTGGTTGCTGATCCGCGTGCTTATGCTTGTGGCTCTTTTTGTGCTATGAATACGATGCAGTGGCATGTCCAGCGTTTTTTCTCATTGATGTGAGTCTTTAATAAAAATCACATCAAGGTGCAAATTAAAATTAAATTAACTAGAATTTCACTCAAAACACTCCCGCATTGCAGCAGGTAAGCGGTTATCGGAATAGCTTATCGATAATTGAATTTAATGTTTACGATTTTGTTTTTGACCTAATTTGTGTCATTGATGGTATTCCGTCAGGCTAGTATGCTGCTCACGAACAATGCAAGAAAGGCCAAGCTCCTAAATTTTGCTGAGAATAAAAGAAACACATTTATAAGTGCCTTCAATTTTCTAACGATTTCCATGCAAACAAATAAAGTATTTAAATCAGTTACAATCAGTTGCTACTGCTACAACTTCTTTTAGTTATAATATGTATGATAATGTATACATATATTAAGATACATTATTAGCAAACTGAAAATGACAACTTTAGAAATCCTAGTTAGCAACAAGTCTTAGTAGCCATTCACACAAAATATTAAACAATTGTGCAGCCCTGCACACATTAAATAGATTTTGCTTTGTACTACAACTGTTCAGATAAATTTCTTTTTGGAAATTTTTGTTTTTTTAGTCTGCGACTTATAAAAATAAAACAGATAAGAGGTCTACAAGATGGTTGATCCTAACAGAAAGATTAATCGAATCTCAGACAAAGATGTGAATTTTTTGGATGAATGCGAATCAGAGTTCTCATTACGCTACACAACAGACGATGCCGAATTCATGGAGCATTGTGCTAAGCCCGTGGCGGAGCCGCCGATTGTGGAGAACTGGATGAGCGGCAATGCCGGTGGTGGTGGTGGCGGCGACGGGGGCGGAGGCGGCAGAGGTGGCAATTATAATAGTCGCTATAATGGCGGCCAGCGCAGAGGTAGTGGCGATCGTGGCTGGCAAAGACGCGGGGGCGGCTATAATCATCACAACAACAGCAACAACGATCGCGGCTTCAGAGGTACATATATTAACTACAAGTTACGCTGAACTCGGCCCCAAACGCGGCTGACTTATTAATACTATATTTAATTTCCAGATAATCGCAATAACCGCAATAGATATGAACCTTATCAACGTCGCGATCGTGGCGGCGGGGGTGGAAGTGGAGATCGTCCTTATGAGCACAGGAATCGCAATGAGTCACAGCAGGGCGGATCGCCCATTAAGGTCAGACGCGACTATGGAAACTTTGTGCCTGCCTCCAGAGATTAGCATTTAATTAAATTATATATTATTATTTGATTGGTTATCTATAGATATACATGTTTAAATGCAAATGTTACCTGTATATTTATTTTTGGGATCAGTTAAACCCTGGGTACATACCAAGTCAAATATGAACTTCAATAACCCATTTTGTATCACGCCCTTCCGAGATATTTCCCATTTATCCCAATCTAAAAAAATCGTATCAAAGGAGCAGGACATCATAATATCCGAATGTAAATATTTTATGTATTTATAATTCAATGTTAAACGCATGATGTGATTGAAATCTTAGTGGCTAGATGATGTGTTCCTGTTTGTGCCTTAGACAGCGGACTCTGACAGATCGTTGGGTTTGTCTTCTGCTACCGCAGCGGAGGACATGCCCACGCCCATGGCGTTGAATAGATTCGATACGGGGCCAGCGCCGCCCATTTGAGATTTATAGCTGTCCACCATATTACGCAGCGTATTTACGTTAATGTTAATAGGCTCAAAGTCTTCAATGTCGTCGAAGTCATCCTCGGAAGCGTTGCGCTGCGAGGTGCTGTTGCTTGTGCCGCTGTTACCATGGAAGGACTTGCCTACGGCGGTTTGGGCCAGTTCGCGATCCATTTGCTCCATGTACGCTTTGATTTTGGGATCCAAACGGTAGCCTTCATCAGCGCCACTGGCGCTGGACAGAGCATCGAAATTTCGCTGAATATCCTCCTCGTCCGCGTAGTCACTCATTTCTGAATTCGAATCCCAGTTGTCCTCCGGTATCACAAAGTCCAGGAAATTGCGTACATGTGTGCTGTCCTGCTCCTCGGACTGTATTAGGGAGTTGCGTTGGCATGCCTTGCGCATCGAGGCATTCTTTTTGACCTTGGCATTGCTGCTAGTTGCGCTTGGAGGCAGCGGGTCATCATCGTCCGAGTCTAGTTCGTCGCCGACCTCATCGTGCGTCTCAATGCCTTCAAAGTTGGATTGTCTGTCCAAGAATTCTGTAAGCTGCTTGGTAAATTCAGCCGCGTTCATATCGCCATTGGGATTGTAGAGCTTCTGTGGGCCATAGCGCTGCTGCAGCATGGCGTCTAGCTCCTCAGCGCTGATATTAAGCCAATCATCAGCATCACTGGGCAGTAGATTGTTCTCCTCGTCACGCAGCTGCTCAGCGGCATTCCCTTCGCCAGTGTGCAATAGCAGTTCCACTATTTCGGCGCCAACCAGCGGCGCTGTGCGAAATCGCTCCTGGTTGCACTTAAAGTACTCCTTGGCCGTGACCAGCAGACGCTCGTACTCTGCACTACCTTCGATGTTGTCCCTAAAGTATCCCTTTCCTTGCAAGCTGCGCAAATAGGCACGCCAGGCGGGCGACTTTTCCTCAAGCTGTTCTCCAGCGCGCTTAGCCTGACTGGCCAATATTTCCAGGCCGCTGGCCAGCTTCACGCCCAGGAGCTGTTCCTTATGGCACTCGGCATTAGCGACAGCATCTGTTAGCTGCCAGCCCAGTCGACGCTCCGGCGTATACTGACTATGCATGAGCATGGCGTATAAGCAACGCGTGAAGGGTACGTTTGTGCGTATGCGCGCCGACTCCGGTGGAAAGTAACGCATGCTACGCAAGGCTTTAGTGTCCAGCGTATCTCGTTCGCAAAAGGCTCGCACAGCCGACGCCACCAGTGCAGGGCGCTGCTTAAGCAACTGGGCAGCGTTTTGTGGCAGCTGCACGATCTGGCGATGAATGGAAGCGTGTGGCTGCGCCGGCTGAAACTCTCGCACACGCGCCTCAATGCAGTTCTGGATATCGCGTGAACAGCGATATAGTGTGGGATTAAGTCGTATACGCTGCACAGCCTTAGCCATGGGCATCCGCTTGCTCTGGCTGGTGGTGGTTGAGTTCTGCAGTAGCTGCAGACCACCATTCACAATATAGACGCGTTGTTCGCAGGTCTCGGGACTGGCCCAGTCGGGCAGCACATCCGCTGCCTCAATAAGTAAAAATTCGCCATCGGCATCGCAGACCCGCGCTATGCAATCCGCTCGAGCGCGTGTCAGCTCGCTCAGCAGATAAACAATGAACCATTCGTCGGCAATGTTGTCGCCATAATGCGTGACGCCATGCAAATGGGGTAGCAGTATACCTAAAATGAGCCCAAATACAATAGCTAAATATAGGCACATAATTATTATAAATTTACCCTCCTGCTCGTCCTCCTCCTCGTCAGCCTCCTTCTTATCTTCTTCGTTTAGCAGACGTTCCTCAGCGCTGCCCGTGCGCGCCTGCAGTTGAAATTCATCCTTGTGCCATATATAACAGCGCTCTGTGACCAACTTAGCCACAATGGACAGGCATTCAGCACGCACTTGCTCCAGCTGCTGACGAAGTTGTTCCTCGTTGTTCTCTGAATCATCAGCTAGCTTCGGGAATATATAGTATTCCACAAAATCATCCTCGCGCACAAATTCCAAATTGGCACCTGGCACTTTATTCATTTTCTTTGTTGTCTACTCCCTTTTGGCTCCTTTGTTTTGGTTCGTGACTCAGACGTGGGGGGCAAGAGGCGTGATTGTCCTTATTACACGCTATAATTAGCACAAATTAAATTTGTTCAAAAATAGTTGAACAACAAATGCTCTTGATGAGAGGTACGATTGTTATTATAGAACTTTTCATTTAATATTTGCAAAGAAAAACCTTTTTTTTGGTACTGAAGCTGTTGCTGCTGCCATTCACGTTGTTATCGACAGATTTTCGATAACGATACATAACAAGTTTTATTTAAATAATTATATCGAAAACTTTAAACGCTTTTTATACTCTTTCATGAGTTGTGGAACAGGCCGTTTTAATCCCATACATGGATAGATTCAATAAATTGATTTCGGTATATAAGGTGATCGATATAACTTACAGCTACCATCGCTCAAAAATTTTAAGTTGTCAAAAGAGCAATTTTATTAGCATTTCTGCAAGAATACGCCAAAGCTTTTTTTGTTCCATTACTTGGAATTTTTAAGAGATTGGAGACCATTTTATTGCATTGAATGTTACAGCTGAGGCAGAGTTTAAATGCTTAAAACAGAGTCGATATATGTATATATCTAAATATATATTATCTTAATATGTAGCACAAATCTACAATTTAAATGCTTCTTGAGCTAATTATCTGTTACTGGTATTGAGATTTTCACATTAATATAAGTATTCATATTTATGCGCATGCTGCAGCATCACCTCCATAGATTTCTTGCCCTGTAGCACACCATTACGCTCCATATAGTTCCAAATGGAAGCCATAAACAAGCAAAACAATATGACGCCAAATACAATGAACTTGAGCAACAAATAAATGGTCAAGAGTCCAACAGGCGGTGCAAATTCAACGAGCAGCACCAACAGGATGAAGAGAACTATTGCTGCAGTATAATACAATATACGATCGGTGTTTAATTGGAGCAATGAAGCATCGCATAGAGCCAGTGCCTCATTTAGCGCTGCTGTCCGCGCGACAGGCAGGGGTTGAACATAGGCCGAGCAACTGTTATGGTCGTCAATTGAGGAGGCAGCGGCAATAACGGCCTCGACAGTTGCATCACCGCCGCCCTGCTCCCGCTGTACTTCAGCGATCTTGCATGCCACTTGCTCTGTAGCTATGGCAGTCGCGTCACAATCTCTAGGCAAACGGGTGAGCCTTAATTTGGCAAACACAGCTTCATGGTCCGAATAGCTATACTTCTGTCCAGGCACACGCTCCGGAAATGGTAGCGAATATTCAACAATCTCCGCGTTAATGTGATCCGCGCTCCTCACAAATATGTGATCAATGCGTATTCCCAGCGGATTTTTGGCCAGCGCACGTGCCGAGGTATACGAGTTCCGACCACACTCATTGGTTCGAAACGAATCTGATGCACAGCTGTCTGTCATTTTAGATGTATAGAGCAGCACCTTGTACGATATGTCATGCGGCTGTGTGTTGAGATCACCAGCCAGTATCTGGAGCACCGAATTGCCACGCGTCGCCTCTATAAACTGGGCTGTGTCAAAAGCCTGAATTACCCGATGTGTCTTGTACTCATCGTTGTCATTGTCGTACTCAGCATGAAGATGCGCGTTATAGAAATGAACAATTTGATCGCCAAACAGGATGCGACAGAGGCCTACACCCTTGCCACCAAACCAATCGGCATGCTGTATGCGATGAAAGTAGCCGTTGACGGACCAGGCATGGAATAGCGTGCCCAGGATGGGATACTTGGATAGTACCAGTAGGCCGGCGCCTATGACACCGCTGTGAAAATAATGGGAATGCGGCAGGACATTGGACGTGCCCTGCTGCAATTGTTCACTATCCTGTTGTGACCATACCTCCTGCAAGGATACAACGTCATAGTGGCCGCTGCTGAGCTCCGTGCATATGGCCTCGATTCGTGGCGCACGATCACTGGAGACAAATGGAATACCCCTGTAATTATAATTGAATTATGGCAACAAAAGCAACGCCAAGGCGGATTAGTTACATTCAGCGCGTGACCAAATCGGGTAAATATACAAACAGAAACACACACCATACGTTTAACGTTAATATTTTCAACTCCAGCAGCAGCATTGTGATATGTGTTGTGGTTGTTGTGTTTCTGGCTGCCTCATTTGCTATCTCTGGCGTACCGTGTACGCCGAGCAGCGTCGATAAGATTAAAACACGTTAATTGTTTGTTGCTAAACAACCAACTTGGCATTTTATTTTGTGCGCATTTTTCACTCACGCGAAGTTGGCTGCGCGCAGTTTCGACGCATATAAACACGGTTGGTTTTACCAATCAAGCGGAAAATTGACACAGAGCACTTTGCCTGGACTCTCTGATGTGAAGCGCGCTCCCATTCTCATGACTCCGCTAGACAGCGATTTGTTTGGGATCAGATCACTTCGCCTTCCTGCTTACGGCTGGAACGGTTTCTTTGCGCTCTAATTTGAATTCTTGGGTTGGAAGGTCTATGATGCTATTTTGCAGTGCTTGTACCAATGTACCAATTTTGTTTAAAAAGTACCAACTTTCAA
The DNA here is from genome assembly GCA_035043065.1 of Hirtodrosophila confusa. NCBI lineage: Eukaryota > Metazoa > Arthropoda > Insecta > Diptera > Drosophilidae > Hirtodrosophila > Hirtodrosophila confusa. The sequence goes on along the minus strand of JAWNNI010000213.1, from coordinate 10,180,741 downwards.
ATATTTACATATATATATTAAAATATGCAATTGAATCCTTTTTAATTCCTTTAACTCAACAAAATAAAAAACTTTCGTCAAAACGATGCTAATAAGAAACTTAGAGAAAGTTCATTAAATATGTGTTTGGAGAAAATATATTGGTTTTGACATGCTACTACAGATGTGGATATGTATGTATATCATACATATCCAGATACATACATATATGTATATATTTATATAGAAGGATGTACAAACAAATACAATTGGGATACTTTAATTAAACAATCTATAATTTCGCATAAAAAGATCTCACCCACGAATAGGTAATGTACCAATTTTGGAACATTTGACCACATGTGAGAATCGTGCATATCAAACGCAATTTACATACTCACGTGAAGTTGGCTGCGTATAATTGTGTCCCCATAAACAACATAAAAGCACATGAAACGCGTGAAATTATTCAAATTTAATACGAAATTGAAGCAAATAAACCATAAATATGGCCCGGACAGAGTTGGAGACAAAGAAGCAAAAGCGTAAGGCCAAGAAACGCAAACACGAGACTCCAGCCGCGGGCAGTGACGATGAAGTGGCCAACAAAAGTTTAATTGTTGATCAGCAGCAGCAGCAGCAGGTGCTAGCGGAGGAACAGACGCCTCGTAAGGGTAAAAGAAATATGAAATAATCTATGGAGTATTATTACTACAAATTTTCTAAACAGCAGCTAAGGCATCCAAACGCAGGCAGCAGTCAGAGCCCAGTCCAATCAAAGAGAAACGCAGCAAGCCAATAAAGGATAACACAGAAGAAGACGCTGAAGATGAGCCGGATGATTTGCCCACAGCAGATCAACTAAAGGAGGCATCCAAGCCCGAGAACTCGAACGCCGTTGTTACGGTACGCCAGAAGAAAAAACAAAAACATTTGCAGCGGCTGGACGCACAGAAGGATCAGAGCGCGGACAAGGAAGCCAAGCGTAATGAGGAGTATCTGCGCAAGTGGCAGGAGAATCGACAAGTTTGGAAGTTTGAGAAACTGCGACAGATTTCAATTCAACAAACAGCTTTTGATGAGCAAAAGTTAAGCGCTGAGATCTGGGCTATTGCACTGGAATATCTAGCTGGCTCAAAGGGTGCGGCAAAGGCAACCATAAGCAAACTGGCCGAGGATGCCATACAGGAGCTGGACAAACAGTGCGAGCAGCTTACCGAAGAGGCCGAGCGGCAGGCCATCGTGGAGTCATCACGATATCAGCGCGCCCGCGATCTGCTGCAGAGTTTCGACTGAGCGTTAGTTTATAGTCTTGATATGAATAGCAACAAATGCGTTCTTGTTAATGTTTAGCGTTTAATAAATCAAAAGTGAGTTATATGTATATTTACAAATCTACATAAGCCAATTGCTTGTCTAGATAGTCAATGCGCTGCCGAAGCAATTGCTGCTGCGCCTCCTCGTGCTCCTCCAGCTTCTCAAGCATAAAATGCTGCATAAACAACCGTATGCTTTGCTTAAATTGCTGCAACTTGGAGTTCCTCGCTATGCGCTCGAACGCCTGATACAGCTGGCTCTCCTCGCTGGACAATAGCAGACGCAGCATAATCTCGCGCATAAAGTAGAAACTGAGCTTGTGCAACTGCATGAAGTCCACCACCTTCAGCACGGATAGCTGCAGCCCAGCGGACAGTATGAGCTGCTGCAGGAAAACGGCCAGATTGCGTATCTGAGCTTTGGTAAGGGTTTCAATGTCGTTGATACGATCCCAACTGGCAAATTGAAAGGCCAGCTGAAACTTACGATTGTACTGACAGAACTTCAATGCCAAATGAGCATAGTAAGGATTCGCACGGCGCTCGTTGAGTGCACAATGAATAATTACGTAAGCAACAGTTCGCTGATCTTTCAGTGATAGATGTAGTATCTTTTCAAACGCATCCACATAGTCGGCGGCGCTCATGATGATACAAAAGATGTTTCTCCGCTCGGCAGTGTTCATATGCTGCTTCTTGGCCAGTTCCAGCAGCTTTTCCGAGTAGCGTTGAGTGCCTGGCTGCTGACGCTGATTCTCTTGCTCCTGTGCGGTGCCCATTTCGGCCAAATTACCCGCCCATGCGGACCCCACAATCCACCATTTGCCCAGCTTATCCGCACGCAGCAGATCTTCTAGTGTTATGTTTAGAGTAACAACGTATCGCTCGTTCCTTAGCATACCCTTAAGGCGTTTCCGTAGCGTCTCCGCCAATTCGGGATCATATTGCGGCAGCTTGCTTATGTTATTATTTTTCACAGCGTTCAGGATGTCAACCATAAAACGCAGTCGCGGATTTTCCTTTAGCTGCAACGGCGCAGCGCCAATTTGCGCCTGCACATTCTGCATCATGTTCTTAAAGGCCAGTGGATCATCTTTGCGCAGGCGAAAGCCGACAGTCTGGAAGATCAGCAGCAGGCATTCCACAGACTTTTCACACAGGCTGCCAGCAAGGCGTGCAATCAACTCCAGCAACAAACGCTGCTCGTAAATTTTAAATATGTACATGTAGCATAGAATTAGCACTAGATTATTTAGACGCTTATCCTCCACCTCCAGCATATCAATTTCCTTGACAAAGCCATCGAATTGCTCCACAAAGATTTGCAAAAAATGTGCACCTATCTCGCTGCCAATGTGCGCATGCAAATAGGCCAGCAGCACCATGTGCTCTTGGACCATGCGCTCGTTGGCACGTGATCGTCCTAGTAGTGCCTCCTGCAGCAGCTTTGTCAGCGTATCGTTCATATTGTAACGCGAATTCTTCATGTAAAGCGTCTCGATGCCACTGGATATCTTGTGTAGATTCGCCTCGGACAGTCGATTGAGCAAGCCTTTGCACTGTTTTAGCAAACGCGCCAGCTGCTCCGATTGCTGGGTGTTGGAGCCCTCGCTGGCGGCCTGTAGAGCACGCTGATGTGGTGGTATGTACTTTGTACCCGTCACAATCAAACCATCAGCATCACGCTGACGTCCATAGATGTCCTCCTTGTCTGTAAAACGTTTTTGCGATAAGTGTCTGTTTAAATTTTAAGCTAATAAACCTTACATTGCGTTTGTGTTTCTTGCTGCTCATTTTCACTATCAGATTCAACTGCGTCCTCATCTTCCTCCTCCATGTCACTCGGTTCCGTTTGCTCTTCATCTCCGCCTTCGTCCATTTCGCTGTCCGCCTCTGGCATGTCCATTGGTTCATCTTCCTCTTCACTCCACATGCCCGCCGCATCCTTGTCCTGCTGCTCCTTTAGTTCTTTCTTTCGACGCTGCTTCTCATCCCATTTCTGTTTCTCCTCATCATCATCCAGCACAAAGTCTAGCAGATAGTCTAGGCCATCGTTAAACATTTTGCGCACCAAGCGATTTTTGTCCTTGGTCTTGTTGAGCTTTAACTTTTTTTCCAGCTTGGAAATTTCCTTATCCTCCTCCTCGTTTTCCAGTTTTAATTGCTTCAGCCGCTGCTTGCGCGATTTGCTTAGAAGCTCCTTCTGTTGGCGCAGCTCCCGCTTGCGCACTTCACTCTCATCCGTCCGCTGTATGCCGGCATGTTTCTTGGGCTTTTGACCTAACGGCTCATAAACTTCCACCTTACGGCCTGGCGGTAGCCTCGCATCCACCTCCGCATCACTGAAATCAGAGTCAATAGATTCATCGTCATCCCCGTCCACTTCACCCGCCAGCAGCTGCTCTCGAGGTATGTCCTCTGGGTTTACTTGCGGCTTCTTTGGCTTTTTCTTCTTTTTGCTTTTTTTCGTTGCTGCTAACGCCGCAGTCGCTGCTGCTTCGGCTACGCGCTCCGCTCCATTTGTTTTGGCTGCATGGTACAGCCTTTTGTTGTTCTTTTTTGTCTCCTGTTTTAGCTTACGCTGTTCCTTGCGGTTAAGCGGCTTCTTCCATGCCTGTCCTGATTTCTTTTTTACCTTGACCATGTCAACACATCCAATTTTCAACCGTTTTGTTAGTGTTTCCAAATCAGCTGTGCACAACACGTGCATGGGATTTTTTAGCGCATTTCGGTTGTGGAATTTGGTTTATTTCTCAGACCAAACAGCTGAGCCGCTTGCATTGCTCAATTTAAGTTTTTATTTGCTTATTTTGTGTAAAAAGTAAACTGCGCAATATGTCAACGCGCTGGTATCCAATTTATCAACGCGGCAATCCGCAGTTGCGCGTCTTTTTGCCCAACTTTTGGATGAAACTGGTGAGACCCACCGAGGAACAGCCGGCAAATGTTGTTACTTTTGCCGTATCCACGGAAATGACCAAGCACGATGTGAAAAACTATTTGGAAAAGATTTACAAGTTGCCCGTGGTGGATGTGCGTACACGTATTGCACTGGGTGACACCAAACGCGATCAGACCTACGGCTATGTGACCAAAAAAGATGATGTCAAGTTGGCTTATGTAACCATGGTGAGTAAAATTCGGTGAAAGAATATTGAGAGACAAGTTATAAGTTCGTTCTACTTCCAGCCCAAAACTGAAGCGTTTACCTTTCCGGATCTGTTCGCCAATAAGGCGGAAAAGCAGGAGAAGGAGGAAAAGTCCATGGACGAGTCAAAGACGGGCTTTCGCAACTTCTTGGATCGCAACAAGAAAAGACCCGGCACGCCGGGCTGGTACTCCATTTAGATATTTAATTTGTATGTAGCTTAAGTTGTTTTTACAACGAATAATAACATTTATTTCGAAAACCCAAAGTTGTTGAGTAACATGAATTTAAAGCTCTGCTCCATTTCTGCTGCCTTGGGCGTAACTTCTACTGCTTGGAATTTTTGACCGCTGTGGCCACCCAAGCGCGTATCTTGTCCTCATCCTGCAGTCCTACCATGCGCTGCACCTCCTTGCCATTCTGCATAACTACGAGCACGGGTACGGCGCCAACATCGTAGTCCAGCGCTAGCTCGCTATGCTCATCAATATCCACCTTAGCCAGTTTTATGGAGCCCGTGTGCTCGCCAACAATACTCTCGATGCGTGGCGTCAACAGCTTACAGGGGTTGCACCAACTAAGAAAGGAAAGAATAATTAATTGATTTTTCTAGTATATACATATGTAAGTATGTAGTATATGTTTTACTTACGTCGCAAAAAAGTCCACAATCACGGGCTCCTGGCTGTTCTTCACCTTCTTATCAAAGTCCTCAGAGCTTTGCACTTTAAATATTTCCCGTTGTTGTGGTGTCACGGAAAAGGCACGCTGGCTGCTGCGCACCTGACGACTCACATTTCCAAACAGATTTACAATTTGTCGCTGCATTTTGCAAATTATTTTTTATACAGTTTATACAAGTTACGAGAGTGATACGACAGCTGACGGCGCTGGTAAGAGTGTCAGTGTTACCAGAGTTTCTAAAACCAGCTGTTGTTTATAGCTGACCAGTGCGACCGCATTACGGCTAGCCCGAAAATTCCGAAGCCTAGCAGATAGCTTTCAGGTACTTTTTGACAAGCCGAATTTTAAATACTCTTGCAGATCTCCTAAACAAATTTTGTCAATACATTCAGGAACTGGATGAAAAAGCAAAATTTCAACTTGAATATTGATCAACATAGCCACGAGAAAAAAATAACGTCAAATTAATTAGAAATAATTTAGCCTTCGTTGAATGTGTTACACATTTTCGAGCAAAATTAAATTAGCCTTAGCGAGAGTAATAAAGTACTAAAAACTACCATTTCGATTGTATAAAAATACCATTTAAAATACCAACACCATACACACACACACACACACTGTAACACGTATTCGCGTCAAGCATAAAAAATTGTAATATCAAAAGTTCAATTGATTTGATAGCATACGAAAATCAAATTTCAAGTGTTAGTTCCGCAACGACAGTTTGTACGCTTGTTTTTCCAAACGTGTGCAAGTGCGATTCGGGCGTTCAATCAAGCGAACGACTCTTAAAACTCTGTGTACAATTAGTGAGCGCCCTTTAAGTGCGCAAATGGCACATAGCCATAGAAAGGTGGAAGCAGCTGACGAACAGTAGAGGATAACACAGACGACGCACAATGGATGATCTGTCGCAGGGCGACATTTGTCGCGTCTGCCGCTGCGAGGCGCTGCCAGATCGCCCGCTGTTCTATCCCTGCATCTGCACGGGCAGCATTAAATACATACATCAGGATTGTCTCATGCAATGGATGCGTTACTCGCACAAGGAATACTGCGAGCTGTGCAGCCATCGTTTCAGCTTTCAGCCAATCTATGCACCCGATATGCCGCGTGTGTTGCCCTTGCGCGATGTCCTTGTCGGACTGATGTCCGCTGTCTTTGAAGGCGCACGCTGCTGGCTGCACTACTCGCTGGTGGGCATGGCTTGGTTTGGTGTGGTGCCACTCTCGGCGTATCGCACCTATCGCTATCTGTTTCGGGCTAGTTCATTTGATATGATTCTGTCGCTGCCCTTTGACATCTTTTCAATGGAGAATTTGGCGGCTGATGCGTTCCGTGGCTGCTTTGTGGTCACCTGCACGCTTTTGTCGTTCATTGGCCTGGTTTGGTTGCGCGAGCAAATCCTACATGGCGGTGGACCTGATTGGCTCGAGCGCGATGAGCCACCAGCAGCGCAAGCCGCTCCAGCACCTGCACCCCCTGTTGCAGCTGTTGTGCCCGATCCGGCACAGGATGACAACAACAATGGCGAAGCGCCGCAGGATGTGCCCATGAATAATGCTGAGCCGGCAGTCGCTGATCCGGCGGATAACGAGGGCGATGCTCCACAGCCAGCAGCTGCACCCGCTGCAGCTCCTGCTGCCCCTCCCGTCGCGGTTGCTGCTGATGCAGAGAATGATGAACAGATCTGGAATCCCATGGAATGGGATCGTGCCGCCGAGGAGCTGACCTGGGAGCGTTTGTTGGGCTTGGATGGTTCACTCGTTTTCTTGGAGCATGTTTTCTGGATTATCTCACTAAACACCATGTTCATATTTACGTTTGCCTTTTGCCCGTATTGTGTGGGCAACTTTATTCTGAGTTCCATGGACTTACTGCAGCCGGAGAAACCATTGTTGCATTTCCACGGACTGATTACAACATTATTTGGATACTGCTGTATTGGACTGACCCTGGTGGTGCTTCACTTCTTTGCTCGCATCTTTCGGCTACGTCGCTTCTGCTGGTTTTTTGGACTCTGCTATATTGTCGTGAAGGTGTCACTGCTGTCTGTGGTGGAGATTGGCGTGCTACCGCTCATCTGCGGCTGGTGGCTGGATATTTGTTCGCTCCCGCTACTCGATGCCAGCATTAAGGATCGCAAGGCTAGCTTCAAGGCTGCGCCGGGCACCTCACTCTTCGTCCACTGGATGTTTGGGATGGTGTATGTCTACTACTTTGCCGCCTTCATATCGCTGTTGCGCGAGGTGCTGCGTCCCGGTGTCCTTTGGATCTTTCGCAATGTCAACGATCCCGATTTTAGTCCCATACAGGAAATGATTCATGTGCCCATTGTTAGACATGTACGGCGCCTGGTTGCATCGGCAATGATCTTTGGTTTTGCTGTAATGCTCATGCTCTGGCTGCCAATTCGCATTCTTCAGGTGTTGTGGCCAAATTTCTTGCCCTATGCCCTAAGCGGCGATTCGGAAGTGAATGATCTGAGTTTGCAGTTGCTTTTATTGCAGGTGAGCATTACTTATTTTCTGTCGTATCTAATCACTTTACCCACCTATTTCAAATAGCAACCACTATCTCAAGCCTTAGTGTTTGGGTTTTGCGTTCTATTGAACCCATTTCTTACACCAAAATCTTATTCTGTAGCGAATTAAGCAGTCTAGTATGTGTGTGGGTGTTTGTTAATGTACAAGTATTAGTGAGCTTTTGTCTAAGAAGCTTAAGACGCACTGTCTTGACTATGAAGAGCTTAAAGCTTATCAAGTTTCGAAAGCTTATGGGCCTTGTAGGTGAGATAAAAGTTGCAAAGCAGCCTGATTTAAATTCTGGTGGTTTCTTAGCCCAACTTAGTTCGTATGCAATAAATTTATAATTTAGACAAGATAATTGTAATTAGCGCTTGTTATTCTCTGTAACTAACCCACATTAACTTTTTCAGATTGTGCTGCCCGGCTTCTTTGAGCAAACTCAAACGCGCATTTGGCTTAAGGGATTATTGCGCATTTGGTGCATGGCTGTGGCCTGGATACTTGGCATACGCAGCTATTTGCTACCCGCTCCAGATCCACCAGCTGCTGAGGAGGCTGAGCCAGCTGCTCAGCCAGCGGAAGTGGCAGGAGTTGCAGCTGCAGCAGCACCTCCGCCACCGCCACCACCGCCTCCGGTTGTGGAGCCAGTGCCGCCTCGCAACTTGGCTGCTGCTCATCAGGCCATAATGCAACGTGATGTGCCCGTCGGTTTCCAGCCCTATAAACGTCCCACATTCTTTGTCCTGCGCCTGTGCGCGCTGCTGTCGATGATGTGCCTGTCTATCGTATTTGCCGCCATGTTGTTGCTCACTGTGCCCGTCTACATAGGACGTCGTCTGATGACGCTTTGGACCTTTTCTCCTGGGGATAAGATGCAACCGTTACCCACAAATGATGTATTTGTGGCTGATCCGGAGGCGGCACGCAAAAACGAACGGTTGCTGCGTCCCCATGAGCTCTACACCGCTGAGATTGGCGGTTATCTATGCTGGATTTTGTTACGTGGCATTGCTGTGGTGGTTACCTTGCTGCCTCAGGGACGTACCGCCATTTACAATAAGCTAAAGCATTGGGTGCAGGTGGCGCTGCAATATGCACTTCCTGTATTGACATTGCTTGGCATCTTTGTGCTGGTGCCATTGTTGTTTGGACTACTGCTGGAGATGGTGGTAGTCATACCGTTGCGTGTGCCACTGCGCAAGACACCTATACACTTTTTGTGGCAAGATTGGGCACTGGGCGTGCTGTACACTAAAATTGCCATAGCACTAACGCTCATGGGACCGGATTGGCATCTAAAGCGAGCACTGGAGCGTGCCTATACGGATGGACTGCGAGACTTCGATTTGAAATTTGTGATGCGCGATCTAGCGGTGCCAGTTGTGACCACATTTGGTCTGGCCTTGGCCATACCCTATGTTCTTGGCCATTCAATCTTGCCAATGTTCATTGTCGAGCCGTACAGCCGACTGGCCGTCTCCAGATTAATTTATCCTGTTAGCTTCATTGTCGTTGGCAGCATTTGCTTTGTGCTCTTCCAGATCAAGCAATTGAAGAAGCTATATTTGTCGATTAAGGTGGACAAGTATCTGGTGGGTCAGCGTCTGGTCAACTATGAGCATCGCAAGAAGCAGCAGGCGCAACAAGCAGCCGCAGCCCAAGAACTGAAGGCGCGCCAAGAAGCGCAGGATCCACAGCAGGCACAGGCACTCGCACAGGATGACAATGCAAATGCAGAAGGTCATCGTGTAGACCTCGCAGAGCAGGCCGCCTTACATGCTCGACGGCGTCGTGAGCAAGTCCCACGCCCACTCATAGTGGACGCCAATGAGGAGCTGCTCTAGGGATACGTTTACCATACGTGCATGTTTATATTGGAGTGTGTGCTGATATATATCTGTTTATGTCACTTGCTTCAGCTAGAGCGGGCCTTAAATACTTAGGTGCCGTGCCCACACGCCCAGACATACTTGCACCCTGGTTAAGCATATTCCCACATGCCTGCAGATCGGATATAAACACGAAGTAGCAGCCGCTGCTGATGGCGCTTCAAATTTTCAAGTTAAATAAAACTTTTGTTTTCTTGCTTTAGGTTTTTATAAGTTAGCCACAATTGTTTGTTACATTTTTTTCGCTTATAGCTGTACGATATTTTAAGCCAGCCAGACGTAGCCACTAATTACCATCTGATTTATACTTCACTGATTTTATACATAAACATATACTATACTATTTATGTGCAACATTTCGGTTGCTTTGTAAAAATGTTTAACCGAACATATATAAACACTCGAAGAATCCAAGTATGGTATAATATTAACTACATAAAGGCGATAAATAAAAAAAGAAAGAAAATATATATATATATAAAGAGATTACCTTGTATTAGATACGATATGCGATATATGTGTATGCATGTACGACAAATGTCGGACTTTCATTTTGAAATTTTTTCCAAAAAATAATATTTCAAAATCTTGGTAAATGTGGTGAAAACTTTTGAGTAGCTTTACGAACTTGTAAAAATTATATATGTATGTATACATTTAATTATAAATGGTATAAATAAACTTAACTTTAAATTTCAATGGAATTTCAAATTGTTTTCATTGCGATAAAATAAAATTCTGTTGATTATGTAAGTATAGATTTTCGCAATTTCGAGATAGGATTTCGATCCGATTGTTTGTCAATTGCAAAATACAGAGCCCACGCTCCTCAATTTAACATGACGTTGGTTAATTACATTTCTGCGAAATCCTTGATGCCAAAACGTGTCTGGTTAGTTAATAAAAGGCGTAGGTTACCAAAGCAAGTCCTTCACTGGCAGACCACTTAATTAAATACTCATTACGCAAATGCTGTGCAGTCCTATGGTGTCCTGCTGCTGCTGTGACCACTTGATTATGTGCATTCGTTGGCCAGGACGTCGCCTGCCTTTTGCAAGGAAATGCATCCAGCTGTGCTCATTACACGACTAGCGCCCTACCATCCACAATTACAATTACGCTTGGAACAACATCGATAAAGTGCAAGAGCATGTGCCGCAGGCACAGGACATTGATAGCTCAAATAAAGCATACAAATGTGTATAGCGATTTACGTTATGCGTTTCTTGTTTTATCCAGCAATTTACAAAGCTGGCGTCATTTTTTCAACAGCGGAAAGCAAAGCGCTTGGGTTATTTTCTTGATAAATATGGCTATAACTGTGGCAGTCCTTAACCGCAGAATTTTGCGGTCCTTCTGACCAAGGGCTAATGCTAATGTTGTTACTGAGGCTAATGTGTTTTGCGGTTGCTTGCAGTGGAGAAGGACTTCAGAGCTCCTTGGGCAAGTAAAACCACTGCAGCATTTTATGCCAGCCAAAGAGAAAATATACATGAAAACTCAATCCAAATGGGCAATCAATCTAGTGCTAAAAACATGAGCGGAGATTTAATGTAAAGCGATGCATTTTTAGACAAGTTATGAGACTTGGAAGTCTTAGCAATGCATAAGAAGATCATGCTCTATGAACCCTATGAGCCCATTTCAGCTAATACTTAAACCAATTGAATTGACGCTAATTTAAGACTCCGTATACAAGCCTGCTTTTTCCAAGCTTCAGTAATCTCACCCATGTCAGACAGGCTGGCAATCGCTTAGAGCCCATAGCTCATAAATTGCCTACCTAGCTCCATAATATTCCATTCAATTGGACCTGGGGGTATTAAGCACACCTTGACCACAATTTTGAACCTAAGCGCTGACCACGCCGGGCCTTTTTAATTTTGCAGGCAACTGGTCTTTGTTTCTGGCCCCCACAACCAACAGGCGTGTTTTATTGGCCATAATCTGGCAGGCAGGAAGGCAGGAAGGCAGCCAGGCAACAGTAGTGCACTTAGCACTCCTTAAGTTTAACAACTTCACGCTCAATCAGCGACGACAGCAAAGTGCTATAAAAGCATAACGGCTCGAACTTCAAACTTTAACCCTGGGCAGGTCATAAAATGTAGTACCGTTTCAAATTTCCAAAAAAAAAGGAAGTAATTTTGTCCCCCCACGAAAAAGTTAAAATAAAAGTATCAACTATTTGAACTGTGTGTTGTTGACATAAAATAGCAAAAGTCGCTAAGGGTTCAAACCCGCTGCGGTTTCGGCTTTAACCCCAAGGAAATAAATACGTTTGCGGCCGGAACTTGGGTTGGTTGCCCTTTGTTACGAATGGTTTTTGGTTTTTATTAGATAGCAGAAGGGTATATTAAGGCCTACGGCATAGTTGAAAAGCTGAGTAGCGCCAACTTATATAAAATAAAGTAAATTTAATACCAGTTCGAAATTCCAATTTAAAATGAATTATGTACAACTTGCTTAAGCTGCCACGATAAGTAACAGAAAAATTTAAAAAGTATGCTGCAACAAATATAGCATACTTTTTGGAGAAGTTTTAAAATGTTTTTGTTTTTTTGTTAAAATTTTTCATATTTCTTTAACTAAAGTTGAAAACCTTACTTTTGTATTAAAATTTGTTTTCAGATTGTGTTGCATAGTATTTATCAAGTGAGTTAAATTTTGATTGTTTATAATAAGTAATTAGAATTTTCAATGTTAAATAATAAAAATGACTTTTTTTGTATATTTAGTTTAGTTTAGTTTTCTGATACCTATAGTGACAGCTTAAGCAAGTTATATAGAAGGGGGAAATATATAGGCACATATATGGGGACATATATAGGGACATATATATATAGGCAAATAACAAATTATATGCATATTTACATTACACACAATCAGGCCTGTTCTGAATTCCACTTTCGAATCAATTCCACTGTAATATGTAGAGCATGCTTTTGGGCACGTCTATAAAATAAATGAATACCCAAGATAGCAAGGTTTTTAATTATATTCTGCTCTAAAAAGTATGCTACACGCAATTCTGTTGAATTGATTCCGAATGGAATTCGGAACAGGCCTTATTATTTACAAGGTTTACATTTAACATCAAAAAGAGATGAGAGAAGTAATAGGATTAAGCGAGGAGCCAGATCCTGGGGATGGTATTACATTTGAAGATGCTTAAACTAAGCTTCACATATTTTAGTGGAATGAATTCGAAATTGAAATTTTCAATCGGTCTGCATATTTAAAAAATATATTAAAAATCAATATTTAGATTATATTCATTCGCAAAACAGAAAAAGGGCAACTTATAGTCGCCGTTTCCAATTGTTCCTTATGTTTGCTGTTTTGTTTTGCTGGGGTGAACTATTTGTAAGTAAGAAGCAGGCATTTCAATTTCATCGCATTTCTGAAGCTTTTACACAAATTATTTTTACCTTGAGTTCTGGTATAATAATACAATTTACCAACGCAAATCAAAGACCACTTCAATGCAAAAAAAATAAAACAAAACACAAAAACAAAACAGGAGCTAAAGAATTACTTATACTTTTTGCCGTGGCAACGTAAATTTTTGGACTAGAGAGGTGGGGTTATGGGTGTGTACTAATGGCTGTAAGATCTGCTTGGGGGCATGAACCACGGTGTGTGAGGTTGCTACGTGAGAGAGTTTGATGCGCAAAGTTAACAGCAACAATAACAACTTGTGTGGATGCTTGGCTTTGTTTTATGGCTAATTTTAGACAATTAATGAAGTGTTGGCTACGCTTGATAAGAGCCCTGCAACGGCAACGGCAACGGCAACGGCAACGGCAACGGCAACGGCAACGGCAACAGCAGCAGCCACAGCAACAAAAACATAAACAAAAACATAAACAACAACAGTAGATAATTCATGCAAATAAGCGACAGTTAAGTCTCTCGCCTGGCATACTCATATCACGCATACGCCGCGTCTGCCTTGTTGATGTATGGCAAATGATAAGGACGCAAATTCCCGCGAGAGCGGAAATGAAGACTGTGGCAGAAGTTAAGAAGTTATCAGCTCTGACATATGAAGTTGTTAATTTTGCAAAGGACTACAAAAAATCAGCACTTCCCTGCTGAGTTGGTGACATGTTGGGTTGACGTTTGGGTTTTGTTGCCAGACTTAAAAGTTGTTTGTTATGCATATCATTTTCTTTATGCTAAACAAAACTTTGGGCTAACTTCAGAACTTCAGATTTGTAATGCTGTTTCATGTGAGGCTTGCTTAGATATATAGCCAGTAAATTTGATTTGGTTTCTGTTTTATGTGGGCCTTTGCAATACTTATGTGTTGACACATCAGCGATTAATTTAATGAAGCTAATTAAATATGCGTGTGCATAATTAAAATGACCAAACATTTTGGCAAAAGAACAATAATGACAGCCAGTGTGTTTGCCAAGCTTGAACTGATGACAGTTTAATTATTCAAATACATTTTTATTGCAATATCAAATAAATCTGCACAGCAGCAATAAAATTTTAAACATTAGCTTTCGATTCATTGATATGAATTTTATTTGCGTTTTCATTGTAAATGTGGATCCGTCTGGATATACTAGGGAAAGTTACGTGGCTTTGTGGCGCTTTTCGTTTCAGTGCAACAATTATTTTGGGCTCCCCATAAGCTCGAAAACTTGAAGTCTCTAAGTCTGCTTGCTGCCAACAAGTGATAAATTTTACAAAATATTCTTATGCCGTAGACTCTTGCTGGCGACGCTGCTACGTGGCGTATGCGCAATTAAACTGCATTGTGCATGCATTCTGCAAGTTGCTTGCATATTTCAACAGTGACACACATTTTTGAATTATGCGACAGGAGCTTGGCTATACCGTTTTATTTATGATGCACTGACTTGGCACGAGTTCAAGGATATGTTGAAGGAATAATCTACATGTTTGTGATTAAGAGCCTGTGTAAGTCAATTTATAATGTTCAATGGCATGCTTGAAAATCCAATTAAAAATATTTGAGATGCTGACAGATGAACTGAAAGAAATTAGTCAAATGGAATATTTAGATACCTCTTAAATGCGAAAGTACTTAATAGTGTGGTTGCACTTATTATAAACTAGTTTATAAGCATTGGAGCGGAAATTTGGTATGCAATAATGAATATTGCCAGCTTAATCGGAGCTTAAATTAATTGGTTTGAAATCAATTCGATATTTAATATGATATTGGAAAACTTCAATCATTTGCACAAAACAAAAAAAAATTAAAAAATTATTCTTTTCCAATAGTTGTACATTACTTAACCTCAACATTAATAATAATAGCAATTCCTAGATTTCCAACTCCCATAACTTTGTCAAAAGTCAATTGATTTACGTTCGGAATGTTATGTTAGTGATGGTTTTTCGTTTGGATTGCTGTTGCATTTCATTTTTATTCATATCTGAAAGTAAAATTTCGTAGAAATTTTTTAAAGTTTATTACAAAAAAAACATGAGAAAATTAAAATTTTGAAATTAAATTAATTAATTAAATTCATAAGTAGATGGCAGGTAACAAAATTGGTGTAAAATGCGTTTTTAAAAACTTTTTCTGTGTCATTTTTTGACTTTTAAATATATTTTTTAAGGTTCATAGTATAAAGTGCCTTAAAAGCACAAAAAAAATGAACTTCATAGTGAATGATCTGTCTACACTACATTTCCAAGAACTACCATAACTTTGCCAAACTGAAACGATTATCATCTTTTTGGTCATTATTTCTCCTTTAAGATATTTATTTTGTTGATTATTCAATCTAATTTTGCGTAAATTAACTTCTTGTGCTCAACAAGGCAAAGCCAAACCTTTAGTAAGTATGTGTGCTCTCAACAATTTAATAAATTAAAGCAAATTTGCTACCAGCTCAACCGTGGCAATGAAACGTAGAATCATAATCTTCTTATAGGCAATGTCACACATATTTGATTGTTTGAGCAATTAGCCGAATACACAATGTAAACAGCTGAAGCTGACAATTAATCAATGTCCAAGGACATTAAATGAGGCACAGGCAGTAACAAAAAAGGCACCCACTAATGACAATGGGCAGAACTGTGGAGCAATTTTGAGATTGCGTCAATCATACGCACAGTGTGGCAACAAAATCCATTCGAGGACACCAACCGCAAGGCAATGAGTCCTATGATCAATTTCCCCTTAAGCGTAGAACTTGTTGTTGAAAGCAAGGTGCCTGATGACAGCAGACAGAAGAAGTTGGCGTTGTCTGGACAGCCAGAGATGATATCTATAGATCCACCCACTTGCTCAACAACTAATCGAAAAATTACTGAAATATTTTTTATTGCTTTTGTTTGCTTTTTGTGTGCCACAAATTCTAGAAGTATTTATTTAGCCTCTGGCTTGAAGCTCAATTTATTTTTTTTTTAACAACTTTGGCAGTCAGTTGTTGTCAAATTGGTTGTTGCTTTGCGCTCATGACAAATAGAAAAGTTTTCAATGTTTCCAACTTAAATTGTTTGGTGGTTTAACATGACACTGACTGGCTGAGACGGTGCTGATGGAGATGGCTGGAGTGGCTCCCGTTGGGGCTAAGTATCTTGGACAATCTAGTGTGGCGGGATTCCCGAAATTTGCAGCCACACAAAGTTGATAGAATATAAACACTTATTAAAGCCCCCCACACACACACACAGAGACACACACAAAACAAGCAAGTAATGAAATAAGTCAAATCACATAATTTGTATTAGTCAAAAGTTGAAAGTTGACACATTTTCTGTGCGTGCTCAAGTGAGGGCAATAATTCTTGGCCATTTTGCGGGGGTGTAGAGGGCCATTCATATGTTAGGATAAACTTTGAGCAGATTTTGACAATTTGGCAGGCCAAATGCTGAGTGCGCTGAGATGTAGGCAACATATTTTGAAATTGAATTTTAATAGCAGGCGGAATCCATATCACTAACGGACTACTTTCAGGCCACAATTAGACAATACACACAACACATTACATCATCAAATGATGTGCCCCCCACATTACCCCGCATCATAGTTAACATATTTTAGAGCAACATGACGTGGCTGCCTTATTGCATGTTAAATGAACAAACTTTTCGATGGCTGCAAATGACAATTAAGTTAAAAAGTTTACAGCAAGAACAATTTGAAATACATCAACTGGATATATAACATTTGCCGCTAATGACAAACGCAGTAAAAAGTTTTCGGCTATGAGTAGATCACGAAACTCCAAACTCACACTGGATAAGCTCACTGAGCGATGTAATTAAAATTAAACTAATTTACACCGCCGCACAGTTAGCTGCGTAATTTGCGCATAATTATATTTCCAAGGCATTTGCCCGGGGGCTTCATTACGGCTTAGTTCAACGTTTTGGCTGCCACTTTTTGGGGCACATTTTATATAACATCTGACAGTTGGGGCAGCTGACATGGCCACTCAGCGGTCATATGATATGTGTGCGCTTAAAACTCCAACAAATCTGTACTTTTTATAATGCTCCGAGTGGCATTTGGACAGCACATTCTGTGTGTGTGCGTGTGTGCATGTGTGTGCGGATAAAAAAGACTTTACAAAGCATTCACAAAAATACAGTTATAAATTTCAGCTCAGTACATGGCCAAAAATACGCTCTGCTGAGCCAACGTGGCGTATGAGTTATGCATAGAGCATTCCCATTAGACCATCTAAAATGTAGCACTCATAATATGTATGTACGATTTGTGTTTTGTTGTTGCATGCTATCCAACCACTTTTTGTTACCGTAACGCATTGTAAGCTTTTTAATAAAGCCACTGTGGACAGCATAATGGGCAAACAACAACGACAATAAGAACTTTATATGCATATTGTTAACTTGGAGACAGAAGGCGTAAGCAATACCAAAATGAAAAATATATGCTCAAAATAGACGACTATATTCGCAATATGGAAATACAGAGGACTAAGTAAGAGGGGGAAGGCTTGTGGAATTTTAAACAAAAATAAATTCAATGCATGATAAATTTGCAATGTTATGGAAGTAGCTTGACTTCGATAAGCAATTTTTGGTTTATATTCAACATGCTAGAAAAGTTAACTTTGGTTTGCTGGAGTTGGAATTCACATGCTCTTAAAATTGCTATTTCAGCAGATTTTGTGATGGGGCTGTAGCTTTGTAAGAAAAAATCGATAAAATACAAAGTTTGGGGTGTTCACGACAAGTGGTTATACGCTTGAAACAATTCATATCCAACAATAAAATAATTGAGATAAATTTAAGCACAATTCAGCGACTTGTGCCTTTGGGTATGGTTTAAGTGTAAGTAATATATTGACATTTAGACAAAAAACAAGTAAGATGCTATAGTTGAGTATACCCGACTTCGAGCCTTCCTGTACCCAGGTCTAAGACTTCCAAACACATCTTCGAACACTTACACAAACACACACACATACACAACTACGCACGCATACAAGCCACAGTGCTAGCGAGGCATTTCAAGTGCTGCTTCCCCCCGCTCTGAGGTACTGAATCTTGTTTGTTGAATAACTTCCATGTTTGTTAACCGATCAACTTGAAATTTAGACAGTAGATTAAGACTAACCAAAGTATTATACATACCAAATTCCAAAGCTATATCGTTAAGATGGTTGCTGTAAAACGTTTTTATGGAATTGCGGAGTGTGGGGGGGAATATCTCGGATAAACTTGACCTGCGACTGCTATTTTGTGTCTCTAATTCTTATAGTTGCTGAAATCGAATTTTCTTTTGATACTGATCAAGAAAATATATACTTTGTAGGGTCGGACTCATTTTCTTCTTCTTCTGCCTGTTACATCCACTTGATTTAATACCCCCCTTTTAGCCATTTTATGGGTAAAGGGAGATGAAATATATTTAACAATAGGCAATATGTTTACTCAGGATCAAATTAAAAGAAAATCGAAACTGTTTGTTATTTTAAAGAAATTAAATATTCTGATTAAAAAGTACTGGTTTTGCGGCAATTGAATGTAAACATGACTTACAATAGCTAAGAAAGCTAAGAAGTAAAGAATAATTCTTGTAAATATTTTCACATTTACCAAACTAAGTAAACAACGTGCAGAGTGAGTTTTATAGCTTCATTTCAAAACTGTTAGTTATTATTTTGTGAGGAGCTCTAGTTTACTAGCTGCTGCCGACATAAATCTAGCTCAGATTTATCACCGGACGCCGACACGTGTCAGCAGACTCAGTTGTATATTCTGAAAATAAAAATGTAACAGTTTACAAAAGTGTCCTGGCAGCCTGGTGGCCACACAGACACAGACACAGACTCAGACACACGACAACAACAGTAACTCATACGGTAACGAATTTAATTGGAAGTTAAGTGCAACAACAACATGTCGTATGAGTGATATTCTGCCTGTTGATTACCTGGGCAATTAAACAAACTTTCAACCAGATGCTATGACTCCAAGTTCTGCAGTTAAAAGTTGTTTAGGTTGCGGTTTGTATAATAAAATGTAGATAAGCAAAGCTGAACCAAACTTTGTTTACTTACATATAGTATTTGTGTGCTATTTCTGGACTTTTAGGTTTTATGTTTAGCAACTATTTAACTCAATTTTGTGGTCAATTTCGGTAGTTACTTTTTCGGTCTGTCGAAATTGGTTGAATTTGTGCCCGTTTTGGTTTGTGTATTGCATAGTTTGTATGCTTGTTGATGTTGTTGGTGATGTTGTTATTGCTATTTGTTGTTGTTACTTAATTAGCAAAACAGAAGCAGCCGAACTGTGCTGTTTACTCTGCCAGTCTCGGGTCCCAGTCAGATGTCAACAGCTGGCCACAAATAAGAGGACACGACGAAACGAGGACACTTCGACAGGCTCACTGCCAAGGGTCACGCCCAGGCGCCCACAAGTATCTCTTAGCATATATTATATGTTATATATGTCTGAGTATGTATGTGTGTGCCTTAAGACTTGTATTTATTTCAAAGGCCATAATTAAATGCCACAGCACAGCTGCTGCCAACGCCTTTGAAGTCCTTCGGATTTGTGCGAAAATATTAGGGTAGACATAAAGCCTAAAATTCCGCGTCAGCTGCTAACATTTTGCAATGTAAGTGAGCTTA
The DNA here is from genome assembly GCA_035043065.1 of Hirtodrosophila confusa. Classification (NCBI taxonomy): domain Eukaryota; kingdom Metazoa; phylum Arthropoda; class Insecta; order Diptera; family Drosophilidae; genus Hirtodrosophila; species Hirtodrosophila confusa. Next base: position 10,161,094 of record JAWNNI010000213.1, on the reverse strand, counting down.
TTTAAATTTATTATTGGCCCTGGCAAGCACACAAGCCAAGCCCCCATATAAGGCAATTGCCTCATTAAACCAATCAAAAACAATAATTTATTCGATTTAATTTCGCGCTTACAAGTTTCAAAGTAAAAGTTAGTGAAAGTACATATATACGTGTATACTGTGTAGAAATACAAACACATACAAGTACTTAGGTATTCAGTTAAGCCAAGGTGCTAAGGGCCAGGACGTTGGCGCCATGTGGGCGTGTTTAATCACTCGAAAGTGCTTGGCAACGTTGGCTGTAACCGTAGCCTTGGGGGCGTGGCATATGGCATGGCTTCGGGCAATTGGAGCCAGACGAATAGTAGATGGGAAATCCATGCGTCAAAGGATGGAATACTAGAATGCCCACGTTTGGTATTTTGCTAATTAGAAACTTGTCTTAGTGAAAGACATAAGAATCAAACAAATCTTACAGGACACAAGAGAAGTCGAAAGCATTTCAACTGAAACACAAATTTCATGCTCGTATATTTGTCAAGTTGCAAACTTTTTCAATAAACAGCCTTGACATTTACCAAAATACTTTGAAAAATAAAAATAAATTAAAATACTAGTACTTAACAAGTAAGAGAGCGGAGAGAGGAGTGAGCTCGAATAGGAGATGCCCTGGATTAAAAATAAACATATACAAGTCTGTTCCCATTTTCGAGTACTTTTCAAATTCCATAACAAAATTTAGAAATGAAATATTACTATTAAATTAAATTAAAAATTAAATTCATTTAATTACTATTATTAAATAAATTTAAATGTAAAAGCCTAAGAAAAATCAGGCTTTATCTTTAAGAAAACAATTATGTCGCTAGCTGATTTAGAATATATATTATGGTAAGCCTTTGATGCTATATTTACATACATTTGCACAACGTTAATATTACCCATTTGGCGATCACAGGGTATCAAAATAAATATAAATTATAATCAAAAGTTTAGTAGTATATAAAAAATTCGGAATATTTATGACTACGGCACAAGTTTATATCGAGCTATGATTAAATAAGTTGTGATCAAGTGAAAGTTACGAGTAATTTTAAACTTTTACTTTCAAAGAGTGCAATCAATTTTCAAAGACATTGGGTTAAGTTGTTCAAAAGTAAAGTTCTTGCAGTTTGCATTTGATATCATTGAAAAACTGTAAAAGTCCTACAAGCGTTGACTACAAAATGCATACAAGCATGGCTATGATTATATTCAGGATACACATCCTGGACATTTACGAAGGACTGCGCAAAAGAGCTTAATAATGGAAATTGCTATGCCATATACGAGTAAGTATACAAGTGTTATTACTTTTTATACAATCCCGCATACTGGATTATGAAAATGAGCATTATTGCTATTTGCATAATTGATATTTAAAATATAAATTGAAAATGATGTGAAGTGCGCAGAGAGGTCCTGGTTCATTTGCAAGTCAGCGCAATTTCTGTATTACTGCGACACGAATGTCATTAATTGAAAAATAATACTTTATGGTGCACTCAGAAGTGTTCTTGTTGTTGTTCTTGTAGCTGCTGTTGTTTAAAACGAGTTGGCAAGGATAAGGATAGTACAGGGATGCTGTCATCTCTCGTCCTTGTAGTCACGCTCAAGTGTCTAAAGCGTTTGGTGGCATTAAAAGTATTAATAGAGAGGCAGCTTGAGCTGCTTTTGTGGCACACCTAACCATGGACACGGCAAATTGTCGCTTTGCCACATTAGAAAGAGAAGCAGAAAGTGAAAGAGAGAGACAGAGAGAGTGAGATATATATATATATGTGTGAATTGGTATATGTAGATAAGGGCCCTTGCCTTTGTCAGTGAGAAAACTTAATTATACCAAAGAGTACAAATTTGAACATTTACTTTTCTAATTAAATTTTACAATGCCTGCAACTGCAAGGCACACACAAGTAATTGTATAACACACACACTAATACACACATACTAGGATGATTATATATGTATGTTTTTGTAGTTAATAGGTAGCACATTTAATATGTAATTAAAAGTTCATCATATCTTGAGCGAGCTTTGGCATGTTTATCCAATTAATTCAATTTTATTTCATGTGATTATGTACTATAAATTATTACAAAATTGAATTATGCTCATTAAATGTTCTCCAACTGGTTAGCTGTAACTTTTAATGAATATACAATTGATACACTACAAATATACTATTGATTATTTTGTAAAATAATTAAAATTCATTAACATAATGTGCAATATGCCAATTTGACAATATTCAAGCAATATGTTAAATTACTTGTATGTTTATTATATAAATATAATTTAAATATCATTTAAATAAAAAAAGAGCAAATATCTAAAATAATGCTTAAGCGAATATACAAAATTGTATTCAAAATCAGACATAATTATAAATTTTATTTTGTTTTGATATTTAATTCAAGGAAGTCAAACCTTTCGTAGCAACAAAACAATTTATACTCACATTTTAAGCAATTTAATTTAAGAGCAACAATAAATTAGGTAGCATACTTTCTTTTGTTCATCTGGAAATTAAATCTTTAAATTTTCTAAGCCACTGAAGATTCCGTTGGGTCTACAAATTTCATCGTTTGTTTGCTTCTCTTCCTTTTTTTGGAGCTGACAAAACAAATATTTGGCGACAGTATCTCTTGGCCATTTTTAGGCCCGGTAAATGCCGTAATTAAAGCAGACCACGTTTCTTGTCTAGCCGTTTTAGCCGCACTTTGTTGGACTTCTTTTTTATATTGCTGTTCAAATTACTTGCCCTAATTAATTACAAATTTTTTCTGCCAAGCCATGCAAATTGATTGATGACAAACATAAATTTGTTTGCATGTCAGTAGGGCCAAGTACACGAAGAATACGAGTAGAATAAAATATTAAAGTGCGTGCCTGAAAGACAAATTGCTTGCAATCTAAAATTTGACAAAAAGGTCATCGAAAATACAAGTATATAAAAACCTATTCTGGCCTTATACTAATTACATAAAAATATGTTAAGCTAGCTTAAGGATTTTAAAATATTAAAACATACAAGAAAATCATTTTTTCAATGTTGCATATTTGTTTAACTTGTGCAAAAGTAGACCTCCAAAATAGGTATAGTATTGAACTCCCTTTAAATGTTGAGAATCGCAGAAAAGGGCGATGAAAACTAGACATCCAAAATAGTCAATCGTACTGACCTCCCTTTAATTCATGAGAATCGCGGAGAAGGGCGATCAAAACTAGACATCCAAAAAAGTTTTTTTTTTTTTTAGATTAGATTAGATTTATTGGTCACAGTGTTGTTGATTATGGTAATACAGATGGTACCTATTCTATTGTACAGTCTTGAGTGACTAAGTCAAGCTTACTTGTATGAGATTAGTGATAGAGTTGCCTTGCGCTTTTAGCTTATCTAGGCGTTAGATCCATTATATATTAATACTTAGAGTGTTGCTCTTATAGTTTAATTATGTGGTAGTGAGTATTTTATATGCCATGTATATTCCTAGGAAAGACTCGTGCCGAGTAAAAACCTGGATAACTTAATATTTGGTTTGAATTTTGTCTTAAGCTAATGGTAATAATACTTAATACTAATAATACTAATTATATAATTATTGCTACTTACGTACTAGTTAACTAGATAGAAAATAGTCAATCGTACTGACCTCCCTTGAATTTATGAGAATCGCAGAGAAGGGCGATCCAAAGTAGTCGTCCAAAATAGTCAATCGTAGTGACCTCCCTTGAATTTATGAGAATCGCAGAGAAGGGCGATCCAAAGTAGTCGTCCAAAATAGTCAATCGTAGTGACCTCCCTTGAATTTATGAGAATCGCCGAGAAGGGCGATCGAAAGTAGTCCTCCAAAATAGTCAATAGTGCTGACCTCCCTTTAATTCTTGAGAATCGCAGAGAAGGGCGATCGAAAGTAGATATCTTAAATACCATTAAACTTTAAGAATCTTTAAAGTACTGATTACATAGCCGAAGACCTAAGCAGCCAGTGCTATTTATAGTGCTATAAATATATAAATAAATAGGTAATGATCAAGTTGAAGTGCAGGGCATCTTTTTGTCGAGGAATGCCACTTTGAATAACTTACTAATTATTCTAAATGATGTCTATCCTGTAAAATGATGGATTCATCTAGCACTTATCTGTCCACTTCCTGCGCCTAATTATTACAAATATTTTCCATTTCTTATTCATTTGATTGCTTCACTAAAAGGCTATTTGGTAATGCCCATTTGACCAACAGGATCGATTATTGGCACTCCAACATGTTGCTGCTGCTGACCATATCTAATTGATACATTTTAAGTGCAACGATTGCGGCTTTGGTTAGCTAATTTCGATGATGAGGTCATAAGCCGGCATTTGGCGGATTTGTCTGCCAATGAAGTGATGTGACAATGGCATTGATTTGCCTAGTTTTGTGGCCTGGACTGGTCGGGTGTGGCTCTAAGCCCATTAAATGTAATGGTTAAGCATCAAACTGGGCCAAAAAGCATCAATTCACTGGAAACGTTGCGTAGCACACATAATCTAATTAAAAGGGGGGGAAATCATCATTCTGGGACTTGCCATAAATAACGCAATCTCAGCCAAAAGGCAAGTCATTAAATTTATGACCACTGACCGGACCAAGGCAAATGGTAAATAAAAGATTTTTATTTATATTTTAATAGGCTTCCACCGTTTGTTTTGCTGCGCAAATAATGATAAGCCGTTTGGGTGAAGGATACGACTGAAAAGGACACCAACAGGCAGGAATAAGAGTAAATGATAAATAAAAATAGGTCGTATCATTGCCAATTAGCATATTTTCAAATTTAATTGGCGCTGGGAGCATTTCCCTATTGCACTCTTAAAAGCACCCGGGAGGCGGCTGATAAGGGCGTGACAATTAACAGCAACAGTGCGGACAAAAAGGAGCTCTTATAGAAGATGAAATACCCTTTAATATGTTATAGTCCAACAATAAAATGACTAAAGTTTCATTATATATTTATAATGCTGTACCAAGATTTCATAGCATAAAATGGATCTCTGAATTTGTCTTATTTGTAGACTTTGCGGCAAATCTATTGTATCCTTCGCAAGAGTATAAGATTTTAAAACCCATTTGGTGCGCAGCGCCATAAATTGATGTGAAAGTTTTCTCAGCTGCCATTTTCGTGCACTTTCCCCATATGCTTCTTGGTTGTTTGCTCAATCTTTGGATTTTCCTTTGGGGCATACATGCAAATTCCCCAATTGTCATACAGCAGCCTAAAAGGTTGGCGACTAAATTTATGCATTGCCATTTTAATTGAAATTTTATAGCATTAACATTCGCTTTAAAGCGAAACTTTTTAGTACCAAAGTTCAAAATGTTTGCCAAACTATTTTGTGGCCTCTGTTTATTTAGTTGAGTAAATAAATTCAATGGCTTGCATGCTTTTTACTTGCTTGAAAATTCGTAAATTCAAATGTGATGTTTAGCTGGACAAGGCTTAATGATAATCCAGAGAACTGGTTAACATAGTCAAGCCCCAATACTCTGACTGGCCATTGACTGTTCATTTTTATTGAATTTGTATGCAAATTTATTTCATTTTAAATACTATTCAAGCTTATGTTGAAAGCCAGACTGAGCTGGCTCTTGTGCTTAAGGACCTGCAACTATAAAATGTCATTGATATTGAAATAATTTAGTTTCAAAGTATCTTAAATGATTTTTTTATATTGTTCAATATGCTACGCTGAGCCAGGCACAAAATAAACTTACACTTGAAAAAATTTGGCAGTTACTTGCACTAGCTCACAAAATCTTTTAAGTTTGTCTAGCCCAACAAGTATAACAATCTTATGCGTATAAATATTAGTGTATATATTGTCATTAAATGTTTGTTGTCCCACTATTTTTGCAAGTGCATTTTGGGTCTGGTGCCTGGAGCTGCCTTCGTTTTCCATAATTGATGTAAAATGATGCCAGCTGCGAAGTTTCACGGGGTGCTTGATTAAATTTTGAATTGATTTTAGACACACGCCGCGAGCAGCAGACTTGCAGCAGCATTTTTGACTGTGCCACGAAGCAGCAGCATCTTCCTGCGGGCGTTAAAATGCGTTAAGGATAATGGCATTGCATGTTTGCAACTTGGACTACAAGTTTGTGAAATTGATAATTCAGATGGTTCGCAATGGCCCAGGCCCACGAACGGTGCGATTTTGTAAAATTAATTAATATTAAGTATACGCAACGTTATTGCTGGCATTATTTGTTATTAGTTTTGTTAATTGTTGTTGCCGTTTGTAAAGGTCAAGCGGAAGTCCTTACTGCCAGACACGCGGCCGAAGTGAAAGCTAAGTAAGGACTTCGACGTTGCTAACTTTAATTAAGCGCTCTGTGGACACCTGATTGTTGAGGACTTCCTGGCAAGGACTCGCGTTGAGTGCACATTGCTGTCGCGTTTTATGGCCCCTCCCCCAACCCTTTGCCACTTGATGTTCATGTACAAGAATTTTCATTTCGCGTTTTTTTCCGTTTCAACTTTTGCCAAAGCTGTAAACTGGCTTTGGCTAGTTACTGCAGACCAAACTCAGTTGGGAAAATGCTGAAAATTTGCTTTAAAAGTGCAATGAAAATGCCAACCCATACACATACACATACACATATTCGTGTTTGGCATAAATAGAGCTCCAAAACAACCAACGAGCCTGAAGAGAGACACCTGCAAGTTCAAGGACTCGTAAACTTTATGTGTTTTTCAGCTTCAAATGGAATTAACTGTCGCATGGCTTATGTTTATAAATTCTATGCGCTATTGTTGTACATGTAGTTCAGCGAAATTTGTTCGAGATTTTCTGCTGAAATCCTTGCAATCATTAGCGCATTATTTATGGCATTCTCTAGGTTTTCTATGGCTTGCGGGCAAAATCATGAACGAAAACTGATTCTACGTTATCGAAAATTTATGCAGAAATTTGCTATTACTTGGCATGAAGTTTGCTTAGCTCTGGGCGTGGAATATTGGCGCGAATAAACAGGAAAACTGGTGAAAAAGGAAAACTTCTGTATATGAGAGGATAATATCTAAATGGAAGTACTGTAAAGAAGAAGATATTATCTTAATGGTTATGATTTGGAAATGGAATTCAAAGCAGAACTAAGTGGGAAATTATTGCGTTTTGCTTATAAGAGAAATTACATTTTTGTATATCACTTAAATATATAATTAATGCTTTTATTGAGGATCTTAACTTATTATATAAGGTTTTTATATTATGAACGGATGATTTGATGTCCCAAAAAAAATGTTCCCCTTATTTATTCTTTTTACTTCTCTATAAGATTCTTCCCTTGTCCGTTTTAACATTTGCCTAGGATTTCTTTTAATGTATATTTACTTCCGTCCTCAGTTTTTAAATTATCTTAGGATTTTTTATTATGGTATAGACTTTCCTTCTCGCATCCGTTCTTCGCTTTTAAATATTCTTAGGATTTTTTATTATAATATAGACTTTGACTTGATTGTTATTCAATTTTGAAAATATTAAATCAAAAATGTACTCAATGAGCAGGAAGGAATATGTAGAAAGCTTGAGTGGGCCTGTTTCCTACAATATCTCCGCATTCTCTTACTGTTTTTCATCCTTTAGCAGGAAACTCTCAACAGTGCACATTTACTAACAGAAGTAGCAGACCCAACTCGTCAATCATATTCGCATTCACATATTTGACAGTTGAACAGAAATGAGCATTGAAATCCTTTCAAGGATACCAATACCTTGAACATTTCAGCATCTGCTTGGCTCGGAACTTAAAGCCATGCATTTTAGCGGTTTAACAACAATGCCAACAAATTAGGTAAGCATTTTTGTGTTGTTTCAGTTAAAAATTGTGTGTGTTTCTCCCACGCAGCGAACCATGTTCGCAGATCAAGTGCAAATTACATTTTGGGCCACAGAGGCATATTTAATCTACACACACACACACGCACACGCACACACATAGACAATAAAGGGGATTTACGGATACAGCAAGAACAACAACAAACAAGTAAGAATGCTATAGTCGAGTATACCTGACTACGAAACTCCCTGTACCCAGGTCTAAAACATCCAATCACATCTACGTCCACTTACACATACACACACATACACAAAGACGCACGCACACAGGCGGCAAAAGCGACAGCGCAAGCGAGGCAATTTAATTGGTGGCTGTGCTTCTTCTTCCCCTCTCGCTGCATCACTGAATCTTCTTTCGTGAATAACTTCCGTGTTTATTATCCGATCGACTTGAAATTTGGACAGTAGATTAAGAGAGACTAAAGTATTGTACATGCCAAATCTTAAAGCTATATCTTGAAAATTGTTCCTGTAAAACGGTTTTAATCGATTTGCGGGGGAACGGGGGAGATATCTGAAATATGAAACAAACTTGATCTGCGTATGTTATACAGGAACCTACATTTCAAATTTGGTGTCTCTAGGTCTTGTAGTTGCGGAGATCGACGCGTTCATACGGACAGACGGACAGACGGACAGACAGACGGACATGGCCAAATCGAAATCTCTTTTGATACTGATCAAGAATATATATACTTTATAGGGTCGGAGATGTCTCCTTCTGTCTGTAACATACATTTGCACAGATGTAATACCCCCTTTTTACCCATTTTATGGGTACAGGGAGTAAAAATGTCAGCAACACATAAGCGTGGCCCAAAATGGCGGAAGTTGTTATGCAAATTTTCTATTCAAATTGTTTGTGGGCTGCCTTCCGCATTTTCATTATTATCACAGAGCATTCGTTGCTGTTGTTGTTGTTGTTGTAATTGTTCAATTAATGCCATATATGTATTGGGTTAAGCTTTAAAGTCTGACTATGCTATTGGATTGCGTTCTGTAGGGCAGCTTATGAAATGATTTTTAAAAAAGCCCCATCAAATTCAAATTAAAATCCGCTGTGGTTTCTGTTGTAGCCGCTGAAATGGCCATTGGCCAAGCAAAGGCAATGGAAAGGTTAACGGGTTCAGCAGTTGAGCTGGTCCAAACCGTAAGGTAGTACACTTCAGGCATAAGGCCTCACATATGTTCCTGTTGAGTAGCAATACGCTGGTTCTTTCGTCGGCTGACATAATCCGACGGGAAGAAAAAACACGGAGTTCTTTTGTAGGGTGGCAGCCTTTTAAGTATACACTTTCACTGTTCCTTTCTGAAATTTAATGTAAATCGAAGCTATATACCCCAGAAGCAATGTTTTTTATACTTAACTCAATTTTCGGCTGATTGTTCCTATGGGAGCTATGTGGTCCGATTTCGTTAAAATGATGATGATATGAAGTATAATAAGACACTCACTTAGATTGAATGTAATATTTGTCTAAGCAAAAAGCTTTTCATACAAAAATCATTTTTCACCCGATCCTATGGCAGCTATGTGATATAGTGGTCCGATTTTGATCAAATTTTATCAGCTTGTATAAATTCTCTGGAGACTCGGTTTGGGTGAGTTTGGTGGGGATATCTTTATAAAAAAAGTTTTTCTTATAAAAACATCGTTTTCGGCCGATCATTCCTATGGCAGCTATATGTTATAGTTGTCCGATCCGGCCAGTTCCAAAATACGTACTGCCTGCAGCAGAAAAAGCGATCTGTACCAAGTTTTATTAGGATAGCTTTAAAACTGAGAGATAAAATTATAATATAGCCTAGTATAAAAACTATGTATACTTAAACTTCGATTTAAAGAAAAGTTCTTATTTTTTTGCTAAATCTTATTTAAACCTATTTGTAAGTTCAAATTGCCAGCTTGCATTTAACAGAATCCAATTTCAATTTATGCAGCGGATTGCAATTTTCATGACAAAAACATGTAGAGAACGTTGCAATCGGAAGTTTAAGGCTGCGGTATACTCTATTTCCTGTCTGGTAAAAAGATATGACAAGTCAAGTCTTTCAAGGAGATACTCAGTAGTTCGCATATTAAACTTGATAACTCTAGCTGTTTAGGGGAGAATTTTCTGGAAGAGACACAAAGTTTGAAGGAGAAGGCACAAGCCCAATATACACTTCTTCCAAACATAACATAAGCTAAAATACTAAAACACTATCGGGATTACACACAAAATTGCATCACAAATATGTGCATTTTTTTGTGTGTGGCAAGTTTCCGTCGTCAGCGTTGCATGTGTAATATGCAGCACTTGCCGCAGGGCTACGAAATTTGTAATAACGCTTTCGATATAAGTGAAGAAGTCTTTAAGGGACGCTCGTTGGCAATGTTGTTGCCTAGGCAGCATCGTTGTTTGTTAATTAAGCCAGTTAGTTGTTGCACATACGCCCCGTTGCACACAGCACAATTAACTTAAAAATGCTAGCCGTTATTTAGCAGCTGGTGTGCAAAAGTTTGACAGGCTGTCAATAGCAAAGCTTAACAGGAAGAAATAAGCTTAAGTTGTGTGTGTGTGTGTGTGTGGTGTGCGTGGGTGTGTGTGTGTATTCCTTTGCTCATTTTCCTTATTTTTTCCTGCCAATGCCTGGAGTAGATTAATTAACTGCCTTTTCGCCTGCTCGCTGGGCAAACTGCCGCCTCGATGGCCATTAAATGTTTACCAAAGTGCTGAACAATTTATTGATATAGTGTAGAGAATTTAGCTTAAGACTTGCTGGGCTTTGGCTTTAAGCCAGGCCGCGTGTATAATGCAGCTTAAATATAATTTGCCGCCAGGCACGCAGTCAACTTGAAAGCGTGCAACAAAATGTTCGCACAATACAGAAACTTAAAGCACAATAAGCAACGAGCACAGACACACACGTATATGTGTGTATTAAGTGTGTGTGTGTGTGCGTGTCTGCGTGTGTGTGTGCGTGTGTTGCACACAGAAGTTGCTTCAGCTTGACAGGTGTTTAAAATGGCGCCAACTTGGTTTGGAGTTGCTTTGGCCCAAGAAGATTTTATGCAAATTGAGCTGAACAACAATAACAGCTAGGATGGCAACTGCAGGAGCTGTATGATTATTATCCTTGATTATTGGCGACAATATTCTGAATTTGCTGTTCATTGAGTTTGTGCGCATTATGCTGATGAACAAATCTTCTTGCAATATGTAAGGGATTAGTCTGAATATCATCAACATTCAAGAGCATAAGATTTAAACACTGAGCAAAATTTAAAGGCGCTTAAATAACATTCATATATTAATATTTCATTAATTATATTTTAGTTTGTGTGCAATTATTGGTCAGCTTTAGTTGAAGTTACTTGTTAGCTATTATTTTAAATGTATTATTAAATTATCTTTTATAATATTTAAATGACAACATAAGCAGCTTAATGTGCTGCCACAAAATATGTAAATAGTCGCATTTTCTCTGCACAAGTTCAAAGAGTTTTGTGTGTATAGTATTTGTAGTGTATCATTTAAGCCTATCAAGCCCTTGCAAACAACTTCAGGTCTTGTTTTTCGAAACCACAGTAAAATAATTGCTCTCACATTTCTCACAAAGAAATCAGCAGGCTTTATGCCAAAGTATATTTAGTTTGTTTGATTTGGCTACACAGGCAGCCATGGCAACACCCACACACACACACACACAGGCAAACCTGCAACAGTTACCGCAGGAATGCCTTCGAAAAATTGCAAAAATATTATAAAAGAAATATCATAGGAAAGTTGCAAGTTTTGTCTTGCCACAGCCATTACTTTAAGCCCCCAGAGTGAAAGAGACGGAGGCCGGCAAAAGTGACAAGGACAGAGCTCAAATTATGTCCGGCACGTTTTGGCACAACAGGTCGTATGAGTGTTGTTGGTTTATCTGCACGTCTGGTTCCAATTTCAAATATAATACACTCACTCGCACACTCAGTTACAGATACAAGATATACAATATCTACTGCGGTCGATCTAATTTGTTGTTGCTATGCTTGCTGTGGCTATAGAAAGGATAACTTTAATGACTTTTGATACAATTTAATTAATTGTGTCATGTCCTTGTTTCAATGCCAGCTCTTTGCTCAGTGCCCATAAAAATTGACTAGCTTGTTACCTGTTCTTAGTACTTAGAAAATAGTTTCCCAAGTTTCTATTGTTTTGCTTTTGGCCAGCTTCTAAGGCCACTTGGTTAAAGCAATTTGTGGCTAACAAAAAAATGCTGCAATTGTGAAAGCCATTTGTGGAAATTTGAGATAATTTGAACGTTGAATTGGCTTTATTTAGTTTCAGTACTTTATTTGCTTGACTTGTTTTATTTTGTATAAGTTGCTTTTTGGGAAATTTAACAGTTTCTTTAAATTGGTATTAATCATGCCTCAGCTGGAACAAATGTTGCAAATTTAAGAATCTACCTGAAATAATTGCTGGCAAATTGCATTAATTAATAAATAATTTGGCATGCCTTGTATAAAAAAAAGTCCCAATTATCCAATCATTTATCAACAAGAACAACAAAAAGGTGAGCGAACAAAAACCAGAACCACATTCATCTCCAAGCTCCCCACTTCCCCTTAATTTCATACAATCTGCAGGTCTACGAATGCTTCCATTTTGACTAATTTAATTTGGTCCACTTCCGGCTAGCTGCAAAAACTTGTGGCATTTGTGGCAATTTAAAGCAATTAACATGTTTAATGCTATTTTGTTTTGTCTTTTTTTTTTTGATGGCCTAAGGCAAGTATTAGCCAAGCCCCTATTAGAGCTATTAAAGCTTGTTATTTATTAACATCAAACAAATTTTGGTATACCCATTTCACAATTTGCGACATTTTTTTGTCGTACTCCTTGGTCCTGCGGCTTTTAAAGTTAATGAAATCACGTTGAGCTCAACCTAGCGTTGAGTTTAAGGCACTCGCTATTGAAATATATACAAAACAAAAACTCTAAACAATGCACAAAGTTGTAAACAAGACGAATTTCGCTTGCTCTATATAAAATTTCAGTTAAAAAGTTTTCAAATTGAATTTTGTTGCTCACAAATTTTCCCTTTTATGCGAGTTAAAGCAATTTTTATTATATTTGATTAAAAATATAATATCTGTTGTATTTATTTTGTTCATATACACTAGCATATTTAGACAGCTTTAAAACATCTGAGTCGAAGTGCAGTCATATCAAAAGAAATGCTGTCCATTTTGTGACTTTGAGCGCTTAGCTTTCAAAGGCGCAACTAATGCACACAGCTTAAAGGACGAGCGGCGACACTTTAAGGCGCTTGATCCTGAAACCAGCTGCTGTCGGAGTCCACCAAACAACTAGTCGGACAATTGACAGTTACATGGAAGAGCAGCTAACGAGGAGTTTCAAGTGAAATGTGTGTGTGCTGACCCTAAAAGCAATTATATGTAGAGATAGATCTACCCTACAGACTTGATACTATTTAAACGTGCTGTATTTTGTATAGAAGTCAAAGTCCATGAATTAACTAATCCCGACATTAAAACATGTCATTTTGCTGGCCATTAGTTTAATTGGCCTAACATACTCCGACTCTGGTTGATATTGCTGAATTGGTTGTGACATTTGGTTGATTAACATTTACAGAACTCAAGCTCCATAAGGAATATCATATTAATCCCATTTCTGATTGCAGTTAATGGCAACCCTTTCGAGGAGATGAGCAGACTGTAATGATTTCAATAACAAATTCAGGGTAATGCACATGTTGAAACATTAATGCTAAACACTAAATATATGGGTATAATGTTCTGGTGTTTGCTGGTGTTTGCCATAAGTTGCAAGTTACACAAGTTACTCAAGAGTATACCACACGGGTTGGGGGCAGCTGCAGTGGTGCGGCACGGCAAAGCTGCACCAAACTATAAGCTGATTGCACAAAGCGGAAAACTAAGGATGCAACGAGCTGGAATGTTCAAGTCAAGTGTAATCCATCATGAGAGAGTAAATATACTCTATATTTCGCATAAGCAGATGCAAGTTAAATATATAACGTTGATAAAACTAAAGAAAGAACTTAAATTCAAATCATTTAGCTCAGAATGAAAGGAAACGTTTCAACTTTGCCTAATTCTAAATCGAAGTAATTGAACTGACCTATGTACACTTTATATTTTACATTTACATTTGTATATCTATGTATATAACACTCCCAATCAGGTCCTTCCCCATGGATCTACCCAGCAGAATATGTTGTTAGTAATAGTATAAATGTAATCAATTTTATATCATTAGATTAAGTTTTTTCATTGTATATTTGATCAAGCTGTCTAAATAGCAAGATAGCAAAAAGCAAATTTAAATACAAATAAATATTTTATATTTTATTTTATTTTAAAAATAAAAGTTTTTAAATGACTGATTTGCGACTCACACTCTAGCCAAACGGTAGAAACTGGAAATCTGCCATTCTTAAATTAGTTTCCTCCTATATCGTTGGCACTCTGAAATAATTTCCGGATAAATCTGTCCGGAAAAGTGGAAGTTCGAGGAAACCTGTTGTATGAAACTATGCAGTAACATGAATTCAAAGATATAAACAAAATTGAAAAGCCAAACCGATCTAGTGGTCAAACCATAACCAAAAATGCATACCGTGAAGAAATCGGTCTGGTTTTGACAAAGTTATGCAAGCTCGAAGTCTAGGAGAAACATTGGAATTGAGGTTCAATTCTAAAATATGAAGAAATATTTAACGCTTAAAGCATATATTCCAAATTATTTATGAATTATTTATTATTTGTTATTTACAAAGTTTTTGGCTTTTAATTAAAGGCAATACGCTCAACTACACGTGCAGCAAATTATCTAAGTATCCTGAAATCAAACAATCAGCTCAGCATGTTTCTATATAGTCTACATAGTTGCTGTGGAATTTTGCTGAGCTTGTGAAGTGCAGTGTAGTTAAGTGGGGGAGTTAGTACATAGATACGTTGAATCACACACACATGCACACACCCACACACATCATTATGAAGTGGTGGGGTTTTTACCAGTTATTACAGACATCACGTAATTACGGTAATGAGGGTCATTAGATGCGGCAGCGGTTGCCCGGACCGGAAAGGCCCAGATTCCGGACGCATGTGATGTTGCAGCGGTATGTGGCATGTGGCAACAGGCAGCCGGCAACAGTCAAGGGCGAAAAGCAAGTGTTTATAAGGGCCACATGCAACTTTCCCTGACATTGCTGATGCACTGTGAAAAGCATGTTGCAAATTTATTTAAAACTCACACAGCAATTAGCAAAAGTATAAATGTGTACATTTTGACCAGCCAACTGCTAAAGGATGCTTGACAAACTGGCGTTTAAGGCTCATATGAATTGTGTTTGATGGGCATCCAAAAATGGCCATGCAGCTCTTTGGCCATGGCAGCTTTATGCTGTGTGAGCAGCAGCTACGCGGACTGCATTTGCCTGCTAATTGTAGTTAAATCTAATATGCAAAGGATGCAAAGGACGCAAAGGATGCAGTAGCCGAGGCACTGACATTTAGGCGCTGCTTCACGTACACTTCAAATGCTCTCGTGCGAATGCTGGGAGGCAAGTTGCCATGACGTTGTTGCCACCCACTTGGCGCTGAGTTGGCTTTAACAAATTTGGCTTAAGCTGTTAGTAACTGCTGTTAACGATGCATGAGTTAGGACCAGCCCTTAGCCCTTTATAGCAATTTGCTCGCCTCACTGGCTGGCAAAAGTTTTTCAATCAATTTCATATGAAAAGTTTTCATTTTTACCACACGAAAACTGACAGTACTTATGCCTAATAAAAAGATAAATGCGCAGTCAAAAATTATGAACAGAACAGTATGAAAATAAAACAAAAAATAAAAATATTAATTTATAGCAAAAGTTGCAACTCTTAACAAAAATTAAGTGTTCTTTAAAAAATGATTTGAAATGAGAATGTAACTTTTTTTTAAGTGAGCATACATAGCTGGAAATTGGTGTATTGCGAAACATTAAAAGAAGGAACAGCTCTCCTTGGGGTGCCTGAGAAATATATTATAATACTGCAAGCATAGCAAAATTTACCTTGAGCAATAACTTTATTTGTTAACCAAATCAATGGCGTCTTCCTGTTTTGACCAAGTTCTGGGAATGGGAATTGAACGAAGGCTTATTAAGTTTAACAGAGTTTGGATTTATGTACATATATTTAGCTTGATGTACTTATAGACACCTTCAGCTGCTTACAAGCGCTTTAAGCTGCCTAGCGCTTGGCGTGCAATATTTATTCGCTTTTTACTCCCTGTACCCATAAAATGGGTAAAAAGGGGTACTAAATCTGTGCAAATGTATGTAACAGGCAGAAGGAGACATCTCCGACCCTATACGGTATATATATTCTTGATCAGTTTCAAAAGAGATTTCGATTTGGCCATGTCCGTCTGTCCGTCTGTATGAACGCGCCGATCTCAGCAACTATAAGAGCTAGAGACACCACATTTGAAATGTAGGTACCTGTATAGCATACGCAGATTAAGTTTGTTTCATATTTCAGATATCTCCCCCGTTCCCCCGCAAATCGATAAAACCGTTTTATAGGAACAATTTTCAAGATATAGCTTTTAGATTTAGCATGTACAATACTTTAGTCTCTCTTAATCTACTGTCCAAATTTCAAGTCGATCGGATAATAAACACGGAAGTTATTACGAAAGAAGTTTCAGTAATGCAGCGAGAGGGGGAAGAAGAAGCACAGCCACCAATTAAAATGCCTCGCTTGCGCTGTCGCTTTTGCCGCCTGTGTGCGTGCGTCTTTGTGTATGTGTGTGTATGTGTAAGTGGACGTAGATGTGATTGGATGTTTTAGACCTGGGTACAGGGAGTTTCGTAGTCGGGTATACTCGACTATAGCATTCTTACTTGTTCGCTTTTGGGCTGGTTATGTTGGCTAAATGCTTGGCAGTCGCAACACGTTTCAATAATGACCGATATGGCGTCATGTTTTTGGGTACTGGGGATTTTGGCACTCAACCTGGTTCGATAAAATGGTGGCCATTATAGCTTGGAGTTCTTTTTGGCCAGCTTAGCTTAGCAGGCTGATGCGCCGCTGTATTTTATTACCTGACCCATCAATTTTGTTATACAATAGCAATTTATACTTAATTTTCACAGGTCGTATAGAATTTATTATTAATTAGGATCAGAAACTTAACGGCTGCCACGGTTGCCATCGAAATTGTGGAAGCAATTTCAAGTGTCAAAGCAAAGTTACGCAATTGTAGAATTATTGCGTAAGAATAAAATGATTGGAGTTCGAAGAAGTTTGCAAAAGGCAACTTAACTGAGTTTGAAAATTAACTGAAATTAGAAAGTGTGCTATTATAAATTGGGTTAATTAATGAGCGCACTTTTGGGAAGCATCGTTAAGACATTAAGACATAAGAGAGCAAGGAAGTAACGCAGTCCTTACAGCAAAGTTTCTAAAGAAATTAGATGAAACTTGGCTTTTGCACAAAGATAGCTTATAAACACGTAGTAGATGTTCTTTTATTACTCAACTACTGCAAAATGGAAAAGACGACAGCTTGTAAAACTCCCCCTTCACTTCAGTTGTAGAGCTCTTTCTGCCCCTCAAAAAGTTTTACAGAACATTTTCCATGCCTATTGTCTTTTTTTTCTTACTGCCAGCAACATTTTTTTGAACTTTTTACTTGAAACCTCTTTTTGTTGTAAATGTAAATTAAACTGTGGTATCTTGGTGAGTTTCTATATTGGAAGGACTTTTTGTATGGCTTTCCCGCTGTGAATTGGCTTGTGTTTTGCCTTGTTTGACTCCTCGGGTGAACTTAAAATTATTGAAAAACTTGTTAAATTGCAAGAAACTTATGTATACAATGCGTTTTACATCCCATAGAATAATGTTTAAATAAATCATATTGAAAAAAGTATTTAATTGAAAGAAAATACAGTTCTTTTTGCATACTTACTCATATTTCAAATATATACATCAGAAAACGTTTGTTTTTATTATTATTATTGTAGCTTGTTTTATTTATTACATAATAATTAAGCCTTGCATTAACTAAATATATTAATAAGTATATATTCTTAAGTTTGCTTGTTTGTAAAGGGACTTAGAGCTACAAAAAACCTAGTTATTAAATGAACTTTATTAGAAGTTTTGTTTTTAAATCGATGTAGTAGTATCTCTATTATAACCAACAACATTTAGTTTTGTTTTTTTATTTCTTTGAAACAAAATGTCAACATTTTAATTAATTTACATTTGTGGTTTATTTTATTGAGTATTATTTTTTCTGCTGCTGACTTAACTAGTTTTTGTTCTACTAATTTAT
This sequence comes from Hirtodrosophila confusa, assembly GCA_035043065.1. Lineage (NCBI taxonomy): Eukaryota > Metazoa > Arthropoda > Insecta > Diptera > Drosophilidae > Hirtodrosophila > Hirtodrosophila confusa. The sequence continues at coordinate 10,142,842 of JAWNNI010000213.1, read as the reverse complement.
CAATTAAATGCTAATTATGAAGCGTTCCAAATTGGCTGCATTTGAATTATTGAAATTTATTTGATTTTATCATTAATTGCATTTGTCAACAAGCTTAACACATAATGCAGAGTTAATATTTAAAGTGGAAATTATTAAATTATTTTGTATTATTATTTCTGATTGAAATTATTTGCTGGGGCTCATTTGCAAACATTTCAATCATTTTACGAGTATTTATATTCATTCCATTTTATGCATATATTACAAGATATTTATGCAGCCTTTACTTATCACTTATTTTAATAAACAGTCGATGCTTTGAATAAATTCACTCGATTGTAACAATTACAATTACATAATATACTATAAAATTCAAATTGGCATGCTTAGTGGACAAAATGCAGTGATTGGGGCAATAGTTTAAGGATTGATCAAGATATTATAAAACATGGCCAATAAGTACAAAAAGTGTACGCTTTAAAATTAGAAACGTAGGATTTGTGCAAATTATTTAAATATTATTATATATGCGCCCAGACACTGCATTTTTTAGCCAATTAAAATGAAAATGAAATGAATATCATACATTTATTGTTATCTGTACATATCTGTATATGCTTTTATATAATTTTTATGCTGCATGAATAAATTTATATGCCATGACTTAAATAATTGCTAAAAAATTTGTAATTTTGGGGCGCACAACTATTGCATGTTGTGTTTTGTTTTGTTTTTGGGAATGGCAGATGAAATGCATATAAAATCACAAAGAATATGATATCTGCTCTTGACGGGATGCCAGTTCGGGGCGGGGCGCGTGTCCTTGTATATATATTATTGGGAGATATTTGGCAATGAACTGTGATGAGCTGCTTTTTATACTACATCGCATATCGGAACTCAATGATGCGTATGAATGATGCGCTGAAGTTTTTTATTCTATAATATAGATTCCATATAGATATAATATTTTTATATTTATTTTCGTTCGTGTATGCAAATGTCCTGTGCCCTATGCATGCAATAGTTTATTGTGCGCACCACAAAATTACTTATCAACCGTAAACTGTAGCTTGGACCAAAATACTTTAAGCAAACTACCCGACTTATTAGCTATATCCTTACATAGGCTAACCGAAACTTGGAGCTCATCACGTTGGGTGCAACTACGTCCTATAACTGCCACTTACATCATCCTCCGCATACAACTGATGATCTATTGCACCGCTGGTCTTGTCTACGACCACGACAACTGCTTGAAATTGTGGCGTGGGCTGAGATTCCTGTACAGATTCTGCTCCTACTGCTGCTGCTGCTGGCTCCGCTCTTCTACGATTCAGGACATTGAGCAGACGACTGCGCAGCTTGCTGCGGTTGCGTCCAGAAGTGCTACCAATAGCCACTTGGCTGGGTATACGCTCCAGTGGCGGTTTTGGATAGCAACGCTGCTGCTTTCTGTGCTACAGATTCGTCACTTGGGTGGTGTTGTTGGTCGTTGTGGTGGCAGCAAGTGTCACTACTTGGGGCTGCTTGTGCTGCCTGGACTGGCACTTGTCTGGTGCCGCAGCCACAGCAGACCGCTGCAGTCCATCCGCCCTTGAGGCGGCCATCTCATCCTGTGCCACAGGCAGCCACTTGTCCAGGAACTTGGGCCGAAACAGTAGAGTAAATGTGGTACGAAATTGTTTGCTCATGGAGCAGTAGAGAATGAAATTGATGCTTGAATTAATCAGAGCCAGCACGTCCATAAGGTCACCTATAGGATTAAAGAAAAGGATTAAATGTGTTGGATAACTTTTCCAGCCTCAAATATATATATTTTTTGAGTTTGCACACGAACTTACTCAGTCTTAGATAGCACTGCATTAGAAATGCATCACCCAGCACAGTGTTCAGCAGTCCCATTATACCCTGTGGAAACTCTGTGATTAGGAAGAGCAGCAGCACCGCCAACAGCATTCTGGTGGTGCGATCCGTTTGCTTCTCCTTCTCCAGAGTCTTGCTATTCTTGCGCGGACGCTCCGCGGGCTTGCCATTGATTACAGTCTTGGTGCCATTGCTGGCCACCGGTTTGCTGGTGAGCATCTTGCGTCGCCGCTTCGCCTCCAGCAGGGCCATGATGAGCCTCACCGAGAGTATGGTCAGCGCAATGCAGGGTATCAGTTTGATAAGCACGCTGTAGATAAGAAACGTGGCCGTTTGCAGTGAGGCATTGTGCAGTGCCAGATCGCTGTGATAGAGTCGATAGACGGTTACATTGCGCACCACCACGGAGGCGGGTGGTGCGGTTGGCAATGGCGTTGTGGCCAAACCGCTCACATTCAACAACTGTGTCTCATTTGCCAGTGCACTGCTAGCGGTGGCATTCAGCGCAGCCACCGTCGCTGTCTGCAGCTCGTTGTTGTAATCAATGATATACTGACTCATGGGTATGCTATTAAGGACCTTGCCCTGCGCATCCAGCTGATCCATCCACTCGGTAATCGCCGTGATCAGGTAGAGCGAAGGCGAAACAACCAGCACACAAACCACATAGGCGGTCGTTATGGTTATTATTGTGGTGCGCATGCCGCACCACACTCGATTCTTTTGCGGATAACCCACTGCAATGTACCGCCAGACGGCCAGTGTGACCGTCAGCCATATGGAGATTGTGTGCAGCACCTGGGCAAATATCGAGTGGAACTTGATGAAACAGGCCCAGCCAAAGCTCAGCTTCTGCTCCCTGGGCAGGCTATCCTTCAGTATATAGTCGTGCACCGTATAGGGCATATACTCCAGCATAACCGCCAGATCGGCCACCGCCAGACCCGTGAGTATCGCATTGGTGGGTGAACGCATCTCCCGACGTGTCAGCACGATGATGTTCAGCGTGTTGGCCAGTGTACCCAGTATGCACACCACCAGCGAGACATATCCGTGCATGTCCTTATAACTGCAAATAATGAGAAACAACACATAATATTATTACATTAGGAGTGCCCACAGTGCTATGTTAGGTTATGTTTATGTTATGTCACTGAGAATAATATGTTGTCGCATGTGATAAAACAATGTCGTCTGTTGCAAGTTTTGTGAGAACGAAGGCTCTCTCACTCCAATAGGACCCGCATTCAACTTCACGCAACGGAGAGTTGCTCATTGGAATTTGGTGATATAAAAGGCCTACATGTGCCTCATTCAGCCTCTTTTGCTGATCGGCCCCAGAATAAGTACGCGTCCTCCACGTCGAACAGCTTATCGTAGCTACGTGTGAGGTAAAATCGGTCGTCCAAAGCAAATTGGAAATTGTTTAAGGCATTTAGTGATTCAACCCGCGCTGCTCCGTGCACGAAAATTATAAAATGGATGTTATTCGGGTTTGCACCCACCACCACGACCAAGACGCCGGATATCTAATCTAAGAGCATCCAACTCTTGTGACCGATCCCGGAGAGCGATATTTATCCACCAGCATTCGTTGCAAGACAAGGAATTGATTTCCGCTGGGTGGCCCGTACGATGGTGTTTGCCGATTCGGAGCCTGAAACTTTGGCACACACCCCGCTCTGCGCTTGCCTATTAGATTTGTGCTGATTGGAAAATCCCCCTTTTAGCAGCAGCTACGCCCTTGTTGTGCATGCTTTAGCATAAAGCACAGCCCGCCGAGCTTTTATGCAGCTGACAGTTGCCCTTGTTTCGCCGTCGCGCTCAGAGCCACGCTCGCGCTTGATCGCGATAAATTGTTAGGTTTAAGTGAAAATTAGTGCTAGTGCTTATAATAAATACAAAGGCCTCGCAAAGGTGGTGTAAATTGTGTAGAAATCCAAGTTATGTTACTGCAGCATAAGAGCAATATAAGTTGAGTGAGTGTTCTTGTGAGAGCAAAAGCTCTCGCAGGGCAATGTTAGTAATTTGGACAATGTCTACTTTTAAAACAAATCATTAAAACTAAAGTGCATATAACAAACTAACGTGTGAAAAGGACAATGAAAACATATAATTGAACCTACTTATATTTAAAAACCACCACCAGTTACATCACACATATGTGCAAACAACAAAAACAAACATACAATCATCAACAAGAACAACAACGATGGAAAGCTTTCCACCGCTGGAGATATATATGTAAGTGCATCCCTCGTTTTATATATTCTTCCTTTTCTTTTTCGCTGTAAGCTAAGCTGGCTTGACCTGCGCGTCTAAAAAGCTCTGCACATATGTACATATGTACAGGCATACATTTGTCTGCACGTAAATATGTGATTGCAGCTGGTTGTTGTACCAAATCAAAGCTTTCAACTTTGCCGGGTCAATTCGGCCACTGCTTATGTATTTATCTTATTGCAATTTAATTTTATTGCTTAAAATTTGTGTATTCCTTGATATACAGCCCTAACGTAACTTAAATATTTACTAAATCTAATAATTGCAAATAACCTACAACAACAAAAACAGCCACATTCAAATTATACAAACAAACAAAAGAATTGATGCTCTCGACTCGGCGGTCGCTAAGCATCTGCGACAGAGCCACGAACTTGGCGGACCTGCCGCTTTGGGTCGTGAGAGCGAGTGTAGCGCTGCGGCAAGCCCCCCCGAACAAATAAGAAGCGTGTGGCAATCTGCCGCGTTGAAAATTTTCGGTCAGAAACATTCGTACTGTCTGGCTACTCTATAAGATATTATTCTTAGTGGTTATGTTAATTGATCATGTTATCAGTATATTTCTGTTATTGATTATGTTAAGTGTCTTTGGTATAATTAAAATACAAAAGTTTGGTCACATAATCACAAAATGGCGCAATTGTGAAATAAAATGCAAATGAAAATCGTCACAATGTAAAAAGTGTTGCTTTATAGGAAAAAAGCTAATTAAACATTGCAATTGTTTGTGTGCAGCAATTTAAACAATGCACCTGAAGTGAAACAAAGTTAAGCCACTGTTTAACTCGTCTATGCCCTAAGGAAATACACAATAAAGAGCTCTAAGGGTAATTACATACACATTTATATTCTATCTAATTATTATAATATCCTTGCAGTGGATAATATTATTTGTCACGTAATGTGTAACGCATGGAAAGAGGCGTTGCTGGCTCTACACATTTTATAGATTGTATATCAGAATTCAAGTACATTCTATGCTAAATAGTCTCGCAGCTTTAGAGCTCGTGATCGTGATTAAACTTTACACAGATGTTACTTTTTGCTAGATATGTTGAAACTGGCCGGATCGGATCACTATATCATATAACTGACATAGTAACGATCGGTCGGCAATTGAGTTGATGTGTGTAAGACTTGATTTTTGGCAAAAGTTCTCACCAAACTCACCAAAAAACGTTTCCACTATACAAATTGTCCAAATTTGATGAAAATCGGACAATCATATCTTCTGGCTGACAATCCCTTGAAATTTAAGTTTTTTTTATGATAATCCATCGTGCGAACATAACTTATACACTTCCGCTAAACAATTGTATTCAATACTGATAAAACTGCAAGCGGATTCAAACCGCAAATTCTTGACGAAAGTGAGAACATTTAATATGAATTCACCTCCTACTTATATTTATATGTACCCCTGCTTGTTTCCTACGCTGTTAGAAATAATTAAGTCTCATGTCTGATTAGAATGTTTGTCTGGAGAAAATGTAACCTGTTGGCACTTTGAGCTTCTTCAATTACATGTGGGTCTCATTTTAATAAGGTAAGTCTTCGTTAATGTGCTCTATGCGCCACAAAGTGGCCTGACAAGAGGATATTGTGAGCGTTGCGAGTGGCATGTGGTTGAATAAAAGTTAAGGACGTATGTCTGCTTTAGCAATTAGATGCGAATCTAACACTTGGCCGTTTACTTTGTGTGTCAAAGGACGTGCCAAATTGCCAAAGACGGCACCAAGGTGACGCTTGACGCCGTCACGCCCCGGCCAGACGACCTCAAACCCAGCTTTCTCATTCATTCCGAGCAGCACTCAAGCGCGGCAAATACAAGCAAATTTTAAGGCCAATGTGTCAACAGCAGACGTGGAAAAAGCGGCAAGCCGACAAACAGACAGACGAACAAACAAACAGACAAACATATATGGAATCTGCAGAGAGTCAGTCAAGTGCAACCCTTTCAACTCCTTGGAGTTGCCAGGGCAACGCGACGTATGCTTAATATTAATGGGAAAGTCGCAGCTGAACTTTGACACAGTCACAAAACAAGCAATTAACATGAATAATAATAATGATCCTTTGGCGCAGCCTTTTTATTTTGCATTGTCAAGAATAAACGTTTAATTTTCAAAATGCGTCGCGACGCTTTTTTCACAAATAATAAATTATTGCTTTATGCAGGACCCCCCCCCCCCCCATTAAAAGGAAAGGAAAACAACAAAAATACGCTTTCAATTTTGACGGACAGCTTGTCGCAGCGGCACTTTTTGTAATAGCTTTTAGTTTTGGCGTGGGCCACGAAATTGTGTGCGAAATTGAAGCGGTTTTTGTGTTTGGCATTCGGACAACAGCTGCAGGACATGCCTAGGATACCTTTGCTGCGTGGTCCCCAAACCATTTTGTCTGCAGCTAAACAACTTTTTTTGGGCAATTTTACAGCACCATTCATCAAATACATTTGGGCGGCGCAAATGTTTTCAGGCAATGCGTACCTAGAGACCTAGAGTCCTACAGCACTAGATCCTTCTACATGGTTCGTCCAACGCAATGCCTTGCTTAGGTCTTTGTTTATTGTCCTTGATGTTGATGAATGGCGCTGGCGACGCTTGCATTGAATTCTTTTGTTCATTTGCCAAGTTCGAGACTTCAAGAGATAGCTTAGCTGGTGAGAAAGGTATGTTAAAGGACTCACATATGTTGCAACTAAAGCTCTTATGGGCTTAGTGAGACACTTGGGCATAGTTACAACTTTTCGGTTGCCGGCCAGCCAATTTGCTTTGCATAAATGAAATTGTGTGTTGTTACACAAATCTTAAAGCTTATGGCCCCATCTAGGCCAGATGGGCATATTTTCCATTTTTACTCCCTGTACCCATAAAATGGGTAAAAAGGGGGTACTAAATCTGTGCAAATGTATGTAACAGGCAGAAGGAGACATCTCCGACCCTATAAAGTATATATATTCTTGATCAGTATCAGAAGAGATTTCGATTAAGCCATGTCCGTCTGTCTGTCCGTCTGTCCGTCCGTATGTATGAACGCAAGGATCTCAGCAACTATAAGAGCTAGAGACACCAAATTTGGAATGGAATGGTTCGTGTATAGCGGGAGCAGGTCAAGTTTATTTTAGATTTGAGATATCTCGCCCGTTTCCCCGCAATTCAATAAAAACGTTTTTTAACAACATCTTTAAAGATATAGCTTTGGAACTTGGCATGTGCAATACTTTAGTCACTCCTAATCTACTGTCCAAATTTCAAGTCGTTCGGATAATAAACACGGAAGTTATTAACGAAAGAAGATTCAGTGCTTCAGCGCACGGGGAAGAAGAAGCACAGCCACAACTTAAAATGACTCGCTTGCGCTGCGCTCGAGCTGTCGCTCGTGTGTGTGCGTCTTTTGTGTATGTGTGTTTGTATGTGCAAGTGTACGTAGATGCGATTGGAAATTTTTGACCTGGGTACAGGGAGTTTTGTAGTCGGGTTTACTCGACTATAGCATTCTTACTTGTTGTTTGCTGCCAAATGGAAGAAAGCCTGCTGAGGCGCATAAATATTCACTTCATTCTCACCACATCAACTGGGGAGTAGTTGCTAGTTGTTAATACAAAATCACAAAATGTTGACCAAACTAAAATGGACTACAAAATGTGTAACATTTTTAATTATTTAATAACGAACCACATTTTTGACCTTATTAACTTTGATAAAGTTGCCCGTTCTGATATTACACTAATCGAAATTTATTCTGAGAAGCAAACATTTTTCGCAAATTTTATTTGCTCAGTTATGTACTTGAGGGTTTAAAAATATAAAATATATATAGAATGAGTCAAATGATTTTTCTAACATTTTAATTGTAATAAAGCACATTTTTGACCTTATTAACTTGGATAAAGTTGAGCGATTTGGGCTTACACTAATTGAAATTTATTCTGAGAAGCAAACATTTTTACAAATTTTGTTTACTGAGTTAGGTACTTCTAGGTGTATAAATATACGAAATGAGTTAAATGATTTCAAACAATTTAATTGCAATTTTATAAAGAGTTTAAAACAAAATATATATTAAGCAAAAAGGTTACAAATTTTATTTTCAGAGTTGGGTAATTGTGAACTTATATAAATACAAAATGAAATAATAGAGTTCGTAACTATTTATAGTAAAACAATAAAATATTTTTAGAATACAAGCTGCAGAGCAGTTGCCAGCTGAAGGTCAAGTAAATTAAAATGTAATGCTCTAAAATCCAAAAAGTTTACACTGAAGTTAAAACTACACAAAATATGGTAAAAAACTAGTTTTTATATAGTGGAAATATTTACATTAAACTATTGTAATGGAAATACTTTCACAAGTGTTCAACTGTTATATCAATTTGAGAGTTGTTTATTTCAGTCTAAATATTCAGAAAGTATTGTAGAAACAAAGTACATATATTATTTTCTCTGTTAGTTGAAAGCTTGAAATAAACTTAAAGAGACAAATCATTTTGTAAAATATTTTAATTACAACAAAATAAATAAAATACTTTTACAAATGTTCAGTCAAGGCATTTTGAATGTGTAACTCAGTAAGATGCCGCACATTTTACGAGAAATGTGCCAGAGGCCGTAATGTGTATATAAATGTTGTTTCCTCAAGCAGAAATACTTATATACAAAATGTTTTTTAATATACAATTGTTTTGTAAAAAGTTGTAATTATTACAATGCATGTGAATACTTTGTGTAACGCATTTTTTAATGTATATCTCCGCGTCTTTCAAGAAATTTATATATGCAGCTGTCAGCAGACGTAGTAAAATGTAAGATATGAATGCAATAAACATGTTAGCTCAAGTGAGAGCAGGATAATGAGCAGGAGCAGGAGCAGTAGCAGGAGCAGCAGCAGCAGCCCTTGGTTTCCTTTTAACATGGTTAAAGTGCCAACTTTAAAGATGCTTGTGGCTTAAAGACTTGCGCTTGAGTGCCGCTCATATTTAACTTGTGCTAAGTATAATTTGTAAAACAACAGGAACACACTAAAGCACACACATTAAAGTGTGCTCGAAGCCAAAAACCAAAATGAAAGCATCGAAAAGTGCAGCTTCCTTTGGCTTAAACTTTCACCCACAGAACTGGGTAGTAAAAAGCAAGCTCTTCTTGCTGCAAACTAAACAAAAGGCCATAAAATGTTTGCCAGCCGTAGTAAGTAGGCAAATGCTGCAGGCTTAGAGTCCTTGTTGGTGTTGCTGCAAACTGTTTGCCATGTACACGCAATATCAGCACACTGGTTTTTATTACCAAGTTTCGTTCATATGGTAAACACCAGGTCCTGTAAAATCCAAATGGTTATCCAATATTCCATGGCCACAGCCAAAGTCGCAACATATACTGGTAAAAACAAGTTCTAACAATATAAATTCAACTAACAAAGCTATAAAAAATAATATTGTACTTGCTACTTGTATGGTAACAATAGCAGACAGCTTTATTTTAGTAACTAGTTGGTTAAATTACTATAAAATATTACCTATAATAGTATAATAATAGAAAATATAATAAAATATTACCTAAACCTTTTTTATTAAATAGCTTCATTTTAAACCGATTGTTCTTATGATTTATTGATCAGATTTTAATCAAATTTATACAAAATGAATGGTATAAACTATAATTAAAGTCGCAATTGAAGAGATCCTATAAAACTCATCAATTTTGAAATCATGTTGAAAATGCATAGATTATCCTTAAGGGAATACATTAGTCTATTTTCCGCTTTCTCAAAGCTACTATAGGTGCTTGATTTTGATACCCTAGCAGGGTATTATATTTTGTCTCGAAATGTGTAATGAACCGAAGGATACATTTGCGACCCAACAAAGTATATATATTCTGAATCAGCATGAATAGCCGAGTCGATATAGCGATGTCCGTCTGTTTCTATGCGAACTAGTCTCTCAGTTTTAAGGCTATCGTAATGAAACTTGGCACAGACCCTTCTTTTTGCTGCAGGCAGTACATATGTCAGAACCGGCCGGATCGGACCACTAAAACATATAGCTGCCATAGGAATGATCGAACGACAAATATGTTTTTATATGAAAAACTTTTTTGCTTATAAATGTATCCTTACCAAACTTTCCCAAGCCGAGTCTCTAGACAGTTTGTACAATCTAGCCAAATTTGATCAAAATCGGGATACTATATGACTATATCAAACTTTTGGTTTATACAAATATTTCATCCAAACTTAGTGAGAGTCTTATAATACTTCAAATAGTTTCCTATAATTTGATCAAAATCGGAACACGGGAGCAATCAGACAAAAAATCAATCAATCAATCAATCAATCAATCAGTATAAAAAACATTGCTTTGGGGTATACAGCTTCGGCACCCGAAGATAGCCGCTCCTTCTTGTTTTGATTAAAAAAAAACAAAGCAATCATTATTTACGGTACCTGGAAGAAGTTGGTTGAAATCTTGGTATAAACTTTGTCATATAAAATTCATTTTCCAACTGATTGTTAACATATAATATTCCGGGTCGTTTTAAATTTAATATAAATTTAATTTAATTGACAAGTTTTCTATAATGCGTTACACATTTCGTGAGAAAATTGTAATTCCCTCTGCTGTATATAGTCATAATACAATTTGTCTAAGACAAATCATTGTTTAAATCATACATCATAAAATCATAAATCATTCAATTTGTCTAGTACAATATCTAACTGCACTGTTTGATTTGAAATTACCGTAGAAAGCTGAATTTAATTTAACATTTACGGAAATCAATTCACACTTTTTCTTATCCGGCTGAAATCAAGAACATTTTCAATTTAAGTTTTGTACATTTGCCAAAATCAATTTGAAGAGTTGATTTTCTTGCATTTTACGAGCACTTGGCATGCAAAAGCGATAAATATTTATTGTTTTAGAGATATATATCGAAATATATATATATTTGATTTATGCAGCAGTTGTCATAAAACTGCTTTAACAACCAATTGGCCTTGGAGCACAGCTGGCTTAATTCCGCGGACGTGAATTACCTTAAGGGTCAAATAAAAATGGAAGATATATAAAAAATCTGGCGCATAATAAGTATATTAATCGATTTTTGATGGCATATAAAAGCAGAGCCAGGATATATACTTAAATATCCGGCAGACTGTTGTTAGCTGTTATTGTTGTTTGTTGGTTGTTGTTGTTGTTTGTTGCTATTGTTGTTGGTCGTCTGCCCGTGGGGAGCAGCCAGCAACGCTGACAATGACATTGACATTGTGCAACTTACCTCGTATGAAAATTATCCATGCCGCTGCCGCAGTAAAGCGGCGTTGTATCATTGTTGCCGCTGGCCATTGTTGTTGTTGTTAATATTGTTGTTGTGTGTATTGCTGTTGCTGCTGCCGTCACTCTATTGTTGTTGCTGCAGGAGAGTCAACGCGACCGCGAGACTCCGCCAAGGCCAGCAGGGGCGGCACATGCATAGAATGCGCCTGCCCGCCGGCGCATTAATAATTCAATATTTTGAGAAGTATATACCCTATATATCCCGTATCCTATATATATATATGTACTTCGAAAAGTGCTGCAAATAGAATAAAAGATGGCAGTGAGTGTAAGTGATAGCGTTTAACATGGCGTATAATTAACGAGGGCTGCAAATTGTTGAGCATGCAACGCGTGTGCCGCTTTTGTTTGCCTCTGCTGCCACGCCCCCTGCCCGCCCCCTTTGGCAGCTAGTTAAATATTTCATCAAGGCGCCCTTTTGCCGCAGCCACGTAGTCCTTGTTAGTGCTTAATCGGCTTAGGGGCTGGATTAAGCAGGGGAAAAGGCTACGAAAAATTTCATTTAGTTCATGCCGCGTGCTGCAACTTAATTAGAACTGTTGCAAGCCGCATTTGTTGGACAGCTCATCATAAAGAAGCCGCAGCAGCTGCAGCTGCCACACATTTGTAATATTTAGTTACATATATTGCGCAGATCCTGTATATCCTGGCACTAAATTAGATTTGTGTGCGGCGCACGCAGATAAATGCATTGCTTGGCAAAATGCTATCCATCTCGCCGTATCCTGTACCTATATATCCTGTTTCTCATGTCTCCCTTTCACTCTCTCTCTGCCTCCTGTTAACGTGGTCTATTTGTTATCTGTCATGTGTTTTGCTTGCGTCCAGCCGCAACAGCTGCAACAGCTGCAACAATTTTAGCTGCCAGGGATTTTAATTGCATTTGTTAGACAGCTGCACTTGGCTGCCCACTTTTGGGTGGCAAGGCCGCCCCCACCCCCTGGCCAATAGCTCAGTTAGGGCAACTACAATTAACACGTGCCACGGGACACAAAACCACAGCGGCAACAACACTCTTTAAATATGCAACGCAGCCAAAATTTTAGCTAGCTGGCAATATGATTGCTAACTGCTCTAAATCAAAACAAGTACGAATGCTATATTCGAGTATACCCGACTACTAAACTCCCTGTAGCCAGGTCCAAAATTTCCGATCGCATCTACGTACACTTACACATACACACACACATACACAAGAGACGCACTCACACGAGCACAGCTCAAACGCAGCGCGCTGCAGCGCAAGCGAGACATTTTAAGTTGTGGCTGTGCTTCTTCTTCCCCCGCGCTGAAGCACTGAATCTTCTTTCGTGAATAACTTCCGTGTTTATTATCCGATCGTCTTGAAATTTGGACAGTCGATTAAGATTGACCAAAGTATTATACATACCAAATCCCAAATCTATATCTTGAAAATGGTTACTGTAAAACGGTTTTTATCGAAAAGCGGGGGAACGGGGGGAGATAACTCAAATCTAAAATGAACCTGAGCTGCTCCCGCTATACACGAACCTACATTTCAAATTTGGTGTCTTAAGCTACATACGGACATTCAGACGGACAGACGGACGGACATGGCCAAATCGAAATCTCTTTTGACACTGATCAAGAATATATATACTTTATAGGGTCGGAGATGTCTCCTTCTGCCTGTTACATACTTTTGCACAAATCCAATACCCCTTTTTAGCCATTTTATGGGTACAGGGGGTAAATATTCGATATATGCAAATGATTTAAATCATTGCATAAAACCAGTTGATTCTCGAAATTATTTATTGCCAAAGAGTCAATTTAATTTTGTTGGCCTATGTAAATTTGGCGTGCTGTTTTCAAAATTGCAATAAATACTGTAGTTTAAAAAATAGTTAAATTTACTTAAATTTTAGTCTCTTATAGCACTTGTGTGATATATATATATTTATATATACTTTTGACAAACTTCTGGAGTAGTTTTCTTGAAGATATTTATATTTTTGCTTGTGTATAACTTTGGTTTAGTTGTTCAACTTATAAGAGCTTCAAAAATGGTTTACCATTCTGCGAAGACTTTTTGAAATTTGTTTGGATATATTATACGTATTTTAATTAAAATGTTAAGTGAATAATCTTTTTAATTAAAACAAGTCAACATAAACAAAACAAACTTGAGCTCGTCTACAAGTTAAAGTGGAGTGTAAAGTTATAAACTTTAGTTACATTTTGTTACATTATCAATTTTCTTTAATGCGCAATTATTTATGTACTGGCTAAATGTTTGTTTGAATTCATTAATGAACTGTATTCATTTATTGTGCTTTTATGGCATTTGGCAATTAAAATTCCATACACAAATTTATAGCTATGCAAACATACTCAGGCATTAATAACATGATTCTTATAGTAATTCCATAATTTTATGAGCGCTTATTAATTTGGTTTTAATTACAAGCACAAATATATATACAGGTATAATACATATACAAAATTATAGCACACGTCCTCAATAGTTACAATGGTAACAGTGTGTGTGCTTGTGTGTGTAATTGAACGACAAATGAAATGATTAATGAAGGGCGACAGCCGGCGCCTCTGCTGGCGCACAAATGTATGCTACAGTTTTGCCACAATGGAAAGCATCAAATGCATGGCATTTGTATTGAGTATTACACACAATACATATGCAAACAGGCCAACGTATTGGTCATCAAGTGGCAAACAAAGGATGCAAGAGCTTAATTTACTGCATGAAAAGCGGCTTTAATAACAAAAATTGAAAACACATTTTCATTTGGACACACACCCACACAGTAATACCAACTATCACACACATGTAAATCAGGAATGGACAACGCAACTGATTTCCCTTCAAGTAGCTGGATGAATGCCAATGCCAGAAACTGCTACCCAAGCCAAAAATGGCCAAATGAGCCATTGCCAATGCCAATGCCAATGCGAATGCCAATGTGAATGCGAATGCTGTTCCCTGCTGTCTCCCTGCTGCTTGGTTTCCCGCTGAACTGTATCAAATTATTGTTCTGAGTAAGTTCCATGGAATTAAGTGAACGAACAAACCATCTTTCAACTACTTTGTTCGCTTGAATCCCTGGTGATTCATGATGCTCCTTAGAGTCCCATTGTCGTTTATAAGCGAATTCCTTGTGCTTCTGCTTTCAACAACTTATAGTCAATATTTAAATATATAAAACTCTTTAACCTGACTGAATGATGGCGACTTTTGAGCTGCCCAAACGGTAGAAGCTAGAAGCTTTCAATTGTTACAGTACCTTCCTATTATACCGGAAGTGGGAACCCAAGAAATGTTTAAATATATATGCGGAAATATGAGAAAAGTGAATTAAGTACAGTCTTGTCCCCACTCTTCCGCTATTCTCTGGATTTAGTATTAGTATTATTCCTCCTACTTCATCAAAAGTATTTTAAAGAACTCCTTACCGTTTTTGGAAAATCTACGCCCACCTGTGGCGACGGGTTTGTTTGGCTTGTTGCTTTTACTCCTTTGAGTTCTATTCATGCTTATTTGGTCAAATGCTAGTTCTTTTCTTAAAAGAAATATTGAACCACTCAGCTTTCTCTTTCAATTGAACTGAAACTTACAACTCCAGTGTCGAGTTGCTGCTGCATGCACAGTGCATGCCACAAATCGCAGCATTTCATTTATGCAAGTTTGCAGACAAGTCCGGAGCGGAGCATAGCCGAACGGAATCAAGTGCAACCATTCGCCGTTGCTTTGTGTCAGCCGTGAACAAAGAAAAATGGCCAAGTCAAATTGAAAGACCGAGTGCCCTCTGAGCCGGCCTGTCCGTGCGGTCCAGGCAGCCCGGTCTGCCCTGTCAGTGTCCTGGCATTACCCCGCCACCGACATCAACATCGACATCGACATCGACATCAACATCGACATTGACATTTGATTTATGCATTCAGACAAACATCACGTGGGCTGGCTTTAAGCATCATCATGATTCGCAGCATTATTAAGCAGCATTTTCAGCTGGCTGGCATAAGGCTGTTCAATTAATATGCACTTCATGATATTGATTACATTTATTGATTTGATTTCGTGCACACTTCCATTTGATAGCTATTTACATTTGATTTATATTTGTGTAAACAACAAGTTGAGTTTGTTTTGGCACTTTTGTTTACCCGCTCGCTGCCATTGGCATTATTTTAAATTGTTTTTTAAATGGCCGGCAAACAAGCCGGGTAACAACTACAGAGGGTGGCATTCAAAAAACAGATGGAAATGCTGAAAATTCGATTGATTTCAAGATTGGCATTGGTGTGAAAAGGAGCAAAGTGTCGCTGGAGTTTCACTTTGTTGCTGTTCGTTAGCATAATCAGTTGAAGCTACGCGTATTGAGAGCTCAATATAATTTTATGCACATGAAATTTATAAAATTGATGGTATTTCTTAGGCCTATTTTCCCATGTTCACGGCACATCAAATTTATAAAATACACTCGTATTTGCTAAGCACGTTTTCTCACGTTCATCTTTGTTTATTTTTGGCTTACAAATAAATTGGGTTTCGCTTTTCTCATACCAGCTTATCGACAAAGTGGCAGTGTGGCATTAAAACAGATCAGACTCTTCGAAACATTGTTTGGTGCAGCAGATTCAATTAACTTAAGCATGAGAAAACAAAACAGGTTCAAGCACAAGTTATATATTTAATTTATTTAAGTTAAAACTTTGAGTTAACATTTTAATAGCAATCAATCACAATTTAAAGTTCATTTTAATATGGAATTTTGTTATTAGATTCTAATGTAATTTCTTGTAGACTATAAAACATTATCTAAGTAATTTATAAAATATGTACAACTAGTTTAAGCTGCCAAAAAGGTAGTAGAGCACAAGTTTAATAAATAAACATTATCTAAGTAATTTAAAAAATTTGTATAAATAGTTTGAGCTGCTAAGAAGGGAGTAGTGCATAAGTTAAATAAATATGCAACATTTTAACAAAAAAAATCTATGTAATAAATTATATATTTTAATTCAAGTCTTCGTTTGCCTTCGCAAATAAATAAATGAAAATTAAATGAAAATGCTACCTCGTTTAGTATGCTTAACAAAGGCATTCTTGGCTGTGAAGCCTGCAAATTATGCCACATCTTTGCCCAGACAAAAAATGATGAAAATGCTGCCTTGTTGCATAGTGTAAGCTATATTAAAATAGTTAAGTTGCCTTGCTGTTAAACAGTCTGCAATTAACTTACATTATCATGCACCCTCACGCAGCATCGTCAAGAGCCAAGAGTTTTTCATTAGCCATGCAACAGCAACAGCAACAACAAGGACAACAACAAACAGTCTAGCAACTGTCGCCCTCTTGAGCGCGCCCCTCACAAGTGATGTCGCGACTCGCGAGTCAACAGCAACAATGGTAACTATGATAATATCTGTTGCCCACGACCCCAAGGGCAACACAACACATTAGGGTCGCGGAGGGGTGGCGGGCCTGGCAGGTTGGCAGCTGTGCAACACTTAAAGTGGCATACATAATGCATGTGCGACTCGGGCCCCAAATGCAACTTTAATTGTTTGAATCTTCACTTTTGGCCCGAACGCAGCTGCCAGCGGCTTAACGCTTTGTATTTTGCCATGTTATGGCTTTCATAAAAATCGTCAAGTCATGGCCACAACATAGCACAATTTGTGAGCTTGTTGATACGTTGATGTTGATGCCACTTAAGCACACACAGCCACAGCCACGTCCAATGTTGCAGCACGTTTCCTGGCTATTGGACATGACTTATAAGTGTATAATGTACAAACACACATATACAAATGTACAATAACAAATACAAATACAAATACAAATACAAATACACACACAAATACATTTACTTTCTGCAAATATTTTGCGAGTCCTGCCAGGCTGTCAGCTAATATCCTGACAAATTTCCGCTCGCTGTCCTCTGCACAATCATGATGACAGTCTACGCTCTACTCCTTTGTATGGCTTGTCATGCTTAGATGAACACAAAATATTATTAATATCTCAGTTGGCTCTTTTGAGAATTAAACAAAAAAGCAGTTAAGGACGACTTTCTGTGCGGTGCCAAAGCTTGAATACCCTTCCTAAAATATTATTCAGTAATTTAATCTTAGCTAAATCAGTCCAACTTGGCCTTAAGTTATACGAGTTATATTCTTTTTAAGTAAACATTTTTTGAAATTATTTATTCAATTTAATGGCTTAAAAGCCATTCTATACTTATATTATTTTTCCTAAATTTTCAACTGACATAACTTTGTCGAAACTGAACTGCAGTTTCTATACGAAATGTGTTTTTCATCATGATTTGTATTCTAAATAAGCTTTCATATTTTGAAATAAAAATGTTGGTTTTTTTTTCGAAAATTGACAAGGGTCCCCCCTTACACATTTTCAAAACTAAAATTGAATTAATTTTTAATAAACTTTAATCTTGATTTAAAACTAGCTCTGAGGAAGTTAATTGTTTTTTGATCATGTTTTGCACTCTAAATTGACTTGGTATATCAATTTTAATCATATTTTGATAAAAAATGTTCTTTTTTTTTCAACTGTTTTAAATACAGAAATGTAATTTTTAATCGATTGCGAACATCAAAGTTAGTATAAGACGCTCTTTCAAAATTGCAACCAATATGCAGGCTAAAAAGTCATAAAATGTAAAAGATTTCAACTTGTAAATTTCGAAAATCATAGAAAATACTCTTTCTAGACTTTCCCTAACTTTGTTAAAACAATCTCGATGAGCTCTAGATTGACTCTACAATTCAATTTTATTTATTTCTAAAATATAATTGGTTTTCATAACATTTCATGGTAAAATACCAATATCCTAGACTTTCAACTTCCATAACTTTGTTAAAACTATCTCGATCTGGTTATAGTTTGAGCTTAGGTTGGTTTTACAATTCAATTTTAATTATTTCTAAAATTGGTTTGTTTTGTTTTGTTTTTTCTAACATTTCATGGCAGAATACTCATATCCTTTGGTAGGGTAGAAAAAACGATTTGTTGGCTTAATTAGCAGCTTGCGGGGCTTTATTTGGAGCCGTTTTATGTTGCCAGTCATGCTGAATTGCATTGTTTGTCAAATTAATGAGAGTCTGTAAAAGGAAAGTTATGTACATTACTTTATTTTCATTAAATTTTGAAATCATAGGTGTTACAGCCGTTTTTTGAAGGCGAGACCTTGCAATTGTCGCTGCCAATAAATTAAATGTCACTCGGTTTTTGTTGTTCTTATCGTTGCTTGGTAAATTGCTTTTGACTGCAAAAACCAGTCTGAATTTCTTTAGAAATCTGGCAAAAAAAAGGGAATTATTTTTAAGCAATGCAAATTAATATTGTGTGGGCGTTTGCTGTTGTGTTACATATTCCTTCGACTGTTTTTGCTCCTGTCACGCATACGTCATGTTGTCTGCGCAAATGCGGGCAGACAGTTGACTGAAAAAAGGTACTTCTTTGGCATTTTTCGTATCATATAAATATATGGCTTGAAGCTGGAAAATTCGTGCAGTTGTACTTGGATTTCCAAGTAAGAGCTTCAGCAAAATAAATGGAACATTTTACATGACATTGCAATCTGATGTTCTGTCTGCAGCAGCAGCATTTGACACTGATAAGATGCCTGTTTAAAATAAAGAATGATTGGCCAAGAATTCCTTAAAGTGTACTCGAAGTACTCGTATTAAATTGAAATTGATTCAAACTAAGCAGCTGGCAAACAGGAAAAGAGCAGCTCTTGGTAGCTTCAGTTCTAATTGGTTAGAGGAAGACACACTGCAACACATAAGGATAGGGCAGGACATCATTCCTTGACTACAGTGACTACAAACAACAATGCGAAGAAGTTCGATGAGGATACTCACTGAACTCCTGGCAGTTCACTCTGGTCAAACTGGGTATAATAAGCAGTCGTTTTGAGTTTGAGTTTGAGCAGATTGCAAGCTAAGCTTCTTAGGTAGCCTTTCCTAGAGACAAAGGACCTCTGGGTGCTCAACCAAATGAAAATGCTTGCATTTGATCATTAAAACGAGTTGATTGATGGCTCAGAAGGGAGAGGGTGCACTAGTACCATTAATAAGTAGACAGTGACATCAAGTAAGCTAAGAGAGTGTGCTTTATTATGTTTGCATTTCATGAACAGCTATGCAAGTTTGTGTTATCATATAGTATATATGTAGTCAGTCCATGCCAGGTTTACACAAACTATCAGCTATTGACTGACTGGCATAATAATCAAAATAATTGTGGAGGTTGCCACAGTTTGTTACTGTGCAAAGTGCAACAACAGCAATACTTGATTTATCAATGCAATTACACATGAGCTGCTATTATTTACCAAGCTTATCAGTGCATTGTGTGTGCAGTTGAACAGAAGGAGCATTGAATTTGGTTGCATTTCTCAACCAAATGCAGGCGGCAGATGATACAGACGCAACACACACAGCCAGATATGGGGCAGCTGGTATATGGGGGCGGGGCGTATCCTTTTAGCAAGCATTTGAGTAAATTGAAACGTGCTGAGCTGGCCAAAAAGCCTGTTAACTGGCTGCCAGCTGGCCAACTGAATAGCTGCAATTTGCAACAGCAGCTGCTTCAAGCAAAACTTTCACATAGGTTGAACGTGTAAATGGCTTGGCTAAGTGAATGTCAGCCAGTTCATGTGGAAGGAGCAGGTCCTATAATTTGGGTTGCACTTTGTCAAGCCAGAAGTTAAACAACTCTGCTGTTAATTGTGCCTGAAAGTGAACGCATTTTACAAAACTTTCGTCCCAAATTGACGGCAATTTCTAAGTTAGCTGCCAATAGACACCAGTCCAATTAGTACAACTTTAATACAGCAATTCCAACCCAAAATATTTGTGTTAGTAATTGATTCTGCATTTGTTATGATTATCTACAATTCACACGCCTATTAAATAAATAGGCAGCCTATAATCTTGTGGCAATAAGTAATCAATTGATTTGCACCTCAACTTGATTTTCACACGCCTTAAGTGCCACCCAAGGACCTCCTCTGAGCACATAATAGCCAAATGTCAGCTACTGCCATAGAAAAGTCGACCGCTCATTACAATGGGGTGCATGTCAAGTTCTTGGCCAGGCTGACAACTTTCCCACTCCGCCCATTTGTTCTGTTGGCCAAGTTGTGGCGCCTTTCAATGTTCCTGGCCGGGGCGGGGCGTGGTCAAATGAGCAAGGAGTCTATCATTAAATCGAAGCACTGGCGCACGACAGTCTTAAGGACCTCATTGAAAGCTACACACAAGGTCAGGAGTGTGAAAATAAAAATTATGTAAATGGCCATTGAGCAAGCTTAAGTTTTTGAAATTTAAGCTAATTCAATCTAGAAAAGCAAAGGTAACAAATTTTCAATTTTCCCAAGTACAAAAAGTAGCAGAATTTATTTTAAAAAAATCATATAATTGCGCATTCATTTCAGAAAGTTTGACAGACTTGACACACTTTTTGAAGCACACAAAAATGCTTAAGCAAAAAGAAACTTAAAGAGTTGACTTTAAATACTTTAAGCTTGGGATATTTCCCATTTTAGTTTAACTAAAACTAGTTTTTATTATATTTAGGCACATTCAAGTGTAAGTCTATCAACTAGCAGCAAGAATTTGCTTATTTAATGAAATGAAATGCTTTCGAATGTTTTACTGAGCTGCGGTAACCAAAGCTAAACATTTTATATGTTCATCACATTACCTTCTTTGCATTTGCCAAGGAAATGCGTTTTCTAATGGCTTGACTGCAAAGCTTTCCCGTCCAAACAATGAAAATTGCGGGAGCGCAAAAGTGTAGCACTGAAGGGAAATTCCATGATAGCAGAAACGGAAATGACACTTTACGCAGCATAAATATTTGTGTGTAATGACAAGAAAGAACCTTGAACACAGAATGCTCTGTCTGCATTTTCTGAATCAACACAAAATAAGATTCAAAACAAATGTGTTGCCGTCGAATGCTCACAATGCCATATATTGTTTTCTTTTGCTTATTTGTGGTTGCGCTAGTGAACGTCGCAAAAATATATGTAGCCAAATCTTTGAAGGAATCTATCAGTAGTCCTTGTACCAAATTTGATGACACTAGCTTGAATGGTGTGGAAGATATTAAGGGTGATTTTTTAGCTATTATCTTTTTGGCAACACTGGTTTAAACAGCTCACGCACGTTTCGTGTTTTATTTCACTGTCAAACATCTTCAGTTTGGTCTATAATTTAACCATGAATCGTCTTACAAACGATCAACGCTTGCAAATTATTGAATTTTATTATCAAAATGCGTGCTCTGTTAAGAAAGTTCATCGTTTTTTTGAAAAACTTTCCTATAGCTCTTAAAAATCACCTTTTAGTATTTGCTAATTTATGATTTGGGGTGTAGTCGTGGAGGGAGAGCTTGGCACCCTTTAATCTAAGGTTAAATACTAAAAATTAACTGCTCTAGCTTCAAGGATACATCGGCTAAACATTGAAATCTTAAACTTGAATTGATTGTTTCATCTAAAACATGCCTGTATATATTTAGTTTTCAATTCTGATCAGTACACAGTTGGTGATGAATTTTGTATACCCTCCGTTAGAGTATAAAAATGTAAGCTGAAGAAAATTGCGTGCAGCTTGCACTGCACATTTAAAACAAATCCACGGAGGCGAGAAGGCGGATGGAGGGGCGTGTCTGAGCTGTGGAGCTCAGTGCCAACATTCAATGGATAATAATTCAAATGGAATCCTTGTCGAGCGCCTTAGGCGTCACACAACTAAGCTGAACATTCCTTGATTTCTTCGTCTATCCAATAAAAATGCCTGGCAGGACATTCTGTTGTGATTTTCAGGCGGCAAAGGCACAATATATTGAGGCACTGACTTGAGCTAAGATGGCTCTGCTTGGGGTGCTGGAATTATCATTATCATTATTATCAGCTTTGCTCACAGTTGTTGTTCGTCGCTTTCAGCGTTAAAGTAAACGACATTAATGGAAACATCAAAGTAATTTGATTGCATATTGCCCCAATGGATATGAATGAGTCGAGCAACTGGTGACAGGCCACAGAATGAAGGCATTTGCTACGACGAATGCAAAAATATACATAGAAATGTGTACATATATCTATAGCAGTCAGGACATGAGCAGCTCACATAAGTAGCAGCCAGTCAGGATACCAGCGGCTCCTGCTGCTTGCCACTGATATGCTTTGGCATCCTGCTGTGTCGCCTGTGCTTATGCCCATTCCCATTCCCATTCCCATTCCCATTCCCATTTCCCATTTCGTTGGTCTCTGTGGCATATATAATTTTGTGTGTGTTGTCCTCTCCTCGGTGCTGTGTTAATTTCATTTGCGCACAAAAATAGACACAGACACAAATGGTATGGAAATGGGGATTGTGCCTGGATATAATATTTGCAGTCAGCAAACAAAATTATGCAGTCACACCCAGTTCTCATGTCCTGCCAACTGAGAGCTAAGCCAATGAAGTAAAGGACAGTCTTAGTTTAACAATTGACCATGCTCTGAAGACTGTTTCTGGTTTGGATTGCTTATGAGAGCATAAGTTAATTTGATTTCAATTTAAGATATGCCTAATTATTTATAAGCATGCAAACGTTTGCTTAAAATATCATAAATTTATGTGAATTAAAAGCAATAATTAATTATACATTAACCACAAATGCCTCATAAAGCATAAATGTCAAAAGTACTCTCTGGGCATAGTATAAACAACACATTTGTTAAATAGCATAAACAACAACACACTTGAGACACAAACACACACACACACACACACATACACATCTTTCTACTATATACATATTCCACCTACAGATTATTAAGTATTTATTTATGAGTGTACTCAGAAAAATAAATGCCATAAGATTCAGAAAATCTGCCTTTTTAAAAGGCCGAAATAATTTATAATTTATAATACAACAGAATAATTTATAATTATAAGAAAATATATTTCTTTCACAAATAAGAATAAAAAAAATTGTAGTAAGTTAGCAAAAATCAAATTTAAATTCAAATAAATATTTTTGTCTCTAAAAAAAATAGGACTAGCTGCGTTTGGCTAAAAAAATATATATTACGATTTAATTTTTTGTTTTTGGCATCTATTTTTCTGAGTATACTCTTAATTATTAACATAAATTTACTAAAATTTATGAGCGCTATGCATAAATCAAAAGCAGTTTTGATAACTTAAATAAGGCCGCAAAACAATTTAAAATTACATTTTTGAGTATTTATACATAAATATTTGATTTACATTTAAATAGTTTGCATATATTTAAGGCATCCTGTCAATTTGTGGCCACACATGTCGTCAGTTTCTGCACCGTTTGTTGTCCCTTTTCACCTGTTTATGCTAATTTTTGTGTAGCAGCAATAAATTGTTTTAGGTCTCCCAAAAATGAATTTGCCGAGCCCAGCATTTTGTTTGTTGTGCTTTAAAGGCCGCTGGTAACTGTTGCCATTTTGGTTTTTGTTATCCTTGCTGTTGATGTTGGCATGTTTGGTATTTGCTGGAGGTTGTGCCAAATTGAGTTGCAGCCAATTGAACCCTGGGGTTAGCCTGATTGATTGTGCAATGGAAATCGAGTTCATTTAGCTGCTCATAGTCCAGGCCAAATGAAGTTCAATCGATTTTGTCCTGTACAAGTAACTTAGGTATTTAAATAGTTACTTTAAGGCTCATTAGCTGCTTCTTAAAAGCATTTAAATTTAAGAAAATTTGCTAGGGGGCTCAGACTTGGCTTTTAACGCTCTGTCGGGCAATTTACACCTAGCTGCTGAATTTTGAAACCATCAACGCAGCATTTAAACGCGAATTATCAGCACGTTTCAATGTTTTGGGGCCAAAGGAATATGAACTGAGCCTACGTAAAATATGCGTAGAATTTAAGCAAGAAGGCAAATAAAACGCATACGCCGCGTGGGTCCCATAGGCTGTCAAAGATGAATAATGGTAGGGCAGACCGCCAGCAGCTATCCCCCTTTCGCCCCTTTTCCACGAAGAGCAATTTTAAATGGCAGCTGTAAAAAATTAAAAAGCCCCCAGCTGCCTGGGGCGTAAACAGCCAAGTTAGCTGGAAAAACTCTGAGCAGCCTTCGGATTTGACTGAATGCCATCAAGGTCAAGTACGGGGGCGTCTTTGTGTGTGTGTTGGTGTGTGTGTGTGTGTGTGTGTGTGTGCTGGGCAATGCCTTAGAATGTTAATTTTGCATGAGGTGAAAGCTGAGGGGACCGAGCGCTGACCACTTGACAATTTTCAACGTCTAAGTGAAACAGTCGTTGCCAAACAAATATTTTATGCATCTACGTGTTGGCCATATCTAATTTATTATGCATCCCTTGGCCCAGCCCTGTCAGCCCTGTTATTTATTTACATTTGCCATTGCTTTAAAATGTAGCCGACAACTTCTGTAGTTTGTTGATCTTTTAACTGCTAACCTTGCCTCAATCACTTGCCAGCTTTTTATCCGGGCTGACAGTCAGCGGCAAATACTGATAAAATGGTAATGGCAAGTCTTAAGATGAGCATTATTATGACAGAATCAGGAATGTTAAGCACATCAGCTGCCGCCTCAACTCCTCCCCCCCCCCCCCCACCCCACACACACAGCTCACCTTTCCTCACAGTGTCCTGGCCCTTGTCACAGGCGGTTTGTCTTGATTGATGTATCTTCATTTTTTGTATTTTTTGGCTTCCGCATGCATCAATCACGAGGACGCTGTGCGAGTCCTTCGTGCATGCAATTTTCATTTAATGTTTTGCATTTTTTTATTTAAGCATTTACAGTAAAAAAATCAACGCCTGCGATTTGTTTTGCACGCGTAGAGCAATCTCGCACAATTGCTGAGATTTATTGCTGTAGGGTTTGACAAATCGAAGGGTATTTCTGTTACTTTGTATGTCAGGACTTGTGAACAACGTGTATAGCCAAACTGGCTTCCGGCAACGCCCACTGCCGAGCAGCATTTAATTAAGTTGGCCAACTAATTTGGCCAGCAGCCAGACAGTGGCACATTAGCACTTCACATATCATCTTGGCAGCAGCGAACACGCCAAATGTCATCAGCACTAATGGAATAATTTGAAATCTACTTAGCTTGCTGGCCTGCAACAGGGACAATGCTAGGGGGCACTTGGGGTCGCACACAGGAATGTTTGTTATAATTATTTAACGCACTTTGCCACAGAGCCACAGAAATTACAAGCAGCTGACACCCATGCCTTAGTGTCCTTTGCTTTAATTAACAACGAGCAGAACTAATTGAAATATGTGAGCTGACAAGGTTGAAAACTTGTCGCACATTGCCACAAAAAAGGCTGCGATAACAAATTGTTTCCTTAGGCCCCAAAAAGTAGGCAATGAAATTTTTAAAGTCCCATTCTCAGCAAAACAGATGAATAAACTTAAATTAGTTGGTTAAACAAAGCTCATTATTTATTATACAATATATATAATCTGTGTACAATATGTATTACCAACTTTAATTAGCATTAATTGAAAAACGTGCCAAACTTTCATAATTGCCGCACAAAATAAATGCTAAGATTTTTCGTGCTAGGCATTAATATAATCTGATATTTTTGCTGAAATTATGCGCTACAGTAGGCTATTAAAATGTGATTACTTAGAGAATTAGCTGGAGAGACTGGGCCACAAAGGCTGGCTAGTTTGGGTTAACCGAGTGGTGAACAAGTTACTGATTGGTAAAACGTTTTCGTAGTCCATGGGGTAATCAATCATGAAAATGAATTATTTAATTGGGCCTATCAAAAACATGATACAAATCACTGAACACGGCTAGAGAACATATATCGATGACCTCATAATTATGCCAGGACACGTAAACCGTTAACCATATTCGCTGACAATTGATTGTCAGAGAGGGCAATGAAGTCAAACACAGACACACTTCGAAAGGTTATCAAGCATATTCAATTTATATATTGAAAAGCCATCCAAAGCGGCTCAAAATTATACAAACTTGACTGCAGCGTAATATCCTTGAACTAGTTTATGACCCAATTGTGCCAAAGTGTCTGCCAATTGGCGATGCGTTTCGCGCCAGCCAAGCGAATTATAAAATCTGTGCTGCACTTCAATGCGCTTTGAATGAGACCCTGCCCCGACCCCTGCCCCGTCCCCGTCCCCTACCCTGAGCCCGAGCCCGAGCCCGAGCCCGGCACCGTTGCCCTTGCTTGACTGCCCTGACATGCAGCAAGTGGCACACGCACATGTTGCAGTTGCCACCAATCTCAGGCCCAATTTCAGTTACCACTTAAAGCCAATGGTTCGTCTACGTTTCAACATGATTTCATGTCTATTCTATTTGAATTTGAACGCTGCAATTGCTTGCCAATAAATTCAATGGCAAAGGCATTCCCATTCTCGTTCTCATTCTCATTTTAAGTATCTGCCAACAATTACGTGTCCGAGTGCTCCCTTGTTTACCTGTAAAGCACATCCTTTCGTAATTTAAATATAATTTCCCCTGCATGCTTTAGCATGTCACCGGCCACAGTTGTTCGTGCCCCAACTGTGGCACGTGTGACCCCCTTGGGGTCAGCAACAGCAGCAACAGCAGCAGCAGCAGCAGCGTGAAGTGCCGTGTTGTGACAGTTATGAACTGCTCGTTATCTAAAAACAGTTAGCCAAAGGTCGTACATGCTTACGAGTAAGAGTAATTGTAGCTGTTTCAGCTGTGCCTCATTTCATTACCGAATTACAGCCCTTTCATAGCTGGCCTTTAGCCAGCAGCACCTGGCACAAAGTCATTTTCTATGACACTGCCAGTGGCTCGTAAAAAAGATGAGCCGGAACATTGGCAGTTGTAGTTTTTAATCGACTATGACATACCCTGTGAAACACTAGATTCAGCACTTAAAAAAGAGAGGATGTTCCGTGTCTGGTCTCCCTTAAATTGCCTCACTTTCCATACACACATCCTTGGATATTCGTTGCAGAGAATTCTCACATTAACCTGAAATGTCTTACGTTGTACACATATAATAGGAAATCTATATAAATATACTTGAAACTACATCAGCTTATGCAATATCCTGTTAAGAACTGGAATACCTTCTTTGATATGATGGGATACAAATATCTTTATTTATTTCGCTCGTTGGTTCCAAGTTAGCTTGTAATTATAATTATAAGTTAGCTAATTGTTAAAAAATAAATAAATATTTATTTATGGAATACTTATTCATTTAAAAATATGATAAGTGTGCATCAGCAATGGCTGCCAGGATTTCAGCTGACGATACACTTTATTACTCCATGTACCCATAAAATGGGTAAAAAGAGGGTACTAAATCTGTGCAAATGTATGTAACAGGCAGAAGCAGACATCTCCGACCCTATAAAGTATATATATTCTTGATCAGTATCAGAAGAGTTTTCGATTTGGCCATGTCTGTCCGTCTGTCCGTCTGTCCGTCCGTAAAGTTTATTTTAGATTTGAGATATCTCCCCCGTTTCCCCGCAATTCAATAAAAACGTTTTTTAACAACATCTTTAAAGATATAGTTTTGGAATTGGGCATGTGCAATACTTTAGTCACTCCTAATCTACTGTCTAAATTTCAAGTCGTTCGGATAATAAACACGGAAGTTATTAATGAAAGAAGATTCAGTGCTTCAGTGCAAGGGTAAGAAGAAGCACAGCCACAACTTAAAATGCCTCGCTTGCGCTGTCGCTCGTGTGTGTGCGTCTTTTGTGTATGTGTGTTTGTATGTGCAAGTGTACGTAGATGCGATTGGAAATTTTTGACCTGGGTACAGGGAGTTTTGTAGTCGGGTTTACTCGACTATAGCATTCTTACTTGTTTTTAAATTATAGACTAAAGATTATTACTGAAATTCGCGCCCAAAGCTGGCACTCTATCGTATAGGCTCTGCCTGATACAGAACTAAAACTAGCACTAATATAAATATATTTTCTTGCAACAACTTCTAACACAAATTTCATGGAATAGATATTGATAAATATATCTATAAATATAGATAAATATAGATAATTATTCTCAAACAAAAAACCTAATTGACCAAGCAATATGCTAGAACTAGACTTCATTTTAAACTTTTCTTTTGGGTTTATTTGAAACCATTCAGCTGCCCAAGTTTTCTTAATTTCTTTTGATTGCCGCTTAACTTTTCGCCTACTTTTCGCTCTGTTGCAAATCTCAACTACATTTGGGCATACCCTTTAATACCTCTTTAACGACATAACGAGTTGACGCCACGCCGAAAACAATTTGGCCGTAATGCTGTCGATCTCGTTAGCAGTTCTCGTCCTGGATTGCCGCAGCGTGTTGTTAAATTCATGTCCTTACTTTAATAGACCTGTCGTGCAGCAGCCTTGTGCAACACGGAGACGCCTCCATTTGCCTTTGACAACATTTAACAATTTGTGACTGTTAGCCAGTAGACACACTATCAGAGCCCTTGAGTCACGTTAACTTCGTCGTCTGAATTTTGATGAATTCATCTGCATTGGCCGTTAAATCATAATTTTTATTGCTCACCCAGCATTTGCTTGTATATTTTTGCAACGCAAATTTTACTTTGCTCGCCGCCCAACTCTTCTCTCCTCCTCGCACCCTGGTGTACTTATAAATTATGCGGCACTCGACTTGTGGACTTTTTTTTTTGCCAACTCAACTTGCAACTGTTTTTTTCATACCCAGCACATATAAATATGGCTTAAAATGGGTATAATAAAATAGCAAAAACTGTGAAACGCTGCCAGAATCCTTAAAGGCCGTTTAAAGAGCTTGAGCCAGTTAATTTGGCAACTATTTCTTCATAAACCTAGGCATAATCTAATTTGGATCAAACTTTGGATGCACTTGAATGAAGACAACTTAATAGAGGGTATCTTCGAGCTAAAACATTCCTCAGGGCTAGAACACCTCTAGTTTTAGTTCTTGTTGTTATCCCTGCTGCATTTTTGTGACAATTTTAGCAACTTTATTTTTGCATAATAAATTGTTGGTCGAAAAGTCCGCAACAGGAACGAACTTTTTCTGATGGGTTAGTTTCGTTCTATCTCATGGCTGGTCTGGCCAAATGCTTGAGGCGGTTTTGTGAAGTGCGGAGTGCGGAGTGCGGAGTGCGGGGGCGTGACAGTGGAGTGTCAGCTGCAGCGCAAGTTTTAGCCATTGTTTGTTGTTCAATTCGTTGTAGCGGTGCATATTTTATTGTATAAACAATTTTTTTGTTAACGCTTATCTGAAATTACAACTTTTGGAGACAAGTTTGTCGGAAAATTGTGGCTGTTGTCCACGTGCACGCTGAACTTTTGGGATGTTCTTCCTAGTATATATTAATACTAATACTGAAACCTTTTAAATACAGCTATTTTGTATACAATCAGTAGCTGTTCTTCGGTTTTCACTTTACTTTTGCGATTTCAGAAAAATATTGCAGTTCTGCTTTGCATAGCTGATTTGATTCGATATATGCTGCTTCTGTTTTCCTTTGAGCTTACTACCCATCCCCAAAACAACGCTTTTCTTTATGAAAGATTGTTACCCGACTTTGAAACATCTACTCCAATCCTTCACCACGGATGGGAAATTGGTTTAAGGTCAAATGTGTGACAGAAGGTTTTTGTTAGATCGGTTCCTAAGTTCTTCACGGGCACGGGAGGGAAAATGGTAGTGAGCTATTTTTATTTATTTCATACTTTCCATGCAACAACAATGTGCCACAGCGAAATGTGGCGGGGTGCATCTAGTTAATTGATAAATTTAGGAAGCCGGGAAAGTTCTATTTATAGTTTCGCACGCTTGTTCAGGCATGGACAGAAAATGTCTTACAATCTTATTGATTTTCGCACTTTCCAACACTGTATTTCTCACAGTTGTTATCGCTAGTTGTTATCGACAGGAAAAATTCCACACCAGTGGAAATTGAGCTAGGGTCATTAAATATTTCATTACAAAATTCGCTTAAAGTATTAGTAACTTAAAACATGACGAAATTAACTTAAAATAGAGCAGCTAATTAGAAATAGAGTAAAATAAATTTAAAGTCATATTCAGTTATTATTTAGGTAAAAACTAAATTTACTTTTGAAATTGCAAGCTGAACAGTGAACGAAAACTTATGAGATTTGTACGTTTAAAATAGTAAATATTTTGCGATGCTAGCTTTCAAATTTAATTGAAAAATATAAGGAAAATTGAAATTGTGATGAATTGAGACGATGAAAAAATCTGTTAAGCTGAAGCGAAACTTTTGCAATCGAATTGCCAGCAATTAGTATTCAGCGTTCGAATTTGTTGACTTATTTATGGGCATTCTATTGAGCCAAGGAAAAGCGGCCCACACATAAAAAGTTAGCAGCCAATTCATAAGTAATTCAATGAAATGCCAAAAGTAATTTTCATATAATTGGCATTACGTGCTGCCTGGTATCATTTGCACACAGATCTGCGTCCAAGTGCGCCATAAAAAATGGCATTGCCGAAAACTAGGCGCGGGGTCGGGGCCAAAAGCCCGCGGGAATTGGTGTTGTAACAATGCCAAGGCTACCAGGTCAACGCACAAATAAAATATGAAGAAATCGCAGCCAAGTGATGGCCTTGCCTCCCACTTTCCCCCCCAACAAACACAGTAATCGCTTATCGTATATCAGCTCAAATTACGCGTGCACACGAACAAATATTCAACAACAAAAAAACACACACAAAAAACCAAAACTCCCAAAAATATAGTATGATAAGGAGAAAAAATGAAATGTTTGTGCGTGCAGGATAAAAAAAAAAAAAATATAGAAAACAAAAGTGGAATAACAAGCCCCAAAGCGAAATTCAATAACAGGGAAAAGGAGCACATATCCACACAAACATAAATAAGGCCAAAACAATGTTAATATGGCCGTTGATTGTGTCTTGATATTTATTTCAGTCTTTATTACGTATACGCAGAGTTATGCAAATTGCTTGTTTACTCAAATCTGGCTGCAAAAATCAGTCAGCAGCTTCTTTCGCATAGCCACATTTATAATTTATGGTTGAGATTAGTTTCGCAATGAATTTTCTAAAAGAAATTGTTTCATTTCTACTTGTTACAGACAGTTAGCAAGCAGTTTGGCAAAGTTTTGATGCGGCGTGGAAATGCTGTTTATCTAAAGTAAAAAGTTTCAGCCGATTTTTGATTAAAGCCGGATGCTGCTACGCAGGAAACGGGCTACGACATGACAGAGCTTTAAAGTTGACAGTTTTCAAAGTTTTGTACAAAAACTAAATGCAAAACAACTGTGATTCAGTTCAGAGCTTGATAGAGCTGTGGTATTTAAACAACACTCGTGCTCTGGCATGAAGATTACATTTTAATTAAGTTCTTGTTGGCCAAAGAGAGAGACGTGGTCAGCAATTGATTGATGGGATAGCTTCATTTGGTTTCTGTTGTCCTGTGCCTGTTCCTGTTCCTGTTCCTGTTCCTGTCGCGAAACAGCAACAGGAATTTTAATTAACACAATGGCAGCAGAGCACAGCAATTGCTATTGCGCTGGGCACATGTGTGCACAATGCCAGGACCTGTTCAAACAAATGAGATATCTAATGGCTGCCACGTCGGTTATGGAGGACAAATCACTCAGCAAAAAAAATTGTATTTCTTGCACAGGCTGCTGCTCTGCAATCGAATGTGCTTGCACTTTGGCAACCAAATAAGGTATTCCGCCCGTTTTTTTCCTTTCTTTCAATTTGAGTCCTTGGGTTTGCTTTTGAGACAATCTCAAGTTGTTCTTTTATAGCCCCCCGCACTGCCGTACTTCTATATTTGTTCACATATTCACAGAGGAACAAGTGCAATGTCGACCAGGCCGCACTCATCTTTTCATTTCAGCTCGTTTTTTCCCCTTTGTTTTCCAAGTGCCATTTTCTTTCTATTTTGTGTCGTCACGTGCCAGCAATGTGCTTTTTTTTTATTTGCCTAGTGCCATTTTGTGATGGTTTCATTGTTTTATTCAAGGAATTGTCATTTTCAGTTGAGTATTTTCTTTTTTTTTAAAGCCATTTTCCTGATAGCAATCACTTTAGATGCGCACAAAGGCTGACCCTAGATTGCTACTGAACAGCATTGGATTATTCGGAAATTCCAAATTTGCACGCTTCTCTTAATATTTATGCATTTACAATAATCGCGAGTTATTGGAAATCAAATTGAATAGCCTTTTTAACACCTCATTAACTAAATGCGATAACACGAAAGCAAATCAATCGAATTTTTCAACTGAACACACACGCAAATAACTACAATACTAGATTAGCAATTTAAAGAAACCTGAGAAATAAATTTTCAATAATAGATTATAATATTGAAAATCACTGTAATTTTGCAGCAATCGAATTAAAAATTTAAAAAATATTTATTTATGTAAATTCACTTTTTTAATTTGAAGCTACTTATAAGTCGATAAGTACAGATCAAATTAAAAAAAAAAACATAAGAAATCCCTTTTAGATGACTTAGATTTATGCCAGAAAAAATGTTTATTGAAAAATGCACTTAATATTTTCTTAAATACAATAAATTGTCATGCGCTCAAAATAAGCCCAAACGATTCAGATTATGCCAAATCAAAAATAATTGCTGTGGAAAAATGTACTTTAATTTTTCTTGAATACCATATATTTTATTTCGCTCATTTTACGGATGGGAAACCCTTTTATTTATTGTTATCTGTAGTAAATCGGAGCAACACTAAAGAGAAAATATATGAGTGTAATAATTCATTCATGTTGACACTTACTGCAACTAAGGATTGTACGTTTGTATAAAAATGCCAAGCGCAAATAGTTTTTTATTTATTACAGTACTTAAATGTCACAGGAATAACACTTGTCACCAGCTTATGCGGAAAGACACAACTTTTTTGTTTTTTTTTTTTAACAGTTTTTAAAGATTTGCATTTTTGTAGCACAACACATTTAAATGAAAAATATATTTTGGAAAAACTTAAAATAAATATGCCCGCCAGAAGGCAGCAGGCGACTTAGTTAATGGGTGAACTGATCTGGAGAATCAGCCGAATCGCAGCGCACGAAATACAAAATACAACTGACACAGTAATGCCAAAGAATAGACATCATATTGTACGCCGTAGACGTAGCCGGACACAGACCCGGACTCTGACGACCAAAGACGACGTACAACGACGACAATGCGCGATGCGTGCTAAGCGCCCCGAGAGGCAATCAGACTGTGCGCGATTCGCAGCAGCATTTGGCGGCAACTGTCGCCAGTAACATGGCCAAATCGGTTAGAGACAGGTTCAACAACGTTGTTAGCTTCCACAGCGTTCAAAAGCAAAAGCAAATGCAAAGTCAATCAATGGCAAGTAAAGTCAAAAAGCGTCTGCAAACTGTTTCTCTTAGCTTAACGAGCGCTCTCTTAAATTCGCCATTGCTGCGCAGGCGCTCAGTGAAAACAGCTGATGGAACAGCTGTTAACGCTGTTGCTCATTTGCTGCGCACACCCAATGTTTATGTTTTTGATTTACTTTTGCTTTGCGCTTTGCGCTTTGCCGAACTTTGTTACTGTTTGTGGGCTTTTGCTTGCTTTTGTTTTCGTTGCATTTCTTCTTTCTTGTGTGTTTTCTTGTATGGGAGGAGGTTAAGGTCAGTCCAAAGGCGACAACAGATGGCGCTTTCAGCACAACCAACCTAACCTGCCAGTGCCAGTTGTGAATGAAATGCATTTGTGGTAATGGTAATGGCCTAAGCTAATTTATGCACACAACAGGACCTGCATGCACTGTGGTTAGAGCTACATACTTACATCTGTGCTGTACATACATTTGTACATACATACATATAAAATGTCGCAATGTGTCTATTAGCCAGCTGAGGTTTGCTGCCTCACAAAATGGCTTAAGCAGTACATGCTTATAATCGTTAGCAGCTACTTAAATATTAGAAAAGTAATAAATATTGTAGTGGCAGCTATAAATTCACTGGCGTACCTCGCAAGCCGTTCAAATTCCAGCTAGGTGGCAACACTGCCAAGGAAGCGTGTGTGGGATAACGAAGTAATTAAGCAAGTGTTAAGCGAGCGAGTTGGAAGTAAAGTTATAGCTGCTATTGTGAACACGTGATGTTTCTTAAGCGGTCTGTTGACGGTGCCTTTTCGTGCCTCTTTCATCTTGCATTGTTTAAACGCAACCTAATCTCGCACGCAAGCCAATTATATAGAAACGCTAACATGTGGAATGCAAGAAATCCAGTAAGATTTTATATGACCATTGTAAAATACAATACAATTTTGGCAGTGAGATTTAAGTGTTGTAAAACGCGTTCGTGCAATTGCATGTATTGTTTACACGCACGGCATTTTTTCATGTGAGATCTTGCACGCAACATTTTGTAAGGAAGAATTGCGTCGTTCAAAAATAAGAACCAGATATTATTACATACTTGAATATTTAAGTGAGTTGAGACCTGATGCGTTGAAGGATATGCTGAAAATGTGGAATCTGGAGTAAATTTTAATAAACTAACATTACTGAATGAATTTTAATGTTGCCCCGTCTGCATATTCTTGCTTGCCACACAATGGATAAACGCATAAATTAAAATTGAGAGTAAAGAGATTTCGCAACTTCGGGACTGTACTTTTCTTACTCTGTTTTCATATGGTGCAGCGAAAAATAAACATTATTTAATCATACTCAATTCCTTTCCTTTAATTTTTTATCTTTTTATCTATATTTAATTTATTCTTATACTGCACAATCCTATTTGAATAAATGCATTTGAAAACCCAACTTACAATTCTAATTGTTGTCCGACCCAGCCAAAAATCGCCCTTTCAACTATTCAAATCCCACAGATTTGTTGGCATCAATAGAAAGGCGTTGGCATTGTCCTGGCTACACATACATACATACATAGTTCTCAGGACCGTCTGCGGGCGAAATTTATGGCGCGACTTTATGTAAATGAAGCGTGAAACTGTCGAGGCGACAGCAGTGAGAATGTTGCTCCTGATATTTCTGCTGAATCTAGTTCGTTGTCTTCCATGGGCGACAGTTGCGTCTATCAAAAAACAAAGAACTTTTTGCCGCTGCCTGTTAATCCATTAATCCCTTAAGACGTCTTCTTGTCTGTGGCAATTCGAGATTTCAGTGTTGTAAAGTGAGGAATTTAAAATTCAACAAAATGTGGTTTATGTCAAGTGCAATTATTGTCTAAATCATCGTGGCTAGAGGCGAGTTTAGCAGAATACCATGAATTTGTCACCTTACTGTCGCATTTCCATCTCAAATTAAGATTAATCAGCATAAATGATGGCTGCAATTTGAAATCCGATGACTGCAGCAAATAATGGCCAGGCGACCTCGGAAAACCTCGAAACCAGGTTTTGGCCAAAAATGCGGCTTAATTGCAGTCTCATTGCTGCAATGCAACTGAAAATGCGCCAGCGGCAAAGTCGTTGCCAAAATATTTGCCACCAAAAATGTTGCAGACTTTTCTCGTTAGTGTTTCCGGCTCAGTAGCAACCCTCAACCCCCCATTCCTGCCGATTACCCGACCCCACTAAGTATTTCATAATGTTGGTGCTCGTTTTACATATTTCCCTTTGCTGCTGCTCATGATGGGCATAAGGCCACAAGCTAAATGCAAAAAGTTATGAACCCTGCCAGTTGCCAGAGAGGGGCAGGGGACTGCATAATTAGTTCAATTGCAGTTTTGGCGGGAACCAACAGGCAATGCGCAGAGTTCTGATATTTGAATTTATGGTTCGAAAACTGGTAATTATGCACATTTTGGTTATACCAACTATAGAGGAAGCAATTAAAACTATCTATAGTTGAATATGTACATATTTACTATTATAAATAAATACTTCCATAACATAGGCAAATGCAATTAAAATATTTATTTGAAAAAATTATGGCTTCCAGCAATTTTGAATGATTTAAACCACAAACAAATGGTATTTTTTTACGACTCTGTTGTCCAAATGTTGCGAATTGTGAATTGAGAATTTAGAACAAATTACTGAAGTAAAATAAGCAAACATTTGAACATATTTCATTGTCATTCTTATCGCATTCCAGCAATATCACAATAACAGCTAGCAAATTCTAAAACAATTTACAAAAAGCCAACCAAATATGCGGCGTGGTGTTTTTCAATTAAATGCAACAATTTATCGTTGCATATTTTTAGAAAATTCACAACCATAACAATAAATAATAAAAACAATACAAATAAAAATACCTGCCATGCAAATATGAAACTAGCAAGCCAAATCCGGAACGAAACAGTATAAAGCAAAAATCAAAGATGCCGAATATATATACCCTTACAGAGAAGTTGTTCTTTAAAAAACTCGACTTTGAACGGATAGTTGCTATGGCAAATATTTAATATAGTGATCCGATCTTGATCAAATGCAAGCCTCCGACCCTATAAAGTATATATATTCTTGATCAGTATCAAAAGAGATTTCGATTTGGCCATGTCCGTCTGTCTGTCCGTCTGTCCGTCTGTCCGTCCGTATGTATGAACGCAAGGATCTCAGCAACTATAAGAGCTAGAGACACCAAATTTGGAATGTAGGTTCGTGTATAGCGGGAGCAGGTCAAGTTTATTTTAGATTTGAGATATCTCCCCCGTTCCTCCGCTATTCGATAAAAACCGTTTTACAGTTACAAATTTCAAGATATAGCTTTAAGATTGGGCATGTCCAATACCTTAGTCCCTTTTAATCTACTGTCCATATATCAAGTCGATCGGATAATAAACACGGAAGTTATTCACGAAAGAAGATTCAGTGCTGCAGCAAGGGGAAGAAGAAGCACAGCCACCATTTTAAATGCTTCGCTTGCGCTGTGGCTCGTGTGTGTGCGCCCTTGTGTATGTATGTGTGTGTATGTGTAAGTTTACGAAGATGCGATCGGAAATTTTTGACCTGGGTACAGGGAGTTTCGTAGTCGGGTATACTCGACTATAGCATTCTTACTTGTAAATTTTTAAAAATGTGTAAGGGGGGACCCTTGTCAATTTTAATAAAATGTCAAAAATTGAATTTTTGAATATGAATAAAATTGAAATGCAAGTCAATTTAGAAAACAAAACATGAACAAAAAGACAATTTTTATGGAAATATGTTAAATTATGACAAAGTTATGATTGTTGGTAATCTAGTGGAGCTACTGTGGTTTTTATTGGCTAAAAACGGATAGAAAGATGGTCAAAACATAGAGCAGGGTCAGAAATTTCGGCACACATTTCGAGACGAAATTGCAGTACCCTGTGGAAGAGTATAAAAATGATATGAAAACACGGCGAGGCAGCAAGCAAATAAATAAATAAATAATACACATTCACATGCAAGCAAAAACTAAACGCTGTGCGGCTTGTTCATGAAATTAAATTTTATTTTTCTGTTTTTTTGGATGATTGTAAATAAAAGCAAACACATCACATGCGATTTTCACTGGCAGCCGAACAATTTTTATTTATTGAGCTGCTTTGCGTTCGCTTTGGAGCACGTGTGGGCGGGCATACGGATATGGATACGGACGTGGACGTGGACGTGGATGTGGATGTGGATGTGGATGTGGACATTTGTGCCGACAGCCGTGAATATCTCGTGGCTTACATGCATGACAGTCATCTATCTGGTGACAGACACACCAGACGTTTTGGCCATGTTATGGGGCAGAAACAGAGGCGGGCAACAACTTTAGAGCCAAGAACACTCCGTCAATTGTCAAAGATAAACGTAAATTTGACAAGCTCTCCGAATGCATATGAAGCTCGATCTGGCAGTATATTGAGCTTTAATATGATGCACATGCAATATTAGATAGCTGGTTTTCAAAAAGTATCTACCACTGCAATCCATTTATCCAATGTCATTTACACAAGCTGTCATTAGCCTTAACGAGAGCGTAGAGCGGAAGACTGTCGGACTGTGGGGGGAGAAGTTGTTTGATTGTATACAAATAGAACGTCAGTTGAATGTTAAATATTTCGTTGGTTTTTATTTTTGTTTTGGATATTTCAAAATAAGAAAAACTGTGTCAGCAAAATTATTAAATATTTTCATTGCGTGGGCAGCGACAGTTTTCCAAAGGAAGCAGTCGAGGCGCCAAAATTCAGCGAAGCTTAAAATGTTTATTTAAATGGATGGTAGCAGGAGCGGACTGCAGGTAGGGCCCAAATGGGGCGTCTTAAAAAAAATCAAACAATTTGAACAACATGTTAGCTTAAGATGCTATTAAAAAAGTTTTCCAAACATAAATAAATTGTGTGATCTTAAAAATATATATACGAAAATAAGTTATATTTAAGTTTTCTTTATATTTCCAACACATTTCTTTTCTGCCGCTTGAATAAGTTGATTAAAATGAGCTCATGTCAACTGTCTTCTTCTGTTTTAATAGAATGATTGCACTCAAGAAACTGAATATAAATAAAACACAAAACGAAATTGACTTTAGTGCCCACAACTTATTTCACATAAGTTTAATTCAAACAATAAAATGCTTTACTTAGTAACACGACTAAAATATACCCACATCTTTGAATAGAATACCAAAATCTTTAGTTGTATAAATTAAAATTAGCTTAACTAAACTCCAAATCAGCTTTAGCATATCCCTTAAAATTTGAATGAAGCTTAGCTCTGAATATAAATAAATTTAGATGTTGTCTATGAGAAACATGGTACAAAATTTATATACCGCATGGCACAGCATGGGCACGGATATAATAATTCGTGGCGATTTCAATTTGCATTTTATTAGAGCGTCAGCTTTTTGACTGAGGACAATTCTGGTCCTTTATTTGGCCTTGTACATTAATCAAACAGCAGCAGAAATTGCGAGGCGTTAAGCATAAGATATAAAAAGAAGACTGACCACGGGACATTAAACAGAGTCACGCCAAAAACCTAAAACCCACACAAAAGGCAGCTGTAAATTGCTAAAGATTTTTAGCAGGATTTCAAGTATCCTGCTTGATATTCGGATGATGAATTGTGGTGTCATTTGCAAGTTAAAGGAACCTTCGGGTAAGCGTTTCTTAGATTACGAATGCTTAAAGCAACATAGTAAGTTCTTTGATATGCTTAAGTAAGAACTAGAAGCGCTAGTTATCGATAGCTATATAGTAGATAGATAGAGAGTTATATAGTTATACTATCTAAAGAGAGAATATTAGTTTAATTTTAAAAAATATGTATATAAAGAATACTTTGTTTAATCAACAGTTTTAGTAAACTAAACTAGTATTTAACTATCCATAATCTATAATTTATTACATACAAAATATCAATTAAAACTAAAGAAATACGAAAATAGTTCAATTCAAAGCTTCTGTTACGCAGCCTATTATTTCCATAAAAAGTATACATAATTATCATTACACAATCAATATATCGAAGGAAACAAATGATTCTGAGGGGAATCGAAAGATATCGATAATATTGATAGCCCCTAAGGACCTTTGCCACCTCTAGCTCTAGTTGCCATTCTCAAACGGTTTGCTCGACACGTTTCTGTTTGAGGTCACTCACATAGTCAGTAGTCAACAGTTTTTTGGTTTTACGTGTCAATGACTTTATTGGGAGACTGTAGAAATCAATCTCAATATCGAATTCAATTGCATGCGAGTGTTTGTTGAATACGTGACGTAGTTTCTGACGCACTTCGATATAAATGGAACGAATACTTAGATTGCCTTGTGTTTGTGATTGCTGCACATATTTAATTACTTCAATTTGATTTAATGCGGGCAGACTGTTAGATCTGATGCATTCAAATTGAGTAATCAAATTTTATAATGAAATTACATTAATTTTTATTGATTTCCTGTAATTTATTATAACTACATTTGCAATGCCATAAATATTTTTTATTTGCGAATTTCGCAAATCGTAAAAATGTGTTAAGTCATTCTCGTTTGAGAAGCAAACAGCATTCAAATAAAAGCTGCGAATAACATAAAAACTCGCCAAACTATAAAACCTTTGACTTGGCGTCCCTTTACGACCAGGAAATGCAGCTCCGCAGTGGTGCTTCGACTGTCCGCTGACCCGCAACTGGGTCCTTGTCCCGGCCACGTCCATGGCAATTTGCTTTTGCTGTGTTTTTGGACTGGCACCTTGGAGAAATCTGCGTAATGACGTCGGCGACTGGCCGCAAAACGTACGTACATTTTTCACGTGAGGCGTTTCGTACGACTTCTACAATTTTTGCCCATTTAGTCATTTTTCTTGGCAACTCAACGTCTAAGCGCAAATTAATTAAAAGCAACAGCTGTGATGGCGTCCTGAAGGGGGGAAAACGGAGGCGAAGGCGGCGGGCGCTTAAAAGGTCGTCTGGGCAGCCTTATAATTTAATCATGCCACAGTTGTAATTATAGCCAACACCACGCCCACTTACAGTTTAAGCGACGCTGCACAACGTGGCGTATGAGTTATTCATTTTATTAAATTATTATCCATTAAAGCATTTGGGAGCACCGCGTGGCAAACTTCTGAATTGGCCTTCAATGCGGAACGCATTTGCCATATGCAAAATTAATTATAATACAAGTGCGCCAAATTATATAGCAAAAGTTGTGTAAATGGTAATGCCCCAACGCAACAGCAACAGCCAGCAGCTTGGCATTGTGTTAAATTATAAATAAAGCACTAAGCAGCGCCAAAATTAGTTAAGTTCAACCTGGTGTGAGGATGAATTGCAAATGAGTTGCATAACAAGTAAACTTAAGGGAATTCACCTTTTCAAACATGAAAAGATTTAGTGTGTTGCAATAAGTAATCGGTTTGAGGGCCATCTCTAGCAATACAAGCTAAGAATGGATCTTTAAATAGTTAATTATGTCAATCAATTTAGTTGAATAATTGTCGGCAATCTATTGTTTGACTTCGAGACAACACTGCTTTTGCCTTCGCAAATAGATAAACGAATAAATTAAATTCAGCACATTGTTTGAAATTGCAACATTGCATTTCAATTTAACTCAATTTAATATTATTTATTCACAGTACAGCATTGATGTAGGATCTAAAATGAAATTATATATGAAGAACTTTAAAGTAAACTCTATTTTATATAGTATCTAGTATATATAGAGATATTGATAACAAGTAAGAATGCTATAGTCGAGTATACCCGACTACAAAACTCCCTGTACTCAGGTCACAAATTTCTGGCACCATCTGCGTACACTTACACATACATACACACATACACAAAGACGCACACACACGAGCGACAGCGCAAGCGAGACATTTTAAGTTGTGGCTGTGCTGCTTCTTTCCCCCGTCCTGAAGCACTGAATCTTCTAAAGTATTGTACATGCCAAATCTAAAAGCTATATTTTGAAAATTGTTTCTGTTAAACGTTTTTATCAAATTTCAGGGGAACGGGTTAAGATATCTTAAATATGAAACAAACTTAATCTGCGTGCGGTATACAGGAACCTACATTTCAAATTTGCTATCTCTAGCTCTTATAGTTGCTGAGATCGACGCGTTCATACGGACAGACGGACAGACGGACACATAGACGGACATGGCCAAATCGAGATCTCTTTTG
The DNA here is from genome assembly GCA_035043065.1 of Hirtodrosophila confusa. Taxonomy (NCBI): domain Eukaryota; kingdom Metazoa; phylum Arthropoda; class Insecta; order Diptera; family Drosophilidae; genus Hirtodrosophila; species Hirtodrosophila confusa. The sequence continues at coordinate 10,100,773 of JAWNNI010000213.1, read as the reverse complement.
ATACTGATCAAGAATATATAAAGTATATATATTCTTGATCAGTATCAGAAGAGATTTCGATTAAGCCATGTCCAGTTATAGGGTCGGAGATGTCTCCTTCTGCCTGTTACATACATTTGCACAGAATTAGTACCCCCTTTTTACCCATTTTATGGGTACAGGGAGTAAAAATGATTAAGCTGAACAGTTAGTTACTTATAAGATATGATATGATATGAAGTATTGTATTTTATGAAAGTACAAACCTCATTCTCTTGGCTAAAAGTATTACTTAAAGACACGGCTATGCGCATTCTTTTATTATATCTATAATTTAAAGTACTTAAATTGTTGTCATTGCCCAAGTGATTTATTGATTTAAAAGCAGCTCTGGGCCTTTGTAGCTCCTTTTTCAGCTTGTAGACCTTTGCTTAAGGCCGCAGCCTAATAGCGCATAACGCATACGCAGCGTAACACAGCGCACAAAGCGTAATTCATAACTGTGCACTGAATTTTAAATAAACTGTCAAATGCCTTAGATAAACTCCAGCATGCTCAAACCACACACACTCACACACAACTTTATTATTATAATTTAGCCAAAGCCCAGACATTCATTTCAATTTCAGTCGCTGCATAAATCACATTAGGCATAAGAATTGATAAATTGCTGATTTCTTATAAATACGCAAAGTAAGCGGACTGATTAAACAACTTTAAGACCCTAACGTAGTGAAACAACCTCAACTGGGCATAGTACTAATTCAAAGTGGCTCCCATGCTGCTCACATGTCTCGCAATAAGACCCAGGGCTTCAACCAAACCCAAACATGGCCAGCTTTCTATTCTGACCCTAAAGCTCTGCCAGCAAATAATGCCCGAAAGCATTTGGGGCATAATTTGTGTGTGTGTTTGTGTGTGTATAGCCCAAAGTTAATGCCAAGCCAGTTCCCGGAAAAAAGCCCTAACAAACTCCCAGTTGGGCACACACATACACATACACACACACATACACACACAAACACACTCACTAATTTACAGTGGCAATCTAATGGCAAGGGCGTTGGTGTGGCAGCTGCGAAAAAGTTTACAGTTTGTGTTAGTTGAATTATGGGCTACATTTTCGCTGCTTTCCTCACTCCGAGCCGCTCTTAATATGTGCGGCACGTGCCACGATACAACATTTCAAAAGTCTGCAAGTTCCTTTTTATTTTCTTCTTTGATTGGAGTGTGTACTTCTTAAAATGCAACAAACTAACAACGTAAACTTCAGTTTAATTGACCAAAGTCTTTCCCGCACTGGGGTAAACAATCGAAATTTAATTTTCCCACAGCTTCTGTTAACAACAACCAATATTGTAGTTGGCTCAAAAGACTTTAAAGCTCTGCTATCGAGTTTCCTTCGTGAAAGGATGTGTTCGTGGCCAATAAATAACAATAAGGAACAGCTATGTTCTGGATGCCGATTATATATACCCTTGCTGGAATGTTTTTATGCAGAATATCTATTTTGAACTATATAAAGCAAAGCAAAACTTATGCTTAACCGATTGTTGTCAGGGATCGCAAATAAGAGTTATGAGTTTCAAAACATCAAACCCAAAAAAAATGATCTAGATGAATGGAAAAATGTTACATAGACATTTTCGGGATGCTGTGTCCTGAAAACAGGATAAAATTTTATTTTTAATTTTTATTAAAAATTGAATAATAACTTTTATTTATGATTTTTATAAAAAAATGTAAAATAAGAGATACATAATGATTTTTAAATAAAACTTGAAATTGTATTATTATTTCCTAATTTGTATTCAATATCAAAATAATAGTTATCTTTAATTTGTTTGATAAAAATCGGGCGATCGCGACACTTCATAAATTGAGGGCATACACCAACATGTGTACCAAGTTTGGTTGCTATAGCTATAAAATTGCGTTCATACGGACAGACGGATATTTCGCAAACCCAATATACTATGTTCCCTTCGGGAACATAGTATAAATATCCAGCACGAGCTCAGCTCTACTCTGACCTGAATGAAGCTTTGCGGAAGTTGATGCTATGGGAAGGCCAGAAGTGTAAGGTACTCTTGAAATTTTGGCTTTCAATTAGCCATAAATAAAATTTGATATAAGTAAGATTTACATACATATGTATATGTAGATAAAAGTGCATAATTTACGCTTGCCTGCGTCTTTTGTTTCTCTTGTCATTGTTTGACTTATTAAGGGCCAGTGCCTTTGTTTGTTTATCGTGTTTGTACATGTCATCAGATGTCCTTTGTGCTGTTTTGTTGTCCTTTGCCGCCTGCCACTTGACGGCTGTCGTTGATTTCCGCTGATTCGTCACCTGGTAAGCCGGGGGCTGTCAGGAAACAGTAGGTGTTGGGTTCTGGTCTGCGGTTCCAGCAAAAAGATAATTAAAATTTGTAGCGTCAAAAGCGCAGTGAGTTTCCTGGAACTCTGTCGTTGGCGCACCAAGACCGTCGTCCTTGTAATTACGAACAGTTAATTAAAACACGTCTGCTTTGCGAGTACGGCCTGTTTTTTTGGATGAATAGATTGCTCACATGCAGCGTAGCAAAGGGTAATATTTCTTAGCTTTAAGCTTGAACTTCCGCGAAAAGCTTGACTTTATTTTGGCATCTCGACAATATTTTCCAATTTTATTTTGCATTTTTGTGAATCACGTTTTATGAGCATATCGCAAATAAAGAACGCTCAAACAGAAGCGGAAATGGGAAAATAAAACAACTGCAAAAAATCAATGCAAATAGCAAACAAATTGCGAGTCGCTGCAAGAATATTTGTACTCGTTGGCAAATAATATTGTATTTAGATTGAATTTAAATGGAAATTTAAATAACGAGAAGATTGTAAGGAAAAATATAAATATCCGGGATTGCAACCTAACCCACTAACTGTCAAGTTAACAAATTTCTCTCGTTGCTCCACTTTTGACAGCGAAGCGCCAAAATGTATTTTGTTGTCCCATCTGACATTAAGAACCAATCCAGGGATAGGGCCCGGCCAAAAAGTCGACCGCGGGCGAAGCTGAAAAGAGCCACAGTCCAATGAGCCGCACTTTACTAATGGTAATATAAATCATAAGCCTATTGACTTGCCTGACAGCCAACGGTGCCACGAAGGACTTCGCGCTGATCCCTTTTTATAGGCTGCGCAACATTTGCGCATCATTTCGTGCCTGGAAATGGGACCACCCTTTTTGTTGGCCTTTATTTTCAGAGCGATTTTAAATTTTTCTATACCAATTTAATGTGTAAACGAAGCACGTCCTCGAGTTCTAAAGCATTAATGTGCGTGTTTGGTCAAAATGTGACGAGGCGGAAGGCATGAAGGTATAAATCTCCCCCAAGCCGGACAAGCCCCATTAAGTTCGGGATCGACAGCCTTTAACAAATAAATTACTTTTATTATTTACTGCAAATTTTGAAATACATATGCATTAATGTATATATTTAGGAACATGCCTCGTCTTGATTTCCTGGTAAGAATTCGAACTCACGCTAATAAAAAGCAACAGCCTGAAATTTATGGCACTTTTGACAGCTCAGAGGACACTTAAGTTTCTTCATTGGCCTCCAGTGGACGGCATGCAAAAAAAATTACAAATGTCAAATAACTTATGCTTACATATTCCACAAAACCCACACACAAGCCAAATTTACTTTGTCCTTTCCAACGCTGCGTATGATTAACATTTATTTAAGTGCTTGCAATCGCCAGACATTTTCGGATGCCTTTCACTTAACCAACACGCCCTTAGCCTCAACCTTAACACCTTTTAAGCTTTTTATAGCGCTTAATATCTTTCCCGCAATCAATATTATGTGCGATTCGGAATACGTTAAAAAAAGAACCGCTGCGAAAAATATATGGGGATGAATTCTTTGGAAAATTGAAAAAAGGACAAAGTCAGAAAAAATAGTGAACATTTATTTATCAGAAATTAACAAATATTTATTTGAATGGGCATTAAGTCCTCGGTCCAGCAAAAATACATTTATATAAAAATGTATACATTTCGTTGAGAAATCGATTTTGCTTTGACAAAGTTATCGAAGATGGAAATAATTAAATGTGGCCCTGTTCCGAATTCCACTTTCGAATTGATTCCATGCAAATATGTAAAGCATACTTTTAGGATCGTTCTTAAATTAAATGAACGTACTTTAAAGAGTGCATATTCTTCTGTGGAATTATTTCGAAGGTGAACTTAAAACAATTAAAGTATTGTAAATAATCTATAACATTAAATTTAAATTTAAAACCAGTCTTTAAAACAAGAGCAACAAGGCTTTTGGTTGAGCTCGCTTGTTCAGCTCAGCGAAATTTACAATAGGGAAAAGTCGGAAAAGCAAACTTGACTTTAATGAAAATTTATGAAATTTGATGATGACATGCGGAGAGCACTGCACTCGAAAATTACCGTGCACGTTTACTCAACAATGTTGATGCTGATGAACTTGTGGTTGCATTCAAGCTGTTGCCGAGGCAACGCAGCAAAGGATTGCGATTACCACAGCCCGCTGCTGCAATTATCCTGACAATGTTGGCCAAGGAGCTGATTGATTGCCTGCTGTGCTGCAGTATTGAGAGGTAGACGACTTATGAGCTGAAATGTGATTAAAACTGAAGTTACAGATTACTTTAAGACTTTGGTATTTATGATTGTCCCGCCAGGGCGCATATGTGTCCTTTATATAAAATGAAGCTTAAGGCATTTAATTTCCTTACATAGCAACTTTAATCCTTAATTAGAATTGAGCTGTAATAAAGTTATAACTCTTAAGCAGTCGTCAACAAGTCAAGTCAGGCAAATACAAGAATAAACAAAGTACCAACGAGCCGCAACATTTGTTTGGCTTGGTTGCTTGGGTCGAGAGGAGAAAATACAACAAAAAACAAGTAAGAATGCTATAGTCGAGTATACCCGACTACGAAACTCCCTGTACCCAGGTCTAAAACATCCAATCACATCTAAGTCCACTTACCCATACACACACACATACACAAAGACGCACGCACACAGGCGGCAAAAGTGGCTGTGCTTCTTCTTCCCCCTCTCGCTGCATTACTGAATCTTCTATCGTGAATAACTTCCGTGTTTATTATCCGATCGACTTGAAATTTGGACAGTAGATTAAGAGAGACTAAAGTATTGTACATGCCAAATCTTAAAGCTATATCTTGAAAATTGTTACTGTAAAACGGTTTTAATCGATTTGCGGGGGAACGGGGGGAGATATTTGAAATTGGAAACAAACTTGATCTGCGTATGGTATACAGGAACCTACATTCCAAATTTGGTGTCTCTAGCTTTTATAGTTGCTGAGATCGACGCGTTCATCCGGACAGACGGACAGACGGACAGACGGACGGACGGACAGACGGACAGACGGACAGACAGACGGACATGGCCAAATCAAAATCTCTTTGATACTGATCAAGAATATATATACTTTATAGGGTCGGAGATGTCTCCTTCTGCCTGTTACATACTTTTGCACAAATCCAATACCCCCTTTTTACCCATTTTATGGGTACAGGGAGTAAATATGTAATGAAGTCACGTCAACAATTTAATTTGGCATTAAAGTACATGCACAGCGAAATTTTGTCTTGCCTAGATCTGGAGATAAAGCATTGCATAACAAGCATAATTCTCCAAGAACAAAAGTGTATTAATTTTGTCGTGTCGTTAACGTATTAATGTGTTTGTGTGTATTCGTATATGTGTGTGTGTGTAATTGAGCGCTCACAATGTTGACTGCCAACTGGACGTATGCGTGATATTAGCCTGTACGTGAGCACAGTCTGAGTTTGTCTGTCTGTGTGATCTTCTCAGTAACGACGTTGATTTGATTAGGCCATATGCCTGCTAATGACAGCCGACTGATTCTGTTTCCACTGAAATACTCCACAATACCGGAAGGACAGCAAAATGCGTAGTTAGCTTATTTCTTGTTTATTTCAATTTGACATCGACAGCAGCAAATACGAGTAGCATGTTGAGTGCGTGCTAAGGAGTTGCCCGTTATTATACCCTACCAGAGGGTATTATAATTATGTCACGAAATCTGACTGAAGGAGATGATTCCGAACCAACAAAGTATATATATTCTGAATCAGAATCAATAGCCAAGTCGATTTAGTCCGTCCGTCCGTCTGTTTCTATGCAAACTAGTCTCTCAGTTTTAAAGCTATCGTAATGAAACTTGGCACAGACCCTTCTTTTTTCTGCAGATAAAACATATGCCGAAACCGGCCAGATCGGATCACTATAACATATAGCTGCCATAGGAATGATCGATCGAAAACTATGTTGTTGTATGAAAAACTTATTGTTTATACAAATATTGCAACTAAACTAAGTGAGCGTTTTATTATACTTCACATAGTTTCCTATAGTCTTCTCAAAATCGGACCACATAGGAGCAATCAGACGACAATTGAGTTTTGTATAAATAACATTGCTGCTAGGGTATATAGCTTCGGCATTCCGAAGATAGTAGTTCCTTCTTGTTATGTATTGTACTAAGTAATTCAGCAGCAAATGCTGCCAACTCTTATGAACTATTCAATATCCCAACAACAGAGCACTGATGGAAACAATCAATTCATGGTAGAGTGCATCAAGACACTAGAAGCTTATAAGAGGATTACTCTTTGAAAGTTTTCAACTTTTGTGATTATTAACCATGACTTTTCTAACTTTGAGTTTAAAGTTTAAAGTAATTGTGTTCATAACCGGGCATTATTTGTTGATTTGCTAACAAACCTAAATGTTCTTTTGCCCCTCATATTTTAAACATATTTCTACCTGAGTTTATTGATTGCTTTTTAGTTATATGTGGACTTTTAAGTAATTGTATCTCTATTTTGCTATTTTTCACTTAATAGTAGGCCAATTGCTTGCAAATCAAAGACTATATAAAGTTTGTAAAAATATATATATAGCAGAAAACTCGTTCAATAAAAATGTAAACAAATTTAAAAAAATATATAATTGAAACCTATTTAATTATATATAATCATTCAGACTAAAAAATGCAAAACATGCACTATTTTTTGCAGTTTTTTTTATAAATTGTTAAGATTCTTATCAGACGAAGCTTTTAAACCGGCTAATTAAGTCATAACATTTAAACAGAATATATTTAATTTGATTATATAAACTATTAGGCTGACGCATTTGTTCTGACACACGCGTTGGCTTTCAGCTTATTGAATCAATAACAATAACAATAACAATAACAGAATATTATTAATAATTACACATATTCATACGCCACGTGGTACGCACATAGCCAGTTCGTTAGAGAGTTGACAAAAGAATTTCGTCAACTTTTCACGCAAATCACGCGAAGGTTTTTGTATTCAGGTCGAGTTTGGATTGACAAATGCGCTGTCGTGTCCTGTTGTCCTGTTCTGTGTACATATGCGGTGGGCGGGGCGTGTGGGCGTTATATTTGTTGATTTTGCAGTTGTTAGTCAGTCAGCACGTGCATGCACACACAGTCAGTATACACACACACACAGCAGTATACAGTACAGAGGGCACAGGACACAGCAATTTATGCGTTGTCATGCTAACGGGAATCCCAAGGATGGTATGGTCATTCGATGCTTTAATGTGCAATCAATGTGCCATCAAAAATTCAAAACTCACAAGACTTGAAAACTAATTAAAGGCAAACAATCGAAAGCTGCGCCAAAAATCAAATTTGGAAAATAAACCGCAATAAAATCTTAAGCGTAAATAGTCTGTGGCCACAGGATCAGCCGCAAGGTATTATAAATTATATGTATATAGATAAGTTGAAACTTTTCCAGACCATTAAGTAAATTGAAAGTTGAGGGCGCGACAGAGCATAAAACATGTAGACAGTTGGAAGGCTTTGCCTTAACTTGATCATTCTTAATTAAATGTGTAATTAACTTTTATTGGTGGCTGGCTTATCTCACATCTTAATAGAGCCATCAAAGTATTTCATTTGATGGTCGAAGGCTTTATCAAACTATTGTCAAACGCGTAGCGTATGGCTTGCAGCAAAAAAATTGAACAAATTTACATTTCCGGGCAACAGAATTTCCATTAAGAGCTAAAAGTGTCAGGCAACAAAACTTTGAGGGTCACTAGCCCTAAGCATTTTTCAGCCAACGCCTTCAAATACTTAAGTATGCGTGTGTGCATGCATGTGTGTGTGTGTATTAGCATGTTGTGCGCAGTCAGGCGCGAGTGTAAACACACACATACGAGCTGTTGGCAACAGAAAAACAAGTTTATGCGTTGAGTTCTCCCCATACAAGCGTTCGACAGACCTACAGCCGACAAGTTAGAATGCTTTAGTTGAAAGTGCTGGACTACAAGATATCATACCTATCATATAGGAGCAGTGCACTGCTTGAAGTGCAAGCAGTTCAAATCAGCTACTTTCCTCCACTCGACAACCTTCAAAGTAGTCTATTGAATAACTTTGGTTATTTCAAGATAGATCAAGAGAATACCAAAGTATAAATGTGTCTAAAACCAAAGCTATATTTTGCAAATTGTGCCTACAAGTCTTGTTCCAAATACCTCGTTCCAATCAATTATTATATTAAAATAAATCAATTTTGGAGCACTATGTCCAATTTCTGGATCTAAATATTTATGCAGAAAATTGTAATGCTCCACAGCGCTCACAGAACAGATACATAGAAAATGGCAAGTTTTCGATCAATAATATACTATAAGCTTTTTAGTATATATACCCATTATATCATTTCTTCCATTATTAATACGTACAGGGTATAAAATTGCCAGCAATGTGTCTTCGTGTGTATGTGACTACATATTGATTTAAGAGCTGCTAAGGTAAAGTGCAAAAAATCTTGAATGCAGCTGTTCTAAAACACTCGCCCTCAATATCTTTAAAACCAACTAAGAATGCTCTAGTTGAGCATAACCGACTACGAAACTCCCTGTACCCAGGTCTAAAACTTCCAAACACATCTTCGTACACTTACACATACACTAAGACTTTCCCTCCCGCTCTGAATAACTTCCGTGTTTATTGTCCGATCGGCAAATTAAAAATGAAATTTGTTGCTGTAGATTAAGAGTTACACAAGCATTACACAAGTTAAATCCCAGGACTTTATCTTTAGAATTGTGGCTGTAAAACGTTGTTATCAAATTGGGATGGTGCGGGGGGAAGATATCTGCAATCGGAAAAAACGTGAAAGTCCGGCATGCAGATGATAGTATATACCATTTCAGGAATATCTTTTATACAAAAACTCAATTTTCTTCCGATTGTTTCTATGAATATATAAAATTGTGGTCCGAATTTAAAAGAATTCAACACTTTAATTCTTGAATATTAATAAAATTGATAAAAAAGATATTCCATATGGAAATCGATTAAGTTTTGACAAAGTTATGCAAGGGTATAAAATAATTGAAACGCATTCAAATTGAAAGAATAGCAAAGTCCAAGCAGAGGCAGTTCAAAGACTCCTTAGAAATCCCTTTCAAATATGCTAATACTCATGTTATCCTTGCACAATGCTGCACGCAGTGCGTACAAGGATCATCATGTGCAGCATTGAATGAATGCAAAGCTGAAATGTGTCCTTTTCTTAATTTGAATTTGAATTTAGCTCATTATAAGTACAATAGCTCTACCCAAGATACTAAAATTTGCATTCAAACATCATTTGCAGCAGATTAAGATTATTTTCGTTTGGCATTAGGCCCAAATTTCTGGGCAGCTTCTGTTGCCTTGATGATATGTGGCTTTTGGCCAGCTTTGGTAGCTCATTAAAACAAGAGCATCATTGGCTTTTGGCCATTAATGAGTTCTGCCTGCTGCCTGGCAAACTGTCAACGTGTGCTGCACTAAATAAAAAGGTTGCTTGTGTTCTTACGGTTAAGCTGGAATTATTATATGGTCTACTCGGCAAAAAATGCTCAACCAAGATAAGTCCCATAAGAAAAGATCAAAGCAAGAAGCACAAGTATTTAAACAGCTTTGAGGCACAGTGGCAAAAAGCAACTGCACATTAAATTCGTCTTGAAATTGTCAAATAAAGATATATAGCATTTTAAATAGCCGAGCTGTGCCTTTGGGCAACAAACATTTTGAGGCTATCCATACCATAAATCATTAACACAGCCGAGAATATTTGTCTTGATGTTTACACAAGCCCTGAAGTTGACTAATTTATGTCACGCAGCGAACAACTGGGAATACGAAACTGAAGTGACTCCAAGGATGTTGCAAGCTGTGCTAATTATGCAAATTCCTTGTTATGAAAGGACACAGGGAGAGCGACTAAAATAATATGTACTGTAATTTTGCTATAAATAGCACAACATGAGACTGCTCGGATTAGAATTAATTGTATCATTTTAAGAACATGTCTTACAATTAGCATAATAAGTTGATTTGATACGAGTTCAGGCAGGTTGAACGACCCGTTCAACTTTAATTAGGCTCCGACAAAGCAATTAAAAATCGTCCTATGCAGTTCTGAATAATATTCATATCGCACTCAAGCATTTGTTTATTTGTTAATGGCGCTAATTATGTTGCTAATTTAGATACGGCAATGAAAAAGTCATTAGCACACAACGCCTTATCCACGCTGACCAGACAGGTCCTTTCACAGAGCCCCTGAGCGTTGACTGAGAGTTTGTCCAATTAGTGCGGCAAAATATTTGCTTTGGCTTTTGCTTCTTTGCAACACGTCACGTATGCTTAATGCGCTATAATCCCCGTCCCGACTGCTCAACTGAACTCTGGAATTTGATCTGAACATGATCTGCTCATTTTCTGAGTGGCAGCTATTCATTCTTGTTTTGCATTCAGCTTAGCTTACGTTTCAAAGCCACTCAAACAGCTAATTAAGGACTTTATAGCTGCGGACAGCTTCACTAACTTTTGAGCCAGTTTTAAATTTCACACAGCTTATTACAATAATTATATAGCTAGACAATCTAGAGTTCTTTGAAATCCAATACAACATCAAATTGCTATAAATGCGCTTTTAAATTCCTAACATTCCAAAGCTCTCAGCACAAAAGTGCAACAAATATTTCTATACACCCAAGAAACTTGCAAAACTATCTACTTACGCACATCTATGGTGAAGGACTTTTCTCTTCAATAACATTCGAATTATTTAGTTGAGCAGAAAGTACAAGCAGAAATATGAAATTGATTTTTCGAAAGGACATTTAAGTGTTGAATTCTTACCTATCCCTTAAAAGTGCAGTAAACAAAAACATTTCTGGAATTTCCAAACAATTTCAAGTTCTTTTTTATGTCCTTCATAAAAGTAGCCATAAGTGCAGAACTAAAGGACAAACTAAGCAAGTGGAAATTACGAATAAAAAAGCGCAAATATTAAAAATGATGCAAACAAGGAACAATAAAAACAAACAATACAACAATTTTACATATTAGTTGTTTGTTTGCTTTGTTATGGGTTGACTTTATTGTTCAAGTTCCGTCGCTGTTTTGCGTTTGGTTTTTGTAGCTTCCTTTGCCCTGCAAATAATGTTCTCAACTTGATTTTCCATAAGCTGGTATTCCGAATGCTTTTTATGAAGAACAGGAAATCCATGAAACTAAAAGTTAAGTTTTGCTCTTTGCTAGTTTCTATATAAGCTCCTTCCACACAAAATATTGGGACTTAATGGCTGCAGATTAAAGAGAATCCACTCAAATCAGTAAATCTTTATCAGCTTGCTTAGATTTTAGCTGATAACTGAAAAGCTAAGCAAACTCATCAAATTTTCATTTGTTGCGCAAGCTGCGACCAAGCATAACAAACATTATAAAATGAATTGAAATTTTTGCAAGTGCCGGGAAATTTGTTAGCTTTATGTTATAATGGTAGGTGGGTTATTAAATCCACAGCTGATGTGGCGCCTTTAAAACTGTTGCATACTTTATGGCAAACGACGCCTTTTACGGCCCAGTTGGCTCCCAAAAGCACTTGGGTCCTGTGCTTGTTAACAAGCGCATTAAAGCCCAAATTGGGATGTATGCAAATTGTGTTGCATACTCTGGGGCCTTTTGTAGCCTAAATATTTTACTAAATCGTTGCATCTAAAGTTTAATCCTGCAATTTCACACATGATTTGATTTATATGACAAGCTTTAATATCGATTCCTTCTATGTCAAACCTCAACTGCAAATAGTTACACGATTGTGTTGAATTTTTGTTTTGTTCAAAGTTTCATACCCCAAGGCAAATATCCCACAGTGATATCTACTATGACCCCCTGTCGGGCATTTGCGACGATTCTAAAACTATTCACACTGTGCAGCAGGTGTTTACCGGGCTGTGGGTTGTTACAGAAAATCTGGGACCAAACGCAGTTCAAAATTGAGTACCTTTGGGCATTTGCAACTTTCTATGGAAATTTGCAAAACTGCCGCACAAATTTGTACAGGAACAAAACACTTGAATACCCCTGCCGAGTGCATTATAATTTTGTCACAAACAAGCAACAATCGGTCGAAAATTGAGTTTTTGTATGAAATCTTTTTTGTTTTGTCATGGGAGCAATTAAGCCAAGATCTCTATAAGGGTATTAAATATTCGGCAGACGCTTTTTCAAACTTTTTTTGTGTTTAACTGCGTTGGCGTATAAATCGGATCAGCATTTGAAATGCGAAACGCTGAAAATTGCTGCAGGTGCAACGAATTACGAATTACGAATTACGAATTATTATTGCAGTGTAGAACAAAATCAATGTGCACATGGCCAGTTGTAAAAGCTGGAGTGGAGGTTGGAGGTGTATATGGCCAAATATTTGCATAAGCTGCGCATTTGCCGGTGCTTAAGCTTGGGCTGAGCATCAAGGCCAAAGGACGAAGGACGCAATAAGCTCGTTATATTTTTATTTAATTTATTAGTTGAATGATTGCTGTTGGCAGATATAAATAGTATATGCAGGCTAAGCGCACACATGTGTGCTAAAAATTAAAGATTAAAGAAAACCTGTGCTTGGTACAAAGTTTACTTCTTACATTGTAATCCATTTAAATGTTGAGAATCGCAGAGAAGGGTGAACTCAAGTAGACCTACAATACCTTTGTAGCTCTGGTCATGCTTAAAGATCTGCAAAGTAATAAAGAAAAGTATATTTAAAATGAAATGACAAAAGCTTTATTAAAGTCTATAGCTTCGTGTTGTTATATCAGAATATAACTATATACTTCCATTTTTGTATAATATTGCTGCCTTAAATCACATTTGCTCCAACGGGTCATCAAATGTATGAGAATGCGTCACAGATAAACGTAAACGCTTCCCAATTATGCAATAGATTATATGACGCACTTTGCTAACAATTTAGCCAAAGTATTTGCTTACCTTTATTTCGCCAATCGACGAGATACATTTTTATGCCTTTATTTCCTGGTTACCTTCGCTGAGCGGCAGCAACAACAAGGAACAAAAGTTGCCAACAGATATGAAAATTGTAATTTTCCGAGCCAATGCGATGTGCAAATATGTGTGTGTATGCATGTATGTGTGTGTGTGTGTGTGTGTGTGTGTGTGTGTATATATCTTACGCATGAATATTAATACTTACGCACAAATGAATAAAAGTTGCCTTTTGTTTACTGAATGGAATTGTTTTTGCCGGTATTCGGAATGCCGAGCAATGTTGGCAATTAATATGAGTTGTTGTTGTTGCTTGCTTACGTGTGTGTGTGTGTGTGTGTGTGGCGTGTGCAATTAACTCTGATTAATCCCTTATTAGGCAGTCGCACTCTACTCAGAGACAGTCATGTTCAGCATATTAGAGACAGTAGTGTTCAAATTATTAGGCCCATCAACCATTAAGCAGTTACGAGTAGAGAGCACTCAAAGATGCAGCTGTATCTAATGATTAACCATTTAACCTATTTAAGTGCTCAGGATGAGTAAAAAAAGAGATAAGCAAGTGAGCAAACGACTAAGGATGAAATACGACTACGTAATACCCAGTATTTATTTTAACTTTGCTTCCTTTTTCTTTTTTCCTAATTCTAAGGGGCTTTGCAATTTTCCCCCATCTCATAATAAATAAATACATATACCTATAGCATATTTCACTAGCAGAAAAGACCAGGTTGCCTGAAATCTTACCTAAGAATGTCAATACTCAAAAACCTGTATATTAAATTGGAGAAATAAATGAAATGAAATGAAAAATATACAGTATTTACGTAAGGGTATTTCTGAAAAACAAGAGATCTGGCAACGCTCAACCGAAATGCATCTGGTCACATCATATTTACTGTAAGTCTTCATTGGAAACGGTCACTTCTCAGAAACATTAATGTATAATGTATTTGAAATTTAATTGCATTATGACAAGAATAAAGAAATTTTCTTGGAACGAAAATGATTTTAGTAGTGAGAAACTTTTTTTTATAACAAATTTTAATAATTCCAAAATTAATTATAGAAAAAACTCCTGCATGGTCAATAAAAGTATATAAATATGAACTAAGGCTATATTTTTCAATAGAGATCTAATAAGTTTTAAAAGTAGATTGGCTTGCATAGTATCTAAATAGTGGAGTCAGATACAAGATATCTCTCCCCCACTTATAATATTAATACGAGTATTTTATTTTCAAAATGATATGATGGCAGCCCATGTTATACCCTATAATTTGTGCATACATTGTATGTATTCAGGGCACTCAGCTAACAAGAAGCCAAATCCTTAAGCTGTTCAATTTGTCAAACAGAAGCCGCCTGGCAGGAACCTGAAGCGCACAAAACTTGATATATGCCCAAGTCTAGGCGATTTTACTCCGTTAATTGTGCAATTAATTTTCAAGGAAGTGGGGAGCGGAGAAGCAGCTGGGATGCTTTATGCAAAAATTATTATAATTATTGTTGGCTGGGTGTATTCAACTGATATTGCAGGTCCTTCTGGAGAAGAAAGGGTTCTGGCCAATGTTGTTAGGCGCCTCTGATTAGCGAAATTAGCGTTGCGTACGCTTTAAACGATATTTGCTAATTAAAGTCCTGACTGGCAGGGGTAGCTGGGGGTCTGACGGGTTAGTGGGGTGGAGTTTTCGGGCAACCCTTTGAGCGTTGGGCATAAAAACTAATGGCCTGACAACTGGGCGCTCCAATGTCAGGCATTGACTGCCTGTGTAATTTAATTAAAATGCAAGTACAGAGTCAAGTGAGGCCGTCCCTTAAAGCAAACAGCCCGCACTTTTTGTGACAAAGCATAGGGAGCATTAAAAAGGCCAAGAAGGAACAAAAAAGAATATAAAAAGAATATGCTGAGTCTGCTCCAACCATCAGCGTCAATTTCAGACCAATCAAGTACGTGATTGTCCAAAACACGAAAAACCAACAAAATGTAAAGTCCTTTATAATGCTTAAAGCAAATGACAAATTCTTTAAAATCAAACACAAATGCTCTAGTGAAGTATGCCTGACCAATAGTATACCATGTAGAAAGGTGCAGACACCCAAAGCATCTCATACACACACACACACATATGCATCAAGCAGTTTAGCGGCAGTGCAAGCAAGCAGAGCATATCACATGGCTTCCTTTGCTCGGCAGTAGGGAAGTAATTTCTTGAAGAACTTCTGCTGTTTATTCGATTGTCTTAAAATATCCTTAAAATGATTGTTAAAATAGTTTTTTTCGACTTTCGAGCAAGGGGGAATATTCGAAATTCGAAATTAACTTGATCTCGTGTAGACTCTAGAGAAGAACCTACATACCAAATTTAGTGTCTCTAGCTCTTATAATCTCTGAGATCGGACACTTCTTTATCGACGATGATCAAGGTTGTATATATATATATTCCTTATAGGCTTAATTATGCCTCATTCTACCTGTTACATACAAATGCGCCTTTTGAATATCCCCTGCTACCCACTTTATGGGTACAGGGTATAAGAACAGGTCAATGTTTAAGCACTTATCATGTTTGCTCAGCTGCTTTTCCTCCGGGGATAAGTGCTAGAGAGCATTTTGAAATCGTTCAAGATTTCAAAATCAGTTTCTTGTCTCAGGCTCTTTAATGACCTGTAAATGATGAATGATGCTCGACATTCGGATGTCAATCTCAAACGCCTACTAAGCTGCTGTCTAATTAATTTTTTACAGTTTCTCAAGTGATGGACACAAAGACAATGGCTAAAAGCGATTTTGTAACAACCTGAGAACTTGATCCAAGCATTTAAGCCTTAAAGTACTCTATATACAAATATTATATCAATGCTGTATCAATTGTTATTTCCTTTTTCTATCTATGTCCTTCCCCACCATTTACTTTCAATTACATTATTGTTCATTGAATTGCTGTCAATTTGAAAATACTCGTAATATTTACACACAATCCTGTAGCATCTTTTGGGCTTTAAGTGATTTGCCATACACACGCGCTGCCAAAGAAAGGAAAAAAAAAACAAAAACAAAAATAGCAAATAAACCACGAACCGCATATAAACACTCGCAATTTTCGACTTGTTATGTGGGCGTCTCAGGCTCCTTGGGAAGGGGGCGTGGCAGCTGTGATGCCTGCTTACGACATCAGCTCATGTCGAGTTCTTGCCCAAGTGATTTTGTGGTTTGCTGTTGCTTTTGCGGCTATAAACACTTGTCGAGATATTTATGCATAATCATTTGGTGCTATACGCTGACTTAAGGTATGCCGATCGTCTTGCTAGATATGCCCATATAATGCCACAGCTGAGTCAAAGTAGAAACCGCTGCAAGGACTGTGCAAAAGAGCTTTTGTAAAGCTGTTTTTTCTTTGAACAGCTTTGAAAGCACATGAAAGCTTTAAAAGAGATGAAATTAGTAAATAAAGATTGATGTTCTGGCTTGTACTTGTCAAAGGAATAACTACGAAAGATAGCAATTAACATGGTAGATAAAAATTGAATTCGGAATGAATAGTATACGGAAATGGGAACACTTCAGATTCATGAAAGTGTTTTTCGTAATATAGAACAGCTAACAATTTCAATGACGACTGATTTGATCGGAACCAGAAATCAAACTAGGCCTAATTTTGGTATTTTGTGGGTAATTTCTTCAGGAAGAGTATCCAAACTTCAGTATACAACCTTTATCCTTCTGAGGCCTTCAATAATGTATGAATTTTACTGCAGTCTGCTGTTGATTTTTAGCTAATAATTCGCACAAAATATTTCTTTTCGTTGGCCACATTTGGTTGTAATTTATTCGCTGCAGCGAAATATTATTAAATTTTTATTATGCATGCGCACATTTATCTTGGTAATAATGGCTGCATGCTCGTGTTCTTGATTTGCATTCCGGAGAACGTGACTTTTTATTTACACCATGCAATAATCACAGGCAAGTCAGCCACAGGACTCGTGCGTAGTTCACTAATTTTAAGCTGACTTCAGCCTGACAGCCTAATACAGTCAGTGGCAAAAGTTTGCACACTCTAATGTGGCGCTGTCATAAGCAGCCGTTGAATGTCGTCATAGGGAAACTTTACCTGCTCTGTTCTAACCGCTTGTCAACATGACTGCCATCTGCAAAATGCCATTGTTGTGCAGTCAGGGCACACCTGCTGACGCACCTGCCTCCGGACAAACCGCCCCCCATCCCCGTGATATACCACCAGCCGCAGTTGTTGACGCATAAATAAAATGAAACGTTTCTCATAAATAAAATGTCAGCAGACTGCATTTTTATTATGCAATATGAAAACTAACCAGACCGAACTATTTCACAATATTTTGTTAGTTCCGTTTTTATTTTTAATTTTAAACGCTCTTTCAAACTATTTTAATCTGTTATGTCACGCATAGTTATATTCATTTTGTAAACGTAGTATATTAAATCAAATGGCTGCCATCCAAAACAACTGAGCACCTGGTGAGCTTAGAATACCTTAGCATACCCTGTTGCTATGGAAAAGGCTTAGTAGTAGCAGAAACTAACTGCCGGCTTATTCCAATGTAGTATAAGTAGCGATAAAGCCGCCTCGCGATAGTTTCGATAGAGATGGCCTCAACTATCGATAGTATCGCCAGAATTCGATAAAAAAAAGAATCTTTTCTGCATTTTCATGAATTTTTGGTTGGCTTTAAGAACTACCGATACTATCGGTAGATCCATAGACTGTTTTCCAGCTTTATACAACGCTTGATTAAGAAAAAAAACAGCTAAAATTATCTGAAATTTTGCTTGTGTGTAGAACCGAGAAAATAGCAGTAAGAGTCATTAAATTTTGTATGTAGATTCTCATATACAATACGCAGTTGAAGTTTATCTTAGCTTTCTGATATCCGTTAGCACATTCTTGTAAACAAATAAAAACGAATTACACAATTGAAAAGATTAAACATTGAAATTGAGTACGTTTGTATGGTAACTGTAGGCTAGTTTAAACCAAAGATACCATACCTGCTAAACGAATAATTTTGTGTATTTTGTGCTGTCATTTAGTTACCTGTTTAAGTTGCCCATTAGAACGGCAGCTGACAGCAGCGACAGATGCCCCGCTTTGGTATTTGTTAAGTCTTTTGACTAGAAGCTGCCGGCTGTCATTTCCATTTACATGTAAATACGGGTTAGGAACTGCTGCCGGTTCTTGGAATTTGGAATTTCTGGACTGGCAGGGCACACAACACTCGTTCCCTCGTTTTTGCAAAGTGGGCTAAGAGTAGATGAAAATGCCTACAAGGTGTATTTTGAATACGATTTCTTGATGCTGTTCCAGTGTGCATTTAAGCAAACGAAATAGTATAAAAATGCAAATTTATGTTTTATCAAAGTGTTTGCCATTTGTTGTTAATGTATCTGTTTTGTTGCCAGTGGGGCCACGTGTCCATGCCACAAAATGCGGCACGTGTAGACGCAACTAAAAGCCTCAAAGAATTGCCATCAATTTGCCAAATATGAACTTTGACTAAGGATTACTCAATGTCCCGATGGATTTGCTTGTAAACTTTTGATTGCTGTATTTGTGATGAAGCCGCAACGCATGTCCATCAGATTGTACATGAAGTAAGGTGTGTATAGGTGTATGCAGGTGTGTGTGTGTGTGTGTGTGTATGTGTATATCTTAGTGGAACAACAGAAACTGTTTGACACAACTGGGTCGTCGTTTTGCTCCACTCGCTTGTTTACAAAACTGGTTCAAGGAGACAAACAATTGCAGCAGCGCCGCAAAAATGTCGTACAATAACGGAGCAAAAAGTATGTTAACTACACGCACACACACACACACACACACACACACACACACACACACACACACATACACACACTGTGTGCTCGACATACCTTTGAAATATTTCACACACGGGGCGTATGAGTGACAACATTCAGCACCAAACGATTTTTAATGAGCCTGCAAAATGACAAGAAAAATCAACAAGAAAAAACAAACAAAAACAATAACCACTGAAGTTCATACAAAAGTTCATTCACAGTTGCCATTGTTACTATTTTTCTATACTCTATTTTGAAACAGTGAAGGAGTATGCACGGCATGTGCAGTGGCTGCTTTACTCGACACATTTTAAGCAATGTTATGGTTGGTTTTAAAAGGTGTTTTCCCTGTGTTTTCCTTCCAGTACGACTTCCTTTCATTTACCACATATTATTGCAAGCAGAGTATCTTGCAACCGGGAGCTTCCGCCTGGATAAGGTTCTTACTTCAATTGTTGTTTGCTTTTGTTTTGCAGTTTCCTTTTGTGATTGTTTCTTGGCTTGTGGACACCTTGTGCGAATTGGTAAATGTGGGCGTAACCAATTGGGCAACTTTGGCCCATTGTTGTTATTGTTCTACACAATTGTTGAGCCACGGACCACGCCCACCTTCAAAACTGGGCCAGCTCATCCAAAATAGCAACGAGCACGCAATATGGCAGCAACATAGTTATCGTTGTTGTTCTTGTTGCTGCTGTTGTTGTAATTGCTGCTTCTGTGTTTTATGAACCTCTACAAAGTTGTTTACATTTTTTATGACGTTTCTGTGCCACATTGCGTGGCTCCAATATGCTGTTCTCATCGTTCTTGTAGGCGTATTTTGATGAAATGCTATTGAATAGCAATTAAGCGTTCCTAAGCTTTCACTGAGAGCTTAAAGTCGTTAATAACTTGGCCTTTTTATTGGGTCGAGTGCGCCTTAAAGTAGGCAACAGTTTTAGGGTGAAATATTTAAAGACTGGCTGAGTTCTCACTTTAGTTCTCTTTGAAGTATATACTAAGTATAACTTGCTTAAGCTGCCACTTTAGGTAGCAGAAATCTTGTTTAATAAATATATGCAATAATTTTGTACAAGAAAATAATAAAGTTGTATGTTTTATTTATTTATTTATTTTATTTTATCTTTTTTTGTTAAAAGATTTGTATATTTTATTTAAACAAGCTTTTTGCTACCTTTAGTGGCAACTTAATTTAGTTTAACATGCAAGTGATTAGGAAAAACGATTATTTTTACATATATGGACAAATATATATATTTTTTAAAATATTTACAACAATTATTGAAATATTTATTACTTAAACAAGTTTTCGTTTACCTTCAGTGGCAACTTTATATAGTTTTACCTAACAAAAAAGAAATTGTAGTTATTGAAAGTGGACTTTTAAGCCTCCAAGCACACAAATTTTGATACTCATTTCATTTCTAAGACTTCATTATATTAAATTCTTATAAGTTCTTATAAATTACTTCATTAATTTAATTACATTAAAATGTAGGCTTTTTGTAGAATATTATGCCCAACTTATCTGGGCTTTAAGAGGTAAGTTGTGTTATAATCCTCATAATCTCGGAAATCTTTTCGTTAATAGCTTTTGCTTATTACGCTTCACGCCGCCATTAAATAGGCAACAGTTTTGTGAAATAACTATGCATAAATTTACACAGTTGGCTTACTTTTGCTTTTGTGTGTGTCTGTAATCAATCAATTATTAGACACGTGCACCCCACATCTCTTAAGCTGTCTGTTGGCTAAAGGCCTGCTTCCGACTTGATTTTGTAAATAAACATTTCACTTTACCAACAGCCAAATGCAAATGCAAATGGCGAGCCGCACAAAGAACCACAAAAACCGCAGGAATGTCCTAACATACTTTTATACTTAAGCTCATATACACACAAAAATGTGTGCAAGGGTGTGTGTTGGGGTGTGTGTGTGTATGCGGCTTTACACACTAAGCCACCAAGTAACGTCTGAATAATTCAAGCATAAAATGCGTATACGCCGTGTATGTCTGTGCTCTGAGATTTCCATGTTAGATTTTGATTTTTGTTTGTCAGTTTGCTTTGACTCAAAGCGCTGCTCTTAATGATTATGAATAAATTGTTGTAAGGCGAATATTTCGTTTTGATAACCATTTGCTTAGTTTAATTTAATGAATTTGCCTCGGCTTGTCACTTCAAACGTAAATAATTTGAATCATTTTACTTCAACACTTTACTCTTACCATTTTATGGTGGCAAACATCATCCACCCGCGTCCTTTTCAATTACTTCAAACACTTGGAAATTCCGTGCGCTCTGGCTTATAATAAAAAAAGCATTTTTGCTTTTTAGCACCTGAAGCAATTGAATTTCCAACTAAATGCCACCCCAACGGCTGCTCTGGTAATAATTATAATAAATATCAACATTGTTGTCAAATGAACTGTAATAAGCTCGCCAGGCACTTAAATAGTGCCCTGGAAAACTGCGAATCATAACCAACTTTAAGCCAAATGTTTGGCAAATTCTTAGCCAAAAGTATACTTTGAAGTTGGCCCGCAAGCCGCATTTGTTTCTTGGAACTCATACATCAAAGACGCCAGAAAAGCAGCCACATATCTCAGGAGATCCAAAATTGTATTACATTTTACGCAAGTGTTCAATCAAAATATAATAAGCCCAAACCAGTGAGTGCACCATCTAAATCGAGTCAGATTCGAATGCATGCCACACAGAGTGTTGCACATGGGCAACTTGTGAAACATGTGACTCTGAGTGAGAAAACTGAGCTGTCAATATGTTTAGCATATATATCATCTTCATGCCGTAATAAAATTCCATGGATGCCAATGTCAATCAAATATGTTCATGTCATTTGATGCCATCTAAATTCACAAATCAAATAAAAACATGAATAAGCTGGTATATTCGGCGTGACAAAGCTATATACCCTGTTGGCAATTCTTTTTTTACCCAAGAACTCAATTTTCGACTAACTTTTCCTTTAATATATTCATTAGACTTTAATTGAATTTTTTGAATCTACATAAAGCAAAAAAAAACTTACTTTTCATCCGACTATTCCTATGGAAACTATAAGAAATAATAATCAAATTTTAATTAAACTTGCTCAACATCTAAAGAGCTTATCAAAACTTAAAACAGTTGTTCATAGAAAAACTCAATTTTCAACCGACTTTTCCTATGATTTCCTATGGTATATTCATTAGATCTACATAAAGCAAAAAACTTGTTCATAGAAAAACTTACTTTTCATCCGAATATTCCTATGAGCTCGGTTAACTTCTAAAGAGCTTATCAAAACTTAAAATTGCTCAACTTGAAAATAAAAACAAAAATGTTGTTCATATTCTGCAAAAACTCAAACGTCTACCGATTGTTCCAGTGATCTCTTTAAAATGTAAAGAAAAAGTACAGATTATGTTCTCTCTGCAACCAAAAGAAGCATTTGTGTATTAAAAACTGAGAGACAAGCTTGCATGGAAACTAACAGACGGACATATAACTTTTTGGGAAAACTTGTTCGGCAAGGCCTTCCTCAATGCGTTACGCATTTCGTAACAAAATTATAATACTCTCTGCAAGGGTATTAGTAAGCAATGTGCGAGTTAGAGACTTTTTTTGTAAGCGTGTCGAAAACGATTCACATTTATAGGAATTTTGTAGATTCGCATATCAATGAAAGTGACACACTTATGAAAGCATTTCAAGATTAGCTGGAAGTCTTCAAATGTCATCGTGACACGTGCCTCAAGAAATTGAATTCCAGATTGTGAGCTATTACAATGATTTAAAGGAGGAAAGTTGTTTAAGCTACCTGTAATTTAAGTTTTAATGGCCACGTGGCTGTCTCAATTTGCAACGCCCAGCTGGCTGTAAATTGTATGCAAAGTTTGGCCATAAAATAATGAAACATTGATGAGACGACACAAAATTGTGCTCCTTGCCAAGGATCAATCAAAACTTGGCCATGTAATGCCATAGAGAGTTTGTACACATGAGGCTAGCAAAATTGCGCGCTAATTAACTGGTTGTTGGGCGTTAGTTTCTTGGCCAGTTGTGGCCGCCAATTTGCTGGCCAACACATTTGCATTTGCCACATTTTCCCGCTGCCCCGCGGCCAATTATGTTAATTTTATTCTACTTCTTTTTTTTGGCCAACTGGCGCACATTTTAGCAATTACCAAACAGCCAAATATTCAAAGCCAAGGACTCGCTGGGGTGCTGAGGGAGGCTTGGAGTGTCGAGAGCTTGTGCTGGCCTTCATATACTTAATTTAACGAATTTTTCTACAATTGCATTTTAAATTCGTAGCAGCTGCTGGGCAGCCAGTTTCGTTTTGCTGTGGGTCAATTTCCCGGGAATTTTCAGTGGAATTTTCACCTACTCTTAGATTCTTTGATTGCGCAAACGAGCTAGCCTTTCACTCCGAGAGGTAATTTTGCGGAAATTTATGATTTGTGACATTTTGTGAAGCAGATTACGCATAGAAAAGAAAAATTGCTTTGGTATCAATTTTCTCAGAAATAAGGATTCAGAATGTCCGAATTTTGATTGAGTACTAGGCAGGTCTTAAAAGCTTTTCAGTTCGCAAGGGATGAAACTAATTGAACATCATTCTTTTGAATTGAATCCATAAATTACTTTATTTGGAATTTATTCCCAACTCGAACAACTTAAATTTACAAGTAATTTCATTTATTGCCCTTGAGTGCCTCTTATTTTATTTAATATGTTTTCAAATTAAGCCAACACAAAAATGACTTTGAATATATGCAAATCCCCAATAAATGTGCTAGAAGAATTCTGCGTACAATCATAAAACTTGGTTGAGCATTTTAAAGTGGCTAAGTTAAATTGTAGCCCCAAGCAACATCATTTAGCCTTCACAAAATATGGCAAATGAAAATATGACAGTCTTTTAAACGTTGCCACAATCAGGCTATAAGCAACACAGTGTTCAATGTGAGCTAGAAAAGAAGAGTGTAAGAACATTGAATATATGTATGTGTGTGTGTGTGTGTGTGCGTGTGTGTGTAATTGCAATCCTTGCGGTCCTTGTGGTCCTTGGCTCGACATTGGCATCAACAACGCTGCCACCATCCTATGCATGTTTTGAAGCATTTTGATTAGTTTTTCGTTTATATCGCTTGGCAACGCTTTTCCTCCTGCATTTTCTCTTTACAGCGGCATCCGCATTTTTCTGTGCCAGTTTATTGACACTCTGGTAAGCACTAGGAAGAGGGCAAATCCTTGAAAAGAGCTGCAAATTGGGTTTAGTTGCATTTGCTGCATGACCCACAAAATGCCAATTCCAACAACATGATGTATGGAGAGTGCATATCATCTTGTCGTTCATGCCATTTCAATGGCTCTTAAGTCGCACTTATCGAACCAGAGAAGGCGTGAAAGAGAGACAGAGAGAGGGAGTAAGGGAGAGAGAGAATGCACAATTCGCTGACAGTGAAAATTCCTGAAAAACATTTGTAGCAAACAAATGTGCTGTAATTCATATTAATGCTGCTTGACTGCTCAGTTTGTATTCGACTCCAATGAATATTTAATTCTTATCCCTGCACGCTTGAAATGAATATAGGAATGGAATCTAACAGGCTAACAGGATATATCATGATCCTCCGCTAAGAAACTTAGATAAGAGTAAAAACAAATCGGTTTATCTTTATCAAATCTCGATTATTTTTCAAATACAATTTGGTATAACTTTCTTTGCTGACAATTTCCCCTTATTTGTGCCTTACAGATTTAATTTGTAAATAAACTCAGCATTTTTCAATTTATTATTCAATTAAGCTGCCTTTTTTTCTTGGCCCTCGTAATATTTGCATAATTCATTTGCAAACGAATTTGCATTTCCCATTTACCAATTAAAGTTGTATTTTTGTTCCATTCCAGGAAAGTAAATAAAGTTGCTGTCATAAGTCAATTAAAATTGCGATAGCTCAGCAAATTGCAATTATATTCATATATAAATAAACTTATATTAAATATTTCTTGTAATTGGCAGTTGCTGCACATTTTCCGTCATTAAGCAGATTTATTTCAAAATTAATTTATAATTATGCTAAGTGAGGAAAATTACGGCAGCGCAGCTCCCTGCCAAGGAAGCATGACCTTTGCTAACAAATCAGGCGAAAAACTGCTTGTTACACTTTAACAAATTTGCACCCCAATTTATATAAGATATATAATTCCAAAGATGAGTGATATATAGACATGATTGGCATTTGACTGTTTTAACAATTTGTGGCAATTTATTTAGGCAGTTATTGGTTTTTTACGAGGTCAAAGATCACATAACGAGCAGCTGCTAAAATTGTATAGCCTTTTCAATTTGTTAAGTCGTACATCATAGTAGTAATATAAGTTAAGTCATATATCATATCTAATAGCATCCATCAGGAATGAAAATGATGCCATTAACAGCTGGAAATTGGGTCATCAGTTGGCAGCATTTGTTGAATTTGTTGGATTTGTTGGCCTTTCTCTGCGTGTTGCTGTCTCCTTGCACGCAATTGAATAATTCAATGTCGCACTTTGATTAAAGCGGCAATTAATCAACGTTCTTTGCTTTTTGTATTAACATTGTGTTTTATTTATTTTTGTGACAGCTTAAATGGTGGCAAATTGTAAATTCCATTGGCTTAAAGCAAGCGAACTTGACTTTTGCTACTATCAATCAGCATTTGTTCATGGTCAAAACCGGCAGATTGGCAATCAATGAAACAGTTTGTTTCACAAACTGCGGATAGCCAATTTACAGCTTTGAATGTCAGTCGAAATAAAACTGAAGAGATAACTAAGTATGTTTAATGTAGACCTTCAGACAATACTCAAAGTCTGTTAAAAGTTCAAATTGTTTCTCTACTTTAGGGAATAAATACCATCGTTTTCGAATAAAATAACAATCGACTTGATAGAAACAGGTAATAAATAAATCAGACAATCGTTTTATTCAAATAGTTTTTATACAACTCAAATAAAACTATTTAAATCGAATATTCAATAATCGTTTTTCGGAAATTATTTGTTCGGGATGATTACAGACCCCAAAGTAATTCTTTTAATATCTGCAATTAATATTTTAATAATTTTATCCATCACGCCTGTTTCGATTTCCGGCTACTTTTCAATCCGATTTTCACTTGTCTGATTTCTCATTTCGAATAGTTCCCATAGTTTTCATTCTACTGGCCCAATGCTAATATTTTTCAATACCTTTTAGATACTCAGAACAGCTAACAACGATTTGATTGGAATTGGAAATGAAAAGAGCCTCAAAGTTTTCTCACATTTTTATAAACAAAATATTAAATCAAAGCAAAATACTCACTTGTTACTTAAATAATGCCAAATTCGAATTGTTACATAAAATCATGACGTCGACGAACTTTATTCCAATCATAAGTATAATAATTCATTGTAATATAAAAGATAGCACAAGATTCCTATTAATGGCTGAGAATTAGCATTTATGAATTTTGTAAATGTTTAATCCTTAGCCATAGCTAAACTAACTATAGTTAAACTTGTGTATTATATACGCACTTTTGCACTTAAGAACTATTAAACTATATCAAGTATCACTTAGAGAAACTTATGCACCACAAAATGTTTATAGACACAACACCAAAACTTTGGCAGAGTGTTGCACGCGCGGGGGGCTCATCCGATGCATGCAACGCTGGCCAAAATGGGGGGAAGTGTGTTAACAATTTGTCATTGGTCTGCTAGCTGGTAATAATAAAATATATAGTGTATATATAATGTAGAGTGTGTGTACAACTGGTTGTTGTTGTTGTTCTTGTTCGCTTACAGCCACAGCGCATCGATGGCTTCATCGATGTCATCCGTTGAAACGCGCCTCAGTCGCTGTGGTTGCGTCTGCTGCTCGCTGACAACCACCGCCTTGGCCTCCAGCTCGTTGCCGCTGAGCAGGACCATCAGCAGGACACTGTTGCGTCTGTTGCGTACCTGCTCCGGCTCCGGTTGCTCCCCCAGCGGCTGATCCTTGTTGTTATGGCGCAGCTTTCTTAGCCAATCGCTGGCAGGCCAAATGCATTTGCCACCAACGCTGCACCGCCGTCGGTTGGCCTCCCTTGTTGCATGTTTCCCCTCCCTGTTGCCGCTGTTGCCGCTGTTACCGTTGTTATTGGCATTGCTGGCAGTGTCTCTGGGCTGCAGCATTTCAACCACGCAGATGTCGTTAGTTGCGCCAACTTCGTTGACACATCCATCAACATCAGTCGCTGTTTCAGTCCTTGCTGCTGCTGCGGTTGTTATTGTTGTTGTTATTGCTGCTGCTGCTGCTGCTGACGCTGATGCTGCTGTTGTTGACACTGCCCTGCTGCTTTCCTGCTACACATTTGTCACTTGCGTCGTCAGACCCAAGTCAATAGCCATGCTCTTGCTGACGGCATCTGTATGCAACAGCCGCTGCCTGCCATACCCGTCAATGCCACCGCCTCCGCCATCTCTGGCATCGCCATCGTGCTGCGAAAGCGGCAGCCATTTGTCCAAGCAGCGCGGCCGGAAAAGCAGCGTAAATGTGCTGCGAAACTGTCGACTCATCGAGCAGTGATAAAATTGATGCTCGAATTAATAGTGCCAAGATGTCCAGTAGGTCACCTAAAATGAGACATTGAAATGCAATAAGTGCAGGCAATAACCCATGGCGCCCACTTTGTCCAAGCCCGCATTGTCTGCCCTGGCAAAGTTCAAGGCAAATAACTACAAGGACGAACAATAAAACTTGGCACAAAAGCTCTCAATAATTCAAGCAATGGCTTGGTAAACAAGGCATGCATTAATGTGGCCCTTAATGACAGTTGGCGGTTAACGGTGCGTATGATTGATTGATGCCAAAACAATGATATATCGGAAACGACGCTAATTGTATGCAATTTATCAATTATGTGGTGAATACCGTATGGCCAGGAACTTACAAGATTTATTGCATTGATTTTTTGAATATCTTTAAGAAACTATGCTTTAATTTAAGATATTTCAAATAATTAGCAAGAACAGCTTTCTCTTGGAATGTGCTTCGTAGATTGATTTCACTATCTGATCTTAACTTTAATACAATTTAACATTATAAGGATAGAGTTTACCATACAGACAGACGAACAGAATTTTTATTGGCTTGAGTTGTCCTGCTAATCAATAATATATACACATTAGAGGTTCGATAGTTTTTCCGATAGTAACTTTCGATGGTTTCTCATCTCTATTACATAGTGAAAAGGGTCGGAAGCCACTCTTAAAAATCAAGATAAAAAGTAATGATGAATTGGTAATTGATAATTTATGATTTTCCTATTTATAGAAATTACAATTGTTTAAAATGAGGTAAATTCCTTGCTTCATACTCACTCAGCTTAAGGTAGCACTGCATGAGAAAGGCATCTCCGAGCAGCGCATTCAGCAAACCCATTATACCCTGGGGAAATTCTGTGATGAGAAACAGCAGCAGCACCGCCAGCAGCATTCTGGTGGTGCGATCCGTTTGCTTCTCCTTCTCCAGGAGCTTGCAGCTCTTGGGCTGCGTGGGCGTGACCACCTTCCCATTGACAATGGGCTGCATATCGCTGGCCGCATGGCAGGCCAGAACCTTGCGCCTCTTCTTCGCCTCCAGCAGGGCGCCAATCAATCTCACGGAGAGCACCGTCAGAGCAAAGCAGGGTATCAGCTTGATTAGCACACTGTAGATGAGGAAGGTGGCATTGCGAAGGGGACGATCGTGTAGGGCCAGTTCGCTATGGTATAGCCTATAGACCGTCACATTGCGCTGTCCAGTGTCGGGTAGGTCGGTTGTGGTTGTCATTGGCACCACTGTGCTGAGGGCTGTGGTGTTGTTGCCACCAGTGGCCAGTTGCCAAGTTGCCATCTCCGGTGTGGTGCTGGACATTACTTGCATCGTAATTTGGTCCTCGTTGTCTTGCTCCAACATATACTGACTCAAGGGCACTGATTTGATCGTCTTGCCATTGGCATCCAGCGTCTCCAGAAACTTGGCTATGGCGGAGACCAGATAGAGCCACGGCGACACCACCAGCACGCACACCACATAAGCAGTAGCTATGGTAATCAGTGTGGTGCGCATGCCGCACCAGATGCGATTGCGTTGTGGATAGCTCACTGCAATGTACCGCCAGACGGCCAGTGTGACCGTCAGCCATATGGAGATGGTGTGCAGCACCTGGGCAAAGATCGAGTGGAACTTGATGAAACAGGCCCAGCTATAGCTTAGCTGCTCCTCCCGCGGCAAACTCGCGCTGAGTATATAGTCATGCACTGTATAGGGTATATACTCCAGCATAACTGCCAGATCAGCCACCGCCAGACCCGTGAGTATCGCATTGGTAGGTGAACGCATCTCCCGACGTGTCAGCACGATGATATTCAGCGTGTTGGCCACTGTGCCCAGAATGCACACGATGAGCGAGAAGTAGCCATGGAAATATCTGTAGCTGTGGGAGAGCAACATTTGAATTGCATTTCAATATAAGATTGCTTCATTTAATTATGAAAATTTAAAGATTGTCAGCCCTTTGCCAATCTCACTCTCGAATCTACTCAACAGTCAATTGTATCGCATACTTTTTTAAACCTGAACAGAATAAGAAACCTTTTTACTCCCTGTACCCATAAAATGGGTAAAAAGGGGGTATTGGATTTGTGCAAAAGTATGTAACAGACAGAAGGAGACATCTCCGACCCTATAAAGTATATATATTCTTGATCAGTATCAAAAGAGATTTCGATTTGGCCATGTCCGTCTGTCTGTCCGTCTGTCCGTCTGTCCGTCCGTCCGTCTGTCCGTCTGTCTGTCCGTATGTATGAACGCAAGGATCTCAGCAACTATAAGAGCTAGAGACACCAAATTTGGAATGTAGGTTCGTGTATAACGGGAGCAGGTCAAGTTTATTTTAGATTTGAGATATCTCCCCCCGTTCCCCCGCTATTCGATAAAAACCGTTTTACAGTTACAATTTTCAAGATATAGCTTTAAGATTTGGCATGTCCAGTACTTTAGTCCCTCTTAATCTACTGTCCAAATTTCAAGTCGATCGGATAATAAACACCTAAGTTATTCACGAAAGAAGATTCAGTGCTGCAGCAAGGGGAAGAAGAAGCACAGTCACACTAAAATGCCTCGCTTGCGCTGTGGCTTGTGCGTGTGCGTATCTGTGTATGTATGTGTAAGTTAACGAAGATGCGATCGGAAATTTTGACCTGGGTACAGGGAGTTTCGTAGTCGGGTATACTCGACTATAACATTCTTACTTGTTTCAATTTATGGGCGTTGCCATTTTCAGAACTAGCCGAAATTAAAAAGTTATCCCGATAAACTCTAAGATTACATAAATTATACAAATTGCATTTTTGTGTTTCTTTCTTGCTTCAGAATAAAAATATACAGGCATGTTCTAAATGCCGCTTCAAAATCCATTCTACAGAAAATACTATTTGTCGCAAAACCACATTTTACATATTTCAGTGGAATTGAGAACCGTTCTGATAATTCGAATTTTTGGTAATTTACAATCACCTCAAATTCAATTTGATTTAATCAATATTCAACCATAAGAAAATTAACGCAAATTGCTTCCTGACTTGGCCTACTTGAAAGCCATTAGATTAGGCAATTTACATGCTTAGCCTACTGCATATAAATTTTCTAATTAAGCATACGCCACGTATGACCAGCTACAAAATGTTTCTTGGCAATTTCGCAGATGATTTCATTATGTACACATCACTTATCACGTAGGTAGGCAAATCATTATGTAAATTACATTTTTTAAAAAAAAATAATAAAAAAAGGAAAGTAATTAATATGCTGACATGGCGGCCCCATTCACAGGCAATGTCCCGTGCCGCGCCATCCCCTCTCCTCTCTCTCTCTCTCTCTCTCTCTCTGTGTTAACTTACTTTGTGTGAAAATCATCGACGCTGGCGCCACAGTAATGTGGCTGGGATATGTTCGTGACCATGTTGTCAATGTTGGTTGGCTGGTCGATTGGTTGGCTGGTCGCTTGATTGCTCCCGTGGTCCGGCCTTTGCTCCACCTACACCACCACGGCCACCAGCTGCTGCCTCCTGGCACCCGCCTCCTCGTCCTGGCCCGTCACGCTTTTGGCTGTGGTTTTGTGGCACTCGCTGCTGTTTTGTTGTGTTTCAGCTCTGCGCTGTCAACGTGCCACGGCTCGAACTGTGTCTGCTCATTAATATTTCTTTTGCCTTTCGATTCGCCAACTGTAGCTGTACCTGTAGCTGGAATTAAATAAGGGAAATGTTTGTACAACGGCCTTGCATTGTGTTTAGCGGCAAATTAGTGCCGAGGTGTTAGCCAGCAAGTTATGGCCAATATGCGAGCCTGGCATGCGAAAAGGCCAAAACTGTTACGTGTTGCCATAATTTCCGTTTTACGGCTCGCTTTCAGCAAATTTTTAGCAAAAATTTACATTTAACATGCAAATGTACAATGAAATACAACGTGTGCTACTATAACTGCCGTTAAGCTGAAGTTCAGGGCTGAAAATTGGGAGGAAAGCTGGCTTTAAAGTGTAAAAAATTCAAGAAAATACTGAACTTGTTATGGTAACTGCTATAAACTGAATATCAGACAATAACCTTAAGCAAATTTAATATAGAAAAGTTATTTAACATTAAACTTCCACAGAATCAATTCTAGCCCGCCTTATAGTCGGAACATTAACGTCAGTTGTCAACCGAGTAACACGCGTCTGTGAAAAGCTCCGTCAAAAAATTTTTGGAAAATTATTTCCTTTTTATGGACAAGTCCACCTATGGTGGCATATATATGTGTTTCACGGTTTCTTCACGGTTTAGTGTGTTATCTGTGCAGTGAATATTAAGAAAAAAAAAAAAAAAACCTAATTGTGTGGCCGCTTTGCAGCGTTCCCGGCCAGTGTGCCTTAAGGCATTAAAGAGTGTTCAATTGGCCAACAAGACAAATCCTAGTTCCTAGGTTAACTCGTGTCGTAGTGCAATTTACATAATAAAACGAATTTTTGCGCACGGGCGCTTGTGTGCGTGTGTGTATTTTTCGGGGTGCTCCGCTGTCACATCCAAGTGTTGCCACCCTGCCTTTTCAAGTTGTCAAACGAAAAAAAAAAAAAAAATTTTTATTTGTGCCATTAAATATGGACAATTTACAGTCCCCTGAATATCAATTAGATGATAATGATGACTACCTGGTGCACCAGTTCAAGCCGAAACCTGATACTTTGGTCTCCACGACAGCTCATGGCAATGAACATGATCTGCAATCCAATCCAGCCTGGAGCAAAAGCATTGCTGAAATGGCTCACTCTCAAAAAGTGCAGCGCTTACGAGTTAAGCACGGCCTTAATCCGAAGCTCCCTAAAATGAAGGACGGCAAATTGCAGAGTTATGCCGTATCTTCCGTGATCAAGCAGAAGCGTAAACGTTCGCAGAAAACCTCTCTGTACCCAGACGCCAAGGCCCCAAAAAGGTATGAAAGCGCAGAATTTAATAATAAATTTTCTACTCTTGAGAGCAGCTCAGATGATGATGAAACTGACGGGGTGGAGTTTTATGACGTGATGACATCAAATTCATCACAACCAATTGGTCCCTCCAATGAACCGCCCAGGCTCATCGCGCAGCCATCTGAATCCTCCATCCCAGTGTTGATTCGCCAATCGTCAAGCGCCAATTCTCAGCCTACTACTAATTCAGAGGTTGCGTCTTCTGGCATCGAAGTATTAAGCCCGCCGGCCCGGCCTGTCAATTTGAATCCGCCACTGGACCAGGCCTGCCCGAAAGATGCCCCAATTACCCCTCAAGCAAAACCATCGCCAATAATTTGTACTGGGTTCAACGACATCCATGTTGTTCTTAATGTGGTACGTGAGGTTACGTCCAATTTTAAATTGAAAGTCATGTCGGCGACTTCAGCAAGAATCCAAGTCACTACCGAGGACGACCACCGTGCATTGACGGCCATTCTTACCCAACGACAACTTCCATATCAAACGTGGATGCTGAAAACGGATCGCCCTTACAGGGTGGTGGTGCGGAATCTACATCCTGGCACAACGTTGGCTGAAATACGCGATAGCATATCTCCAAAGGGGCATATTGTGCGGAATATATACAATGTCAAAAGCCGGACGAACGGAGAACCCAGATGTCTTTTCTTTATTGAACTTGAGCCATCTCCGAATAATAAGGAAATATTTTCCACTAAAATAATAGCTGATCAAACAGTCACTATTGAA
The DNA here is from genome assembly GCA_035043065.1 of Hirtodrosophila confusa. NCBI lineage: Eukaryota > Metazoa > Arthropoda > Insecta > Diptera > Drosophilidae > Hirtodrosophila > Hirtodrosophila confusa. The sequence goes on along the minus strand of JAWNNI010000213.1, from coordinate 10,067,244 downwards.
GTACCGAACCGGCGTGATGATGTGCCCCAATGCCAACGCTGTCAAGAGCTAGGTCACACTAAAGCTTTTTGTTACAAGCCATTCCGATGTGCTAAATGCGGCGGTGGCCATCAGAGTGCTGCCTGCACAAAATCCGTAGAGGAACCGTTTGTATGTGCCAATTGTGGTGACCCTCACTCTGCCAATTGGAAAGGCTGTATTGTATATCAAGAGATGGCAGCCCGACGTCAGCCTAAAAACAGGATGTGGAACACGTCTGCTTCAAACCTGGCAGCTAAACCAATAAGACCTGCCCCTCTGCCATCAGTTTCTGCTTGGGTACTATCTCGCCAAACTCAACATCAGTCCCAACATCATGAGATAAGCCAGATGCAGAAGCAACAACAGCTTCAGGTTGACGACCAGAAACAACAACAACCGCTTCAACTTGAACCACTCTCTGGTTGCTCCCTTATTGAGGAGCAGTGGCCAACTTTACAGTCCCGAAAGGAGATGCAACAGCAACCCAAGCAGAAGCGGCAGCAGCAGCAACAGCAGCATCAACGACAACAGCAGAATCAGCAGCAACTGCAGCAGCAACGACAGCAGCAACAGCAGCATCAACGGCAACAGCAGCATCAGCACCAACAGCAACAGCAACGGCAGCAGCAACAGCAGCAGCAACAGCAGCAGTCACAACCAGCGCAGCAACGACTGCGTGATCAACATCAACGGCAGCACCTTGAACAACAACAGGACAGCCGTACTCAAAAGCAGTTCGACACCTGGATGGCAGCGCAAAGGGAAATCCAGATAGAGGCCGACAAACGTTTTAGCAAACTAGAGGCGCGCATCGACCGCATGTTTGCCACTGTTGACTCTCTACTTCAGCTCGTGTCATCCCTTCTAGGCGCGAATAATCCTGTGATGAGCACGCCTCTACACTCAAAACATACACTGCAACCTGGCGCAGGGCATGATTCTCATTCCGCACCGCAATTTGGCGCAGTGCTCCCACAACAAATGCATTCAGTAACTGTCCCCATGGACACTGCTGCTGCTACTTCTGTTAATGCCATTCATAATGACTAACTTGGGGCTTCGCATTGGCGTATGGAACGCCAATGGGGTCACCAACAAAGCTCTTGAGCTGGAGCTTTTTATCCAACGCCACCATTTGGACGTTATGCTTCTTTGTGAGACACACTGCTGCTCAAGGACGTATTTTCGAATCCTAGGCTATGACTTTCACTTCGCGAACCATCCTGCGGACCGTATGCGTGGTGGAGCAGCTATCCTTATCAAAAGAAGCCTAAAATATCACCCACACAGCTTAATTTGCAGGGACAGCGTGCAGCTTTCTGCAGTAAAGGTGGCCAGTGATCACGGTGATGTAGTTCTGGCGGCTATCTACTGCCCTCCACGCTTTGATTGGACAAGCGGTGACTTTGAAGCGATCTTTAACGAGCTTGGTTCAAAGTTTGTGATTGCCGGTGACTGGAATGCTCACCACTCACTCTGGGGGGCCAGGAGATCCACCAGCAGAGGCTTAGCGTTATTTGACTGCATTGCGGGCTCTAATAAACAGGTTCTAGCAACTGGAGCTCCAACTCATTTCCCCAGTAATAACCAGGCAAATCCCACAGCGCTGGACTTTGCAGTATATGCTGGAATACGGTCATCCAGCCTTGCCATCTCGGACAGGATCGAGCTGAGCTCTGATCATATCCCTCTGATCATTGAGCTGAGGGTATCTGCCTACATAGTAGGTATGAAACCTCGCTTGCTCCCCAGGCATGCAAATATTCCGAGATTCCAGCGAAAATTGGAGGAACTGGTTAATCTAAATATGGATATCAATTCGCCAGCTGATATCGATGACGCAGCAGAGTTATTCGTACGTAACATTTATGCTGCTGCTGAACACTCGCTACTTCGCCAACAGCCTTGCAGTCCTCCCAGTCCACCTCAGCCTCTTTTAAAACCTGAGATCCTGGACTTGGTGAGACTCAAGAGAGCATTGCGTCGGAGATATATGCGCACTCGCAATCCACTGGATGAAAGAGAGTATCGGAGAACTGCTGATGCTCTAAGAAAACTGCTGTATGACACCAAACAGGAATACTTTGACGACCTCCTGCGCAATGCCGACCCGGACAGTGGTGCGAGCTTTACAATATGGAAGGCTACGCGCAATCTCAAGAGGCAGGCTATCAGGAAACTTCCCATTAGACGGTCGGATGGAACGTTGTGCAGATCTGACACGGAGATCGTGACGGCATTTGCTGATGAGCTGCAGGATCGGTTCACGTCTTTTGATCTTGCCAGTGTGGCTGACGTTGAAATTACAAGATCTTTTTTGGAAACCGAGCCCTTGCCAGCGGAACCAATTGCACACATTACGCCAGATGAAGTGAGGAACCAGATCAATAGACTAAAGCCCACTAAGACCCCGGGCTACGACGGTGTTGATGGCAAAACAGCCAAAGCACTCCCAAAGAAAGCCGTCCTATTCCTGGTGGCTCTTTTTAATGCTATGCTCAGGGTCAAACATTTCCCATCCCAGTGGAAATGCGCCGTCGTAATTATGATTCCGAAACCTGGCAGAAGTCCTGACTGCGTTGACTCGCATCGGCCAATCAGCCTGCTTCCAACATTTTCAAAAATGTTTGAGAGAATCTTTCTTGGGCGACTATTGGCTGTGAATTCTTTCCAGGCAGCTCTTCCCGACCATCAGTTCGGTTTTCGACATAAGCATGGGGCACCAGAACAAGTTCACAGGGTTGTACATTTTGCACTAGAGTCCCTTGAGAACAAGGAGTTCTGTTCTGCCGTTTTCCTAGACGTTAAGCAAGCATTCGATCGAGTATGGCACGATGGCCTGCTCTTCAAACTTAAAAATCTCCTCCCAGCCACGCATTACTGTATTTTGAAGTCGTTCTTGCATGAGCGTGGTTTCATGGTCGAGTTGCGAGACGAGCGATCGAGCATTCGCCGCATTGAAGCTGGTGTACCGCAGGGCAGCGTCCTTGGCCCTGTGCTTTACACACTGTACACCGCGGACTTGCCGACTCCAGTTGCTGATAACACACTGGTTGCCACATATGCGGATGATACTGCCTTTGCGGCCCGCAGCACCAATGCGAGGGAGGCCGTCAGACTCACGCAGGAGTTTCTCAATGGCTTCTCTAATTGGGCAAACCGTTGGAACATTGTTGTGAATGGTTCCAAGTCTCACAGCTGCGTGTTTGCACTCAGAAAACCCCGCTGTCGGAGGGTGAAATATGAAGGGCAAATCATTCCAAGAAGCAACACAGTCAAGTACCTTGGCGTGACCCTGGACAGCCGGTTAACTTGGCGACCACACATCCTCCAGGCTGCTGCTGCTGCTAAGAACAAAGCAACCAAACTAGACTGGATGCTAAGGCCACGTAGCTACCTTAGCCTAGAAAACAAGATCAGGATATACAATATGATCATATGGCCTGCCATGGCGTATGCCATAGCACTGTGGGGGTGCGCAGCCAACTATTCTATTCAGGCCATTGAATCCACCCAGAGCAAGATAGTTCGTAGGATAGCTGGAGCCTCAAGATTTATGAGAAACGCAGACATATACAATGATTTGCGAATAAACCCAATATGCTCACAAATAAACCTGCACACCAGTCGATACAGACACAGGCTACAACAGCACGCCAACTCTCTAGCCAGAGGGCTAACAGCAAGCAATTGCACAAGACGGCTAAAACGGCGCCACCCGAATGACCTATGGTCTCATGGCCGGTGTCCTGAAGGTCGACTTTTATAAAACTCATTATATATATATAATTCAAAACTCACACACAAACACACCAACATTGTTTTCCCCCACCCACGTCCCCAGTCAAATTTACACCCTTACACGAACATTTTAAATTTATTAGGTTAAATGATCAATGTTTCAAGAAATTAAATGCATATCAAAAAAAAAAAAACCTTATAGTCGAAATATACTACAACGATTGGCCAGCCAACAATTTATTATCAGCACTGTCAAGACAACTATGCAAAACGGTAACCTGATATTTTAATGGTCTATTTTTAAACACGCAACTATAGGAAAAGTATCCATTACAAGCCATAAATTTCCATGGCCAGCACAGATTAGGTTAAGTAATTGGCCCAAACCCACAGATGCTGGTGTGCTATCAATATTACGCATACGCCCCAGGCACACACAGAGAAAAAGCTTTTTATGCCACAATACAAAAGGCAGTTTGAAGTCATTTGTCTTCACATTACAAAGTCAGGCCAATTGCAGGGCTTGATCAAGGCAACGGGCTTGCTGTCATTGTTAGTTTGCTGCCGGCACACGCAGCGTATACGCAATGTCTCTGGAGTAACCGGAAATGCCATTGAGGGGCAGCACTCAGTTGCCAGCAGAGGAGTCTGCCCCCTTTGCCGTTTGCACTTTGTCAACCACATTCAGACTGTTTGAACTTTCGTAGCTGCAGCTGTAACCAACTATAACTGTAGTTTTTATGTGAGCCAAGTCTCGTTTTATATTTAATTAAAACTTTTGTCTAGCACTTTAGCAAACGTCTCTCAGATAAATGACAAATATTCTCGTACACTCTCTGTGTATCCAGCTGTAAATCAACGGACTATAGAAACATTTTTGCAATTTTTTTTTGGTAAAACGAAACCCAAATTTGTCAGGCCAGGCCAAAACTTATTGTTTGTGTATGGTGAGGCTTATCGGATTTTGTATTTATCTGCTGAGGTTTCCCACTTGGCTTCCCTCCTGCAGCTGTGTTTGGTAATGTGATTTGGTCAAGTGCAAAATCTCAATTTGAGTCCAAGTAATGCTACTGGCTTGCAAAAAGTTGTGCAAACTCATGTGCAAAGTCAAGTGAAAGCCAAGGCAATTTGTTAGCTAGATATTGAAGCTGAAGGTTAACACCGCATATTCTCTGACCTAGTTGAACAATTGAAGCACCCGAAATTGACACTCCAATAGACACATAAGCTACTGTGGCATCTGCAGCTAATGAGCATAACAAGTAGCAACAATATTGCCATTAAGCAACATTATTAAACAATAACAACATCGACATGCCCCAAACCCCAGTATACGTTAAGCCAATTGAAAGCAGCTGGCTTTTCGTAATTAAAATTTGGCCAGGACCAAAGCCAAATGCTGATTATGTGCGCCATTATTCACGGCCACATTAATAATGTGGCCTCCTAATGGCCTCAACGGCTTCATTAGATCATTTAAGTTGACGGTTGTGTTCATTTCACAATGGCTATGCATTAAATGCCAAATGTTAGCCATGTTTCAATGCCCGGGCACTTAGGTGCCTGCCAAGGTGCTGTCAACATCAACAAGTTACCAATGGGTGGGCAGTACGTGACTTGCCTCTATTTGAGCGGTTTCCGGTCAGTCCAAACTTGACAGTCACCATCCGCCCACCATACCCAAAAGATGCTAATGTGCACAGCTGCTATTCAAAGTCTACGCACAGACGTTAATGTGCGGCATACGGTGCGTATAAATTTTATTTGGAAATATCTCGAGTTCTGATGCTGCTGACTGATGGGATGTTGGGCTGTTGGGTTGTTGTTGGCTGTTTTGTCTGGTGTGGTTGCCAAATAATTTACGAGTAAGCTATTTGTTTATTACTTTTCCGCGCACTACCAGGCAAACCTACATAGAATTCAATTAAGTGTAGTCTGGCCACATGCTGTGCTTTAAATTAAACGTAGTATATGCAGATGGGATGTTCTTCTAGAGGTTCTTTATTGAAGTTAGAGCCACGCTGTGCATTTAAATAAGCCAACAAAATGACCATGGTTGAGGAATTGTTATGGCAGCTCAGCTTGTCGTGGACGACGTGTTTTCTCAGTCACTTCCTCTGTCTAAGGCTGTAATTGACAGATCTTCTTCTAGGCAATTGAAACTTCTAGATTACTCCCAAATCAACTGTGGGTTCTTACTTTGGCAGCTGTCGATCAAAGCCAATTCGCCTTGTGTGTTTGCAAATAAATTGAAAACCCTTTTAAATCAGCTGTATTCTGCCCGAAACCCTACACAAGTCATAAACTGAGCACAATCTTAAAGTGGTAACAGCATTATGTACTGTGTGCTCAGCAATATTCAAGAAGCAGTCGAAAAGTGAATTCCGAAGCACACTCGTTAAATAAAACCAAAGAAAATTGTGGTGTAAACTGGTAGTCTGGCAATGTAATATTGCCAAAACCAACAATACGAGTAGAGAGAAACAGCAGCTGCAATTTAACAACAAATACCAAACAAAAGCAAAGTGAAAATGTGGCTAAAAGCGGGTGCAAAAGAATAACATCCAATGCGAACAAAGTAACCGAAGCGGCTGTGATACAAGGCAAAGCAATTAGGCAACGTACGTACGAGTAGAAGCCAAAACAGTTTTGCTGGTACTGTTAATGAAATTTCTAAAGAAACAGAAGAATGAACCCTGACGAGAGTTTTCGATCAGGAGATACTCTACAATTTAAAATGGACAGAGCATGCACTTGCGGAGAGTGCTGCCCATGTAAGTAGCGAAAGAATATCCTCCATTTTTGTACAAAACTTAATTTGGTCTGATTGTTACCATGGTAGCTAAAAAGACACGTCACATTACACATTTCGATACAAAATTATAATACCTTCTGCTAGGGTATTACAAAGATAATATGCTAAGATATAAGTATAGCCAAAAGCAAAGTGTCGCCTGAACATATGCTATACGCTATTCTGTGGAATTGATTCGGAATGGAATTCAGAACAGGCCTTATTGATTAGAATCTATTAAATAAATAATTACAGTGTCAACTTTAAATCAAAATTATGAATAAAGAAATATGAATAGTCCTTTTTAACCGACTTGTGAGTACGGGGTACTCTTTTCTTGGTCAGCGGCTGCAATTGACAACAATTTTATGGACCATGTTGTCCACAAGCTGGCTAACACAAACAGTTTCTGTTTTGGCCAAACCGCAAGGGATATGTATGAATCTGCTTATAAGTTGTTCCCATTTGCGATATTCTGTGACTTTGTGATATTTGGTTCTGTTTTTTTGTTGCTGTCCTGAATTGCAGCTCTCAGCTGCTACAAAGCGTCCTTTTCCATTTCGTTTAACTGTAATGATTTTATTTTGATATTGCGTATACGCAGCATGCAACCATCCACCTCAAACTTTTCAATTATTAACGCTGATTTAGTTATATGCCTTGGGCAATGGTTTTCTTCCCATGCCTTCGCTTTTGATGATTTTATTACAGAGTCTGCTTCCGCTTTGCCCTGCCTTTGGGAAACCTTTGTACTCCAATGGTCAATGCCGAAATTATAAATACCTAAGTAGACCCCAAAAAAAGGACTCATATATGTGTGTAGATGTCAGTGAGTTGTACTTATGAGTACATATTGTAAGCTGAAACCCAGTGAGGCGCACACACGTGTGCGTTTCCAAAATGAGCCCGCATTCTGTTCGAGGTGCACACAACACGGAAACTCTTATACCGTTAAAGACACGTGGCAGTTGTAACATTATACGACCTGCTTGCAAGTAAGTATACATATATACGCTTTTAATGTGGACTTGACTGCCGGCCATAATATGGCAGTAATGCATGAACTTATGCTAGAACGGGCACTACTGAAAAGCGTCTGGGTTCAATCTCTTGAAAAACTGTGTTTGCAGCAACAAAAGTCTCGTTAGAAGCCCTTCAGCTGCTTTACGGGCATCCTAAAGATACACAGCTCACGGAGCTTAGTTTTTCAGAGCCCACGCGCCCCCTTCAGGGTATGCGAAAATCACAGTCAAGGGTATTAAGGCAAGTGTATGGAATGTGCAGAAAATATGACAATATAATAAATATTATGCTGCTACCCTTTACAAATTTCCGCTTGGCCATTAAATTCCTATCGTGCAGGGACTGTGCCGAAAGGAGCTGATAGTTAAAGTAACTATAACAATATTAAGTAACATTTAACACAAAAGATTTGGGGTGAGTTTTATTGGACGCGCTTCCAATGCCACTTTAGGAATCAATTTCATGACAAAATGTATAGCATACTTTTTGGAGCAGCATGCTGCAATTAATATTGGTTTTGTTGTGCGTTCAATTAATCTTAAGTCTCAGTCCTGTAAGCATTGTTAACATACTTTTGTGGTATAATAGTTCTCAGGCTATTTTCTCTATCGATAACACTATCGATAGTAGCCATGGATTAAGTGTATCCCTATCGTTGGCTCTTAATCGTCTTGTTTTAAGTTATAGCAAGCATATTATTCTATCCTCATGCTTTCCAGCCTTTTTGAAATTATTTTATTATGTACTTATTAAAATTAACCAACGTATTAACTATTATTTTTAAATTTATTTAAAACAATGGATTGCATCGAAGGGAGGAATATCATGTCTTGAAACTATAAACATGGGTTGTAGTTTTTCAGCTCAATTATTTAGCATGTACAGATTGCTTGAGCGGCCACTATAGGTAGCAAGAAACTAATTTAGTAAAAATATATACAAATTTTGTAAAAAAAAAAAAAAAAAATTATTTAGCAAAAGTTTCTTCTATTCAAATTCAAACTTCAGCCACCCTGAGCTAACTTTTCCTTCTTGTTGTCAAATGCTATGAGGTAATTTTGCTGTTTTAGCCAACTTTAAATAGCACTTGTAGCATTTGATAAGCCACTTAACGGATTTAAAGCTGCTGTCAGAATTTTTGTTTGTGTTCGCTTGGTTTGCCATGATGAGTTCTCAGTCAAATATTTGTTGAGGTGAAGCGGTGCGAAAGCCCAAACCAACACAAACATCCGTTCAAACTCACACACACATGACAACATTTTATAATTAAGCATTCAGAAAATGTCGGGAAAAGCAGCGTCGACAAACAGCAGGACAGAATGGGTGACTGAGGGGTAGGTGGAGGTAGCGGTGGATAAACAAACAGGCAAATAAACAGAGCGACAGTTGGCAGCCTTTTAGCCATAAAGCGGCCGCAGCATAAGGGACAAACGGCACATTCCGTTGCCAAAAAACAACAGGCTTGTTGACAGGACACGGCAGGATCTGCGTAAATGCTCTCTCTGTCCTTTGCTTTCTGCCGCTTAGGTCAAGGTAATTGTCATCGCAAACAGTTTGTGCAACACTCGAGCTGCATTTGCAAATAGATTGCAAAAATAATGTCAAAACTCTGAAAGCCCTTTGTTTCAATTATCCTGTGCTGCGTGGATTTTTTATATCAAAACTTTGGACATGCGAGCTTAATTAAAAACCTGGTCTAACAAAGCCAGCCACAACAATACAAAAGTGTTGTGGCTTTCTCGTGGTGAATGCCAGAGTTCAATTTAAAATTCATATTTCAAAGTGACTCTGATTATATGAACAGTTGCGGCTTTTTGGCTAATTACATGCAAAATTAATGTAAAATTAATTTAAAACCGTTTAAACTTATTATCGTTTATCGGAAAGCAATTTGTAACAAGTTTGTAATGGCGGCTCAAAACAATACCTGGGCCAACGAGTATTGCCTGTCACGTCCAGCCATTCAGTTCAATAAATGCACACAAAATATTTGGTTTATTGGTTTTTATACCCTAGCAGAGGGTATTATAATTTTGTCTCGAAATGTGTAATGGACTGAAGGAGATGATTCCGAACCAACAAAGTATATATATTCTGAATCAGCATGAATAGCCGAGTCGATATAGCGATGTCCGTCTGTTTCTATGCGAACTAGTCTCTCAGTTTGAAAGCTATCGTGATGAAACTTGGCACAGACCCTTCTTTTTGCTGCAGGCAGTACATATGTCAGAACCGGCCGAATCGGACCACTATAACATATAGCTGCCATAGGAATGATCGAACGACAAATATGTTTTTGTGTGAAAAACTTTTTTGTTTATTAATATATCCTTACCAAACTTTCCCAAGCCGAGTCTCTAGAGGGTTTATACAATCTGGCCTAAGTTTTGTATAAAAACATGGCTTCTAGGGTATATAGCTTCGGCACCCGAATATAGCGGCTCTTTCTTGTTTTGGTTTTTATTTAATTTGTGCTCCCTCTGGCCACATTATTATGAATCTTATCTGCCCTTATTGTTTATTATTTATTGCATGTTTATTATGTGTATTAATGCATTTTTTCTATTTTGTTTGCCATTGCCAATCGGCAGTTGATTAACTGCCTTCCCTCGCCTCCGCCCCCGCTTCCGCCCTGCGAGTCTATAAAATATCAATAAATTATTGACAGTCAGCTAAGCGCAATAATAAATACAATTTTTCGCACCCTATTTGGTTGAACTGGGGAAACACATATGTGCACAGTCTGCGAAATACATTTACAACAATTTATGACTGCTTTAGCAGCGAATTTGTTGAGTTTTTTTTTTGTATTTTAGATGAATTAATGAAGCATTTATTATGCAAATTTACATATTCAGCCATGCGCCGGATCTCGCTGTACTTATACGATTTTCGATGTCAGCAAAATCTTACGATTCAGATTTAAAGTGCTACGGAAATAGCCATAAAACTGATATCAATGTGTGCTGTTTTCATTTCAATTTCTAAGTTTTTATAAATTTATTAACTAAATAAACTACAATTTTTACAAACAGACGCTCAAGGTCTACAAGTATTTAATTAATAATTTAATTTAAAATATTTTGTAATTTTAATTATTGTAAAATATTTCTTTAATTACAGAATAGTGTAGTTGCTTATACGCAAATTGCAGCTTATATTTCAATTGTGTGATTCTGAGATTGAAATATCATAAAAGTAAGCTATATATCATTAAAAAGAAAACATAACAAATGCAGCTTTCAATTCAACTCAATAATTAGTAGATTTAAGTGCATATTTCAATTAAATAGCTTACTAGGCACTATACAAATTAACAACTACAAAAACTTGTAATTAAAATGTTAGCTGCAATTAGCTGCTTAATTGATATAATTCGCTAATGCACTTGCAATTTAAAATAGCTTTTAATTTTCATGAGCTACAATTGTGCACATGAAATACATTTATTGACTAATGACTTGCCAGTTAATTAGGCACACATGAAAGGATCATTAAAGTGCATAAAATTAATGACAAAATGAAGGAGTAAGTGGGTCAACTGAAAGAGCGTTTTGTGTTTGATAAATATTTGAAAACCACTGTCAATAAATGCTGTCCAGTCGAGCAGCACATGTTGCCCCACTCGCCACTTTCTGTTGCACTCAAAAAATGACAACAAATGGAATATAATATCCTTAGCTGTCGAAGCAGCTCAGCAAGCAAACAACATTTGAACTGGCCCACAAAATAGAAAACAAAATTAGAAGGAAAACCTGTCATGGGTACAAGTTCAAGTGGGGGTCCGAGTCAACCACGTAAAAGCAACATATATCAATTGCTGCGACTTAGTCGAAAGTCTGCTCCATAGGTATTATTTTTCAATTTATCATCGGTACCTGTCGCTAGTTGCTTTACTTTCCATTTTCCTTTTGGGCCAGCGGATTTTCATTCAGCGCGTTCTCCTTCTATTAAAGTGCCATCAATTTTGTGAACCATTTGCAACAACAAGGCGAACAACAACGTTTAGTTGTAGCCAACAAACCAAAAGCAAATGGCGTTAGCGAAATTTTCCAGACAGTATTCAGTAAAAACGAAACAAACCAAAAAGTAAAAGCAGCAAATTGTGTGGAAAAAGAAAGTCAGGCAGATGCCATCAATTTTTCATAGTCAAACATTTTTGTGCAATGTCATAATAAAATGAAATGAGTTGACTGAATTATAAGCCTGACCAGCTGCTGGCCAGCTGGCTTACCTGTTTAAATAAATAAGCTTCAAGTAAACTAAGTACATGCTGTCAAATTGCAAAATTGAAAAACTGTAAATGATTGATCTAAACAATTTCATTTGAAAATAGCTTCTTTGTTTTGGAATTTTCATGCAATTTGTGCATAATTGGCAATACTCTCAACTGCCATAAAGTATGCTACAATTTGGTCTTAATCATGATTTACATTTCTTGGCCAAAGAACATTAAAGTTGGCCTTTTGCCCAACTCATTTCTCACACAACATATTTGCACATTATGCGTATTCATAAAAAATGCAATCATTTCGGAACTTTTTCAAACAATTTCTTAAGCAGACTGACAACAATTTCTAGGTTCAATAATTCATCATTTTAAATAAAATGCTTTAGGCTGCAAAATGCACAAAAGCATTCCACGAAGTTTAAGCTGGAGCAAGTACAGCCAGCCCATAGAAGATCGCTCAATGCTCCCCAGGCAGCATTTAATTTCTATTCATAAGTATGGGCCAATGCTTTAACTTTTCATTTTGGTATTACCCAGTGCTCACCTGTCTCACCTTATCGATTCATTACCTTTGCTACGACCCGACCTAAGGAATTTTGAAGTCATAACACGCGCAATTAAACTTGAGCCACTGGCGTGGGCTAAATTCTAATATATGCCATACATACTAATCTACAGGTGTGTGTGAGTGCGTGTGTGTGTGCGTATGCTAATGGTAGAAGCACAAAATGTCCTGCCTGCTTGAAGGCTGCTCCCAGGACACAGTTGTTGCCCGCCCAAGCACGTGTGTTTGTTTGAGGGTTTGGGTGTGTATGCGTGTATAAATATTATTCATTACAAAATTATAATTTTTTTTTTTTGGTTACACCATTTATATTTTGCGGCTTACAATTTTCGCTACCATATAACCTTGAGTACAATTTGTGCTCATTTATTTATTGTACGCTGCTTCCAAATTGTTGAACAAAAGAGTATATTGGGTTTGGGCAATGTCCATTTGTGTAACCTCAATTTTGATCAACAACCTTGAAGCAAGAGCCATGAAATTTGATACACATGTTGCTATTTACCTACAATTTATCAAGTTTTAGTACCTTCCGCTTCAGCCCCGCTCCATCCTACGCAAATGAGGGAAATCTATATATCCCACAGCTCTGTAGCCGAAGTGTATCTCCCACACCTTTATAGCTAGACTTATCAAGTTTGATATACAGATGACTGTTGACCATTTTGACTGATTTGATGGAAAAATATTTGGCCACCCTCATCCTTCACCCCGGGAATGAGCAAAAACTATATCTTCTACAGCCTTATAGCTGGAGTTACCAAATCTGCTATGAGGATTACTGACTATCTCCTTGACAAATTTGATCAAATATGTTTGCCACAATAATAAATAAATAAAACATACTTGAAACAGAGTATAGCACAGTCGGGAGCTTGAAACTTCAACGTGTTTTTAATTTTCCGCCTCACAATTTTGCCTGTGTAAAATGTTTTTTAAATATATTGTCCCCGCTGCCATTGTCGGGAAAATTTGTTTGTTTTTTTTTCAGTTCACGTTTTCCATCATGTCAGACTCTTTTATAAGTATGTATACATGTAGCAGCCACATGAGGCGCCACATAAATTTCATTTCGTTAGTTTCACTTGGCTCGGGTTTTATTTTTTATGCCGCAACATATAAACCAAGTACGTGCGGCCCTGTTGTCTCTTTACATGCGCCCAAAAGGCTGGTTCGTCCTGGCTTTAACCACTTGCCAAAGTTTTATTGCGTATACGCATCGTTATCTCATACACAACTTGCACCAATTAAGTTCAGTGTCATTAAAGTGGCTTTTGGGTGAGTTTCCCTGCGCTCTTAAGTGTCTCATAAGCAGCCCTAGTAATTTCAGTAACTTTTGATGTGTCTGGTACAGAATAACAAATGAATTTCTTGCTATCTGAATATCTTCCTCAAAGCAAACACATTCGAGGTAATATTTATGCAGGTACATCTGTTTTTAGCAGGCTCACGTCTCAAATAGAGACCCTAATACATCTCGATTGATTCGTTTATAAGCAGCAGCTTTGATGTTTACTTGCCACACTCTAAACCAGCACTTTGCCCCCAACATCCCTTAAAGCTGTGTCCTTACTTTACTATTGAAATCTGAATGAAGCCTTCTTGGCAGAATTTCAAGCGTTAGCTCAAAGCCAACGTTGAAAACATTGAGCCAAATTGCATATTCATACGGCAAATTGACTACAAAAGCAGTCCACGAATTTTTGCTTACCATTTGCCTCGCACTCGGACTTTTACTGTGCCAGGATAACAAAGGAATTGGCAAGTACAAAGCACTCTACGGCCAAACCGTGTATATCTCAAGCTCCGAGAAAGGCAGAGAACCAATTCAAGTGGCTAACTACCGGCCAGCTAACAAAACTTGGTGCTGTCAACAAATCTGGTACAATCTGGTCGAATTTACATTGTAGAACCTTTGTCGAGCAGCTTTAATTTCAAGCGGTGTTTAAGCACCTGGAGATTGGGGTAAAAAACAACAAAAAAGCCAAAAAGTTGGTATTGCAGCAGTTTTAATTAAATTAAAGCACCGCAAATGTTGGGAAGTCCTTCAGCGGATGCGGAAACTGTAAAATGAGGTCAACAAGCTGGCAGGGACTCAAGAAGATTGCAAAAGTAAGTACCAGTTATGCTAAACTACTGAATAAAAAAGGAAATAATAAACTAAAGCAGAATGTATAAATAGCACTGCATGCTGCGAAATTTGCCCAAGTGAAAGAAAAAACTAAGAAAACTTGTTTTTGTATGTCAGGTGTGAGCGTGTGTGTGTGTGTGTGTGTGTGCGTGTGTAGGTGTCATTCTCTTAGAGAGTAGCACAAGTAGCCAGCAGCACTTGAGTGCACTTGAGACATGCATAAAGGGTACAAAAAAAGAATAATAATACAAGAAAAACCCGAAACTAACACCGAAACAGTCAAGGTGAGAGAAATTGAACGGGCAAAGTGTTTTTAGACACTTGCTTGTAACATTCTTTCAGACAGTAGTCGCCTTTGTAACCAAAAACCCATCACATTTAAGCTTCGAGGAAGCACAAAACAAGTCTAGTTACTTTCTGCAAGCCGGAACTTCAATTACCCTTAGTTCTAACTTATAGAACATGTGGGCGAGTTTTCTACCCACCTAAATGCCACAAAGAGGTGGCAAGAATTATAATAATAACTTTTTGCTTGTAGTTTTCTTTTGAATTATGAAATATTTATTTTGCAGTTGTGCCAGAGTTCACTTTCTTCTTTTTGTATTACATTTACTGCGCTTTTGGTAAACTCCTTTTGGAAAATCATTTCTTGCTTTTACTTCCTTCTGAGCCTTTAGCTCCTCCATTAATCCGATTGCAAGAACTTTCATTGGGTTAAGGGTCCCCAAATCCTTTATTTCCGCTGAAATTCATGAATTTACGACGGACAGTCTTAGCTTAACTGAGTACTTTTATTATGTATTATATACTTCCGGAGTGGAATCTTACTGCTCGTTTAATATCCCTTTTTTACAGGTGCATTTTTGAGTTAACTAAGGACCGATTTTTCAATGTCTTCGTAAAGTCCCCAGTAGCAAATTGTTAGTTAAGGTTAATTGTTTTTCAAAGCTCTCAATTTATCAATAATCTATTCGGTTTTTGTATAACTAATGACAAAAATGTTGAAATTGTGGCAACGCTGTTGCGCAAATCAGCTGACTTTTGGTGACTGGTGGCAACATCAATGGGATATTTTGAAAAGTGAATTTACAAATTGGTAAAAATGAAAAGAGAGCGGTAAATAGATGTTACAGCAGGCGAAGAAACGGATTATGCTGCAACAAGGCAACCAGCTGATTCTAGAGTGTATAAAATCTTCTAGAGAGTGAAGATGGAAAAATGGTTTAAGCTTAAAACCATTTTTGTATATTTTTATTTGTATGCAGCAACTGTTGTCGAACGGTTAGACAACAGTTGAATCAGCTGTTTTTCTTTAAGAATGACTAAACTTATTATTCAGATAATATACCTGTCAGTGCTTAAAAGTCACATTGCCCACTGGGAGTATTGAAAAATCAAAAGTGTGTCTAACTAACACTTTACTTAGACATTGAAAAATCAGCTCTAAATGAATAAATCATAAAATGTATACAAAATTGGGTACACATAAATATACGTCTCAGCTAAGCAGCATCAAGTAACCAAAATGCGAGCAGACAATTCACAGGAAGGAGCTCAGCCATAAGTAAGTGCCTCTGTTGACTGCGTTGAACGCTGACCCATGTGGCACATTAACAATTTGGTCATTGACATATCGCGCTCGGTGCACGAAACTGTGTGGATCGACAGGCTGCTCATATATCCTCTTGCCAAAACACGCTACTTACCGCCAAGGGCATTTTTCACGTTCCAAAAGCCAAAAATTGGCAGTTGCTTTTGCAGTTCTTTTTAGAACTGTCTGCGGGTGGCTTCTTGTTCGCACACGTTTGGAATTTCATAAATTATGGGAGCAGCAAGAGTGCAATCAGGGAATGTGGAAGAGATTCTCAGGCCACAACCTCCTCCCCAGTGATGCGTTGCATGTGGCCTGGCCTAATGGCCTTGGAGAGCTCTGGCCTTATCTGAATGCAATTTAGAAAACCTTAACAGCTAGATGACAAAGCTGGCAGTTGCTTAGCTGCGGGTGCTGGCACGGGGTGAATAAATGAGACAAATTGTCATTGATGGTGATGATTCGCATGAAATGCGGGCTTCAGCCCCCTTTAAACGGAATTCTTGGTAGTAACAAGCAAGCCAATGAAGTGTAGTTAACATAACAAGCTGGTCAAGAGCTGGAGGCAAAGCTAAAATGTTCAGAACTGTTAGCTGGCATCGTTCGTTTCCATTTAATATTCAACGTATTTTGAGTAGGCTACAACGTGTATAAAAGGTGTTAAAAAGTTCTAGCTAAATCAAGTAGAAGTAAATAGTCAAAGGTTTCAGCTAAAGCAGACATTCCCTAGAAGAGTCAGTTTATTTTAGTCGAGCTTTTACAGAGTTTTCAATATCAAAATGGGTAATAACAGAGAAGTTATCAGATTCTTGCTAAATGTCTAGCATTCTATAAAAGCTAAACATTTTCACAAGCTGTCAAGTTATTCAGTGCATTTGAGTATAAAGTTAACCAAGTTTTCAATATCAAACATCACTGGCGCCCAATGTGGGTAATAACAAACAAGTTATCAAGTTGGACTGCGGTTAAAGCAAACATTTTCAAGAGCTGTGCAAGTGCTCAATATCAAACAATTTGTTGCCCAAAGTGGGTGATATTTACTTCTACCTATCTTCTATCTAGAAATGCAATTGATGCAAATCTCTGTCGTTTGATTCGATTTAAGAATTTCAGCTAAGCTGTAGCTGTTGAGCACAGCTGTTTGTTATGGCATTACCGTGCTAGATATATTCATAAATGCAGCAACAAGAACAGCTGCTGGCAATCCTTCGTTGATCATTTACAAGCCAAAGACGTCACGTTTTCCTTTTGCTGACAGCACTGTTGAGAAATGTCAACATCAGGTAATAAGCATGTCCTTAGTGTTTCCTGCTTATGCCACAATATTCCCAGCACTTGCATTTCAACAAGACGAAAAACGTTTCGGCCCACGACACTGTCACAGTTTCATGCCCCACACCAGTCCCCATTCCCCAGTTGCAAGTAGCCTGCCAGGCAAGGAGCAAGTTTTGCACCTCTTCACTCCTCTATTCCTTAGCTGGCCTCTATGTGGCATGTTATTTGTCTCTGCCTTGTGTTGCATGTGCAGTTGATGTTTGTCTCGTTGATAGAATGCAATTTTCGGGTCGTCTTTTTTTGCTGGCGCTAGCTAAGGGCAAATATCCTCTGCACAAAGGCGTTGAAAAATGGCAAATGTCCTCGACTTGTATTTGCATTTGAGTTTTTTCAACCATACAGCAATACAGCTGATAAGCATATGCAAATCAAGCAACAAACATCAAGTGAAATAGCTCCAAAGAGTTGGTGTGATAATGCTTACAGCTACTATACGAGTATCTATGATATATGTATAGAGTACGTGCCAGAGACATCTAAGCCAAAAACCCCATAACTCAACAAAGTGCTGAGTGTCTGTCAATACACACACACACACACACACACACACACACACACACACACACACACACACACAACGCATTCAGTTTATGTCTGCGCTGTGCTATCAAGAAAATGACATGCTTCAAGTTTTTATAGTTAACTGATTACTTATACCCTGTATCCATAAAATATGTATCAAGGAATCTAATGAAGTTGTGTAGTAGCGAAAATATAAGTTTTGTTTTATCAGCAAGCAGTGCCAAATCGTTTTGACCGTGTTTGTATCTACTTAAAGACCATCGGAGCAGATTACAGCAAGTTTGCTATTTCCGCTCAAGTTTCCTACCAATGTTTAATAATTCTTTCCTGCTGTGTACAGAGTATCTGTTAGTTAAGCACTCTTGAGCGGACCATTATTATTTTATTTTTCCTTCTATATTTTTTGTTGAACAGAGCAAAAGAATTAAGCTGACTGTACAGGAATCAAGTCAAATATAATGAAAGTAAGCGTAACACTTAAGTGGAATATGCCGACACTTAGCCATATCAAAATTGTTCAGTATTCGCAAAATAACAAGCAAAAGTATCTGCCGTGGACAACAGCTCCTGTTGTTGCGCTGTTCCTGCTACAGCTCCTGCTGCTACTCCTGCTACTGCTCCTGCTCCTGCTCCTGGCCATACCACATCCCCTTACAATTTGATTCTTTATAATCTTTTAAGGGCCGTCTGCCGCATCTTTTGTCTATTTCTGTTGGCTGTTGCTTGTTGGCTGTTTATGTTGCTTTTGGTTTTGCTTTTGCCGTTGCCATTATTTATTTTACCAGTGCATCATCTTTTTGTCTGGACTCCGTTGTCCTGCTCAGCTGTGTTCTGTTTCTCGAGAAGAAAACAAAGCACTTGAGCTTTAAGACCCACGCACGCCTCCTGCAATGGTCTAGTACACTTGGTTTAATGTGTCGGTCCTAAAGTGTTTGGGTCGAGTCGAGTGAATGACTGACTAATAAGGGTTTGCTGCTACTGTTGGGACCATATATATCTTTTTAGCAGCTACATGGCACACAGAATCGATAAACAATTTAGCTGGCCATATCTGTGGGTGGGAGTTAAATACCCCAGCTTGATAAACAAAGCCAATTTAATCCGCCTTAATACTTTAATACTTTTGGGCAGCAGCAACATGTGCTTTGGCTCTGCTTGATTTCACTTTAAGTTTCTATTTGATTTAAGTTGCAAAAAGTTGAACTTGCAAGTTGCTGTCTCCCAAATGGCATACACTCTTGAGTTGTGCCGTTTATTGCAATCAATATTCATTTAAAAACTATTTACTCTGATAGCCATAATTGCAATCTATCTTATTTCCATATTTATGCCATAAATATTATCTATAATTACAGTCTGTAGCAGCTGTTCGCCTGCTCAACATGCATTTAATACAATTTAATGCCAGTGCTCAGCGCATTTGGTTTTCCTTTTGCTTTTGCCATCATAAATATCATTTAAATGAAATAATCATCCTTTATGGATGCATTTTGGCTGAGCTCGTAGTCACTGCTTTTACTGACAGATTGTTTCACGAGCATTTACTGGCGCCACACTGCGTATGCATAATATTCGCCTAGATGCATGCAACGCTCTAGCTCTTGCAACAATGCTGGCTGCAGCGGGGTGCAGAGGAGAATGAGCGTGAATACTGATATAATATATGTAATATGGATACGCCTTCACTCATGCATATCTGCTTCAAGGGGGCATGCGTTGTTGATGGGACGTGATGAGAACAGGACTTGGGCTGATGTTGGCCGACGTTGCCTCGCAGTTGACCTTGCAGTTGGTTATTACACAAAATATTATGCATACGTAAGATATTTTGTGTGCCTCTTTCCTGCTGTTGTTGTTGTTGTTGGTGTTGCAGACACATATGTTGCACAGATCTGTTGCCCATGCCCTTATACCACTGATATATTTCAAATACTTTAACGCGACTGTGCCTCGATAGGACCTCGACAGGACCTTGCCGGCGGCCACTAAGAGCATAAACATGGCGAAATGAAATATTGATCCATTTAAGGGTCTACACTGCAAAAAAATAAAAATAGAAATAAAACAAGCTTACAACTTTGTTACTACCGGGCGTGTCACGTGGACTTTTATCAGGCACAGCCAAACGACTTTGTCAACCGCACCCATGCCATATAATTCTTAAGGTTTTGCCACTTCAATTCCATATTGTTATAGGTTCGCTATTGAAACTCTTGCCCCAGAGAACTTATTGAAAAATTGTTTGCCATTTAAAGTCATTTGAATTTATTTTGAAGGTCCCCCCTAGACAAACACACTTGATGTGGCTCATTTGAAAGTGAAAAAGGTCTTAATGTAGCCTAAAAAACCATTGCCATTTATATAGAGTGGCCATTTGGTGTCAGTCTCAAGGTACCTGCTTGGATTATCACATTTCACACGCCCACGCGGCGTATACACAATATTCTTGGTATACGCAAAGTTTGTACAACTTTTTAGTAGCTGTAAAATGTTTCACTTCCCGTTGAAAAGTTGGCAATTTATGATGCATATTCACAAATTTACAATAAAGCGTCACATGTGGCGTATACGCAACTTTTGCCAGCTTTTCCGTTGAGCTCTGAGCGCTCAACCATTAAAGCCAATTTAAAGTAACGTATTAAGGGGAATTATGTTTTCACAAATTGTCGAGCTGGATTATGAGCTTGAGGCTCATGTAGCGTATACGGAATGTGGAATATATAATGTTGACTGAATCAATTAAAATAATTAATATTTCCAAACAGCTACTGTGGAAAACAACAAAAGTAATTTATGCAAAGCTTGCTTATAGAATTTTGTAGACTTGAAAAATATATTCAGCTGTTAAACGTCTCAGGCAATAAATTCATTTAAATGTTGCCAATAATAATACAAAACTTGGCCAGAGTTTGTCTTAGCCAGCAAGCCACAGCGATGTTACCAACTTGTGGCTGCACTGAAACAAAGGCTACAGTACACTTACATTAACTGTTTCATTTCAAGTTAATTAGCCCAACTTATGAGACAGTTGTTCTGAACTAGCCCAATGCCTTAACTTTGCTCTGTTCTATTCATTCAGCGAGCCAAAGTCAAAGTCACAACTCTACAATTGCTTCAATGCACGCATAGGCTATTGACATTTGACTTTCGGGACAGAGCTGTGAAAAGTATGATAGACAAATAAGTGGCCATTAGAGAACAGAATTTATGGCCATACTCATTATATATACCCTGTATACATGAAATGTCTGCATAGTGTATAAGAAACTTGGACACTTGTATGTTACAGGCTGAAAGCGGCATAACTCACTACAAATTTATATTTATGATCGTTCTTTGGTAGTATAAGAGCGCTTTCGAACTAAATAGTATAGCATTCTTTACTTACTTCCCAAGAGGAAGTATTAAATCTGCAACCAACAGATATTTATATTTAGATAAAATTAATTCCATCGATAAAATCATTTAGAATCGTTCAGAATGGACATTTTTAGCGAAATAGGTTGGAATATGCGGTTTAAAAAGTTTATGCTATGAGTCAGTAAATTTTAAACTATTCAATCATCATTTTCAATTGTAATAACCTTGCTATTTTATTAGAAAACTGGCCTGTATACCTCCCTAGAGTTACCAAATTTGGGATGAGAACTACAGATAATCTCTCTGATATATTTGAACGAAATGTCAGTTCCAAGCCCGAAAATGGAAACCGAATCGGGAGATTTGAACCTTTCTTAGTACCTTAGATTTGACTATGTGGTGTATTCCAGTCCATTACTAACGGCTAGACAATTTTTATTATTATTTGTTGTCTTTTAATGCTGACACAAAAATTGCATACAGCTTAATGTGTCAGCAGTGGAGAAAAGCCAATTAAATCTAATGAGCGTGTTTTTAAATTTTTGACAGCTGCAAGCACTTATACATTCTGTGGCATATATAGTACTCTATAGCAAATATTTAAAGAAATTCCAGATATGTTTTTTTGCCAAGAATTTGAAGATGTTGCCTTTGGGTATGCTGGCAAGTTGAGGGCACTAAAATATAAATGTTTATGGATTGTGGCTCTTGTTGACAAAAGTTTTTGTTTGTTTGCATAAATAAGGGTAGCATAGTTGGCCAAAAGGAAAGACTTGCACTAACCTGCCTGGCAATTTCCTTCTGGGAAATTAGAAAACTT
Organism: Hirtodrosophila confusa; assembly: GCA_035043065.1. Taxonomy (NCBI): domain Eukaryota; kingdom Metazoa; phylum Arthropoda; class Insecta; order Diptera; family Drosophilidae; genus Hirtodrosophila; species Hirtodrosophila confusa. The sequence goes on along the minus strand of JAWNNI010000213.1, from coordinate 10,045,110 downwards.
CTGCGCTTTTCTCGCTACCAAAAACTGGGCAAATATAGTATTTGGCAAACAAACCTTTCGCATTCAAGTATTGTATGCCCGAATTTCAATTGTTAGTTCTGCTCTGGCTTTTGCAACAAAAATTGTCAGAATCACTCTTGACTTTATTGTGTGTCCATAACAAATCAGCAGCAGGAGCTCTGAAATAGCCAGAAAAGATAGAATCTGGCGAAAATAAAAGAATTTCACGTTAACATTTTTGAGGTTTGCGGTTTTGTTCTCTACTTTATGTGCTTTGTCTTTTATTTTGTGGCAAAATGTTTGCTTTCTGATCTGATGGTAGTTCTTGTGTTTGTCGTTTTCAGCTTAAACTTAAATTTTATGCGAGTTTCTTATTTTGTTTGCAACTGAAAAATGATTTTTATGTCTTTGGCGCAGCTGTTCAAATGATTTGCGTCGCTTTTATTGCTTATTTGTTGTGCACCATAAAAATATATACTATTTTATGCTTACAAAAACTACACTCGATAGTTTTGAGCGGCACTTGAATTACAATTTTGTGGCCACATCGATCATAAAAGACGAACGAATACATTTATATGGTCTGCGGTGTTGTAAAGGCACAAGTGAAGCATGTTGCTGGTCGATAAGTACAAGAATGGGGATTAAGGTCCTTGAAAGTAAGCATCGAAGGATAAGTAAGCATGTGTATACTTCAGCGTGAGTGGAGCGTGTGTCTTAAGGTGAAACAGTTTTAATGCTACAGAAATTTACAAGGTACGTGGACAGTATTATTGAAAACATTCTACAGTGCACGCTCGGTAAAGTGAAAGGAAATGTTTAGTCTAATGATTGTACAAAGTGAAGAAGGAATTATGAAATATATTTTTATTTAAAAATATATTTAAAACTCACATTAGGTTCTCTAAATGTTCTCTAAGAATCTAAAATGCTTGCAACATTTTTTAAAATTTTTTAGCCAACTCTGACAAGTTCTTAAGTGTTTAAACTAATGATGGTCAAAAGAACATTTCATAAATTAGCTTTCGCATGAGTATGAAAATAATAATAAATATATTTATTTAAAAATATATTTAGAAATTAGATTGGGTTCTTTTTGAAAGGGTCTAAAATGCTTTAAAGCTTTTTAAAATTTTGTAGCCAACTCTTACGAGTTCTTTACTTTTACCAGCATGCACTGTAATACTAAAACTTATTATTATAATGTACAGTAGCCGACAAAAATATCCGCACACTCATATGAGCTAACTTCAACACGATTGGAGGTTAGAAAAAAACGTATATATCGAACACAAAACATTTTTATGTTAAAGATTGGTTCTTTTGCTTTAAATAAATGACGCGTTTTCCTATCGTGAAGTGAAAGGTGTTTCAGAAAAAAAAAGTGAAAAATTTCAATTTTTTCTGGTCGAATGTCATTGTCCGCTTCTGTGCTATCTGTACTATAACGCAGAAAACCTTTAAAAATGCGCTATACTTGTATCTTAAAGTGTATACTTGTATCTTTTAATATAAATATATTTGAAAAATTTCCAGAAAAACAATTTCCAATCAACTTAAAATTGTTATATAACGTTAATAAATTTCCAACCACTGTCTATGCTTTTAGAGTAGATTCAATGATTTTCAGTTCATTTAAATAATTTTGTATTGAAGCATAATTCAAGCTGAATCACATTTAAAACAGCACCAGAGTTCATATGAATCTTCATCAAGGGAAAATATAAATTGAGTCTTAAATCGCAATCAGCTGGTGGGGTATTAAACCCACACACAGAACTCTTTTCAATGGAATCTGAAAGTCATGCATCCTCATCAAATCAACTTTACAAATTTTGATAAAAGTTTTTTTCGGAAACTCACCTTTTGCTGCTGATGTGGTTAACAAAGCTGACTAAAGCTAAGCTTCAGCTGCAGATCTCAGGGCGTTGGCGTTGGCGTTTACACGATTTCAATTAAAGTCAAGGCGCGAACTGCATTTATGAACTTTGTTGGTAAGAAATCATGCCAATTTTATATGCCGAAAATATTTACCTAATTTTGCTTTTCTACTTTTTATTTTGGACAACTCTTGCCACGCACAAAACGCACAAAAAAGCGATAACCGAGACAGAAACAGAAATATAGCCAGAGGTGCAGATACTGTGTACCAGATCCAGACCGTGGCGTTGCCGAGACACGTGCGTGCGGCGCCACAATGGAAAACCAACTGAAAAGCTGAAACTCAGAAAAACCAGCTGTTGGGCAGCCGAGGCAGTTTCCTGTGCGCCTGTCGAAAGTGTTGCCAGCGCGCCGACAGCGGCTGCGGCTGCGGCAGCGGCAGCGGCAGCGCCAAACAGCTGTGCGTGTAGTAAACAAGCGGCTTGGGTCCACAAGGCGCAACTGGTGTAGAGCCCAGTTGGCATCCACTTGGCATCCACAGCAACAGCTGATCAGAACTTGTTGACGCTGCAGCGCTGCAAAGCGCCAAGTCATGCTCTCCCACTCTCAAACACGCGCGCGCTCTCTCGTCGCTTTGCAGCCATTTTGCTTTTGCCTTGCCTTTGCTTTTCCTTGTGGATGACATCTTCACGTTAGTACCTTTTATGAATGGAAAACCCCACACTTGAGGTTTTCCTTTGTGCTTCACATCTCATCTCATAGTCTTGCCTTTGGGCGCGCCATGTGATTTTGGCTTATTTATTTATTGCCAAACTTTTACTTGCCTCAGTTTATGAGCATTGTAACAAAACTAGCCAGAACTGTCAAACAATATCCGGTTAGCTTGCCACAAGCAAACAAAATACACCGCCAAAAACATATGTATGGTCAGGAAAAGCGTTCTACTGCTGCCCACTTGGCGTATGTGTAATAAATCACATATGATAGCGCACACACTTTTTACAATCCGAAAATAACAGCCAAATTTCAGAAAAAATTCCATTTTTTATACACTTGTCTGTTCCATGTGAAAATATGTTTTAACCTTTTTTGAGTGCTCATAAGCCGTTTGGTTATCTGCATTGTTTCCGCTTTGTTTTTTGTTTTACACACTTTTAACCGCTTCATAGTTAGATTTATGTTTATAAAACCACACATACACATAAATGGTTTATATTATTTGTCATTCGTGTCTGTGTGTGTTTCAATTTACATTCATATTTTTCTTAGCCTATTCCCAAGGTGCAAACGGAGTATATTGGGTTTGTGCAATGTCTGTTCGTAGGAAATATATCATTTGTAAGCTCTTAAGGCTAGCTCTAACAAATTTAGTATGTGTGCTCTGAAAAGATTGCTTTGCCTGAAAATCAGCAAATATTTTCATATGTCCAATAATTCCAACACATTTTTACTCCCTGTACCCATAAAATGGGTAAAAAGGGGGTATTGGATTTGTGCAAAAGTATGTAACAGGCAGAAGGAGACATCTCCGACCCTATAAAGTATATATATTCTTGATCAGTATCAAAAGAGATTTTGATTTGGCCATGTCCGTCTGTCTGTCCGTCTGTCCGTCTGTCCGTCCGTCCGTCTGTCCGTCTGTCCGGATGAACGCGTCGATCTCAGCAACTATAAAAGCTAGAGACACCAAATTTGGAATGTAGGTTCCTGTATACCATACGCAGATCAAGTTTGTTTCCAATTTCAAATATCTCCCCCGTTCCCCCGCAAATCGATTAAAACCGTTTTACAGTAACAATTTTCAAGATATAGCTTTAAGATTTGGCATGTACAATACTTTAGTCTCTCTTAATCTACTGTCCAATTTCAAGTCGATCGGATAATAAACACGGAAGTTATTCACGATAGAAGCTTCAGTAATGCAGCGAGAGGGGGAAGAAGAAGCACAGCCACTTTTGCCGCCTGTGTGCGTGCGTCTTTGTGTATGTGTGTGTGTATGGGTAAGTGGACGTAGATGTGATTGGATGTTTTAGACCTGGGTACAGGGAGTTTCGTAGTCGGGTATACTCGACTATAGCATTCTTACTTGTTAATGTTAGAATCAGCTGATATTCTTGAAAGATTATAATAAAAATTTGTTGGACACTCATACTATACACTGGGAACAGAGTATATAACTGGCGGAAGTTTCTGCTTTTGTTATTTTACTTGTTATATGGGCGCAGCTTGTCCGTTAACATATTTTGGCATATGTTGATTCACTTAAGCTTTTTAGGTTGTTTTATGAAGAGATTTTTCACAACTGTATGATTTATTTATCCATTTATCCATAAGGCGTAGCATTTAAGCAGTGAGAATTTAAATGGCGCAAAATAAAAATACAATGCATATATGTGTTTTAAATGATGCAGAAATCTAAAGCTGCTTATGTTTTATAAAAAAAAAAAGAAATATTTAAAAAAAAAACTGCTTAAATTTGATATGAACTTCAATCAAGCTATTAAATATTGATGGAACAAAGCAGCTTATGTGGAGACACACAGGTGCCAAGGCAACTAAGTATATGTACGATACATATATCAAATTACAGCGATTAAACATCAGTGCAAACCACAAAAGGGGTGAAATGGAACAGCTAGCTAAAAAAAACCGTTCAAGTGAATTGAAAGGATTATCGCACAGGAGCCTGAAGCCCAAATGATTTTGGTTTTTGCGGCTAAACGCACAGTTGCCATGGCAGCCAGATTTTGGGCATGGCTGCAGGATATGGGTATGAGTATGGGAAAAGGGTGAGAATGGGAGTGCGAATGGGAAGGGCGATGTCAAGTCAGCACTTCCTGTTTACTATGGCGAGCACACACACACGCACACTAAACCGCATAGATGACGTGTAGATGCCAACGGATATACTAGTGCTTCAGTTAAGCGTTGTGGAAAGCTTTAATGCAAAGCAGCTGAATAGGATTTCGAATTGTACGGCGACCGAATGGCTGTAACACTCAAAAAAATGGCCGCAAAATAACTTCCGGCTAGCGTTCGGTCTAATTTGGTGAGGTCACGTGCAAAATTGACGCGAAATGACAGCCAGTGAATATTCAACAGCGGCAGCAACTTTCATCCCTTTCCTTCCGCTCTCTGTCTCGGCAAAAGTACATTATTATCAAATGTCTCGTTGTCATTTTGCGTCGCAGATTTTGCTGTGTCCTGGAGCATTAGGTAGATCCCGAAACTGTTGAAAGCTCAGCGCAAATCGATGCAATTGAAAAATAATTGAACGTTTGAAATGTTTATTGAATGTCAGCTGAGCTGTGTTGTAATGTGTGAGCCAGGCATCCTCCCAGGGCCGTTTTCCTTGACAGCCTTTGCATATCTAATGGCTCTCCACTCTGCCACTTCAATCTCTCAATGTATCTGTCTCTGTGCCGTCTGTGTGCTCCTCATTCCGCATTCCCCATGCCACGCACGTCGTCTGCCTTCTGTGATAAACATTTTGTATTGATTGGACTTTTAGCGGTAGCTGCTTTAACGACACTTAGGCTCATAATTGAGGTCCTGATATGTGGACATGCCACTCCGCAGATGTGTCAGCTATAATGCCACATGCTTGATCTGTCGCGGGCAAAAGCTAATGCTGACACTGCAGTGGATGAGGGTATTAGAATCTACCAACCTATTAAAGGAACTCTATAGGACACAAAACACATTACCCTTTCAACTCCGAGTACTTATTCTGTCACTGTTTTGGGATAAAAAGGTCTTAAAACAGCTTACGATACAAGCCTACGCGTTTACCCAGAAAAATGCCGTCAAAGGATATATAAATTAAATTAATGACGGTCATAAAACAAGCCAAGAGTCAAGTAATGTTTGCCCTTTCTAGGTTTCCAATCCCAATTACTTTGTCAAAACTGACTTTTCAAGCAAAATGTGTTATGATTTTACATTCCAATTCATTTGGCATCTACATATTTTTAATTTTCTTGAAAAAAAATTTCAATTTTCTTTTGGTAAAAAAAATTTTCAAAAATTTAAAATCTCAAAATTTTGTTTCTTATTAATTGCTGTTTCAATATTCTTATAAAACGATATTTCGTTCGTTTTTCGGTTAAATTTCATGCCGGAATTGATAAAATGTTTGTCATGTGAACATCTTTAGCTTCATAGTATTGTAAATGTTCTTCCTAGATTTCAAACCCACCTAAACTTTATCAAGGCTTTGTACCAAGCTTTGTTCTCTTGATTTTGCATTTCAAATTGGTTTTTCTATTTAAAATCTTCCGTCTCGTTACAACCGCGATGTTGTCAAAGAGGTGAAAGGAAGCAATCTCCTGGGAACTTGGCAACGCTTTGAGCAACATTTGGCAGTTCGTTCAGAGACATTCAATCAGTTAACGATAATGTGCAAAACTGATAAATACTTAAGGCTTAAATATAGAAAACGTCTTAAAGTTGATGCAAATTTAATTTGCTTACACACAGCTTTGATGTAAGAGTCAGCTTTATGACAAACTTCGAATACAAGGTTGATTTTGAAAGGGCTTTTGACAAGTTGACACAACTGACAAGCACAGAGATTCAAAATCTAAAGGTTAACTCAGCATAAAGCAGCTCAAAGCTGTGCACAATTTACCTGCAGCAACTTTTCACAGCACTTCTCGTTTATTTAAGTTTTCCATATGTGGCCACAAAAGGTATAGAAGGATATGTCAAAAGTAGAGGCAGAAAGATGTCCTCAAGATCTTATTGTGTTTTTGCTTTCCTGTTTGTTCAGTGCCCGAACAATTATCATTTCAGTTGTCTGCCGGAGCTTCACCTTTAATTTGTTTTCTTTTTTTTTGCCGCCCCTCTTTTTAATTAAATAATGTGTAGTTTTTGTCAAAGGGTTCCAAAATCAGATAGACACATAATATTAAATATGAGAGCCTTTTTGTTTGGGATTTTAGGGTAAAATCAGTCGTTTATAAATCAAGTTTATACTGTAGTTTATACTGTACTTTGCTCGTAAATAACTAAAGTTTTTCTGCCAATGTATACATTTGGTTTGCCAAAGGTCTTTTGAAACATTCATTTCCCTTCTGCTTAAACACTCTCACATTTTGTAAGTTTCGCAACTGAAATCAACTTAATGTTTATTCATATTTTATTATGAAAACATTTTTTCATTTCATTGCTGGCATTTATTATTTTAACATTTTTTTTTTAACTTTTCACCACAGCGTAATATTTGTTCCCTTCTGCGGCAGGACGCGTCGGTTCACAAATATTTTCTGCCTGGCTTTATGTTGTTGGGCAGCTTTTTGTTTTTGTTTTTGGTTTGATTGTTTTGGGCTTTGGTTTGTTTGTCTGAGTGGGCTAACACAAAAAACCAAAAAAACAAAAACAAAAAAAAGGAGAACAAGTAAGAATGCTATAGTCGAGTATACCCGACTACGAAACTCCCTGTACCCAGGTCTAAAACATCCAATCACATCTAAGTCCACTTACCCATACACACACACATACACAAAGACGCACACACTGGCGGCAAAAGCGACAGCGCAAGCGAGGCATTTTAATTGGTGGCTGTGCTTCTCCTTCCCCCTCTCGCTGCATTACTGAATCTTCTTTCTTGAATAACTTCCGTGTTTATTATCCGATCGACTTGAAATTTGGACAGTAGATTAAGAGAGACTAAAGTATTGAACATGCCAAATCTTAAAGCTGTATCTTGAAAATTGTTACTGTAAAACGGTTTTAATCGATTTGCGGGGGAACGGGGGAAGATATCTGAAATATGAAACAAACTTGATCTGCGTATGGTATACAGGAACCTACATTCCAAATTTGGTGTCTCTAGCTATTATAGTTGCTGAGATCGACGCGTTCATCCGGACAGACGGACAGACGGACAGACAGACAGACGGACAGACGGACAGACAGACGGACATGGCCAAATCGAAATCTCTTTTGATACTGATCAAGAATATATATACTTTATAGGGTCGGAGATGTCTCCTTCTGTCTGTTACATACTTTTGCACAAATCCAATACCCCCTTTTTACCCATTTTATGGGTACAGGGAGTAAAAATACGCTTTGTAAATCAAGCGCAGAGAGACACGTTTATCGCTGGCTTTGCTGACTGATGATATTGCCCCAGCTGTTGCAAGTCCCAAGCAGCAACAATGGAACACTTTTCGGCTATTTTCGGCTGAAAAACAAAATTTATTATTGTTAATATTTGTATTTGCGTTACTGTCGTTGACACATTTATGATATGTGGCCTGTTTTCATTGACGGGGCCGTCGCACGTTTGTTTTTTTTGTTTATTTGTTGCATACTTGTCGGCGTGAAGCCTTTGAGCTGATGAATTTCAATTGTAATCATGCACACACCCACTCACAACTAATGTATATACAAATAGAAAGCAATTTGTTAAAGGTTAAATTACATATTTGCAGCCATAGAAGCGCCCACAATTAAGAGCCATCAGGGCAAAGGTCAAACCAGAAGCCCAATGTGAACAATCGCAGTTGTTTAATTAAATTCTTATTAAACAACTTTAAGACAGACAGACGAAGCCCAGAACTCAATCAGGCAACTGGTGTGCAAATTTATTGCCAAAAGCCCAATTAGCCAGTGTTAAAGTTGAACCAGGTATTCGCGAATCTCTACCGCAATTAACTTGCTGGCTGCAGGGTTGCCAAATGGGGGGGAGGGATAGGGATGCAGTGTTGAAATATACTGTAATCAGGCCAAGTGTATTAAGAGCCTGGACAATTTATAGCCATTGTAACTGCCTGGCCATAATGTGGATTGTGCAGTTATGTTAATTAACTTGTTGGATGGAGCACACAAGACTCTTGAATGGAGACAAGTAGAAACAGAGAGAGAATAAGAGAGCAGAGAAATGACAATTTTTTAATTATACATAATTGCGGGAATCAACTGCCTTTTCGATTTAAGTCCTTTACATTTAAAATATATGGTATAAGCTCTTAAATAAGCTCAAATATGCGCAGACACATAAATTATATACAACTGACTTCAAACTTTAAAAAGGTTGTTATATAATATTTTCCAAAAATATCAAATAAAATAAATAATACAAAACAAAATGTGTAAGCTCTTAAATAAGCTAAGATATTCCCAGACACATAAATATTATAAGACTGACTTCAAACTGCCAAACTTAAAACAAGTTTTTATATAATTATCCCAAACGTAGTGTAGCAAAAATATAAAATAAATAAAATATATATAAGTATGTATATAAGCTCTTAAATAAGTTCAAATATTCTCTGAAACATAAATATTATAAAACTGACTTCAAACTGATTGCCAGTTTTGAAAAACCTCAATTCCTTATTATAGTATAAGGTTTCCCAAACATTTTGTAGCAAATACTTAGAGATTCGCTAGGCAAACATTATCATATAAATTACGTATATTTTGCTGCTGTTTATTTATGCCTTTTTGGCATCAAGTTAATTGACCCCAAAACAAATTACCTATAACAGCAGTTTATGGTTAATGCTGAGTATCTTTAATCACATAAAAAGTTGAATGCACTCATTTTACCCCCAAAGAATGACAACAATTCGAATGGCAGTTGAATAAACTCCGTTAACACGAAACCAAAGATACTAAATCTTCAACTGGTAGCTATACTTACTTATCTTCGAGTTGAATGTGCTCATTTTAATACACAATTCATACCACTTGGATACAAATGGATTGACCAAGACCCAATGCAGAAGAAAACTGAATGCCAGATTCAAATAGACGCCACAATGCACAGCAAAGAACTGTTTATTGCTTATCTTACAATAACAACAATAATATAATAAGTAACTAACTCAATTTGTTAGTTTATATACAAAATGCCAACGAAGACGCTTAATGATTTCCTATTATTGCTGCAACTGCAATTTCAGTAGCTTTTACACAAAGCCAGCGCAGTTGCAGCAACAACAACTGTGTGTGTGTGTGTGTGTGTGTGTAATTGTGTGTGTGTGTGTGTGTGTGTGTGTGTAAACAGCAAAGTTGTACATTGTAGTTCAGTTAAAGGAATTTGTCCAATTGTTGGTAAATGAACGAATTGAAGTTCAATTGAAGAAATTAGTTCAGTGGTTAAATTTTTGGTGAACGAACGAGCTAGTCTTATAGATGTTGAGTTCGTTCGATTGATTCTTTCTAGTTCAGTTGAAGAAATTACTTCAGTGGTTAAATTTTGGTGAATGAACGAGTTAATCATAAAGGTAGTCAGTTCATTCGATTGATTCCTTCCAGTTCAGTTGCAGAAATTAGTTCAGTGGTTAAATTTTTGGTGAACGTTCGATGGATTCTTTGTAGTTCAATTGAAGATATTAGTTCAATGGTTAAATTTTGGTGAACGAGTTAATCATAAAGGTAGTCAGTTCATTCGATTGATTCTTTCTAGTTCAGTTGCAGAAATTAGTTCAGTGGTTAAACTTTTGGTGAATGTAGTTAAAGAAACGAGTTCGTTCATTGTTATTCATTCGATTCTAGTCCCTTTACTCGTTGGAGTTCCAATCTCGTTCGTTCAGTTCAAGTTCGTTTGGTTGACTAAACGGGAAAGGAACTCAAATGAACAAACTAGTAGCACCGCAAACAAGAGAACAGTTTAGTGAGTCCTTTGATTAAAGGCTGAACAATGCGTTACAACTCAAGTATACTGGTATATATGTACTATGTGTGCTGTGTGTGCTTTGTGTGTTCGTGTGTGCCTGTGTGTAGCATGTGTGTGTGTTTTGTTGTGCCTACCAACATCCCTGCATATGGTTCAGCTGCTGTATGGCGCCGCATCCGATTCGATTTTGCATATAATCCGGAAAATTGCTCTGCAGAACCCGCATCGTATTGCGTTTGTAATCGGGCACTGCGTGAGTAACCAGCTGGCAGGTCTGGCTGCGATAGACGGGCTTGAAGTTGGCCTCCGCGAATGTGGAGTTTGTGTCCCAGCGATAGACCTCCGCATCGCCCTCATTGCGGAAGAATATGGCCGAGCCATTGTCCGTGCCAATGATGACCATGCGACTCGGCTTCTTGCCCAGATCTGAAATGCAAAACAAAATTACTGACTGGCCCCAGAACAAAAGTGGCTCCAATAACTCACCCAAAATGCGTCCATCGGCTACACCGCTGCGCAGATACTCTGATTTCAATGAGAATAGCTTGCTGGTGCTCAGGTAGGTGAAGTAGAGCTCTGTGGAGCCACAGTCGCGGCGTATCAGCGCTATATAGAGCACATCCCGGGAGCGACACCCTGCGGATACGGCCTTGGGCAGCACCACACGAAAGCCGCGATCCGCCTGCAGATTGTAGACAATAATGGCACGATTGGCCGCATCGCTGACGTAGATGAAGCAGCCGCCATCTGGTGCATAGTCCACCACCAGATACTGCAGACGCGAGGTGCTCGAGGTGAGACCCTCCAGCGAGACTGTCTTCAGCACTTTGCCCGTCTTCACGGACATGGCAACCACTTTGGGCGCACACTTACGCACCGGCGTCTCCAGAGTGTTGACAATGCCCGTGTCCAATACCCAGAGCACCTCATTCTGATCCACCACCAGATCGACAACCGATTGCAGCGCCTTGCAGTTGCCCTCCTCCTGCAGATCCCAACAGGGATACGGCTTGAAGGTCGTCGAGCAGGTGCCCGGGTGCACGGTGGTCTTCACCAGCGTGGCGGGCACACCCTTGCGATAACGTGGCAACGCCAGGTAGATGGTATCGCCAATCAGCTGGGCACGTGTGGCAATCACATTCTTGGCTATGTACTTGCCGGAGCTCTTAAACAAGGATTTGGTGCTGGCACAGGGGAACTCAAACTGTCCGCCCGTCCATTGTATGGGCTGTGTGTCGGAGTGTGCCCGATCTGGCGTCCACAAGCCGTACTTGGTGCTCTGGCCATGGGCCCCCTGGGCGATGCAAATGGCCAGGAGCAGCCCCAGCCAGCTGGCTAGATATAAACGCATCTCTGGTTTTGTGTTTGCGCGAATGTGTCTCAAAGTTGGCCAAGTGTCGTGCTTATATAACCCATAGAACGTGCTGCAAGCCAATTTCTCAGATTGCCAAACGTATTTTGGTGGAAGAACCTTGACGTCTTAGGCAAAAAATCAAAACAAACTATTCAAAAGTTGAAGTTGCTTGTGGTTGTGTGTGTGTGTGTGTTGCAAAGTTGGCAGCCAATTGCATTAAAAATAATTGAAATACTTCACGCGCAGAAGCCACAGCAAAGCCAACAGAATTGAGCACTACACTTATAGACTATATATAAAAACATATATTAAATATGAGTATGGGTATAGTATGACAGCAACATGCTGTGACAAATGAATTGACTCTTATTGCAATTAGAATCACAGAGTTGGAACTTTGCCAAGTTTGCCTGGCAATGCCATACAAGTGTGTCCTGATTGCAACTACGCATCCAGGATATTTATAGCTAATTGATGTAGTGCACTAGAAAATTGCTCCCTTGCACAGCTGTATGGCAATCATCCACTTGACAAATAACAAGCTGACAAGCTCAACTCGAATTAATTGAAAAATCAGCTTAATTGTGCCTGAAATATTTAATTTAAGTGCGCTAAAATTACTTCAATAAGTCAAGCAGCAATATTATAGCCATACCCCCCACCATGCGGCCCGCTGGCTGAGCTTGCACATTATTTATAGAGTTAACTTATCAAGTGATTGCCTTAACTACAGCAAATCCTCAGCAATCAAAGCAGCTGGCGGCAACACGCCATCGAAAATCAGCTTCCAAGAAGCATCCGGCAGACACCGTCCGAAGTTTGTGCAGCAACGCGACATGTTCGGCATGCCAAAATGTCAGCCAAGGAAGGACCCGGCCCGCATATGTGTTGGCAGGAAAATCCCCCACACTAACGTGATTTATTTGCGCACTTTTCCACACAACACTCACACCAGACACACACACACACTATCACACATACCCCTACTTAAAGGAAGCAAAAGGAAAATATTGATGACAAGCACTTCCGGGCTTCTATCCTTACATAATTTATGCAAACATTAGCTTACAGCCAGGAGCGATAAGGAGGACAACTAAAGATGAAAACTGACCGACAGCGACCCCCCATTAGACACGGCCAAAATCTCTGCCTCGAGTTGTTTTCCCTCCGATTACTTGTAACAGTTTTTATTGCCGGCTTAACGAGGCGTATGCGTCATGTGCAGCTTTAGACGGCTATCGCCACCAGACAGTCAACATTCTGACCCAATTTTTCCGCTCTTTGCCAACGTTAACAAAATGCTTATTTAAAATACTCCAAATATGCCAATAAAGGTCCGAATAGGTCCGAATATGTAATTTGCCTCAGCTTTGTTTTTATTTTTATATCTTTTGGTATTTTCCTTACTGAAAAAACACAACCAAAATAAAAACAAGTAAGAACGTTGCAGTCGGACGCACCCGACTGCAGAATACTATGTTCCCAGTCCTATATAATTTGGTTATTTGTGTGTTCAGAATGAGACGCGAAAAAAACCTCCCCAGGTGTGGGAGATATAGATTTTGCTCCTTTGTGGGGGAGCGGGTGGGGAGGTCCAAAAATTTTTGATGCAGATTTGTCCAGGGCATCAACATTAGTATATATATTAAATTTGGTGAATCTACCTGTACAGGTGTGGGAGATATAGAATTTTCTCATTTGCGGGGAGGGGGTGGGGCAGTCCAAAAATTTTTGATGCAGATTTTCCCAGGTGGTCAACATTAGTCTGTACGCCAAAGTAGGTAACTCTATCTTTGAAACTGTAGGAGATATACCCCTTGAAAAACGTGTTTTGGGGATACCATATGCCGATTTGTGGGGGTGGGGGTGGGGGGTCAAATTTTTCTTGATGCAGATCTGTCGGGAATCTCAACATTAGTCTGTATGCCAAATTTGGTGACTATATCTTTAAAAATGAGGAAGATACAGGTTTTCCCCAAATTGTGGGGGAGGGGGTGGTTGTGGTTGGTCGATCTTGACACTTCATAAATTGACGGTATACACCAACATGTGTACCAAGTTTGGTTGCTCTAGCTTAAAGATAAAGGCAAAAAATTGCGTTCATACGGACAGACGGACATTTCGCAAACCCAATATACTATTTTCCCTTCGGGAACATAGTATAAAAAGGAAAAAATTGTCTGTGGTCACGTTTGACGTGGCTCTCTGTTAAATGGGCCGATCAAATTGCCAGCCTCAGCAATTTTTTTTATTTTTGCGTCCAACGCAAAAATGTACATTAATTTATGTGAATTTAATATTTCAACATTTTGGTTAAAGATTTGCCGATTGCATTTTTGCTGTTAGGGTATGTAGGGTATCGAGGTTTTTTTGGGTCCAAAAAGTTCATAGATAGTCGAGAGCTGCCAAGATTTATTAGCTTTTTATTCTATTGGGCTTGTTTCCGTTTCCACATTTGGCAAGCTTTTGCGGAAGCAAATTTCACTTGAATGTTCCCAATTTCATTATAAAGTTTAGTTTCCGAAAGGGACTTAGTTTTCTGGCATTTAATATTAAATTCACTTGCCCTTTAGATAGGGTCAATTCACTTTATCCCTATTTACCATTTTCTCTACGAAAAATGGAAACACTTGAGGAAATTCACCTCCAATAGCTAAACACTAAAAAAATATAACTTAAACCATTTTATGGGTACAGGGAGCTTAAACTGGTTTTTGTGGCAGAGAAAAGCAAATTTTAAATGATTTTTAGATGGCAACACCACAGAAATTGGTATTATGCCGAAATTCTTTTTGTCTAATTTATTTATTTAAGAGAATAAGACTATCGCCCATCAACTTGAAAACTTCCAATTTAGAGCCAGGAAATTGGATTGTCAGAATCGTTTTTGGTATAAGTCTTTGCAAATTTAAATTTTCCGCACTTAAGGGCGAAATTTTCTACAATCCTTTCTTAGCATGCACCTTCGTCATAAATAAAAACCTAAACTGAATTCAGCCTTCAAACATTTTCCGTGCTTTAATTATTAATTAGTCACTCAGATCTTTATAATATATATATTATATATTATATCTATACGCATAGATATATATTTGGTCGACAAACAATGCTGTCACCTAAAATATGAAACATTATAATAAAATAATTGAGTTAAAAGACTAGAACAGCCTAAAATAATTTATGTAAAATACTAAAAACTTAAAGAAATATGAAATTGATAGATTACTAGATTTATGAGTGGGTTATTCATTGTAGACAGCTATACACTTTCTAAATAAGAACTAGTACAGTAGAAGACAGCGAAAAATGTTATTTAGGCTTTTCTAGTTGCTTGCATATTAAAAGTAATATAAAAAATGTATATTAGGGTATTAGACATTCGTATGTTTCTTGGTTTTCAGCTGCACTGTTTCTTTGCTATTTAGTTTTGCCGCATAATTTATGTGCCAAGTTTTTTGTTTGTTTTCGCTTTTGTTTCTGGCTTTCTTTGGCCCGGCTAAGTTTTTTGTTTACGCTTGCTTAAAGTTTTGCTTTATTTTATTCTGTCACAGCTCAATTTGGCGAATTAAATGATTTACCATAAATTAAACTCTGATCGCAACGATTTCTTTTAATTGTTTTTGCCCTTAAAATGTTGCAAATGCTACTTCAATTTGTTGGCATTGTGTATTTACGATGTCATTTATTCAATATTTTTATAAGAGATATGTATATGCTGTCAATGCCAAAAGGTTTCAAGACATATGCCAGAAAATATTAAACAACGCCTTAAATTTTACACTCTGATACGTGTGGGAGATTGTGGTGTTATTGCTTATCGGTTTTTGTTTTTGTTTTTCTTTTTTTGTATTATTTGGTTTTATTTATAAAAGCGCATAAATATTTATCTACGGCACATGAAACTGATGGCAGAGACAAGCAAACGCCCACACAGTCGAGCGTATAATACATATGTATAAACATACAGATGCTCATCAAAAATGGCAACCTCTGACAGTTTATTAAAATGAATTTCACACAAATCCACAAATTCAATCTGCATGTAATTTGGCATTGTTCGTCTCGAGATTTGAGTCCCGGCCTTCAAGTAAGGGTCAGCTGACACACGCACACATTTATTGAACAGGGCCAGCTTGTGCAGCTTTAATTTGGCCAAGCGTTTGTTATGGCCTGCATTGAATAGGCCCAGGGCCTTGGCCATAATTCAATGC
Organism: Hirtodrosophila confusa; assembly: GCA_035043065.1. Classification (NCBI taxonomy): domain Eukaryota; kingdom Metazoa; phylum Arthropoda; class Insecta; order Diptera; family Drosophilidae; genus Hirtodrosophila; species Hirtodrosophila confusa. The sequence goes on along the minus strand of JAWNNI010000213.1, from coordinate 10,029,032 downwards.
ACGTGCTGTACGCATCGAGACCTAAACAAAGCGCCACACAACTTGGCCAAGAGCAAGCTGCTGTCCCATTGTGTTCACAGGCTGCTATTTATATGACCTTATTCAAGCGAGAGAGCAACAGAGATAATCAGGCTGCGGCTCTTATGGTTGGTCACGCATTGTTTACGCAGCGACCTCCGGTCAGAGGTCAACGTCAACCCCAAATTGACAAAAAGTATCACTTACTTGCTGCCAAAATGTTGCAAAAAAGTTAACCTTAGGGGGCACCCGGATTTGAACCGGGGACCTCTCGATCTGCAGTCGAATGCTCTACCCCTGAGCTATACCCCCGTATGAATAGCATCCAGTTAGAGTTCTTATTGGCCTGCATGTCGTAAGATAAAAGGCAGGTTTTCAAATAGAAGCTTGCCATGTTTGCTTATCAATATTTTTAGAGCTATCAGCAATGGAGCAGCAAGTATTTAATTGAATGGAAGTGTGCACACATATTTTGTTTCAATTGTAAGTTTCTTTTATAATATCTCTAAGTACGCCTCTGCTGGCAGTTTGGGCTTTAGTTATCTCAAATTTCAGCAAACTTAGTTTGCTGATAAATACAGTAAGGAACACATGTTTCTCACACCTATCAGCAGCGGAAAGTCAAAGTTGGTCAATGAAACTAAGAACTTTCAAGAAAGTTCATATTGATATTGATGCTGAACTTTTTCAGTAGGAGTTTGGACAGTGTAAGAACTTATTTAAAGAAAAAAGGCAATTAAATGCTTGAACTGTGCTCATTTCATATTTAAAATAAACGAAAACAAGAGCGCATCAATTAAAATTTGGATTGTGTAAATGGCACACGCGTTGCAAACATTTTTCGCTGTTAGCTTCCGCAAAAAGTGATGGTTGTGTAGAGAGCGGGCTGAGGGGGCAGAGCATGGCGGCTGTGCGCTTCCGCTCTGTGTGGCAAAATGGCGTGCAGCAGACGTGCTGGCTAGCCACTCGAGCTGCGTCAGTGTGTGTGTGTGGTACACATGTTTCCTCATGTTTACCAGACGGCCTTGTCCCAGGGCAGACACGTCAAAATAACACGCGCCAAATGCTCAAATCATGTGTGGAACCAAAAATCTCTGCTTTAAATATAAATATAAATGTGAAAAGCGCTGGGACAGTTTTACATAATCTACAGACGCGCCAGACAAAGGTCAGCTGTTTTTCGATTGAAGCTTATTTTAAGTAATATATTATTAAATGGCCGCTCTGCAGTCCTTGCTGCTACTCTCGCTGATTGCCGTGTCCTGTGCCGGCTACAGCGAGTCCTCCGACTCCAGCTCCAGCTCAAGCAACACCATTGGCGGCACCAAATGCGATAAGAATCCGCTCTCCGAACTGAGCTTTCAGCTGAGTGGCAGCAATCTCCACTGGCCCTGTGACTCCACCAAGAACATCTATGTGCAATCGGGTCGCTACGTGCCCAGGAATGTGATTGTCACGCGTGCCCAACTGCAGCGGGATTCGGCTTTTGTGGCGCTGCCCAGATACAAGCAGGGCGTGCCCTTTACCTTGGGCAAGGTGAACCTGAAGAAGGGCGAGTGCTTGGCCAAGATAGCGCCATATCCCTGCTGGGCCATCCAGGAGGAGGGCAACTGTCAGGCCCTTCAGTCCGTTGTCGATGTGGCCGTGGATCAGAATGTGAGTGCAATTAAATTTGATATTCTTTGCCTGTACCCAGAGAGTGTCGGAGTGTGTTCCCCATTTTTTTACACACACACACACACACGCACACCAATTAACAAGTCAGTTGGGCAGTAAGCCGGCCGAAAAGCAATTTGTTGCTTTAAACCTGAAACTTGTAACGCATTTTTATGCAACTTTCGCATTCAATGCAGTTATACTATATGTTTGCATATATGCTATTTATACCTTACAGAGGGTATTATAATTTTGTCATGAAATACGTAACGCGTTGAAATAAACGTTTCCAACCCCACACAGTATATATAGTCTTGATCAGTATCAGACTCGGCTAAAGTTCTGTTTCTATTCAAATTAGTCTCTCAGTTTAAAGCTATCTTGATGTAATACAGATACGTCTTTTTAAAGCAGGCAGTATGTATGTCGGAATCATCCGAATAGGATCATGAGATCATATTGTTGCCATAAAAACAATCGCTCGTCAAATGAGTTGCTGTATGAACAACTTTTTGGTTTATGAAAATATGTTGACCAAACTTACCAAATCAAAGTATTATTATGTTTAAAAACAGCTGACCAAATTTAGTTAGAATCTCATCACTATATCATATAGCTGCCATAGGAACAATCGGTAGAGACTTGAGTTTTTGTATGAACAACTTTTTACTCCCTGTACCCATAAAATTGGTAAAAATGGGGTATTACATCTGTGCAAATGTATGTAACAGACAGAAGGAGACATCTCCGACCCTATAAAGTATATATATTCTTGATCAGTATCAAAGAGATTTCGATTTGGCCATGTCCGTTTGTGTGTCCGTCTGTCCTTCTGTCCGTCTGTCCGTCTGTCCGTATGAACGCGTCGATCTCAGCAACTACAAGAGCTAGAGACACCAAATTTGGAATAAAGGTTCCTGTATACCATACGCAGATCAAGTTTGTTTCATATTTCAGATATCTCCTCCCGTTCCCCCGCAAATCGATTAAAACCGTTTTACAGTAAAAATTTTCAAGATACAGCTTTAAGATTTGGCATGTACAATACTTTAGTCTCTCTTAATCTACTGTTTAAATTTCAAGTCGATCAGATAATAAACACGAGTTATTCACGAAAGAAGATTCAATGATGCAGCGAGAGGGGGAAGGAGAAGCACAGCCACCAATTAAAATGCCTCGCTTGCGCTGTCGCTTTTGCCGCCAGTGTGTGCGTGCGTCTTTGTGTATGTGTGTGTGATGTGTAAGTGGACGTAGATGTGATTGAATGTTTTAGACCTGGGTACGGGAATTTCGTAGTCTGGTATACTCGACTATAACATTCTTACTTGTTTATTTTTGAATATATTGCCACCAAACTCTGCGCTTCTGAGTTTCGATACGCTCCTAAAAAGTTAACTTAGTTTTATCAAAATCAGATGACTATATCTTATAGCTGTCATAGGAACAATCGTATGAAGAGTAAGTTTTTGTATGAAGAATCATTATGTTTATACAGATATTTCAACCAAACTTAACAATTGCCAGTTTTATTATACTTTATATAGTTTGCTTGATTTTCTCCGAAATCGGATAACTATATTTCATAGCTACCATATGAACAATGAACTATAAAAAAGGGTATATAGCTTCGGTACGCCGGAGATAGCTCTTCTTTCTTCATTTTTTTTAAACAACTTGGCCCAGCGGAATTGCTTTTTTAATCAAATGAACCGAGTGGCAAACGCAAGAGGCCAAAATAAAGTTGATGTGTGACAAATTGTGCCATGTAAATGGAATATGAAATATATAAAAGGCAACATGAAATGCGCAATTCAAAATCCGCATTTCAAGGTAAACCATTGCGATGAAGTTTATAAAAACATGCTGATAAATTAACAACGACATTTCAATTTCAATTGAGAATTGTTCATTTGTTATTGCAGTTTTATCAATGTTTGTAAAGTGCAGCAATTTCATTCAAATTTTAACAATTTTGATGCGAGTACTTAGTAAATTGAAAAAGATTATTATTCAATTGAAATTCATAAAACAATTTTCTTAATTGGTTTCATTTCATATTTCAATCTTAGCAGCATTTTCTTTCATTAATTATTCAGCTACTGAAATTCATTTAAATGTCATAAGCAAATTGCAATCGCTGCATTTTATTTACATGAAAGTCAACAAGCAACAACAGCGTGAAATAATAAAAACAACAATTGGCACGCGAATTTGTTTATTTATTTGCATTTCAGCAATTACACACAATTTACATTGTCACGCATTGTTGTTGTTATTTTCTCTGCTTACATTCATACAAAAATATTCAAATATTAATAATAAAGCGCTTCAACACTTAAACGCGAGGCTCATAAAAATACCAACCATGTCTCAATTAGAATTGATATATTTAAAATTCCATATATGCAACAATATTAATAACAATTCGCGATTTATTTACAGGGTCTGCTGTGGGCCTTGGACGTGGGCATTGTCAATACTCTGGAGCAGCCAATACGCCGCTGCAGTCCCAAAATTGTGGCCATTAACACGGCCAACAACAAGGTGGTCAAGAGCATTGATCTAAGCGATCTGGTTACCTCCGAGAGTCGTTTGCAGTTCATTGTCGTTGACTATTCGAAAGACAACAAGCCCTTTGTGTAAGTTGAAATCTTTTGAGCCCTAAGACAAATTGAACAAGTTTTCATCAGAATACAAGCCAAGCCAAGCCAAGAGAAACATGATTCCAAGGCGGCATCTTATCAGAGAATACAGACGCAATTTTAATCAAATTGTCTTGTATTCTAGGAAGGAAACCCAAGACAATATTTAAAATTGAGGCTATTTTCTAATTTTTAATGATGTTCTCTCTGTGTGTCATTTGCAGCTATGTAGCAGATGCTGGAGCCCGTAGCATACTAGTCTATGATATTACCAGCAACAAATCCTATCGCATTGTGCTGCCCAAGGCAACAGCACCGACCAACGATGTACTCTATGTGGCCCTAACTGCCAAACCAGATGGCACCTCAACGCTCTTCTTCAGCTATCTGAGCTCGTCCCGGCTCTACTCTATAAAGGGCGAGTATTTGCGTGTGGGCCAGGGAGCGGGCTCCATAATCGATGTGGGGCCCAAGCCCTATGGCAAACAGGCGGTGCTGCTGGGCACCGATGGTGGCATCTCGCTCTTCTTCCGCTACAAGGGCGAGAATGACATTTATCTGTGGAACTCGGAGACCTGCTTCAAGGCATCCAATCTGCAGGAGGTGCAACGAGGCGGCGATTGTCGCCTGTCCACGCAGGTCCTGCCGGGACATAAGCGCTTCATGTGGGCGCTGGAGAGCAATTTCCATGATTTTATTTCGGATCGCACCGGTTGCAATGGTGCCTCCATTGTACTACATCCTGTTGTGCGTGAGTGCGATGATTAAGTCAAATAACTCTTTATCTTTCTGTGGCATTGCCTTACTTTATTAGTGTTAAGTTTTGTTATTGTATAAAGTAAAGTTTTCTAAAGTTCAACAAGAGCCCACTACGCAATCATGTTCACCCTGATCAAAGATCTGGCCCAGGAGACGTGTGCCTCGCTCCCAGGGGCGGAAAACTAATGTATGCAACTTGCAAAATCTACTCCCACCGGTCACCACGGACGAGAAATGAGCTTTAGGTCAAATGTGTGAGAAAAGGCTTTTGATAGATCGGCTGCCAAGTTCTTCATACCCTATACAGAAAATCATAAGGCAAGGGAGGGATAGTTTTTGTTTATTTCTTACTTTTTCATCCGTGCATCACAAAAGTCATGCTCCTACATACTGTTGCTCCTGAATGCGATGATTAAGTTAAATAAGTCTCTTTTTTTGCGTCTTGGCCTTATTTTATTAGTGTTAAAGTTTTATAAAGTTTAACAATTGCCCACTACGCAAGTAAATTTAACCTGATCAAAGATCTCTCCCTGTGGACATCTGCCTCGCCCTAAAGCGGCACCCTTCTTCTCACAATGGTAGTAGCGATTGCAATCGGTCAAATCTGCAGACAATCCCCAACGCTGACATGTGCCAGAAGTGGGCCCAGAATCATCGCTGGAGGAGGGTGGTATTCCAACGCGGCACACGAAAAACTTCGCATCAAAATAGCTGCCATCTGGACAGGTCGCATCGTGCAGCTCTCCGCCAATGCAATAATAGTATTCGTACACAGTTCTTTCCGCCGGATAGAGCATGCCATCCCTACATGCTTGCGCCCTTGCAGCTAAAAAGCCATTGGTGTGGAAGCCCGATAGAGTAACCAGCAGCAGAAGCAACAAACTAGAACAACTCATTCTATCAACTGTCTCCGGGAGATATTTGAAGCAACTGCTTAAATATCATAAGATAAGCATGCCTACGGAAATGTTAACGAAATAATTAAAAGATATGCAGTTAGTTGAACCTTTTGATAGACTCGGAATAATAAACAATCCCCGGAATACTTGACAACATGCCGTCATCCATATTTTCTGAGCAACTGGCAACCTTGACATATTTAGGAAACGATCAAGATCACACCAACAGATATTGACTGACTTTAATCCATTTATTGTATATAGTTTACTGGATACAATAGTCCTACATCCTGTATAGAACCTGACTGCTTAAATTAGTACTGTACAAGATGCGGCTTACATATTTCATTCACTGCATCATAGATGGTGTTATCGGGACATGGATAATGAATGAGTTCTCCGTCGAAACAGTAGTAGAAACTATCTCCCGTTTCTGCGGGATACAGTCTAAATTCCTCGCAAAGTCCCTCCACCTCCTCCTCATCCTGAACACAAAGGTTTCGAGTCAAATCAAAGTAGGTGCCAACGGGGCATTTTTGATAGATCAGTGTTTGATCCACGCAAATCAGAAAGCCATATCTCGTTTCTGCGGGATAGAGCATTCCCTCCTGGCAGATCTGTGGCACCTTAAGACATGCGCTTACTGCAGACTCGAAGCTGTAGCCCACGGGGCAACTCTCATAGACCAGTTGGCCATTGATGCAGTAATAGAAACCACTTGGCGAATCTGACGGATAAATATTGCCATCCTGGCAGGCTGCAATCTTGTTACGCGGCTGCATCGACCTCACCGCCTTAGGTGCCGCAACACAACTGTGTCCATTGAAAATGGAACCATCTCTGCATTTCATCATCAGCGGATAGAGGACATCCTGGCCGCCTTGTGTCTCCTTCTGGCAGATATAGTAGTAGCTGCTGTTCGCGGCCCAGACATCTGTCTGGCCCACATAGTTGCAGGTGTATTGCTTCTTCGTGCACTGCTCGCTCTCGCGGGGCACACTGCAGCTGTGGGTGAGCAGGGAGTAGGCTGCCCCATTGGTGCATTGCCGGGGAGTGTCTACGTTCTGCTCGCTGCACTCGTGATAGCTGCGGCAGTCATAGGGATCGGGAAAGATGCCTGGCAGCTGGCAGTAGAACTTGCCGCGCACCGGCACCGCGCAACGTGGCTGCCACGTGCAGCCAATTGTGGCTTCATCGTTGCAGTAGAAACCGCGCTCCGTCTGGCACTCAGTCATGGACACCGTCTGCCACTGGCCATCCACATGCGAGCAGAAGCCGAGCGTGGAGCAGTCCACGCATATAAAGCCAGCCAGGCGCACATCCTGACAGGGATTAGTCACTAGCTCGTAAGAGTCAATCGCAATGCTGCTGTTGACAACATCTCTGGCCTGGCAGCCAACTAGACCGCCCAGAAGCAGTAGTAACAACTTAACACAATTCATTTCAAAGACTGTTGGCTGGGAATGCTGCAGCCAGCTGCTTAAATAGACCAAGATAAGCATTCTTCGTAAATGTAAGACGCATAATTAAAAGATAATAATTGCTGGTTTCATTCAAGCCACAAGACTACAAAGATTGACAATTCACTTAGATACTAGTACTTTGAATGTTCAATATTCCCAGTCGCTTCAGCATGAGCCGAGCACGCAGGCAGATTGCTCCGGTTTGTAATAGGTGCCGGCAGGGCAATCCATGTGCCTCATCTCGCCATTCAGGCCGGAGCAGTAGTAATACTTGTGGCAATCGTCCATGTCTGCTATTAGACCAATATGTTCGCATCGGATTGGCATCACGGTAAAGCCATTGTCATTGGGATCTAATGGCACACCCGGACGTATAGTTGGCTGATCGGGGATGTAGTTGCCCTGGCGGCACACGAAATCCGCAAAGATCTCGCCATCATTGCAGCGATGCAGCGAGGGATAAATGACAACTGAATCGTTCAGATTTTGATTAACCGTCGACTTGCACACGTAGAAGATGTTGGGATTATTCGGCCAGGCCGAGACATAGCCCACATTGGGGCAGTGATACTGCGGCTGGGTGCACACGTTGCTCTGCAGCGTCAAGGAGCATTGGCCGGTGCTTGCATCAAAGGCCTTGTCATTGCCACAGTCGACGGCGGCAGCTACCAAGGCCGGGGCGGTGCCCACAAAGTAGCACATGTGATACTTCTGGCAATCGTAGGGATCCGGAAAGATGCCCTGCGAGGTGCACTGAAAGTTCGTCTCGATGCCAAAAGGATGGCACGGGCCCGTGGCATTGGAGCAGATGCCCATGAGTGCATTGCAATAGTATCCATTGGCCACATCACAGGATTCGACGGGTATGTTTACCCAGCCGTAGGAATGCTGCACACAGGTGGCCAGCAGCTCGCAGGATTCGCAAATGGGTCCTGGCGTCTGGCGGTTTTCGCAGTTGCTCGTTCCCCTTGCATGAATAAAGCGTGTGGTGACCGTAGCAGCGGTTATCAACGTGATGACGTTGAGCAGAAGCTGAGGCAAAAGCCAGATGAAAGCCAAGAGTACTCTGTATTATAAATTGATTAAAAACAAAGCAAGCGGCAGCAACTTACCAAGCTCAAAAACATCTGATCAAAGGACATATTGATAATGTGTAAAGTTCAATCTAAACTTGAGCACGTCTAATTGCTGCGAGGTACTCGAATGGTCTAAATTGATAGCGTGGCTGGGAACTACAAAAACAGTTTGACTCACAGCCCAAATATAGCAGACGTACAAAGTTTAAGTTATCTTCTACTCTGGCACTGGTCTGGGAGCCAGTCTTTATATCAGAAAAGTTTGGTGTTTTTTTTTTGTGAGCATGTGTGTGTATCAGAAATCTTGCGAGAGGCAGAAGTTGGGCAAAGTAAAAAGTGTAACCATTACAAGAACTAGCGATTACAGCAACAAAAATACAATTGGAATGCCGCAATGATGAGTAAATGGGTTCATATTTACACACAAAACATTGTGACAAATTGTGGGCTTAACTGTGCCTTTTTGTACCACAGACTATACCAACAAAGAAAGCCACTTAAAAGCTGTATGCGAACTTAGAAATATCAAATATTTATATAGCATCAAGAAATGGAAGCTGGCCAAGATTGCTTACTTTTGTTTGTATTGATTTCAAGCACAATTTAAGCATTTGAAATGAGCGCGCAATTTATATATATATATATTCGATAATAGTCAATTCTATGGCATATGTATCGATATCGATTACAAACAATACTTGTTTGGCATTTTGCTTTTTGCATACAGTATTTTTTGGTTTTACTGTGCACAGGCACACTGACAACTCACTTTATTTAACTGAGATTTTTTATACATTTCCTAATGGATTTCTTACACGAATCTGTGGCGCTTGGCGTGGATATCCTCATCCTCGGATTGTGTGTCCGTGAATATGTGCACTACAAAAACACCGCAAAGGTGTTAAGGGTAAGTGCTGCACAGAGCAGGAGGAGTGAGCTCTCTGTTGCATGCGTAATCATAACAATGTTCGTTCCTTTCAGAAAGCGCCACAGTATAACATTGATGGAAATCTTAAATCTATTGTGGGTAACCAGCAGGACAACAAGATACCATATGCCGTAATACGCGGCACAGTTAGACCAATTGGCGTGCCCCTGCGCAGCTCCTATGTGCCCGGTGTGAGCGGCGTACTGCAAATTGTGAAGCTGCACGAGCATCGCGTAATGCGTGCCTTTGCCGGCTTCTGGGCGGAGCAACGCAAGCTGTTGCACGAAAGCATCAATGAGATGCCCTTTGAGCTGCGCAATCAGCAGCATGGCGTGGAAATTGTAGATGCAATGAGCGCCGCAGTGCTCGATGTGGATGTTGTCTACGATAACTATGAATCCACATCGCTGTCGTTCTTCGACCACATTTTCGGCTTCTTTACGGGCGTGCGGCAGAAGGGGCTGCAAACCACAGAGCATGTGCTGCGCGATGGCAGCTTTATGACCGCCATTGGTGAGCTGGAAATGGATGGGCAAACGCTGCGCATGCAGCCTTCCAAGCAGGGACCGCTCTTTCTGACCACAGCTACCAAGTCCACGCTGATCAAGCGTTTCGAGGATGCCAAGTCGTCAATGCTGTAAGTTGGCACATTATTACCCATGAACACCTAGACCATAACACATTTTGATTTCAGCTTCAAGATCGTCCTATGCAGCAGCATATCGATGGTACTGGTGGGTCTAATAGTGCGCAAAGTGTATCGCAGAAAGAAGCAGGAGCGTGAGGAAGCTAAAATACGCACTCGTTTGGAGACGGAGCGTCGGGAACGACGCGCACGCAATCGCCCGCACACCCTGACACAGGATCAGCTCTGTGTTGTCTGCTCTACCAATCCCAAAGAGGTAAGCTAGTCAATATTATATAGCGCAGCTTTTTTGCTACTTTTAATTTTGCAGATCATTCTGTTGCCATGTGGTCATGTATGCCTGTGCGAGGATTGCGCCCAGAAAATTGACATCACCTGCCCCGTTTGCCGCAGCAAAATTGAGTCCAAGGCGGCTGCATTTATTGCCTAGTTGTGGCCACTAATCAAGTTAGATCACCTGAACCTTTCTCATAAGTGATTGTTTTACATATTCATAAAATTCGTTTCAAGTGTTGACAAATCAAATATGTATTGTCTGGAAACTATGCACAATTTCCCTGCATAATATCTCTGTACTGTCGTTGATGATTCAATAGCATCAAAAAGACCTGGTACTTTCGATTGTGCAGCTCCAAGGTGTTGGAATTCGGCTTTAACAGCTGCCCAGTGCCGCCCATGGCCTTGGATGCGCTCTATAAATAGATTCCAGTTTATTTTACATTATTGTAGTCAATATTTAGCTCACCTCCAAGCTGTCATAGTGACCGCTGGCTGCGGCGCCTAAGGCAGCCGCGCCCACCAAGACCATTTCCTGCTCGTTGGGTATCAGGGCAGGCAGATTGCAAATGTCCGCATGACATTGCACGTAGAGCGGATTCTTGGCGAGGCCACCGCAAAAGAGCAGCGTCTGAAAAGCAGCGCGCTTGTGCTGGTACAGATTCTCAATTATGTGACGCGTGCCGTACTATAAACGATCGAGTATAAGTAAATATATAATAAAAACCATATACAATTCGGACATTATATTCATTAACTCACAGCCAGCGCCTGCGTAAAAGCCAAATATTTGATAGCCAGAGCTTCAACGCCGCGTGTCATGTCCAGGCCAGTGATCTGTTTTGGATTACAATACAATCTATATATGATATTGGTAAACTCTCAACACTTACTATGCCACGCAGCGTTGGATCCGCAACAGGCGAACGATTGCCATGTAAATCCGGCCAGATATGCACGTCCTGCGTCAAGTAGCTCAGATCGCTGAGGCCACGTTTTTCTGCCATTTTGGCCAGCAAATTGTTCAAATATTGATAAATTTGTCTAGAATACATGATGTTATTCAATTATGGTTGTGTCATGGCCTAAAACTGCTTACTTTTCGGTGCCCAGCTTCTTATTAAGAGCAAAATAGCATTCATTCGTCTTGAGCACATGATCCAGGAGATGGCCGGTTATCGATTGACCGCCCTCGTTCAAGAAGTAACCTGGTATGATGGCATCCTGATAAGGACCCCACACACCATTGGCAAAGCACGCTTCGCGAGTTATGCTCATGTGGCAGGTAGATGTGCCCGCAATTAAAGCCATTTTGCCCTGCACATCATCGCTTGCATTGGCTTGGCAATCACTGGAGCGACAGCCAAACATGCCCAAGGCGCCGGCGTGTGCATCAATCAGAGAAGTGCTGACCACAGTGCCCACATCCAGGCCCAGCTCGGATGCGGCTCGCTGAGTCAAACCTTTGCCTACTGGTTTTCCCGGTGGCTGTACATCTCTGCCAAGTGCCGCGAACTCTTCACGCGCCAGCTCCGCAAGATCGGCAGTGCGTAGGTACTCGGCACTCCAGCTGTGCGCGGCAGCATCATAGTTCCACTTGCACACCACAGAGCAGAGCGAGCGAGTGTCCACATCTGTAGCACGCCAGGTGAGAAAGTCGGGCAGATCGAATGCCCGCCAAATGCCATCATAGGACGACCGCAGATGACGCTTGAGCCACAGCAATTTGGGTATCTCCATCTCCAGCGATACCTGACCGCCCACGTATTTCAACAGTGGATGCTTGGCTGCATTGATCTCCGCCGTCTCGACCTCAGCGCGATGATCCATCCATAGAATAATATTTTGCTCAGCTGCGCCGCTTTTGCTGACCGTCAGTGGAGCTCCTCCGGCACCCACAATGACCAGCGAACAGGTGGCATCAAAGCCAATGCCCTTCACTTGCGTCTTATTGACCCCAGCAATGACATGCTACATATAAAATCAGCAGGCTTAATCTAATCTCTAGAGGTTATCAGTAGACGCCGCTTTATAGGCCATTATTACCTTAACAGCCTTACAGATAGCACGCCAAATATCTTCAGAGGATTGCTCGTAGTAGTCCGGCTCTGGTGTCCATGTTTTGATCTGTTCCACCGCCTGTTGCTCCACGCGACCATCGGCGGCAACCAGCGCCGCCCTCGCACTGCCCGTGCCCACATCCACGCCCACAAAGTACGCCTGCTGCGACATGTTGCTGGCTGTGCCTCTGAGGTTATTTGTTTTTGTATAGACCGCACACGTTGCGGTCAAGTAAATGTTGTTAAACCAAACCCGATGACCGTCGAACGTGGACTGATAAGAAATGCGAGCTGTCTGAAAATCTGTGGTGCCGGTTTGTAGAGGATCTCTCGCAGTACGTGGTGAATAGCCCGGCTTGAGTAGCGGCTTAGTATAGGGCAGATTGGGAGCTTGGGCTGCGACTGCGACTGAGACTGGGACAGGGACAGCTGGTATGGTGGGGTGTGCCTGCAGCGAGTTTAAGACCTGTCAAGTATATGTAAATCATGCCCATCTTAAACATTACCAGCAGCTTTGTAGTGCTTAGAGATACTCTTGATAGGCTTATCATATCATTTCGCTGTAAGCAATTTTAAACTGTAATTTTAATTATAATAATTTTGATTGAAATCGAAAACACAACTGATGAATAACCCAAAACGGTTTGTTTATTAAACAGAAATCTTTTAATTGGTTTCTGTACTTACAAATAGTTCCGTTCCCTGCGGCCGTCGCAGATTAACTAAATTACACTCCAGGCATCAACAGCAACTTTAGTTATTCAAATATTCAAATTGTAAACAGCTCACCAATTAACGCTCCTACTAACGCGCAATTTCTCTCACTCTCGCTCTCTCTACACAAAGAGAAAATTGGCACACATTATTCAAGGCCAATTGCTTTTCATGATCATATTCCATTTTCCACTTTTCATGATCAAGCGAAAATGTTGCCAACCACAAGTATAAGCGTAGAATTTTCGACAGTCTGGCAACGCTGCAGCGCTACAGCTCACGCTGTTTGTTTACAATGGTTCGGATCAAGAATCGGTAAGTTAAATACACAAAGGCCAATATTTATGACGCACAGCTGTATTAATAATTAACTTCAGTTATATTGCCGTTCAAATTGTGCCATATGCACCAGTGCAGACACTGCGCCTGAACGACCACGCGCTGACCAAGTGCCTGCTGCAGAATGTGCAGAAATACTACGGCGTGTTTGGACTTGGAATATTGGAGCATGGTTTTCGTGTGAAATACTGCAATGAGCGCACCAAAATTGCAATCATTCGCTGCCTGCACCGTGGACAGCGCTATGTGTCAAGCATATTGCCGCTGATAACATTGGTAAGTAGATATTAACGCACATGGCAATTGTTTATACAAATTGTTATCAATTGCAGATAGGCGACGTGCGCGCCAAATTTCGCACTCTTTATGTGGGCGCCACCATCATACAATGCAACAAGTTTATTATCAAACATCAGCGACAGTTTCTGGATCGTATGATGGGCCAAATGGCATCGGCCAAGGAGCGACAGGATCTGTTCAGGCGCGTCATGGAGCTCGACATGGATAGATAGCGAGAACAACCGTTTGGGGTTCGTTTATAAAATGATTTATGTATACTTAAGTATAGTACATAGCTTTTCTTATAGAATATTGTTGTTCAAATTTGTCTAAAAGTTAATCGTAAGTTGTTTTTGGTACACATGATCCTTATACTTCAATAAGGAATTTGCGACTTGGAGACCGCGCAAGCCTCGCGGTGAATTGCTTGAGTCTGTGCTGCAAATCGGTGAATGTGAGGTTTTTCTTCTTGCTGTAGACATTCAGATAAATACCCAGCACAACTATTAGGCCAGACCAGATATATCTATCAAGAGAAAACTTTAAGTGCTTAACAAATGAATAGAAATTACCAAAGTATCTACTTACTGCACTGTGAAGGGTTTGCTGAAGAGTAGGAACGAGAAGGCTATGGTGACAGCCTTGCGTGCGGTGGTAACTGTAGCGGCCAGGGGAGCGCCGCTGCTTCTAACTAAAGCCAGCACGAATTGTATACCTAAATAGCCGGAAAGACTAAATAGAAAGCCATAACCAAAGGTTTCCATCGGATGGGCCAAGCAAAAGGCGAATCCGCTGAAAAAGTTGCCGGTAAGCAGCATTATCACAAACAAATAGACAAAGCCCAGTCCGTAGGAATAGAAGACCACCTCGCTGCTGGGCGCCTTGTGATCACGCATGGCCTTCTCCTGCACGTTGCCAATGGCAGCATCGCATAACAGCGCGCCCGATATCATAGCCACACCAAGTGGATTAAAGTTAGGCGTCATCTGCGAATCGGCTAGGGTAAACCAGGCCAGACCAACGCACATTGCCATTGCGGCAGCGAAGTCAAGCGGTCCGTAACGCTTGCCCTGTATAATGATGCTGCCAAGCAGCACGGGAATCAGCTTGCAGCACTTGAAGATCACCTGCGTGGGATAGTTGAGATATCCAAGGCTAGAGTTTGATAGTCCCATTGTGCCGAGCGTCAGTGCGGCCAACACAAAGTAGGTGCGCAGGGGTATGCAACGGGGTGCCGGTTCAATGCTCCAAATCGGGCCGCCCCCAATTCTATAGGCCTCCAGGCGGCGCTCCACCAAACCAAAGCCAATGTAGTAGGCAAACTGGACCAGCGTGAGAAACCAGCCATAGGGCTTAAAGCCCTCTACTGTAAAGATCAGCTCTTGCAGATAGCCATAGATAATATACAGTATAAAGACACCGGCACAGCTGAGCACAAATTGCGTGGTTCGATTGTAGTGGCTCAGGTCAAAGCAGAGAATGCGCATTTCCGCCGCAGGCGATTTTGTGGCGGCTGATGATTTACGCTGTGCAGCGGAGGGGGCAGCGACAGTCGCTGTCTGCGTGTCATTGCTGTTGATACTGATAAGGCCGTGTCCACTGCCTGCTTGGTTGTCGCCCACCATTGTGTGTGAGCGGTCAGATATGCCTCTGTCTGCGTTTATATCACAGTTCCGGTGTGTGTTGTTTATTTAATAGTGCCACGAAACTCTGTTTTACGCTGCGACGCTTGCAATGGTGGTGCATCGCATTTTCATGCATTTATTTTTGTTACATCATCAGCGTCATGTCACGCTGATTAAATTGTAAACTTAAGTTTGTCAACATTCATTGTATGTGTACATAAAAATAAACTAGCTAGGCTTGCTTTTTGTTTGCGGTGACTGTTATTGTTACACAGTGTGACCGAATGTTAGCGTGTGTTGTTTTTGCCCATATTTTTTTAATCATGCACCGCATTGAGCGCGAATCTTAAAACATTGAAAATAAATATAAAACATTGAATTTATAAATATAATATATAAATATAACTATAACGAAACTCTTGCAGGCAATTTGTAAATTTGATTTTTGAATGTCTCTACCTTGTGCCACTCAGGGACCCCGCTTAAAGTGTTTTTCTGTACTAGCTGTCCCCAATACACGATAAATACAATTTTCGATAAGTTAAATACGGTACTATTGTTACGTGGTGCTGCCGGACTGCTTATATTACAAAAAAACAAAGTTATGGTCACTCGAATTTCATTGGTCACATTGCAATATTGCCAGACTTTTTATTCTGGCAACGCTGCACATTCTTAAAAACATCATTTCGTCATTTAGCTGCTGCTCTCGTTTTTTGTTTCATTTTAAAAATGGCAGACGTAGAAAAGGAGCCTGAGAAGACCATTGCTGAGGATTTGGTTGTTACCAAATACAAATTGGCTGGCGAAATTGTAAATAGTAAGTATTAGTTAATGTAATTAACAAATGCTGATGCAGTGAAAGTGAAATCTGAATTTTTCTGCTTTTTTGTCGTCGGCTGCCGCTACTACGTGTAGCCGACAACAATGGAGCCAACGTAGACGTCGGCGTTAACGTAGACGCTGACGTCGCCGCTTGTTCAAGTAGCCACGCGGCGGTGTACGCGGGATAAGCGAACGCGTAGCGTGCATAACCTCAAACTTTTTTAGGTGTTGAAACTATTATACATTTTTGAAGACAATAGAAACGGCATTTCAGCTAATTGAGTTTCACTTTAAAAACATGTTAATTACGTAAACTATATTCGAAACTATTAATGCGTCACAATGCCACGCAGCTTGCACAGAAACTCGTTTCGCTTGAATATAACTTGACTATTTCTGTTTGACGCGTTTAATTTTAGAAACACTGAAAACGGTGATTGGACTCTGCCTGGTGGATGCCTCTGTGAGGGACATATGCACCAAGGGCGACACTCTGCTGACTGAGGAAACCAGCAAAGTGAGTTTCAACCGCATATTATCACTTTTGGCTTTCAATTTAAAACTGAAAACGAAACACGTCCAATGATTAAAACCTACGCTATTGAGGCTCTCTGCGTGCGTCGCTGCGCTGCTTGCTGGCAGCATGTGTGCGCTGTAAAAAGCCGCGTGCTTCCTGCGTACGTTGAAATTTTCCACCCACGTGCGTTTTGGCGCTGGCCTGCGGAGTATTTGGCGCACGTGTTGGGCGGCCAGAGATTCATAGATTATGAGATCTGAGGACACTTTGGCCATTAGCCAATTCTCATTGTTGCTATGATAAATCGCTTAACGAGCTGTCGTCCCATAGGTATACAAAAAAGAGAAGGATCTGAAGAAGGGTATCGCATTTCCGACATGCCTTTCGGTCAACAATTGTGTCTGCCACTTTTCGCCGGCTAAGAATGATGCCGACTACACACTGAAGGCTGGCGATGTGGTAAAAATGTAAGTACTATTCACTTGGCAACTTGCCACATTTTGTTTTTATTAATTTGCTTAATTTCATAATTTGCCACACAGTGACCTGGGCGCCCACATTGACGGTTTTATTGCTGTGACCGCGCACACAATTGTTGTGGGCGCTGGCGAGGATCAGAAAATAAGCGGACGACAGGCTGATGTCATACTGGCCGCCTATTGGGCCGTCCAGGCTGCATTGCGGCTGCTCAAGTCTGGATCCAACGTAAGTGTCCACCTTTGTGCCATTCCTAGTCGTTAGCTGCCTTAGATAAAACATATCGAAACAGACCTATACACGCTTAATATAGACTTAAAAGTTTGCCTGCAAGCAACGGATTGTCTGGCGTATTGTACACAGCGCCAGCACATCTCAACACTTGCACAGATCATAGGCGGCATTTGACGTTTGTATAGTCATCAAATCAATGGCTGTGCTTCTGTTGATTGCTCACATACGTATACATATAATAGAATAGGGCTTACCTAGTGCTGCAGGCAACGGATTGGCTGCTGCTCAAAACTGGCACAGTACAGCTCAACGCCTGCAGAGAACAATAGTGGCAATTTCGTGAACTGAACGAGTTTATTCACTAGAAATGTTTGGTCTTTACAATTGCACACAAATCTAGATAGCCTTATATACCGGCTATTCCCAATTCTGAGTACTTTTCAGGTTAATTCAATCAATTGGGTTTACCAGTGCTGCAGGCAACGGATTGGCTGCTGCTCAAAACTGGCACAGTACAGCTCATCGCCTGCAGAGATCGATAGCGGCAATTTCGTGAACTGAACGAGTTTATTTACTAGAAATGTTTGGTCTTTACAATTGCACACAAATCTCTATAGCCACATGTATTAACGTATGTTTATAATTATAACATATACTTAAGTTTGTTTTCCCTGTGTATCTTTGCAGAATTACTCAATTACGGATGCTGTGCAGCAAATCAGCGAGTCGTACAAGTGCAAGCCCATTGAGGGCATGCTTAGTCACGAGCTGAAGCAGTTCAAAATCGACGGCGAGAAGACAATCATACAGAACCCGAGCGAGGCTCAGCGCAAGGAGCACGAGAAGTGCAGCTTTGAGACACACGAGGTTTATGCCATCGATGTCATTGTCAGCAGCGGCGATGGCGTGGTAAGCAATGTGTCCTTAACGGAGGATACTCATTTCATCACTCCAACATTTGTTCGATGATTAAGAAAACGCGCTTGAGGATTGGCATGGCAAGGCATTGGAAGTGGGCATGTAAGCGCCTTGTGCGCTTGGCGTCCTGTTTCAAATGAACAGCTCGGCACATGTCTTCTCCGAAGCTGTGCTATTGCTGACCGGAGATTGTAAGATTATGAGATCTGAGAACGTTACGAAAATGATCGAACATTGTTAATTGATTGACTCCACAGCACTACTAACATTTGTATTTATTGCAGGGACGCGAGAAGGACACAAAGGTATCCATTTACAAGAAGTCGGATGAGAACTATATGCTTAAGCTGAAAGCATCGCGTGCCTTGCTCGCTGAGGTGAAAACCAAGTACGGCAACATGCCTTTCAATATCCGCAGCTTCGAGGAGGAAACCAAGGCGCGCATGGGCGTCGTCGAATGCGTCTCGCATAAGATGATTGAGCCCTTCCAAGTGCTGTACGAGAAGCCATGTAAGCATTTAGATACAATATACTTTATAAGATTTTAGTTTGCAAAACTTAATTCCGGATTTGGTATATCTCTTGAGCTGCCAACTACGGCCAGACATTTTGCTAGAACAAAGCTCCAAAGGCTTTGGCGTCTTCAGCGGTTGCCGAGTTATGGCCTCTGTCTGAACATGCCATTGCTACACTTAAAGATATTTCCTTTAAACATGTTCCATAACATGGTAGCCGCCGATATGTAATTTATGTTTTTTACTTGCAGCTGAGATTGTGGCACAGTTCAAGCACACGGTTCTGCTCATGCCCAATGGCGTAAATCTGGTTACCGGCATACCCTTCAACGTGGACAGCTATTCAAGCGAATACAGCATTGCGCAAGCTGATCTTAAGGTATATACCCATCTCCTGGTCACGCCTGACTGTATTCTAATCATATGTTATTCTGTGCTATTTAGGAACTGGTGGTGCAGCCACTGGGACCCATTAAGGGCAAGGGCAAAGGCAAGAAGGCGGCTGCCGGCAGTGCTGCAGTGGCGACAAAAGTAGAATCGGCGCCGGCCGTTGAGACCAAGGCATAATAGGGCCATGGGAACCACACAAAACACACGCCCCCTTAAAGCAACAAGAAATGTGAACAATTGCGCTGCCTACTGCTGCCGCTCCATAAATTTTTACTATAGAATTCATTGAGTAGTAAACCAGAGAAACCATTTGACAACAACTCGTTTTCGTTCCAAGAACTTTTAAGATTTCCATTCTAACAAGAAAAAGAATAAAAATAACCACTTGCAGGCCTTTCGAGTTTTGTTCAACAGATGAACTCGTAAAGTTGGAACTGCAGTCAGCTCTATATTATTTCCTCCTTATTAAATGCGTACTGATTTTTTCGTTTAATTTTGCATAATATCGGTTTGTTCGAAAAGCAACGAAACAAGAATTTTGTAACAATCGTAACATTTTTAAAGTATATATGATAATTGAAATACTGATATGTAATTCAAAAAATAAAATAAAAACGTTAAAACCCGCGCGTAGTAGGTATTAAATAAAATTAACATTTTATATAAAACAAGCGATAAACTGCGTTTTCCTTTAAGTTTGACTTGATACAGGTCCAGAACCAGAACAGGCATCGGCGGGAGCTCTAACTGCGACAGTTTCCAGAATGGAGAGCAATATTGTAAACTAAAGTGTTACTTTAATGAATAAAATTGCATTTAAATAAATCAAAATTGTTTTATTTTTAATCATTCCCAAGTTTTGCCTTCTGCAACTCTAAATAAACTGCCGCCGTTCGTTATTTCACATTAGAAAGTTTGAATCTGGGGAGCAGTTGAAAATCGATTTAAATAAAGTCAGCTGGGAAGCAGTTTGTTTCTTTGAAAAATACCACAGCGCGTCTCCGAAAGTTGAAACTTGTGAGCTGCAAAGCTGCCCGAAATACCAGGCGAACAGAAATCAGAAGACGTGTACTTAGCTGTTATTAACAGGCCACGCGGCTGCTAATTTATTAGCAGTGTCGGTGCACTGCAATTAGCATGGCGCCAGGCTGCTATTAGCAGGGCGCCAAGCTGCTATTAGCAGGGCACCCTGCTGCTTTTAGCAGGCCTGCAATTTTTTGGCGAGTTTTAAAGCAACCACCTTCTGATGATTCTGTTCGCCTGGTATTTCGGGCCGTTTAGCAGCTCAAAAATTGGAATTTGTGGAGATGCGCTGTGGTTCAAAGCAAAATAAACTGCTTCCCAGCTGATGTTCATTTAATATCGATTTGCAGTTGCAGCTCAGAGCGCCGAATGAATGGAATATTTATTAAATAAAACCAACTTGATTGTAGGGTGAAAAACTCATATTTTTAATGTCTATTAAAATAAACAAACGAGAACATAAGCTAACAGTTAAGCAAACAATCAAAAGTAGCCGAAGCTCGTGGAGAAGGCACAGCATCTGGGTGTGTAAGCAAGGTTGGCTCTTCTTCCAATGATGAGTATCTGGCCGGCTCAGCAACAATTGACGACGACAACGAATCAGCAAGTAATCTGTTTCAAAATAAAATAAATAGTGCATCCTTGAATTAACAGAATCTTGAGTTACAATGATAGTTTCCAATAAAAATGATTTTGTTTTATTTTATGTTTTATGTAATTAAGTTATGTTTACAATTGATTTCTTTATTTGAATTTCTTGCATGTAATTAAAATTGTACACAGTCTCATCTCTGAACTCTATTACAAAAGTAGCAAGAATAATTATTTTGCTATCGTTAGTGTTACTGTTACTAGGACACCCTACCCACTCTCCCCCCGCCGACAAATCGGCAGCCTTCCGTTACGACACGCGCCGTATTGTGCCAACAAATTAAACAACAAAATAAATTACACTTTAAATTTCTACGAATAGTCGTATGTAAATAATGAGAACGAGAAGCACGATCGCGGGATTTGCAAAGGAAATGTGCAAACAAAACGGACAGTGGCGGCATCGACGGACTTGAAGATTTAATCATATGCGTTTCTTTAGTAGAAATACATGTTGTTATATGTATGTATTTGTATGCATCTGGTTATTCAAGCAATACTACAGGCGGCGGGGGAACGAGGTACAACGACAACGAGAGCGACAATGTTGATAGTGCCGCTTAAGGCATTTAATTCTCGGCATGCGCATCCATTGGCGCCGAGGCGGTAATATTGCTTGGCTTCTCCGGCGAGTCCAAATAGATTTTCAGCGCTCTCTCG
The DNA here is from genome assembly GCA_035043065.1 of Hirtodrosophila confusa. NCBI lineage: Eukaryota > Metazoa > Arthropoda > Insecta > Diptera > Drosophilidae > Hirtodrosophila > Hirtodrosophila confusa. The sequence continues at coordinate 10,007,442 of JAWNNI010000213.1, read as the reverse complement.
CGCCGATGTGCGTAGCGCGTTGTTGAACTGCAGCCCAAACGATCTAAACGTGCCTTCTCCTTATTGGTCAAGGAGCGGCGCTCCTCCATCGACAACTCGCGCACCTCTATGCTTTTATCTCTGCAAGCAAACATAAATTCAGAAGCATTCACATGGATTGAAGCCAGCTGCTACTAACTTGTACAAATACATGCTTCCGCTTTGCGTTGTATTTAGTGGATACACGTCCAGCGTTGCCGACACAGAGAACCAATTCATGGCCTCATTAACGCCAACTGCCGATATGCTGGTGCTGGGAAAGTTACTGTTCACCTGTGGGACAGATAGGAGTGTCAGGAGATGTGATTATTGCTACTGCTCGAGCAGTTCTTACCTTCATATAACTCATGCGGTCAACAGTGATATCGCATATTTGTGATAAACAACGTCGGATTTCGCTGTCCTCTGCAAGAAGCAATTGTATTATTAAGCCACTAAATTCAATTTATTTCAGCAACTTACTGTCCATTGTGATTTCCTGGAATTTGCCAAACTCCCATTTATCTGGATACCAGCGACGCACGAATATAGTTAACGAATCATCCTTGGGCTGCGCCACCACGCCCTTCTCGCACTCTTGCAGAATGAACTGAAAATTATAAGCAAGATATTAGTTTTTGATCCCTGCACACCCATTCTTATAATTTCACCTCAGCGGTTATGGTGGAGCGCATGTCACAGTAAAGTGTATCGTCATTGGCGAGTATTTTGATCGGGCAGCGACCGCCCTTTAGCCAGATGCGACAGTTGTCAGCGTTGAGGGAGGTGTACTTGGCATCGATGCGATGCAGCTTGGCGACCAGCTCTTGCTTGGCCTGCTCCGCGGTGGTGCTGGCATTGTATACCCACTCACAAGCGCAGGGCAGCTTGGCGGTCTCATTGTCCAGATCCGCCAGGCGCAAAAAGTAAATCTTTGCCTTGTACTCATCCGGTTGCAGTGTCTTGCCGAGCTCCACGGTCAGAGTTTCGCCCTCGTTGAGAAAGACCAGTGAATTGGTCTGGCTATTGGATATGGTGTTCTCGTGCTTGCGCTGCAGCTTGAAGTAGGTGCTGGGCACGCGTATCAGCTGCTCGATGTGCCGCTTGAAGGTGCTCATACGCATATGCGAGCCCACAAGGAGTTTATAAGCGTGCGTGGGCTTGCGCAATTGCGCGTCGTCATCGGATTGGTGGCCACTGGTGCTGCTGCTAGCCGCCACGTCCACGCACTCTATTTTCATGGCATGGAAAAAGTCCGTTGTTGTGCTGAGGGGCAGCGAGCTGGCATCGCCCGCATCGCTTGCATAGCTGCCATTGCCATTGCAATAAGCGTGAACGCGCATCATGGCGTCATGGGAGGCGGCCTCGTCCTCGGGACTGGACAGCTGCGGCGAGTGGCTGGTAGAGCTCACTTGACTATCGCCGCCGCCGCGATGTTGCATGCTATTCTCCACTAGGGTTCGATCGCCGTCACTCAGGCTGCTGTCCTCCGAGTTGGACTCGTGGCCAGGCGTGGCAAGCAGCGCTAGGGTATCAGGGTGATCGCGCATATAGCGACGCCGTTCACTGTTGTAGCAGCGGGGGATGGCGCTCTCTGGCGTCGTGCCGTTCATCATTGCAGCATCTACCACATCTCCGCCGGCGCTCCCATTGACAGGCTGCAAAGAGGAGCAGAGTTACTTGAACTTACACCAACTGTTTAAATACTTGCATTTCACTATTGGGGTTAATTTGATGGGATTCTACAGCTAGGAGTTTGGTTAGGAACCTACCTCAATGGATGGTGCAAAGGGCTCGCTGCTGGGCACGCCCAGCATCTCGAGGCTGCTGGCATCGGTGTTAGGCACGTTTAAGTAAAAGTATGTGATATATTTGAATTGTGTGTTGGCCAGTTGCTGTAGATGTTGCTCTGCCTCCGGCGTCGGTTGGGGATCGTACGCGACGAACGCCTTGCGGTAGGTGCCACGCAAAGTGGCCAGCAGGAACTGCTGTTCGTTAATGTGTAAGCGCGTCGCAATGGAGTGACGCAGAACGTCGCTGGACTCCCCCGCTGCTGAATAAACCAGGAAGGGACCGTCCATCGCCATGGCCGAGAGATCTACCATACAAACATACCAGGTGGTGCCATCGATGGCATACTCCTCAAACTCTTGATCCTCGGCGCGATACTCCAGCAGAAAGTCCAGATTGTAGTTGTGTGAGGAACGCAATTCCGTCAGCGCCGGATCGCTACAGTTCTCCAGCGATTGTATGATCGTATCCATGGATGAGTCGTAGGCAACCAGGCGACAGCGCCACAACGGCGCAAACTGTTTCACATTGAGCATCTCGTACGCCGACGACAGCACCATTTTCACGTCGAAACTATGCGACACATAAACGCGCGTCATCTTAAGCTTCTTGAGCGACGGATTATAAAAGAAGACGCGCGGCTTGTACAGTTCCGGCAGTGCCAGATCTGTCACTGTGATGTGTCTGCCAAGGCGCGTTGTGCGCGTCTCCTCCTCTGCATGCAGCTTTGGCAATAGCGACTTGATGTGTTCCGGAAAGTCGCCACACTTGGCTGCATGCTCGTTACGCTTGGCATTCACCTGACGGTACATCAGCATATACGCATTCGTGCTGGACGTGTAGGCGCTCGAATAGTAACTGCCGTTGGGGCCGCCAAAAGAGCGCTGAATGTCCTCTTGTGTAATCTGCAAGAGGGAGCAAAGAGTGTGTGATAAAAAACAATTCCTCTGATGATCTTTAGCTACCCACCGAGGACACATTCTGATCGTTAAAACAGAACCAATCCTGATTCTCAAAGTCCTTAATATACGCATAGTAATGCCCGCCCGATGCGCTGCCCGAGTGTATCATAATAGCAAAGAGCTCGTACAAATACGGACCCGAAAGCGACTCCTGCTTGAGTCGCTGCTCCATGTTCGCGCTCTTGCCAGTGCTGCTGCTCATGTCAATGCCCTCGTCCTCGTCGTTCAAGTCGTTCTCGTGCTGACTGGAACTGGCTGTGGTCACCACACCGCTACTCAAATTGTCCTCTTCCATTGCCGAGCCGCTGTCCGCGGTGCTGCAATCATCCACATTGCTGCTGCCATTCATCTGATACTGATCGCCGCCTGCACTGCGATTTACAAAGCTGTTCAGATTCAACGTCTGCGGGAAGGTTACTCTGTCCAGAAGAAAAGTTAGGAAAAATTAAATTGTTGAGCTTCAAAAAATGGACTTGAGACTGTATTAAAGATTTATAATAGATTAATTGTATTAATCTAATTGTATTAATACAATATTCTAGCTGTAAACTGAAGTCGGGGCTTACCTGTCATTGAGCTTGATTCGATGCATGGTCTGGTAGTCAAAGTCGAAGCGCTTTAGATGCAACGTTAGTATGTAAGGGAAGGATTTGAAGTGCAGTCCTTTGTGTGCGTCGCATTTCTTTTTGCATTTCTCGCACAGATACTGATTGTTGCCATCAAGAGTTTCTGGCTGGACGAAGGCGCGCAACGCCTCCTCGATGCTGCCGTAGGCGGAGCTGCTGCCAAAGGGGCGCACGGGCAGCGGTATATCAAGGAAGGTATCCTCGCGCGTCTTCTCCGTATTGCATTCTAAACACTTGACATAATCGTTCATTTTGCCCTCGTACAGTGTCGAAATGAGATTGGCCTGTTTTGTGTTCTTGAACTTGTGCTCCAGCGCATCGAACATGACGCGGCACAGCTCCTGGATGTCATGCTGCTGCCAGGCCTCCGACGAGTCCCAGCCGAAGCTACGCGTCAAGTCTGTTGTCTCTACAGATGATTTGGGCGATGTCTGTAGATTGAGGAACAGCTTCTGCAGCTGATAGGGTATATTCTTGGCCTCGTTGTCGTTGTCGAACTCCCAACGGTACAAAGCATTGCGAAACTCTGGCGTCATATAGAGCGCCTGCAACAGACTGTTTAGATAGCAAGTCATGGCCTGATTGACTAGACCCACATGGCCACGCAAGCCACCGTTTTGAGGTGTCTCCGTTTCTGTGTTGGCCAAGGCAACAAAATCTGCAGCGGTTTTATTGGCACCCTCCCAGAGGGGTACTTCATCGCCCCCGTACTTGCGGCTAAGGTAGTTGGAATACTCCTGGTCCTGTCTTTCATCATTTGTGGCTTTATCACTGCTCAAGCCAGCGCCAAGTGCATCGGCTCCAGTTTCCGTTACAGGCAACAGATCGCCCTCTGGCGCAGCGGCATTGACAAAGTCATAAGGTAGACCCATGAGCGTGGGACTGGCCGATGCGCCCAATGCTAAATCATCATCCGACAGCTGTTCAGCATCCGAGACGGGACTAATGTTAAATAGCTCTGGGGCAGCATCATCGACGGGCGACATGAGCATTCGATTTTGTTGTTGTGGCAACTGTTTCGCCAGCTGCTTGGTTATTTCAACTTTGGTTAGCTCGTCAATGGAGATCTCCGGCACGGTTTCCTGCAGAACGGGCTCATCTACCAGAACCGTCTTTTTGACGTTCTTTTCGCCGAGTTTGCTTTTTATTTTCGTGCTGCTCTTGACGGGCGTTGTGGGCGTAGACGTTGCAGGCGTTGCTGCTGTCTCAGCTGGTTCACCTGTCGCTTCAGTTGGCGGACTGGCGCTTGTCTTGGTTTTACTAGGCGACTTTTTCTTTTTCTCGCCTGTTGTGCGCTTTTTTTTGTCGCTGGCTTTCAATGTTGTTGTGCTGTCCGAGCTGTCAGTCTGCTTGTTAGCTGTTGAGGTTGACTTCTTCACGACCAGCTCATAGCGTTTGGACACATTGCCATCCCAGGTGCCGTCGGGCAGCAGCACTAGATTGTTCTTCAGCTGACGCTCAAAGCCGGGCACATCATACAGCAGCTGCCAATCCAGCGCATTTAGATAAACCTAAGTCATATAAAATGCAACATTTAGACACAATAAAACGCTTGATTTTGTGTGTGTGAGCACTCACCAGATCCTTGTCCCCGTGCGGCTGCAACAGCAGCTCGAACTTGCCATAGGCAAACTGTGTGCCGATCAATGCGATGACGCGCTGCACCGTGAAATGGCCGCGCACAACGACTATGATCTTTTTCTGCTGGGATCCGGGCGTCTGGTCAAAGACGGCACACTGTGTGCTGCACTCACTCTCCTTGTTGTCCTGCTCAGCCATGTCCTGGCGCGCGTCGTTAACCAATTGGGAAAAGGCCTGCAAAATGGGGAATAGGAATAGGCAAATGCGATTAACTTGAAAATTTTGAGCAATTGCTAACTGAAAGGTCTGGAAAATCTTCCCCCAAAAATCAGAAATATTTGACATGTCATTGAGAAGCTGCTTGACAATTGCAGCCCCGTCAAGTTGCCAATTGACCAGCTGCTGCCGCAGAGCCAACAAGGAAGCCAGCAGCCCACACGAGCTGTTCATTGCCCTGCCGCCCCATCAACACCCACCGTAGACCTCAATTCGATGCCCGAAATAAACCAAAATACCCATTGGCCGTTGATGTTTGCGCTTTTCGCGCCTTATTTGTACGTGGCCCGACATGACTAACGTTGCACGGAATTTTATAAACAAATATTGGGGCCGGAGGCAGCTTCTAGAAGCGAATCTTATTCCAATTTCAGCTGCTGCCGCCGTTGTTGCTGTTTCTGTTGCGTCTGAATTTTCATTCAGCGTCATAATTGCCGCATAAATTGCTCGTCCAAATGTCATTTCAAGTTGCCTGCTGCTTTCTTTGTTGGGCCATTGGGCCGCAGGCGACTTTGTGGCCGACATTGTAACGGAAGTGGTAAGATATAGTACACGCGTACATCTGTATGTACAGTATACCCATATGTATGTAAATCTATATATTTCGCATTTGGCGCCTTTGGTTGCCCGCAATGCGCAAATTGTACAAATGGCACGTCCGATTTTTTGGGGGTGTGCACATTTAAATATCTAAATAAATATTTGAGAAAAATTTGAAAATGTTTTTTGAAAAACTATAATGCGTATTGGCTTAACGCTTTGGGCATGCACAGCATATAAAGAAAGCGGCAATTTGGAAAAATATATATACAAAATGTGATCATTTGAATTACGCAAATTGAATTAGCTTGCAAATCATTTATTTGTTTAAATAATTGTACTGCCAGCGGGAATCAAAAGTAATAGCATCGTTAAACATTAAAATTCACATTAAATACACACAATATTTGAATATTGTTTTCAAATTTTAGCAACGATTTATTGTTCAGATTATTATGAAATTTAATTATTAAATAATGCTTTGATATCTAGCAACAAAAGCAAAAGTGAAAGGAATTGGACATGTTCCCATTTCCGACTACTTTTCATTGAGAATTCGTTTTAGTGTCCTGTTATTGATTGAGATATCAATCGATTTGTGTTTTAAATTCACCGAAATTTTCAATCGGTTTTTGAAGCAGCTTACAATTTTGAAGCGGAAACTCGCCTGTATAATCAAAGCAGCACACTTTTGAATTCCGATCGAATTTCAGAACACCAAAAACGTTCTTTGCTTAAATGAGCGAAATTCAAAAAAAAAGAAAGGCACGACTTTATATACCTACAGTATTTTGTCTATAAGGAATTCAATTGGCAGTCCCAGGCGCAGCTGTTTCTATCAATCAGTATTTAGTTCTGATCACGTTTGTCGGCAAAGCACTTTAGATTTCGATTCTTGGAATGTCTCCTGGCAAAAGTTTCACTCTTAGACGATATTTCTTAGTTCTTATTTTGCAAAACTCTCTATACTATAATACTAACTGAATATCGATCGAAGAATTTGCGCAAATGCTGTCGCAATTGCTTTCGCAGTTTTATTAAATGTCCAAAGCAATTAGCATACGAAATGCGCAATGTTTTTCCAACTGAAATTTACAGAAATAGGCACAAACATTGCAGCCAAGACGGGAAGAGACGAGATGCGGCGACTGCGGCAAGTGCGCTGGCCAAGAAAAAGATACACTCGAATAAGCTGCAATTTCAAACACATGTTGGATGAGCACAAACAAATGTACATATGTATATGTGGGCATGTATATATATATGTGTGTATATATATATGAAAGTACTGGTACACAAACACGAGCCAGAGAGGAATCCAAAAATGCTAATACGCGACCAGCAGAAATCAAAATAAAAAATTGTATGTCTAAAAATAAAAAGAGGCGGCTATGGCGACGGCGACACAAACGAAGAAACAGCACAGAAATTGTAGGAAAAAAATCAAATATAACGTCAAAGAAAAACAAATACTTAAAGCAGGGAGCGTAAGTATCCGCCAGATACAATACTATCTGGCTATTTGTAAATGCGAAGGTTTCCGTCCGTCTATATCAATCGAATATCAGAGACGCATAGAATTCTCATCAATATTTAATTTTGAGGACGATCCTCACAACGAATTTGAGCGTGGTGTGTGGGGTGTGGGCTGTGGAGCGTGACGGGGTCGAAATTTTTACAGAAATTAACCCAACGTCTAGAGCACAAGATGATATTTATGTTTTCCTCAGAATAAAGATTGTGTGTTAAGTGTGTGTATTTTTCGCATATAGTGTGCTATTTTTATAACTATTTCGGTATATTCCGAGCTTTTGAGGTATGCCATGCCAAATGGCTATAGTTCCAATTTCGCAGCTATATAGTACACATAGATCGAGTTCGAGTTATATCAACTTTTCTATATATATACGCAAATTATGCAGTTTCACTCTACGCTCTGTAGTTATTACGAAAGCGATCTATTTAAATGGCTTTTATTTTTAGACTAATTGCTAGGGATTTGCACGTTATACGATTTAGAAACTTCATTTTGAAGCACACAACATACACGGGGGATTAAGAGTGTACGCATGTAGCTTTATATACACATGTACATGCTATATATACATATATAATTTGTCTTTTTATATGCACACACCGTCTGATTTCTGTCGAGTTCTTTGCGCACTGAAACTCGCCGTCAACGCAACGACATCGTTTCACGCCTCTACGAGTACTGACCACAGCAATCTCACGAAATGGCGCTGCTGGCGCCCCCAGAGCCCAGAGAGCTCGAGTGACGCGATCGCTACCAATTGGCCGCCCTGTTGGAGTGCACACATCCATATTTCTGACTGGATTCAGTTGTTCCAATGATAACAGCAAGAAATGCACGCAAGCCGCTTTAGCAACAACTGTTGATAATGATGTCGCGAAATATGCGACTCATTGTATGAGTAACTGAGTAAGTTAATTGGTTAAAAGGGTAAGTGTTGGGTTGATGCTGTTCACTCTGGAGAGTTTGTTCATTTGAGCTTTTTATATTTTGTAAGAAACTAAAAGGATTACATCATTGAATGAAGGACTTTGAAGTTCGAGCTCATTTATGTCAGCAGGTTTAGATGAAAGTAACTCATCCATTGAATGGTTTAGCTAAGAGTCAGATTTGTTTTGAGCAAAAAATAAACAGCTGAGCGAATGGTTCACCTGTTCTCTCTTTGCTCGCTCATTCGTGAACAGGCCAACACTGCTCTGAGGGCTGTAAATGGTGACGCAGCGACAAAAAGTTCACCCGGTAGGCGCTTAGTACTCAACCTAGGCAAATTACTCAATGAATATCCGATTATATTGGATTGACGCAGCTCTGTGGCGAGAGAGAAGCGTCGAAATTTGTTAGCGAAAGTGCTATTAATGTTTATTTAGAGATGCGCCCGACGACTGGCCCGATGAATGACTATTTTTGTGAGTTGACCGCTCCGCTGTGCTTGACCAGCGTCTGAGGTGTGACTAAGAAATCGCTGACCGTGTGTGCCGGCATCTGCGTTTGCTGTTGGCAAGGGGGGCGCCTTAGGGGGCGTCTGCCGAATTTTGCATGTTAGCAAATTTTCGTTTGCGCAACACTCATCGCTAGGCGGGAGGGTGGTGCTCGGGTGGACGGGTGATCGGTCAAGGTTTTGCTTTGGAACGTGACACATGTGACTATTTGAGTGCAAAAAACTAGTTCAACTGTGTGTCCTTCGGCGTCTTGTCGAAAATGTTGGAGAACTAGCGGCTCCAAAATATATACATATGTACATATATGTATGTGCATGTAGATGTATGTAGGCGCATGTATGTATGTTTAATTTCACTCACCTGAACTGTGAAAATGTTGCAATATTGTACGTGGGTTAAATGCACAGTCCGGCCGTACGGCTGGGCGTACACAGTATGTTTGATTTGTTTCTATCTAAAGTGGCTAAACGGAGTATGCTTGATGTTGATAGCGAGTAGCAACCATTTTTATAAATGAAACAAATGTTTTTTGTTGTTCGGCTGCGGTTTTGTTGCAATTCTATCGGTGACAATACCGATAAGATAATTGACCATCGGTTGCATATCGATAGTTCGTGTAATCATTTGCTGAAAAGCATCGATGCTAGAGCTGCACTTCGATTGTACTCATATTGACATATGATTTATTTTATGGCTAATGCAAACTCAATAAATAGGCACACTTAAACATGTAAAATGTAATTAGATAATTATTGTTAGTCAATCTACCAACTAAAAACTACTCACTTTTTAACTAGCCACTGTTTTTGTACTTTTGAATCTTAGCGCCGAGTTGGTTATCGGAACACAGTGTGCCGGATGCAACCCTAAGCTACGAGAAGCATCGAGAATTTTCGACGAGCAGACTGTTCCGAGTCTATATAAAGCTGACAGGCGCTGCCATTTCGAGTCATTTAGCAAAAATCGAGTGAATCGAAAAGTAGGGTGTGTTTGCACACGGTAGAGAAAAGAACCATTGATTAAAAACAATATACATACATAAAATATTTAAAAGACTTTTGTGCGTGCTAAAACACAATTTCAAACAAATTCAAGTAAATATCCAAATTTGAAATTCAATTTATCACAAGTAAAAGCGAGCTATAACAAAATTTGCACACAGCTGCAAAACAAATAAGGTGAGTGGCTTACAATACATACATACATACATACTACATACCTTGTACAAGGTAATTGTTGCTTAAATTTCCGTGTTTTTTGCGTGACCCCTAAAAAAATGATAACCAAAACAAGCAATTGCAAAAGAATGGTAATTTTAAAACAAACACGGGAGGGTCGACGTCACACACAGAGTGTGATTATATCAGGTGGTGTCATGCTCTCGTTTGTGAGTTACCAATTGTCGGTCGTCAAACGATCGTTGCCATCGATGGCATCTTCCTATCTCTCCCCATCAACTGGTGACTCTCGCTGCTTGCTGACTGGCCACCACCTGATATTATCCCACCATTAGTGTGACAACACAGCAGAAGCAGCAGCAACAGCAGCAGTTTTTTCGTTTTCGTTGCACAACTCAAAGCTTCTAGCAAATTCCATTGAGCGACGCGTTGAAAATAAAACAATCGGTCGGTTGTTTTCGCTTTTGTTGCTTTTAATTTTTATATTGTATACATATGTAGAACATACATACATACATACATATGCACATGTATCAGTTCAATAATTTGTGCGCTTTCTTTTGTTTGTCTTGCAGTCGAGTCGCGCAACAAAATGGGCAAAGATTTCTACAAGATTCTGGGCATTGACAAGAAGGCCACAGACGATGACATTAAGAAGGCGTATCGAAAATTGGCACTCAAATACCATCCGGACAAGAACAAGAGCCCCCAGGCCGAGGAGCGCTTCAAGGAGATTGCCGAGGCATATGAGGTGCTGTCTGACAAGAAGAAGCGCGACATCTTCGATCTGCATGGCGAGGAGGGGCTAAAGGGCGGTCCACCCGGACCAGATGGCATGGGCCAGCAAGGCGGCTACAGCTATCAGTTCCATGGCGATCCACGCGCCACATTCGCACAGTTCTTTGGCTCGCAGAACATCTTTGGTGCGGCGGATCCGTTTGGCGCCTTCTTTGGCGGCGCCGGGGATGGCGGTGAGCAGGTCTTTATGAACATTGGCGGCGATGAAATGTTCGCCGGCGGCGGCTTTGGTGGCAATCCCATGGGCGCCTTCCGCTCACAATCGTTCAATGCACAGGCGCCCAGCCGTAAGCGCCAGCAACAGGACCCACCAATCGAGCATGATTTGTATGTAACGCTGGAGGAAGTCGACAGAGGCTGCACAAAGAAAATGAAGATCTCTCGCATGTCGATGACAACGGGCGCGGCGCGCAAAGAGGAGAAGGTGCTGAGCATCACCGTAAAGCCGGGCTGGAAGGCTGGCACCAAGATCACATTCCCCCGTGAAGGCGACCAGGCTCCACAAAAGACCCCAGCCGACATTATCTTCATAATACGCGACAAGCCGCACACACAATTCAAGCGCGAGGGCAGCGATCTCCGCTACACAGCCCAGCTCAGTCTAAAGCAGGCGCTCTGCGGCACCTCCCTGGGAGTGCCAACGCTGCAGGGCGATCGCATTGCGGTCAACACGCAAGGCGAAGTCATCAAACCCAACACTGTGAAGCGCATTAGCGGGCGCGGTTTGCCCTTCCCCAAGGAGCCATCGCGGCGGGGCGATCTGATAGTCGCCTTCGAGATCAAATTTCCGGATACACTGCCACCTAGTCTAAGGAATCAACTGTCGGAGCTGTTGCCAAACTAAATGGGATGGCAATTCATGCTGTCTACTATGTTGAGCTTTATCCCATTACATAAAATCTGTATAGTACGGTTTTAATTTAAGCAATAATTTAACACCCTAAATAATCGCCTGATGTAAGGCAAAAGAATTAATTTATCGGTTAGCGCCTGAAATTGTCATACAGGCGAAACGTGAGTTTAGATATTGGCATTATGAGATAGTTCGCCAATTAGAACAATGTATGTAGTTATACATGGAAATTGAAACACTATAGTTGAGTTATCGCGATATGATAAGAAATGAATATACAAAACACTGACACACTTACATATGTTTAAGATAGCTGAACGTGTTTGTGCTGGAGACTGATCGGTTATTGGTTATCTATAGCTTAAACGATAACAATAACAAATAAATGGTATTGAGAGTTGCTAAATCTGTAGTTTTTGGAAGGCATAGTATCTGGACCAATCCCAATCGGCCCCCACCAAACACTTCGCTCTCGTACTTTAATACCCAGCGGCTATTATATTGTAAGACAAGACACACGTACATATATGCACAGGCAATAGGAATAGTACGTTTTAGTACCATAATTATATTTATAGGAACAAAAAAGAAGAGTATTTAATAAACTTATTCAATGAAACTTACTGTTGTTTGAGACTTTTTATTGGGATAAGATCAGTTCTTAAAGAGGGACATCATCGCAAAAGCACTCCAATTTAAAACAAATTTTAATAGTTCTTTTTTTTTTTTTTAATTTCACATTTTATTTTGTTTTCTTTTTGTTGTTCACTTCAAAAGGATTTTTGTAATTTATTCATTTTCACATATTTTCACTTTCCTTACTTTGAGTGTTAATTTGCATTTGCAATTGTATAATAATTTTGTTCATTGTGTATTTTTTGTTGTATATTTTTCATCTTTTCAAAAATTATTAACATCGATTGCATGTTGTTGTTGCAGCTGTTAATTATCATAATAAAAATGGAATTTGTTTAATGTTTGTTCATTTGTTCTTTATAACTAGAATTGTTCTGTTTAACTTGTTGCTGTTGCTATTGTGTGTTACAAATGTTGCATTTGTTTTAATTTCGATTCCATAAATGTATTTATTTATGCATGTGTATATGTATGTTGCTGACTTATAACTGTAATACATTTGCAATCATTCTCTGTTCACTTCTGCCTCAGCTCTTTCCAAAGTAAATGTGACGATAAAAAACCAACAATTGTATAAACAAATCAAATATATCCATTAACAATTTGTTAAACGTGATACGCGCTCCCTTCCGCAGGAGGAAGGAGGAGAAGCGGCCAGAACTAAACTAAATAAGTACATGTGTATTTATACATGGTATAATAAGTATACATAAGTACATATATTAATAGGTATATTTATATATTTTTTAAAATGCATTAAAAATAGTCAAATGTGTACAAAAGTTCATACTGTCTTGAATGATTCATATTCTTAACCATCTTTAAATGAGCTTTATAATTTAACTATTTCATTGACTAAAGTTTCCTTCCGGCAACAATGTGCTGACTGCTCTGCTTAATTTTCATTTTCATTTTCATTTCCATGTTGGTTTATTTAGTATTATATTATATTTGTATTCATTGTTGTCAAACTTATATAAACAGTAAAAATTATGTTAAAATGTTGTGATTTGGTATATTAGTTTAAGTTTTAGTTTTTCGTTTTGTTTTGTTTTGTTTTTGTGTTTGATTAAGATTCATTCATTTATCAATTAGACTGTTGTATACTTTTAGAATTTCTGTTGACTCGATTCTTACGTTTTGCTTGTTATTACTGTCTGTAGTTTAATTAAAGTTTACATTGTATATTTAATTCAATTTGATTGGAAACCTAAAAATGTTTTGATTATGTTTCGATTTTTGCTACAATGTGTTCAATGGGATTGAAAAATGAATGGTACTAGTATGTGTATTACAACAATGCCTGGCTAAGTACACTGAAAAACAAAAGACCATTAGCAATCGCCACAATTGCACTAACTACAGTGTACACTCGGTAAATGAGCTGGCTAATGCTAATGCATTGACTTCATTCAGCAATTGGGGGAAGGTTCTTTCCTGATTCGAATAACTTTCAAGCTGCATTCACAACCAATTTAATTATTACTTCTGATACTGGTATGAAAAATCGTCTGGTTTCAGCTTCGAAAACCAATAATATCAAAATGGAAACAATAAACTATAATAACAAATGGATATTTTGTGCTCAATATTTGGTTTTTGTTTTCTCATCTATGGAATTTAACTATGCTTGTGTTTTGTGTTGTTTGCCTGTGTTCGAGTGAAGATCTTAAATATTATATTATTGTAATTTAGCTAGAAGGGTGTTTCACTTTTTTCTTTTTTTTTTTAGTTTTGTTTGTGAGTGTGTTTGTGTGTATGTAGTTTTCACGCTTATATATTTGTATATTTTGTTTTTTGTTTTTTTTTTTTAAGTTTATTTAAATGTTTGACCGCGTTTAACATGTTAGGTTTGCTTTATTTGGCTTCGAATGCTGCATTTAAACGTTGTTTTCTGGGATTTGAAACCCCCAACTCATTTCGATTTAGTACGTTTCATTGTGTGTGTGTGTGTGTGTGTGTTTATAAATATGTTTTGTTTAAGTGTATGGAATTCTGTTGTTGTTTAGTATTACTTGTTAGTTTACCATTTAACATTTTGGCTAAATTGTTGCTATTTTTATGTGTTTTATGTATTTGATGTATCTTATGTGGTTTCTGTATGGTATTTTCATATTATTTTTTTCAGTGTACTTCCTACAAACTAAACATTTTGCATTGCAGCTTTAATTTAATTCGAGTGTGTGTGTGTGTGTATGTGTGTGTGTGTTGATTTACTGTTGTGTTGCTTAACTTGCTAAGATTTTATTTCTTATATTTTTTTTAGAACGTTTGTTTAAAGTTGCATTTTTAATATATTTGGTTTTTGTTTGTTGTGTGTTTTGTTTTTGTTTTTTTTTTATTTTAATTTTTTGGTTTTCACTTGCGATTCTTGGTTTTTTTATTTTAAATTGTCTAAGCCTAAATACAATCAATGTTTCAATTTGTTCACGTTTTCTCCTCAATAAATGTATTTAATCGAAATTTATTTTCAAGTCTTTTTCAGCGACAAATGCATTTGAATTTGTTCACATATTAATTCTTATTAAATTTGTTCAAAATCCTTTGCTTTAATTATACGTTTATTATATGTTTTGCACATTAAATACAATCGATAATATAAATCAAAGTCTTGTTAAAAAAGATGTCAATGTTACCACCTTTTCGCTCTCATTAAAAACGTAAACAAAACAAAAAAATAAAAAAAAAACAACAAACGTTTTCGATGTTCTCTATACTTAAAAACAATTCGAAACTATCCATATTGTATTTTTATTGATTTGTATTTTTGTGTAAAGCAACTTCAACATTTTGACACACTAGATCAGTATTTATTTAATATTATTTAATTTATTTTCCTTTGTTTTTGTTGCAAGTTGCAAGTTGCAAGTTGCAAGTTGCAAGTTGCAAGTTGCAAGTTGCTTGATTTCAAATGAAAAGTGTTACGTTCGTATTGTTCTGTGTTGTGTTCTTTGATTGAACTGTTGCCGTTTCTTACACTTGATTAGTTAAAATTGAACAAAAGAAATTAGTTAAGAGTTGTTCTTAGTTTTGTTCGCTTAGCCTTCATACTAAATGTTTTGCTTTGCTTTGCTTTGCTTTTTCTGATTTAATTTTTCACATCGTCTTTGCGGGTTGTTGACTGTGGATCTGTGCCTAAATTTATCATGTCTCGTGGTTTCCACACCGGGGACCCTACAATTAAATGAAAGAAAAGAAAAGATACAATGGAAACCATATATGAAAAAATATGAAATTTTGTATTCTTGTTGAGCATTTTTCGTATCTCTTTTTCTATTTGTTTTAGTCAAACAAGAATCCAGAACTTAATTTGTAGTTTTTAGTATATAAAGAGAGAATAGAAAAGATCTCCATTTGTGGTAATATATAATTTGGTGTAGAGTTTTGTTTTTTTGGTTAATCAAGTGGAGCCAATCGTAGTGTTCAAAATTCAGATAATTACTTTAAAAACATGCAAGCATCGCGTTCAAAGTACTTGACAATCCAAATACTTTAAGCGCTCTCTTTAATCTTAAATAAAATATAAGCAAAACTAATTCTCTTTTAATGTTCAATGAGCACTACTTTTAAGCTGTTGTTGCTACTTAAAAAGGGGAACGCAGTTAGGCTGGGGGGATTTGTGATATTTTTTGGGGGGGGTGTTTTCAACAGCTAGGCTAAATAACTAAGTAAGAGTTTGTAAGTTTTGTAAAGTTAAGGTTTAATATTTGTTAGGGGATTAGAGCAGTATGGGATAAAGTTTTGTACTGTTGGCTAAAATGTTGACATCGCTTGGTATTTGCTTTTTTTTCTGTATTATTTTCTATTTTATTTTATGAAATTCATTTTTCTTTTCATTAGTTGTATTACAAGATTGTACAAATGTTCGAATTTTATAAATCAGTTTTGCATTTTATGCCAACATTTTTGTGATTTTAGTGTTCAGGTCAGTTGAAATGGGAAACTAAGATAAATTTCTTCAAAGTTTTTGAAGTAACTTGAACTTGAACTTCATGTAGGAGAGAATAGAATAGCTGAATTTGGGAAAACTGTTCAAATTCAATTAGCCCACAAAATTGATTAGTCAAAATGCGTGTTTCCCAATTCCAATTATGATTCATTGCAGTAAAAAAGTTGTTGGCTAGTTTGGAAAATAGTTGAATAAAAGGTAAAGTTGTAGAAAATGATTCAGCGTGATTAAAAACGATGAGAACATTGTGCAATTTGGATGAAGTACACAAAAATGCAATGCAAAAGTTTTACGAAAAGCGAAATGAAATTTATATTATTTTGTTTTAATTGTTGTAGTATTTTGGTATTGTTTTTTGAAAATTGTTGAGAATGTAGAGCTAATTGAATAAAGGGATGTGTGTAACATGGTATGGTTTAGTTTGGGTTTGGTTTGGTTGTGGTTGTGGTTGTGGTTGTGGGGGCACGTGTGTGTAACCATAAGACATTTATATAAGTATTTCGATTATATGTTTGCTCATTTCATTGGCACTAATTAATCATAATCATAGCATTTCAAACGTTACGTTATTTGGCACAGTTTCTTGTTTAGCATTGTTTACTAAATAGTAACTTTTTGTTATTGGTAATTGGTATTTGGTATTTGTATGGTAGTTAGTACGATAATTAAGAAAATGCAAAACGGATTATTATTGAAATGACGAAAGTGGTAGAGAAAACTTGCAGAATCGCCAAAACGCACCAAATCCTCAATAATTTCATTAATTTGTTTTATTGTATTAATTAATCAAGCGATGCCAACTAATAATATTTATTGTGTCGATATTGTTGTTGTTGTTATTGTTTGTTGTTGTTGTTGTTTCAAGCTATCAAGTGTTTGTTTTTTTTGGTAACAGAATACAACAGATACACTGTACGACTGCATATTGTTATTATTATAATTATAATTATTATTATTATTATTATTATCATATGTATCGCTCCCACAAAAACTTATTTTCTTATAGCACATAGACATTAGTTAAATCAATAGAAATGCGGAATTAATATGCTGATACTGTTGCGGTACAAAAACTATAACGTTTCAGATTGCATTGTTTGAGATTTATGTATGTTTCAGATTTTTTTGTTTTTTGTTTTTTGTTTTTTGTTTTTGGTTTTATTTATCTTCAAGATAAGTTTTGCAATAACAAAATTAAATATCACCCGTTAAATTGTTTTTAATCTAAGTTCATTAAATTTATCATATACGCACCTAATTACAAAGAAATTACGCACTTACCTGCTAAATGTGACTAAATCAACTAAATTTGTTTGTTTTTTTTTTGAATTCATAACTAATTTTTGGGCGCCTACCATACGATACATAAACTTGCTGTCAGGGGGTGTAAGCGGGTGGCGGGTGGCGGGTGGCGGGGTGTCTGAGTGGGTTGTGGGAGCAACTGGATCGATTTCTGTCATTTAGTCGCTGTCCAAAGAGCCATTGACATTAATTAGAATTGTTGTTTAATTAGGTTTGCTCATTGTTTACATTTCAATATACGTTATTTCAATTTGAGAGCTTAATTATCATTTGATTTTGTTGTTGTTGTTCTCCGATTTGAATATATCGCTCTTGATTATTTGCCTTGATTATTTATTTAGTGGAATTCGGTTGGTTTTTGAGCACTTTTTGAATGCAACATTGGCATTTAAAGTGGTTTTTAAAATTTGTTATATTCGTTTTGATTAAAGTTTATACGCATTTAGTAGTATTTATTTATTCGTATTGCATTTGTTTGCTTGCGGTTTTTCGATTTGTATTTAGTTTGTTTATATGTATGTAGTATGTATGTAGTATGCATATTTATTTATATAGTTAGTATATATTTGTTATACGAGGATTTTGTCCATTTGTCCTATAAGTTGAATGCTGTGTGTATATATTTTGATTTCTTTTGGAAATTTCTTTGTTTGTTTATTTTTGATTTTACTGCTGTGAAGCCCAGTGTAAACTGTAAACGTTTTTTGGTTTTTGTTTTTGTTTTTATTTTGTATGTAGAATATCTTAAGAGTTATTTGACTATTTTGCTATTTAGCTTGAACAACCTGACATTTGATCTTTAAGTCCGTCTTGGGTCTCTATATATGTACTTTGTATGCCTGCAGTTTCTAGACACCCAAATCTTAGCCTAAATATTGTATATACCAGCAGCAAGCTGAACGAATATCAGTTAGGAGCGGGCTGGGGGGCAGGAAGAGCTGGTATTTGCCATAGAAATGCAAGAGATCTGAAGCGATTGAGGGGAGTTTGTGAACTATTCGTTCAGGCTTGCCTGCCGGGCATACTAGTTAGTGTACTATAACTATAGCCGCATATAATCGTAGCTCTAAAGTAGTATAATCGTTTTATATAATATGCCCATGCATTGTTGTATGTATTTTATACTGAACATTGAGGTACGACTTACGATTATCATTCTTCAATACAATTATTTGCATTTGTTTTTATTGCATTTTGTTGAAATTTGTTAAATGTTATACAATAATTGCCTAGTTCTCAATATGCATAAGAAAACGTATAAATTGAATGTGTGATTTTGCACGTTATAAAAAACCTATAAATTGATGTTACTTGAATGAAAATCAACGATTTATGCAAATTATTTGTCACAACACTCCACACTCCCACACATTTTGACAATACTCTAACTAACTAATGTAAATATTATTCAATTGTTTTGTATTGCCTGTCTTGTTAGGTAGTTATGTTTATATATATATAATGTTAACCTATAGAATGTTGCCAACCCGCATTTTCACTTAGACTTAAGCTAAAATATTTCTTCTATTTTTGCTTAATTTTTTTGTTTTTAATTTTCTTTTCTTTGCCCCGCAGCTGCAATTTGCATCCAGCGAGTGTGTGCTGTAATTAAAAATGTTTTCGAAATGTTTTCGGAAATGCCAGTGACACAGTTTGCTTCGCTAATAGTTGGGCGCTGACTTTACCTGCAACTTGTATCCTATATATGCTATATACTATAGTAGTACCTTGGTAATTTATTTTTTATTTTTAATTTATTATTTGTTGTTTGTGTTTCTGCTTCTGTTTCTGTCATGAGTAGAGTTTTGGTTTTGTTGTAGTTTATTTGATGTTTGTTCTGTCAGTATGTTGGGGAATGCGAATGCATGTCTCTTAGTTGTTAGTTTACTTGAGTGCGAGTATGAATTGCAACTTTAGTTTTTCTCCTAATTACGCCACTTGAGCGTCGTGTGCAACGCGGCGTATGCGTAATTTTCCAGCAGCGCACAACTTCCGCCATTTTGTTGTAAATCATATAGCCTTAAAACTACGCGACAACGACAAATTTCGTAACTTAAATAATTAACCTGAAATGTTGCTGCCACAAATTGCCGTTGCACGTTGCAACTTTGTAGAAAATGTGCAGAGTATATAATAAACAAAATGTTGTGCAATTTGTGTAAAGATTTTGATGACTGGCCGTAAGAGTATAGAGCTAGTATATATACTAGGAGCTGCTGACTTAATTCTAACACTTAAACAGATGACCCATAAACTGTGCTGGCTTCCAAGTGTGTGTGCGTGTGTGCGTGTGTGTGTGTGTGTAAATATTTGTTTTTTTTCAATCCCTTGTGTTCAAGTTTGATTAACGTTTATATAGTTTGCATTGAGTTTACGTATATGTAAGTGTTTTAGTTTTGTTTTTTGTTTTTCTTTAGCAGTTCTGAGCGTATTTCCCTTTGATTTGTTTCCGTTTTCAATCTTTTATTTCTTTGGTTGCATTGTAAAATTAGTTCTTGAGGCATTTCGGGTTGCTGTTGTTATTATGTTATCTTTGGTTGCGTTTCAACTACTCGTAAATTAGGTTTAGTTAAACGGTCTCAAAAAATCCCTGTTTATGTCTCGCCTCCTCCCGGCAACTTATCATCCAGCCTTAGTCCTTAGACATGTATCTCGAAGTAATCATGGCAATCGACACAGCCGCCCTGATCGCCGCACATGTCCGGCATGTAGCCCATGCCACCGCTGGCCGTCGGCTGTGAGCTGACCACCATTCCAGGCATTCCGGGCATGCCACTTAGCCCGCGTGGCGTCTTCTTCCGCGTGCGACTTTGCCGCACGCGGGACTTATGCTAGGAGGGTCGCTTCTGGTAGAGACAATCAATGCATGTGGTGTATTCCGGCGCCGAGGAGCTCAGCTGATAGGACGATTGCTGTGCCGGATCATGGGGGCAGCTGGGTGGCGGCTGTGGCGGCGGCGGCCCATAGCCCATGTTGTCCATCTCCGGCATATAGCTGACCATGGGCATGTACTGCTGTGGCGCCTGCCGTGGCAACGCATCGTAGATGGGCTGCGAGAAGGTATTCTCGGCGGACTGGGAGCGCAACGGCCCGGAACTGTAGACGACATAGTTGCGCTCGGGGGAGACGCCATAGCCGCGATAGGAGCTGCTGGTGGTGGTGCTGTCACGCGAGGTGGAGCGCTCCAGGGATTTGCTGAGGCGACTGCGGCCATTGCCGCCACTGTAGCGGCTGCTGGTGGGCGCGGCGGCCACATAATGATCGCTGCAGGTCTGATTGTCATAGACCGGATAGTACTGATATGTCTCCTGGGCGTGGGGCTTGTTGCCCGTCTCAAAGCTGCCGTGGGCGGACATGCTGCGCTTGCGGGACCCAGCACCATAGGGCACATCCAAGTTGTGATCGGAGCCACCGTGGCTATCAAAGCTGCTGCGCGGCGAGTGGCGCTGGCAAGTGCTGGCCCGATCCGGCGATAAATGATCCACGCTGCCACGCGGCGAGATCCGTGGCGACAATGTGCTGCTCGATGTGGGCTCCACGGCGCACACGTGCGATGGCCCACCCTTCTTCAGGCAGCTGCGATCGGGACTCTTCGACTTGGCCGGACTGGCTGGCGGCTTCAGTATGCCAGCCCCTGGACTCGTGTGCTTCAATATGCCACCACCCTCGGAGCTGCGCCTTGGACTGGGCGTGCGACGTCCCGTCGAGCCGGAGAGACGATCCTGTGAGTTATCCCGACTGGAGCAGACGCTCAAACGCTTGCCCTGCTCACTGACGCTGCTCCGTGGCGATTTGATCTTAATGATGCGCACGGGTGAACTGCCCTGGGACTTGCAGCGATCTGGTGAAATGTAGATGCTCTGGCGTTTGGAGCTGCTCTTTGGCTTGCTGCCGGCCGCAGCGGCTGGGCGCTCCGGTGACTTGGCCTTGAATATCTTGTCCACCTTCTTGTCAATGATGACAATGTGCGAGGCTAGCGAGCTGGTGGGCTCATCCTCAGTCTCATCGCCAGAGCGCTCCGATGGCCCGGTTGTGTTGCCAGTGCTGTCCGATTCGGTGGCAGGTCGCGATGGCGACTCAATGTCCACGGTAATGGTCTGCTGTGTGTTCTCCACAATGGTCTGTGGCTCTGGCGATAAGCTGGAATCGTTTTGCTGCTGATCAGCTGCCTCCTCAGCGCAATCCACCGGCTCAAAGGACTTCTCACGCAGGCTGGCCATATAGGCGACAATGTCGCAGGTGCCCGCTGCCAGATCCTCATGCTCCAGCTCGCTCAGATGCTTGTCCATGTACCGGGCCGTGGCATCCGTCTCGGTCACATGCTCCGAGATCATGGTGTTGCCGGAATCGCGCTCACGTCGCTTGTGCTGGGTTGAATACTGATGCACCACGGCTACCTGCTGTGAGGCGGCCAAACGCTCCGCTTCGCTCTCAAATATCTCAATTACCTCGATATCCGCCTTGGGCGATTGACGCGGCGATTGACGCGGCGACAAATGTCTCATGGTCTGGATCTGGCTCTGGGTCAGTGTCTGTGTCAGGGTCGGGGTCTGGGTCGGGTTGTACTCGCTACTAGCTGCTGTTGCATACAAGCTACCACTACTGCCTAGGCTTAGATTAAACGTGGCTGACACGTGTACGGCATGCGCCTCGGACTCCGACTCGAGCTCAGACTCGCTGCTCTTACCTAGATCCTTCATCAGCACCGGCTGGTAGCTGGCCGGCGGATGCGATGATTGTATCAAGCGCGCCTGGCTCCCAGTGCTGCCCACCGAGAGCGTCGAGGTGGTGCTAATTGAGACAAAGAGATAGACAGAGATAGAGCAATAAATCGAGCAATAATCGAGCGTTAATTAGCTTTACAAGGTTCCATGATATAAGTTCCAGTTTCAAATAACTTCCAAAACAAAAACTTTTCAAAAATGAAATATTTATCAACTGAAATGTAATTGGGGTATTCACGATCAATGGCTTAGTAGGTTAACCGATTAAGCAGTTAGGTTAGGTTAGGTTATGTTTTCCTGCTCCACACTTAAAATCAGCAATTAGAATCGATAGTAAAGTTAACTGCTATTTCTTGGTATTTTTATTAAAAAATATAAGACAATGGTGATTGCCGACTGTCCTATCGATAAACCAACTTTTTGCTTAAAGGGTGCTCGCATTCCTCTGAGATTAAAATCATTTATAATCAATTAAGCACTGACCGTGAGCACTCTAAAATATCTCAATTATCTTTCTAAAAATAGTTAATTAGCCCGAAAATGTGAGACAAGTTAACTAATTCGAACCAGATCTAACGTTTTATAAAGATTTTTGATAATTATTTAATTTGTTTTGAGCTTTTTCGTCCTGGAGTTACTGAAAAACGCGGAATTAGCAGATTGGGGCTAGCGAAGCCCCTGGTAGCCGTGTGAGACTTGAGACTTACCTCAGCGTGAGGTGATTGGGCGTGCGGCCCAGCGTGGCCTTGGGCCTGATTGTGCCCTGCTGTGAGTCCTCCTCGCCCTCCGATTTGGTGCCCGGATCGATGCGTTCAATGTCGCTGCTGTGATGGTGCAAATGCGGCTGCCTAATGGGCGGCGGCGGTGGCTCACGTGGATGTGGATGCGGCACCGCCGCCTGCTGCTGTTGCTGCAGTTGCTGCTGCTGCTGTTGCAGTTGTTGCTGTTGCTGTTGCTGCTGCTGCTGTTGCAGTTGCTGCTGTTGCATTTGCTGCTGTTGCGGCTGATGCGGATCTATTGAGGAGTAAATGATTTCTTTATGACATGACGCGATGCAATGATGTGGCAGGTTGTTAGCTGGCAAATGGCGGCACATTTTGTTGCTGCACTTACCTGTAACATCGCCCAGCGTCTTGCTGCGACTGCGAAAGCCGCCGCCGCCCTGCTGCAGCTGCTGTGTGTGTGCATGGGGGGCATAGTGCACCACGCCCACACTGGGCGGCAGCTCATCGCCCTCCTGGCTGCCCGACAGATTGTCATAGTCAATATTGCCCGCCGAGTGACGCTGCGAGCCGGACTTCTTCTTCGGCTTGCCCAGCGTATGGGAGCCATGAACGATTGTAATCTAAGTAAGACCCGAAAGAAACCTCAAATGAAAAACAGCTCAAAAAGATTTGGTACTAAAGCTGGAAAACCATCGATAATGCCGCCAATCGATAGTAACGATTGCATTAGCTTAAACTATCGATAGTATCGACCCAATTGGTAAGTCACGAGATTACTACTAACTAAATATTTGTATGTCTAAATTAAGGGAAGGATTTAGATTATACCATTATCTCTGACGGTTCGTTAGTATTTCGATGGTTTTTTCACTATCGATATTGATTGTTTTCCAGCTCTAGTTAATGGATGTTAGTATTTACCTGCTGCTTGGGCCGCTCCAGCGTTTGGGAGTTGCCCGCATAGCCGCCCAAATGCTGGGAGGATAGCCCCGAAACGGAACCAGAGCTGCCGCCAAAGTTCTTCATGGGAATTGACATGTTCCGGACGCTTTCGCGTATTATCTGCCTAATGGTCTTGAGGAATGCATTGCGAAAATCGGCAGTGCTGTTGGACAGCACATAGACCTTCTCGGAGCGACGCTGCAGCTGGGAGCGCAAATGTATGAGCTCCCAGAGGAAGTGTGAGTCCATGTCCTTGGCTGAGCTGGCGCGTACTTGCACCTCGGTGACTGGTATAAGCACCTGATAGCGTATAATTTCCACCTCATTTGGTGCATTCTTGCTCGAAACGCCCTGCAAGCAAATAGATGAATGTTGAAGGATGTTGGGAGTGTTGGGGGGGTGTTTGGGGTTTTACAATGTTGCTGTTAACTCACCATTAGCTTCTTCTTTTGACGCAAACGCTCTTTGCAGAGGAACACAACCGCTGATTTGAATACAAAGCACATGGCATGGAGCTCGAGACCCTTCTTGATCTTGCCCAGAAAATCGGAAATGTTTAACCATTCAACGCCGCCATAGTAGAGCAAATCGCCTGGGAATGCGCAGCAGTGTGGAGGAGCATTGGCATTTGAAGCTATAGAAGCTATTGGATGCGGTTGCTGTAACCCACCTGGACTCAAATCGATTGGCTGCTTGCATGACTTCTGATGCTGCCTGAACAGATGATCAAATATCGCGCCATATTCCTCATGTATGCGCTGCATTTCATTTATGTGCTCCGCAACCTTCTCCATGCCCTTCAGTGCCTCTGTGTAATATAATGAATGTATAGATAAATAGATAATCAGGTCAGGGTTTCAACTGGCTGGCAACTCGCTCGTTAAGTCTTCAAAACAGTTCAGCTCCATCTGGGGGCTACTTACCGCACAGATGCATGTGCTCGTCGGCGCGTGTATCTGTCAGATTGCGCATCTGTTGCAGCAGCAGCGGATACTTGAGTATACGCTGTATGGGCTTGATCAGATACGATTCCAGTGTGCTGCTGTGCTGCTGCTTGGGATTGCGTGCCGCAAGGAACTCCTGCAGCGCGTGGTTGCCCTCATCTGCAAAATGGGGCAAAATGAGATACAATTGCAAATTGAGACATTTGGCAAATGATTTGATTTCAATGCGCTTCAGTCGCCATTAATTGCAACGTTGGCCCATTAAAGTTCACAGACAGATAGACAGATAGACAGGCAGGCAGACAGGCAGACAGCCAAGCGGCACAAGGGGCACAAGGATATGCTGTTACAGGGATATATATATATATGCGCTACGTTTGCAACGTTCACAACGTTGACAAGAAAATGTCATTAACTTGTTCTTATTGTCAGCCGAGAAGCTTTGATAAAGGCACAGTCAAAGCCTGTCTGCTGCACGGATTTGCGTCTAATGGCGCCTGCCAAGCTAACCCTGCCCTCGTTTTACAACCACGCCCCGTCAGCCCTTCGTCAGCGTCTGCAACTGCTGCTGCTGCTGCTGCTGCTGCTGCTGCTTGTAACGAAGGCACTTAAGTGCACTTCTTGCTATAATTAATTATCCTTTCAACTTTTTGCATAAAATTGCATGCAACAGCCAAGCGCAGGACTCGAGTGGCGCCCTCTCCTAAAGCTGTAACTAAAGTTGACTGAAGCCTTGCTCCTGGCTGCTCCTGCTTGCTCCTGCTTGCTCCTGCTTGTTCCTGGTTGCTCCTGACAGCAGCAGCAGCTTAGCCTCTCATTGATTGCAAATATTGCATATTTTTACCTTAACGTTTTGCGTGTTGTTGGCATCAATCAGCTAGTTTGTTATGTAGTTGCCACGCCCTCTCTCTCTCTCCACACACTCTCTCTATCCCTTTTAGCTGCTCTTTGTGTGCAGCTTGTGTTTGCTGGAGTGTTTTTAAGCTGCGACTAAGTCTAATTTAATTATGACATGTTGTCGCCTAAGCCTGAGATGCCCAAGTCCCGATTCCCCCGCGTCCCAGCTGCTCAAACTGGCAACTTTTGCTGCCTTTTATGCGGCTCGCTGATGCTGCTCGCTGCTGGTGCTGGTGTTGGTGTTGCTGCCACAGCCAGTGGCAACGGCGTGGCATAGTTTTCGGCAGCGGCAGCGTTCGCCATTGCAAGCGTGTCATAATTCTCTAAGTTTAATTAACAAAGATACTTGACGGTTGCTGCCATAGCATGAATATGAATATGCTTCTCTGCTGCCTCAGCCGGCTGGAATTTGCGCCATGTCTCGGCATTTGTGGTTGTAATTATTCATTTAACTTGCAAATCATTTAAAGGAACAAGAGCATGTGGAGCAGCAGCAACCACTGAAAAGCAATTGAAGCGCATAGTTTGCCAATTGTTCATAGCTTGTCGCTTGTTTGACTTTTACAACTTTCTCCCCAAGCTCCAGGCTCCAGGCTCAAAACTCAAAACTCAAATAGACTTTGACGCTTCACGCTGATTGCCATAGTTTGCAGCTCACACTATATACATACATATATATGTATATATGTATACAATTGTCTTATAATATATGTATTTATGCATATGGCAAACACTTTTCTTTTGATTTGCACACAAAATTCAAGTTTAAAGTTTTCAATATGCAAATTGTTCCCAGGACAGCCGAAAAGTAGGCAATGCTTTTTGTTGTATGCAATAAACTAAAGATTTATCAAAGTAAGTATTTAGGAAAAGTTCCACAGCTTTTAGTGTGCTCCTTCATAGTAGTATTAAAATTCATAAACGAGTTGAAGCTTCAGGAAATTCTGTTGCATAAAATATAAATTAATACATCTGTATACTATTATGCTAATTTGTTTGACGTTCTCGCTGTATTTTGTATGTTTTTTCATTGAATTTTCAAGTTCTTTTATTAAATATATCTAATCTGCAATCTAAGCTGTAAACTCAATTTACACTTGAACTTTAATCTCTGCCCTATCCTTAGAATTGCCTCGAATCTTTGACTTGTTAAAATAAATCTTTTAAAATACTTAATAAAATTGGAAATATTAAAAATGTATACTCACTTGGATGCAAAACCTTTTGCGCCTTGCTGTGGCTGGCACAGAACGAGGAGTAGAGCTTGAAGTGATTGACGTAATAGAGAAAAGCGGAGCCAATTGCAAACAGGACATTCTGCAACAAAATGTAGATCGAGATGGAAAAACCAAACCGAATATAATATTAAATAGAAATTTCAATTTAGGCAGGCCAGTCACGCACACACACACACACATACACACACACAGGCTCACACAGGCACTCAGCTTAAGGAAGTGTTATTAAACTTACCCTAAACTGACCGCAGTGCTCGAACTTATTGAATTCCGGCTCAAGTTCGAGTGCCTCTTCGAGATTCTGCAGGAACTGGCGCTGGAATGTTACTATCTCGTGTATGTTGCCAAAGAGCGCATTAATTTCCGCATTGGATAAAAACGTTTCGCGTTTCATGGGCTCCAGATAATGCTCCAGCAGATTGTTCAAGTGCTGTGCAAAGATAATTTCAGTTGTTGTCTTGTTCAATAAATTATAAATTGTTGACACATAAAAAATGAAAGATGCAAAAATGACACAAAAAATACAAAAATATACAAAAATGCATAAATTAAATTAAAAAATCAAGGACAGACGCCCGAAAACCAAACTGCCCTTCAGCTCCAGCTCCAGCTCCAGCAGCAGCTCCAACTCCCAGCTGAGCTGAGCTGGCAGCAGCTTCTGGCTGAACTGAACAACTTTTAGTTTGCCGAGTAACAAGACAACAAAAATTACAAATAAAAGAAATAAGTAAAATAAAAATAGGATAAAAAAAACTGTGGCACAGCCGCAGGCGCTGCCTTTCATTTGGAAAATACTTCCGGCCAGCGGATAAGGGGAGCGTTGCGGGGGCAGACATTACAGAGGGGTCTGGGCGGAGATAAGACTTGCCAACGTTGCCGCAGCGGCGCTTTACATAATTTCTAAATTATAATAATTATTTGTATGCTTCCTGGGCAACAGGAACTGCAAACTCGTGAGACTGTGCGGGCTTAAAGCCCAGCACACAGCCGCATGGTTAAAGGATTAAAATTTGCATTTTTAATTGCAAGCAAGGACTAATGAATGAACTGAAAAACGTTGAAACGCTCGCAAAAGATGGCCCCGACTGATACACTTTAGAGTTGTATCGAATCGAACTAAGCTAACAAAATGAATGAACTAGTATGTCCTTTAATGATTATTCATTTAGTTCATAGGTTTAATGTGATTAACATTGCAATTTGAATTCAAAATCAATCGAACTTACGCCTTTTGCTTATATTGATATTATAAATAAATAAATAAATTAACACTATAACATTTTACTAATAATTTTTAATCATAAACAAAAAGTAATAAAAAAATCAATTTTGATAAATTATTGTTTTGGACTTCCTTTAATTCTTGAGAATCGCAGAGAAAGGCAATCAACTGTAGACATTCGAAATAGGCAATTGTAAGGGACTCCCTTTGAATTCTGAGAATCGCAGAGAAAGGCGATGAACAGTAGACCTTTGAAACAGGCAATTATATTGGACTCACTTTAAATCTTGAGAATCGCAGAGAAGGGCGACCAAAAGTAGACCTCCAAAATAGGCAATTGTGTTGGACTTACTTGAATTCTTGAGAATCGCAGAGAAGGGCGATCGATTAAAGACTTCCAAGCTAAGCAATTTGATTAGACTCCCTTGAATTCTTGAGAATCGCAGAGAAGGGCGATCGATTGAAGACTTCCAAGCTAAGCAATTTGAAAAGACTCCCTTGAATTCTTGAGAATTCGTACGTACCGCAAAACTAGAATTTCTATAAAAGAAATACTAAAACTGAGCTAAAGAATTTATGTATAAGAAATAATAAAACCAAGCTTAATGATTAAACGAATGAACCAAGTATGTAACTTATTCGTTGGTGTATCAGCAAATGGATAACTAAACTGATTGGTTTAGTAGAACAATATTATAGAAATCTATGGCACTCACCTTCACATAGGTGCGTTCCGTGTCCACCAGCTCCATGATGACTTTGCGCAGTTTCTCGGCATCGGTCAGCTGCCTGGAGGGCGTCAGAGCTGTGGTCGAGACCGATGATGTGACTGAACCCGTGGGGCTCGATTTGCGCGTTTCCTGAGGTGAACGACAAAATCCGGTAACCTTAACAGGTCAGGGTTCGGTTGGTTGGTTGGTTGGTTGATTGTGTTATGTTGTTGTGTTTGTTGTTGTTGTTGTTGTAGTTGTTGCATGATGAGGATCGTGAAACGTAACAAACGAAACGAAAACGAGCGAAGCGACCACAAAAAAGACACCAAAAATAAATGACAATAAACAAAAATGAAGTTAGCATGACAGAGATAGATAGACAGCGATAGTTGGTTGTATAGTGGGGCGGATTCTAACGGTGGGTGTGGCTGGTTCTTGGGACTGGGTCAAACTGATGGCGTGGCGGGTGCTGGGGCGCGGGCGGGGCCGGGGTCGGATGGGTCGCTTGTTTGGTTGTTGGTTGGGGGTTTTATTGTGGAACTCTCGCGGCGGCCACTTTAAACAGACAGACATAAACGTAGCCCCAGCGAGGACAACGTCAGCTGCGGTTCTAAATGACTGTCACGTCCTTGTCGTAAGTCCAAGTTGGGGGTGTCCTTTTGGTTGTTGTTGTTGTTACTGCTGCTGGTGCTGTTGTTTTGTCCTCACCAAACGTTGTTGGTTGTTGAGTTGGTGTTGCTGTTGCTGTTGCTGTTTGTGTGCGGTTACAAGCACATTTGGCACTGACAGTTGACGCTTGACGGTTGACATAGAGTGTGTGTGCATACAACTACCATATAAATGTAGACACACACACACACACACACTGTTAGCCACACACAGCCGCATTTTGCATATACATATAGTAGAGCGCCGAGGTGCGCAAATCTTTAGCCTTCTTATGTCACTTGCACAGTGGTTTTAGGTCCTTTCATTTTGTTTAGATACTTGGTATTTTATATTTTTTGTTGTGTTCAGCTTGGTTTTCTGTTTTCTTGGTTTAACTTCATAATGTTATGCCAAAGTTGGTGTTTGTCTTGCCAGCTTTTTGTTGGGAAAGTGTTAAATGGCGCGTTGACCGGAACTGGGCGGCCATCTGATAAATTGACTTGCCAAAAAGCCCGCAAACAACCACAACAGCTCAACTCAACTCACATAACAATGAAGACAAAATATTGAACGAATTTGCATTGTAAATGCCTAAACAAATATTTTTATGCGCCTAACTTTTCTCTCTCTGTATGTGTGTGTGTGTGTTTGAGTGCCGTGCAATTTGCAAAAGGTCAAAGTTTAAATCAACAGAGCGGTAAGCGGCAAAGCGACTGTGCTAGAGATAGAGACAGGGACAGAGCAAGCGACAGAGATTGAGAGAAGGCGCATAAGCCTCACCACTGTGCCTGACAGCCTGATGAGAGCGGGAGGAGGAGGAGGAGGAGGCAGCGGCGCCCCCTTGGGTATGGCAGCGTGATTGAGTCAAAGGCTTAACAGGACTACCTGTTTCTGATATCAGTTATAAGTATCTTAAGCCCAATTGAAATTCCGCATTGAAATTGCATTTAATATTTCATTTTTAAGCTGCTGTTCTCTCTTGTGAGCCAGATAAAAAAAGGTATTGCTGAATTTGTAAAACATATGCAAATTTACAATATACATAATTTCAGCTCGTCTTTGAGGTTTTTGCGCTGGCGCCCTCTGTTGGCTAGGGGCCAAAGGGTGGCCTTTGTAGTTCAAAAAAGAAGGGTTAGGAAAGTTACTGAAGTTCTTTCTTGACTATACAAAATTTAAGTATATCCAAAGACTATACAATAGTTATTTAATAATATGCAAAGCAATAATATATATTTTAGCTGAAATACGTTTGAGTTTGACTGCAAGCGCTAAAAAATAGGATTTTTCTACGTAGGATAGATCTTTAGCTTTGTGATCTATTTTCAAAATTTGTAATTAAATTTTAAATATTGACTTAATGCCACAGAAAAGCTAAGAATACTTTAAAAAAAACTTCAGTTTTATTGCCTGGATTTTGTAATTTTTCAAACCTTCCTAAAAGTAGGCTTTAAATATTTATGCGGAATTATTTCGCAAATGGAACTCAGAACCAGGCCTGATGAGTGGCTTAATTTTATCATATTTTCCTGTCTGCCTCTGCGATATTTATTTATTCCTGCTTAACTTTCTTCGTGACTGATATTTTGTCACGTTTTCATCGCTCTCTTTCTTCGTGGCACACACACACCAAGTAGTTGCAACAACAATCTCATGAAATTGCAGTTGTCATTGTTCGTGCAGCATTCAGCTGAATTGTTCTTGTTGTAGTTGCCTTTGTTGCAGTTGTAGTAGTTGTAGTTGTTGTTGTTGTTGCTGTTGCTGTTGCTGTTCGCTGGCATTGTGGAAGACATTTCACTTTTATGCAGTTGCACTTTGTGTATTATTTCGTGCGCTTTCTCCTTGTTGTGCTTGCTGTTGTTGTTGTTGTGCAGCTTGTTCTTGTCTACTTTTAACTGTTTTATTGTTCTGCATTTCTTTTTTTCACAGTTGCAACGTCGAAGGCTGCGCCGCTGATTTGCATAAGCGGCAGCGGCAGCAGCAGCAGCAGAAGCAGCGACCCAAAACCAACAAAGATCCTGCCACAAGAGCGGGGGGTTTGGGGTCAGTCAGTGTGTTTTTTAGTGCCAGGTGAGCGGCTGAGGCGGCGGCTTATGGGCCAGCTGCTGAGTGCCAACATTGTTGTTGTTGCCACTGCCACTGCTGTTGGCGTCATGCCCCAAAGATGAAAAATTTGAAAATTTCTTGAATTTCTTGGTGAGCTGCTGCTGTGCGAAATGTCAACTTGAATTAAAAGGATTCTTATGTAACGCCCTGACTCTCCAGTTGCTGTCTCGCCTTCCAGTTGCATATGTATGCGTCTGTGTGTGTGTGTGTGTGTGTGTGTGACGGCCTCAGTGTGTTTGTGTGTCACAGTGTTCAAGTATCATTAAATGAAGTGGGTTTCTGCCAGTTTCGAGCACACTTGGGTAAAGCATATCCAGAAACAAAGTGCATTCTGTGGCGTCTTTGCGTTTCTTTCTCTTTTCTCTTGTCTCTGGTCGCCCATCCCCACCTACATCTGATCCTTCAAGCGTCTGGCTGTCATCCATATTTGTTGTGTATATATATGTATATGTATATATATACCCTTGATATTTTTATGCCAGCACATTTCTATTTGTGACGTTTATTGTTTGGTGACTTGCAGCACAACAGGACCCAATAGGCCAAATTTGCAACGACATCTTGAGAGAGGCAACAACTGACAGCCCCTTAACCCATACACCCCCACATCCCCGCAACCCCGCAACCCCTTAATAACCAACCACTTGATGTTGCGTCTCACAACAGCACTGGCAAATTTCAATTTGTGCACATTTCAATCAGAAGTGCAGGAACCCCCAAAACCCACATCAATCCCCTCCCCCCCCACCACCACCCGTTGCTGCTTCCTTCTTAGCCTGCTTGCTCGTGTTTGGCGCTCGTTTTAATAGTTTCCGTTTCCGCTCAGCGAGTTCAAAGCAATTGGAACTGACTTTGCCCGCTCCTTTAGCCGGAGCCAACAGCCAAGTGCCAAGTGCCGAGTTCCGGGCGCAGGACGGGTTTTCTTTTTTTTAAGAAGTTGGCTGGGGTTTACTTTATATATATATTTTTTTAATATGTTTTTTGGTTTTTTTGCTAGGCAGGTTCCAGGGATTTTAACGTGTTTGCGTTTTGTTTCTTCTTGGTCATGTTTATATTACATATATATATAAATATATATATATAATAAAAGAAAAATATATATAGGGAGGGATTTCAGAACTGGGCACTTACTTGCTCCGCGGTCTTCAGCAGATTCTCAATTTCAAAGCTACTGGTGCGCGATGTGGGCTTGGCCACGCCCAATGCCGAGACGCCAACGCCAACGCCGACGCCGACGCCAACGCCGACCGCCAGTTGGGATATAGTTGGCTCCACAAATGAGGGCGCCGGCGAGCTTTCCGCCTCCGGTGAGTACAAATCCTTGCCAGCGCCATCTGTTGTTGGTTAGAGTAGGTAGAGTTAAAGATAACAGTTAGTTATGTTTATTATTATTAGTTTTTTTCTGCCTCTGCTCTCTCTCATAATTAGTTGCCACTGGGCGTTGTCTGCTTTTGGCCAAATTCAGCTGTAATTGTTGTTGTTGTTGTTGTTTTTTGTTTTAAGCTGTTCGATTAAGCTTTTTATTTATGTTGTTGCAGCTTGTTTGTTAATTTTAAATTCCATGTTTGCGCAATAAAAAGCAGCAGGAATTTAATACTCGCGGAAATGGCGCCCGAAAATAACAAAAAAAGAAACATTTAAAACAACAACAACAACAACAACAACAAGGCAGCCGGCAGCACAAAGCTGAAAGTAATAACAACAACAACAACAACAACAAAAGCAGCAGCCAAAAGCAACAGCAACAACAGCCACAACAAGCTGTAATGATTATTGCTGCGATGTGTTTGCCACAACGTCCACACGGGCAGAGAGGCACAGCGAAGAATGGGGCACAGGGGTGCGGTAGAGGGCACACACACACACACATAGACAGAGCAGCAGGCACGGCAAAGATTTTACCAAAAAAGCAAAAAATTTATGGGCCATATATGGGCATGTATACATGTGTAAGTATGCGCGTATGACTGTAGATGACTGTGTGTGTGTGTGTATGACTGTGTGTGTGCCTGTTTATATAGTGTGGTAGTTTCGGCAGCGCCAGGAAGCGTTTAAAAATCATGTCCTTGAATGCCCTGCCTCTATGTTTTGCTGCCACTGCTGCCGCATGCAAATTGGTTACAACAAATTTTATGAACATTTTGCTTCAAATTTGACACCACACTAGCTGTGCTTGTGTGTGTGTGCCTGTGTGTGTGTAAGATATTGAAATTGCCGCCTTATAAATATCTTCTTGTGGTCTTCTTACAAATTGCACGTAGTCCTTCGGCAATTGCTAGACAACAACAGCAACTGACTGGGCTAATAACTTATAGACTTTCTACGTTCTACACTCTACTACAACGTTGTTCGTTGCCCAAGACGGGAACGTGCCAACCGAAAATTCCCTGCATTTCCTATAAACTCAAGAGTTTTAGTGGCTTTGCGTAAACTATGATAGGGGGACAAGTTTATGATACGTGCTGGGGGGCCGGGCGGGGGTCAAACGTGAGGCTTTTAAAAGTGTCGAATGCATTTATGGGGCAGGTGTAGGACATCTTGGCTTATAGGATCATATTTCATTGGTAATATACCCATAATAGCTGGCTTTATTTGCCGACCTGACCGCAAAAGAAATTGACTGAACTGAAAGAACTTTTAAGCCAAGTCAAAGCCGCTAAGTATTCTCCTCAACTTTAAGTATCGTGTGTCTAGCTACCAAGCTTTCCATTAAGTTGACTTCATTCCTTAGCAGGAATCATAAAGAAAAATACATAACTTTATAGCCAACTTCTTTTTGAGTTAGGCCTCTGAAGTGATTACAGGCAATTTTTAAATCACTTTTGAAGCAAGACTGAAAGAATTTCAAATCGAAGCAACTTTTAATTGTTATTTTAAGCTTGCCCAAACTATAGATGTTTTAGGTATCAAATTTCGTTATAATAGCTTTGATTTGATTACTAAAATCTGCGAGGGTCCTTAAGATTTCCTGTTTATTTGACTTGTTTTCAGAGATTATGGTATGCGTAGATCTCGTAAGAGAATCTTCAATTGTGAAATATAATTTTACGGTAGTTTTAAGCAATTTTTAAATCACTTCTGAAGCAGTACCGAAAGAACTACAAATCAAACCCACTTTTAATTGTTAATTAAAGCTTAGTTAAGGTATAGTTTATCTAGGTACCAAATTTCGTTATAATAGCTTTGATTTGATTACTTAAAGATTAAGACTTCCTGTTTATTTGGCTTGGTTCCTTAGATTATCATAAAAGGAACCTACATTGTGAAATATAGTTCTATGGTAGTTTTAAGCCGTTTTTAAATGACTTTTGAACCAAAACTGAAGGAATCTCACTTTTAAATCTCAATTCCTCAATATCATTTTAATCTTTCTGAAGTTTCTAAAGTCCAGGTATCTAATTTTTTAATTTTTTTCCTTTGGTCCCATTTATTTGACTTATTTTGTCAGATCTGTGATATGAGCAGTTCTTATAAATATAAATTCTAGTATTTATATTAAGAGAAAGTAAAATACTTTTAAGGTAAGGCTCTGAACTACTTTTGGGCTATAATTAAACCAGTTTACAGATTTGGAGTAGCATCAAACTACAAGAAGAGCTCATGCTTATTAAGAGCTGTTGTCAAGTACTTTAAAGAGTGAAGAGGATCTCTTCAGCTTAAAACTGCCTTTGCTAATTGCGATAAGGGCTTATACTATATGATAATTAAAGCTTCACTGCGTTCCTTTGAATCATTTCTTTATGTGGTGTTCCTTCGTAATGAGCTCTGCAGGAACTGTGCGATACTCTCTTGACCAGCTCATGTGGAGTTAAGCCATTTTGCGTTCTCCGCTTTGCGTACTTCATTAAATTGTGCATTTAATAAGCTAAAAGTGTTTCAACAGAAACTTTTCGAGCTCTGCGCTCGTTTGCACAAGTTCTTTCTTTCACTGTTTAATTGCCAAAGTGAAATGTAATCCACTTTTTTGTGTGGCAACTGGCCTGGTCCCCTGGTTTCGGTTTCCCAGCTGCCACTGTCTTCCCCCTACCATTCATGTTGAATGGCAAACGCTTTTTTACATATGCCGCCATATCCATAACCCATATGCCACAAATGTCCGTTCATCAGCGGCGAGTGTGTGTGTGCGTGGGTGTGTGTGTGGGGGCATAAGCAACCACAGGCTTCTTATAACCACCCACACTCACTACACACACACACACACACACACTCACACACAACCAATACAAGCGCCCGTTGCATGCGAGTTGTTTAATTTTTGCTACATTTCTTTTTCTTTTTTCATTTTTTTCCCCCCATTTTTTATGTGTTGTATGTATTTTATTTTAATTCTTTTTTAGTTTGCTGTGCCTTTTAATTGTTTGCCGCATAAAAAGTTTCATTTTGTGTATAAAATACACACACATCAGTGGATGTTGTTGTTGTTCTTGTTGTTGCATTCTGCGTTTGTTGGTTTTTAATTGTTTTGTGTTCTTAGCCACTTCGGCTTTTTGAGTGCAGTGCAGCGTGTGTGTGTGTGTGTGTGTGTATGGGAGTGTGTGTGTGTGTGGGTGCAGTTTGTAATCCTGTAATTATGTAGTTGAAAAACGAAACGAAACGACAGCCTGGCAGGCAGGCAACTCGCACAGTGCCACAAAACCTCATAGTTATCCTGCCATCTCTTTTGCAGTCGCACACACACTCGCTATCGCACTCTCTCGCTCTCTCACTGTCTCGTACTCACTCGAACGCACGCTCTGTTAGCACGCTACTTATTGATGTAATTGTTGTTGCTGCTGTTGCATGTTGTACGAGCACTTGCAACATGCATTAAACGAAAAATATAAATTACTTTAATGAACTTTACAAATTCGCATGCGCGCCCGGAAATGCGCTTCACGTTTCCGCTGTGGCCGACACACCCTCAAACTACACACACACGCACACGCACACACACACACACATACAGAGACCGCACCTTAACCACAACAACAACAACAACAACAACAACAACAACAGCAACAACAACTGCAACTATTACACGTCAAGGCTCATGGGTTTCAGCTGCTGTGATTAGTATGCTTTTGTTGTATCCCGAGATGAATGTTGTGTTGCGGCTCTTAAATGTTGAAAAGGGCCAAAAATTCCACACACAGTTTTCGTTTCACCCCCCCAAACACACTTCTCTGCCTGCCCCTTGCTGTTTTTCCTTTTTTTCGGCACATTTTTGTTAGTTTTGATATATTTTTTGTTGGTTTTTGCTGAAAAGCAGCGCTGAAAAGTATGCATTGGTATTTTTGTTGTACTTACTCCAACCGGGCGCCGGCACAATCAGTCCCGTTATCATCTCCTCACTCATCACCGGCGGATCTGTGGGCGGCGGCGGGCACACCAGAGAGTCAATCATATCATCCGTAACACGCATGATGCCCACCAGATCTGGCGGCTCCGTGCGCGAGGACCTGCAATATCAAGAAAAAGGATAACAACAAAAACAAGAAACAACAACTTTCAGTCCCAAACTTTTCAAATTAACATACATTTTTATTAGTTTGGTTTCTTTTTTTTATATTTTTTTTGGGGCTTGGGTTTGGGAATTTCCAGTTTGCTCTTTAAGCAAACACCTGGCTGACCTTTTTCTATGTCAGTGGCAAAAGATGCGGAAAAATGCTCTTCAATGTGCATAATTTGAATAGGATTTGTAGAGGGGGGCCAGATTTTGTGGGGGCGGGGTATGGGCTACAGTTTGTTGCCTCGGCAAACGCTTAGCACAAAAGCCAATGCGGCCATAAAGAGCAGCTAATTAGGCTATCAAAATGCTGTGCCTGAGCCTGTAGAAGGTTCGCAGCCAAACGGAACAAGTGCCTGGCCTCTCCTGGCCAGGAACCCCCTCACAGCCACCCAGCCACCCCTCTCAACCATGCAGACTGCTGTACGGAAACTGGTCAACGTGTTTGTGTTCGCTGCGGCTTCAATTTGTTGTTTTGACTTTGCAAAAAAAAAACACAAAAAAAACACAAAAAAAACACAAAAAACAAACAAAAAATGGCACGAAAAATGCAAAATGAAATATTGAAGTATGGCAAATTTTTGGTCCTTGCCGTTTTACGTGCTAAATTTCACATTTTTGATTTGTTGCAAAGCAATTTGAGTCTGTGTGTGTTGTGTTTTTTTAAGGTTTCAGCAGTTTTTGGTTACTTCTTATTGGCCAGCTCCATCAAAAATGTTGCGAAGCTTGTCGAATGTTGACATTTTTGAAAAGTTTGATGTGTGCGGTATTTAATATTAAACAAGCACGAGCAAAACTGTTGTACAGTGTCGAGAGAGAGAGGGGAGAAAATTGTTCCGTCTGTATTTTTACTCCCTGTACCCATAAAATGGGTAAAAAGGGGTATTGGATTTGTGCAAAAGTATGTAACAGGCAGAAGGAGACATCTCCGACCCTATAAAGTATATATATTCTTGATCAGTATCAAAAGAGATTTCGATTTGGCCATGTCCGTCTGTCTGTCCGTCTGTCCGTCTGTCCGTCTGTCCGTCTGTCCGTCTGTCTGTCCGTATGTATGAACGCAAGGATCTCAGCAACTATAAGAGCTAGAGACACCAAATTTGGAATGTAGGTTCGTGTATAGCGGGAGCAGGTCAAGTTTATTTTAGATTTGAGATATCTCCCCCCGTTCCCCCGCTATTCGATAAAAACCGTTTTACAGTTACAATTTTCAAGATATAGCTTTAAGATTTGGCATGTCCAATACTTTAGTCCCTCTTAATCTACTGTCCAAATTTCAAGTCGATCGGATAATAAACACCTAAGTTATTCACGAAAGAAGATTCAGTGCTGCAGCAAGGGGAAGAAGAAGCACAGTCACAACTTAAAATGCCTGGCTTGCGCTGTGGCTCGTGCGTGTGCGTATCTGTGTATGTATGTGTAAGTTAACGAAGATGCGATCGGAAATTTTTGACCTGGGTACAGGGAGTTTCGTAGTCGGGTATACTCGACTATAGCATTCTTACTTGTTTATATCTTCAATGAAGAAATAAAAGGCAGACTTAAATTAATGAGATTTTTCTATTTATAAGCTGACCATGCGCTGGCAAAATTTCATTGGGTTTTTATTTATAGCGCAGACTTTCCAACTAAGTCAGAATCGATACTCCCTGAGTGGGTGAAAGACAATTTATAAAAAGAAACATTAGTTGCTTTTTAGTTGCGCAATTTTCCTTCGAATATATTTAGTTTTCTGAGTTGCGCAATTGTTCTTAAAATAGTACATACACTTTTGCAAAAGTAAACAAAGACTAGAGGGAAAGGTTGATTCTTATTGCAATTTTATGGCAAAGTGCTATCAGCAAAACGTTTCAGATTAGAGCACAACGAAGAATTGGAGAGCTTAATGTTGTTGGGAAAGTTGGTTTGAGAGCTTGTATACATATATATTTCAATATTAATGCAGGTCTTCTTCCTTTCCGATTTCTATCAATTTATTCGAAATCGAAATAGTAAGCGGTTCTGAATTCCGCAATCTAATTGAATTTGCGACTTTAAAAGTCAATGGAATGAATATTACTCGAACTTAATATTATGAAGGAAAAACGGTTGATATTTAGTTTGAAAACTGCAGGAGAGAAACGTTTTGGATTAAAAAGTACTCGGACATATAAACAGGCCAGATTTAACTTGGAGTATTTCAATTTTTGGGTTTCTTTTCCCAAATTTCTGTATTCAAAATTTGATAAGGTTTAATCTTAGACTGAATTTCAATGATCATAGGCAAGATTTGTAGAGGGATTCCACTCCGGCACTAAGCTAAAAACTAAAACTAAAGTAAGGAAGGTTTGAAATCACTTCTTATCAAATAGATTAATATATTTATTGCTTTCCTAATTATTAGAATTATTGTCAAATAAAAAAAAGAAGTTAAATTTACAATATTTCATAAACTCTTCTTCATCTTTGCTATATTCGCTTGAATATCCTTAAATCATTATTTGCAATGCTTTTAATCTGTTCTTTAAACTTTAAATTGAGTCCCACATTTAAATTTGAGTCCATTCACGTATAAAGGCATTTGTTATTGCAGACTGAATGAAATATGTTCAAATCTAAACCAATGGAAGCGAATATATAATTAATTTCTAGACAATGCGTCGTGGCAACTGCAACTGAAACTGCAACTGAAACAGCAACTGCAACTGCAACTGTGACTGATCAACTGAGGCACGAAAATGGCTATAAATCGCATTGTAAGTACAACAATGGACAGCTGGCGACTAAAATAGTTAATTAATCTGTGTATCTGTTTAAACAATGCGAACCGAGCCAAATGCAAATACGACAATGGCAAGACGTGTATTGTCAATAGAAATAGAGAGCCGCATTGAAATGAATCGAAGGGATGGAGTTTCGCAGGGGTGAAATGGATGTATGGATGGGATGGATGGGATGGGTGGGAGGGAATGCAAAATGGTCGCACTTAGCCAGCTGCATTCAAGTCAACAGCTGTTTGCGGAACGTGCGAGATAGACAAACAATTGACAGGCATGACAGCGACAATCAGGACAGGCTAGCAGGACTAAAAGGACTAAAGAGACTTACCGCATCATCATGCTGAGCGATTGCTCCTCCTGCAGTACGCTTTCCAAGTACATCATATCTAGATCGGATACAATCGCGCCATTGATGACCATTATTTCGTCTCCCTTGATAATGCCTGCAATATATATATAGAGTAGTAAAGAGATAGGGAGCGAGTTACGTTTATATACGGTAAATATAATAAGTGTATAGTTTGGCTAAAAGGCACACAATGGGTGCAGTCTTACAGTCCATCAGTCAGGGAAACGTAAAAGCTGCGCCTTGTCTAATATAATGTTGATAGTTGTTATTGTATTGTTAGTTGTGGACGGGGGGCAGGAGGCAGCGTGGGTGGAAAGGGGAACAGTGACATCTTTCGCAAAGATAAGCGCCATGTCTTTACCGGTGATAAAACAATAACAGCATATACTGTGGCTTTTGCATTGTTCATACGCCACGTTGCCAGTTTTACGTCTTTCAGTCTGTGCCTGCTGCTCAGTTTCCACTGTACAATGGCTTAAAATTACGTTCTTTGTGGCATAATCAGGCTGGTTCGTATGTCTGAGTCCGTTAAGAGCATTCGGTGTGTTTGAAAGCTGTTCTGAGCTCCGCAAAACGTTTCAAAATGCGATTTCTA
Source organism: Hirtodrosophila confusa (assembly GCA_035043065.1). Lineage (NCBI taxonomy): Eukaryota > Metazoa > Arthropoda > Insecta > Diptera > Drosophilidae > Hirtodrosophila > Hirtodrosophila confusa. The sequence goes on along the minus strand of JAWNNI010000213.1, from coordinate 9,966,615 downwards.
AAAGGTTTTCAATTATAAAAGAAAGCTTGTTGCAGATTATTAAAAATGAAAAGTGAAAACTATTCGGAATGAAAAGTTATCAACCTGAGTGCAATTTAGTCAAAAAATGTATTGTCCTTAACAACTTTGTATCCTTTTTCCAGAAATGTTAACATCACAAAGAACTGTTAAGTTAACAGCTGTTAAATAAAGGGATGCAAAATTCAAGGGAAACAATCTTTGATAAATGCTTTATCTCTGATTTTACTTATAGAACAAGTTTCCTCAAAGAAAATATTGTCAAATAGTCATTTTTACTCCCTGTACCCATAAAATGGGTAAAAAGGGGGTATTGGATTTGTGCAAAAGTATGTAACAGGCAGAAGGAGACATCTCCGACCCTATAAAGTATATATATTCTTGATCAGTATCAAAAGAGATTTCGATTTGGCCATGTCCGTCTGTCTGTCCGTCTGTCTGTCCGTATGTATGAACGCAAGGATCTCAGCAACTATAAGAGCTAGAGACACCAAATTTGGAATGTAGGTTCGTGTATAGCGGGAGCAGGTCAAGTTTATTTTAGATTTGAGATATCTCCCCGTTCCCCCGCTATTCGATAAAAACCGTTTTACAGTTACAATTTTCAAGATATAGCTTTAAGATTTGGCATGTCCAATACTTTAGTCCCTCTTAGGCTACTGTCCAAATTTCAAGTCGATCCGATAATAAACACCTAAGTTATTCACGAAAGAAGATTCAGTGCTGCAGCAAGGGGAAGAAGAAGCACAGTCACAACTTAAAATGCCTGGCTTGCGCTGTGGCTCGTGCGTGTGCGTATCTGTGTATGTATGTGTAAGTTAACGAAGATGCGATCGGAAATTCTTGACCTGGGTACAGGGAGTTTCGTAGTCGGGTATACTCGACTATAGCATTCTTACTTGTTTCAGTTAAGAAATTGCCTATTTATTTGTTAACTATAAGTTTAAGCCCCTAAAAGTGTTAATTAAGCCCACAGTGCGCTATTCGTTAGCATTTTCTATCTGACGCGTGTGTGTGTGTATGTGTGTGGGTGTGTGTAAGTTATTTGTGTGTTTCTACAACATATATTTCGAGCAGACTGCTGCTTGTTTTCTGCTTGCCTTCATTTTGTTTTGTTGCACGTTATCATTGTTGTTGCAGCTGCAGTTTCTTTGCAGCAAACTTCGACAGATATGGCTATATGTAAATGTAAATGTATGTGTGTGTGTGTGGGTTGTTATCTGCCTGACAGTTGTGTATTTTATGCAAGACTTTTGTACACCTTGAACCAGCAGCAGGCGGCAGGCAGCAGGCAGGCAGCACCTCATGCAGAACAACGAGAACAGAACAATTTTTGCATTTGTTACAAATTCAAATGGATTTTTTTTTACGGGATTGCACATGGAATTCGTTACGTTTACGTTTACGTTTCGTTACGTTTTGGCCGGGGATTATATCGGCTTTAGCTTTGGCAGCATATGCATTAGACAAATATCAACTCGACTAGCATTTATTTTGTTTATTTTGCGGTTGCTCTTTTTACTTTTCAATTATTTCATTTTTTTGTCTTTTTTTTCTTGTCTACTTTTTATTTTTTTTTGGCTGGCTGACTGCGTTGTCAACAGCTTTGTAGTTGGGGCTTGAGCAAATTGTTATTCCATGTTTGCCAAATACTTTGCCACGCTTGTCTTTCAACACTCGAGTGTGCGGCATGCAACTTTTGTGCACATGTTGGCAACGCGCTGGTTTCGCAGCAACTTTCGCAGCGCCAGCTGCGTTTGTGGCTCCGTCATTATTATGGATGGCTTTGGCTCTGACTGCGCTGCTATTTTCTGTTTGTTAACTTGAAAAGGCCAAGGCAAACAGGCGCCTGCCATTTTCCAGTTGCCAGTTGCCAGTTGCCACTTGATTGTTGCAGCTGCACTTTAAGCAGCCCCGCATTGATTTAACATAGCCTTCATTAAAGACCCAAAGACTTTTGGGGTTTCAATTAGCTCAAGAAAAGTGGCCAGCCACAGCATTTGCATTTCAATATATATACATATATATTGCTGCTGTTCCATTTGTTGCAGCAGCAGCACCACCACCAGTTGTTGCCACATTTGTGGCTGCAATTGTTTTTGTTTGCAGCTCGTTTGTTAAAATCTGGCAAATGCCTTGGCAAGCTCCTACCAAGTTCTTGCTCGTGGTCCCCATAAATTGCTCTTTGGCACATCCTACTAATAGGCATTCAACTCAATTGGACGAGTCTGTGGCAACGTTATGTTGCTTTGTGCAACTGGCCATGTAAATTGGAGTGCTCTGCTTTTCCTTAATTTATGCATACACACGAAGTTCCATTCGAATTGCCCCACACAGCTTTCAGGCACTTTACGTATACGTAATATGTACTAATATCCTTGGATAATATTCAATCAGTGACATTGATTTGTTTTGTGTGCAAGTTCTATTTCTATGCTATCCGATCGATTTAAGTGCCATTTGGTGTGCTACCTGGCGTATACTTGATAGTTTATTCAGTTATTGTTATTACGAGCATATTTCATACATTTTATTACAAATCCCTGCTCGGGCGCCATTTATTCAATTAGTTTTTACTTACCATTAGTTGGTATAATATTCTATCATTGTCATTTATTTGTTTTGACAATATTTTATTGATGCTTTGGATTATCATATACTGCACAGTATTACGTATACGTAGCGTAGGCTAGGGCTTAATAACATTTCAATAGATTTAAGCATTGAAAGCGAGTTTAGGACTTATAACTCAGAATTTATTGACCGAAAATAAATCCTTTTTTTACATTTGTGCACAACAAAGCTTAAAAAATTATTACGCGTCCCTGCTCGGGCGCCACTTAAACGAGCAAAAAATCTCGCATTTGAATTAATTGAAATGAAATGAACAAAAGGTTACCTTGGCTTTGTACCCTTCAATAATTACACTTTGATTACACATATCTCAAATTACTGATTTGCTAATGTACCTGCAAAGATATACAATTCCCATACCAATCAGACGCAAAAAAAAGGAAAGGAAAGTCATTAGCAAGTCTGGCATTTTCCACAGCGCTTTATTTGCTGCTCATTAAATTCAACACCCTGGCAAAAACTTGTCCAGTGGCATTGTTAACGCAGTTTTAAACCAGCTAACAAAAAAAAAGAAGTAGGAAACGAAAGAAAAAACTCATAGCAAATTATAAACTAACCGCCAGTGGCAGGGCTAACTTTTCAAGGCGCTTCGAGGATCTGGCGGGCTGTCAGGGTGTCGGGGTACATGTCTCACTTTTTGCCAGCGATTTTCGTGCGCATTGTTTCATGGACTTTTGATTCGTTGTCGCCGCCATCATCGTTGCCACATTCGCACTCAACGTGCTTAATGAGTTTTCCGCTGCGAAATTTTCTTTCAGGTTCATCACTTTTGCAAGTGCAGCATTGCAGTTTTCTTTTTCTTTTTCGTTTTCGTTTGGTTTTTCTTTTTTAATTTTATGTATTTTGTACGTGCCAACACCTGGGGTTTGGTATGCAGCTGGAACTGCAGCCACTGTCAACATCAGGCGACATAATTTAAAGCGCTGCTCTAGTGGCATTTCGACTACAAGCACTTGACTGCAGTTGCTCCCCAACTCTGTTGCCCTCGGGGCGCATGCAAATGCCAACTTAAGTTGATTTTAAGTGATAGAAAAACAACAAGGAGCCGCGTGGCGGGCATGAGAAACGACGGCTCAGATGTCGCCCGAAAAACCCTTTAAGGACCCAACATGGCGCTGTGGCCCTGTGGCTGCCATTACAGGTGCAACCACTGAACATACACACAGAGATAGAGAGAGAGAGAGAGTTAGAAGGACTTCGAGTGTGCTGCTCATCATCAACGTGATCTCTCTACTTGGTCACAAGCGCTGACTGTTGAGCTCTTATGAAGATGCAGCAATAGCAGCAGCAGCAGCAGTAGCTGGCCCCGAGGAGCTGCTATACAAACTGCTGCTCACTCCAGCGGACCTGCAGGACCTGCCTTCAGTGCTGCTGCAGAGCCACTTGACTCGACTATGCAACCAAAGTGAGTTTGCTCAAGTTTTGTGACATAAAAGTGAAAAGCATTTAAATATAAAAGAAGCGCAGTTCTGCACAGAGAAAAGCGCACGCTGTGTAGTGCGTGTAGAGTGTGGAAAGGAAGGGGCGTGTGGTTGCACAGTGGGCGTGGCACTTGATAAATTCCTTTTGCCAACATTGCGCCGCATTGTTTCAGTCGAACGGCTGTGTAGTTGGCCTGGCAACGCTTGGCCAGACAAAGTACGTTAAATGGAATTTATGATGTTGTTGCCCATTGCCAATGCCATTTGGCCATTTTGTGTCATAAATTCCAAGTAAATGCGCGAATTCAGTTGAGCTAAGCAGCTGTGCAAATTCAAGTGTAATTCTCAAGTACTTACCATTGTGCATGGCCACGCTTTTGTCCTCGACGCGGCTCACATAGCAACATAGCTCGTCCTGGCGCTCCGCGTTCTCGATCAGTTCCGCTTCGACGGAGAAGCCCCACATTTGCTCCAATGTGGTGCGCTGCAGCTCCACCTGGTACAGTATTTTCATGCAGACCTCCACAAATTCGTGATTATGTAGCTGCGGGTGGTTCAAAATAAGTGCTAAATTAGCCAAAAGCCACAACTGAGCAAAGTGGTGTTAAAACGCTCTCAATCCATTTCATATACTATAATTCTTCTTTTCTCTCTCTTTTTTGGTGGAGTTTTTTGTAGGTAGTTTCAATAAATTTGCTCGAAAAGTTGTTTTAATTCGCAATTTATTGAGCAGCCAAAAAGTTTCGTACAGCTGCACTTTTGACCTGGCAATATTTACAGCTTGTTGTTCAGCTCAAACTTTTTACTGAGTTTTGCTGAAGCACTTTGCCGGGGTCCTGACTTGCCAGTTTGCTTGAGAAATGGCGTCCTTAGACTAATCGCCTGCTAAGTGGCAACAATTTCGTGATTTGCTGCTTTCGACTACAGACAAACTGTATTTCTTATGATTCATATAGAACTGCGAATTGGCTGATCAAAACTAATAAAAGTCCTATCAATTTTAAGTACATGACAACACTCAAAAGTATGTAAATATTTTAGTAATTATGTCTTAAATATGCAATTACTTTTTTAAATTAACATTAAAATATTAATTTCAAATGTAATTCCATTCGAAGTACAATCACTGTTAAGTAACCACCATGTAATTGGTTTCCTAACTACTAAAGTAATTGTCAAAGTAATTAAATTTCAAACATTATTTCCCTTATTGAATCATTTTGTAATTGCTTAGTAATTATATTGATAATTGACTTGATAACCTGGCAATCTTTACAAACTAATGGCATTCATTCTTCAATTACTAAAGTAATTGGAAAAGTAATTGAATTTCAATAACTAATTCCTCCATTGAATCATTTTTTAATTGCTAAGTAATTATATTAATGTGACTTGAAAACCTGGCAATCTTTACAAACTAATGGCATTCATTCTTCAATTACTAAAGTAATTGGAAAAGTATTTGAATTTAAACTATTAATTTCTCCATTGAATCATTTTTTAAATGCTTAGTAATTATATTGATAGTTGACTTGAAAACCTGGTCACTTTTATAAACCAATAGCTAGCATTTGTTCTTCACAATTACTACAGTAATTGGAAAAGTAATTGAATTTCAACTTGAGACGCTGTTTATTTAACTGCTTAGTAATTTGTATGGTAATTAAGTTGAAATTCTTACCACGATTGAAAACCTTTTCAGATTTACGAAGATAATTGTTTTGGTCATTAAAATGTAATCCTTTGTCGCTTCAAGCTGAGATAATTAGGTAATTAAAATTTGACTCAGCCTTTGTTTAAGTTTTGCTGACTCAAATTCAAATGGAACCCTTTCCCGCTTTAAGGATACTTGAATGCACGCCCACACACCCTCCCCCCATTATGCCTGCAACATTTGCACTTCGTTTGTCATAACATATCGCATGAAATCCTTTGAATTTGCTCACATTTCCTTTCTAAAAACACCCCTAATTGCCCTTAATTTTCAAACAAACAACAAACACGTGCGCAAAGTTCAAAGTTCAATCGAAATTGGCACCCACACACATTTCTTGTACTTTGTGTGTGTGGTTGGGTTGGGCTCTGGGCTATGGGCTGGGAGATGGGGCCTGGTATAGGTTACTTACATAATTTTCAATCAGATCATTGCGATGTGGCACAAAGTAATTGTGATCCTCCATGTCACGTCGTTTCTTGACGCGCACAAAGTGCTCCATGGGATTGAGGTTGCGACGGGCGCAGGCGCTGGCAAGGAATTCCTCCACAGACATCGCGTCACGTAGATAAACTGTCGAGTAAGCATTGTCGGGCATTGCAACTTTGAAGGTTTTTTCCGGCTCGTCACGTGAATTCATCTGGAAAAAGGCAGAAAATTCGATTGGATAAACAGGCAGGCACACACACATACTCGTGGCTACAATGTCATTAAGGTTGTTGTTGTCACACACACACACACACACACACACACAGATACATACAAACAGATACGGAAGTGAAAATTGAAAAATAGCAAAAACACATTTCTACCCCAGCAAATGTAATGAAAAACGTCAGCAGCAGCCAGACAGTCAGCAGGCAGTCGACAGTCAACGGACTCTCTGCCTGACAGACACCAGTTTGAAGAAAACTCAGTTAAAATGCTTAACGGCATCATCATCTTCTGCTGGTGTGCCTGGTTCAATGCTGGTTAACCACACTTAGAAAAAAACCGAGCTCGAAAGCCTACAAATCTATGAGCACCGTTTTTTCTTACTTTAAGCAAATATTGTGCACTGAATTCTTTAAATTTCCATCAATTTTGAATTCTTCCTCAACATTTCCAAAATTAAGAATAAAAATCCTTTAAAGTAGAAGATGAAAACGATATTTTTAAATGCACGCACAGAAAGAGTTACGTTTGAATTAAATTTGAAACATTTTTTTAGTTTTTTACCTAACAATTTCAAGAAACATTTTCTGAGTCCCTGCTCGGGCGCCACTAAAAACAAGCGAAAATTGTGTAAACCATACTTTTTAGAGCAGGATGAGATTATTACAGGATTGAAACAGAATTCTCAGTCTTATTTTACGTTCGTTACATTTTAAGACGAAGCCAGAAAGTACACTCAGCTTATTTCTGTGAAATTGAATTGAAAGTGAGGTTAGGAATTGGTCTAATAAAGAAAATTTTCAAATCACGACTGACACAACTGGCAGATTAGCTCAGCCAATAGAGCGTCCTGTTAATAATGCATCATAGTTGCTTTACAATTGATTTTGGCATTTGTACATCATCCTTGCTTATTTCTCTGAGTGTATAGCGCAGTCAGAGAGCCTGATGCAGCTACCAGCTTTCAGCTTTGGCGAACTAGTAAACGAATCAGGCGCCCAGCTGCCAGTTGTTGCCAGCTGAAAATTGCATTTGTATTGGCAGCCATCGACGATGGTTTTGCTGGCTGACTAACTTTGGCTGCCACTGTTGCAGGCACCCTAAGGCAGTTTCACAGGTGTAACAAGCACATACACACACATATATGTCAAATATTGGATATATGCAGTTTACTACTTGCACGACAATTGAATTAGTTTGGCAGTTACAAAACTCACACACAGACAAACTTGCAGCAACAGCAGCCACATTTGCATACACATCCGTCAGAGTTTTCAAATGTGCAGCAGCGCACCATCAGCACCACCAGCACAACCAGCGGCATCAGCTGCAGGATGCTGGCTGAAAAGAATCTTCGCATTGCATAACAATTGGGCAACGTTTGCATCTTTTTCGTATATAAGTACAGCATATATGTTCATATGTTCATATATCGCGGCATATATCGCTTGGAAAGTCATTATGCCACAGTTGAAACCACACAGAAATCAATAATACATATGTAATGCAAGCATTTTTGGGTGTCAAATTTGTATTCATGATCAGGCAGCCGAAGGATATGAATTTATTTATACTCTTGTGTTGTCCTGTATTGTGCTCTGACTTTAAAATGATGTGCCATTTCAGCAAACTCCAGTAAAAATTGCAAATTATAGCAAACAAGTAAGTAGTCGAAAGAAATCGATAAGTAGATACTCTGTATTCAACTCCAATACGAACCTATGTAGGGTTTATTTAAGCAAATCCATAAGCTCGTTCAGCAGAACTAAGCGCTTACTAATTTCCGCTGATTTGCAGGCTGATTTGTCACGGTTGCAACTATTTATTTAATAAGAAAACTTTGTTGAGAAAACTATACAGCTGGCTTAAGTATATTTATGATTGAAAAGCAGTGGAAATCAGTCAGCGATTAGTTCTGCTGAACGCGCATACCTGATGATTTGAGCATGAAATCAACTTGCCTATTAATGCTGATCAGGAATGAATACTTTAACCTACTTGTCAGCCCTTATTATGCTGACAGAGTATAATAAATAATACCTAGCTGAATAAGTACTTAAGTGCAAAGTCCATTCAGAGACTTTTTTACTTGATTTTATGCAACTTTTGAACCCAGAGCTTAAACACTGTCGCATGTTGCACTTCTTTTGACCTATGGCTTAATGAACTTTGGCTGCTTAATGCCACAACGAGTTGCAAGTTGGCCTGCTGGGCAAGTCAATGTTCAGTTGTCGTCGCGTTGCTTAATTCAATTTCGAGTTTTATGTTTCTCCACAAGGCACTATTGGCCAATTAAATGCGTCGTGACAAAAATGATTTAAAGCCTTTTCCCAGAGAGAGAGAGAGATTTTCGCCCGATAATTGCCAGTTGGCTGTGTGGACACCTTTAATTTGATTTCATTTCATTTTCAATTGCAATTTCTGCTGTATTGCAGCTGACATGGTGGCAAACCGAAAAGCCAAATACACACGCACACCCACACACACAGTGTGTGAGAGAGAGAGAGAGAGAGAGAGAGAGATAGAGAGAGAGAGGTTGTAGTTGACTGACTGTGCAAAAATATAAACCAAATCGAATGCACATTTTTCAAATTCATTGAATTTTCAACGCCACAACCCCGAGATTCGTCTCATTTCGCGTTACTAACATTTTGTATTTATGTAATATTCACTTGTTTTTACCATGCATATTTTTGGCTTCACTGGCGACGTCGACTGTGACTGCGACAGCGACAGCGACAGCGACGTCGACTGCGTTTATGCTGCGTTGGCAAATTCAATTGGAAATGAAGTGTGCACGCCTCCGTGAACAGGGTGTGTGTGTGTGTGTGTGTGTGTGTGTGTGTGTGTGTGTGTGTGTGTGTGTGTATTTGCGTGTGTAACGAGTGCAACGCACAAGATTATTTTGCCAATAATCGAAACAAATTGAATTTATGAAATGAATTTCATTATAAATACGAGTAGATGCAAAATTGGCAACTCTAATTGAAGTTTATCAAATAAGCACCATCAAATACATAACGAGTTCAAAAATAATAATAAAAAAATACAAAATAATAGTTATCTGACTGCTGTCGTAGCTTAAATACCCTTTTATCAAATTATATTTCAATTAATCCTAAGTAAGCCTATTCCAACTAGGTTTAATTCCCATTTAAAACAATACAAGTTTCATGGCAAAATAAAAAACTACCTTGAAAGTTTATAAAAGCGTTGATCAAACAAATTTCAACTTGACTTCAAGTATCCATTAAAGTAAATTGAGTTGAAAGTTTAATATTCTTTAATACTTTGCCAAGTGTTTAAACGCAGACGGCTTACGCTGCGTATGCGTAATGCAAGTGCAGAATAAAATAAATAAAATATTCAAGCTAAGCGCAGATTGCATTGCATTTTGTATTGCTTTTGAAAAGTGTGTTGTTATTTCTTATTTTATTTGCTATTTAAGGTTGCAGTTAATCAAAAAAAAAAAAAAAGAATTCAATTGCAAAACAGAGTTTGCATTGAGTGTTGATTCTCTGAATTGATGTGATAATCATCGAAGAGAGCCTTTGCTTTGAGATACATTTGTAAATTGCAAAATGTTTCAATTATTTGCGCTTTAGATATAGATGAATGTTGGGTATTAAAAAGGAGCTGCGTACTTTATGCAAATATTTATACAACTTGGGATTAGTTTCTGCTTGGCCCATTTGCCTAATGGCTTCGTAACGTGGCCATCTAAAGAAGCTGCGACCAAAAGTATTTTCCGGCTACATAAATTTGTTTTTGTAATTCTTGATGGCCATTAAATTTAAATTAGTATAAAAAGACCGCACAACAAAAACATCAAATATGCTCCAAATACGCGCTGGACTTATAAAAAATAAAAAATATATATATATGGCGACACATTTGCCCGTCCAGCTGCGCATTAGCGCTCAATTTGGCTTTTAATGCCATTTCAGCTGCCTTAAATACAAATTCAATTATTCAGTAACACGCCCACACACAAACACAGTTATACACACGCACACATGGTGTCGTAAAAAGTGAAACACGCAGCGGAGACAGTTGCGTCATAAAAGCGCTTTAAAATTGATATAAATTTATTGCTCATACGAGCCGTGGGCCCAAATCATATGACTCACCTGCATGGAGCGGCGACTGGAGCCGCTATTGGATCGGGACAACATCGGAGGTCGTCTCTTGGTGGCACCACGTCCAGCCAGCAGATTGTTGAGCAGCGACGGCGACCGTGCACAGATGAACGCATGGAACGAGGATACCGTGAAAACGCCCAGCTTGTTTAAAGTGTTCTTTGTGGGGCGCGATACATGCGTGAGCAGCGACTGCAATTAAGGATAAATATGCATTGATAAAACACGGGTAATTCAATATAATATAATACATTTAACGTAATCAGTCGTTAAATTCATTTAAAACTAGTGGTTGCACCAGTACGTCTCAATAAAAAGAGTTGATTGTGAATACAAATATGTTTTTAAATTAAAAACTTTCTATTTGCCCTGATATGAAAAATGCAAAATGAATACAATTTGAAGCATATTAAAGGAGACAGGAGAAAGGAAGACCGTGTACATGTTAATGAAGAGGAGGAAAAGGATAAACTCAACATAGCTTAAGCACGAGTGTGTGAGGTTGCTTTTCTATAGTTAAAAGTAGAAGATTAGCCGGAATATAAGGAATAAAATCCTGACAATGGAAGTGAAATTATTAAAAGATAGTTAGAAGACTGTGAGAAATAGTAAGGAGGGAAAAGACCACGGAAAGTTATTATACATGTTAATCAGGTAACCATGAAAGGTAACCATGTGTTTTTTTGAGCTAACAGTAACAATAAAAGACTGGCAGAAAGTAAAGTATGGAAGGAAAACCTAATCTGAGGACATGTAATTATTATACACGTATATTAACTCCGAAAGCAAGGGACATTTATTCTACAAGTGACTTGGGAATATGAAGGACTATAAGTATTTGAGGTTTCAGCTTGAGATTAAAGTAGATAGCTGACAGAAGAATAAGGAAAGAAACTCTGATCTGACAATGAAGGACATATGCATACATAAATACAACATAACAAGGTATTTTAGTAAGTAATATCTACTTAAATTTCAGAATGTAAGGGTTCTTAGATTCAAAGGAACACTGGAGGTTGGGCAGGAAAAATATTGCTTAAATTGAAAATAAATAAATTACTTGGGCAAGGTTTCTTGAAGAGAAACAACGCGTATGTAATTCATTTTGGTCAAGTTGACAGACTGACATAATTAATATCATAATACATACAGAGTGCAATAAAAGGGTACATTTACAGGCATGTGTGTGTGTGTGTGTTTGTTTATGTGTGTGGGAGTGTTTGTAAGTGTGCTGTGTAAATAGCCCCCGGTGCATGCACTTTCCCGTGTAAGTGGTGCTGCTGAAGTTGTTTGAGTTCTGCGGTTATTAATAATAAATGTGGTTGCTCTTTATGTGTGGCTGGAGTTGAGAGCAGTGCAGTTGCCTCTTTGCAGTTTCTCCCCTCCTCCCTGCCCCCGCCCCGCCCGCTTAGACCCTTTCAAGCCACTGCTCGTCATAAAGTCATAAAAAGCGCAATTAACTTGCAACCCTTTTCGTCACCCATAAACTTGGCAAATCTTTTAAATTCTGTGCAAAGTTCTAGTTGTGTTTGTTGTTTCTCATCTTGTGGTTATTGTTGCTAGCAGTTTAGTTTAATATCTGTAGTTGCCACAGCATCGCCCTTTGACCCCTTTAAGCTGCAGCTCATTTAAGGCTCTTAAATTGTGTTATGGAGATTAATGCTACACGTTTTGGATTTTCAACTAGTTGAGTGGCTTTCAGCAATCGAATTGCCACCCAGCGCTGCCGCCATTGTGTTGAGTAAGTAGTTAAAAGCAATTATAGACAGAATGGGGCTAAAGTTGATGGTCAAAGTCTCAGACAGGCTTTACCTTGGGTGCTGGCCTGCTATCAAGGCTGGCAGTTGTCCTTTAATCTCAGTTATGGCCATGAAGCTGGTTTTGATGTTTCACAAGTGTGCATAAGTTTAATTTCATGGTTGGGGCTTTTTATCAAACTGAATTGTCTGAATTTTAAGCAGATTATGGCAAGTCTTGTTGTTTTCATTATGCTTTTGTTTGCCAAATACTACTTACTGCAAAAAGTTATCTAGCTTCAATAGGCAACATATTTAATTAAATTGAATTTGCATTTACTACATAACATGGCCGTTAATTATAAATGAATATGTTGAAATTTGTAAGCCTAATTAAGCACTGCAAAATGTTCGTTTATTTGCTTTAAGTTCGTTGACTTAACTAATTCCACTGCTATTTTATTGCGCATAACAGTGTCAACGCCTAAAGGCAGGCAACACTTTTTTGTATGAGCTGGGAAAACCCTTGTCAGCTAAGGTTTAAGACACACTGTGTCCTTAAAGTAGCTTTGAAATGATAATATAGTCAATTGCTTAAACTGCAGCTTTGTAAGGCTAAAGTCGAGTGAGCTCACTTGAATTCATATAAATATATGTATATACGAGCATATATTTCATAGCATAATACACAAATGAAATAAATATTTTATTTGCGTCCTTTCACAGCTAGCTGCCCGGACTTGACACTATTATCCTGTGCACTTGACAACTGCTTTGCATTGAATAGCAGTTTGTGGCACGCACTTTATCACCACCAGCAAGGAGCAGCAAGGAGCAGCTAAGTAATTCAAATTGACGCAATCTCGGGCCACGTAATGTGAACTTTCCTGTGGCTTCCATTCGTTTGGTAAAACAAATTGCTGCAATTGCCACTGCCAGGGGCAATGCGGCAATGGATGGTGGGTGATGGGCGTGACGGTGTGACGGTGTTGGGGGGGGATTAGTTGATATAACTCACCTTTGGATTGGGCAGCTCGCCGCTTTGAAGCGAGGCCATGTAACAGCGCAGTCGAAATTGTTCGCAGTGTAAACGCTCGAGGTTCTCCTCCCATTGTAAAATCTGTGTTTGAATTTGATGGCGTGTCTCCTGATCGGTGACAACTGATTGCTGCAGCTCAGCCATGTGCTTCAGTTTGTGATCCTGCAAATGGAAAAACCAGAAACGACAGACATTAGACATGACCAACACACATAAACACATGCACACACACACACACACACACACATACACAAAAAGGGCACACAAGGGAACGAGTGTGTGTGTGTGTGGATTGTGGGGCAAGGATGCGGCTGTGTCGCACTCGTGATGGTTATGAAAGCATCTCTGGCATGGCATCATTAGCATTTCATGGCAGTAGCAGCAGTTTGTTGTTGCTGTTGTTGTTGCTGCTGCTGCTGCTGCTGCTGCTACTGCGGTGGCTGCCATTTGACGAAAATACATAAATCACGCGTCATGTGCAGCAGCATTTTTCGTTGGCGCAATTCAAATATCTCTAACCATCCAAAAGCCCCACCCTTTCTCCGCTGAAGTGCGTTGGCAATGCACCAACTTTGACAGACACACACACAGACACAGGAGACTTTGGCATCGTTAGCCACACACACACACACACACACACATACGCATATGTATATGCAACACATGCCCCTGTTTTCATTACAAATAACGTTTGACTTCCGCCGCAGCGCGTCCCATCAGCAGCAGAAGGAGATGCAACAGCAGCAGCAGCTGGAAGAGAAGGAGGAGTAGCTGCCGCTAGGAGGGGCAGGAGGCGCGGTATACGCTTCCTAGTTGTGCCAGCTTTACTCTGCATTGCGCGTATACCCTTTAACCAGCGCCATCCCCACTTTCACGTGCATTTATACACGCTTGCATAGATTTCATGGAGCACGTGATTGTTTCATTTTGGTTGCTAGATTTTTTCTCCCTATTTTTATTACTCGCTGCTGCTGTTGCTGTTGTTGTTGTTGTTGTTGCATTGCATTGCATTCAGCTCGTGTAAGCTGACAATTATTTGCAGATGCAGATGCAGTTGCAGTTGCAGCTGCCGTTGCAACAGCGGATGCAGTGGGCGTAGCCGTGGCAACATCAACCTGAATGGGCACTTTCGATGTTCGACATTTTAATGAATGTGTACACATAAACAGCAGCAGCAGCAGCACAGCACCAGCACACACACACACACACACACACACCCACACACACTCAGACACATGTAAATGTATTTGTTACCGGCTTATACAGGTGTCTATATGTGCACATCGTGTGCGAGGACACGCCACTTGCCAGCTTATGTGATGTTGAGCTCGGCATTGTTTATTTTACGTGAAATAAATCATATTTGGTGTATTTTATTTTACAAATGCCCACACCCTTGCCCGCCCACACCTGTTCGGCAACGTATACGTAATACGTATACTTAATATAACAATCGTTTGCATTGCGCCATATTTGTAAGACGTGTTGTATGTATTTAAATCTGGCATATTCAGCGTATTTGTCATCATTATACTACAATGGCATAAAATAATATGTCAATTGTGCCATTTGAACTCGACGTTAGGGATGAAAATTCCATGTAAATTGTCATTTATGACATTGAAATATTTTATTGTACTACAATATATAACCAATGCTATTAATTCCATAAAAAACACAAAGTAACGAGCATAAGCAACGAGAATATGTAAGTAACGAGTGATAGCGAGAAGAAAACACAAGAATACAGAGAAAGTACGGTTTTAAAAGCTGGTACAATAATAGTAGCGAGAAAAGGCAACGAGAATTTAAAAGTAACGAGAAGAAAACAGGGAGATAATGAAGAAGGCGAGAGTTGAGGACTGAGTACAATAACAAACACAAAGTAGCGAGAAATAGCAACGAGAAGATGAAATTAGCGAGTGATAGAAGCAGAAAAACACAGAGAATATGGAGAATATAAAGGTTATAGTTAAGGAAAGTGATTGCCAGTTCACCTTAGAACAAGTAATCAGGGAGATAATTGGAGAAGGTTTCCTTCTATCACTAACGAACATCAGTAACGAGTATCAGTAACGAAAAGATAAAGATAAAGATAACTGAAAAGCAAGAACATCTGAGAATATGGAGAAGGTAAGAGTCAATGAACAAGTACAATAAAAATCCCTAAGTAGCGAGCAAAAGACAACGAGAACATAAAACTAGCGAGAACAAAATGCGGAGAATTTTCATTTCAGCTTATAAAGCGTAATCACTGAGATAATTTGAGCAGAAAACCCATCACTAATGAACGTCAGTAACGAGTATCAGTAACGAACTGAAATGCAACCAAAAGTAACGAGTAAAACAAAAAAGGCAAAGAAGGTAAGAGCAAAGCAGAGAGAATGAACGAGTAATTCAGCCGTAACTTTCACAATTACGCAATAAATTGTTATGCAATCAAATATCAAAAGCACCTTTTCACTCATATACTTAAAATTGCATAATTTATAAATCCACTCCGGGTTGAACTAACAAACAAGCATGCCTTCTGGCATAACACTTGAAGGAAGACATAAGCAGTGACTTCTTAATTAGATGCAATAAACTTGTAAATGTGAAAGTCAACTGCTTGGTTATATGCCCGGAACAACATAAAAACCCATTCCCAACTTAATGAGCACATCTGCAGACTTGCGATTTAACGAGCAGTAAGCACAATAACTGGAATTAGGTTTTAATGACTCTATTTAATGTGATTGCATTTTCAAACAACACATAATACACCGCACAACAAGCAGTTGAATCCTGTTGAATCCGTTCAATCCTGTTGAAGTGCTTAGCAACCGCATCAGCTTGCGAGGCACATCCTCGTTACTCATATGCCAAGCCAGACAATAGGAAAAGGATAATTAATAAGGCAACTTGATATTGCAAGGAGCTGAAGATTGCCTCACAAAACATTTGGCAAGTGAATTTTGTAATTATTTACGGCCAAATAGGCAGCAGTCAAACAGTCAACAGTTTGAGTTCAGGCCAACACATAGAAGATGCCCTCAAAATGATGTGTGTTTGTTTGCTCTGCGTGTGTTTGTGTGTGTGTGGGTGGGTGTGTGTGTGGTCCGAGTGTGCACACACATTAATCGTGACCATTGTTTGTTTACTGCCTGTTGTTGTTGTTGCTCTCACGTTGTGCACTTTATGGTTTGATGGCAATGTTAATTGGCTTGTAATTGCACGCAATTGCAATGTAAATTCACATATTTTAATTATTATCGATTGATGTTATCGATTGTTTTGCCTGCAAACATTTGTGACACCTGTCACACTTTCCCAGCATATTTCAGCTCATTCAGGCGATTCGAATGCAAAAATGACTACAACTTCAACTGTCTAATTGTAATTGCATGCAAATAGTATGTAAATTCCGTGTACTACCATTGTTGTCGATGTTATCGATTGGTTGTCTTTTATAAACATGCCAGGCACACAAATATGACACACGTCAGACAGGTATTAACTGGGAAAGGGAACGAAGCCAAAATGATTGCATGCAATTGCAAAGGAAATCACATTTACAGAGATTGTTATCGATATTATCGATTGTTTTTCCTTAGAAAATGTGCGGTGAAAGCAATGAAAACTTCGGTGACAACTGTTAAATTCTGTGTCGTCTATAAATTCCTAAGTTAATAAGGACTTCCCCAGTCAAATTATATTTGTATGCGATTCTTATGAATATTATCGATTGTTTTTCCTTAGAAATGTGGTGAAAGCAATACAAGCTTTGGTGAGAACTGTTAAGTTCAGTGTTGTCCTTAAACTTAATAGTTTAATAGTTGATTGAGACTTCCACTGTCCAATTGTAATGGCATGCGATTCTTATCGATATTATCGATTGTTGTTCTCTGGAAAATGTACGGGGAAAGCAATGGAAACTTCGGTGACAACTGTTAAGTTCAGTGTCATCTATAAACTCCTAACTAACCTGCGACTTCCACTGTCAAATTTTAATGGCATGCTATTCTTATCGATATAATCGATTGTTTTTCTTTACCAAATGTGACAAAGCAATGTAAGTTTTGCTGACAACTGCTACATCTGTCAGGTTACAAGTTATTTTCAAATAATTGCTACCTCTACTGTCAAAATGTAAGTGCAATGCGATTGTCGTCGATAATATCGAGATGGTTTTACCCAACACAGGTGCAATAAATGCAATTGAAACTTTGGGGATACCTGTCAGCTCTGCCAGGCAGGTGTCAGCTGTGGAAGGTATAAAGAATCGAAAAATGTTTGCAACTTCTTTCGTATGCTCGCAACGTTACTAGAGTCTCCATTTCGACTGTCATCTCAATTCCCCACTTAACGGGAATTTTATTATTGCGGTTTGTCTCCAGTGCTCTTTGCCTAGTTGTTTTTTAGCTATGCTGTGGTCCTGTGTGTGGTCCTGGTGTGTCCTTTGTATCTCCCTCTCCCTCTGTGTGTTGTCTGTTGCGCTTTCATTAAGCGGCACTCGTGTAGGGCTCCCCATGCGCACATTTGTGAGCTGCAGAGCTCAAGTAGGCAAACTGTAGTTGGACTCTTGTTGTACTATGTACTACTACTAGCTGATGGCTCTAGGTCCTGGCTATGGCATTGCCATTGCTGTCCTTGTTGTCGCCATTGTCGTACTGTCATTTCCGCTTCCTCAGTTTGGCTGCCTGAGTTGAGTTTGAGTTCAGTTCAGTTGAGTTGAGTTGAGTTCATGGTGCGTTTTGTTGCTGTGATATATGTGGTGGTGTGTGTCTGCGTGTGTGTGGCTGTGTGTGTGTGTGTCTGCGTGTGTGTGCTTACCCGAGAGTACAATTAAAAAATACATTTTGCCATTGTTGTCAACGTCATCGTCATCGTCGTCAGCATCAGCGTCGCATGACAAGCCAAAGATGCCGCAAATAGCAAAACCACAGCAACCACAAACCACAACAGCAGCAGCAACAACAACAGCAACAACAATAATAATAATAATAATAACCACATACACACACGAACACACACATACAGGAGCAACAAGCGTAGGCAACAATGACTGTTGTAATAATAACGCCCAACAAAAAGCGCTGCCAGGCAAAGGACTCGTGACTGGTATCAGTTTTGTGGCTGCTAATGGCCTCGTCCTTCGATAAGTCAACTGCTCTCGCTTCCCACAGACAATAACGATCAATTAACACAGCGGAACCGCCCACTCGCCCTGCCTTACCGCACCAAACCAAAGTTATTGAGTTGTATGTGCAACAGACAGCAGTTGCAACAACAACAGGAACATCAACAGCAAAGGACAAAGACAGCGAAGAGCGACAAAAGATAAAGATACAAATCGAGCTGAAGTTGGCAGTGTGTTGGGTGGTGGGTGGTGGGAAGGCTAACGCGGTAACGCAGTAACGTGCAACGTGCAACGTGCAATTTTAAATGAACTGCAGCTGCTGACCTGACGACATGCCACGACTTTTGACTTTTGGGGCTGCTGCATTAAATGCCTCCTGCTCCATGGCACTCACAAAAAGTCAAATATGAGTCCGACCAACCGCAAAAGTGGATCTGGCTGTGGGTTCTGTGGGTGGGTGGTGCCAAGTGCCAAGGGTGCAAATGTCAACAAAAGGCCTGCAAATTGTACGCCCTGCCAGCGTGTGTGCCTGTGTGTGTCTCTGTGTGTGCGTGTGTGTGCACATGTCCTGCATAAATGCTGACCACAAAATGATGGCACATTATATAAGCAAGGGGCAGGTTGGTGCGTGAAACGACCTAAGCCTAAGCCTAAGCCCAAAACTGGCGCCTGTTTGTGTTTGTGGCCGCAGCGTAGTGTGTGTTCGTGTTGCCCATTTTCATTTTTAATACCCTTGCAGCGTGTATTATGATATAGTCACGAGTTGTGCAACGCTCCAAGCCCATTAAGTACATATAGCCTTGAGATCAGCTGAAAAAACCATCCGATCTAGCTGCCTCTTTCAGACTGTTTCCAAGTTTTGAAGTTGTTTGGATAAGATTTTACACAGATATGCGCTATCAGATCGGAATACTTTATCATATACCTGCCATAAGCACAATTATTCAACAACTTCAATTTCTGTATGAACAACTTTTTTGTTTTTTTTTTTTAGGATATTCTAACAAAAATCAGCTTCTGATTGTTTAATTCGACATTATATAGTTCAGCTAAATGTGAACAAAATCGATTGACTATATCACACATTTCTCATAGGAAAGCATGGTCAATCAGTCAGCAACTTTTTTGTTTTCTATAATTGCAAGGGAATTGAATCTTCGGCAACCGAAGACAGCCTTTTCATTGCCGTTTTTCTTTTTTGCTGGCCGCTTCTATTGCTGTTGACAATTGAATTGAATTTGGCAGCTATAGCAGTGGCAGTGTGGCATTGTGGCAGTGTGGCGGTGGCAGTGGCAGCAAATGCCACGCCCACATGCCAGACGCATAAAGCATATTTGCTGCATGCACAAAACCGAAAACGCAAAACCAAAAAACAAATCAAAAAGGCTAAATTCGCATTTGTGCGGGATGTGGGGAGGGTGGGGAGGTGTGCAGCAAGTGCTGGGGCAACACCTAGTGCTTGGGCTAGAAGCTTCAGTCCTGGGCGACTGGCGACCATATGCCTGGGCCATTTCCTGTGCAGCTTGCGACCAAAAGTTGCAAAAATATTCGCACGTTTGCCCCGAAAACAATGCCAACAGCTGCAGCTGTAAGGAGCAGGCAGCGGGGGTGGGGGCAGCAGGGGCCGCAACATGTGTGCGTGCTTTATGACGTTAGAACTCGCATTTGCTCATATTTCTTGCCATAAATTCTAGCCACATATTTTTCTAATTTTTTTATAGTACTTTACCCATTTTGGCAATGCTCCGGCCACGCCCACATCTACAAATTGTGTGTCTATTTGCGTTGGTTCGTTAAAGTTGTTTCAGGGCAGCCCCACAAAATCGAGCACTAAATTTTACGGTAATTATAAACTTTATGCTTCCATTACAGAATTTGATAACAAAAAAAAAAAAAAAAAAGGAAAAATTCAACAGATTCTACAATACTTGGGGAGTTGAAAGTTGTTTTGCTTGGCTTGGTTTATTGTTTCGTAAAACTTTTGCCGATGTTTCCCTGCCCAGCGGAAGATAGCCAAATTCATGTGGCTTTAAACTTGCCCCAAACATTTTCGCCCCGGCAAAGAATCAACGCACTAATTAACCAAAAGTTTCAACTTAACTAAATATGTATTTCATTATGTGCTTGCCAAGAGTTTTTCCCCAGCTACTTTTCCGGCATTTCGTTTATATAATTTTGCCTCTCTTTTATTTTTTTTTTTTCTTTTTTGGTAGCTGGTTTCGGATTTAATATTTTATACTGCAAATTGTGCATTCGAGCGCTGCTGCAGCATTGAAACTTTAAGGATTTCATGAGCTTAAATGTAAGCTTAATTGTAATTAAATTAATTAATGGCTTTACGGTTTTTTGTCGGATCAGGTTTGCATATTGCGCAATTTAGTTGATAAGAGTTGCAAATTGATCTGAAAAGTATGCAGGTTAAAGTTGTGAAAGGTCAGCATGAAGATACTAGAGGGATTCTGTTTAACAATGTGCATTTAATGATTGAAACAATATTATCTTTAATAATTCGATATCTGGGGATTCAATTTTGCTATTAATTAAATGCTTTTGTATTAAATGAATCAAAATTATTAAATTCGAAAAAAGAAAGAACAATTCAATTTGAATTGAGTCATTTTGAATTTGATAATCGTTTTTACTCCTGTACCCATAAAATGGGTAAAAAGGGGGTATTACATCTGTGCAAATGTATGTAACAGACAGAAGGAGACATCTCCGACCCTATAAAGTATATATATTCTTGATCAGTATCAAAAGAGATTTCGATTTGGCCATGTCCGTCTGTCTGTCCGTCTGTCCGTCTGTCCGTCTGTCTGTCTGTCCGTCTGTCCGTCTGTCCGTCTGTCCGTATGAACGCGTCGATCTCAGCAACTACAAGAGCTAGAGACACCAAATTTGAAATGTAGGTTCCTGTATACCATACGCAGATCAAGTTTGTTTCATATTTCAGATATCTCCCCCGTTCCCCCGCAAATCGATTAAAACCGTTTTACAGTAACAATTTTCAAGATATAGCTTTAAGATTTGGCATGTACAATACTTTAGTCTCTCTTAATCTACTGTCCAAATTTCAAGTCGATCGGATAATAAACACGGAAGTTATTCACGAAAGAAGATTCAGTGCTGCAGCAAGGGGAAGAAGAAGCACAGCCACCATTTAAAATGCTTCGCTTGCGCTGTGGCTCGTGTGTGTGCGCCCTTGTGTATGTATGTGTGTGTATGTGTAAGCTTACGAAGATACGATTGGAAATTTTTGACCTGGGTACAGGGAGTTTCGTAGTCGGGTATACTCGACTATAGCATTCTTACTTGTTTATGCTGCTCAATTAAATTGTATAAATTGCGTTAAACAATTAACAGCCTAAACGATGAATGAAACATTTAATTAGCCCAATTACTCAAATATCGATGTGATGAAAACCAGATAAAAATAAATGCCTGAAATTGGCGATGCACAAAAATTTAAAACCAAACCCGCAACGATTTAAAAACACAAAACTGCATTCGACCAACTGTGGCAACAGGGAGTGAACGAAGTTGCCCTTCTCGGGGCAGGGGTGGGCGTTCCAAAGGGGGTAAAGGGGTGGGCGGGCGGTTGCTATTGAGCTGAAATGACAGCCGCCATTGCAAATTGAAAGCAGCAGGCAAGTGAGCCTTGTTTAGACTGCGCGCCATGGCAATTGCACACGAGCTACTGCGACTGGGAATAAAAACAGTAACAGTGGGCCAAGGATTGTAAGAGGAGGGGTAGAAGTATGTGTGTGTGTGTGTGTGTGTGTGTGTAAGGCAGGACACGTTGGGTATACGGCCGGCAAGAGGGGGGCGCTGTTGTAGGAGTCGTAATTAGAGCGTAAAAACCAGAGCGTACGAAAAACCAAACGCGCTCGGGCAGCTACTACTATTTTTTTCTACGTCTGCATTGTGTATGTAAGAGTGTGTGTAGGTGTGTGTGTGTGTGTGTGTGTATATGTGCAAGTGCTTTATGCGAAAAGAAAAATAGATAGCTAGCGAAAAACTAGAAAAGCTAAAGCAAACGAAGCGAAGTGCTGTCCCCCACTGACACATATATGATTATTTCCGAAAGGTGACAGCTATAAAAAAGGGGCAGACAAACAGCCGTATAGAGAGGGGGTGGGGCCAGCATATATTACACACGCCCACATGCACAAAGTAGAAGGCAAGACAAAAAAGCGTAGACAACACTGTTGCTCTTTTCAGCCACGCGCCTCGGCTTGCCCATAAAACGGTGATAGGCCCGCCCGTCCCGCCCCACGTTGGGCGCCATACGGCGACACCTATTTTAATTTCATTCGGGGGCAACAACATTTTCTTCATTTTTTTTGCTCCTCGCTTTTCTCTTTTATTTTTATTTTATGACTTGCGGGCTTTGTTTAGCCTGCGGCACTTTAAAAACAATTTTTTTCTGTTCTTTGCACACAAAATTAATTAACAACAAATGCGAATGCAAATCAAAATGGTAATGCAAATGCAAAATGCATTTTGTGGCCACTCCTGCAGCTCATTTAATTAATATTCATCCGGCAACTTTGGCAAATGGCAGGCACGGAGAAAAAAGAATTAAAATTGAATAGGCGGCCCAAAGCAGAGGCGGAATGGGCGTGGCACTTGAAAACTAAACCAGCTGACTGTGAAGTGGCTCTTGTCACAGTCTCGGACTTTGCCAGCGACCAAGGCATGGTAAATAAAAAGAAGGAAAAAATAACAACAAGTTGGAAACTTCGAGTGGGAAAGTAGACATAAAAACGCAGCGCTCAAGGAAGTAATTATGGTTTATCCAAAGGGACAGATAGCACCCGACTAGCCAGCAATAAGGAAGACAACAACAAGAATAACGACAGCGACAGCAGCAGGAAAATGTGAAAGGAAAACGAAGACGGTTCATAACATCAAACTTCAACTTTACGTGTAAATGAGAAAAACTAAATTAGAAAAGGGGCGAGGCATAGGGAAACCAGCGACAGAGACGAATGAATGAAGCCAACGCAGGCGGGACGGACGCCCAGGATGAATAAGATGGACAGACAAAATAATTGTCTTTAGAAGTTCCGCTAACAAACAACAACAATAACAAACACACCAGTCAGTGGCTCTGGCCAAGGAAAGCAAGGGAAATTATGAGAAAAACCTCAGAACGAAGCATGAGAGTTATCGACTAAGAGATATCAAGAGATTTGTATCCGTATCAAACCTTCAAGTGGTAAAATTAAGTAAGGATTCAAAAGTTCTTCATCCCAATTAACTAAAATTTGATTGAGATGAAATATTAAAGGAAATTTATTTTCTGAAATTGATTAAATAAAATTCTAAAAAAAAATAATTGGCTCAGTTTTGACAAAGACATGGGAGTTAGAAATCATGAATTTTGACCAAAATACGATATATATATCTCAGAAAAAGTTTTTGAATAGCGTTTTATACAAATTGTAATGGTCTCAATCGACTAAAAGTAAATTTTTAAAAAAATAATTTTTTCATATATTTTCCAAAAAGTGATAGGGGTAGGTATGGAAAAATTTCAAAAAATTCGATCAAATTTTTTTTCAGATATGGAAATATTTGATATACAAAATCAATCTAGAGGATAAATTATGACCAAAAAACATTGCGCATGAAAATTGGTTAATTTTTGACAAAGTTATATAGGAAATTATACAAAAAGGTGCAAGAACCAAAAAAAAAACCAAAATTCAATAAATTTGATTTTTCCCAAAATTTATTAAATTTAAATGCCAAAGCAATCTAGGGTGGAAATTATGACCAAAAAAGACATCTCGCACAAAAATTAATGCAGTTTTGACAGAGTAAGGCGCGATGGAAGATACGTGGGAGAATTTTTGCATTCCAAGTAGATACTACTGATACTTCTGATTCTACTAATACAATACAGGGTATAGGCATAAAAACATCCGCAAAATTTGTATGTGCGCTGCTCGCACTGCAAATGACACGATGCAAAAATAAATAAACAAATAAGAAATATAAACAAGAAAAAGATGTATTCAGTGGCAGCAGCAGTGTCATCATCATCCTGCCACATCCCGTACCCGCACGGCAACAGCATTTGTTGCCTGCCACTTTAGTTCAGTTTATCCAGCCATTTATTGTGCTGCAAGTGCAGTTTCTTGTACTCGTGCTCTGGCAACAACTTGAGCTCTATTTGGTTTTGTGTTTTTGTTTTCATTTTGGCCGCTCAATTGTGACCCGTCTTGAGTTTCATGAGGACTTGCTGCTGCTGCTGCTGCCATTGCTCCTGTTTTTGCAGCTTTTCCTGTTGCGGGTGCTGGCCACAAGTTGTGCAAATAAATTGCACTGCAGTCGAAGGCAAAGGCAAAGGCAAAGGCAACAAATGTTCTTGCTGCAAAGCCGCGACGTGAAATTGATGGCGAATTGATTTGAAAGCAAATACATAAATGGAGCAGAGCCAACTAAAACAAGCAGCGCATAAATCATTGGGGAACTTCACTGAGAAATTGGCTAGAAATGTGCTTGTGGCTGCTGTATTGCGAAATTGAGAAATTGCTAGAAATTGTTGGGGGTAGGGAACGTGAAAGGCAATGGGGGCACAAAATTGGGAATTGCGAAATGCGAATTGCGAAATGCGTTTGTTGTGTCTTTGGAAGTTGAGAAATCATCGCGAATTGATGTGTTCGTTCAATTTGCCTTTGTTGTTGATTACTTTAACGAATGATTAGGTGCTGAAACATACAGATTCATGTTCTGAATATCAATGATGTGATGTGCCCTGCTGAAAGTTTGGCAGCTCAAATTGAATGAACATGAGTAGCTTAAATATAATTCTATTGATTGATTTAATGGTTTCACTTGGGTTTTGTTAATCTTTGAGATTGTTGAGGATTTATAGATGTTTGTTTTACTTGCTTTGGATTGTTTCAAACGTTTGACTATTGCCATGGCATTTAATCCATCAATGGTATTTCCAATACGAGTATGTGATGTGTTCACAGGGATTAACTGATAGAATAGTTCAATTTAACTTCGAGTATCTTTTAAGGGAAACTTGGTTAGTTTCGAATAAATCTTCTACGTCTATTATTCAAACATAAATACCAAAAGACAGCGTTGCATTGCAAGTTATCGCAACTAGGTGGCAACGTACGCACAATATTTATTAGATAGTTGGCAACGCCCTTGTTATATTGTTGTTGAAGTTACGCTGTCATCATCATTTAACAAGTTAACCCGTTTAGGAGCCTGAATACACCCAATTTTGATATTATTCGCATTCTAATGCGAATGTAGTATCCCAGATGAGTTCATAAATCATGGAATTTACATGTCTGATAGCTTTTTGCATATCATTCATAATAATGCTGCAGGTTTCCGGGTCTACCACCTTTTATAAGTAAGTACTTTACACATTTGCAATTCTCATCACTCGAATTTGTGCTCAAGCAGCTCAACAATTTCCTCAAGCCAAAACGCTTGGCAACATTTCAACTCAATATCCTTGCGCACACATATCCTTAGACATACTCGACATAATCGGCCAACAAATACTTTCACACGTCAGGTGGGCCTGGCCAAATAGAGCTGGTTATGCAGGGGGGGATACTTGGGGGATTGGTAGTAATAGTAAAACGATGCCATTCACTTACCGATTCAATGGCCTTCTCCAGGCGAAAGATCTCCTCCTGCAGCAGATGCAGTGTGCCCGTTTTGCCGCGATGACGTGCGAATGCAGCGGCACAGGCGCTGTGTATGCTATTCACCCAATTCTCAAGCTCCACCTGTAAAGAGACAGATACAGGGGTGTGAGAAGTGAAAATCGTTGTTGTAGTTGTTACAAATTGCAGAGCCAAATGCACCGCAAGCAATTTGACGTTGCTCCCCAGCGCCAAATGTCGAATTTGATGTTGTCAGTTGTCATTGTTGTTGGCGTTGGCGTTGGCGTTAGCGTTGGCGATGTCGTTGTCGTTGTCCTTGTTGGTTGACTATCAGTTATGCAAATTTAATGACAAATCACTGAGGCGGCCAGGCGACCAGGCACAACGCTGAAACTCAGTCAGGCAGGCTGTCAGCCAGGCAGGCAGTCATTTAGTCGAATGGCCTTTTTGCCAGACATGAGCATAACGTCCTACCTGTGACTCAGATTGTGATTGTGACTGACAAATATCGTGTCAAACTGTCACTGAATATTAAGTGTAATAGGCTTGCATATAAACAGTCATATACTAACAGCGGTAACCGTAACAGGCCTGCTTTTAACAATCACAGTTCGTATACTAACTGTCACTGTGTCTATAGCAATCACAGTCCACTTAGTAACAGCTGCAGAACCGATAACATCCTCAGTCCTGATATTAACAATCACAGTTACAGGGTTCCAGTATTACCCGCTGTTAACATTAACAGCGCAATGTCTGTTAACACTCACAGACCATGTTTCAATAGTTAACAGCTCAACTGTACCGCAAGTTCCAAGAAAAGTTGACCAAGGAACGAAAGTTTAGCAAAATTTTGTCATATTTTAAGCCAACAGACAAAACTATTTGCTACATTTGCAAAAGTATATTATCTAATCAGGTCTCAGCCTTTCAGCACAACATAAATTATTTTGTTTGCGACATTTAGAATGTCTGGGCAAGTTTAATCAGATCGCATAGAATGCGAATTGGTGAAATGTTACTATTTTCAAAATGACATTGGAAAGTAACAGTCAGAATAATGCTCATCTCTGGCATTTGGAGCTAGGTTGAATGAATGAGCAGCGTATGCCTTTGAGACATGTAACAGTTTAGGAGCACAAGGACCAAGCCATGTAACCAACTACAGCTTGGTTCAAGGCAATCTGCCAGTTGGCTGTCATACAGCGTTGTCCAACCTCAAATCGCACTTTAAGCCTGGCGATTTGCATTTGAGCCATTTGCGGAGCTGCATCAGTTAACGCCTTCCAGTCCTCTATGTGTTTCTAGCACACATTTTGCATGGCGATTACGAGTAAGGTCTGTTGAAAGCCCGCGAGCGGTGAACTCGACATTACGTACACACCAACACACACACACACACACACATACACGGTAGCAGCAGCAGCATCCGCTGCCTGATAGATATCCTTGGTATCCTTGCGCAAACAAATTCTTTTGCTCTTACTCACTCAATCTGTCTCGACCATGCCGTCCAAGTCCAAGTCTTGTTTGTCAATGTTGTCGTCGTTTTAGAGCCTGGACAAGGCCAGCTTTTATGCTTAAGTTGCCCTGGGCCGGGGCCGGGGCTGGGACTGATTCCTTTTTCTAATTGCAGCATGAAAGTCTTACGCTTGAAGGACTTCCAGGGTTATTGAGTATGCCACGCATCGCATCCTGCGGCTGTTTCATCATCAACTTCATCAACTTGTCCACTCACCTGACAGGGTGCCTGGAACAGGTAGGCATCACCGAATGCGGTGCTCAGACAGAATATATAATCGCGCTTGGGATGCTCCGGTATTGGCTGCATAATTGCCCCGTCCACAATAATTAAATGCTTCGGCGCCGCCTCAACACTGCGACCCTCCCGCGAATCGCAAGGATAGAACAGCAGCGTGGTACCCTTCAGGCACACCCAATAGCCCTTCCAGCCACGTTTGCGAGCCAGTTCGATTTGATGCTTCTTGCGTAGTAACCATTTCTTTACCGACAGAAAGCTGACAAGGAGAGAAAGAGAAAAGCAATGAAAGCAAGTTGAATAACAAGTTAGCTAAGCACTGGAAAAATAAGGGAAAAGGAAATGGGGCCAGACAGTTGAAAAATATCATTTACAGCGGGGGACGGGATGTTGTTAACATCATTAAAAAAATCTGTAAAAATAACTTGTTAGACTGATTGAATGGAAAATAGTTGAAGGCGATTTGCATTTTATAAGCTGCTTGCTAGAACTAATTGGGAATTATAAGCGAATCGACATAAAAAAAACCTGTTGTAAGAATACAATAACAATCAATAGTTGGAGATTCACAAATAGAATAGAAGTTTTGAAGGAGTTTCTTTTGTATTATCATTTTATAGAAAATGTACTCTTTTATGGTGAATCTGGAGAGATTACTTAATTGAAATACATATGTTAAAGAAGCAGTCCTGAGAATCAGTAAAAGATATACCAATTTAGGAAACAATTTTAGAACAGTCTAAGACAATGAGATTAACTTTTGACTTTCTAATTTAGATTCCTCTAGTTTGTTGCACACTTTATCAGGGTAAATACTTACTAAAGTATATGAGAGCTAAGGAGATTG
This sequence comes from Hirtodrosophila confusa, assembly GCA_035043065.1. Lineage (NCBI taxonomy): Eukaryota > Metazoa > Arthropoda > Insecta > Diptera > Drosophilidae > Hirtodrosophila > Hirtodrosophila confusa. The sequence goes on along the minus strand of JAWNNI010000213.1, from coordinate 9,937,883 downwards.
TATAAATTTTTGTAAACTAATTAAACGTGTAAACCAAGTCAAGGAACTCATCTCCCTATACTCTCAACATCCATTCTCCTTTTGGCTGCCCTGCTAATCAAGTATGTATCTCATAATCTCAACGAGCTCCCAACTCTTGCCACATCGCATTATACGCGTGATAAGAGTGGAATGTGCTATGCTGTAATCGCTGTAAATAGTATGGCCAAGTGGCTGGCCCAGCAGCATCCCATTTGCCACTTTATTTATGATGAGCAGTGGCTGTGGGAAGTGCGGTAGAGTGGGAGCTGAAACGGCAAGTCAAAGCACACGTGCCAGGTGCAACTCCTATGGGAAATCCTTCGTGCCACAGATTACAGCTAGCTGAGCCATATAAATTTCAAAGATTAGGTAAGCAACTTACCCAGCTTTACGCACAGCGCCCGTGCAGTTGAAGGAGGATGCAGCGGTGCCAGTGGCCTTTGCTTTATATGGAGAAGCCATGACACTTTCGCCATCATCTTCATCCGATACGGCAGTAGTAAGGCTCATTCGATCATCGTCCGAAATCTGTAAAATGCGCAAATGAAAAACGTGTTAACTCATTGACAATATGGCATGAAAACGTTAATATCATTTGGACACATACTGAATATATATGTGTGTATTTTGATGCACAATTATTGTTGTTTACGCTGGCAACGATCAAATTCAATAAGTCGGAGAAATAATAATTGAAATAATTAAGTCATAATTAGCAGTGCCAGTCAGGCTCTGGGCTCTGGGCACTGAGGCCTCGAACAGAACTCAACTCAACCCGTAAGCTATTTGAAACCAATAATGGTTGACTGGCTCCTTGTTGTTGTCGATGTTGTAGTTGTTGTTGTTGCTGTTGTTGTTGCTGTTGCTGTTGCCGTTGTCACTGCCGACAGCAACATTTGTTACGTATGTCGTCGATAAAGCAATTTGTCTTCTCTCGCCTGCATTTTTAGTGAAGTTGGCAACATGGGACAGCCAACGTAGCAAGAAATGGAGGCAGCCTGGCTGGGTGGCTGGGTGGCCGGGTGGCAGGGTGACAGAATGGCGGGGTGGTGGGGCAGACAGGCAGACAGGACGAATGGATGTATGGACAGCACAACAATTGACAACAACGAAACTGGCTCAGAAAACGAAACGGCTCGAAACGACTCGACTCGACTCGACTCAAATCAACGGCAGCAGCAGCTAAAATGAGAGGGAACAAATATAAGCAACGGCAATGCCAAACAGTTACTTGGCCGTGTTATCGAGCGAGCAGGCTAGCTAGGCGAGCATTCTATCAAAAGCCGGGTCAGGAACAGTAGCAGGAGCACAGCTACTGATACTGCTCCAGCCGACGGCTCCTGCCGATTGCTCCTGCCTGCGACTACTCCTGCCTGGCCATCTTTCGACTTCCTTCCGTTCTCACCACAGCAGCACCCAGTGCGCCAATTTTGCTTTCGCAACAGGAAAAGGAGACAAGGCAGGCGGATGGTTGGGCGGCTGGGCGTCTGGGCGGGGTTGGTTTGGCTGGGTCCGTGTGGGAATCAAGTTGAGGCAACAGCGCCAAGGCGCGCTACGTGTCCCGCGTGGCAATAAAAATTGGTTTGCCCATTCATTCGTTTCAATTGGGTGGTGTGAGAGGCGCCCAAGTCCCCACGTCCAGCCCCAACCACCCAACACTCCCCCAGCAGCTCCACAATGTCGCCCACTTGCTTTTCATGCCGTTTTTATTTGAGTTCCCAAGGAAATCAATTTACAATGTGTTTATTCGTTTCGTCTTCTCTTCCTGCCGCTGCCAGCGAGCGAACGGACGGACGGACGGACGGGCAGCCCAACCGTCAATACGTTGGCCCCATTTCTTGACTTTAGTTACTACGATACCAAAAAGGGCTTCCCTGCCACGGGTTGGCGCCCCCGTCAGCAAGGTTTTTGGCAATTTTCAAACATTTTTGCTCATATGCATGTTTTACAAGTTATTTATTTGACTGCCCCAACGGGTGGCAAGCAAAAGCGAGCAACTGCCAACTGGCAACTGTCAAGTGGCGGCGTGTGGCATGCGGCAAGCGGCAAGCGGCATGTGGCATGAGCGCTTATGTTTGCACAGCTGCCACGCCCCAATGCTCGCCCTTTTTGCAGCAAAGTCATGTGTGCTTAACCCACAAGTGACGTCGTCCTCATCGTCGTCGTTTGTCGTTGGCCAAGTTTAATCAAATTTTATATTAATCGAAGGAGTGCAAAGGCATGCAAATAACCAAACGTGAGCTGCCTGAGTGTCTTGGCCCGCCCGCGCACCGCTTCACCTCATCTCGCCCCCGGCAACATCAATATTTTCGCCCCCGAGTCGAAATTGCCAAAAATATAAAAACGAAACCCAACAGACGCAGATCAAAGCGGTACCTCTGTGGCAAGGGTAGCAATTTATTGGGTAGACTGTAGGGTGCCGAGTTGCTGACATTCGTTTAAGGCAACGCATATAGCTGTGATTAATTGGCAAGGGAAAGGGGGGGGTGTTCAAAGCACAAGTTTATTTTAAGCAACTGTTTATATTTTGAAGGCATTGTGAACATTTATATACATAATTTTCATCAATTCATCTTTTATCTGCACTTTTATGGATTCTTAACCTTTTGTTTTGGGCCTGAAGAAAAAAAGGTGCGTAAAGGTTTCTCAATATTTAATACTGAAAAGAGATCCCAAATTTGTACATGAATTACTTTCTATTAATTAATTTCATTATAACAAGTCTATATATTGTTATCTTTCTGCTTCCATTCTCAACCGTTTTCATCAAGTTTGTTATAGGATGTTCAAAACTGTTTCAATTTCTTAAATTGTAATTCTTTTTCAATTAAAACATGTCAAACCTAAAGTTTCTTATCAATTTCTCAACACTTTAATACCTTTCTTATCTACTAAGTTGCATCAACTTTTCCTCCGCAAGTTGATTTCCTCTGAACATTTCACTCAGGGTTCAAAAATTAGTAAAGGATAATTTTTGTTGAAAATTATTCATCACCAAAAAGGCTTTAAGTTATTTTGTGGTACAGTTTCATCAACTCAAATTCCAACTGTATATTTTGCATTATTTTGCCACAGCTCTACACCCACTGCCATAAGTATTCGTCAATTTGCTATTTTCTATAATTTGACAAAACTTATTTGCAACATTTTCAACCCCCATTGCTTGAATTTTAAATAGCCAGCGGATGGCCTCCATCATTTTGGGGCAGCAACAATATTGAAAACTTCAAAAACACTCAATGGCACTCATCCACTTCCACTTCCCCAACCCCACGCCGTCTCCATCTTCATCCGTTTGCCCCTATACCAACCCGAGCAACTCCTTAACCCAACGTCCACCTGACAGCATTTATAGCGCCAAATGAAATAGTTTCCGCTTGCTCAATGAAGTTTTCCATGAAATCATCAAGCCGAACGGAAGCTGTCGAGCGGAACTGTTGAACTGTTGCAGGCAGGCAGCAACCCCGACAGCCGTGGCAACCCTGGCGAGGTGTGCTCCACAAATAAGTCAGTCAATTGCAGACAAAACCTTTTAGCGCAAAACTAAAACACACAATGGCAAAGAAAGTAACCAACGTAACTAAATATAGCCTAACGAAAAATCTCCTATCTATAGAAATCTGTATAAATCTCGCCTAAGATATCTTGGCCTCGAATACTTCATTAGCTTTTGTGCACATCAAAAATATACAAAACACTCCAAGCAAACGACGCTAATGTAATGGAAAACCCTTTAGAATGTGCGAAAGTGGCCAGCAAAAAGGACACAGCTCTGAAAACTTACGAGTTTTCCTGCCTTTTACAACAGATTACTCTCTGTGCAAGGCAGAAATGTGTTTTGTGTTTTGTGTTTTCTCCCCGAATAAACAATTGAAGGGTGGGGGGCGGCACTAACAGCAACAAATCTCGACCTCGACTGATTGGCCTGGTGAATGGTGAATGGTGAATGGTTACAATTTGCAGACCCAAAGAGTTTGTCAAATGATTCATGAATTTTTAATTGATATGACCCGGCAGCAGCGTCCCATTGCTAAAGTGTTTGCTGTTGTTGAATTTCATCAGCCTGAAACAGGCTGACAATGAGTTTGGCGTCGTCTCCACAAAAAGCCCCGACACCCATCCCTGTCAGCCACTCACATGGGTAAGCCTAAATGGGCAACCCGAAACACGAACACACACACACAAACACACAAACGCACACAAACACACAAAAGATTAAATGCCTGTAGTCCTTCTGGCCTGTGCGCCGTTTTGTTCCCTACCCTTACCTGATTACTATGGCCTAATATGCCATATCTCAGCATCAGTGCAAAATCAAAATTCAATTTACGCACAGACTCAAATACACACACACACACCCATGCATCCACACACATATTACACACAGACACGCCCACTTAGCCCACGCACATAGTCAACACCCTTATCCAAACCAGGACAGGTGCCTGCCCGGGCTGTCTGGCTGGCTGTCGAGCAGCGTTTTCTAATCAAGAATTGATTGTGATCCCTCGATGCGGCTGTCGTTCACGTTTCATCCATAATTATCAATGACTTTTGAATGTCAAATGTGAGTGCTGCCTGCCATTGGCACCTATACACAAGCACCCTATAGCCCTACCGCCCTACCGACCTACCAGCCCAGACCAGCTTCTCAGCTACCCACAACAACAAGAAATATATGTTAAAAAAAAGAAAGAAAATCATTTCATTTGTCGCTGTCGCTGTCAAAAATTACAATATTTGATAGAGTGTTTATATGCAGGAATGTAGTCAGGTGCCGCAACAAGCTCCCTCAGCTCCCTTGGCTACCCAGAAAGCAGCAAAAAGTCCACAAATTCACACAATTTCACATATGTAAGCAAGCATTTACTTTTTCCCAGCTGTCAGCCAAAAACTTAACTGAAATTCCTGGCACGTTTGCCAAGCGCTGCGTTTAAGTGAGACATTTAAGAGCAGTTTAAGAGCCAAAATTGATTCAAACTGAAAGGCAACGTTGGGTAAAACTGCACCACTGCATTTCAACTGTTTTCCCAGCTCTTTTCATTAGTTTTCCTTCCTACTATTTCGTTTTTTTGGCTTTTCTGGCAATATCTTAGTCGTAAATGAAGCTGTAGCAAGGCATTCAAATTGCTGTGCACTGTGCAACGAGAAAAGCAATTTAGCATTAGCTGTAAGATGGTATTTGGGATTTTGGCAAATGATTAAGACGGGAAATGAGCGTGGAGAGGGGGCTGCTTTCTGGTTAGACGAACAGGTAGCTGCCATGTCATTCGCATTTGATTAAATATGTGCAGGGCAGAGACAGATGCTGAGCATTAATTGGATTGAGGGGAAGCCTGCTAAACAGCAGATCAATCAAAACTTACAAGGTCTTTAGATGCTCTGAAAGTACACCAGCTGTTGCGGAGTTCGCATGGCTGGGAAATGCCTTGGCTATATCATTCCAACGGAAGAGTTAGACACATACCTAAGCAGCAGGGTGTACTTAAGTAGAGTTTATTACACCTTTTGGGAGCAATAAATCAACAACATTTTGTTGAGAAATACTACAAGAAATACTATTTTCAGCGGTCTTTGATCTTCTAAAAATACTGCAAAAATACTATTAAAATGGGTTTTCTTAGCAGAACTTTGCAGTATTTGTTGTCTTTTTGGCATAAAAAAAATTGTAGTTTCTGGTCGAAAAATAAATCTTTGAAAACATTTTTACGGGAATTACACGGTAGCCTCCTGAAACCACCATTTTCCGCCCCTGGGTTAGATTTTCGAAATCATTCAAGTATGTGGGAAATGATTTTTTGTATAGAACTTTGAAAAGGAGTTTTGAGCCGAACGATAAACAATAAAGTCACATACAACAGATTTGCGGAAAAATCCTGTCAAAGCGCTTACTTTCGTCAAAAATGGAAACTACTGTGGGAAAAAGGCAGACGTGTAGTTCTTAGAGTATGGGCTGTTCCTAAAAGTTCCTAAAAGGTTTTCTAACAGTTTACTTAGGACGATAAGCTGATTCACATACTTAAATATTTATTTAAAGAGCTGATGATTTAATCTGCATGCTATTAACAAAGCTCGCTTGCAGCTTCTTTAGAATTGCATTATTTTGAAATATGTACAGCTGAAAGCCAACCATTTGATTTGCTTTGAGTAATTCATTTATTTGTGCTCATGCTTTGAACTAATTTGGTTGAGATAACATTCATTTGAGTCTGTACCAAGAACTAAGCTAAACTAATCAAAGTTGATACCCTTTGAGTGATTCGTTCCACGAACTCGTAGTTTGCAGCTCTTTAGCATTAGATAACATTCATTGGCATTGCCGGGGCTTTAATGCCAACTAAGCTAACCAAGGCTTAAATACCTTTTGAGCCAAAGTCAGCTGTTATATCATCATCATCATTACCATCATCATCATGCCGTTGATCTGGCAATTAATTAATATGCAGCGCGTTTTGCAAGCTATCAACCATCCAACTAATGCGCTATTCAAGCTCAGTCATTTGTGTATGCCCCATGTACACTAGCTATGTGTATGTGTGTGTGGCAGAGTGTGTGTGTGTGTGTGTGTGTGTGTGTGTGTGTGTGAATACTCATTTTGAATGCAATCAGCGAGCTGTCTCTTGGCCAATGCAGCTCTCGCCTTGAATGTTGGCATTTTATTCTACGTATTTTTCCCCTTTTTGCGATTGGTCAAGTTGAATTAAGTCAGCTGCACAGTTAGAGATTGTAGTTACATAGTTGCCATAGATACTAGATACAAGTGCTTTAGAGCACTTTTCAGTTGAATCCGTATGAATGCAGCAGCACTCATAGATTATGCCACGCCCACTCCCACTCCCACTCCCAATTCCGGCACACTCCATACAAAGTACATATGCTACAAATAGCCTTTTATCACTTTGAAACTGTGATTCATGCGAATTCCAATCAATGCCATTCATTATACCCAAAAACTAAATACGAACAGTAAATGAAAATGCTACAGTCCTCCTCCCCCTCTCTCTCACCAGCCCATCTCTCTGTACACCCTCTGTAGGTGTGTGTGTGTGTGTGTGTGTGTGTGCTGTGTTAAGAGCTTTCTTGGCTGGGGCTAATGCTTTAATTTATTGCCTGCCTCCTTTGCGGAGCCTGGCAAGAGCCATCCGGAAGGAGCTGCCTCGCAGGAGCTCGAGCGTGAAAAGGATGCTTTGGCTTTGATCAACGTTTTGTTAGGCAACCAAAATGAATTTGTTGCAGACAGACACACAGACAGACAAACGGACAGCCGCCTTGCCCCATTCCTCACCCAGAAAGCAACCTTGCGACAATACATTTAAGTCATTTGTAGCTAGCGGGACGGGGCCAGGGACAGGGACAGGGGCAGGGGCAGCGGCAGGAGCAAGCACGCGATTGTCAAGCAAAGCTCAAAGTTAAGGAGAAAAAAAATCAAGTTTAATTGTATACAAAATGTTCGAGAGTTAGAAAATTGAAGAGGCTGTTTATAAATTTCCTATACGTGTGATAAAAATTAAAGCGAGAGTTGCACAAGACCTGAAATAAATACGGGTATTCCTGCAATTGATTTATATAAAAAAAAGCGTGACCAAATTTAAAGGATAACGTTAAAGAAACTGTAGCAGTTGGGTAGCTTCAAGTTCCGAGTTACACAAGAGCTGAAATTAATAATGGTATTCCTGCAATTGATTTATATAAAAAAGTGTGACCAAATTTAAAGGACAACGTCGAAGTAACTTAAATGAGGAAAACGGTATAAGGGAATACCTCACAGAAAATGCAATATTTGTACTAAATAGGCATGGTCACACTTTGTTTTGCAGGAATACCTACCAAAACTTAACGAGGTAACTCCCGTATTAGTTTAAGTACATAAATTTGATTATAATTGCTGGAAAAATAGATCTTATAAGGTTTGCTTTAAAAATGTATCTGAAAGATACAATCAGTCAATTGTTTACCTTGCGAAGGAACATTTCGTTGCACTGCTTGGCGGTACTGCGCCAGTGCCGATGGCGGTACCGTGAGTTGCCCAGCTTTAGGGTGCCCTGGAGATCGGCAGCCTCCTCCACAACTCGCCGGATGCACTGATAACGCAGCCGATTGCAGCGATGAATGGGCTGCAGAGCGACCAGGCCGTGTTCCGGCTCCGATTCGGCGCCCGAACGCACTTGATCCTCATCATCATCGACCCAGGCGCTGAGCACACCCTCGACAAAATTGTATAGCATCTGGATGTTGGCCTGCATGGGCGCAGAGCCCGAGGGCACCTGCTCCGTCTTGATGAGCTTGCGATTCTGGCAAACCTCACGTAAGAGGTTCTCGCCAAAGTGCACGGTCTTGTGGCGCCGCCGTCGGGAGTTGAGGGATGCGGCCGAGGCGGATTTCATCAGTTTGCCATTGCCATTGAGGGCATGATGCAGATGGCCATTGGCGGGCATCTGCACCGGCTCCAGCCAGCCCAAATTGGTGGCCATGCCGCAGCTGGAGGCAGTCGAGTCGCCGCGTTGCAACGTATTCGGCTGCGAGTTGCTGCGATAATGTTGCAGGCGTGTCGGCGAGGCAGGTGGCAACATTTGGAACTGCTGTGGCTCCAATTCCAGCGGCGCCGGCTCAATGTCGTCCAGCGTTGCCGGCGGCTGCACCAAAGTGGTGCGCAGCCGATTGAAGTCGGCGGCGCAGCGAGGCAGTGAGTTGCACTTGGCGGCATTGAGGCATTTGCGATTCTGGCAGCTGAGCAGCGGCGCACAGGATCTGCACTCGTGACAGATGACCAGGCGACGCTCCGGCAGTGGCGCCACCAGAGACGCTGACGCAGCGGACGCTGCTGGCGGCAGCATCGGCGGCGGCGGCGTTGCCGTTGTGGAGGGCGTTGTGGCATCGGAGCCAACGCCCAACAAATGCGCGGGCACCGCATGCAGCTGCACCTGGGCAAGCTGCTGATGCCGCGCCAGATTCACCGAGCTGGCCGAGCTGGTTAGGCAGCGTCGACGCTGGCATTCCTGGTAGCGGCAGTGCGGATCTGTGCAAATGGGCAGCAGCGGGCAGGCGGGATCTGTGCACGGCGATGGCGAGCGGGAGCGTGGCGCACGCTCCGCACTCGAGGATTTGCGCTTGTGACTGCTGCTGCTGCCACCGCCACCACCGCCACCGCCGCCGCCGCCGCTGCCAAAACGCTGAGCGGACATGTCCGTCACGGTGGCAGAGCGTTGCGTCTGATGGCGACGCGAGCGCTCGCGCTTGGACTTGCTGTGGGTGGTGTGGGTGGTAGTTTCCTTGGGCGGCGTTACCTTGGGCACATACTGATACCGCTCCTTGTGCGGCTTGGCATACAGACGCTCCAGGCGCTCCTGCTGCGCGCTGAATGAAGCCGACGCTTGCGCCGTGCTGCTGACCACCTCGCTGGCCGAGTGGCGCAGACGTCGCTCCCTGGAGCGCTCCTCGCGCCGCCGCTGCTCCTGGCACAGCTGCGTATGCGTGGACGCCACAGGCACATCATAGCCACTGGGCACAGTAGTCGCCGCTGGTGGCGGCGGCTGCTTGCCCAGCGACTGCAGCTTGTGGAGCGGATAGGCAATCCAGTCGAATGGGCAGCTGCTGCTGCTGTTGCAGCATCTGCTCCTCGCCGCTGTCGGCGCCGCTATGGCCCAGCGAGTGGCGCTTACGCTGCAGCGTCGCATGCTCGATGGCCGCATGATCCTCTTGGGAGTTGGAACGCGGCGCCGCGCCGCTGCTACCGTTGCGTCGATGATGAGAGCGCCGCGGCTTGCTGACCACGCTCGTCTGCATCTTGGTCAGCCACTCGACAATGTCCGTCTTGAGCAGCGAGACCTCGCAGGGACCGGAGCTCTGGCGCGACAGCGGCTTCTTCAACAGCTCCGCCAGCGCCTTGGCATAGGCGGAGCTGACTGGCTTATCCGCGCTGGACTGACGCTCGCGTTGATGCGGCAAATGCTCCAGCAGCCAGTCGGGCAGCTCGTCCTTCATCACGGTGATCTCACTGGGACCGGAGGAGGTGCGCGCGGGTCCCAGCTGCTGCTGCTGGTTCTGTGCCGCGCTGCTCTTCTGCAGCTTCAGCCATTCCATGGTCTCTTCACGCACCTGGCCGCCTTCCGCAGAGCGCGCCGAGTGGCGCTGCTGCGCCTTGCGATCAAACCATTCCAGCTGCTCCGACGCCGCCGGCGTCTGACGCAGCGCGCTCTTGGGCATGGCCACCTCCTCGGCGCTCTTCTGGCGCCGTGGCGGCAGCTGCGGCTTCTGTTCTGAGGGCAGGCGCACATAGTGCGGCTCGGTGAGACGCACCGAGCCCTTCCGCTTGATGCAGCGCTGCTCCATGGTGTCCTCATCGCGTGCGCGCACCCGACGCGTTATCTCAAAGATATCGCCATTGATCTGATGATAGAACTTCTCCACCTCCACGCCGCGCTCGAACTCTTCCTTGACGCTGTGCTTGGAGGCGCCATGACGCGCTGGTGGACGCGGCGGCGTCTCCTCCAGCTGCTGCTGCTGCTGCATCTTTTGCTGCTGCTTCTCTTCACTCTCATCGGAGCTGGCCGCCGCCAGCTGCGTGCCAGCGCCGCCGCCATCGACAACCCAGCTTATGGAACGCTCAGCGCTCGACTGCTGCTGCTGCGGCTGTTGTTGTTGCTGTTGTTGTGGCAACTGTTGCTGCTGCAGCAGGCGATCGAGGGAGCCATGATGCGTCGTTGTCTGGAGCGTTGCCCCCTCGCCGAGCGACTGCAGCCGGCACTGGGCATTGCAGATGCAGACGCCCGTGCGCTTCTTGCTGCCAAAGCGGAACAGTTGGCTGGCCAGCTGCGAGACGTTCTCGGTGAGGCCCAAGCCGCTGCCGCTGCCGCCGCCGCTGCCGCTGCCGGCGCCCGCATCCCTTCCCGAGGCCGTTGTTGCTGATGTCAGGCGTGCCACAGGATGTGAGACGGGTGTAATGTCGACGATCACGCAACAGCAGTGTAGCGAGAAGGATTTCTTGGGATCGGTGGCAAGGCTGCTGTTGCTGTTGCTGCTGCCGCTGCCTTCAACAACGTTCGCAACGTGATCGCTGGCGGTGGCGCTGGCGCTGGCGTTGCTGGTGGCGCCACCAACGTTTGTGGCGCCACAGATTTCAAGCGATGCGGCGTTGTTGTTGTTATTATTGTTATTCTGTTCGCTTGCCGCGCGCTGCTCGCTGCTTGTGTGTTGATGATGTTTGAGTTGTTGTTGTTGTTGTTGGGACAGTTGTTGTGTTGGGGCGGCCAGAATGAATTACAGCAGCAGCGGCAACACCAACAACAACAGCAGCAACAACGCCAGCTGGGGCAGCTAGCTAAACTGGGCGTGGCTAAATTGCTTGTTGTTGTTGTTATTTGGCGCTGAGGCTGAGTTGTGCTTGTAGTCCTTGTTGTTGTTGCTTTCGTTGTTGTTTGCTTAATGTTTGTTGTCTTCGTTGTTGTTGTTGCTGTTGTTATTAGTGGTCTAGTTGTTGTTGTTGCTGCTGCCATGCATGTGGCTTCAGCTTACGCATACAAGCACACACGCGTGCACACATGTATTTGTTGTTGCTGTTGTTGTTGTTGTTGTTGTTGTTGTTTTTATTTATTTAGTGATTAATTAAACTAAAAGCTCATTTATATAATGCAGTCATTTATTAAACGCTTGTTGTCGCTTTTTTGGCAATTTATTTATTTATCTGTGGAACTGTCCTATTCCAACTACTCCCCCTCTACCTCTTTCACGCTCTGTATATATGTATCTGTCGCACACACGTCGCACACATTTATCTATAATTAATTATTTTACTTGTTGCGATACGCAGAAATGGCACCAAAAAATTCGCTAAATTTATACGAGTAGTGAACACATTCGTTTTCGGTTTTTATATTGGTGTTTGTTGTTGCTTTTTGTTGTTGTTTTTGTTGATTTATTTATTTAACTGTTAAACAGTTTATCTGTGCGTTGTTGTTGGCATTTATTTACAATTAATTTAATTATATTTGCGCTGTAAATAGCTGTGCTGGTTTGATTTGTTGTTTTTATCCTTTTGCTTTTTGCTTTGTTTTATTTTTTATTCATATACCATATATATATATATATATTTGATATATATATATATTTATTTTGCATTCATTTGCTGGCATTCATCGTGTTTGTTGTTAATTTCTTTAATCCATTAATTACTGCAATACACAATTTAAATTTATTTCGTTTTCGTTGCCTACTTTTCAGCTGAACTTTTGCAGTTTTTGTTGCCTACTTTTCAGCTGAGCGGCAGCCTTCAAGTCTTTTCCATAGTTACAATATTTCAGGGTTAGGCTTTTGTGTGCATTTGGGTTTCTGTTTTTTTACTTCATGTTTTTTTTATATATATATTTTTAGGCACAAGGACACACACATAAAACTAAGCCCAGTCTGTGTGTGTTTGTGTGTGTGTGTGTGTGTGTGTGTGTGTCTGCCTTTAATTAGCATATAAAAAAGGCACAAAAAGCGAGCCCAAACAACAACAACAAGAAAACACGTTAAAAAAATAAAAAACCATGTTTTGCAAGAAGTTTTGAAATTTCAACTTGCCGCTGCCCTAACATTTATTTATATAGACATATATAAATATGATATTTTTTTTGATATCATATTTTGCGCTTGTGTTATTTTAAAGTTTGCTCTACGCGCTGGCAAAAGTTTTGTGTTTTTTACTTTTTATTTTTTTTGCAGGACTTCTCCTCGTGCGCAAATATTTTGTTTGTTATATTGCTAGCATAAATTTGCTGGCTATCTGCACACACACGCACACACAGGGGAGGGGCGGAGGGGTTAGCGAGCGTAGCATAAGATGTGCATATATTTATAAGCGCATACATAAATACTTTTCTGGCCTGGCCTGGCGAATGCATAAATTTCGCTGCCATCATGTAGGATGTGAGAGCGGCTCCAAGGCACATCCTGTAGGCGCTCCTACTGCCGCTCCTGCCATCCTTACTGACTTGTGTTTATGCAAAGCACAACATAGCTGTTGAAAAAGTGGAAGAAGTGCGCAAAGTTTTTCGGTCTGTTGCCAAAAGTTTGCTTGTTAAGTGAAAGGATTATATGATCCAGTATGGAATTTCTCTGGTTTCTTTTTTTGCCTTCTATTTTTTGGAGAGAGCAAAACTTTAAAGAGCGAACTTTTGCTATTTTTATGTTATGCTTATGCCAGCTTGTTGTCAGATTGTTGTTACTGCAGCAGCCAGTGGAAATCTTGAGGCGAGCAGAGTTCTGTTGATAGTTTTTATAGCCTACTTTTTGGGGCCACTAAAAACAAAAACAGAAACAAAGGCACACAAAACACAAACAACAAGCAACGCAAACTGGCTGCAAGTTGCGCGTCGTGAATTAGTGCGTCTTAGTTGCCATTTTAGTGAGGGTGCGGGGTTGCGGGAAGGCATGGGGCATGGGGCACAAGCTGCGGGTTGCACGGGGCACACACAAAACTTTTGGCTAGCTTGTAGCCTTAAGATGCGAGTTGTCGATAAGTTTAAGTTGCCATGTGTTTAGCTAAGATCCCTCTTGCTATGTGTGTGTGTGTGTGTGTGCTGGTGTGTGTGTGGGACGCTCAACTAGTTGGAAAACTTGAGCAGCCCGCGCGTGCCGCGCTCCGCTCTCTAAAAAGGTGCTCCACAGCGCATTTGTTTAGCAATTTTCTCTTGATTCGCCCAATAAAGTTAATTTCTGCGCCAAAGTTTTAGTCCATCTATACGCATTCCGCCCCCAAATGACATCTATATATATATGTTGTATCTAGGCAACTAAAATAATTTATTTCGTTTGTTTCAGAGACAAAAGTTTGCGCAAAAATTCAGCGATAAGTTGCCAAGCGAGTTGGTTGAGAGCTGTTTCAATGGCTTCTAAAATCGAATAACTAAATTAAGCGGCAACAACGGACAAGATAAGCAGCTCTATAAGGATGCAAACTTATACTATATATGTATATAGTTTTAGTTCATTGTTTGACATTTTTCGCTGCTCATCTTGAATTTTCAATCTATTTCCTAAGGAAACAACGTTTAAATAACATTTATTATTATGTTTTTATTATTTTTCATGTTTTACTTTTGCTGCTTGCTCGGCTTTTTGGCCTTATTATAATTTCAGTGCCCTGTGCCGTTGTCCTACATTATTTATCTCTTTACCTTTTTCCTGCCCAACAAATTATGCTCAACAAGATGTATTTCGTATCCTTTGCCCTGCCTTAATTATAATAAATACTATTACTTGCTTGCTTTCATTTTTAATGTGCCTACTTAAAAATTATGCTCCTACGAAAATATCATTTATATTGCACAGTTAGAAGTTAAGGTTTTTGATATAAATTCAGATATAAAGGCCTGTTCCGAATTCCACTCCGCTGAGCAAGCCACAGCGCTCTTGTTTACTAGCACGTGGTGCTGATACAGGAATTTTCAAGGCCCATCTGGAGCAGGAGATTGATCTTAATATGGAAATCCAAGACGCAGATGATATTGATAAGGCAATCGATATTTTTATGAGCAAGCTGAAAGATGCTGCAACAAGAGCTGCTTCTAGGAATCAACAACATCTGCATGGAGATAGATCGCCTCAACTTCCTTCTGTAATCGTTGAGCTCCTGCGTCTCAAGCGCAAAGTCAGAAAGGAGTACGCCAGAACAGGTGATGCCCGAATCCAGCAGATTCACAACAGGCTGGCTAATCGTCTTCACAAAGTTCTGGCCCGCAGGAAAAGAATTCAAATTGACAACATGTTGGAAAACTTGGGTACCGATGCCTCTACTAAGTACTCTCTGTGGAAAATTACAAAGAGATATAAGACTTTGGCAACACCGAAATCGGCTATTAGGGACCCTGCAGGGGGCTGGTGCCGCACTAGTATTGATAAATCGGAAGTGTTTGCAAACAATCTTGAGCAACGATTCAGGCCTCACGACTTTGCACCTGAGAGTCACTGCAGGGTAGTTGCGGAGTCATTGGAAACCCCGTTTCAAATGACATTGCCTTCAGATACTGTCACACTGGACGAAGTGAAGCAGCTGGTGTCTAAACTGAAACCCAAAAAGGCCCCTGGCGAAGACTTACTTGACAACAGAACCATAAAGCTCCTACCAGATCAAGCATTGTTGTTTTTGGTACTTATTTTCAACAGCGTCCTACGTGTGGGATATTTTCCGAGAGCCTGGAAGTCGGCGAGCATAATTATGATCCTCAAGCCCAACAAAGAACCAACAGATGTGGACTCTTATAGGCCAATCAGCCTACTTCCATCACTGAGCAAAATAATGGAGAGGTTGATCCTAAACAGAATGTTTGACCTTGAGACTGTTTCCCTTGCGATCCCTAAATTCCAATTTGGATTTCGGAAACAGCATGGTACTCCAGAACAGCTCCATAGAGTTGTCAACTTTGCGTTAGAGGCCATGGAGAAGAAAGAGTATGCGGTTGCTGTCTTCCTGGACATACAGCAAGCTTTCGACAGGGTGTGGCACCCGGGACTTCTTTACAAAGCCAAGAGCCTTTTATCCCCCCAGCTGTTCCAGGTTATAAAGAGCTTCTTAGAAGGGCGCACATTCCGAGTGACTGATGATGGGTGCATGTCCTCCATTAAATCTATCGAGGCTGGCGTTCCCCAGGGCAGTGTTTTAGGTCCCACATTGTACTCTTTATATTCAGCGGATATGCCAACCTACACGGCAATCACCTCAGTCAACGAATGCGATACGCTAATAGCGACCTACGCCGACGACACTGCGGTGCTCACAAAAAGCAGTTGCATACTACTGGCCAAAAGTGCACTGCAGGAGTATTTGGACGCATTCCAGGAATGGGCTAAGAAATGGAATGTGTGCATAAACGCAGATAAATGTGCAAATGTGACTTTCACAAAACGAGTGCGGAACTGCCCAGTCGTATCACTTAATGGAAGAGTAATAAATCATTCATTGGCGCACAGGTACTTAGGTGTCATCCTAGATAGAAGTCTTACCTTCAAAAGACATGTCACGTCACTGCAGCACTCATATAGAAACAAATTAAATAGGATGTCCTGGCTACTCTCAGACAAAAACAAATTGTCCCTGGAGAACAAGGTCCGAATATACAAATGCATCTTAGCTCCTAGCCTATTCTATGCCATACAGGTGTACGGTATCACTGCCAAGACGCATCTGAATAAGATCCGTGTGCTACAAGCTAAGACTCTGAGGATGATCTCTGGGTCTCCATGGTACATAAGGACATGCAATATTGAGCGCGACCTTAAGGTGCCCAAAATAGGAGACAGAATCCAAGCGATTGCCCAAAAATACACGGAGAGGCTAGGAGCTCACCCAAACAGTCTAGCTAGACGCCTAAATACTGCCTGCCACCGTAGAAGAGTAAGGAGGAGACTCAAGCGATACCACCCTCAAGACCTCCTGAACCGGGTCTTGACATGATGATCTCTTACCAAAATTTAGACGATTTCCTCAGTATCACCCCTTAACTTCCCCTTTAAAAGTTATATTTAATTCATTTTTATGTTCTATCATAAATAATTTTGTAATTTTTAGTTTAATTTCTGATTAGTTTAAGTTGCCTGTAAGGTAGCAGAACACTCATCCTTTGTAAAATAAATTTCTCTTTTTTTAAAAAAAAAAAAAAAAAAAAAAAAAAAAAATGTTCCGAATTCCACTCCGTATCAATTCCACATGGTAGCGTGTAGCATACTTTTTAGAGCAGTATCTTATTAAAAAACCTTGCTTTCTTGTATATTCATTTCATGCTTCACATATTTCTGTGGAATTGATTCGAAAGTGGAATTCAGAACAGGCCTCAAAAACACATATTGGTTGGTTTATGCCAGAAAATTATAGGTTTACTTAAAAGCATTAGAAGAGAACATTAATCAATGTTAAAAATCATGCTACATGATTATACCTGCTGAATGCTTTGATTACTAATCCTGATACACAAATTGGTCTTATCGGGAATTATATTTATATATTACAAGATCTTTTGTAACCCCTTCTGAGACTGAATCTCATAAATTAACCCAATTTCCTGAACAAATGTGAGAATTGCCATTGGTTTGATTGTGGGATAGATTTCTGATTCTGATACACAAAGTGGTCTTATGAGGAAATATTTTTATATATTATGAGATCTATTGAAACCCGTCTAAGCCTGCATTTCACTAATTAACCCAATTTCCTGAACAAATGTTAGAACTCCCATTGGTTTGAGAGTCCTTATGGCATTTGATTGTGGAATAAACTTCCCTAGCAGCTTGAGCATCTGCTAGTGAGTACAACACATTCTGTTTGAATATGTGGTAAGGATTCCTTCACAGGATTACAGAATTGACATTATTCGCTGCTTACCAGGCCCAGTTTTCTCAGGCGTACAGTGTCCTGTGAGTAGCCAGAGTGAGCATACTGTTTGAAATTCTCTACTGGTTTTAATTGCTTAATTCATTTGGCATTGCAGCTTACTAGCAGACACAAATTGGCAATCGATACACATAGTTGGCTGCTTGATTCTGAATAGTTTGCATTTTTCATGCAAATTGCGACTCTTGTGATTTTGTTTGTTTAACAGAGTTGAAAACTCTTTTGCTGGCATCATGTATCTCAAGTGTTATTGATCAAAAGTTATGCATTTCTATGGAAAGACAGATTTCATGTGAATCAAGAGCGAGCAGCGCGCATAAGTAGGCTACACTTTTGTTTTGTTGAAAGCTAAAATACATTATTAAAATATATTTAATGCATTCGAAAGCAGCTTAAATTTGCTTGAAGAGCCAAACAATTGCTTTTCAAAGAGCAAGAGCTCTCGAGCAGGCCAAGGGTTTTGTGTATGTAAGCCAGACATGAATGGACTTGCCCAAAAGCGCCCATAAGTAGGCAACATTTTTGACAAAAACTAAGTTAAATACACATCTAAGAAATATTTAATGCATTTACAAAGCATTTGCAATCATTGGCTGACAGGAGAGATCTATATAAACTGGGCTTAAAGCCAAGTCTACATTTTGGCCCAAACTTGTGGAATAAAGCAGTCGAAAATGATTTGAAGTTAGTTTGAGTAGCTTCAGCTCTGCGCTGTAAAGTAGGCAACGTTTTCTGCATGTTCTCTTCTTGTGTGTTTTTTTTTGGCTTCTGTGTGTTTGCTGTTGTTGTTGTTGTTGTTGTTGACTAGCAATTTTGTGTGCTGAGCTGCTGCTGCTAGAAATAAATTAGATTTCCGCATAATTCGATGGCCAGCCACAGGCACTAATGAAACCAGCAGCAAATGGAGTCTCTCGTCCTTAGTTAAATAAATTCTAATGAATTTATCAGCATGTTTTTTAATGCATTAAATGTCAGCACACACACACACACACACACACACACACACACGCACACACACACATAAATATATATATAGCTATGCTTAATGTAAGTTAAAACAACAACACGCTGCCAGCATATGCAGCACAGCTCGCTCGCTCGCTCGCTCTCTCTCTCTCTCTCTCTCTCTCTCTCTCTCTGTCTCTATGCAACGCTCGCTTTGTCTCTATTTGTGTATGTGTGTTTGTGTGTGTGTGTTTTGTGCCTTGGCAGGCATGACGTTGATAATATCCTTGCACATGTATGACGTTGCTGCCTGCGCCTGGTTATGCTTGCAGCAGCCGCTGCTGCTGTCGTTACTGGCAACAGCCGCAGCAGCAGCCGCAGCAGCAGCAGCAGCATTTGCTGCCTTTTCAATATGCCACAGCAATTGTTGTTGTTGTTGTTGTAGTTGTTCTTTGCCCATTTGCTTGTTGATATGTATTTTATTAGCCAGGCACAAACTTTGTGTTGGCGTTTTAAAATTGTGCTAAAAATATGGCCAAAAACAACAGCAGCAACAACAACAACAGCTGCCCGACTGGCACCGCCTCTGCACCCGCTCGCCCCTGCCTCCTGCTCTTCAGCCTGTGCTAAAACAGCGTACGTAGCCTAGAACTCAAAACTCAAGTCTCGAGTTTTATATTTTTTTTGTAGCTGCTTTCTTTAGCTGCTGGTAAATGTCTCTGTTTGTTGTTGTTGTTGTTGTTGTTGTTGTTGGTATGTGTGTTAAGTGCGTTGGTATTTGCGTGTTTTTCTATTTTGTGTGCGCGCCTCCCCGCGCCGCCTGCCCTCGCACAGCTGTGTGGCATTTTGCAACACTTTTTGTTTTTGTTGTTGTTGTTGCTGTTGCTGTTGCTGTTCCAACTTGTTTGTGTTTTATGTATTTTTTTTTTTTTGGAAAAACTTGCACTTCCTAATTTGGCTTTAAAGGCGATTTTTCAGTTTCACGCACACACACAAAGACAGTACACACATACACGCGCATTTTTGGGCGGCTGCGTTTTATTTTTTTGTCTTTTTTGTGTGCCGATTTTTGCTTTATTTCTTCGCATTTTAGTTTTATATATCAATATTTTTTTTTTGGTTTTTTTGCGATTTTTTTTGCTCAGCTTTCTTTTTTTTGTTTTTTTTTTGGTTTAACTTGTGTGCTAAATTATATAGCCTGTGTCGCTTTGAGCGCTGCGTGTGTCTGTCTCTGTTGCTGTGTTGGTGTGTCTGTGTGTGTGTGTGTGTGTGTGTGTTGCTGTTTTGTAATTTGATTTCTTTGCCGCCCGTTGCCCGTTGCCCTGCTGCCCGCCACCCGCTGTGGCTGCTGACGCACTTTGGCTCACTTGTAATACACAAATATGGAATTGCCATGCATTTGTTATTATTATTTTTGTATATTTCTTATATATTTTTGTTGTTGTAATTTGCCTACGCTTTGTTTTGTTATTTTGTAATATTGTTGGGTTTTTTGTTTTTCGGCCGCAGGTTTTGAATTTGCTTTGCTTTTCTGTGTGTGTTTTCGCCTCTCGCTACAAACGCAAGTGCATGAAGCGCGCAAACAGCTCGCGACGACGTTCCCGTTGTGACTGATTTTCACCACGCAGCCAAGCCAGCAGCGAAGCCAGCAGCCAAGCGACGCTGACAGCCGAGTAGGCAAGCGAGCGAGCGAGCGAGCGCGTTAGAGAGAGCGCGCGGCAGTAGGGCAAAAGAGCGTAAGTAGCGCCTTGCATACGAGAGGCTCAATGCTCGGGCATTCAGTTAGGCAGCGACAGCAGCAGCGACAGCGACGACGGCCGCGACAGCCTCGTTAGCATTCGTTTGTTTTATTGTTGTTGCTGCTGCTGCTGCTAGCGCCTGGCGGCTCGCTCCATTTCGTGTGTACAGGCAAAGCTTGCGAAAGCGGGTCGTTCGTTTGCTGCCTCGGCCGCTGCCTCAAATTGTTTATAACAGTTTCGCCACAATTCGTGATTTGTCGTGTCCGCCTGCTTCGCCTTTATTTACGTAATCAGCAAAATCAAAAAGCTTTCGCAGCATCCTCGCTCTCTATCTCGCTCTCTTTGCTGCCGCTGACAGTCACATGAGCGCGGTGAAAAGCTCTCAGCAAGCTTTCAGCGCACTCTTCGAGCTCAGTTTAAGAGAGCGCGCGCGCTGCTTAAGTTAACAGCTCGTTTAAGCCACATTATAAATGTGCCCAAGCATAATTTACAAATCAGACGACGACAACGACGACGGCGACGACGACGACGACGACAACGACAACGTTGTCGACGTCATCAAAAACCAAAATGCAGTTATAATGCACTGGGGCTGCTTGCAAGGCAGGTAGTGGGCGGGTGTGGGGTGCGCTTGGGGTTGGGGTTGGGGCCAAAGCACGCTTGACAGCTGCCAGAGGGCGAGGCATATCTCAAAATCTCAAAGGTGTTTAGTCAACATGAGCAACAACCACAACAGCAACAGCAACAACAAACAAACAACAACAACAACAATAACAACAAGAAAGTGAGGTTATGGTGCGGTAGGTCGTCCGCAGCTAAAATTAAATTTATTCATTGTTGTCTTTTGGAGCAGCCAACAGAAGCTGGCGCAGCATATGTTGTTGTTGTTGTTGTTGTTATTGTTGCTGCTGCCGTGTGCACTTAGGATTTGGCTCTGGGGCGTATTAAAGCTTTTACAAATCGTAAGCATAATTTATTTTGTTAGTCTCTGTTACAAGTTTTTGGCGTGAGCAGCGGGAGTTGCGGGGCAGCGGCAACTTAATAGAATTGTATAGCAGCTACTGCCAAAAAAGCAGAAGATGAAGAAGAGGAAGATGTTTTGTGGGCATAAAGTAAGCGACATTCTTCTCCTGGCTGACAAGGTGTAACACTGTTTCTAACCTGGCCAGCAAAAAGCAATTGTTTTAATAAATAAAGCACTTGATTGGATGTTGATGAGCTGCCAGAGCAAGTTTTTGTCAAAGCGGTTCTCAAAATCACTTGTGAATTAATTTCACAACAAAATCTAAAGCATACTTTTTGGGGGAGGAGTCGTAGAAATAACTTTTGAATCAACTTATGAACTCTAAACTAACCTACAAAGTATGCTAAGCATTATTGTGTGCAATTGCATCAAAAGGACTCAACAACACGAGAAACATACATACATGTATAGTAAATGCTTATATTATAAATAACTTTACTTATTTGTTTTATTTTTATGAAGTTGTCAACCATTCTGATTGTAATGAAAGCTGGCAAGGACGAAATAGATTCCAAGTTGTCTAAAAGGAATAGTGTTAATAAACAAAAGCCATTATTTTATTTGCTTGAATTCCAGAGCAAGTTTTTAGTAACTATATAATATTTATTATAAATATTAACTTATTTATTAGGCATACAAATTGTTGGTTATAAAAAACTATGCCCATAAAAGTAGGCAACAGTTTTATGCTGAAAAATGTGCCCATAAAGGCGGGCAACAGTTGCACATAAATTCGCATTTAAAAATGTGCCCATAAAAGTAGGCAACAGTTTTGCCACAATCCCCGCACAAATATGCGCCCCGCACATTTTGCGAGCGGCAGTTTAATACAAATTCTTAGCCATTTGATAGTTAAACACTTGCGTAAGTAACTTGACTTAATTACTTGACACTTTCACACACACACACGCACACACACGCGCACAGAGACACACCAAAATGGGCCATAAAGGCAACACCTTTTTGGCAACGCCCCCGCTATGTGCATAGGTAATCAAAGTCATTTCAAAATTGCTTAAGCGCGCTCAAGTAAGTCACATGGTCTGCCACGCCCACACACACACACACACACACACACACACTCGCACACAAGAGAAATATAACGCATACGCAGCATTGGCAAGCAGTTTCAGTTACAGCACATAAATATTTTGCTTGGCATAAGAAAATAGCTCGAAATATGTTAATAATGAGATGTGGCTGGCGCAAGCAAGTGCGAATATTATTCATACATATCCGCACCACCCACCCAACCACCACCCACTATCCAAAGAGGGGGTGAGGTGAGGTGGTGGCAATGCAAGCAGCCAGCAGCTGCGAAAATTTGTATGTGTGAAAACTGTAAAAGCAGGCAGTAAGCTGCAGAAAATCTACATAAGTCGGTCAAGGACACTGCAGAAGGCTGCGGCTGCCACCAAATTGCCTTTAAATATAATTATTTTCCTTTATGCGTCAGTGACAGGCACACACACACACACACACACACACGCATATATCGCTCTGTGTGTGTGTGTGTGTGTGAGCTGCCTGCCTGCCAGCAACATTTAAATTTGGACTACACACACACACAGACAGACAGACAGACAGATATGCAGAGAGCAATACGCAGAATAACCGTAGAGAGAGAGGCAGCGGCGGCAGCGGCAGCGGCGGCGGCATCATCAGCCATCGCTTGTAGATACTCAGCCAGATAAGAAAAGACACTTTCATGACGTCAGTAAAGCATTTTAGGCCCACATTTTGCAGCCTGACACAAAATGTGGCGCGTTGTTGTTGTTGTTGTTGTAGCGCGCGCAAAATGCCCCAGCAACAACAAACAATAATAACAAGCAAAGAGCGCGCTCAGTCGCTCTCTTCGATAAAGCTTTTACGCTCTCAGCTCAACAGCCAGTAAGCTTGCTCTCTGTCTCACTCAAACTGAAACTCAAGCTCAAACTCCCTCTCTCTCTTTCTGTTTCTGGCTCATCTATAACCATAAAATCAAATCACAACAATAACCATAACCATATAGCAAAGATTTAATAACTGTGATTGGAATTTGAAAAATGAATTTTTCTTCGGTTCGTTTTGTTGCTGTTGCTGTTGTTGTTGTTGTTGTTGTTCTTGTTTTATTTTTCCATTCGCACAAAAAACTGTTTGTCTTGTTTTTTGTTGTTGTGAGGCCCCACTTTCCGTTCATCTGCCCCCACACCCCCCTCAATTTCTTTTTCGTGTCATTTCGTTTGGTTTGGTTTTGCTTTTGGTTTATTTACGTGGATTATTTAATGGATTTCGCTTGTGGATTTGGCATTGAATTTCCTGTGCGTCGCAGGACCTTTTGTAAATATTGTCAAATGTAATTGGAGCGCACAGTTTTATGGTTGTAAAGTAGGAAATATTTATTTTTATTATTATTATGATTATGATTTCGGTTTGTCAAATTCACCAAATGAAATGCAAATGCAGGCCGAGTTACCAAAACTTCTCTGTCAAATTGTTCGATGAATAAATGATTATATTGATGATGAGTTAAGTTCAATGAGCTGACTAAACGGGGAAGGGAGCCCTCTGTAGAGAATGAAGGGGGGAAATATGTGGAATATATACGAAAATAAGCGACAAACTAATATTTTGATCTGTTAATAAGTAAACTCAATTTATTTAACGTTATAAATTGGATTGATTTTAAAAAATGCTGATTTTATTTATATTTTCAACCATTTTTGACTATGAGGAATTTTTAGGTTAAGTTTGACAGTGAAATATATTGAAAAATCAAATGTCTATGAGTGGGTTTCGAACCCAGAGCTTTGTGTGTGAGCAGCCCGCATTACTCCTAGAACATACATCTAATAAAGTTCCCTTCAAATTCTTTGTAAGAACTCAACTGAATTTTCTTTATAAATTCTTCTTTTTTTTTATAGGAATAAACCTTTTGATCCTGAGAATTTGCTGCTACATTTTGTGCACGGATATTAACGTTTTTAAAATTCACCAAATCCTGGCAAGCTTAGTGTATTGCTTTAAAAAAATAACCTTTTTTGATTGGCCCCATGTCAAACCAATCAAATTCAGCAACCGCAAAAAATCTGCATTTAACATGTTTGTTTTTTTTGTTATTTTTATAATTTCCGGCCTTACAGCGTCCGCTTTCATTTCCGCTGGCTTTGCAACAAATTGCAGCAACAACAAAAGAGTAAAAGATTTATTTGCGTGCCACAATTATAAACTGTCCTGTTTGGCGCTACAATTTGAGGTCCTTCAGATTGTTTACCAAAAACAAAAAAAAACCAACAAAAAATACAAGAAACCCAAATGCCGCTGGCAGCGTTGCGCCTCGAGTTGGCCAACGGTCTTGCAATTGGTAGCAGGCGACACGGTTGGCATTTTCTAGGCCAAAGCTCTGTCAAGCAGCGGGGTGCGTGATGGGGGGGGGTAGGCAGCTGGCTTGGGGCATGCCACAAGCAAAGTGCTGGCCCAGAGCCTTTGACAGCTCAACATCAGCAGCAGCCGCGACGTCTGTCCAAGTCCAACTCGTGCAAAATCTCCGAGTGTGTCTCTCTGGCTGTGTGTGTGTGTGTGTCTCTCTGGCTGTGTGTGTGTGTTGTGGGCAGAAAAGCTGCTGCGGCTGTTGGCGGCATTAAACACAGCCGTCGCAGAAGTGTTTTGAAATCCAATTACCAGCGCAAATTTAATTTGTTGCTGCACTCGAAAAAGTTGCCAACTTGCTGCTGTCCGCCCGCTGATAGGCTATGAAAATTGTTTAGCTGCAATAAAGGGCCAGGCCCAAAGGGCGGCAGGGAGAACGGGTGGGGGGGGGCAGCCTGTCGAGTGGATATCAGGCACACAAAACGGGGGCCTGCTCCTGTTTTCATTTGAGCAGCCCGAGGGGTTCGCTGGCTGTTGTTGTTTGCTTGGTGGCATCATCAAGTGGTCAGAGTGCAAAGTTTAATTTGAAAAAGGTTGTTTTTTATTATTATTATTATTATTATTATTATTTGTACTTGTTGTTGCTGCAGACACTTTTAGCGAGCTGCTAGGTGTTGCCGTTAGGTGTTGAATTATGAGCAAAGTTCATGAGTTGCATGGCGTCTAACAATTTATAAGCCAAATAAAGCCATGTTATGGCCATAAGGCGGGTCGGGTCCAGTCCAGGCACAACGAGAGACTCTCGCACGTGTGTGTGCCTGTGTGTGTGTATTACAATTGTTGTGCGTGTGTCTGTGTCTATGTGTGTGTGGTGAGTAACGTTTGCGCAGTGGGCGTTTGCTTTGCTATTTGATTTGCTTTACACTTAAGAGCATTTTTTTGGCGGCTTTCACTTGTTGTTGGCTGCGCTGTTAGCTAACAGCTGTTAGCTTCGAGCTAACATTTGCCTTAACAGCGACGGTTTATAGCTAATTGCCCACAAATCTGTTGCCATGATTGCGCAGCTTATATAGAAAATTCCTCAATAACTGAGCAGAGCACTCTCTGACACGGCATGATTTGTAGTTTTAATACAGCCAGCCACTTTGTGAAAGTAATCAAGAAATTGCTAACCTTTTTTGCAGCTCCTGCTCCCCCTCCCGCTCTCCTTCTAGCTGACTTCTTTTAAGGATTTAAAAGCACCGCTGCAATATTCATAAAGTCTGCGCCCGCAATTTCATTACTCGTGTCTGGGGCACAACATTTGTTCTGCTTTTTTTTTATGTTTGCCTTTTTATTGTTGTCGATTATTGTTGCTGGAGTTGGGAGCGTGCCTAGGCCTAGTATCTGTGTTAGTCTGTATCTGTAGTTCTGTATCTGTATCTGTATGTTTGCCAGCTGCTGCTGCCACCTAATTGTTGGACGCTGTGAAAGCTGAGCACTTGTCCATGAAGGCAAAGGCAAACAACAATTGCCTTCACTTTGAGACTTCCCGCAGCGTTTTGACCAGCACGAAACGCCTCGTGTAACTTGAAACTTACTGGGGGCAGGCTGCTGCTGCTGCCTCTTACAATGGTGCCCCATAATTTGAGAGCGCGGCGAATGCGAATGCGAGACTCGACGCTTAAGCACAATGCCCCACTAAATTACAGTTAATGTTTATTTCTTGGCCCCAATGACAGTCGAAGCCAGTGACCATCTCCAGTCGAGTAGACGCCCAGTTTGCCCAGTTTCCCCCGCTTGCCCGCTTGCCCAGTGGCAGCCCTGGGCTTTGTTTATTCTTCTAATCTGTCTGTGCCTTTTTACCCCACTCTCCTAGTCCCTCCCCTCTTCTATCGCAAGTTGTTACTGCATTCCGATTGTATCTTTGACTGCTGGCGTTGCCTGGGTTTTAGTTTTGGTCGTTTGTCCTTTGTTTTACGCTCGCCTCTCGCTCTCTCGCTCTCTCGCTTGCTTCTACGGATTTGGCTTTAGCTTTGGCTCAGGACAATGCTTTATTGAGTTATGGCTTGCATGCGGATATCCGCAAGCAGAGCGAGAGTGCGAGAGAGATCGAAGATACAGCCAGATAGACACAGTCGCATTTATATAACCAAACGAACTTGTTATTGGCCCTACAGTGAGGTGTCCTGGCCAAGATTAAGCCATAAATTAGCAGCATTTTCAGTGGCCGCATAAATCCATAAAATCCCAGTGCAAATTCATATATAATAATACATATACAAATACTTACCCCCAGTGGTCTGATTGTTCAAGTAAACAAAAGCGAATTGCATTGAAACTTACCTGAAAGCAAGAAAGAATACATTTGTTTAGACATTTCATTTATAGTATCGACATAAGCTAAATCTATGATTTATGTATTATTTATTCGCAATATGTATTTTTAAGCCAGTAAATCGTCCTTTTTGCTTTTGCCTGCTAAGCCACAAGCAAATTTCACAACTCCTTTGTATGCCCCAATTGCGCCTAAATGTAGGCAACCAAAATGACCAATTCAAATCCAGCTCATATCACAGCAGGACATTAGGCTCGAGTGCGAGTGGGACAGCAATTCAAATCAGTGTTGTTTAGGCTCGAAAACAAAAAGCTTTCAGCACAAATCGTCGAAATTCAATCCAACAAATTTATATTAATTGAACTCCAACACGCAAAACACTCGTTAACGATCTTAAATCTATTCAAACTGATTGCGTTTTATTTAGACAATTAATTTTGTTAGTATAGTATGGAGAAATATCTAGCAAAACGCTTTCAAAGCACATGAAAGTTTCCAGCGAGCTTAAAGCGCATTAAAAGCTCAACAAACAGGCTACACTTGAGCAAGCTTGAAGTAGTTATACTTTGGCAATGTTTTTAAAGCTTCACTGAGCAATAGCATTAAAACTACAGCTTACAAGTTGATTTTCGTGATTAATGTCAGTTAAAATGCTTCTGGTAAATCAGAAGTTATCAACAATTAATCAAAATATATAAAACCATTTTTAAAACGAACAATCATCTAAAAAACGAGCTTTGAAAGCACATTAAAGCTCTAGAGGAGCTTTCAGTGAAGTGTAAAGCTGCTTAAAGCTTTGATACAAATGTATACTCGCTTTAAGTAGTTGTATTTTCTATTCAGCTTTAATCTTGTTGCTGGTGTCATTGCCACTTGGGATAAAATGCAATTTGAGTTTGTTATTTGATTTAGCCAAATTAGAGTTTAAAGCAATTTATTTCTTTCTTGCAGCAAGGAACTTTGTTTTATTTGCAACATTTTCTTTGTTCATGTCTGGCCCAATTAAGAAACTCATTCAGCACAAAGCGCATAAACTTTAAAACTTAATCTCAGCAGTGAGGGAGAATAAGAAGAGAACAAAAAAATACATTTCAATTCAACTTAATTTGCAACTTTGAACTAATCTTTTCTTGTCATTGCCTTAATTGTTGACCAACAGCAGCAAGGACAACAACAACAATTGGCAGTCAAGTTTTATGTGCAGCCTTTGCGAGGACCCCGGCAATTTAGTTGATGGCCTTACGCCGCTTTTGGCCCCAACATAAACACCTGGCGAATACAACTCAAAAGGCGGCCCGCAATTTAAACATTGCCTTATAAGAGCTAAAAATGTAGTTGTTACATTTAATTATATTCATATCTTTTGGCTGCCAAACGTGCCACGTAATCCGACAAGTTACAAAGCGGATGGGCCTCCTTTGCTACCTGTCTCCCTGTCTCCCTTCCTCTCACTCTCTGACACTCGCCCTCTCCCTCTGTCGTATGGTGGGCGTGGCGCGTAAACTTTCATTTCTTGCAAACTGTGCGAAATGTACAAAAATGCTGAACACATGCCAATTACCAGGCGCTGAAAGTGCCGAGGTGCCAAAATGAGGCCTCTGTAGCATCCGGCAAAGGTGCACAGTAGGTTGCCATACCCCGCAACCCGCTACCCTCCACCCGCTTGCTACTACTTCCCCCCTTAGCACGGTTGCCAGGCACAAGCTTAAAATGCGCGAATGCCAAACGACATTTACATTTACATACAAAATGCAAAAGGAACTCAACGCGCGTCCTTACAACTGTATTGGTGGGCTGTACGGGGGGAAGGGGTGACTCTGGGGGTGCAGGGGTGCAGCGGCTCATAGGGGGGGGGTCAGGCTCTTCATATTTGGGTGCGCTCATGTGAGCAACACGGATTCGGATTCGGATTCGGATTCAGAATGCGTCTTCTTCTTCTTGTTGTTGTTGTTGTTGTTGTTGTTGTTGTTGTTGTGCGTTCGCACATTTTATTATTTTTTATGACTTTTGACAAAGGTGCGAAAAGGCATAAGAGCAATGCAGCAAACCGACTCAAAGATACCCTGTAAATAGCTGTGAGTGGACGGCAAATAACTTAAGTGCAACAAAATTGCATATATACAAAGTATAGTTAATAAGTTGATTAAAAAAACAGAACAGCAAAATGTAAAAATGTAGATTCTAAACTATATATTAATATCATATACATACATATGTGTTTGGGAAAAATATTGAAAAAGATTATAAAAAAGAATTATAGGAACATTCTTAAGCTTGCTTACTTTCTAAATTAATAAAAAATCAAGTTGAGCATAAAGAAAAATATTTAAAATTTATACACCCAAGTTAAGTATCGGATGGATTCTTTTAACTATCTTAAATCAAAAAGTATGACCTAAAAATGAAAGTAAGGTTTGTCAAGTTGAGCAAAAAGAATTATTAAGTATATAAGGATTCTTTTAACTGTCTAATTAATGAATAAAAAAACGAAAAGAAAACTTTAAATTCAAACAAAGAAAAGTATTTAAAATATACTCCTTTGTTAAGTATAGAAAGTATTGTTTTAACTAACTCATTAATTAATAAAAATATAAAATAGAAAACATTAAATTCAATTTTTTTTTTTTTTATTATAAAATATATTTTTTTAAATTTTAAATTTGCTTTTTGCTATCTTTAGATTTTGACAGCTTGATCAAATTGTTATAAAATGGGGAAAAAAACATAATCTTGTCAACTCAAGTATTTAAAATATAATCCCTTGTTAAGTATAGGAAGGATTCTATTAACTAACTGATTAATCATAAAAAAAACTTTTCAGCTTGTCAACACGCGCATAAAGAAAAGGATTTAAGATATACTTAATAGGAAAACTTCTTTTAACTAGCTCACCTTAAGAATACTTAAGAATTGAACAGTAAAATTGAAAAAATACTCAAAAATATATTAACATCTGGAAGCTTGTCCACCCGAGTAACAAATTTAGCAGACACAATCATTCCTTGACACACTGCCAAGGAAATATGTAAATTACAGTGCTGATAGAGAACACATTTTGCAAGTTTAGGGATATATTTTCTTTGGTTTAGAAATTATAAGCCACACACACACACATAGGGTATTAAATCCCAGCGCAACGACAGCTCAAAAGTTGGAGGGGAGGTAGTAAAGACTTACACGCCGTTTCGCGGCATCTCTGGCGGAAGGAAGAAATCAAGGAGCGGCGAGTCAAAAGGCGGAACGAAACAAGCCAGCTATTTGCCATTTGCCAGGACGTGGCGGAGACTTTTTATATTTTTTTAGCTTGCCATTTTTGTATTTTGCTGGGGGTAACTTGATTTGCAACTCGTATGTGGCAGGCTGATATGCCAAAGAAAAAAAATAACGAGAGAAAAGAAAAGGATGTTTGCCCCTCAGGCAGGTTTGTTCAATTGTTAAAATGTTTGTCATTGATGTTTGGCTTTTGTAACATTTAAGTATTTTGCTTTGGAGATTGTCATCGCGCGTTGAGTTTTTCACCATTCCCATTTCCATTTGAGTTTCAGTTTTGACTTAAGTGTTTTGCCAGCTTACTTTAACTGCCTGTCGTTGGTCCTGCCGCACTTTGTAAATGAAATGAGCGCCAGACTGTTGCCACATTCCATTCCATTCCTGGGTCTGTCGTACGCCTGGTTTGGCATTTTTCTGCTCGGTATTCAGCCATTTCATTCATTTGCACATGGCTTTTGTAAAGGCTTTATGGCAGCCACATGTATATATGTATACTATATAGTATATATACTTGCATAATGCGCTTAAAGGCACCTCATTTAGTGTGGCACACATTAAAGACCAGCACTGAACACAGCATACTTAGGCGACTTCCAGTTAAACTGAATTCAAATTGAAGTTCGTGACGATTTCTTTGTTTTTGGTTAAAGGCATGAAAGTTTTGTTTGCACTTCAACTGAAGCTGAACTCTCAGCTGCTGTGTGAGTGAAAAGTTGTGTAAGCATTTTAAATCTACCACAAGAGAGCTGGTAATGGGTAAGGGAATGGAACTGGGAATGGGAATGGAAATGGTAGCTAGTGGGGTTGGTATTGGAGTACTTTGTTGTTCAGTCTTTTAACCCCAGCAATAGCCATGTTAAAGTTGTGATCAGTGCAGCTAATTGGTTTGAAGTTTAACTTCATTGAAAGCAATGCAAATTTGAAGAGATTCCTCTGTGCCAGTCACAACACTCGTGAACACATCTCTAATTATCGATAGCAGTGAACCGAGAACGGAGCGCTCAATGAAAATGAACTGACTCGGTTCCGAAAGCCAATTGGTACAGTTCCAAAAATACATTTTATAAAATTAGTTAAGTATACATTATAATAAATGTAGTATTGAACATATCCTAACATATCATTTCAATTATGAACTTTTCATCTTTCACCAATCTCTTACCTTAGAAACAAACACAAATGAACTAAATTACATTTCCAAGTCTGACTTAGAGATGGTAAGAAATTGATTATGCTAACAAAAATATCGCTCAACTTGATTTCAAAACACTTTCGATAGATTTATCGCAGTTTCGATAATAACAAAGTGTTGTTAAAGGATAATAGAATTAGAAACTATTTAAAATATAACATTTTTGTCTTTTCTAAGTACTGAATATGTAT
This sequence comes from Hirtodrosophila confusa, assembly GCA_035043065.1. Taxonomy (NCBI): domain Eukaryota; kingdom Metazoa; phylum Arthropoda; class Insecta; order Diptera; family Drosophilidae; genus Hirtodrosophila; species Hirtodrosophila confusa. Next base: position 9,906,474 of record JAWNNI010000213.1, on the reverse strand, counting down.
ATATATATTTTATTTATATGAATATATATTTCTGAATATGTGAATCATCTAATATCCTTTATCAAATGTTGATAATATCGATAGTTATAGAGCTGAGCAGCTAAACAATTTGAGCTGGATGGCAGACAATTTCATTGAAAAGGAAATGAAACACGGAACATTTGCAGGGATGTAGACTTCTATCCGTAAGCCAAGTTGATTTTAAACCCACCAAAAAAAACACACACACACACACACGCTGAACTCTTTCCACATATGCTAGTCACAAGCTGTCCCGGCAATATATTACCCAACTCGCAGTTTTTATCCAATATTGCAGCCTAAAAAAACAAAAAAGAAAAAGGCAGAAAAAAACCTATCTTTCACTCCACCCACCACATAGATCACAGGACTTACGAGTTGGCCACAAAACTTTGGTGGCCATAAACTGCATGAAAACCGAACCAAAATCCTGGCAAGTTGAAGAGGCCGCAATGAAATGCATTGCAATGCGCTTAAGTTTCATAAGCTGCGGCCAAAAAGGGGCAGCCCGCAGCAACAGCAGCAAATCTGTGCCACATACTCAGACGCAGAGATGACCGCAGTGCCACGCCCCAGAAGGATCCTTCTGTGTGTGTGTGTTACATACGACTGTCATTTTGGCAGTCGAAAAGGAATTATCGAAAACTGAATTCAAGGCAATGCCTTTACCCAGCGTGCTGCAAATTTACCACACTCTTTGCAACATTGCCAAGAAGTTCGCTTTGGGCTTGGGGCGAGCAGGGTGGACAGGGTGGACAGAGTGGACGGGTTGGATATTAGCAAGGGGGTCAGCTAAACTGGTAACTGAAATACGTGTAATAGTTACACAAAACTCACGTTTTGGTCAGGACGCAGGACTACAAAAAAAATTGCAAAAGAAAAAAGGAAAACTGTTATTTTTGTGTCAAATAGTTGGACAACTGTCCACGTACACGTCGAACTTTCGCTGACAGCTGCCACCAGCTGCCCCGCCCTGCGCCCTGCGCCCTGCGCCCCCGCCACTACCGCCCACTCACGCCTTAATGCACTCGCTGCAAATTAATATTGCAGTTTTTTCGCAAGTAAGAGGCAAAAAAAAGGAAAGATAGTTGCCAAAGTTGAGATGAGAAACTGGTAAGAAAGTTTTTTTCTTGTTGTTGTTCTTGGCATATCCTTGCAGCGGGTATAATAACTTTCTCATGAAATGTGACGCTTACAACCTCATACAGCTGAAATTGATAGGTTCCTTATCAGCCTCAACAACCGAGTCGCTCCAGCCATGTCCTTCCGTTGGCTGCAATGCAAGCCAATCTCCAGTTTTGAAGCTAGCTTGTTGAAACTTGCCACAAATGCTACTCCTGGCTGTAGACACTAGATATAGTATGTGAATCGACTGGTTTGCATCACTATTTAGCTGCTTTGGAAACGATCAATCGTAAGCATGAACAACTTTTTTGTTTTTTAGAGTATCTCATCTAAAATCATCTATTTGAAGTTATATAAGTAACTTAAATGTTCATCAAAATCGGACTACTTAATCTTCCATTGTTTCCATTGAAACAAACGGTTGAAAATTGAACAACTTTTTTGTTTTTCAAAGTATCCCAACTATTTTAAGTTATATTATTGCCCTAAAGTTGAATCAAATTAAATAAAAAACCAACTACTTAATCATATGGTTTCTATTGGAACAAACGGTTAAAGATTGAACAACTTTTTTGTTTTTTCAAAGTATCCCAACTATTTTAAGTTATATTAGTACCGTAAGTTAGAATCAAATGTTCATCAAAAGCGGAATATTTAAGCTTCTGGTTTCCATTAAAATAAACGGTCAAAACCTTAGCAACTTTTTTGTTTTTCAAAGTATCTCAACTATTTTAAGTTATATATATCAGTAAGTATCTCAACTATTTTAAGTTATATTAGTATCGTATATTGGAATCAAATGCGGACTACTTAATCTTATGGAACAAACGCTCAAAAATATAGCAACTTTTTTGTTTTTTCCAACTTTCCTTAAAAACTTACTACATCAAAGTTGTGCCTTTTGCAAGTATACAAAATTTCATAAAATTTGACAACATTTTATAGCTGGCATAGAAACAGTTGAAGGAGAAATAAGTTTCTGTACGAACAACTTTTTTGTTTATCCAGATATCTAAGCTAAACTTAACTATTGAGAGCTTAAGTTTACTTTATAAAGCTTGGACGTATTCAAACACAATCGGATGACTATCTTATGGGATAAATGGATAAAGAATTGAGTGCTTGTAAGGGTATCTTATTTTCGGCACTCGAATTTAGCTGTTTTCTCTTGTTCTGGTTCTGGCTCTTGTTGTAGTTGTTGCAGTAGCACAAAAATTAGTTTCTTCACTTATTGAAATGTCAATGGGAATGTCAGGCAGTGTCGAGACGCGCCGCGGCGTCTTTTCTAGCCAAATTGTAATTTCCACGTCTGCACATCTCTCGAGTTCTCTTTTTAGCCCTGGCGTCAATTTGCTTGAAATGCTTCGTGCCAAATGATTTAGCGTTGCTTTTTTCATTCCATTTTCCCCACACAGACTGCTGTGTGTGTGTGCGTGTGTGTGAGGGTAAAAAGTTTCAGCTTTTGTTTTTCAACTCGCCTCGGGGACCAAAGCAGCCTCAGCTGTTTGGCAGCGCGTTCGTCAATTTAACCTAATGATATCAGCGGGTTTCTTTGGGTCCTTACACAAAATAAAATAAAGTTAACAAAAAAAAAGGTGCGAAACTGAAATTTAAGCAAATTAAAAAGGGAAGCTGCTCACAATTGTAGCATCCATCTATGATAAAACGACTCAAAAAGCAAGAAATTTCCAAATGAAAGGTTCACGCTTGTCGCTTGGCTAATGAGCATGGCCAAGAAGTGACAAAGTTACAGCTGCTAACTGAACCAAACCACAAAGAAAATGAAAAAGAAATGAAAATAAAAAGGTCATTCCGCTAAGTGGCTTAAGTCTTAAGTATGTAGGTGTGTGTAGGTGCCAGTTTGGTTTAAGCTTCATCTTCATCTTATCTAAAGAAAGTCGCGAGTCGAGTCGAGTCAAGTTTTTTTCATTTTATTCCTTTCTACCACATAAATTAATGTCTTGCCTTATATTTAAAATGGTTTTTCGGTAATTAATCAATTTGATGGATCATTCGATGCCCAAAAGCTGACTGGACAACATTTTATCTGCCCCGAGCCCCTCATAGAGGGGTAAGCAGTGTGAAAAATGATGCGAATTAAATTGTATAAATATTTTAAACACTTGCATTATTGTATGTGCTTATTAACGCAATGGAGATAAATGGCTCATAAATGCACAATGCCCAATTAGCATAATGTATGTCCTGTAATCGAAACTCTTGCGAGTATTCAGTTTCAGTTTGAGCTGCTCAAAACTGTCTGTTAATAACTGACATATATCAGTTGCAATAATTCAAAGGACTTCAATTAAAGTTGCATAAATCTGCTGCAGACTTGTTATCCTTAATCAACTGCACACAAATTGCAACAAAAATGTGCAATTAATTGAGAAATTTAAACAACTGACAATTATCATCACACAGACAGGTAAGTGAGTGCGTGAGTGAGAGAGAGAGTGAGTGAGTGAGTGAGTGAGCGAGAGCGAGCTTCCATTACAGCAGCTTGTCAGAGTCTTAACAGCAACATCGCCACTTCCCCTGGCCACATCCTGCGGACAAGCCAAAGCTTTTAATTCGCCAACATGGCGCATCAGCCTGAAGTGCTCGCTCCTCTCCAGCCGCAGTTACTTAACAGAGTGCAGGCGTGCATGAAAAGCTTTTCCAAAGCTTTTAACGCTATGTTAAGGCGCCACGCGAATTACATTATTTAAACAGCACTCGCAGCTTTGTTTGCTCTCCATAGTGTAACTACAGTGGCCATTGACTATGACGAACGTGTGAAAAACAGAATTCAAGCTAGTTTATTATACATAATATGTTAAAAATGGCGTACATTTTAAAAATTTTATATTCTATACTGTAGAAAATAGAAGACACTGATTAAATATTTTAAATATTTGTTCTAAGTTTTTTAACCCTTGGGGACTTTGCAGAAAGTAGAAAACACAGATAAATGTGGTAAGGATTGAGGTTAAAAAAGAAACGAGAAAACATTTGTTAATAATTTAAAGTATACAATAAATAAATGAGCTCAAACTGGAAATATCATCTAAACAGAATGTTTAAATTAAAACAAAGCATTTTTAAAATAAAAAATATATTGGAAAATTGAAATTTAATGAAACGATTTGAATGCGGAACTAGAGGACTTATAAGGGAAATAAATATGTTGTTAATAGTTTTTAACAGAATAAGAAAACTTCACTATTAGTGACTTTATAAGAATTAAGAAATTTTGTAGCCCTGGTAAGCTTGCATAAAATCAGTTTTCTAGTATTAAGCTTCAGTGTTTCTAGAGAAAATTTAATAATCTATTATATTTAAGTTAATTGGAGAATTCAGCTTAGAATTGCATAAATGTAACTTTTATGGCAAAATTTAAGCAACCAATTTGGCAATAGACTAGAAAAGCTTAAAATATAATCACATAGTAGTACACATAGAAGAGAATCTACGAGTTAAGATCTCTTATGATATGGAGAACGAAATGAAAGAAATCAGTTTAATTGTGGTAGGCTTAGAATAGATTAGAATAATCCACCTTACTAGCTAAAACCTGTCAGCCAAAAATCAGCTCATTTAAGTGCTTAATTATTATAATATTATAGGGAATGAGAATGTGCACAAATCAATGAAAGTTTAGATTGAGCCTAATTTGTCAGCAAATTGCTAAACATAGCACTTTTCTAATCAACTGATTCATAGGGTAAATGGCTTCTCACATACTTAATTAATCAATCAACTGATTCATAAGGTAAATGGCTTCTTTCATCCTTAATTTAAAGCCGCTCAACTGCGGCTAATAGAGTTTATCTAATGGCAATGCCAATCAACAAAATCAACAGCTTTTCGCGTGTGTGGAAGTCACAAATATCTTGCCCAGAGGCAGCCATACAAAATGCCGGCCTCATTGCTAATACAAACTTGCTGGCTTATCAAAACACAACATCAATACACACACACACACACATATACGTACACTAACACATGCATAAACACAGCACACGTGCCTCAGAGAGCAAACGTGAGGTTAATCGCATTTGCCAGCAACATTTTCTAGCCATATTTTTGTACCCTTTTTTGTTGGCCCTTTTTTTATGATTATTATTAAATTATTGGATTTTATAAGGTTTAGTCTTTTGTTGTTAGCCTCTAATTGAAGCGCTCTGATTGCCGCACTTTGTTTGCTTTAATTTATAAAAGTGTGACAAAATTTGATTGTCATTTTTATTATTATTAAGCGAGAGAGTGGCAGATTTGCTTGAGTTGCTTTTATTTTAGGCTCTGCGGTCTTATGAGAGATTAACAAAGCATTTAATCTTCGCTGAGCATAAAATGACACAGCAAACACACACACACACACACACACACGCACACGCACACACACTTAGAGCGGGTTTAGATGTAGCCTGCTTTGCTTTATTTATTTGGGTTTTTATTGACATTTACTTGCTTAACGTGCGCCTTTCGTTCTGCTTCTGCTTATTGCTGCCTCTGTCTCTGCCGCTGTCTCTGCTGCTGCTGCTGCTGCTGCTGTTTTTGTTGTTGTTATTGTCGTGGCTTTATTGTTGTTGTAAAGTTGTATTGTTGCTGCTGCTGCTGCTGTTGTTTTTTGTGTGGTATTTTCAGCAAAACTGCAATAAAGTGCATTTTTCCACACGCTGCATACTTTTGAGCGCTACACACACACACACACACATACACACATACACGTACACGTACACATACAGCAAGAAAATTGCAGTTACTGCCGCGACGGAAGCTGCTCGTGAATTTTAAAACAATTTTTATACACACATTTTTTCATAAGTACTCGTAGTATGTTTGCTTGTGCTTGTTGCCGTTGCCGTGCGTGGTGGGCCCGCTTCACATTTTGTACATTTTTCACATTTTTATATACACTGAGCGCTGGCAATAATTGTTAACTTGTTTAGTGCTATGGCTATTATTAATTGCAAAATGGCAAAAACACACACAACACTAACACATACGAGTTTTGATTATAAAACGACAGAGCAAAAGTTAGCGCAACACTAGCAAAATAGCAGTAGCAGCAATGACAGCGGCAAGCGGAGCGAAGCGAAACGACGCGAACGCAATCAAAGCTTTCGCAGCTGGAAGCCTGCCAGCAGTAGCAGCAGCAGCAGCAGCAGCAGCAGCAGCAGCAGCAGCAGCAGCAGCAGCAGCAGCAGTAGCAGCAGCAGCGCAGCTTGGAAGTCAACCAAAAGCTCTACCCAAAAAGAGAGCCAAAAGCACGCGCAAGAGCGTGAAAAGCTTAAAGCGCATGCGCCACGCCAAAAACGCTGGAAAAGGGTACAGAGACAGTTTGATTGAGGAATTCCTATGGTTGAGAGAGTCTGAGTGAGGGCTGAGATGTGATTATGTGTCAGTGTAACAATGGAAGTTTACTGCAATTAACAGTGCACAGTTTCCCTCTCTTTCTCACTCTTTAAATGAGTGTGTGTGTGTGTTGGGGTCTGTCCAATGATGCGTGACTGCATTGAAGTGGACGCGACGGCGACGACATCTTTTTGGCCTGCGCCTCATTAGTGTCAAGGCAAAGAGATCAAAATTGGCATAAAGCGTGCCACAAGTACGCACATTACATGCCTCACATGCATAATGCATGCCACGCCCACACACACACACACAGCGCACATTAGCCGGCTTGACAAGCCGGGTCGAGCCTGGAGTCCAAGGCAAAAAGTGCAGACAAAAGCGTTGAGCGGCTGCACAGCAATTTAATATGTTGGCTGGCAAAGCGCTGGCATTTGAACATCATCAGCATCATTATTATAATCAACAGCATCATTATCATCATTATCATCATCATCATCATAAGCATTATCATCATCATCATTATGAACATCACGTTGACGTTGACAAGGCTGCAAGCTGAGGGAGTTGCTAAAAGAGAAAGTCCTTTTTTTCCTTTATTTTTCGGCCTCAGCTTGCAACTGTGTTTGCTTAGGAGTGTGCCAAGGAGTGTATGTGTGTGTGTGTGTGTGTGTGTGTATGTGTGCTATGCCTGGCAGTTTGTTTTTAATCAAGGCAAAACTGGGTCAGTTTGAGCTGCAACTAAAAATATCATTTACGTTGCCCAGCCAAATGCGCCAGTTGACTTTCCCTCCTTTTTATATTTTTCGTGAATGCATTCTGTGCTCAAATATGAAATACATATACATATGCATATATATAGAATATAAATATATATTTGTAATACCCCACACACACACACACACACACGCACAGCCACACACACCCACACAAACTCACAATTGGATGCTGTGTTAATTGCTACAGAAATTTCATAGCGCTCGCTCTGTTAGCTAACAGCGCGCCTGTTAACTAACATGGCCATGTTAACGACTAACAGTGGCAGTTAATGTTCGCTAACAGTTGACCCAGTTCCCTGGCCCCGGTGTCTATAAATAGAGCACCGCATACAGTTGCCTTTTCGAGAGCCTGTCAGTTGGGGGTAGGGCGGCTTGCGGGGGTTGAGTGGTTGAGGGAGTTCAGGCAGCCCGAGAGACTCCATTTTACAGAAGCTGCTTGACTGAGGGTTGGGTTTTATGATGGATTTTGGGCCATTACACTGAGGCAATTGTCAGAATGTGCGGAGGCTGTGTCGCAAAGGTTTACGCGAATTCAATTGGCATTTATAAATAACTTAGGACTTACGAACACATTGAAAACTTGATGGATAAGTTTAAAGGCAATGCCCGGGGAATTTGGCGTGGGTGCTATCAACAGGCCGATGGCATGTGTGTAAAGGCGCTGGTATTTAATTATAGCTGGTTATAATGGATACTGACCCTAGAATCCTAAACTAAATATACCAAATTTAAGTAGATTCTAATCGGGAATTTAAACAAAGGTTTAGGGGGAAATTTATGTCAATTAAGTGACGAATATTCCGATTATATAAAGGATTCAATTTAAGAAGATATTACCACTTATAACAAAACTAAAATGTTGATTGTGATACTCGTCTTTGTAATCGCAATCAGCGCGAGCCACACATAAATTCAAAAATTGAGAGCATCTTAAACGTAAATAAAGTTGTGTTCCTTAAGTCAAGGACGCTATTTCAGAATATATTCCAGTCTACACTTTCGGAGAGAAAGTTATTGAATTGACTTTCCGCTAATCTAGGGTTGAATTCAATTGCCATTAGGATAGCATTGAATTCACCAGCTCAACGACAATAGTAAGAATAGGAATACTAAATAGACATTCATTTGATTTCTTTAAAACTTATCATCCCTTATATCTTATCAGAAATAAATATAGTAAGCCATGGTATGAGCTGGTAACCTTCACATTCCTTAACTAAACTAGTTTCCACATAAAATATTGATCTTTAATCTAGAACTCACCTCTGAAGATGTGAGATAACACATGCGCGAATCGGTGCTCTCAATGGAGGCCTGCTGAACAATTCCATAGCGTGATTCACGATCACTCAAATACTCTGACCGCAAGCTGTCCTGACGTATAAACTCCGCACTGCAAATCAGAGGGAAATGATTATTAATAAACATAATAAAGTAAATATATTATTAGTTTTCTTACCGTTGCTCCAAGGAATCAGCGCGAGCGCTCTTATAGCCAGAATCATTGAGGCTGCTGTCCTGGCGCAGCGATGGTAGCGAATCCCAGGGTGAACGCTTATGCCCCGAACCGGGCACTTGTTGCATCATGCCATGCCCGGAACCGGAACCAATTGTCGAGCTGCCCGAGCGCCAGCCATCCGAGTGACGGAACCACTGAGCACGTGCCGATTCACCAATGCAGCTGGCGCAACGCGAATTGGAGAAGCTATTTGAAGGAGAACAGGATATTAAATAGCTGCTGGCAAGAGTATATCAATTCTGTTACATACCTAGCATTATGATCGGATAGATAGCCGCGATCCCTTTCGCGTTCACGTTCGCGTATCAACTCATTGCGATCGCTGTAGTATCCATCCCGGTCACGATCACGTTCCTTATCCCGTATGGTGGATAGGGGGCGATGCGGTGGCAGCGGCAAGGTTGAGGATTTCGAATTGGCTGCATGAAAATCAAAACGAATTCAATTAATTCAATTGTATATTAAATAATATAAGCCATAATTGAAATTATAGCATGCCCAACTAATGGCAGGCAAAAGCATTTCGATTCTTTATAGTTGAGCATCGAATTGGCATTTTTGTTTATACTATATAAGGCTTAATAGGGATAGATATAAAGGACACTGAATCGATTAGAGACGTGCATTTAATGGAACTACTTACGCCTACGTAGTGGATATGGGCTGCGCTGTGTTGATCCTGGTAGGCTTTCAGCGAATTCTGATGATTGTTGATATTGTTGTTGTTGTTGTTGTTGTGGTGGTTGTTGTTGTTATTGTTGTTGTTGTTAAGATGTTGATAATGATGTTGTTGGTACGTGGTGTGACAGTTGTTGTGGTTTTGTGTGCGAGAGCATGATGAGCATTTTGTGATATGTATGGATAGCATTTAAGTTTTAGTTATTTGAAATATATTTTAAAGAGAGAGGTTTATGTTGGCAAAATGAATAAAGTACATAAATTAAATTTGATAGATAAGAATTAAAGCTTACGAGAAAGTAGTCTGCATAACATTAAGAAGGAATTTATTGAAAAACAAATCATATTAACCTTCAGCGAGTTGAGGAAATAATCATTTTATGGAAACTCTGATATTATAATATTCAAAGGATAGGAATCATCTGACAAACTATGTTTGGGAAGGATATAGAGCGAGTGTCATATGATCAAAAGTTTCACAATCTTTAGTCAGGCAAGCTTTCGTTAAGATTGATCAAGCTTTGCACACCGACACAGACGACTGAAAGCTTTAAGCGCAGCTTTCGCAAGAGCAGCAAAGCGCGCAAAGCTCATCAGACAAGCGTGCACTAATACATGTACAAGTATTTAGTAATACTGTCTCAATTCAACTTCTACAGAGAAGTAGTATCGATCGTATGTTTTTTAGAGATGACTGATGGATAGAGAGAGCTGTATAGCACACAAGCATAGGTAATAGTTATTATTATGATTAATGTAAGAGGCAAGCTACAAGTGAATAATGTTCTTCAATGAATAACTAAACGCATTCTGATTGCAATTGAAATTCCTTTGCCAGCTATTCTGCACTTTTGCCACATACCCCAACCTACGGAATTTCACATTAATCAGATTATCAAGCTACATACTCAACCGGCAACCCTTGCAGTAACCAATGCTATTACATGAAATGCGACTGTTGACTTGATTGAGCCATTGACGAGGGCACGAACTGAATGTCAGAGTGAGCCCATACTAATTAAATATTCGATTAGAGAGGGCTGAATAAAATGATAGCAAGTAGGTGGGTGGGTAAAGTAGACAAAATGTTCAGCTACAACAACAACGAGAACAAAAGGGTTAGAAAACTAAATGGCTACAAGTACAGCAAATCGAATGTGAACCAAAAGCGAAACCCCAAAAACGAAAACTAAACTAAAATGAAACCCAAACTGTAACAATTTCTCACCCAGATTCTCCATGCTTTGCGAGAGTAGAGCCTCAAATGTATGCAGGCTATAGGACTCGGCATCCATGCCCTTGGCTAGAGTATTGCGCAAATGCATCTCGTACTCCATGAGCAGACGCGAGGTGGGGCTACCCGGCGTGGGCGTCACATTCGGAGCCTGCTGATGCTGATGATGCTGATGACGCGACGAACGCTGCTGAGGATGCGGCTGATGTTGCTGCTGTTGCTGCTGCTGCTGCTGTTGAGAGGACTGCTGTTGCTGCTGCTGTCCATACGACTGATCCTGATCGGAGTTGCCATTGCTGGAGCTGGGCGTGGTTGCATAGCATTGATTATCAAACATGACATTATCCGAGGGCGGCGAGCCCTCAATGCAGCTGCGCTCGCGCTCCCGCTCCAGTTCCAAATATAGATTGCGCGGTGGATAGCCGCGTCCAATTTCATGCGAAGATCTGCCAGCCAAATAAAACGAAATTTAGTTACAAAAGCAAACAAACAGCAAACCGGCAATAGACTCACCTTGAGCCGGAGAAGCGCGACGACTGACTGCCGCTGCTGCGTCCCATTGTATTGTTGTTCATGACGTGATGGCCACCGCCGCCGCCGCCGCCGCCAGCAACGCCCATTCCCATGCCCATGCCCATGCCCATTCCCATGCCCATGCCCATGCCATGCTGATGCATGTGTTGCGGACCCAACGTTTGTGCCCCATTCGCATTATAGTAGTTGTATCGCCGTCGGCCCATCTCCGGCGATGTGACGGGGCTCTCGGTGCTGGGCATCGGCTTTAGCATGCGCTTCAATGTGCTTGTATCGGCATTCATGTCCTCGGTGCTCTTGGTCTTGCGTCGTGTGTTGTTGTTGATTACGTTGTGCTGGTGGTGCATATCGTGCGAGTGCGCGTCGCGTGTCTGCAAGTGATGAGTTTAGTGGTTAAGGCAGACAGTCCAAGCCAAATGAGACATTTGTGCGCCATGTGAGAGAGTGTCACATGCTTAGCAGGCTAGCCGGTTAGCCGGTTAGCTGTTTAGCATGCCTGGACGCACTTACTTACCATATCATCATTGAAATCCTTGGTGCGTGTGCCGGTTGATTTTGTGGAGGTGCCCACGCTCTGATGCAGTCCGCCACCCACCTGTGTGCCCTCGCTCTTTGACAGATCCATATCCATTTGGCAGGCGCCCGCATCGTCTGACCCCACCTGGGAGCCCACATGATTCTGGGTACACATATCCGAGCCGCTACCCACGCCAGTCACAATCACACCCGGCGTATTGGTATTGACGCCTGCATTGGCCACCATGGTGCCATCTTGTCCCTTGAGCTGACGTTGTAGGGTATCTGCGCATAGGGGAGTTATGTGCGTTGTTAATGGATATTATATCAAATCAGTGCACGAATCACGCAATGCATACGATAAGCATTTCATGTTTAATTGCTTAACATTGAAAACACTTTACTGAACCGGTTAATAGCGGTACTCCCAAATGATTTGCTTCTAATATAGAATTAATACGATAAATCGCTCATTTCTTGAGATAAAGTTGAGTTAACATCACTAAATCAACAAAAGTGAAAAAGAAGTGAAGCCCAGAACCGATACAACAACGGTTTAAAAAGTAATGTTAATATAGTTTATCTCTCAGTGATTCATAATGGATTTATATATACCCATTATAAAACTAGTTTACAAAAGGTTTTGTTTCCTTAACTTAACTGATAACCGACAAAGAAGAGTTTGGTATTCTGATTAAAAAATGGTTTTAAAGTAAACTACCATATTAAACATTAAAGTTCTATATCCTATATCTAGATCACCTTAAGTCATGGAGATTCGCATATATTTACTAATATTCAATAGAAATAATAAATATCTTTCATTGCATTTTAAGCTAAGCTAATCTATCTATCTATCTATAGTATATATTCTATACATTAGGGATCATTAGATCTAGAACCTAATAGATCATCTTCAATCGACAGAATTCCTTTAATATATTTATATTGATAAGAAATACTTTTATAGCTCTTCAACCTCCACTCTTCTCCTCATCTTTCCGCACATTTTCATTTTGAGCTAATCTTTCGATAGTATAGATTCTATACGTTAGGGATCATTAGATCTAGAACCTAATAGATCATCTTGAATCATCAGAATTCCTTTAATTTATTTATATTTAAGAGAAAAACACTATTATAGCTCTTTAACCCCCACTCTTCTCCTCCTCCTTTCTTACAGTTTCATTTTGAGCTAATCTTTCGATAGTACAGATTCTATACGTTAGGGATCATTAGATCTAGAACCAAGTAGATCATCTTGAATCAACAGCACTCATCTAATTTACTTATATTGAATACTATTATAGCTCTTTAACCTCCGCTCTTCTCCTCCTCCTTTCTTACATTTACATCTTCAGTTTGGAACTTACCGCCTCCTTGGGCCACGCCCGGCCCCCCGCTGGCCACATTGTCATAAAGAGAGGTGCTGCTCACGGCGCTCACAACCTTGCCCTGCTGCTGGCCATCGACATCGGTGATTCTGTGGGAGCCGACATTACGCGGCAAAGTGGATGAACCTGCAATGAGTATGATGAGGCGATGAGATTTGATGGGGGATGCGGTGGACTTGGCGCCTAATTGCTAAGTTGCGTTTAACTGTATTTTAGGGTATACGACTGGTACATTGTATATTATGAAGAGACTATATGCTAAGCGTAAAACAAAAACCATAACTTATCGCATAAGGGCAGGCCAGGCCCACACAAGAAAAAAACAAAGAAAAAACAAAAAGGTAGAGGCCATCGCGTTAAGGATTCAAAAGAAAGACAACTTGAAACGGAAAGCAAAAGTAAAGCAAGTACGAGTAAGTTATCTCTCGTTAACTGATTGGACTAACCGATTTGCTTATAGTTTGATTTTGGTTGAGTTTGAGTTGATTTTGTTTTCTTTTTTTCTTTTTTCTTTTCTATTTGTTTTTTTTTTTTGATTTGGATTGGTTTGTTCTCTCACCTCTAACACGTGGATCGGTTCTCAGGCGCGCATACTGCTCGGCGGACATGCAGGTGCATTGGGGCTCTTGGCGAACGCGCGACGGCGACGCGGGTGTGCTGAGCGGCTTTCGCTTGGCCTTGACCTTGCCCTTGCCCGGCGGATCCAATTTCAGGGAGTAGCTCGACGAGGCCTTTCGTGAAAATTTGAAAGAAGGCGACTGTAAAACGTCGCACTATCATTAGGTTAGTTGATTGGGATTACAAGGTTCTGTGTGTGCGGTTTCTGCTATCTCTCTCTCTCTCTCTCTCTCTCTCACTCTCTCACTGCCTTTATAAGGTTATTGATCTAACTTGATCTATAGTTCTATAGATATCCAGATCTATATAACTGGCTCAAGCTGTGCGGCTTGGCGAAAGTTTTCAGCTGTTGCTTAGTGTGTGGTTAAGAGGAGGACTTAGAGAACTACTAGAAGAGTGCATATAGAGTTAATTATAGCTTGAGATGTGCTATATAGCCTTGAGTTGCATACAATACATATAAGTTTAGATGAGATAGTTAGCGTTATAGTGAATTAGACAAACATACACATACAAGCATTAGTAGTACTTAGTAGTTACGAGTAGAGTTTAGTTTAGTTTTAGTTTAGTTTTAGTTTTAGTTTTAGTTTAAGATGCCTTTAGAGTGCATTCGTTTAAGCAGCGTGTTCTTCAAAGAGCTAATCCCTTCACTTAAAGCATTTTTTTTGGCGCTGGGCGCATTTAGTAACAGATATTTTTGTTTGTGAAACAACAACATTTTGAACTTTCAACTTAGCCTAAGGATAAACACTTGCTGCTTTTGATTATAAACTTTAGCTTAATTTTGATTAAGTTGCTGCGAAAAAACAGTTTTATTGTAAGCATGTGCGCCTTTGCATTGATTTTGGCTTTGATTTTGGTATTGGTTTTAGAAACCTCAAAACTATTTTCCAAGAATATATGTTTCTTGGGTTCAACCCAGAAATGGTTAACTGTTTTATGTTTTGTGTTTGTCGCCTCTCTCGGCGCTTCTCAAAACTGCAGCACTTTTGGCCACACTCCTCTTCTATCTTGTTTCCTATTCTAGACTAATTTTGCGTTGTTTTTGAAAGTTATTTCGATATAGTTTTGCGTAATTAAACCGCCCACTTGGCTCGGGATCTGGTTGGGTACTTTTCTTGGAGGGGGACGTTCTTGGGGACTTAGGGCTCATCGGAAACGGTTTGCAGTGGATAGGTAACGGTATTGTAGTAGAGGATACGTGCGATTGTTTTAAAGCGTTTGGCGTTTTTCTTTTGCATTTTCATTGTATGTTGGCAAAATTCCATAATATTTATACAATTATCATTCAATATATTTGAATTTATATTTCATTTCGTTCATTAGTTTTGGCAAATTGCAATTTTCAATTGTTTTTGGTTTTTTGTGTTCATTATTTTCATATATATTTGGTTTTTTTTTTCACGTGTCAAAATGCAAACGAATCGAGTTGGAAATATATATATATATATATTTATACATACATAAATATATAGTAGAAAGAAGTTAAATAAAATTGATGTTAGATAATAAAAGCATTTTCGGGTGGGACAGAGTTTTATAGATAGATAGATAGATTGTAAGTGTACATTTAGAAATGTTTTCAAAATTGTTATTGTTATTGTTGTTGGTTGTAGTTGTTGTTGTTGTTATCGTTATTGTTTTGTAGTTGGGTGTAAGTAAAGTTTGGTTTTAGGTCGTTTTTGTAAGTAGTTTCAACAAATTGATCGTTACATTTCGAATTTAAGTACGAAATTTATTCATAAGTATCAAATGAAATGCATCAAAAATGAAATATTCGAGAAACGAATTTGTTGTTATTGATTTGTTTCATATAAATATATTTTTGAGAGTTTGTTTTGTTTTTTTTGATTGAATTGTGTAGATTTTTTTTTTTTTGGCGTGTTTCGAGAATGATTTCGAAAATGATTAGAAGAGAGAAAAAGAAATGAAAGAATATATAATATAAATACATTTAACAAATTTTAGTGGGTGTGTGCGTATATATCTGTGTGTGAGTGTGTCGTCAGTGTATGTGTGTGTGTGTGTGTGTGTGTGTGTGTTTTATAGTTGAATATACGAGTATTTATATAGTTATGGGAACCATTGGAACTTTAATACACACACAACAAAAGTAAAAAACTTTGCACATTTATGAGATACATTTACAAATGAATGCAGTTCGCCTTACGACTTCGCTAACCAGCTGGTGTATTTTAACAGGTATTTCTGGTAAATATATATAGATATATATAGTAATATATATGTATCTGTTATGGTATGCGTGTGCTTGCTGTATTGAGAGCGATTTGTGATATTTGGGTGGAAAACTTTTGATAGAAACACAGAGCGAAGGTTGACGATAGAGGAACAGACACATACAACTGAATAGCTTACAACAGTTACGACACATAAGGATATATGTGTGTGTGTGTGTGTGTTTGTGTGTGTGTGGGTGTGCGTGGTGTGTGTGTGTCTTGCATGTGAGTGTGTGTTAATATGTAGTATGCATAGATGGAAGATCTTACACATGCCCGACAAGGGAAGGCTCTACTTGAATGGGTTTTTCAATATAATACGCATTATAGATACATTTAGAGTGGTCTGTATACGATTTGTCTTATGAGACAGTATCTTTCTCTGCAGTGACATTAAAATAGAGTTGTTAAACATTTAAACATTTACTATTAGCAGCAGTAGTTGTATTAAGTAGTAGTAGTAGTAGTAGTAGTAGTATAGTACTGTGTAGTAACAAATAAATATAATGAAGCGATACTAACGTATTTTTTTACAATGTAAGATACCTGCAACAAATGAGGCGCAAAGTAAGAAAAGATACAAAACAATTATTAGATACTAATCCAGACAGTTTATGTTGACTAGATGGGTGTACGTGGTGTGTGTGTACTGGGGCTTGTCAAAGGTGTGTGTGTGTATGTGTGTGTGTGTGGAGTTCGTACAGGTCTTTGAAAATATGTTCAGAAATTGAGCTCATGCTGGGTTATTCTACAAAAGTTCTAAAGTTACTTAAGGTAGTAGTTATATTAATTCAAATATTTCATTTATTTTGAGCTGGTTTTTTTCAGGTTTCTGATGCTAAAGTTAAAGTTAAACTTCACTTTAACTGGTTGACAATTTGATTTCGTTTTCTCATGTTCATGATAGTTAATTCCATCTGGGAAAAGTTATCATAACGTTAATTACAGACAGATTTATAACTAGACTTTAGTCCATACAATCTTGAGACCTCTATTTTCCGCTCAAGGGGGAGAATTTTCCAAAATCGGTGAACAATGTGTCAAATGAATTTTTGTGAAGATCTTTGAAAATGAGTTTGAAGATGATTAGCAAAAAAGTTGCATACACAGTTCTCCGGGATTTTCCACGCTTGTGGGTGGAATTTTCCCACATCCCGTCTTAGTGTGCACTTTCATCATAGATGGAACCTACTGTGCAAATTTCAGTATCCTAGCTCTTACGGTTTGGCCTCGGCGATGATTGCCAATCAGTCAGAACAAACTCTTTTATATAAGTATATAGATGAGAATAGATTTTCAGTGTTGCCATTTCGGAAACGCTTTGACAATTTGTTGGCAAGGCGTTGCCAGCTTGTTGATAAGGAGCGGCCAACCTTTCGCTGTGGCGTTGCCATATTTTTACACCATTTCAATCTCAACTTATATGTAATCCTAATTCAACTTTACCATGAGCATGAGAAACCTTTATACAACATCATTTCTAATAAGTAACTGTGAGAGTTTATTTCACTTAAAAATCTCTTATTTTTCATCAATCTCTCAATTTCTGACCATTTAAACAAATTGTTTAAACTTATTATTGTGTGTATTTGTTTTGTTAATCAACGTGTTAAAGCAAATTTGTCTAATTTCTCTATAAATGATATATCACTACGTATTACTTAAACTTTTGTCAAATCGCTCAATGGAATTAAAATCATTAAAATCAAAAATAATGTTTCAAACACAATCTCAATACAGAACTGAAAAAGAATTTCAAGTACATTGCCAAATTGTTCAAATTGATTGTTATTTGAAAGTGTGTCAAGTAGTCAACTAATGAACGAGAATATATATATGAATATATGTATACTTATATAAGTACGATTACAGTTATTAGCAGCAGTTTAGAGAGCAGTGTTGTAATTTGTTTGTTTCTTTGTCTGTCTGTCTGTCTGCTGTGATCTGTGATCTGTGATCTGTGACTTGTGTGGGTGACAGTGACTGCGACTGCGACAGTGACAGTGACTGTGACTGTGACTAATGGCATGGCATGAATTTAAGCTTATTGCGTACTTAAATGATTGCACATTTCTTAGCTGTTAAAAGTTGATTAAAGTTGAGCTCAAAAATTTGGAATTCAAGTGCTCGACTTGAGTATCGAATGGTTTATATAAAGTTATATATATATGTATATGTATTATATAGGAACATCAGCCGCATCATCATTAAACATTCATCACGGTCGGTCATCATCACAGCAACATCAATTTGTGGTATTCTTTAGTGGCAGCTGTTTTATGGATTCTTTTGGGCAGGTCCTTGCAGTACAACTGCCCAAGTGTGTTGGAATTTGTTGTTGTTATTGTTAGTAGTGTGTGTGTGTTTTCAGTGTGTGTGTGTGTGTGTGTGTGTGTGTGTGTGTGGGTGGCTGAGGTGGTTTTTTTGGTTGAGGTATCAGTTGAGGTGGTTTTGCTTGTCATCGTCGCGTATGCAAAAATGCAACAACAAACTGTAAGAGAATACTTACACAGCATTCACGAAACTGTTTGGCATCGATGGGCGATGTGAAATTTAGTCCCCATGTATCGTTAGTCATTGGATCCTTCCAGTAAACAAAGCATTCCGATGCCTGGCCAATGCGTGTGCCTATAAATAACACAGATACACACACACACATAACGACAATTTCAATTAGCAAGAGCAAACAATGAGGGTGGCTTAAGGCTTAAGGCTTAAGGATTAAGGATTAAGGATGGGTTAACTCACCTGGCTGCACAAGTCGCACATCGAGTATCTTATCCACCTGACTGTTGTACGCGGTGATGTGAAAGATGCACTCGGGCGAGTCCTGAATGCATGTGATGTTGACAGGAACCAAATCTTCGGACACTTGTTGCCACTTGACGGTGCCGGCGCCGCTTGCCGATACGTGAAAGACCTCAGCCCACAACCTGAACGAACTAGCGTTGGTTAATAAAACGTTGTTTACAATAGATTATTGCGAAAGTTGTTGATTGGTTGGTTGTTTGGTTGTTTGGTTGATTGGTTGGTTGTTTGATTGGTTGGTTGATTGGTTGATAAGTTGGTTGGTTGTTGGGTGGTTCATCCAATTGAAATTTTGTGCAAATTTGTTGTTGAGTTGGGGTTTTTTTTGGTTTTTGGGTTTAATTGAAAGTATAATCAAACAAAGGTAGCGCATTTTGCAGTTGTTGTTGTTGGTTGGTTGTCGTTTAGGAAGGAAAAGTTGAAGCAGGTGGCAGATTGGTTGTTGTTGTTGTTTAAGTTGTTCATTGTGTTTTTGTTGCCGCCCATCAATTTTGGTTTGGCAGTGTGGTTTGTGTGTTGGTTGTTTGTTGTTGGAAGTGTAGGCAAAGTCGAAAGTTGTCGTTTGTTTTAGTTATTATCATATTGAGTTTTTGAAAGAAAGAAAAACCAGAAGAAGAACACAATTAGTTGATTAACAAAGTTATCGAAAGAGCGAATTCAATTGTTGTTGTTGTTTGGTGTTTGTTCCATATATAATATATTTACAGCCAGTCAGAGAACATAAGAGTCAACTAGAAGAGTACTAAGGATTGCTGCTGCTGCTGCTGCCACACCGAAACTAACCTCAATAGATGGCCATCCCGACGACGTGAACTCTGCCAGGGTGAATCCTCATAGCGATAGGCCTTGCGCATAAGCGGAGCACAGGAACAGCTCAGTTTGTTGCCCATGGCGCAGTTAGAACAGCCCGCCGCAGCTCCTGAGTATATGCAATGGAAATGGCAACGATTAGCGATCGATTGTGGCATCGATAAACGATTAACGATAGACTCACCTTTACCAGAGGCACCCCGATGTCACCACATGCCGCTCACGTCCGCCTGCGAGAGCGCCTGGCCGCGATTTAGCGACTGCGAGCGTTGATTATGCCGATGGTTGTGATAACGACTGCCACGCTGCTAATGGAGACAAGCAGACCAGATAGAGAGAGAGAGACAGAGAGAGAGAGAAGTAATGATTAGTCAAGAGGTCATAAGATATTAAAGGTCCTAGCTAACTAGACAAATATGATGATTAATCTTTAGAAGTACTTTCTGACTAACTTGGAAAGAATATGCTCTCAGATAAACTTCCCTTAATATCTTAAATATTAAAAAGTGTACAGCTTTATTTAGCTTTGAAAATTCTTTATAACAATACACAAGAAATATATGAATTGTGCCTTACTTCGATAGTTATATGTGGAAGCAAAGATTAGAACTACAAAAACAATATATTAGCTGTCGTAACCCCCGAGATGCTGTAAGGATTCATAGTCCTTGGCACTACATACGAGTGCGCGCTGAAAAACTTATGTTGAGAAACTTTTCTTGCATTATATTTGTTTATAAAGGTTACTGACTTTTTAGGCATATTTATATAAGCATATATCGTAATTATGCATGTATAGCCCTATATCTTTATAATAAGAATGCTTTAAATAAAGAGATCTGTCAGTTGAGATCTGAAGATCCAGATTAGACTGATAATACAAACAACAAAAAAAAAGGGAAAAATATTAATTTTGCATAAAAGTTATTAGGTTCTAAAAAAAAGATTTCAAGTCTATCATAATTTAGCGTCCGATTTGTTACGTTCTTAGGCTATCTTCAAAGCCCATATGGTCCATAAAAAATTGAATTTCTTGCTCATTTCAGAAAATACAAGACATTTCAGCCACATTGTAAATATTTTCAATCGATGTGACTATTAGCTCTGAATTGAGCAACCTTTTCAAGCTGGCAGACCTGCCAACTTAACGATGAAAGGCTGCCAACTAACGATTGAGCGTTGCCAGAATTTTTAAATTTAAAAACTTATCATGTACTTAAAACTATATGATATGATTTTGTAAATTTATTTAATTTATTTTATTATTTATTTCTTATTAAATTTAAATTAAAATTAAAATTCTAAAATAATTCGGTATTGACAAAGCAATAGCATCGGCTGCTTCAGAAATGTTTAAATTTATAAAATAAGAAATGGATAATAACAATAGCTGCCTTGAACTTTGCCCTAAATAGTATAAGAAAACAGAACTTTAATAACCTATTTAAATTGGATAATAGCTTCACTAAACTTGGCTTGTTCGGTCATAAATAAAAACACTCTTTAAGCTTGCATTCATAACTCAATCTGACAAACTTCCATTCAAAAACTGTTTTAATATTTAAGTATCTTGCATTTAGGCTTCAAAAACAGACTTGCAATATATCAAAACAAATCATATGCCAACAGATGTGGCTTGCATTGAAATAGCAAGAGATGTCAAATGAATCATGTGCGGATTTGAACTTGAAGCGACTATTAGGCAATAGTTATGCCACAGAATGGCCTCAGGTCTATGATTAACCCATGGAGCAACCCACGCCGGCTGGCTATTATCACCAGCACAACGCTGTGGAGAGGTGCGAACGAGGCGAGGCGAGTTCAACGCTATTTGCTGGCCAAAATGCACTCTTGGCCAGCCCCTGCCCCCACAGCTGCCCCCGCCAGCCAGCCAACGATGCTGCTGGCGTGTAGGTGTCAACAACACAAAAAACGCAGCAAAATAATAATAAAAATAAAAAACTCAAAGCGGTTAAAAAGTGCTTTGAAGTTTGCTTTGATTTGTGTATTTATGATTTGATCTGATCTGTAAGTTTTATGTTTTTTGACACACACACGTTGCACATTAGAAATTTCGTTTTAAATTCTTTGAGTACACCTTAAATATAAATACTTATAAGTATATGTATATATATATATTTGTATACTCATTTCTTTTGGCTGTCTGCAGCCTGTTGCTGGCCTGGCCCATATGTTGGCCACATTTTGTTGTTTGTTTGTTTGTCTAGCCATTCTATATACGTACACTATAAGATTTTATCTATTTTTGCTTACAGCATTTACCGCACAGCCAAACAGACACCTGTTAACGAGCCGTAGGATGTGTGTTTCCAATAATGTTTATTTAAATATATAGTATTTTTATAAAACGCCAAATGCACACGCCACAAAGTCAGCCAAACAACTAAAAACTCAAAACAGAATTCGAGGAAAAATCAAAGCGCATTTTCATTCATGCGATCTCTCGCGCTCTCTGTTTTTCTCTCTGCCTGTCCACTACACAGCCTCATTGTCTCTGCGCTGTCTCAAGAGATTGCTGCTCGCCCACACAGCGATCGCAGCGCTCAAGAGATTTGAAGATCTGGCCCGATAACTATACGAACAGTTGGCCGCATGCTGCGCCCTCCCTGCCCCCCCCCCCCACTCTTTTGAAGTGGATGCCACATCGCCACCGGCAATTGAATTGTGGCGCTGCGCACGTGTTGGCTTTTGTTTTTGTACGAAATGTATTTTTAAAATCAATCAAAAAGCATTCGGTCGCTCAATCTGGTTCTCGCTCATCAAAATGCAATAAGGAATGAAGGTGGCGACAGCTCTGGCGATTTTTGGGTCACAGTCGTTGACTAATTGAGTTGTGTCCCAGAGCGATTGACAACTTGATAAACTGAGAGATGGCTAAGAATTCGATTACTGCTCACTTTGAAGGTGTAACCAAGTTAAATATGCTGGGAAAAACCAAGTAAAACTTACTAAATTGATGTGAACTCATTGCTTCTGCTTCTAAATTGATGTATGTCAATCAATTTGATTGTAGAAATGAAGAAACTTATTTAAAAAGTCTTCACCTTTGTATTCTACGCTTTATTTGTAGGTAGAACTAAAGCATTTCGCAATCATTACTGCAAAAAATGTTTGGAATTTCCATAGCATTCAAAATTTAGTGAAACAGTTCTGAATTCAATCCACATTTATATCTTTATAAGAGACAAAATAGTTTAGTACTACTATTAAACCTTAACCTTAACCTTTCGCTGGATTTTTGTTGTGTTGGAAAGTTTATAATGAGGATTACACAGATTTGAGAGTAGAAGAGCTTATCATGCCTATCTATAGCTATCATAGAAACTGTTCTAAGTTCTTAAATATTTATAGAAACGATTGAAGTCTTTCATTCTTTTCATTCAAGGTAGGAGGTATATTTAGTTATTCATGGCAAGTTCAGGGCAGTTAATGTGAAAATATTTGTATCCCAAGGATAATTTTCTACGAAACGAAATGTAAACATTGTTTCGAATTCTGGCAACGCCTTGTCGATAGTTAGGATTAGTTGGGATTTTATCATGAGTTGGTAAGACGGTTCGAAAAACAGTACAGTTATTTTCAATGTACACACATTAAATTTAGGTATATGACAAAAATAAAGTTTTTTAAGATTACAAAACTTTCTGATATAAGAATCCAAAAATAGGACAAACTAAACAAAATCAATCTGTACAGATTTGTATACCCTAGCAGAGGTACCAAGCTTCATTGAGGTAGAAAAGTACATAAGCCTCTTATTAAACCCTAACAGAGTGTATTATAATTTTGTCTTGAAATGTGTAATGGACTGAAGGAGACGTTTTCGTCCCAACAAAGTATATATATTCTGAATCAGCATCAATAGCCGAGTCGATATAGCCATGTCCGTCTGTTTCTATGCAAATTAGTCTCTCAGTCTTAAAGCTATCGTAATGAAACTTGGCATAGGTCATTCTTTTGCTGCAGGCAGTACATATGTATATTGGAATTGGCCGGATCGAACCACTATATCACATAGCTGCCATAGGATCGGTTGATAAATGAGTTTTTGTATGAAAACCTTTTTGTATTACTTTCAAACTAAGTGAGAGTTTTATTATACTTTCCCATAATTTGATCAAAATCGGACCACATAACTCCCATAGAAACAATCAGAGGTTTTAGCTTCGGCACTCCGAAGATAGCCGTTCTTTCTTGTTTCAATGTGCATTTAATTTAGGTATATGACAAACATAAAGCTACTTAAGATTACAGAACTTTCTGAAATAAGAATCAACTGATTTCTTAAAGAAGAACAAAAGAAGATTACGAGTATTATTAATAAAAACGTATTTCTAGCTCTTCCTATAAATTATGTTTATAAAAACACTTTCTTTACAAAGTTTGATAGAATCACATACGCACAATATAGTTTTATTGTCTTTGGGGAGCTTATCAGTATTTATTATTGTTATTATATGTACTGTATACACACCTCCACGTGGCCCCAACCATCGGCATTCATTTTAACGGCTGCCTCGACACTTTCCTTGGCACCCATTGCGTGTTTTTTAGCTCTTTGTTTGTTTATTTGTTATTTGTTATTTGTGGTGCGTTATTGCTAGTTTGTTGTGTTTGATTGTAGTTCCAGTTAAGATTGCAGTTACGGTTAGTTACAGCTGTAGTTTGTTTGTTTATGCTGTGAATATTGCTTAGGTGTCCTGTCTAAATGGTGCACTCGAGACTTGACTCGACTCGACTCGAGTCGACTCGAAGTGGCAGGAGCAGGCGCCGCAGCAGCTGTCAGATGTTATTTATTTTGGTGCCGCGTCTGAATGTGCTTTTGGGGCCAGGCACCAGATGAACCAGAACCAGAGCCTGAAACCCAGGACCAAGTGGCGTCTGCGTCTGAGTTATCAGGAGTTTGAGCGTGGATTGGTCTCGTGCAATATAAATATTGAGCGGATTGACGTTGACGTCGCTGCTGCTGTCACACAGAGGCACGCACACACACACACACTCGCTCTGTCGCTCTCCTTCTCTCTCTCTCGGGCTCTGCGCTCTTGCTCTCTTTCTCCTGCTGTCTGTGGCCGACGATGGATGCTGTTGTTGAAAGCGGCTTTCAATCAGCTTTCGTCAAGTTGAAACGTCTGTTGAAAGCAGTTAAATAATAGAACAGCCAGAGTGCCTTTGCTGCTGTGCCGAGTCCTTTTATCCTTTATATTCTATATGGCTATATGATTGTTGTACGTATTATTTATTAATGCAGCCTCGTTTATTGCTGCCTTCTCACAATGTCACTAGAAAATTTCACTTTTTGCTGCGTATGGTTTGTGTTTTTTTTTTGTTGCTTTTTTTGCTTTGTTTAACGGTGCGTATGATTAATTAATGCTTGTAGTTTTCTTGCCCTTTAAATGTTGTACTTAGTTGTGCCTGTTTTGTTTCTTTAAACGTGAGTTAAATGTAATTTTGCTTTTGATTTGGCAACGCCTTTTGCCTTGTGCAAAAAAAACACACAAAAAAACGGATTTTTTGTCTCATACGCTGCTTAAATTTTGCAATTCCTGGTGCGCGCTCTGAAGTGTTTCCTTTGTATATTATGTTTTTTGTTAGTTTATGTATTTAATTGTGCTAAAATTGTTATAATTTATGTTTATTTATAATGTGGTTTTTTGTGCACAGCAGCAGATGATGATGAGGACATGTCGTCGCTCTGTAAATTTGTGTGTAGCCTGCTGTCCTGCCAAAATACCTACAAAACTTGACGAAACCGAGATGTTTTCACTTGACGAAGGCACGCACGCACACAAAAAGCACACATACACAGAGCGGCAGAATGGGAGAGAGGCAGTAGCAGAGTAGAGAGAGCAAAGTAGCAGCGGCAGCAGCAGCATCAGCAGAGAGCAAAGCAGCGCAGATGAGCTTCGAATTACAGCGACAGCCGAAAATTGCCTACTCTGTTGTTGTTGTTGTTGCTGCTGCTGCTGATGATGTTGTTGTTGTACAACATATATTTTAATTTCGATTTCTTTCTTGCTTTTTCCTCGCTCGTTCGTCGTTATCCTTTATTTTGTATGCCTCTTCTCTGTGTGTATGTGTATGTGTATGTGCTTAGCTTAGAGGTATGTGCAGTCGCTTGGCTGCTGCTTACCCCCCCTCGCATCCACACCCCAACCCTCTTGTATGTGTCTGTCGCCGCCCCTGTGCTCGTGCGTGTGGCTAAAAAGTTGCATAAATCACCACACCTTAATTTACTTAAATATTGTTTTTAGCACCGCACACTTTACACTTGTCGTTATAAATTATGTTGCCTAAAAGCATGCATTGCTTTTGTTATTGTTTTTTTCTTCCCGCTTGCATACTTCTCTGCTAAATTTTGCAGTTAGTGGAATTGTGTGTAGGTGTATGTGCGTGTGTGTTGTGAGTATGTGTGTGTGTTTTAGTGTTATTTTTCTTTTTCAAGTGTTAAAAGCGTTTTGTCAGTTGCTTCTGAAAGCAGCAACGAAGCAAGCAGCGCGAGCCACAC
Source organism: Hirtodrosophila confusa (assembly GCA_035043065.1). Taxonomy (NCBI): domain Eukaryota; kingdom Metazoa; phylum Arthropoda; class Insecta; order Diptera; family Drosophilidae; genus Hirtodrosophila; species Hirtodrosophila confusa. The sequence goes on along the minus strand of JAWNNI010000213.1, from coordinate 9,880,338 downwards.
AACCGTCGACTTCGAAAATCGCTTTGACTTTGTGAGCAGCGGCTGAAATGAACGAAACAGCAGCCGCAGCAGCTGGGCAGAGCTATCTCTCTGCTAAGCGCGGCGTCGCTGTCGACGTCAGCATAGCTGCAACTGTTGGAATGTGTGCCATATTTTTTTTTTGTTTTTTGTGTTTTTTTTTGTTTTTGGGGTGGCTGCTGCTTTTGTTGTTTTTGCTGCTGATTCTGCTGCGACTGCTGCTTCTTCGTGTTCACACGCGTTTTGTTACATTTATGTATTTTACATGTCGCTTGTTGTTGTTGTTGTGGTTGTTCCTACGTCAAATGAAAGTTTTTGCCATTCTGTTACGCTTTAATGTCTCCCCAATGCATATGTGTGTCTGTGTGTGTGTGTTGGCGTGTGTGTGCATGCACGTTTGTGTGCGTTAATGTAATATTAATGTTATAATTTGCTAGGCGCTCGTATACGCACTCAACCCGCTCACAGGTAGTCTATACACACACACACACACACACACACATGTAGTACGTGCCAGGTTCTTTTTGCATTAGCAGTGGACTTATAAATAATGCAAAGGGTTGCCAAGTGTTTGTGGGCGGTTGCTGGCTGGTTTAATGCTGCCAAGCTGGTCAAACATGATTGAACTTGTGCTCAGCACAACAAGTCCACTTTTTATAGCACCGACGACAACAAGCAGAAAGCAAGGAAGAAAAAAAACCGTTGCAGCTTCAACTAATCGCAATAACAACAACCAACAGATGATTGTCAAGGGACTTTGCTGACTTGCCCAACACTGACACACAGACAGACACACACACACACACACAGGCAGAGTTAGGCTGCGACTGAAGCACGTTTAAACATACACAAAGTAAAAGTGAAAAGCAACATCAAAATTAATAAGTAGAAAGGATGCTGAGTGCGGCCAACAGCGCAGTCGACAACGACAGCGACAGCGACGCTGACAGCGCAACAATACACAACAACAAACACAAAGTAGCAAAACCAAAGTGCAAGACAGACAGAGAAAGAGCGAGTTAGCACAAGTGTGAGAGAGTGTGTCTATGAGAGCGGCTGCTGGTGCGTCGGCGTGCTTTCAATATTTAACGAAAGCTGCGACAAGTTGACAAATTGAGCTAACATCGCTGCGGATGCTGCATCAATAATAATATTGCTGCTGCTGTCATGCTGCATTAAATTACCAATAAATACATACAAATACATACATATGTATATATATATATGTACATATGTATTTCAATAACCCTAGACCGGGCCAATGCAGCTCAGCCAAGCCATGGACAGAGCCGGAGAGCGGGCAGAGGACAGCGGCAAGCGCAGCACCGCATTTAAACTGCAAGCTGCAGCTGCAGCTGGGGAGCGGCCAATAAAAACAACAACAAAGCCACACACAAAAATTGCATGCGCCAGCCGCACTGACGTCAGACCTTCACACACACTTCTTCCCACGCACAACGCCAGCGTCGCTGCCGCTGTCGTTATCTCTTTAAGAACGTCATTAGAAATTGCAGCGGCTCCTGGCAGCGGGCAGCGAAAAGGCGCGCCTGGGCACACAAAAAAAGCCAAAAGCAACAACAAAAGCCAAATGTCAAAGTGGCTGTTGTTGTTCTTCTTCTTCTTGTTGCAATAATTGCCAATGTGTGTCGCTTTGTTGTTGCGTAAGGTTTTTAGGGCAACTGGAGGGTGTGGTTCGCCGGGGAGCCAATATAATGTATAATGTACATACCATACATACATACATACATATGTATGTATGAACGAACATACGTACATGCATACATGTGTGTGTTAGACAAGATTGACACAGTTTTCTGGCTGTTTTGGGCAACTGCGCCGCTGCGCAAAGCTTTGGCCAACGGCTGCGAACTACGCAAACTTTACTGTCGCTGAGGTTTTATGAATGAATACATGGCAGCAACGCAAACAGCAACAACAACAGCAGCACTAACAGCAGAGACGAGCTTTTGCGCCGTGAGCGGCATGCTTGTTTGTTGTTCATAAATGCACTTGCTTTTTAATAACAACACATGATTTGAAGTAATATTTCTTAGTAAAACACTTGCCTGCTAATAAAAACATTTTAAATATGTTTTCTAACCACAAACATTACACTTTTTCAACATTTATTCGGTTTGCGCGCGCTCTGCTAAAAAATGTACTAAAAGATACCGACGACGCACGACTATCGATAGTGCGTGCGCCTATCGCGCGAGCGCCCCTATCGATGTACGACAGTGCTGTACAGCGATGGTTTTGCGCCGCTACCAACACTCTGCCAAGCAATAACTTGTGGCATGCAGAAGCGACGCAATTCGAATTTAAATAAATAAATTAAAGCAAAACGCACACGCAATGGTCGAAGGCGCCGCAGCGGACACTGAAATGCATGGCCTAACGAGCGTGCAAGTAGGACCCGAGGCAAAAGGTAGCGGAAAATTGTAATATTTGTGGCTGCAACAAGATTTTCATTTCGCGGGTTTCTCTTCTAGAATACAATTTGCTGCGTGCGGACGAGGAATATCGCAATGGCAATCAGGCGCACTCGATTTACTATCAGGTAAGGTCGCTGTTCCATTCGACGGATATGCGGCTAATAACCGAGGCGCAGCAGCTGGAAAATCAGCGCCCAACCACAGCGGAAATTCTGTCAGAAGCCAGCGCCCAAGAGAAATCAGACTACAAAACGTAAGTGCGTCCAAAAACCACAATAGAAACTGTATAAAACAACAATCAGACTGCGTATACTCCTTCCAGCAACAAGTTTCTGCAAGGCATATTAAAATATCAAAAGAAATTCGAGCAGCGTCAAGCGTCGGCCAAGCAGCAGCCCAATGATAAGCTGGACTTTCTGCAGGATGTGCACGAGCCGGTGGCAGGATTTGCACGCATCACAGAGGTGTGCCAACAGCTGCCGCATGAATGGTGTGTGCTGCAGCTCTGCAAGAGCTTCAATCCCGCCACCACGTACTCCACATTCTTTGAAATAGCTTCGGCCAAAGGCGACATTTATGTGTCCTTGCTGCGCCACTGTCGCAGCCCGGAACTGGGTCCGGCTTGTCTGCGCTTTAACAGTGATATGCTGGGCAGCATCTTCAAGGATTATAGCACATTGGTGGAGCGTTACAGACGCGTTGTCAGTGTCGATCCGCTGGCTGTGAAGAGCAAGGAGGCAAAGGCCAACTACTGGAAGGAATTGAATGCCTTCGAGGAGTTCTTGAAGGTGAGTAGTTGTGCCTCAATATAAAATTGTTAGCTGGTTCTCAAACTTAATATATGAACCCACAGTCACATTCAACTGCTGGGAACGCAGTATATAGAAGCCTCCCTTATACTTGCAGAAGCTGATCTCGGATCTAGGCAACGTACTGACGCCTTATTGCTTTATGTTCTTGGGCAAGCGCTACGACTGCGCTGCTGTGCAGCAGCAAACCAAGACTGTCTACAGCCGCGTCGATGAGTTCTGTCTGGCACAGAGCTGGAGCAATCATCAGCGCATTCTGCTTTCGCAGGCGGCGCTGCATGCGAATCGTTTGCCACGCGGCGAGATGAAACTATTGAGCTATGAGCTCAGCAGCAGCAACCAAAGCAACAACAATAACAATGAGACTGAAGCGCTGCTCGTCCACGAGCTGCTCAAGAGCTGCGCCAGCGACTGGCAGAAGTTGGAACAGCTTCAGCCGCTGGCTGTCATGCGATTTCCAATCATTCTCATAGTGGATGAGGTGAGCATTGCTCAAGACATTGTCCCGGTTTTAATGGGTTTCATTTACAGCGCTTGGATCACATGCATTGGGAACAGGTGGCGGCCATGCAGGAGTGCACACGCATCAAATCGCTGCAGAATTTGTGGCGCCTGTACAAATACCACAAGCCGCAGATACAACATGGTTACTACACGGTCAGCATTAAGCGCGGCATGGCGATTATCAATCCGGATGCTGATCTGAACCAATCAGGACGCCGCCTGCGCAGCTTCATGGAGCACTGGCTGAGCCACTGGGAGCATCTAATCGAGACGGTGCCCACAGAGCAACTTATGACTGAGCAGGCCTTTAAAGCGGATTGCTTTGTGTAAGTAGCTCCAAACAAGCAATTGGCGACTTATTCAAATTGAGTCTTGTTTCTTTCAGTTATGCGGGTCATGGTTCATCCTTGCAGTATGTGTCAAGTCGCGTAATTTACCGCAGTCGCATCAAAGGCGTCGTCTTTCTGTTTGGCTGCGATTCAACGCGTATGCTGAGCAGCGGATTGTACAGCGCTATGTATGGCGCCCAGGATTATTACCATGGTGCACTTTGTCCCACTGTGGTGGGCACACTGATGCCCGCGCTGGACGCTAACATGGACAGTGTGTCAGCAAATGTGCTCAGCCAGTGGATAACGCCTGCCAATCAACAGGTTATACCCTGGACGCGTATAGATCGCACGGCCTGGGTCTCCGAGGGCATTGTCAAAGGTAGAGCCTATAAAGTATTATCCTTACTTCATGGCTAATTATATATTTTAAACAGCAGCACAAAAGAGCGTTGCTCAGACTCTGGAACATCATCCGAACTATCAAATGGGCAGCCTGAGCGCAATTTTGTCCAACGTTCAGAGGGGCAATGTGGAGCCCAAGATGTACAACTGTTGCGTTTATGTCTGCCGTGGTTTGCCCGCCTGGAATGTGGCCGTTGAGAAGTTGCCTTTCTAGCGAAGCTAAACATAAGATGAGGTCGCCTTGTTTTAGATTTGTACTGAATATAATAAACTGAATTCCTATTTATCACGCATGCCAAAAAAACTTTCTTTTCTCAGTATGGTATTTATGAGAAACAATCCTCAAGTTACACTGTTCAGCAATTATTAATTGCAGTAATTAATTACTTCTCATAATTACTTACAATTGATATTAATTGTAATTCTATAATTTTAATTACTGTTGTATTAAATGTAATTACGTAATTGTAATTTTGATCAGAAATTGTTCTACTTAATTACTCAATTAATTGCTTGAGTAATTGTGGTATTCATTTGCAATTACTTTGAAAGAACTCAATTAAATTAAGAGTTCTTTGAGTTTCGAAGTAAATATATCATTTTATTTGTAAATAATTGTTCAAAATATCGCAAATATTCAATTAAACACAAAACAACAGTGCTATTTACTAGCCTCAACCGAATCCGAAATATCCTTAAAAACTATGCCTATCTTTTCTAACTTTATTTCCCTCATTTTGCAATTAAAAAGGTGCTGGAAAATTTGCATTAAATAACAAATACAACACATAGAATCGTTTGGAAAATTGTTTAACTACAAATAGAGAAAAATAAAAAGTGCTTTTTACTTACCTTTTGGTGCAAATTGTGTGAAGATTTATTGAAGTTTTATTTGTTTAAACTTATTTAGAATTTGGTGTTGTTTGGCACTGCAACTGTTTTAGTATTTTGTGGGTACTTTAGTTTAGATTTTAGTTTTTGAACTTAAACATCATTATGAGCTTGTACAAATTTATTGGAACATTAACCGTTTAGTATTGTATTGTTTAGTATTGAAAATTGCACTGCCATTTGAAACATGCCAGAGTTTTGAAATCGCCTGTGCAGAAGAATTAAAATACTATATGAAGTTTTATTGTGAATTGTAGAAAAATATTTAATATATAGTATTAATTAAAACAGATGTGAAAAGTGAGGTGCGTAGACAGGTAGATAGAGACTGCTTAGATAACGAAGAATCTTATGGAATTATAATTGAGACCACACAAACAACATAGAACTTTTAAAGTGAGCATTTTAGTTTAATTAATGACTGCTTTAAACATATTGCATAATTCTTGAAAACCATTGAAAATTGATTAAAAACAATATATACATATAGCTCATAAAATAAGAGCCAACAATTTAAATTATTTGCAACAAATTTGAATTATGCACTTAATTTTTAATATAACTCCCAAAAATAATTAAAAGTGTGCCTTAATTTTATTTTCTGACTTAACATTTAGCATATAATTATTTATATATTTATATTTCTGGTATCAGCTTTGCATACCGCTTTATTTAACTCTTTAGTCAGACCGCTAAGTAATTAAATTTCTAAGTGCATCCTTTGCCTGCCACTAGGATATTTATTATCCAATGCGCTGCGCCCATTCAAAAGCCAACATATTACTAGAACTTAGCTAGAAAACGCCCATCTATTTATTTACTTTACTTTACTCGCATCGTCGTCGCATTTGCTCGTCCTTTTTCTCTTTTGGCAAAGGGTTTTACGATGCGAAAGAGTTTGGCCCTCAACCTCAGCATGGAATCCACTTGACCTACTAACTGTCTGTCGCATTATGACACACATTTCATTAATTAGGTGCTGGAAATGGAAATACCAAACAAATAACACAAAAAAACACACACCAATTTCTGAGGACGACCTTCGACCAATGCGGCGTATGCGTAATATTAGCGATTGCTCATCGAATTAGTGTCACATATTTGCATGTTTAAAACGCACACAAGCGCCAAATCCACGCCCCAACTAAATATATATATATATAGTATATAGGCTAGTTGGTATATAAGGTAAGGTTAGATATATGTGGGTATATTTAAAGGATCGTCCTTCGTGTTAATGTCTCAATGCCGTGCCCATGGAGCGTTGCAAAGTGTATAAATCATTTTAGCAGGCAGCGCGCAGCTAAAACTGAGGTGCATGCCACGCCCCCGCACACGACCTCGTACAAATACACACACACACGCACGCACACACACGCACACACACACACACACACACGCTTATACAAGCCTCCTTCCTGCTGGACTTGTAACATGACAGGCGACAGCTTCAGAAACAGGATATTACATAACAGGCGCTGCCTTAACAGACAGCGACATGTAAATCTAAGTGTAAATGTTGCTGTAACAGTGTGCGTGTCTCTGCGTGTGTGTCTCTGTGTGTGTGTGTGTGTTGTTATTGATGTCCTTTTGTTATTGTTCTTGTTGTGAATTGAATTGCAATTGAATTTCTATTGGCCATTTTTGGGTTTCGCAGCTGCGTTGTGACTTGCTTGTTGTTTGTGCATCCTTTTGCAGGATGTTTATGCTTTAGCGCACGCACACAAGCACAAAGGCACACGCACACCCATACACACTCACAGTTCACTTACATTTAGGCTGTTTCATTTGCTTACAAAATAATTGAAAAATGTTGTATAAAAAAACTCAAAAAATCATTTTAGCAACCTTGAACTAATTTTGTTGTATTTTTTTTGTATTTTATTTGTCTTTGATTTGATTGTTTGTTTTGTTTTATAATATTTTTATTACATATACTTAAAAAATGATTATTTCTCTTATTGCATTAATTGATTTGTAACTATTTTAAATGTTATATGCAAAAAATGTGTTACAAATGTTGTTAGAATTTTTGTTTGTATTTCCTTTGTTTATTTGTATTATTTTTATGTTTGTTTGTTTGTTTGTTGCTGAAACGCTTTGTTAACTTTGTTTAAAATTCTTGTTGTTGTCTAGTTATTGTTTTTTAAATTTATTGTAAATTATTTGATTTTTATTTGTATTTTATTGCTGTTATTGAGTGTTAAATCCGCCGCGTTGCACACAACAATTCTCTGGCAGAGATAAACTGAGACTGAGCCTGTGACTGAGCCTGAGACTTGTGTCCTCGCGCCAAGGCAGTTGCATCCTTCTGGAGTCTGCCCTATAGCCGAACACATCCTTGCCAAAGGTATTCGTGGCGTGGCGCGAACCACGCGCCAAAAAGAGAAGCGAACAATGTTGCAAAAATGATGATGGCCAGCAACGAGAACAACAGCAACAGCAACAACAACAGCAACAACAACAATGAGAACAACAAGCGCAGCAGCAACACAAAAATTCCAATCCAAGCCGCGACAAAAACAGCCGAAGGGATATTCGCCCTCGCCCAGAGAGGACAGCGAGCGAGAGAAAGAGCACAACTTTCACCTCTCGCGTGCGTGTCCTCGCACAATATACTTATTGTTGTTGCTGCCTCTATTTCACTTTCAGCGTTGCAAGGGCAGCGGCGCCAGGGCAACGCGGGGGCAGCTGAAGCTTCAAATGTGTTACAATGATTCTGCGTCCTCATGGTGATTTTGTTGTTGCCGCCAGCGCCAGGCCCAAAGCTTCAATGTTGTCATTGTTCTCACGCCAAGCACGTGACTTCCCCGAGCTTTCTTATCACAGCTCCCCCGGGGTGAGCCCTCATCCCTGTGTGTGCGTATAACTGTCTGTGTGTATGAGATTTAATGCTCTCTGGGAAAAGCTTTTGGCAGTGGTAAATTTCAAGTTTGCCAAGCAAAAACTTTCCTAGCTAATACTCAAATGAAAATATTATGTTGAGCTTAAAGTAAGATGGAAATTCGAAAAAATTTAATGCAATTTTTGAAATGTTGACCAACAAATGAGCTGGTACATCAGAAAAAGTTTTGCAATAGTGTTTTCTACTAATTTTTGATTTATCCCATCAAGTTATAGTAAAATTCGAAGACTTCAAATTTTTAAAAAATTTTTGAAAAATGTGACGCAAAAATTTCGAAAAATGCGATCAAAATTTTTTTTCCAGATATTAATAATTTGTGTTTGTCAAATCAATCTAGAGCACAAACAATGACAAAAAAGACATTCCGCATGGAAATCGGTTAAGTTTTGACCAAGTTATGGTAGCTTGAAGTTGCGGAAAAGCTGTTTTATAGATTTCGAATTTTTCAAAAATGTGCAAGGGGGTTGCATGGAAAAAATCGAAAAAATTAAGAAATTTTTTTTTTGGAAATCAATAAAATTTAAATGCCAAATCAATAAAGATGAGAAATTGTGACAGAAAAGACATTCTACATTAAAATTGGTTCAGTTTTGACAAAGTTATGGCAGCATGAAGTTGAGGATAGCCTGTTTAATGGATCCCAAATATTTCAAGAAAATCCAAAAACATTTGATCAAATTATATTTTGTGATATGAATAAAATTTAGATGCAATATCAATCTAGAGAAGAATCTATGGCCAAAAAGACTTTGCCCATGGAAATTGGTTCAGTTTTGACTAAGTTATGCAAGTTAGGATTGACTATCCTTACAAGTCAAAAAGATGCTCGATTTTGGAATGAAATTTGAACTACCTCAGAATAAGTTTTAAAATACCATTAGTATAAACTAGTTATGATATTCGCTTTAAATTAAATGTCATAAAAAAAGAAAGATTAAAAATGAAATTGCGAGATTGTATTTTCTTTTCGAAATATTAAAAAAAAAAAACTATAATATTGTATATGTATATATAAAGGATGAATATTTTAAAAGTGCATATTTCTATTCATTAAATGGCGTTTCTTTTATTCTTTTGCATTTTACACAAAAATCTTAATGGTAAATCTTAAAGGACTACAGTTAAGGCGCCAGTGCGCCTACACTCTGAGAAATAGATGCCCTAAAGTCCAGAAAGTCGCCATACTTTTGTAACCAAAGGCATATTTCTATAATTTAGAAATTATTTATACTAATTATAAATTATTTCTGGCTTTTATTGGGATCTGTAGTATTAGAGGGTGATTTTCTGAATTCTATGGCATTAATTTTTCAGAGTGTACTTCAATGGCTCCTACTTCAACCGATTAATATCTAGTTTCGCATACGAAAATGACTGCACTTATACGTAGTTGTGGGTTGTACGTGAATTTCTTTGATTTCATGCGTTTCTTTTTGTACGTTGTTGTTAGGTGTATTTTACAAGTTTTGAACTTCAGAGGCCCCCATGGAGGGAGGCGCTTCACTAGGGAGCCGCAGCCGAAGCTTCAGCGGAGTCATCGCTGGCAACGCTTTTGCTCCTGCTGCTGGTTTGTGTCTGTGGAAAGTGAAATGAGCTTAGTTCACTCCCTCTGGTGTTGTAGGGGAACTCACCACGGTCGCCGCATTGCGATGCGGGCAATCGGCATGAAGATGGTCCTCGCTGCGGCAGCGATGGCAGCGCTTCGGCTGAGGTCCTTGCGCGCATTCCGAGGCGATGTGATTCGCAAATTCGCCACAGTTGTAGCAGCGCATGCGGCGAGTTTTTCTATTGCTGCCGCAAAAGGATATCCAAGGATTAATTCGCCTTTAAATTGATTGTTTAATAATGGCTTACATGCGTGGCCGATAGGTGCTGCCGTGACAATCGTCACCCTGTACTCCCGACACCCGTGTCGCCTCCAAGCCACGCGCCGTGCGCTGGCACTCAAACTCCACTTCCTCCTGCTCCCCCAGCGAGCGAAATCCGGACATTTGTATGACACTCTGTGTGGAAATAATTTGAGGAATTAGTTGCTGTGACTAATGTAGAGCTAGCGATAGTGCTAGCAAAAGTTTCTATAAACAGAGTTTGAAATATCTGTACTATCGAGAATTGTGATAGTCTAAACTATCGTTACTATCGATAGAATAGACAAAACTAGCCAGAAATGTAATTGTTTTTATGAAATTTAAGAAATTAAAATGAATGTTGAAAGCTATTTCCAAAATTCATTGCGAACATATCCTTTTAATCAAAAGCACTTTAATTAAAGCACTTCCGCAATAATTTATAGTTTGTTAATCAGTAAATTTAATAAAAATGTATCCTTTAAAGCTTTATTAAGATTATACACGTAATTCTATGCCTGCTGGCTTGATATATCGATAGTTGAAAAAGAAAAAAAGAAATAACATAAAGAATCCCAACGATAGAATCGACTAACTTTCAAAACAATAAAGAGCTCTTACGATATCTTTGAATTGTCAAGTACTTTATAGATTATTAAATGTAAAGATATATCCTTTAAGTACATAAGTTTCTTTAAGTTTATAAGAATTGTACTTTGATAGCATAAATGGTGAAAAGATCATAGGTAAAATGATGAACGTTACTTTAGATTGAACCACATCCTGTATCCTGTACCCACCTGATGCACAAAGACCTCCTGGCCGCCATCGTTGGGCGTAAGGAAGCCCCAGCCCTTGGCCACATTGAACCATTTGCATTTGCCCAGACGCACGCAGCCGCATTCCTCGCCGGGAGTGGCTGTAAATATATAATGAAGGATAATGTATGTGAAGAAAAAGGAGCAGACCTGAGTTAATTTGATATCCTGTCTGGGCATGGGCATGGGCCGTTGCTGCAGTTGTTTTTTGTTATTCAAATGAGCCGAAAAGCAGCAGCAGCTGAACAGGAATTGTATGCCCGTGTCCTTGTCCCATTTGCCGCAAGGCAATCTATTCCAAGACAAACAATTCAAAAAACTCTATCATAGCAACAACAACAACAAGCCAAACCAGAAAACAGGTTTCGTTGTTATTATTTGAAATATTTAGAGAGTGAAGAAGACGCTGGAGCGGAATAAGGCGATTGAATTGAATTGAATTGAAATGAAATGAAATGCTCGGGAACTGTCGCTCTTTCATTTTAGTTGTGTATGAGTATTCATTTCTTTATCTGTGGCATGCGTGAGTGTCATCTATGAATACTCACACACTCACACACACTCCCATTCATTTGGTGCGTTCATTCATAATTCAGTTTCTGTGTTGCGTTCCATTTTCGGCTGCTTATCTTTAGGTTGCGCTTGCTTAATAGTATCTCACAGATACGCAGATACAGTTACAGATAAACAGCTACAGCTACAGCTACGCACTGTAATGCACTCTCCAATTCTGATAGCCCTTATCTGAAAAAACCATATATAAAGTGGCATTTTCTTGAGGGTTGCTGTCTTATTGAAACATTTGTTGCTTCATTGAGAAAATGGGAAGGAAAGTCAAACTGAAGAACTACAGGGAGTCGGATAGATAGAACTTGGTGTCGTATTTTGAGGCATTTAGAATTTCTGGTAACATAATATCCTGCTTAAGATTTATAAATACATTTCAGGCTATTTATGGCACACTTTAATTGAGGTTTCTTTGTTTGTACTTTTAGATATAATAAGAAAACCTACAAACTGAGAGAAGTTAATCAGGTTTTAATCTTATTTCACATCTATAACTGAATCTTGATTGATTTTGTTATATTTTTGATAACTATCTATAGCTGAAACTTCCACACATTCTGCGTTGTAAAGTATTTCAATTAGTTTATAAATATGCATAGGGTCTTCAGCTGAAAACTACCACCACATGCCTGAGTGACTTTCGGGACTCTGGGAAACTCGTATATTACTCTATTAAGGCTGCAATAACTAGGCAAATCATTGAAGTATAAACGAAGATCGCTTACAGACTTGTAAGACAAACTTGTTTTGTAGTTTCAGAAACAAAAAACAAAAAGATGAACATGTAAATGAAGCCAAAAAATGCCAATAATATGAAATTCAGTCAAGCAAAATGCTTTAAGCCGGAAAATTGTTGAAAAATGTGCTGAAATTATTGGCTAAGAGTTTGGGCAAGGACCTTTACAGGAGAGAGGGCGGTTTCTGCACAAAATCAAAGTGCAGTGTGCAGGGTGCGGGTTGCGGGTTGCGGGTTGCGGGTTGCGGGTTGCGGGTTGCGGGGTGTGGTATATAGGGTGGGGAGTGATAGTGTTTGCGATTTGCAAGCATTCGAGGGTTGATCAACCGTTGCAGGGGTATATATAGTAAAAAAAAGACTGCCATTTGCCAATAAAAAAGTCGAATGCCAAAAGCAAAACAGAAATGCGGAAAACAAATACTATAAAGAACTGCGCAGTATATAAAATGAAGAAACAAAACAGAACCGAGGAGAAGAGCGATCGCTGTGGCCAATCAGAGAAGAGTTTGATAAGATTTCAGTTTTTTTGTTGTTTATTTTTGTTTTTATTTTGTATTTTTATAGAGCAGCAGCCACATAAACAAAACTGAAAACTAGTTTTGAGTTTTTCTCTGTTTTGGATTGTTGTTGTTGTGTGGGGTGGGGGGAGGCCTGTCTGCTGCGAGGGGGGTGACAATTGTTGTTGGTACCTGGCGCTGTTGTTGGCGAGGAGCTGCCCCCAAGTTCCTCGCTGCTCAAGTTGCGATTTTCCATGTTGTTTAACTAAAGTTATATATTTTTTTAAAAAACAATTTTGATTGTGTTTTAGGTTTCACTTTGGCTGCATTTTAACGCGGCACACAGTTTATTTTACCAGCACACGCACACACACGCACAGTTGCAGCTACAGATACAGATACACACGCTGGAAATGCTAACAAAAACTCGAACTCGAAACACGATTGGGAAAAACGCTGCCGCTGCGCACGACGCACTTCGTCACACTGAACTGTGAGTTGCGTTTGACTATTTCTAGGAAGGCCATAGGGCCCGAAACACACACACGCACACACACACACACACACACACACACACAGCACAACAGACAGCCCGAAAAATGTAGCTGTATCTTCAAAACAATATTCAAACACGGCCACGACGCACAAGATGCGTGTCTATGTGTGTGTGAGCGTACCCTATGTGCGTGTGTGTGTGTGTGTGGAAAAACATTTGAGTCGAGCGCGTTGAGCATTAGACGTAACAAACGTAAGTGTATCTGACAGATACTTTACGTAGCGATCACACTGTAAAAGAGAGCGAGAGAGAGAGCGAGCGAGCGAGCGAGAGAGGGAGGGAGGTAGCGCGAGAGAGCGTTGCGACAGAGAACGCCGAATGTCGAGCACTTTAATTTTGTGCGGGTTTTTGTAAAAATGTATCTACACTTACTTATCTAACTCGTAGATACATTTGACAACAGCACGCACTGTACGTGAGCCCACAAATGTATCTGTATCTCCGAAAACTGAACCGTGCAGGATGGCAGACTGTGCTACTGATATACAGCGCTATTTACAAGTGTGCTAATGTTAAAAGAGACCATTTATAAGTCTGCTTTCTGATAGGCTCGCCAGAAAACTGCTCAGTTTTTTTTAAGGGTTTAAAAAACAAGCAAAATTTTGATTGGTGGAACACAATAAAAAAATTGCATAAAAAAGTGCACAACAGGCCGCAGACAGACGCACACACACACAGAGGCAGACGCTTGCCACCCCAAAAGACTGTTGCAGATTATGCACACAAATTGCTAATGTCGCGTGGCAACGCATTTCATGCTCCTGCCGCACCCCATCTCCTTGCTGCGAATGCGAAAAGGAATCATTGTGCAACATTTTGTGGATTGCTTGCCTAGCCATGGCTGCAATTTATCATGGCACGTGGCACTCAGTTGCCCCCTGGTGCTCTTGTGTGGCATGCCAAATCGTCGGCCAATGCCGCAAAATGCTCGATGACAGCCCTACAGAGGGCGGGTGTTTGCCACAGCCGGGGGTGAAGCACGGTTGAGCGTAGCACAGACTTACGAGACGTGGGCTAAATCAAGAAAAATGGCATATACTATATGTGAGAGCTGCAAATGCTGTTGAAGTGTGTCAGATGCAGCAGTTATGAAACTTAATAATTCTGTTTTAAATTTTCAACAGCCACAACTGATTCTTTTGTATTTAAACGCATTACATTTCTCTTGTATTTAGGCTATAAATATATAAGAATACTGGCTGTACCCTGCCACGCTTTGCTGTGGCACATTGTGGTTGCATGGATGAGAAAGTGAGAAATAAACGTTAATAATCTACCACAATTTTCTCTCCCGTGCCTCATGATAGTTTATATAGTGTATGAAGAACTTAGAAACCAATCTAACTAAAAACCTGCTTTCAAACATTTGACCTTAAGCTAATTTACCGCCTTAGACTAGATTTTTCAAGTTTCATACAACAGTTTTACGCCCCGTGTGGATAGATTTTACATGCCCGCTGGTCACAAATCAGTTAATAAGTCAGTCATGTTAAAGAGTTTTATATATTACGGGCAACAGCCTCATGAGGTAGAATTTTAATACTGAACCAAGCCAATCTGAGACCTCCTTGATTACTTATACACAGCTTGCCAGACTGGCTAATAAAACTTCCCCCATCGGGTTGGAGATTTCATTTCATTTCGTTCCTACTGTCTTTCTTTATTCTTCTTTTTAGTTTTAAATTATCCTTAAATTCTATAAGGTTTTTTATTCATAACTAACCCTTTACTATCTTGATATAGGCTCTAATCGCCACCGGCAATTCTTTGCTGTGAATAGGGGCATAGCTAGCCGGACTGGCAAATAAACTTCCCCCAAAGTGCTGGTGTCGTTATTAGATTTCAATTGTAATTTCGCGTAGGCTTTTAAAATGTTTTCCTTATATCTATGTATTATATTATATTTTTTGATTCGAGGCAGCACTGTTTTGCCTTCGTGAATAAATAAATAAATAAAATAAAAAATAAAACAAGTAAGAATGCTATAGTCGAGTATACCCGACTACGAAACTCCCTGTACCCAGGTCTAAACATCCAATCACATCCACGTCCACTTACACATACATACACACATACAGAAGACGCACACACACAGGCGGCAAACGCAGCGCAAGCGAGACATTTTAATTGGTGGCTGTGCTTCTCCTTCCCCCTCGCTGCATTACTGAATCTTCTTTCGTGAATAACTTCCGTGTTTATTATCCGATCGACTTGAAATTTTGACGAGTAGATTAGAAAGACTAAAGTATTGTACATGCTAAATCTAAAAGCTATATCTTGAAAATTGTTCCTGTAAAACGGTTTTATCGATTTGCGAGGGAACGGGGGGAATATCTGAAATATGATACAAGCTTGATCTGCGTATGGTATACAGGTACTTACATTTCAAATTTGGTGCCTGTTACAAGCTTGCACAGATTTGCACAGAGTAAAAAATATTATATCTTAAAAGGTACAGTTCCTATATTAGTAACCGTAAAACTAGTACTTTCAAGCTAAGATCATACATTTTGCTGTTTTAATAATAATATACATATATATATATATATATGGTATTTTTCAGATATACTTATATTGTCTTAAGATTTTCAACTTTTGGATGTACCTTGCTATGAGGTTCTAATCGCTTAATATGCTGTTTGCTTGTTTAGAGCAAGATCTGGATTAAAAAGAATGAAAATATTCATCAACATTTTATTTATTTAATTTTTGAAGAGAAAAGATTGAAAATATCAAGGCAAAAATTCATAATCTATAATAATAACAAATTGATTACTTAATGTCATTTCTACACACTATATTGAAATATTCTTAGGCTGAGTTTATATTAAAGTTTCCAAGCTCCTAAGTTGTGTACAAGTTATTTAAATATTTTTGCCAATGTAATACTCACATTAATTCAGTTGCTGGATTGCGTCGCCATCTAAATAATCAAATACATTTGCATATTAGACTATTATTATTATTACATGCAGACCACTGCGAGCATCTAGTCCGGAAAGCGTCCTTTTCTGTTCCATGTTTCTTACTTTGAAACTAGAGCAACATACTGCGACTGGCTGCTGTGAGGTCAGGCTGGGGTCAGTCGATTCTTATCCATAATAAATGCAAAAGGCATACAAACAACAGTAGCAACAACAACAAGAACAACAAGAACAACAACAACGAAAACACACAATAAAATTAGAGCATAAAAAATCCGTTGGCTCAAAGAAGGTCTGTAATCAATATTTTGCCGACAGCAAAGTCCTTTGGCTTGTGTGCGAATGTGTGAGTGTGTGTATGAGTGTTTGTGTGTGTGTGTGTCCAAAAGGCTGGACGAATGCGGGGACAATGGCTGAAATGGAAAGTGCCCATTAGGGATACCAACCACTCACATGCGCATAATTGGAACAGGATTAACAAGGCAGCCGCACATCATGAATGCAATTGCAGTGCACAGACGGCCGGACAGAGAGACAGACCGTGGTTCCATTGTCCGGCTGGGGTCCGACTGGGGTCCGACATGCATTTCCGGACATGCAGGCACAATGGGCACGCGCACACACAATGGCCTGAAAATAATCCGCTTTAAATGTAGAAAAACGTTGCCAAACTAAAATTGAGCCGCACATCAAATGTGGAAAATCTATGCAAAAATTGTAATCAGCAATGCACAAAGTGCTGCAAGTTGCATGCAAAGTGGTTGCAACTGCCCCGCCAGAGGGAGGCAGCTCAATTGTGGTGCATATCCTGCTATCCCGCTGCCTGCGTTTGACCCGCCCGGCACCTCGAGTTGGTCCTGTCCTCATCAATGTTTGGCGTGTGCGATAATCGCCAATAGTTTTTTCCTTTTTTCTTCATTTTTTTGTTGCTTTTGTTTTGCGTCCTTTTTTATGCCAGAGCGCACACAATTTGCATGTTCAGCAGGAGGCCTGATTATTATTACGTAGCACAATAACTATTCAAGTACCCCACTTTCACTTTTGATTGACATGTGATTGATGTTTCCATTTTGCAGTGACACCGCTCGCAGCAGCGGAAAAGGAAGCCAAAGGACACATCTACAACTGACATTTACATCTAGCTATGAATGCTGTGACTTACAATAGAGCTAACTCTTTGGCATGTGGCATTCAAAGCAAGGCGGATGCAAAGTCAACTAGATAAATTCAATTTATGTAATTCATTAAAATTGTTGCTTTTATACTATTTAAGCGGTCTAAATATAGTAAAGAATGACAGGGAATTTGATTTAATTTGATCATATGTAATTTTTACAGATGTTCCCAAATATATTGTTGTATAAATTATATATGGAAAGAATATTTTGAAATAATTATTTATTTAGACATTTATAATGTTCATTGTTTTGTTCAAAGTGTACCCAAGTAAACAAACTAATCACATCCTGCAGCCTCCACACACTAGAATGCTCTCTGATAAATAAATAAGGATAAAGAAGGGAACCTATTATCCTTGAATTTTAATCTGCAATTGTTTTCCAAACAGAACAACTGATAGATATTTACAAGGTTCTCTAAAATTTGTGCTCCTAAAAGTATACATTAGTTTTGTGAGCAACCATATTGGTATTTTCTTTGGCTATTTGAGATTTCCTGATTACCTGGGTTATTATCATCACCTAGCATGACTAAGTTGTTTTTGCAGTTATTGCAAAGGTTTAATTTAAGTTGTTGGAAATAATAACGGAATAATTAAATAATATGTCAAGAAAAGAAATGATTTCCTGCAGTTTTTGGGCAGTAGACTTGTAAATTGACTGCCAGAATTACAAATTTACTCAATATCTTGAAATTGCTAACCCCATTCAAACAAGCAAGCAGATATCATATTATATCATATTAGATTATATCATCCTTAGAAGGCAGAAAAGTTCTGAACCCCAGCACTTTTTATTCCCTGTACCCATAAAATGGGTAAAAAGGGGGTATTACATCTGTGCAAATGTATGTAACAGACAGAAGGAGACATCTCCGACCCTATAAAGTATATATATTCTTGATCAGTATCAAAACAGATTTCGATTTGGCCATGTCCGTCTGTCTGTCCGTCTGTCCGTCCGTATGAACGCGTCGAGCTCAGCAACTACAAGAGCTAGAGACACCAAATTTGAAATGTAGGTTATAGATATAGGTTATAGGTATAGATACAAGATATAGCTTTAAGATTTGGCATGTACAATACTTTAGTCTCTCTTAATCTACTGTCCAAATTTCAAGTCGATCGGATAATAAACACGGAAGTTATTCACGAAAGAAGATTCATTGATGCAGCGAGAGGGGGAAGAAGAAGCACAGCCACCAATTAGCATGCCTCGCTTTTGCCTGTGTGCGTGCTTCTTTGTGTATGTGTGTGTGTATGTGTAAGTGGACGTGGATGTGATTGGATGTTTTAGACCTGGGTACAGGGAGTTTCGTAGTCGGGTATACTCGACTATAGCATTCTTACTTGTTAGTAACCTCCATCTTCGGATATTGCGCCGCTTAAATTAAAGTAAGTAAAGTAAATAAAACTCAAGTATCAAATATCCTTGTGAGAACATAATTATAATACAAAGTATCACTGCGTAGTCCTTGCTGCTTTTGTTTTGCATTTCAAATTTCCTAGGATTAAAAATGTTATGTATGTATAGAAAATGATTTAAAATTCTTAGTTTTCTTAGTATGAAATATTTTGTTTTTATTTATGTCTTTTCATCGTACTTGTATTTAATTGTGGTTTTCATTTAGAGATATTTTAGAGATATTTTATATAATTAATAGGAATTTAAGTTGCATTCAAATAATTTCAATAATTTTTAGACTTACGCATATAATATGCATATATGTATGTATGTATATAGTCAATTATGGATTCTTGCGCAATGGTATGTTTTTGTTTTGTATTGTTTTGTTAAATATGTTTTATTTGTTTAGGTGTTTTTTTTGTTTATGTGGCATAAAAGGTGAATGACAGAGACATATCGCTAACATTTTAAATGGATTCAACAAAAAACGATCTCTAATTTAAGGTTTTAATTGCAATTTTTATATAATGGTGATTGCAAATGAAATTCGCTGCGTTTTTAATTGTGTATGAGAACCAATTTTGTACATTTGTGGATACAAAAACAATTTGCAATTATATGTATGTATATATAATGTATGTTTGTATACCAATATATGAATAACAAAGGCTCTACACGCACTATATAAGTACTTAGATAAATATACAGATACAGATACAGATACAGATACAGATACAGATACATGGAAATATTGTTTTGCAATAAAAGATTACATACATATAAGTAAGTACTTATCGAATATATAATGCAATATATTTGGATTTGATTTCTATAATTGATTCGCATCAATACGATCTTTTCATGTTTTGTGTGTTGACCTAAATCAGAGTCACTTATAACACTAAGAAGCAGTCATTTATTCTCCATTTAAATTTACGTGTTGTCGTCACTTTGAATCCTGAAACAGATTTCAATTACTGTACAAGTTGCCTCCTCACCCTCGCTCCCTCCATAGCTCTCTACGACTACAAACGTGTGCTATTACAAATATATAATAATTTATATATTTATATATAATATATATATATATATATATGTGTATATGTATATTTATGTTTTAATTGTATTCTGTATATTACAATGCTTGAATAAACAAAATGCTGTCATATGAAAAACTGTATTTGTAAAATATATTTTTTAGCAAAAATTCTTGTTGTAAAATATCGAAATACGGCCCGGGCAAATCAATGCTCAAATGATTTGCGTTGCTCAAGTTTTGTTTTCATTTGTATGTGTTTGTTTCTTTTGTTTATGTTCATGTTGCTGTGTCTTTTAAATTGTATTTGATGTTGTTGTAGTGCTTATACACACTCACACACTACGAGTCAAGAGTATTGTATATAGTAATTCATTCAGTCTCAGTCTCACAAATAGGAAAGTATTATGCATGTCGCTTGTTGTCATTACTTGCTATTTTTATATTATTTTAAATTATTTGAATTTTGTTCTAATTTATGAAATAAGTATAAGATTAATTTGAAATCATATGAAATCAGTCCCAAAATGTATTTTATTTGATGAGTATTGCACAAGAATAAATAAAACCAAATCAAATGAAGTCTTAACCAACAAAACATGCTACGAAAAACAATTGAAGAACCATTAACAAATTGAGTTCCAAAAACCAAAAAAACGTTGAAAATAAATAAATCAATTTTGTTTGTATTTTCATTTCTTTTTTTTTTTTATATAATTTTGATTATCTTCTTTTATATTTTCCATGTATGTAGGTCTCCACTCGATACTTCATCATTAGAGTTATATTATGCGTATATAAATATTGCATATGCTTATATATCTTAGGGTCTATAATATAGCTAACTCCATACAACTCTCGTTCAACTTTCAAGTTTGCGTCATTGTATCGAATACAAAAATACAAAAAAGAATTCTTTTTTTTTTTGCATAGTCTTAGTCTCAATTAGCGGGCTAACACGCGCTGCCCCCTTACTTTACAAGACGAACGCACGCAAGGATATGGCAAGAGGTCCTTTGGTCAGATTCATTGCGCATACGCCGCGTGCGCTCTCAGCGCGCGTTTACAAAAATACTTAAAAGTTACGAATTGGTGTTGTGTCTTACAGTTATGCTGGTATTAGCTACAATATACAGGGTTTATTTGATTTAAGAGCTAGTTAGATTAGACTTAACGCTAGTCAGCCTCATTAATATTATAAGCTTATATATATATTTGAATTATTTTAGTCAGACAATTAACTAAGCAATTTGCTTTACTTAACTTAGACATAGAGAAAACGAAGACTAATTGAGAGTGTTCTTTCTTTCTTTTTTTTTTTGATAAATTTGGTAAAGTTTCTGCATAAAGTACAAATACGAACAATATTCTATCTTGTTTTTGGAATTGATTTTAAAATAGCTGTTGAAATTGTTTGTTGTTTTCAGTGTGCTAAGGCGCAAAGTAATTTCGTAAGAAGTTGAAGTTTTTTAGACAAAGTTGATGGTTTATATATATATATGTTTCTATATTAGGCTATGTTTATGTAGGGTTTTATGTGTACTAATATTTATATATTTTTTAAATATGTACTATATGTATTTTTAAGATTATGGTTATAATTATTGTGTTTCATAATACAAATACAATTGTAAATGTAAATGTGGACAAATGGAAACAGTCAAAAGCACCGATTTTCAGCTAAGTTTTGTTTATGTTTGTTGTTGTTGTTGTTTGTTTGTTTGTTTTTTGTTTTTTGTTCATTTTCACTAATCATAATAATCATATAATCATAATGATAAACACTACTTGGCTAATTAATTAATTATAGCTAACACTAGTGAATGAAGCGGTTTTAATTTAACAGGCATTCAAAATTATTTAGTAATAACATATTTTCAAATCATTTACTTTAGTTTTTTTTACTCTCGTCTTTGTTCTATGTACAGTTTGCTGTGTTTTCTGCTGATTTTTTGTTAAAATACACACAAACATATAATAAATATGTACATATATATATTTATATATAAAATACGTATGTTGTTGTTATTGTACAGCGATAAATGATTTTTGTATGTTATTATTATATTTATGTGTGTTTTTCTGCTCAAATTTGGAATTATAAGCAAATGTTTTTTTTTGTTTTTAAAAGATGTATTTAGTTTTTTACTTCAGTGCTAACGAAATTCAAATAAGGCAACTTGAATCTAATTGTTTATGTATCAATATGTATATGTGAGTATGTATGTATATTTTTATGCATAACTGTATTTACTTTACAACTAAGCGCGCCTCAAACTCAAATCAAAGTTAAATGCATGTTTTACTCATTGAATTTCAAATTTGCTTATTTATTTTTGTTATAAACAATTCTTCATTATCATTTTATTATTATTGTTTTTTGTTTTTTAAATCCTTTTTACAGACGACAACAACAGTTTGAAATAAATTTGCCATTTCTAGCAATCAATTCTTTTCATTTAATAAGTATAAAATATTTATCAAAAATAATATGCAGAGTTTTGTATATTTATTATTATATGCTTTTGTTTTTCGTTTTTTGTTTTTTGTTTTCTTTTCTTTTCATTTTTGTTGGGGACTGCCAATTGTTGAGATCTTGTTTCATAGCGCGAAATGAGTTTTTATAAATTTTGAGTGGGTTTCTTAGTGGGTTTAGTAGGGTTTTTGTGGTTCTTGGCCCGCCTGCCTATGTACAAACTAATTATAATACCGTTATGTATGCTTGTGCTGCAGTTGCGTACGTCTGTCCGGTTTCCGTACGATTATTATTAATAATTTTATATATATATATGTATATGTTTTGTTGTTGTATTGCACTTCAATTTCAATTAGAATTTTGAATTTTGAATGCAGCGCTCTACGTGCACTCAATGATCATGGGCTGATTGGAGGACTCAATCACGGAAGGACGATTCTCCTGCGTCTGCACATGCGGCCCATGTAAGTAGCCAGTGTCCTGCAGCGGCTTCAGCGACTTGGGCGAATGCTGCGTCAGATGATGCGGTGGACCCAGATGCTGATGTGTGACCGCCTGCCGGCCAGGTGAGGCCTGTGGCAGCTGTTGCTGCTGCAGCTGCTGTTGTTGCTGCTGCTGCTGCTGCTGCTGTTGCTGCTGTTGCATGTGATGTGGCGTTGTGGGTGGTGGCAGCTGATTGGCAGTGGTAAGCAGCATGGGCGGACCGCCGTGTGGCGACTGCTGTGGCAGCATTAGGTGGCCAGGCGGCGCTGCTCCGCCCGGATGCTGCTGATGTGCCTGCAACTGTTGCATGTGCATGTGGGACTGCCCATTGCTGCCGCTCAGCGGTATCAGGCGCGGTGGCGACTGAGCACCTGTTAAGTGCCGCAAGCTGGGATGCACCGGATGCATGTGCTGTTGCAACTGCTCGTAGGCCTCACGCGAATCCGGCTCCGGAAGATCCTTGTCTGTAATTAAATTTGAAATGTGAGCAACATTCGAATGATGCCATGGCTAATAAACACTTACCCAGACACTCTGAGGTGGCTGCCGCGGCCATGGCCAGTTCCTCCTCCAGATTGTTGGGCTTGCAGCTGGTCGTCTTCCAGTGCGTTCTCAGACCGGAGGCGCTGATATACTTCTTATCACAGCCCTGGCAGACATAGGGCCGATCGTTGGTATGCAAACGCTTGTGCAGCTTCAGATGCACAAACTGTGTGAACTTCTGGGGGCACAGATCGCAGGCGTAGGGCTTCTGGCCGCTGTGCAGCCGCAGATGCGTCTTCAGATTGGACGTGCTGGAGAAACGCTTCTTGCATATGTCACACTGGTGCGGCTTCTCGCCCGTGTGCACCAAATGATGCTTCTGCAGATGCGCCAGCTGGGTGAAGCTCTTGGTGCACACGTTGCACTTGAAGGGACGCTCGCCGGAATGAGTGCGCAGATGCACCTTGAGATTGCTCAGCTGGCCAAAGGTCTTGCAGCACACATTGCACTCGTAGTGCATCTTCCCATCCTTTTTCTTCAAAGGATACGGCAGCGAGCGATAGCCGCGCGAGGCCAACGAATTGGGACTCAGGGGGCTGCCGCTGCGCGGACAGGAGTTACCATCCGGACTGAGGCTGCTGGGCGGCGAGATGCGGAGCGGTGAGAGGCGCTGCAGTGGCGTCAAGGGCTGCATCAACGGATGATTCAACATCTGTGTGCTGCTCTGCAGCAGATGCAAATTGGAGGCGGAGCCGCCGCCGCTGGACGCATTCGATTGTCGATCAAAGGGCGAGTGCGAGCTGTGCGGGGGCGAGTGGAACGTTGAGGTTGCCGCATGCAAGGATTGCGCGCCCGGATAGCTCGCATAGCCGGCATAGCTGGGCGAGTGGCTGCCGGGCTCATAGGCCGTATGATGCGTCCTTGTGGGCGAATAGATGACATTGTGATGATGATGCGTTGCAGCTGGCGGTGGCGAGCACTCGCCCTTGATCAGCGCCCCGCGGCTCAGGCTCAGCTCCTGCTCGGCCACAACTGTAGTCAGCTCTTGGGGTTGGCCCAGATTCGAACTGGAATCGGGACTCACAGCGTTGCCATAGCGCTGCGACTTCTTGTAGCTGTAGGCCATCTCCGTGGGCGATGTGGGCGGCGGCGTGGCAGCATTTGCCTGCCTGCAGGCATTCGCGGCAGCAGCAGCGGCCTCCAGGCGATGCTGGCTGGTCAGTATGGTCTCCAATATGCTGGAGCTGGGCTGCGTAAAGCGCACATAACGCTCGCCGGGCGGATCGGCTTCATAGTAGGGCTTGCTCAGCGGCACAATGGTGCGCGTCTGACCACCAGAATTGTGCTCTAGCACAATAACCGTCGAGGAGGCGGGCTGTGGATTGGTTGGCTCCACATGTTGCATATGCGGCTCCTCGCCGAGCGTTGTGGTGGTGCTTGGCGGGCAGAGCGAGTCCTCGGAGTGCACGGCAGCCACATGCAGCTCGTGCAGCTCCTCCTCCTCCAGGCCGACGCCGGCTGGTGGCAGCTGCTCATCCACATCCTTGATTGGTTCCGTTTTCACACAGCTTTTGTTCTTGAACTCGTATTTCAATGGCATTTTCACCTTGAACTTGCGATACTCGTTCTTGTCCGACTCACAGCTGGGCGTGACGGCGGTGGGCGTGGTGGCTGGTGGTGTAACGCTGCTGGGTTTTTGCGCCTGCGCAATGACCGTCTCCTTGGGCGCAATGGCCTTCTTGGAGCAGTCGAGCACATAGTTGTGCTCGCTTTCGCTATCGCTGGAATCCTCGGGCGGCGTCAGGCCATCCTCCTGGCACTCGTTGCTGTGGTAGCCCTCATCGGAGCGCACGGATCTCACGCTGCCATCCTGCGGCGTCAGCTGATGCTCATAGTGCGCATCCTTGCCACAAAGCGGCGAACCGGCCGTCTCCTTATCGCAGTTGCTGTTCAAAGGCGATCGATCCTGTCCAATGATGACTGAGGCGTGCCGACTATGCTGTATATGCGGATGATGTGAGTTGGAATTGACGTTGTTGCTGATATTGCTGCTGCTGGTGGTGCTAACATGGGCGGGTGGACTGGCACGACGACAGCACTGGGAAGCTGGTGGTGGTGGCGCCGCAGCTGGCGGCGCACCAGGCAAATGCAGACCCATTACATAGGTAATGTGACCGACAGCCACCTCGGCGGGTATTTCGGGTGCGGGCATTGCATAATGCGGCTTCTTGTGCGGCAGTTCGTCATCCTCATCCTCTTCCACATCCACATCCTGTTTGCAGGCACCAAAAATAGTGCGCTCCGGATCCACATCATAGCCCAAACGGCTGGCAAAGTCCTTGCAATACCAGACCATCAGCTCCTCGTTGGGCAATATGTCGCGGGTGGTATAGAAATAGATATTCTCCAGATGCTGGCACGCTACCAGATTCATGACAGACAAACTATACGCAGAGGCCACATAGCGCATCCAATTCGACTGTGAACGATCCGAGCCATCCAGATAGTAATAATCATCGTCCTTGAAAATCTACACATACAAAGAGAGAGAGAGCAAAATGTGATATGCGATATTTTGTCGAGTGCGAAACGAACAACAAACAACAAAGAGAAGACAGCAACACATGAAGCAAACTACAAAAGAGAGCAAGCGCAATGCTTGCTGAGCGAAAGTTAAGATGACCACACACTGTAATCGTGATCGCGATCAAAGATCTTTGTTTGTGATCGCGATCATGTTCGCAGTGAGTTGTCACCTTTAGATAGAGCGATAGAGAGTGCAGATAGAGTTAGTAAGAAGTAGGAAGAGAGAGAGAGAGACAGCGAGGCGTGTTAGACATAAGAGAGTGCGTTTCTTTTGTTAAGTCACAAATAAAACAAAGCATAAAGTGGTACCTTAATATTCCCGTAGGTTATGTGGCGTGTTCCCTGCACCTGATTGTTTTCAAACAATTCAAATTCAAATCCGCAACAAAATGCAACATTGTAATTTGGAATTTGTATGATTTTTGTTCAGTTAGTTGATTGGTTGGTTGGTTGGTTGGTTGTTTTTGGGTTATAATTGTATATTTTGTAAAGTAATTTGGTTTTTTTTGGGTTTATGCACATGAAATTAAAAATTAAGAGAAACCAGTTGGTTAGTCGCATATTTTTGGTGTTTTTTTTTATTTTATATATATAGTATTCTTATAAATAAGGTAGCAAAATGCAGCAAAAGATAAATGTAAACCAAAAATGTAATAAAAATTAGAAACAAAAACCAAATGAAACCTTTATGTAAAGCCCATTTAAATTGTGAGAGATGCTTACCCGCCAGAAATAGCGCGCCTTATTCTTATCATTTGGATAATTTGAGGTTGGAATGCCTTCGAATGGGCCAAAGCGTGTGCCACGCGGTATGACGCCGCTGCTCCAAACTCCTTCAGTCTGCGGGACGAAGAGAATAAGCAGGGAATAGGGAACAGTTAGTCACAGTTAGACTTTGCTTGGTATGAGATTTTTCAAATACGTCAGACTTTTTGTCATACGCAAATCGTATCGATTTTCTGTCAGTTTCACGCACCTTAACATTTGGCGTTGAGTAGACCATGGAGGACTTGAGCGTCAGACTGCGCGGTAACGTCTTATCCGCTCGATTGGGCAGCCCACGCTCCGCTTGTACGTCAGGCACCAGATATACGGCCAGACGCTCAAAGTCCTCCTCCCGCATTCGCGTCACATCATAGTCCTGTGTGCCGTCAGGCGTTGGACTGCGACTGCGGCTGCGCGAGCGTCGCAGCAGCTTCGCATGATGGTGTGGATGTGGATGTGGGTGAGGATGTGGAGGATGTGTATTGTGATGGGCTTGTGGATGTGGATGGTGATGTGGGTGAGTATGCTGTTGTTGTTGTTGTATGGCTATGTGTGTTTGTTGTTGTTGCTGCTGCTGTTGCTGTTGTTGTTGTTGTTGTGGATTGCCTGCCGTTTTCATTGTGGCTGCCGTTTGCGTCACTTGTTGCGGCTGCGGCGGCTGCTGCTGCAGCTGCTGCTGCTGCTGTTGATGATGATGATGAAGTCCATGCATTTTGAATTAACAGCTAATTGTTGTTGTGTTAGGCTTCTTAATGTTAGGCTTAAGTGTGCTCTCTTTGTTGTTGTATTGCTTAGGCTGCTAGCTGTTGTTGTATTTAAAGTTTCACTTGATCTGCAAAGAGAGCGAAAGAAGAGAGCTTTAGTGATGTGAATGTTCTGTACTGCCGTTTCACTTTTTTTCACACTCTTATTAATAAATGCGTCACACACACAAACACACAGACAATTTTTTGTCAAAGCTTCGCCCACTCACTCAGAAGTACACTCAAAAATATGTAGATGTATGTATGTGTGTGTGTGTGTGTGTGCCTGCAGTGTTGCATTCGTATTTCAATGGCGTCGTCGTAGCTGTCGTTATCGGCAAAATAGCGGCAAAAAAAGGTATTAACGAGTGGCTTCGGGTTCGGTTCGGTTCGATTCGGTTCGGTTGTGTTCTGTTCTGTTCGGTTCGTGTGTTTGCATAGTTCAAGATTGCGGCCTTAATGGAGGTTACGCGTTCACGTTCAGGGGCATTTACAGAGGCAAATCTCGTCACCCTCTCCCACCACCCTTCAGCAATATTAGCTTATACAAATTTGTAACCATATAACAATTGAAAAATATCAACTTAGCTAAAATTAACACTCACGCCTGTTTTGCTTTTTGATTTGATTTTTGGCCAACTGCTTTTTGTACTTTCGTTTTTAATTTGGATTTGCGCTCATTAAAAACAATTATATGTATATGTATGATTTTTAATTATACTATAAATTTTAATTAATGTATTCCTGTTAATTGAGCCGCTGACTTTTTAAATTTGTTGTTTCTTGTTTTTGTTGTTTATGAATAATTGCTTTTATTTCTTATCATTTTTATGAAATTTTTGTTTTATTTTCTTTTGAACTTTTCGTGCTGGCAAATTACGCATCACTTTCCGTTTCGTTGCTGGTTTTGTGCTCGATATATATGAGTATATGTATGTATGTATATATTACGCATACGCCGCGTGGACCAGCCGAACGAACGTTTAACATTGCTGCCAATCAGCTAATATTTCCAACAGTTTAAAAAGAATTTGCAAAGGATTCGCTTAATGCTGTACATTGTGTACTATTTTGAGAACCGGCGGTGAGCTGAACACCATTAGCGATAACAACCGACCGCACCGCATACTCGAATACACTGAACCACCTAACGGAGACGACATCACAAAAAAAAGCTGATTTTGTCTTCCCGTTGGATTCTCTAACAAACGCTCGTAAATAAATATTGCGCTCACAAATGCAACTATGCGGAAATGTACGATAGAAACAACAGCCAGCGGTGCCGGGGAGGGGTGCAACCGAAATATATATGTGTATCAAAAAAAAAACACAAATATAAGGAAAACAGAAAGAATTATTAAACTAATGTCGTGCAAGTTTAGTTCAGAATGAACGTTGTGCCCATCCACACAGACGCGTACCGAGTGTTCCTACTACTGACCCACATATACATGAGAGTACGAGTAGTATGTGCAACCGGCACACGCGCCATGCTCAAAAGCTCACTCGTTGCCAGCCTGCACTGTTTTTATACTCAATGCCCTGCACCCAAAGAGAGCCCCAACCCGGCTAACTGTAAATTGCACTCACTCAGCTGCAGCCGCAACGAAAATTAAGCGCTCAAGCTCGTTTAGGGGTTGCGCTTTTGAGCGTTAAGCAAGAAAAGCTTTCGCTGTTGCGCTTTGAGCAAGCGACGGGCTGCTGTGTCCGAACACTGCTACATTCTAACGTTACTTTATTGTCTGTTCTTGTGCTTTGGATTTTGTTCTTGCCGCACAATCATAAATTTATTGTGCAAGGCTGACAGCGACCATCTCTCAGTTAGCTACTGCAATTGTCAATATCGTGTGCTGCCTGTCAGCGGCTGACAATGCCACAAGTGTGATGGATGCTGACAGACAACGGCATCCACAATCAATGTTGCCCAATTATGTGGCAGCATATCAATAAATTGGCTGGAGAGTTGAGATTTCGTTGACAGTAACAAAATGTTCAATTAAAATACCACGCTAAGATCGCTAACGAAGGAGAGAGCTTTATAAAGCTTTAAAAAAGCTAAGGATAACCCTATATAAATAAGGATAAAAGTTTTTTGTGACGTTTAGGAAACGCATGCGGTCATTATGAAAAACGAATTATCTTAATCCCTTTTTCTATATTGGGGATATTCAAGGTCACTGGATTAATTGGTTAACTGATTAAGAAATTACATTTTATCAAAACAGCCAGTTCAAGCAGGATCTGTAATGATGAATTTTGGTTAATTTATCTCGTGAATACCCCATAGTTATTTATCCTGGAGTAATTTATACTCTAAGTGACGAATTTTTAAAAATTTGAGTATAGCTTCTGCTGGTTAAGGGTTATTTTCATTGCTTTATAAGCCTCTTATATATTGATTTTTAGGTTTTCTCATCCGCAACATTATATAAAATAGCAAATGAATAAGGAAAACGTAAATTGCACATAAATTTCACTAGAATTTCCAATGAGTTCAAGCACGCACTATGTTTAAACTAGAGCTTTAAGCTTAGATCGCTTTTCAAGGTTTTGACAACCTTAATTAATTGCCTCACCTTGTAGATAACTGTGCTATTCTGTACTATTCCAATGCGGAACTTTAATTTGATATATGCTTAGAATCTTATCAGACTATTTCATTGGGTAATTTTGATAAGAACGCTGCTTATTATTTACAAACCACTTAACAAATGCAATCATAAATATTTAATAATCACCAACACTCACCCCAAAGTTTGTCAGTGCATTGCCATTGGCTAAGCGGCGAATGTATCTTTATTTGTTAAATAATATATATATATATATATATATATTTGAATTTTTGGGCTTTGCCGTAACTAAATCTGTGAGCTACACGCACGTAGAATGCGAACTGCGGCGACGTGCAGCATAAATGAGTACTTTTTGCCCAGACTTTGGCAAATGGCAATGGCGGCAACAACACGGATGCAAGCACACAGATACAGATAGAGATACAAAAACAGATACAGATACAGCTACAGATACAGATACTGTATCTTTCTGTGTGTGTGTGTGTGTGTGTGTGTATGCTTGTTGCACTTGCACTTGCATTGCATTTACAATTGTGCACTTCGATTCTATTTTGATGAGTGCGGAAACGTGCGAATATTTTGGCTAGCTAAATGTCTATTGCTCTCTTGTTGTGTGGGTGTATGTTGGTGTGTGGTTGTGTGCGGGTGTGTGTGAGGCTTGCTTGGCGATTGGCGCCATTAGAAATGCAGACAGATATTCACTTTTTTTGTATTTTTAATCTTTTTTTTTTGGGTGTACTTTCGATTTTTCACAGGGACTTTCGCTAAGAAATAACCTAAATTGGATAATGCCTTCGCTCGGTTGTATTCTAACATAGAACAGATGCGTTCTGCCTCTAGGAAGTCATCATGCATACAAAATCCAAGTATAAATAAACAAAAAGCTATTAAAAATGTTGCCGTCAAAACAACCGACTGCGATATACTCTGTTTTCATTAGGAAACATTAATATGGCAGAGAGCCTTTACACACTCATCTCTCAAGCAGAACATCTATAGTTCTTATCATAATAGAGGTATAGAAATGGGTTATTTTCAGGAGCGCTATAGGATTTGACAATACAAATCTTAGCTTTTTGACTAGCTGATGTAGATATGAATATGCATACCAAATTTCATTGCTCTAACTTTAATAGTAACCAAGAAAATTGACAGACAAGCAAACTGATTTAGTATAGCCTTTTAAGCTTTGCAAACAGAGTATAAATATAGAAAAAATGCACTTAGTGTCAGTGTGTGTATGTGTGTTGGTGTGTGTGTGCAGATAGTGCACCCAAAAGCTTTTCGCTATCGCTGTGAAAATGAAAATAAACAGCTGCAGCACACACAAACCGACTTGGATATGCATAATGTATATATTTGATTTTTATGTACGTAGTATGAGTATATTTATAAAGAGTTGCCCGCATTAGAAACAAAAAGTAAAAAGCTCAACGCTTTGCGTTTCTAATCATCGCACAAATTGCATTTGAAGGACACGAGCCGAGCAGCGTAGGGCTGTTCGAGGGGTGGCGGGTTCCGGGTTCCGGGTGGCGGCGAATTGAACGGGAAATTTGCTTAGAGTGGCGCAGCAAATTAAAAATAAATAAGAGGCACACACATTTACACACACAATACACACACACACATGCAAATACAAACACGAACGCATTTCGTGTTCACGACATAATCAATTTGGTTTAGGCAACAGTTGCGTTACAAGACTACTGAATACCCTATACTTTGGTTCTATACATTGCTTCTTTTAAGTGAAAAATTTAAAAATAAAATAGAATACCTTAACATATATAATTTACTTTAAATATCATCAAGTTCAATGATTGATCTACCAAAAATAATAAGGTTGCCATGAAATAACAATAAAGATTAAAATAAAAATATGATTTATTATTAATATTTTTTTATACATATTTATTTGCACAATCAACATTTCGCTTTTGTTAAAAGTCGTAAGATGTCTCGCTTAAAAACCTTTTTAATTGTTAACAATATTTAAATGTTTAAATAAATAGGAGTAGGCCAAAAAAAGAAGGAATGTTCCATTTAATTGTGGTTTAGAGAACACATTTGCTTAATTTTTGTATTGTTTAAAAATATTTAGTCTAGGGACAGGCAGACCGGAGGTTTTTCTGCAATAAAGTTGTAAAATATAATACGAAAGAATAAAAAAAATACAAAATAAAATCGAAATCAGAAAAAACCAGCTAAAATAGTGGGGATTACTTGCACGGAGCTAATAACGCAGAACACTCCCTAGTCATTAATAAAATCTCATAATTATTTGACGCCTCACAGAGTTATAAAGTTGATTTGAAAGCATATATCTATATAATAATATTTTTAAGCTAATGAATGGCTGTTTTTTAAGTTTTATATAAGAACTCAATGCGTTGGTTACATTCTCATAGCCAAAGTCAATATACCCTCTTCAAAAATGTGCTGCAGACTAAATAAGTGGTACAACAACTAGAAAATTGTCAAGCCAACGAGTTTAACATTCAACTTGAACGCAGACGACCCGCTGACAATTGTCATCGTCATCGTTGTCGTGAACGGCGTCGTCTTCGAGTGCATTTGAATTGTGAATTGTGAATTGTGGATTGTGATAAGCTGTGCACATTGCGCATACGCCGTGTGTTGCCGGCGCTGCAACTATGCATATGTACTGGCTAATATTGTATATATTTCAACTACAGACGCATTCATGCAATGCTCATAATAATTTTGTTATTCTAGACTGTGAAAAACTTCCGCAACGCTGTCGTCGTCGTTGATGCATCGATCTTTATCAAATTGCAATGGGGAAGCGTTGCGAAACGAAACAAAAAAAAACAAAAATAAATATAAATAAAATAAAAAAAGTGGCGATATTAGCGATTCAAGGACAAGTGGGCGATAGGCAACGGGAACTGTACCAACCGCAGGCCATATGCCATTCAAATACTACCTATATGCATGTTATATGTACTATATATATACATATATACTACTGATAACTGCAGCAGCAGCGGCCATAAATTGTCGTCTCGTTCGCACTGGCTGAGCATTACGGAGTCCCTGGGTGGCCTTGCAATATTATATATACATATATATATATATATATATATATATATACGCTATCTAGGAAATCTACGCGTATCTGTTAAGTAGTCTCAATGAATAAACAAATTTTGCGATGTATTTATAAGTGTAATGCCAATATTTGTTTATTAATGGATAGTAGAGGGCGGGGCCTTACAGTTGCCACAAGCCTTTTAGTGTTTAGCTTTTCTAATCGTCTTACCCATATATAAATATATATACATATAGATGTTATATATATACAGCTGGGAATACTTGGTATTCGCACTGTGTATTTCCACGATGATTCAGTTGTAAAGGGTGCATTTTCAAACACAGCAATTAAATAGTATATAATCGCTGGAAAACCTTCGTACTTGTGTGGAGATAATGAGCAATCCACTCAAGTAATGCTAATAAATAATTTGTGAACTGCAGTGTCGACACTTTGAGCCAGTTAGAACTAATTGGGAATTACAAGGGCAACTCAAGTGGAATTTGTACAAGAACAAGCTGTTTCCATATATGTTTATAATCCCTTCCTTTAAAATGTTACTAAAGATGTTTTTGTTGTACGCTGAACATTTGAAATAAACGCAATTTTTGAAATTGATTTTTATTGCTAATAAATATTTATATAGCTGACTAATGTAGTATATTTAACTTGTGGCAACCAAAAATGTCGAATATTTATTTTGCAATTTATACAGTCCAAGTTAATAGATCTTAAACTTTGTTTGCAAATACTTTTGACAGTTGTGTGAAACCTTCAAAATGTGTCAAGTACTTCGAGTATTTATTACAAATAATGCATAAATTTAACGGCTAAAGATTTCAGCTCTTTCTGTATAATAATTTATATAATTAGCTCCATAATTCCTTTTAGATTTTTGTAATATTTCTAACTTGCAGCAGCTGTTGTTAAATGCTGTCAACTTTAGTTATAATCAGTTCTATAAATTGTTTTATATATTTTCAATCATTGCAACTCTTTCAAACTGTGACAACTCTTTCAGCTTTCATTGAATTTAACTATAATTTACATGAAGTTTTCGTTGTATTTTGAGAACACTTTTAACGCCTTTCTGGCATTGTAGCCTAATGACAAATGAGTTATTTACGTAAGTCTATTGAGTAGTTGCTGCACTTGTTAATTGCTGCATAAATTATGATGTTTATGCATTTAGATACGACTGCAACAACAACAAGAGCGAGAACACAAAACAATTTGCAAGTATCTACAAATCTACAGCAACAATAAAAGCGCTTCAAATTTTTGCAGGGGCGTGCACCAACCCGGAAATGTAAATGCAAAATGTGCGCTGCGAAGAGGCTAGGGAGAAAAACAACAACAACAACAACAACAATTGTTGTAAAAATAATAATAATAAAAAAAAGCGCGACAAATATCTGACAGAATTGTTGTAACTTTGAGTACTTGCATTTATTTTATGTGCATGCAAAAATGAAATGAAAACGAGACAAGCAAATGGGCAGGGGGCGGGCTGCGGTGTGCAGGGGGGTGTGAAGGGAAGCGGGGGGCAGACTGTGTATAGGGTGCGGGTTAGGCGTCGCATTCAGCTGATAAAATAAAATTGTGTGCTTAGCTAAGTTCTGTGTGTGTGTGTTTGTGTGTAATAATTGCCAGAGCTTTTTTTGTAGGTGTGTGGGGTGTGTGGGGTGTGTGGGGTGGCCTGGGTGGTTGCAGTCAGTCAGTCAGTCAGTTGAGCATCATCATCATCATAACCTTGAGTCACAAGTCGAGAATGTGAACATGCGAACGGCATGCAAAAATGCAAACGTAAAGTATCTCAAACAAAGTATCTTTGGCGCGTGTGTGTGCTCAGCGTTGCGACTAGCTGCGCTCATTATCTAATAAAAACAACAATAATATATAAGCTATACAAAAAATTTATATATACACATATATATAAATTGAAATTAATATTTGCATTTCAAGGATAAAAGGCAGCAAAAAATGTCTAATTCAATAAATGCTAATTAAAATTGCTAACAAAATAAATACACAAAAGAGATAACTACAACAGAGAGAGGGTGAGAGAGAGGTAGAGAGAGTGCCACTTGGGGTTGCATGTGCTGTAAAAGTATTGTTGCGGTTTCGTTGCACTTTAACCTTGAAATTTGTTGCGCGTTGCTTGCTCAGCTTTTTTGTGTTTTTTTTTTTGTTTTTTAACAAGCGCATGTGCAATAGAAATTGCAATTCTCAGCCACGCTCTCTCTCTCTCTGCCTGTCTCTGTCTCACTCTACCTCTCTCTCCCTCTAGCTGCTTATCACTTGGCTGTTGCATATTAATTAGTTTGTCGCCGTTCATTTGTGGCTGCCTCACTGTACCCAGCAACCAGCACAAGTCTCTCAGTTGCTCAGTTCACTTTGATTTGTTGTTGTTTTTAAACGAACAAAATTTCATTTCATTTTTATTGCAACAACAACAACAACAAGAACAAGAACAAGCACATTTAAAAGCGAAAGTATATAAAACCTTAGCAAACCTGTATGCATTCTATATAAGCTAAAAGAAAAATAAATAAATATATATATAAATTTAATTTTGTTTTTTTTTTTTGTGTGCAATTGAAATGTATCCGCCTCATTTGATTTGATTTGCCTTTTGCCTCGTTTGCATTTGTAAAATGTTT
This sequence comes from Hirtodrosophila confusa, assembly GCA_035043065.1. Lineage (NCBI taxonomy): Eukaryota > Metazoa > Arthropoda > Insecta > Diptera > Drosophilidae > Hirtodrosophila > Hirtodrosophila confusa. The sequence continues at coordinate 9,844,649 of JAWNNI010000213.1, read as the reverse complement.
ATAAATCAGCCAGAGCTCATGCTACAGGCTTACATATAGATATATACATATAGGTAGGTAAGTATATATAGGTTGTAGTATATATAAAGCTATCTGGAGGCATTGCTTGCCATTTTTATTAGCTTTTTGGCTTTGACGTAGGCCTTATGGCTCAATAGTCCAATCATAAATTGAATGCACTTTACTTGCCCCTCATTCGTTGCATTTGACTCTTATCATTATATAGTCAGGGCTGCTTCTGCTGCTGCTTCTTCTATTGCATTTGCCACACTTATCAGCTGATATTGCAGCTAGTTTTAGTTTTGTTTCGTTTTCCGACTTATTGCGCAGTGAAAGTTGTACATTTTCTGTTTGATTATGTGTTAATTATAGTATTTAACTTTGCTATTTAGATTGTTACGTGCTATCAGCATGCAATGCCCTATAACTTTATGAGCGCGGCATATTAGCTTACAATTTCAAAACTACAAACAGACAAATTATCTAGTTTTAAAGCTGTTTTAAAAGCGTAATTGCAAGGAAATCTCTCGAAAGACGCCTGTAAGTATGCTTTGAAATAAGCTAAGATTGTGAAGGCATTTGCAAAACATACGAAAGTGTTGTATGTACTATAAGGTTGTATAGGCTGACGTTAAATGCAAATGTAAGCTAACAAATGAACATTGAACATTCCACTAAAACCCAAATAAATGTTATCTAACAGAGCAGAGCAACAGAAGTCACAGTTCATTAACATAAACTGCTAATGTTAATAGCGTAGCATAACGTTCTCTGGTGTTAGTAAAAGCGCGCTAGCGTTGCTAAAACTTGATTTTAAGGAAAAAAGCTTGCAAAGCTTACTGATTATTAATAAAAGTTGAATTTCAAGAAAAAAAGCTTACTAAGTTAACTGTTAATTAGGCTCAGTGGCTGAAATTTGGCATCAGAGTTAACATTCTGTTAGAATTTCTGAAATTTATGAATACCTAAAGTAAATTTCTAACTATTAGCCAAAATATTGTTAATATTATAGCTCTAATTATAGGATACAATATATCTTAATATTCGTCCTTAATTTAAGCCCAATTGCTAGCTAAGATCCTTAATGGCATTGCATCATCCACGGGTCACTGAACTCAAAGGTCAAATGCTGTCTGTTTACAGTGCAGACAGTCAGTCAATTACATGCAACATGGGACACAGTGCCAGGACACACATGATGTCATGGCTACAGTGCAATTGATGCGCATAACCCGCTGCCAAAAAGGACAATTTCGCCACACGCAATCAAATTGCGAGCCGCAATTAAGCGGCATAAAGGAACTTTCTTAAAAACTGTATAAAAAGAGGCAGAGATTAAGGATACGTTGTGAAGGTAGCGGCAGCCAAGCGGATTAAGTGTGTATACATGTGTGCGAATGCATAATCCTGTGGGCGACATTACCTTGACGACACAACAACAACAAACACGACCTACGACAAAGCGATTGAAAATGCGCATAAAATTCGAGACGCCAGCGGAGTTTGATGCGGGGTGGGGAGGGCAGCAGACAGGAGCAGACTGACTGCTGTGTGGGCGAGGTGGTGGGTGGCGGGGCTGGGGCTGGGTGGGCGTGCTGTTGGCCGGAAAAAAGTCAAAGTAAAATTTAGCCAGACAACAGAAAAGGCGAACGACCCTTTTCAGCGCCAGACGACGCCAGTTTGGAGTTACTCTGCTGCTGCCACTGGCTCTGCCGCAGACAGGCAGCCAATGTTGCCACATAATGTTGGGGCAGGGCCCGACGCAGCCGCTGTTGCTGCTGCTGTTGCTGCTGCCGCTGCTGTTGCTGCTGCTCATTATCCTTTTCGCTTTTCATACATAAATCGCTGGCGCGTTCAATGAACTCTGGGCACGTACGTTGCACGGTCGTCGGCTTTTGCCGGCTGCTTGTGGTATACACACCCAATACGGAAAGCGAAACACACAACGACAGGACAACGACAGCAAAAGCTGTACACAATGCATGCAGCAGACAGCAGACGAGGACGAGGACGAGTACAGCGACGAGCACGACGAAGGTCCTGGTGCTGGCGTTGCTACTGCTACTGCTGCTGCTGCTACTGGTCCTGGTCCTGGTCCTGGGCAGCCGGCAGTCGCTTTGGGTTGTGGTCTTGACAGTGTGCAGTTTTGTGTACGCTGGCTTTGGCGTCGACAGCGCTGCGACAGCGGGCAAGGACCCTTAATGCAGCGCCAGCATAATGTTGAGGCGGCGCAGGCGCCAGCACAGAAATTTCACTTTTAATTTTTTGCACAGCCATTCAGACAGGACTTGAACGATTCGATTTCGATGCGTGCAAGCGAGACAACAATAGCAGCAGGAGCAGCAGCAGCAGCCGCGTCTGCTGCTTGTTGTTGTTTGTGTCTGGCAAGGAGTCAGGACTTGCAACGCTGCCGCTGCTGTTGCCGCTGCTGCTGCCATTACTGGCTGCCTATTTTGGAAGGTTATTGAACTGCCAGAAGCAGCAGCAGCAGAACTTTCACAGGACATGAGGCGGCCAGCGCCAGGCGCTTTATGGTGCGCTAGGACATGGTCCGCAGTCCACTGGACATGCAGCGCCATAAAAGCAAAAGTACAAATATAAAAATAATTATGGTTTTTATTGCATTTACCTGGCTTTGTTTTACAGTTTTGCACAAGTTCTTTGGTTTTGTGGTTTTGTTGTTTTTGGTTTTTGATTTTTCAGGGTGTTTTTAACCCCTTTTTGGATGTGTCAGTCTCATTTTAGCTCAAGTATTGGCCAAAATGCATTTTAAACGCGACTTGAAGAAACTGATTATCGCAAAAATATCGCGAAAATAGATACGATCAAAGTATAGAGTTCTACGGCCGTATGAACACATTGCACGGTCTGTTTCTTATAGCCGTATAGCTGGAATATACTATATATATATACTATATATATATAAACTTAGACACTAGCAGTTTACACTTAAACGGCACTATATCGATTTATTTGCATTATTGCTGCTGAACACATTTTGTGGTATATCAATGGACCTTGTAGAATATACAAAACTTATTATTATTAATATATATTTTTTGCTTTTCTTTATTTTATTTTATTTTTATATTTTTTTTTTGTATTTTTGTTATTTTTTTATTGGTCCACGCGACGCGGCTGCTACGCCTGCCAGACATGACCTGCCCAACGCGCTAACATCCCGAGTCAGGACTGAAGCGACTGCCAATTCAGTGGCTGCCACTTGGCCAGCACGCAGTCGCAGTCGCCGTCGCAGTCGCAGTCGCTGTTGGCGTCGCCGTCAACGTCTACTTCGAATGCAGCCAAAACGCAGCGTAGCGCAGACAGTAAACAAGCAGGGGGGGGCGGCTGAAGTGGGGTTGGCACTTGCACTTGGCATGAGCTGAACTCGCGCATTTAACAATAACAATAACAAGAACAACAACAAAAGGCAGCGCTACAAGGGCGGCGTCGCGTCGCGCCGCTGTCGCTGCCGCTGTCGAGCCTCGTCTGCAAGAGGCTGCAGTGCAGTCGTCGCTAGGGGTTGCTACCAGGGGTCGCTGAATGGGGGGGGGCTAGGGGCTAGGGGCGCTGTGCGGTTATTGTGCAGCGTTGCGGTGCCGCTGAGATTTTCACTGGGTTCATTTGGGATATAGAAGCGGGTTTATTGGGCTAGGTCTCTCTAGGAAAACTGCAAAACAGAATTCGGAAGGCTAACTGTATATTAAGGGTTTATATTCTTATAAGAACAAGTCAGATATCTTATGGGTTTTGGGCAAGGGAAACCTATTGATAATTGGCCCAGATCTGTAGGACAAGTGTATGATATTCTAACTACGCTGTAAGCTTACACTGCGACAAAAAGGAGACACCTTATTAATAAAAACTGAATCAACAGAAACCATTATTTTTCTCCGTGTAGTAAGAAAAAGTAAACTCCTTAACTTAAGAGAATTTACTACCTAGCTATACAAATATCATCTCTCTATTATTCTGCGCATTCGAAACCAAGTTAAACTGTCATTTTTCAATTTCTTAGAAATTTAGTGCCCAAAAATTAAAGTATCATCGCAGTTTATCTCTTAACTCCATTTAAACTAAGCAATATTTTCCCATTTTACAAGAATTTACGACCCAGCAACACAAATATAATCACTTTTTATTCTCAGTGTAGTAGAAATGTCATGTGTAACTTGTTTAAGTCCCATCATTTTACAAGAATTTATTACATTATTAATATTATTATCTACTTGCAAAGCTTACTAAAATCTAATCTGTTAAACAATATCTTATCTGAAAAGCTGACAATATAAATATTTATTTACTACATATGCAGTTTGGCAAGGTCATGTTGAAATAAAATAATTCCCATTTATTTCCACCCTATCGCTAATTCTTGGAAATTTCACTTAGTAAATTCACTAAAAATGATAGTGCAAATTTTTTGCAGTACAACAAAACTGCATTGCAGAGCAGCTTAAAGCTCTCTCCATCTCTCTCTCGCGCGCTCTCAAACTCTGGCTGCAATGCATGTTGCTCTGCTCAAAAGCTTGCACACAAAGGGGTTGTTTCTATGTCTGTGCCCCATGACAGTTGACAATGAACTACAGAGCTGAAACCGGAAGTGTTCACATGAACATTATGCAAACTGCAGTACTTAAAGGTCCAAGCAAAGCTTTAACCAGGCAGCAATAATTGCTAACGTCTATTAATCAAATTTCAAGCACGTTTTAATGTACAACTGTAAAAAATAAGTAAAGAGAACGAGAGGAACACAAACCACAGCAAAAGCAGAAGCTCATAATATACCGTTACACAGTTTTGTGTGCTTATAAAAAGTCATTTTGTCATAGTCAAAATAACAATTACAGTGGGTCGTGGGTCGCATAACGTAATGCCGTTGAATACAATTACGTATGCGAGGCGCGTAAATGAGCATAATTACAATTCAACAATAACAATAACAACAACAACGATAATCGAAACAAAAAAGCCAGTCCCAAAATGGGGAGGGAGACAAAACTAGCTAGAATTCGCTAGTTGAGTGCGTTTGACTAATAGATACCCTGTACACAATTCTATAATCTCTTAATATACATACAGGAAAGTGCATTCTTCTATTAAAATTAGTCTCTTGAATAACTTAGGTGTTTATAACCCGATCGTTCTGAAATTTTAATTATTTATAAGCAGTTAGCTAAGAATCATGCGTGCCAAAAATCAAGGCTTTATCTTCGAAAGTTTTGCTGTAAAACGTTTTATAAGATTTGCAGGGATGCGGGAGGAAGTAACCAAATTGGAATCCATTTTGATTAGCTTGTACTGCTCGTCACTTACATACGCTAAAGAGTTTTATACCCATTTTTGTTATTTTTTAGTGGGTATCGGGCCTAAAAATAGTCAAAGCGACGCCCACCCAGTGAAGTGCGCTGATCGGCGGCGCGCTTTTTATCAGCACCGCGAGCTTCGTCAATGTCACAGTCAATGCACAAAAGCAGCAGCAGCAGCAAGAACAACAACAATGCAGGCGCATTTACAGCTAACAGCAAACGCCACACGCGATAGTGTCGAAACAACAACAACAACATGACACAGAACCTGTCGCTGCAAAGTTCAACAAAAGCAGAGAAGTCGCGACGCAGCAGCAGCCACATCAGACGCAGCACACCTCGGCGCATGCGCTTGCGCTCTCAACGAGCACAGACGAAGCCGCGCCGCGTTGCGTCGCTCTCCTCTCTATCACGCTCACTGTGCGCTCGTATTTGCTCGTGGTTATAACGCGCTTGAGTAGGTCGGTCATTGAACTGGCGAACTTGTTTTCTTTTCATGCCTCTTTGCCGTCTTTCATTTCATTCTTTTGCATTGGCCATTGCACACTTTCTTCCTGGTCTCTCACCATCGCGCTCTCTTAAGCCACCTGTGCGCGCACTCTCTTTGCTGCGTGTGCGCACACGCTCTTAAGCCTGCAGCTGAAGCTGTGCATGACTAGCATGTCTGGCAGTTGCAGTGCGTGGCAAGTGCATGTCAAAGAATTACTCTTGAGCCGCAGCTTGGAGCCTGGGCAATCAGGCATTGAGAAACAATTCCAATTGCTCTGCTCGGGCCCAGGCAGCAACAAAGAAAGCAAAAGGCAAAGCCAAAGGCAAAGTCAATAACCTCGTTAAGTTGGCTGCGGCAAACGCTGGCAAAGAGTAAGAGTGATTTGATTCCCTTTTCATGACGTGATGGCAGCCTTAGAAAATAAAAAACAAGTAACAACATGGCAATCAGCAGCTTCCGGCTGCTATATACTCTATCGTATGTTAAAATGGACAGAAATGTATTGGTGTTATCTTTAAGGAAGATCATGAGTTAAGCACATATGAAATCTGTTTAGCTTAGTTTTCAATTGATGGGAGATGTAAATGTTTCTCATTTACGGGAGCGGAAGTGGACATAACAAACATTTTGTTGTTGCAATCTTTCAAGAAGTTCATTGCTGATTCTCATATCAAATTTAGTAGGTCTAGCTTTAAAATTGTGGCTTACATCAAAGTCATTATATCTTTTCAAGGGTGAACCAAAAAACTTAATCCTTGTGCTGCCTTTGGCATTTACGAAGCAAATTTGCTTGTTCTAGCTTGAATATTATCCCAAGATTTTAATCACTGATAGACAGACAATTCACAAGCACATTATACTCCATATTGCTTTGGAAACAGAGTATAAATACACTGTAGTCTGCTCTGCTGCATGCTCCAAGTACTCCAAGAACTTGTTGGCGTTGCCCAAGTACAAGAACCTCGCCGTACCACACACCACACGCCATGTGCCCATGAGCATTTGCCAGTTGAACGCCCTTTTCACGGCAAATGATTCCCTGATGCCAATGCCGAAGCACCGATGCAGCGATGCACCGAAGCACCGATGCTGAGGTTGCCTGGCTGCCTTGCCGTGCCTTTGCCTTTGCCTTGCCTGGTGTGCTGCCTGTACCGCCGCACAACCTGCCCCAACTCAGGCCCACTATTTGCCACAAGGATGGTTACTAAATTGCAGCAGCGTTGAACTGGTTTGGTTCGCTGAAGCGGCAGATTCACTTTTTGTTTGGACGCGCCCTTGCCAACATCATTCTAATGCTAGACTTCTATAAGCTAGCTATCTCGCTTGCACAATCTAGCGCTCTCTTGCTCGCACAGCTCTTTGTCCAGAAATGAAAATGAAAACCGTTGCCAGGCTAGGCTGAGTTCGTTGCCTAAGTCTTTTGTTTGGTCATTGAACTCAAGTTGAGTCTTGCACTGCCTGTGTGTGTGTGTTGACATAACGTGATGCCCAAAATAAAAAGCTGCAAGCAGCCAGCAACAACAGCAAAATATTGGGATCAGCTTGCTGCTAACTCATTTAAATTGCAAAATGATCTATGGCCCGCCTGCTGTTGCTATAATATTGACTACCCCTAGGCCCCCAGAGGGTTATTCAATATGCCATTTAAAATCAATTTGAATTGTAGTTGTTGTAGCTGTATCGACTCCAACAGGTGGCAACTGCGTCTTTGGACAGCTGCAGCTAATGACCTTGATATTGAAATTGTGCTTTGTTTGCTTTTGCTTTTGTTTTTTGCTTTTGCTTTTTGCTTTTTGCTTTTGCATTTGATATTTGGCTTTGCTTTTTGCTTTTACCTTATTCATTCATCTCGGAAATCGGCGTCCAGCCACGTTTCGATTTCATTTCAATTTTGTTTTTGTTTAGACAATTTATCACAACTTTTATTGTTGTTTTGATTCCTATTGTTGTTGTTGTTGCTTGCCGAGTCATTTAAAGTCAAAGTCAAGGTTTTTCTGCCTTACGTCGCCAATTATTTGCGCGTCTCTCTCTGCCTATATCTTCTTATATACAAAGACACATATATATCTATACATATGTATATCTTTATAGAGATGTATGTCTTGGTTGTGTGTTTGCCCATTTGTTGTTGCTGTTTATTTGTTTAAGCCCAGAAACTGGTTTTTGTCTAATTATTTTTGCAGCTCACTTTGCTAGGTTTTATTTTTTGTTTTTATTCAAAATATAATATATGAAATTTTTCTAACGAAATGCTATCCACACTTGGCAGCTCTTCAGCTGTTGAGTCAACGGAAAGTGGCCAATGTTTTAATAATCTTTTATGAATTTCTCATAAATTCGCCTTAAGAACTTTTTTAAGCCATTTTACCAGGCTGACAGTAATTAATCACCTTTTGGGCATTTTATATTTTGCTTGTTTTGTTGTTGTTTTGTTACCTTAAACGTGTTTTCTTTTTTGTTGCGCTACCCACAGACTGATTATATAATACCATGCATTAGCATAACTCACACTAGAAAGTCTTCATCTTGGTCTTTGGAATATAATTGAGCATCATGGTTAAAATTAAACGCATTTATGTCCACTTTTGTTCAAATTTCGCTGTACGTTCATAATTTAATGATAATTGACAAGGCATCATTTTGCAATTTCTTGCATTGAAACAATGTATTGTGGTAGAAGTTGAAATTCAGGAATAGAATCTAAGTGCTATAAGCAATTTGCAAAATATCACATGATATTTATCTTCAACAATAATGAGTAATACAATTAAAATGTCTGGCAAAATGTGGCTTACAATAACAATAAATTACCGTCATATATATTATACTATACTATACTATAATATTTGTATTGTTTCGGCTATTATGTAATGCCTAAGACAGACCAGGAAGTCTCAAGTCCATATATATCAATTAAGCTCCAATCTTTTGTAAAGATATCATCATTAATCACATTAATCAAGTCATTCAGTCTTAATATAATTATTTGTTTACTTTGCAACAGTTAAGAGCTCTTTGAGTTTAGTTCGCTTTTATAAAGCAACAATCATTCTTAATTAAAGTTTTAGAACGTAAGAGCTTAAAATAGATTTTCTAAGCTCAATTTCCTATTATTTTAGCAATATTTTCAAATGAAAATAATTTTTTTTATGTTATCAGTATAAATTAGAGCACTGAATTTATTGCTTATGAGTTTCATAGAATATGTTTTATACGTGTCATGACTGTAAATACCATTTATAAGCATAAATATCTTCCTATAGGGCGTTTCTGGTGAAGTCTGACAAATGGGGGAACAAGTTTGGTAAGTTTTGAAAAGCTTTCTTTGCAGAACTTTCGGGAACTTCGGGAAAACTCCTAGTATAGTTCATGCGATGTTATATGATTATAAGGTAAACCAAGCATTGAGAGTGGAAAATAACTTTCAAGAACTGGTAGTATAGCTTATGCTATATTAGATGAGATGGAAAATAGCTTTTAAGAACTCCTAGTATAGTTTATGCTATATTATATGATAATTACAAGTAGGAAAAACATTATAAATGAAATCCCATGTTATATAGCTATATTTCCTGATAAGAATTGAAAATGGATAAGAACTTTAAAAAACTTTTAGTATAGTTAACTCTACATAAATTGATTATATTCCTGGAGAAAATTGATGAATCTTTTAGTATAGTTTACATATTATATGATTATATGCCAAGCTAAAACTTCTTGTTTAGTAAATCACATATTACAAGATGAGTATTGAAAGTGGGGAAGTACTTTAGTTTTCAGTTCTAACGAAATGTAAAATAAAAACAATAAAAAATCGTTTAAGGCTAAAAATTACTTACCATTTTCATCATTTAAATGCATATCCGTATTGCTGTTGTTGTTGTTGTTTCTGCTGTTGTTGTTGTTCTTGTTGTTGCTAAATTTAAATCCATTACGTAATAAATCCAAATGCTTAAATGCTGTTTGTTGTTGCTGTTGCTGTTGTTGTTGTTGTTTTATTTATAATAAACACTTGTTGCCAGTCGCATGCACAACTTTTGCACTGAAGTGCCACACTTTGGGTTTGGATAATTTCAACTAATTGATTTGATTTATTTTTTGCGAATTTGGCTATGATAACTTAAGAGGCGGTCTTATCAATATGCAACACACACTTGGGCTCAAACTCGTGACTTTGTTGTTGCACCTTATAATATATATTTAGTATATGTTGTTGTTGTTTTTAGTTGTTGTTGCACAATTGGTTTTTGCTTTAGTTTTGTTAGGTTTAGGTTTTAGTTAAGGTTTGTTGTGTTTTTCTTAGCCGTAACGTGCACTCTGCTTCTTCTACACTTCTTCGACGTCTTCTTCTAAAAGCAATAAAAACGTAACGCGTGCTGCTTACGAAACCATGTCTCGATCGTTTTGTTGCTTACGGGAAACTGAACTACGGATGAGTCGCGTTGCGACTTCAATGTCGGACGACAGCAGCGGCGACGTCGTTAGAGGCTTCTGAAAGCAGCAACAGCAGAGGCAGCTGAGGCAGCAGCGCTGCCGCAGACAGATAGACTTTTTTCAGCATTTCATTACACGACACGCACACAAACACACACACACGGCAAGGCGGCCGCTCTGCCCGCTGCTTTCTACAGCAACTCTTCTTTCTCTTCAACACACACGCACACAGAGACGGCCGCAGCGGCAGCCGCAGCTCAGGTGTCTCAGGTTCTTGATCACGCACACATAAAGCCGCTGTCGCTGTCGCTGCCGCAGTCGCTGCCTCTGTCAGTGCTGCTGCCTCCTTTTTACATTGAGCGCAACGAGTCGTTGCGGTATCTCTTTGGCCAGTGTCTGTGTATGTGTGTGGTGAGCGCAACAAGCCAGAACTTTCATTCAAGGTGAGTGCGTCGGCAGCGCTGCGAGCAGCGGCATCTCTTCGACACTTGTTTGTTGTTGTTGCTTTTGTTATGGCCTGAGCCAGCCGCTCGCTCTTTACCCAATAAATTGGTGCTTTTTTTGCAATAGTTCTAAACGCCTCTAACACATGCAATCAAACGCAGAGAGCGCACAAATTGAGCATGCGAGCGTAAAATTACAACATTTTTCAAGGCTTGCGACAGCAGCGGCAGCAGCAGCAGCAGCACCGTCAGCATTGATCTTGACGCTCATTTGTTGAACTCTTCTAACAAGTTTAGAATCTGCGCAAGCCAAGCGCGACCAACCGTCACTTGTTCTCATTCTCTTAACCCGTTTCAAGCACTCATTTACACACACATATAGACAGGCCGCTCTGCTGTGACTTGTAATTGCACGCGCCGCGCTCTCGCCCACTCTCAGCACTCGCACTCACAATTGCATGTAATTGGTTGTCGTTGTTGCTGTTGTTGTTGCCATTTGTTTGTTTGTTTTGGCGTTTGTATTAAATTTCATGATGCTATAATTGCATATTGTAATGGGCCAAGCTGTTGTTGTTGTTGTAGCTTTAACTGCTTGCTTGCCCAAAATGGAACTGGCTAGTTGTCAATTTGCATAGCTCGAAATTGAGGAAATAAATATTTAAATATTAATTATGGTATTGAAGTATTAAGCGGTCTATGCTTCTAGTTAATAATAATTATTGCATAATTAAATATATACCAATAAAAATTTGTGTTTGATCAAAATAAATAATACTAGCTAAATGTATAATTAATCTTCCCAAAAATTTGATTAAAGCTTTAACAGAGGAAGTATAAAATAAAAATAAAATATTTTCAGTTCAGAACTTTGCCAAATCTATCTAGAACAAAAATCCTGATCTACAAGACATTCCATTTATAAATCGGTTAAGTCTTGACCAAGTTATGTAAGTTTAAATTTAAGGAAAATATTTTTTTTACGGGTTGAAAACCTTACATGTCCAAAATTTTCAGTTTTTTTAATTTAAGCCAAAAAATGGGGTACATTTCAAAGTGGTATTTTATACTTGTTTTTCTTATTATTATTATTGTTTTATAGTATTCTGATTTAAGCTTTCAATTAAAATAAAAGTTTCAATATTTTATTTTTTTCGAAATATTTTTTCCCAAAATGTGAAAAGGGGGACCAAGGTAAATTGTCGTAAAAATATTTATAAAATAATCATAAAATTTGAATGTAAAATTAATCAAAAGAACAAACCATGACAAAAAATAAACATTCCGCATGAAAATCTGTTCAGTTTTGAAGTCAGTAAAGATATGCAAGTGTGATAATCAGAAAACGAAAGCTTTAGTATGCTATAATGAATATGGGCACTTAACGTAGAAGTAAAATATATTATTTTCAAGTACCATTCAATGGTAAGCACGCTCCAATCGGAATTAAATGGCTGTGGCCATAAAAAGAACCATCAAACTGCTGAAAGGCATTTATCTGGTAACATTTAGAAACCCAGGAACCGAAGACTTCCGCTAGCATTAAAAAAAGCAGCAACAAATGATATAAAACAAAAGATCGAATAAATGCCAAATCATTATTTACAACAAAGACATTAAAAGGCAACTAATTGAAAATGGCATTTACATAACTAAAATGTAATTAACAAAGGGAACTGCGGGCAAAGATAAATACCAGCCGGCACTTTGTCAGTTGGCAACCCAGCAAAAACCTGGTAAGATAATCAATATTTTTAGCATTAACTGAGCCAACTTAACCTTGAACCCAGCGTTGAAGACCAACAAAAATCAAAATCAAAAAAAGCGTACAGAGAATTATGAAGCGAATCAAAAGGCACGCACAATAAATCAGTTGGTGGGATCAGAAGATCTCCATGAGCTTAAAGGCCCATAGAACCTAGAAAAGAGCCGCAAAAAGTCATTAGCATTGCAACACTTACTATCATTTTCTATAAATAACAATTAAGGCATACAAAAGTTGATTCGTTCAGAACTTAAGAGCAGAACGGCGGCTTCTAATGGACAATGGAACCAAAGAACGAACGTACAAAATATATATATATATATGTACAAAAAAATAAAAACGAAAGACACGCTTAAGAAACTTGGGAATTGTGGTCATTAGAACCTTTTGCTGTCTTCTGATCGTGAGGCACATAGAAAGCAAAAACACTACAACGCGGGGTCAATAAATTCTTAAACAAATAAACACACAAAAAAGCGATAGAAAAACCGCCCAAAAAAAGAACTGGCAACACGAGCATGAGCACAATTATAATATTTCGTAAATAAATCATCATTATATTTGAGCCAAGCGCTGGATTTGGTTGATGTGCTCAGTGCTCGATGATGAAATGATGGCTAAGAAATTGTGGCTTGAAGAACCTAACTGATTAACAAAATACAAGTGATTATGGCTTTGGTATTTGCATAAAACTATTGCGTCTTAAACAACACGGGGAAAGAAACATTCTCCCAGCGAGAAAACAAGTTCTACGTTTTGGCCATAATTGAAAGTAAAAAATAAATATGAAATGCCTATCGTTAAATAAAATAAAATAAATTCAGAATGTTGACAGCGGGCACAGCAAGTGCGTTTTAGGCCTACACACATATTGTGTATGTATTATTTAACACCTATACACACACACACACACACACACTCGCACACACAGAGAGCTGGCACATCCAGCTGGCCAAGTTAACGTCGCCCGCTTTTATGGCTCTTTCATTTTGATGGCTCTTTCGTTTGCGTTTCGGCCTTTTTTGGGGCCCCAACAATCATTTCTTTTCATTTCATTTCGAGCCAAGTTTATTTCAAGCTCACGCACCCAAACGTCGTCGTTTTTTTTCGTTTTTGGTAAAACAAGTTCAATGACTTCTTGAAACCAAATTTTTTGGTTGTATCGTTTCAGTTTCTGTTTTGTGCGGGGCGCTGCTCATTTCTTTTTTTGGTTCTTCTTCGCAGTTTTGTTCTTGTTGTTTTCGTTTTTTATACGTTCGTTTTCATTGCTGGAGTTCATTGGCCACAGCCAGATACAACAGCAGCAGCAGCACCAGCAGCAGCAGCCACACTTCAATAAATAAATGATGGTAGCAACAACAACCTTAAGGTGCTCATAAAAGTGCTTTTTATTTATTACATTTAATATTTGCTTGTGGTAAGAAATATTCATAATTTGATTCTCTTTTGTTTGTGGTACCTGTAAGTTCGTTGTCAGAGTCTTTTGTTAGCTGCGCTGATTGATTACATGGCTTAAGCAATCATATATTCATTTGCATGACAAGGGCAGAACATAAATTATGTTTGCTTTTATTGCTGGTCAAAACGAATGTTGACAGCATGTCAAGTTTGTTGCCTAAGTCTTTTGATTTGAGTGCGCAAAATAATGGAAAATTTGGAAATTCATATGAAACTGGCTTCCTTGCCAGCTGCATAGTTGTCTCCCAAAGTCCTTAGCTACACTGTGAGAAAATGCTGGCTACAATCAAGCTTAGCTTTGAGTTTGGGCATTTATAGAGACATTTTTGGCAAGTTCTTTGGCAAGAAAAAGAAAGGACCTCCTAGGCAGTCAACACATTAGCAACTAAACCACAAATCTTAACCCCAATCTTATGAAAATCTGTTGCTGCTGCTGCTGTATGGCCAAATCTGGCCGCAAATGTTGGTTTTTTGCGCTCATTGTGCATAATGGTCACTCATCAAGTTACCAAGTCACAGCCAAACTGAGCAAACAACCTGCCACTTGCAGCAGTTGCAGCAGTTGCAGCAGTTGCTGTTGTTGCTGCTACCAATTACTTTGTATCACTGCCAACTGCAGTTTGGGCTGCACTTTTAGGCTGCGTCGAAGTGGATCAGAGGGGCAGACGTTGAAGTTGATTATGCAGCACAGTTGCAGCTGTATCTAAGATTGTTGCTGCTGCTGCTGTTGCTGCTGCTGCTGCCAACTGCCCGTCATTCGGGGGCGCGAAAGGTGCTAAACACACGCGCCAATTTTGCGGTAAAAGCTCTCACCGCACACACACACACACAACACACACACACTTAAATGGTTTGATAGCCATGAAGATTCTGAGCGCGGCTCAGACTCTGGAAGTCGTGTTGTCGCCGTCGTTGTTGTTGTTGTTGTTATCTATGTGCCAAACCTGATTTACTTCATGATTATGTTTGAAAAATTAGGTTAGGAGCAATGAACTTGGCATTCGTCAGCGCGCTGCAGACAAAGTGAATGTTTTGTTGCCATTTGCTGTTGCATGTTTGCCTTAGTAATAGACACCTGTAGAGTTCAATTTATGGCGACGTGTCTTAGAACTGAGCTGCATTAATTCGCAACGTTTTATCGCCAATCAGTATCTCTTGAAGATACAACTACCAAATGCAATCAGGCACAGTTGGGGCAAGCTTCTGGCCACGAAGAAGAGGAGTAGGAGGAGGAGGCATTGGAATTCACTCTTTTCCGCAACGAAATGAAAAATGTGTGCTAAGCCAATGACCGACAGAAGCAGCAGCAGCAACAACAAGCAGCAGCAGCAACTACAACGCCAACAACAACAATGCAAACAACGGCGCGGCCAACGCACACAAAAGTAAAGTTAACTGTTTTTTCTGCTAACACACACACACTCACACACACACACAGAGCGCTATACAATTGAGTATTCGCAACTCCGTAGCGCTGAAAAGAGTTGGAGCAAGCGAGAGAGCGAGGGGGAGAGAGAGAAGCGCCAAGTGCTTTGCCGGATCGTTGTCGTTGTCTTTGGCTTTGGCTTTCTGCCGTTCCCGTTCCCGTTCCCGTTCTGCATGTCTTCGAGTGTTTGTCAATCCGCCAACAGCCAAAGAGCCAAAACCAGCCAACAACCTACGCCAGATACTTCCTCAAAACATACTTTACACCTCCCCACCCCCTCTGCGACGCTGCCCCTTTCAGTACTTCACATTGTTTTGATTACTGCACCACCGAGTCCACACAGATTCTTGAAATGCTCTACATTTGCTTAAAGTGCAATTAAAATGCAAGATTCTAACGGCAAATGCTGGATAATATGGTGCCAAAGATGAAATACTTATCATTGAGATAGCTCTGCATCTTGTAGATACTTACGGCTAGCAGTTGTTAGCAATGTGCAACATTTGTGCTGCAACAGGCTACACTCCATTCAGACGGGAGCTCGTCTTTAATGAAAGATTTAATCACGTATTAACTACCCACATAAAACGGTTCATTCTTAAGTGCGCCTGATTATAACCATTTTAAGTTTTTTCATGTTATATTCCGCGTTTTAAAATAACTTGCAAGCTATCTAGATTTGCCTGAACAAAAATATTGGCAACATTTGTATTTTTATAAAGGGTTTTTTCAGTTAACACATTCAAGAACATCTTATAAACATTCTTAGCTTTGTATGATCTTTACTTTATAGCTCTAAAATATGACACAAGATAACATTATATGATATTAATTGTTATTTTTTATTTATTATTTTTTTATATTTTTCTGTTTGTCTTTAAGACTCTTTAAGATAAACAAACTATTTTATACAACTTTTTTGATGATTTTGTTTTATTATATCTTTTAAAACTCGTACACTATCATACTTAATTTCTCCATATTGATGGCATATCCTACTCCAGCTCTCCTAGAAAAAAAACATCATTTTATAAATTATTTACTTTTTTAAATGATGTTTTTATAATTTTTATTTTAGTTTATTTACAGTAAAACAATATTAAATGTTTATGTGTTCAAATATTAATTATTATATTAAATACATTAATAATATTCATTACAATTATAACATCCAAAATTCTTACACAATTTAACTTACTTTCCCAACTCTTCCCTCTGCCCTTTCATCAAATGTCCTTGTCCAGCTCTGCTTTGTGCTACTCCAAAGTATCTATCTAAGCATTCAATACCAATCTATCGTCTCTAAATAACATATATGCTCTTAAAATAGTTGTTGATCTTCTGCATAGCTTAGAGGCTTTCAAAACTGATTTATAGGCTGAAAAAAACAATATTCTAGAACAAACTGCCTTCAGAAGTGTGCAAAACTAACCTTAACTTGAATTTCTGGCTTTCGGCTTGTATTTAGGTCACATCTGAATATATATGCTAAGTTATATAAACTTAACAAATATTTATTGCTCTAGTGCCAAATCCGTAGCATATTTCAATGCTTAATGGCCTTAACCCACTCATCATTTTTAAAAAATAATTATTTTGTTTTTATTGTTTATTTTTGTGGGTACAGGTTGTTTGGGTTTTCGGGTAGTCGAGTCTGTTGCCGCTGGGCAACACTTCATAATTGTAACAATGAACTCTTAAGCTGTTGTCGCTCTTGTTCTTCAGCTGTTTGCTCACGTCTCGGAGCCAAGACTAGACTAATGCTGATTGATGAATTGCGACACGGTGCGAAAATAACTGCAAACTGTTGAAATCGGATATAGTACATAGGGAGAGTGACATATGTGTGTTTGTCTGCGTTGGAGTTGCGCAGTTTTCAGTTGACAGCAACTTGCATAATTATGAACCGTTAGAAGCGCGCATATCCTGTAAGCGTACGCTCCCACGATTGTCCCCTGGTCCTTGGCTGGCGTAATTACTCCAACGCGTTGCGCTAACAGTAAACGCGCAACAAAAGGATTTCGATTTCCTACCACCACCAACAGCAGCAGCGGCAGCAGCAGGCAAAAGGAGCTGAAGGATCTACCGCTCAGTGGCACACCTGACGAAATCAAAAGCAAAGTTCACAGTTATAAACGCGACGCACTGTGCAACATGAGTTCCCCCCTTGCCCGGAGCACTGATAATAATCGTTGAATCCTTGAATCCTTGAATCAATCGGCGCATCTGTCGGCGCTGCCTTTTTTCCTTGGGTTTTCCTTTTATTTTCCCATTTTGGGGTTGCTTTAAAACGAAAAGATTTCCCATTGCGCGCGAAAATTCTCAAGTTTTTTATGGGTTTTTTATTGTGTGTTTTGTGAGTAAGGGTTCTTTCTATGGCTTCGTTTACCTTTATAAGGTAGCAACGGCAATCGTTGCAACTAATAATTATGTAATTTTAGTCGCTTAGATTCGGGATAAGAAAAGGAAGTGTCTGTCTTGTGGTTGCTGAGCGCTGCAAATGAGCATTGATTCAAGTGACCGAGTTCCATCAAAAAACTGAAACGGAAATGACCTGGAAAAGCGCGTTCTTCTTAGCCCAAGGAACTGCAAGGGGCACTCGGCACTTAGAAGGATGTGTGACCTATTTCAAAGCGGAACTAGTGACCTATAAACAAATCTTCAACAAGCTGTCTGCCTTATCAAGGCAATAAATGCTAAAAAGTACACTTTAAACCGTCATTCGTCATATTCAGTGCTTCATAATGTTTATGAGCGCACACGCCCTGAGAAAAAACAAAAAAATTCTTTTAAAAAGGCTGGTAACATTTTTGTTTATGTCCTTTTTATGATGATTTACAATGCTACGTTTTCCAGGGATTCGCAGTTTGCCACAGTGACGCAACATTTCGTCACGATCGTCCACAATTGACAGGCCAGGTCAGTTGGGACCCGAAACTGACACTGTGCCTTGGCCATTGTTTTGCATGTTCGGACCAGGCCCAAAACGGCAACACGCGCATTTTGCGGCATCGCCAGGGATAAACAACGCATAAAAACAGTTCAAGGACTCGCACACTCATAACTTTCACCGTTTGTGTTCCTTCTTCTTCTTTTTTAGGAAGGTTGCGGTCAAACATATTTTTTTCAAGAACTCTCAACACAGGTAGCTGGATAATTTGTGCGAAAAAAAAAATATGGCTCAGACTTGTTTTGCTGAGGAGTTTGCCAATTATTGAGATTATGAGAGGACTGTGAAAATGGCAATGAAAATAGCTTGTTTGTTCGACTTGTGATGAATACTACACAGAAATACTTAAGTATTTATGTAAAATATAAGAAACTGTTAAGGCAGAAGAAGAAAAGCATTCGTTTAATGTTTAAGAACTTTAAGTTTCTTGTTGATCTTGAGGCATTATACTTTTAATGCTTAACAGATAAGTAGTCCTGTTTCCATTTCCGATTTCGATCTTATCAACAGGAGTTAAAAATGTTAAGTAATTTTGAAATCTGCAAAACCATTGAATATCACTTTGAGTTGATTTGCCAGTGAGCAAGGGTAATATAAACTATTGGGAACATAGATTCTAAAACGACTTAGACTGCAAAGTGTTCAGAAATGGGCACAAGCCTGAGTATAAATAGTATATTAATGATTTTTAGAATCTACAACAGTCAGAAGAAGAGCACACTAAAAATGAACAATGCAAATACTTTTACTCATTAATGAGCTGTAATTTGTGAGTGATTCAAGCAACGTATTTCCTGCTGAGAATGATTAGTCATTGATGTTGGGAATAAACATATCTGGGCACATATATGTGATTGATTTCCGCATTGCGATCTTATCGAACAGACCAAACCCCCTAAAAAGATCAGTGCGATACAAAAGAAAGCAAGACCGGCAGCCCCCTTAACAAACACCCTCAAAATATAAGTATTTAATATGGGTATGTGTATTTGCGTATGCTACCGAGACACACCTACAAACAATCGGCAAAAACACCCGCGGCAAACGGAAATCTACAGCTCTCCAGCAGCTCTTAGTTCCCGGCTCCCAGTTCCAGCTCCAGCTCCAGCTCCAGCTCCAGCTCCATTGTAAGGCTGCTTTTGTTTAGCATTATTTGTATTTTATTTTATTTTATTTTATTTCTTTGGTAACAGTGCTCAGCGAGTGTTTGCTCAACTCATTCGACATAATTTAACAAAATGTGAATATAAGTAATTTGTAGCCTCATTGCCCAATGCTGACGTACGCTCGTCTGCTGTCCGCTGTCCGCGGTCCGAGGTTTGAGGTTCGAGCTCCATCGGGCAGCGGCTACTGTGCGTGAATCAAAGTGATTCACTTCACTTTTCAAAAACCAAGTCAAGAGCGCTGCGACGCCACGAGAGAGTTAAAAACGCGTGCGGCGAGAGTGTTTCTCGGTTTGGATATATACAAAAATATATATAAAACGAAACAAAAAAACAATGTTAAGAACTTTGTGCGCTCTTTTCCATTTCATTTTCGTCTCTTGGCCAAAAAAAAAATACGTCCAACAAAATCAACAAACAAAAAATGTTGAGTTTGCAGGTCAACAAACTCATCTCCAGCCACGTTGTCGTTGTGCTTTTTTCGGGCAGTGCGTGAGGCAGCCAAGGGGCAGCTGGGCTGGGGGGGAACCTGTAAGCGGGGAGGGGCTGGCGGTAGGCAAGGGGCCAACTGACTGACTGATTGCTAGCGGAGCAGGGCGGGCTGAGAAGAGCAGTTGCTGTTGCTGTGAGTTGGCGCTTGTTTGTAACAGAGCAAGCATTGTTGTTGTTGTTGTTGTTGTTGTTGTTGACTGTTTCATTATATATTTGAATTTTGTGCGTTCGTTGAACTCCAGTTTCGGCTCGTGCAAGTTGAGCAACAGTTTTTGGTGGCGCGTCTGCTTCAAGTTCTTTCTTCATGTAAAAACGAAAGACTTAGGCAACGAACTTGCGCTGACTGACATGCCCGTCCGCCCTTGCGCCTGCCTGCGTGCGATTTCAATGGAAACACATTTGCCTACCGTGCAAGGACACAACAATGGCACATTTACCAGGAAACGAAAGGCTGCACTAATTGCCAATGCGACAGGCTGGCCAACGCCTGAGCCCTATTTATGGGTCAACCCTTTGCCGCCAAAGGACGCACTGCCAACAAATTTATGGCTTTATGACTGTGTCCTTGCTTTAATTAAACCATTGTCTGTCTAAGACGCTGCTGCTGCTGCCATTTCCGCTGCGTAAAATCCTTTAACAGCATTTCCTGCACAACATATGGATAGAGTGCCACTTGCATAAAGGTTGTGTAAACATAACGATCTCTAGAAAGGGAAAAATATCAATTTTCTACTCGCATGGCGCGCATTTCACGCAATCAAATGGCAGCGCCTCCACATGCCGTAAAAATCTCACGTTAGCTCCTCAATCAGGAGCGGAGAAATGGCTGGATGATTGGTTATCCTTGCCACAGGCAGCAGCAGGAGCGGCAGCACCTGACGCCGCACTAAATTGCGGTACCTGGCTGTGTGAGCTGCTGCTGTTGCTGCCACTCGTATTTAAATAAAGCAACTCATGTCCTGCGCAGGTAGCGCTACCCTAATCCTTGCTCAATCAGTCAGCTTCTGGCAGCAGAAATCTCATTTTCGTCAGAATGAAAATATACTTCTCAAGCGGATCAAAACGAAAGGATTACGGTAAAAATCCTGTTGCTGTTGTTGTTATGCTTGTCTCTATTGTTTGCGTGTTTATTGTTCTTCTATTGTTCAACTGTCTGTTGGTTGTTGTTGTTGTTGCAGCCACATTGCCTGTTCAGCACTTTGTAGGCGTTGGCAGCGACGCGGGCGAAACTGCACGTCGTCTTGGCGATTGCTTCATTTGAGTATAACGAGAAATGGAAAGGAGCAACAGCAACAGCAACAACAATCACAGGAACAACAACAACAGCCTACGACAGCAACATTCACAGCAGCAACATAGCGGTTTTTATTACTTTTTTTCTTTCATTATTTTCTTATTTAAATTTTATTTCTTGACTGGCGACAGGAAACTCGTTTTTAACAGACTCTCGAACTCTTCGTGTGATCATTTCTTGCCTCGGCTCTGGCTATTATGTCAAAGGATGTGGATGCATTGTATTCTGTTGCATAACTGTAAATGCAAAACAGTGTGTGTCGGGGTGTGTGTGTGTGTGTGATAACAGTTGGCAGCTTGTCTGGTGTCTAATGTGGAAGTAAAATACTTCTGCTGCTTTGAACGGAAATCAATTATGAATGGGAAATTTGGTGAAACCTGACGGCCAGCTGTCGCATCAAATGGTGTTAAAGGATTGCAGCACCGTTAGGTCCTTGGCTATGAATGCTATAAGAACAAGAACAACAGTTAAACGGTAACTAAGCAGCAGCTGTTTGATATAAGGAATAAAAGCGCATCGCAATGGGCATAAGTTTTGGGAATTTACATATTCCAAAGTTATGCAGGGGTACTACTATATATTATAGGTGTACAGGGTGTATAGGGTATGAAGAATTTAGAAACCGATCTACCAAAAACTTACTCTCACACATTTGACCCATTTCCCTTCCGTGGTGACGGGTGGGAGTAGATTTTTCAAGTTTCATACAACAGTTTTCTGCTCGTGAGGATAGATTTTCAGTCCCAGGCTCAGGACCGTTTGTCGCGCATTGCCGCAAAGAATAGATAGCAATCCTTGAAGAGAACTGAATATTGTGTCAAAATTTAAGCTCAATTGGTGAAGAATTTTTCGAGTTTTCGAATTTTTGATAGATTTTTTATATAGATAAGTGTTTTAACAACTTGTAAGTAATTTAATATATGTAATTTTATATAGCAGCATAATTCCATTATATATGTGTGTCAAAAACAACTTTATATAATCACTGTAATAGTTATTACCAAGGCCTATATAAAAATCTGATTAAAAGTGCGTGATTCATATTCGTGTCTAGCCGCAAAAATGATGTATATCACAAACATTTCAAAAAACCCACCCTGAATAATAAAAAGCTTGTCTCGTAAGAAACCTCAACAGATCTAACATAAACAATCCTTAACCCACATTTTGTTTGCCATAAAAACTCAGATACACCTTGTGGCTGCCACTGAGTTTGTTCACAGTTTAATTTAATTTAGATGGGAGATATCTCAGCTATATGGTTGCCAAAACTGCTCTTAATGATTATCATTGGATACACGCGCTTGAGAACCACATCTAAATGATTTACGAAAATCCAAATGGTAATAGAATCCAGCACAAACTCTGCAACCAATACGCATATTAAATGACGATCTTTGATTGTTCGCTGCTCGATAACTTTGATTAATGGCATTTGCCAATTTTATGATGTGTCTTTATGTATAGTATTTCCATAAATCTAGACACTAGCACAGCATACAAGTATTTAAATTTATGCATGAATTCTCACCATAGAGCCGAATGAGTTCTTTGAACTCCAGTTGAGCAGCGACTATATCTATTATGTCTTCATAGCTTAAACAAATGGTTAACAACAAAACAAAAGCTGTGCTGCCAAAGAAAACGAAATAACAACATGACATAAAGGCAAACTAACAACAACAACAAAAAAAAACAAAATTATATATATATACTATATACTGGTATATGTATAAAAGCTAGAAAAGTTCATTCGCCTCATGGCAGACAAATTAGAAAAATTAATACGCTGCTGACTTTTCAAAGCCCCCACGTAGCTGCCCGGCCCCCACAGCCCCCCAATAAAGCCAAGCAGCGAGCTGCGTCAAGTTTTTTATTTTTTAATTTTATTTTCTTTTTTATGTAAGACGCGGGCCGAGAATGTAACAAACAGCGAGGCCTGAACTTTTGGGTTTCTTTTTCGGGCAGTTCATTGACCACAAACAACAACAACAACAAGCAGTCGCAGCCATCTTCTATGTGAACTTTAACACAAAAGTTTTTGGTTAGAATTTGAAAGAACTTGGCAGCAGAGCTGAAGAACAACTTGAAGCCAAAGAAAATTACTCAATTGCCAGACTAAGGCTCTGCTGTGATCGTACTCTGTTCTCTGGGGGTCTGGGCACTCGGTCATACTTTCAAATTGCAGTTTGCAATCGCTGCAGAATTGCAAGCGCGACCAGAAAGAAAGCCTTTCTTTTTGCCTGGCCAAGAAAACTGGTTGGCGGCCAGTTGCCCGCTGCCCGCTGCCCGCTGCCCGCTGCCCCTGCCCGCTAGTTGCCAGTTGCCAGTTGCCCGACTGCCAAAGAGAAAGATTCGCATAAGCCAATGAAAGTATCTCCTCGACTTGGCCACACTCTCTTGGCTTAGTTGTTTTGCCATTTGGCTGAGGCTGCTGCTGCTGCTGCTGCTGCTGCTGCTGCTGGCTTAGAAAGAATGTTTCTACTTAGATTTTTCTTTGGCTCTCGGCGCCGTTGCGGAAATGTTTATCTACATCTCTGCCTCAGTATTTTCTGCAGTTCAAGCGAGTGCGTTGAACTTGCCATGGAAAGGCATACATATACATAAACAATGTGGAGTAGCAATACGCCAACACAAACACAAACACAAACACAAACACGAAGAACAACACCAACACCAATACAACTGACGAAGCCATCGGCTTTGATACCGAAAGAAATGAAAATAATTACGAACCAACAGCCCGAGATACAATATTCAAGTCGAGCTGCCGAGCTTACCGAGTTCTTAACTTTTTCGAGCTCCCTCCAGCTCGACAATGTCGCCATCGAATTGAAACTCCACACACGCGTGCTTGGAGCCCGTGCAGCAGGTTTGGCTCTAAGCATTCTGGCCATTACATTTGCTACAGATTTCGGCTGAGCGATAAAAGTGTTCATCAAAATGCTATTACGATTGCATCTGCCGAGGATCACTTGGGCATCATCATTGGAGCAATTGTTTGTTCTTCTACTCGCATATGCCATGCTGGGAATTCTAATATGTGCGACTACTTCTTATATAGGTCTTGGCATGCCAAGGCATTTATTGTGGTTAGCTGATCAAATGATAGACACCATAATTGAGATCTGTGCGAATGGCCTGGCCAGAAGATTATTATAACACGAATCTCAGTTTTGCCATATGATTATTACTTAAGTAATAATAACCATCATACACATGTAGAAGATATAATAGTACTGGGTAGCTTAGTTTTGGCTTTAATATACCAGAAAAAATCTTTAAAAGATATGTTTTTGCTCTTCCTTTACTACAAGAATTTCCTTAAATTAAACAATGCATTTTTCACCCACTTAAACTAAGGATTAAAGTCATAATTTTAGAAGAAGATTAATTAATATTGAGGGATTTTAAAATGATTACTTTTAACTTATTGTCAGTTCAAAGTTTGTCAAAGTAAAATACGATATTATTTTATTAATTTAATTTATTAAATTTATCTATGAGAAATGGCGATTAGTAGAATTTGAATATAAATTTATTTGTAATATAAAGTAATGTCAAATGACGAATAGAAATGTATGATATTTTTTATTATTTTTTTTAGTAACATACAATATTTATTAATATTATTATACAGCTTAGAATTCAGTAACCCTTATATCTACATTTTTACATTATGCTATTAATCATAAAGCTAACTTATAAAATATAGTGAACATAAACAAATTAATAATATGTTAATTTGGAAGAGTTCTTTGTTTTTAATTCAATAGAGAACGAAATACTGAATGGTAAGAAATATTTGTCTATTGATTTAATTTGTTTATTTCAGTCAAATATTTGTATATTCATTTTAAAATGCTTGTCCCTCATCAAGTGCAGTGTGTATACAAATATAAATTGCCAAAATTGAGTAATCGATTTTCAAACAGTTCCCAAATGAAATATTAAAGATCTATATTAAAAACAATTTTAAATTATTTTTTGAGCATCATGGTTATTTGATAAATATTATATCTTAAGACAATATGATATAACAATAAGCTATACCGAATGATTATAAAGTAGAGATTCCAAATAAAGTATCGAATCGTTATTTCGTAACATAAAAATTAGATTTATTAAAAAAAAAAAAAGATTTAAATTAGCTTGGCCTAAAATCTTACCAATATCTTCAAATCTAAACGATTTGGCAACTTCATAGGCCACATTTAAGCATAATTTGTAGAGCAAACTTGTTGTCGCATTCAACAGGGTAATACCGCAGACTAACCAAGCTTGGAAGAATTCCCCCACAGAATTTGTTTACAATTTTGCGTGTGAGGTTCAGTCACATTTGGCCCTAATCAAAGCAGAACAGATTGCAGGTCGCTGACTCACAGAACGGCAACAACAATAGCAACAAGAAGAACATCAACAACATGAGCAACAATCGTTGCTTTATGCGTCGTCGTGTCATGGTCAAAATTTCCATAACTTGAAGACAACTTGTTTGCGATTACACTTTCGTCACTGCAGCCAGAGCTGTTAGCCTAATTATACAATTCTCAATACCGATTCCAATGAAAAGAAACTCTGTCAAAAAAAAAAATACAAAATACAAAAACGAAGTTGCCGTTTTTTTGTTGTTTTGCGTAAACAAGATGACTCAGCCGTTGCCGATTGGGCCCAGAAAAGTGCTGGCAGTTCTTATCAAGCTGGCCAAGACGAAGTGCTGTGGCACAGAAGTCGTTGACTCCGTGGCGCTGTTTACACGCCAAATTATTACAGATGAAAAACGAAATGCTTGAGAGTATTTTTTTGGAAGAAAAAAAAGTGGCAATGGCAAGTTACCGGCGTACAGGTTCAACGACCGTTTTTGTAATATGGCCAAAAAGCAATGAAAAGAGGTAGAAGGAGCAGAACCTTAAGCGAATAAGAACGCGAATATATATATAAAGCAAAGCGTTGAAATGGCCAAGAAGTCTTTTTCGGAACCGAGCAACAACTTTCACCAATTTGTTTTGCTTTCGCAGTTCTCTCGAGACGACAACAATTGACTGGCTGTCAATGCGCCAAAAGCGTCAATCCGATCAGCCATCAATATATGCATGTGTGTGTGTAGTGTGTGCTGTGGCACAGTGTGGGGCGGCTGTCTTAGAACTCATTTGCTTTTTGGCCGCCCAAATATGTCGCATTAATAACTTTCCCATTAAAAGCTAATAAAGTCGCTTGCAACTTCCGCTCAGACAAAATGTCCGGCATTAGACGCACATTTGATTAGCCAAACCAAACACACACGCACACGCACAGCTCGATATGTGTGTGTGTATGTGTGTGCTATGTGGCACAACAGAACGTCACGTTCTGGCCATGCCACACAGCTATTCCCTGACTGACTACGGCCGCCCCTGCCTCTTTTTGGGCCAACGCTCGCTAATCAAATGTGTTTCTTCCCTCCCTCTCTCTGTCTCTGTCTCTGCCTCTGTGTCTTCCCGTTCTTCAATGTTCTGGCCGCGTCTTCCAGAAGCCTCCGCTTTGTAGCGGTTAACTTACGGTACTTTTCGTTTTCATTGCACGTCAGCGCGAGAATGTTTAGCCTAGATTCGAGCGCAGGTTCGTTGAACTGACTCAGCCAGCGACTGAGCTTCGGCTGAGCTTCAGCTTCAGCTTCGTTTGGACCTCGGCTGAGGCTTGGGCTTCGGCTCAGCTTCGTGTTCCCTGTCTTCTGTTTTCAGCGTTGCTCTTCTTGCGCCGCTGGCAACTTGGTCTGCATGTTCTGGCAAGTTCGTTGCCTAAGTCTTTTGTTTGGGCGTTGCCAACGAGCGCGGTCTGAATAAGCCTCGCATCAGATTCGCAATATTTGGCCAGCTTATGATTAGGCAATGCCCATTTAACAATATTTAATCCCGCTTAGAATCTCTAATGCCAAATAAAATCGGTACAATGGCCGCAAGTCAACTTCCAATGCAGGCGCTGCAAATTGGCTTGCAACAGCCGCAGTCGCTGCGAATGCAGCCACAACAGCAACAGCAACAGCACAAGAAGCAGTTAAAGCCAATGACCGCAAGTAACTTACATTTGAAAAATGTGTGCAAAAGCACAGCGAAAGGAGCTGGCATACACACAGATACAGATACACACACACACACGCAGACAGACAGAGAGGAACAGATACTTACTCTCACAGCCGCAGATGCATGCGACTCTGAGACGTGCCAATGCATTTTGCAGAATATAACAGTAACTCAACGGTAGCTCTGCGGCGTCTGCAGCGAGGTTCTTTAGCCAGCCAACAACAACAACAACAATTCTGCAATGTTTGCTGCTGCCAAAGATGAAACCGGTCTAAGAAACATTTCCAAGAAAATTATTGAGGGAAAGGCGCATTGAGCAGCTAAAAATCTGTTTTATTTGTGTGCTGCGGCCAAAGTTCTCATCAACATTCTCCTATTTTTCCTCTTAATCATTACGAAAGGTATTTCAAGTTGCAGAACTTTTGCATTATTATAAAATACACTTAATATAATTGACAAATTATCACATATTCTCAAAAAGACTCAGACAACTGCTTTAAACTGGAAGTCATCTAAGACTAGATAGAATTATCTGTAATAGTCTTAAGTTTGAGATGGAAAATTGAAATTAATGATGATTATATTATGCTAGCAATAGATGAAAATAGTTAACAATAAATATGGATAAGAGTGAAAAAGGCAAACTTAAATTACAATTTAAGACTTCAATATGAAAGATGCTGGAAGTTGAGGAAAAATTCTCAACTTAAACAACATTCAAGCCATATATAATAAGATATATTAACCTTAAACAGTCTTAAACAGTTAAGAAATTAGATTATGTTAATAATATTTAAGAGTCTTAACTTGAAAGAATGTTAAAGTTTGAGTAAAAACTCTCGACTTTAACAAGAACTTTCCTGTGTATACTACAGCTTCATATGTAATTCCATTTCTTTGCTCATCTAATCCTATAATTTTAAGTCAATTTTCCCAAATAGATAATCCTACCTGATAATATCAACCTGCTTGATTTGTAGCTAACAGCTTCCACAAAATTCTTATCAGCAAGCTCTCAAATTGCTGCCTGCTTATTCTAGACTCGTTTACCCATTTTTTATTGGAGCCACACACATTCCACTACAAATTGACCACAAAATTTGCCATGTTATTTGTTGCTTGTGAACTTGCAACTTCAGTGGAGTTTGTTTCTGGGTTCCTTGCGGCAAGCAAAAATGGTGCGCTGTGAAACAAATTGAAAATTACCATCAAATATTTTCATAGCAACTCAATAAACCGCCGCCTGGGATCGTTGCACGTTGCCAAAACTCTGTGGCAGGCATTATAAACAAAAACAGTAAAAATTCTAACCACAAACAACAGTCGAGAGACAACAACAGCAACAACAACAGCAACAATACAAAACAACGTTGCACAAAATGGGCAAAAGAACAAAAAAAAAAAAAAAGAATTCCCAGTGACCTAATTCTGCACTCAGTTGCAGCAATCGCAGTTATTGTTGTTGTTGTTGTTGCTGTTGTTGTTGTTGTTCTTGCTGCTGTCATCGCCATCGTAGCTGTTGTTAGAGTTAGTTGGCCTTTTTATACTCTAGCTGCTACAGGTACTCTAACTTGGTCTATATGTTTGCAAAGAAATAAACAGAAAGAATGAGAATATTCAGTTTTACAATGCCTGATCAACTGACAGTATAGAATATTAGCTTTACACTTGTTTTTTTTTAAGTTCTTTATTGTTACTTGATTAATCTGGATCCTTAAATTCTTACTGCGTATTTATCTTCTTTCTTATGTTGCCGTTCTTATTATTATATTCAAAAATCAATAACCTTTTCAGAAATTCTGGATATATATATTTAAAAAACCCATTAATATCTGTAAGAAAGATATATTCTTATATCAGAGCTAAGGAGATGAATTCTGCATTGGTATTTAACTTGTGACATTATTATGAATTAGCAATAGTTGGATATTCATTCAATACATTCCTAAAGAATTAGACATACCAGGATAAATTGCTATATCTAAATCAATAACTGTTAACTAATATTGATTTCTCAGATGGACTTACAATATATTAAAGTTTTATTAAAAAAATAAATAAGGAATTTAGATAAATTAAAAGTCCTTTAATTTTGAGTTTTTTAATTACTTTGCACGCACTTATGACCGCAACTGTTTGCGACTTTATCTGACTTTATTTAATAAAGAGAAGGAAATTTTAAAACTCTCTAAGTGTATAAGGTTTCTGTGGTACTACTAAATTATGATTAAAAAATATTCTACAAAGATTTGTGTTCTTCAATTGAAATTTATGATATGCTTAGCAGTTTTACTCGTTTTATAATAGTTTTATAATTGTTTTACACTTCTATATTTCTTCTGTTTATTTTGATTTTATTTAAGAACAAGTTTGCTGGCATATATTATTGTAATGCTATTTTAACTTGAAGAAACCATTCCTAGAGTTGAACTGAAAAGGGTATATGAGCTTCTTTATCACATGGTTAGTTTTATATTCTTGTTTTTCAGTTTGTTGTCCCGGAAGTTCTATGCGCATGCGCATAGAGCGAGTCGCAGTCGCAGTCGCCGTCGCAGTCGAGGAACTGAGCTGGCAAATAACTGAAATTATGTTTGCTGCTGGCAGCATAAGAAAAGGCCATGGCTAAAAGAAATTGCAGAGTGCAGCGATCGCTGGGTTCGATTGCTGGCAATGCATTGCACCCTGGCCTAAGAGGGTGGAGCAGGAGGGAGGGAGAGGAGTGTGCTGGCGGGGCGTGCAATTGGAACGTTCGCCCAGCGGTCATTGGGCGATTGACCGACTCGGCACTTTTCTTTTGGCCAAAAACACAAACCAATTTCCTTTCGGGCCAGATATGAAAATTACATATGATCGCTTCAAGTACAAAGCGAAATGTGCTGCAGTACCGCTTGCCGTACCTGGCCCCTCGTCCCTCGCCCCACAACGCTCAACGCCCCCGCTCCGCTCGCGCTGGCTGGCTGGCTGGCCGCTTTTGTATGCTGTAACAGGAGCGTAATAAACACTCGCCTAACGGTGATTTTGCTGCATGGCCAGAGAGTGTGCAACAGCAACATGCAACGAGGCAACTAGAAAAGCCAGAGAACGAACTGTGGTGCACTAAGTGAAATGCTGAAGTGCATTATAACCGTACATTTTGCTCACACACACACACACACACACACACACACTACACATGTACAATGTACATATACTAACGTTGATTTTCGCCTTGCAATTTTCCACTCTTTTTGCTTTTAAACGTGGCTCGGATTCTGTTGCATTGATAGACAGCAAAATTGAATGTCTGCGCCAGGTGGCAATAAATTGGCTATTGATTTGAGCTGATTTAGAATTTTGTTTGTTTTGTGCATGGGAAATGAGATTACAGTTGTTATTTGCATTCCAAGAAAACTTAGCTAATTTTGTGGATTCCAAAGGAATAGTAAATTGATATAGAAAACATTTTTAATGATTTTATGAAATATACTTTGTTCCTTTACAAATAAGAGTGTTAAACAAGAAGAATGTTATAGTCGAGTATACCCGACTACGAAACTCCCTGTACCCAGGTCAAAAATTTCCGATCGCATCTTCGTTAACTTACACATACATACACAGATACGCACACGCACGAGCCACAGCGCAAGCCAGGCATTTTAAGTTGTGACTGTGCTTCTTCTTCCCCTTGCTGCAGCACTGAATCTTCTTTCGTGAATAACTTCCGTGTTTATTATCCGATCGACTTGAAATTTGGACAGTAGATTAAGAGGGACTAAAGTATTGGACATGCCAAATCTTAAAGCTATATCTTGAAAATTGTAACTGTAAAACGGTTTTTATCGAATAGCGGGAGAACGGGGAGATATCTCAAATCTAAAATAAACTTGACCTGCTCCCGCTATACACGAACCTACATTCCAAATTTGGTGTCTCTAGCTCTTATATTTGCTGAGATCCTTGCGTTCATACATACGGACAGACAGACGGACAGACGGACAGACGGACAGACAGACGGACATGGCCAAATCGAAATCTCTTTTGATACTGATCAAGAATATATATACTTTATAGGGTCGGAGATGTCTCCTTCTGCCTGTTACATACTTTTGCACAAATCCAATACCCCCTTTTTACCCATTTTATGGGTACAGGAGTAAAAGGAAAAGTTATTTCAGAATTTAACAATCAAAAAAGTTCTTAATAAAGCTTAATTTTCAAGTGAAAGATTTGTTTCTGTTGTAGAAATCTTATTTCCTTAATAAAAAAAATTGTTTGAATTATTGTAGTTAAAACAAAAATTTAAATGCAACTTAATTTCAATAAAACTAATATAAATAAATATTAATAAAAAAAGAATACAAAAACTGACAATAGTCGTTTAATTGTATACTTCCTGTTGACCTTAGTCAAATTATTTAACAAAATATCTTTCTTCTCTGGCTATGCAACTTAATCTAAGATCCTTTGGGAATCTTTAACTCCTTATCTTCATTCATTTATTCTTTTAATTAATATGTACATAAAATTATTAATTTTCATTACACATATCTTAATTGCTTGATATAATTGATTTTGACAAGTTCTTTCAGGTTCTAGACAACTTTTGAAATGGCTCTTCATTAGATGCTGCCACAATATTGCGAATAGACTCGTTGAATTTATTTTGGCCTCAAGAGAAAGCAGTTTTTTTCTAATGCAGCAACAACTGCAACTGCAACAGCGACACACACACACACAGAGAGACACTCACGTTTGCTGCGCATGCGCAACTTGGTTTTTTTGCAGCGGCGTCTAGAATGCAATTTCTGTTTCTCTAG
This sequence comes from Hirtodrosophila confusa, assembly GCA_035043065.1. Taxonomy (NCBI): domain Eukaryota; kingdom Metazoa; phylum Arthropoda; class Insecta; order Diptera; family Drosophilidae; genus Hirtodrosophila; species Hirtodrosophila confusa. The sequence goes on along the minus strand of JAWNNI010000213.1, from coordinate 9,812,573 downwards.
CGAAACGTTCGCCGTGCGCTTCTCTCTCGATGTGTGTGTGTGTGTGTATATGTGTGTGTTTGAACTTTGAAAAGTGGGTGAATGTACAGTAATGTTTGCTGCATGCTGAATGCAACGCTGACGCTGCTGTTGTTGCTGCCGCCGCCAAATGGCAAACAAAAAACGTGGCAAATTCGTGATGTACAAAGCGCTGGCGGCCCGCAGAATTGGGCAGCAAAAAGTTGCAGGCAGCTTCCCTACAATATATTTTGAAGCGTTTCTTATCTCCATCGTCGGACAGACAGTGTTGCAATCCTTTGGAAGAGAGTCAGAAGATAGCTTAGCCATTTACAATAACAGAATAGATGTATTGGTATTGCTCTTTTGGCTTTCAGTTGAAGGAAAAGCCAAAGATAGAAAAGCCATATCGCATTCTTATCTTCCGCGATAAAAACTGTTTGCAGGGCTAAAATGCATTAGTAAGGATCTTTCGATAAGAAAGAAAGCTTTCCTACCCGACAAATAAATTCCTTTTCTATCCCTTAGGATGAGCACAGAATTGAGTGACGTCTAGATACATTCGTATTTCTCTTTTGGCTTTTAGTTGAAGGAAAGCCAAAGATAGAAAAGCCATATCGCATTCTTATCTTCCGCGATAAAAACTGTTTGCAGGATGAAAATGCATTAGTAAGGATCTTTCGATAAAAAAGAAAGCCTTCCTACCCCACAAATAGCAAAGACGTGAGTAAAGTCTAATATAATAACGCAATATTTGATTTTTATTTTATTATATGAAATTTTTATTTATATTTATAGAAAAGCAATATCGAGTTCTCCACTTCCGCGAAAAAGCTGTATGCAGGGTTAGAAGGCATTAGTAAAGCTCTTCTATAGAATGAAAAGATGTACTATAGATTTACTATAGATAGATGAATCACAAAAGTGAGTTTTCTAATTTCGACGGAGGACACAAAAAAAATAGAAATCAATATCAAGTTCTCAACTTAAAAGTGTTTTTAACGTAAGAATTGTGGTATTTTGATAAAAAAAAAAAAAAAAAGAAGGCCTTCCTACCTATAAAACGCTTTAAATGGGAGTTACTTCCTTACAATGGAAGATAAGAAAGCGATAGAATGTCATGTGACATTCTTATCGTCCGCGATAGAAACAGTTTGTTGAGTGCCTTCGCACCTAATCGAAAAACTCAAAGCTGTCAAAATGTGGAAGAGGCGGCGCAAGCTTTAATTAAAGCTTTTTAACTGCGCTTATCAGTTCAAGTTGGATGCATTGAAGGCCACTCCGTTTCATAAATTGGCACACTTATGCAAAGTCAACGACTCACGCACACACACACATAGACAGCGACTAGTCAAAGTCGTCGTCTCAAAGCGAGGCCGAAGAAAAACAGTTAACTTGTTTCGCGCGCTGAGCCGAAAGCCAAGCTGCGCTCAGTCTCCCTCTCTCTCGCTCCATCTCTTTCTGTCTCTCTCTATATGTGTGTTGGTGTTGCGTTGCATAACTTTCATGCCAACGCAGCCAGCGACGAGTCGCCTCAAAGTTCATTCGCCTCGTGCACTCCATTCGCCTGCGCTTTACTTCGCTGTCTCTCTTTCTCTCTCTTTCACACATTTCGCTCTTCACTATTCACTATTCACCCGGCACCCGTTTGCCGTTCTCCACCAAAAACAAAAACCGTCTGGCTCTCTGCGACTAACTGCTTCTTGTGCTTTTTCTTTTTGGCTTAATTTTGTCGTTGTTGTTGTTGTTGCAGCAGCGCTTTGATTGCTTTTCTCTTTTTTATTTTCAGAGCTTGGCTTTCGTTTGGTTTTCTTGGGGCTGCTTCAAAACTTTGTATGTTGTTTTGGGTCTCTTGAAAAGGAATGTTTGCTGTTGTTGCTGTTGTTGGCGACGTTTTTTTGGTTGAATGTGTTTTTATTTCCTATCTGTGAGATATGTACGTGTGTTGTTGTTGTGTCGCATCTCGGAAACACACACATAAGATCTGTGCGTCGATCTGTGCAGCATTGTTTAAGGTCAGTTCTCTTACCTAACTTCGATTGCATTTTTTGTTTTCTCATTTTTTGGCTTTGTCCGTTTGTTTGTTGGTCAACCGCTTATATTTTTTTTTGTTTTGGGCAAACATTCGGCTTTTTTAATTAGTTACGTTGGGTTCGGTGACCTACAGCCAAGTAATACTGCGATGAACCTTACATAAAGTGCATTAGGTTGGTGAGAAGTTCAAACAAGGTTCAAGTCTTTACAAGAACTAATGCACCAATGAAATTTTACAAGAAAACAAAAAGTATAGACACATACATTAAGAGGCAATACATTGAATAAAAGTCGAACTTGATTCTTAGTTAAAAACTATGAATTTGATTTTAAGAATGTAAGGAAACTTAGGATACTCGAAGAATGTGCATAAACAGAAAAAATTTGGTAGCGATAAGGCCAATCAAAGCAAGATAAAGTAAAAATAGTGCTGTCTCTTGTCAAATATGGTTTTTTAAACATCTTAAGTAGAGATTTGTTAATATTTTAAGAAGTAATATTATGTTCTGAGCCAAGACCTCACCCACCAAGTTTATTTCTTGAAAAACGGACAGAATTTTCATCGGGTTGAGGGTTCCTAAGTCTTCTTTTTGTAGGATAGGCTTACAATCATAAAAGGAAATATACATACATATGTATGTAAGTAATCAGCTCTTTAACATATTTCTAACAAAGAAGTATACACACATTTACTTATCCCATAGATCTTACCGTCCTACAACTAAACCCTATGGAAAACACATTACATTTCATGACATGCCATTTATGTTCAACAGTGAGTAATTCAAAATTGCACAACAATAGAATTCTCAAAATGAAAATTGAAATGTTAATGTAGTATTGTATGTACGTGTATGTAAATATGCATTTACAGCTCTCATTATACAATTGAACAATTCAATCAATTTTCAATGCCCACGCAAAGTTTTCAAAGCGAATGCACACAAATTGCAAAAGCTCAAAGTGCTTAGAACAAAAATGCATGCCAGTTCCGCCAGCAACAACAACAACGAGAAGCAACAGTGCAAAATTGTGACGCCCCATCATGCGAGCACAAACGACAACAAACACACACAAGCTCCTACACAGTGAGCGACAGAGAGAGGGCGAGCGAGAGGCAGCCCACACGCTGAGCGAGTGAGCAGCAATGGCCGCGACAACGACATTCAACTTGAACTTTTTGCGCACTCGCGCGCTCTCTTGCTCTCGTGTGCTCGTGTGCTACAGCGCTGCATAGAAAATAATCAAGATCAAGTTTCTTCCGGCATTTTTGCACAAAAACAAAAACTAGAGCTTTTTGTTGTTGCTATAGCTGCTGCTGCTGGCAATTGAGAAGCGCTAAGAGCGAGCGCGCCGCTGTTAAGAGAGTACGCGAATGCAGTAGCTTTTGCATAAGTTGATTGTATGTGTGTATGTGAGCGAGAGACTATATATGTGTGTGCTTTATGGCAAGTGCATTTGTGTGTTTGTCAGTCAATCTGTTATGATGTCACTGCCAGTGACGCCCACGTCACGCCACGCCCCTACCCAGCCTGCCTACATTTTATGCACCATTTTTTTGCATATGAACTTTTTATGTGCGCTAATTTTTTGTATCATTAATTTGTGCAAAAAGTTTTCCATTTCTGCCCAAAATTGCAACTCATTTTCACTCGCGTTGGAAAGCGCGTCGTCAAAGGCAACAAACTGTGTGTGTTTGTGTCTGTTCGATTCTTGGAAGAAGACGAAAACGTAGCAGTAGCAACAACAAGTTGCCAGCAACAGCGGCAGCAGCAGCAGCAACAACAACAGCAACAAGCGGCGTCATCGTTGCAAGCATTGAACTCGATTTTGTTTTCATTGCCGCTGAATTTCTAAAACGCAGCTAATTAGTCGAGAGTGTTTGTGTTGCTGTTGTTGTTGTTGCTGCTGTTGCCTGGCTACGCAGTTTGCCGCTTCTTTAGCTGTGTTCCACTTTTCTGGCAGTTTTCCACTTTTCCTCAGTCACCGCAGCAGATTTCACACGCGGCCATGCAATTCATCATAAAAATTATTGTTAACTGCAGTCAATTGGCCAGGCGAGCAAGAAGAAGAAGCAGCAGCAACAGCAGCAGCAGAAAAAGAAGATTGCAGGAGGGGAGGAAGATGTTTGCCTAAAAAAAAACCAAATGAAAATAAGTTTTTCCAAGTCGCCCAGGCCGCGCCTTGTGTGTTTGTTTAAATAAAATGAAAGTTTTTTTTCGAGCGCCAATCTTTGACACACATAGAAGGCAGACTGTCAGTCCATCAGTCAATCAGTTAGTCAGTCAGTCAGTCAGTTAGTCAGTCAGTCGTGGCAGCAGACTTGGTTTGCTTACCGGCTTTAGGCCCGCAAAACATATTTGCAACGGTCGTTGCCGTTTCGTGTTATATTTTTCTTCATTGTGATTTCATTTTCAAATGTTGTCGCCATCGTTTTCGATATTGTTTTCTACTTACTTGCGCTGGATTAAGTCTTAAAGACTGGGCCAAAGATGGGCATATAAAAAGAGAGCGCAACAAAAATAATATCACGCATACGCCGTCTATGACGAGGGCAGCTGGTAAAAAGTGAAATAGCTAGAGGTGCGTGTATGTGTGTGTGTGTGTGTGTGAGCAACGAATTTTTAAAAAGTAAAAGAGAGTCGAAAGGGAGCGCCAGAAGCCCCCCTACGGCCCCCGCAACACATCACTTTTTGTTCATCGGCAGTTCAACAAACTTTTTGGGCAGTAGCTTAGAAAGAACTTGGGTCAATAAACTATGCAAGCCACGGTGATGATCTGCTGATGTTGATGATGATGATGACGTTAATGGCGCTTTTGTTTGAAATACACGCATATAAATTAGGCAACGCAAGAGGTCAATGGCAGACTCGCACTCGAAATGCCTATGAATGTTAAAAAGGGCATTGTAATGAAATTGCTTGCCTAACAATAAGACAAAAGAAGAATACCCCGCAGCGTAGCCCTACTTGTCTATACAATAAATATATTTACATCTACATATTTATGATGTCTCTCTACTGGGAAAAGTTCTTGTAAGAATCGTTGAATTAGAATTGTGCACAACATTTATTTCTCGATACTTCAACATTCAAAATTAACGGTTTATGATTAAGTACTAGCGCCATCTAGTTTGCGGACACCCAAACTACACGAACATAAGCATCGATATTGACAAGATGGCAGTGCCGTGCAGTCGACAAGCCGCCACAACTTATCGATAATAATAATCGCTGAACAATCGATAACAACAAAAACGCATGCAGCGTTGAAAAACAAAAAAAAAGTGTTTTTTTTAATATGAAATGAATTATGGAATTTATTGATTTTGAAATTGATAAATTGTCTGCCAGAATATGCATTTTTTCTTCATTTTTAATTTACATTAAATAAATAGATACGCACACATACAAAAGGCAGTGCATGCGATGCATTTTAAGAGGTGGCTGCGCTGCTGTTTCCCCCGCTCGGCAGCACTGAATCTTCTTTCTTGAATAACTTCTGTGTTTATTAACAGATTAAATTGTTGCTGTAAAACGTTTTTAACCATTTGCGGTGAAACGGTGGGGGGATTAACTGAAATCTGAAACAAAGTTGATCTGGACACGGCATACAGGAGACTACATTCCAAATTTGGTGCCTCTAGCTCTCATAGCTGTTAAGATCAACGCGTTTATACATACGGACGGACAAACACACAGACGGACAGGGCCAAGTCGACTCGGCTATTGATACTGATCAAGAATATATATACTTTATAGTGCCGCAGATGCCTGTTGCATTCAATTTCACAGATTTAATATTAATATTGGGTAACGGCAGCTTTTCGCCTCTACATGAAAACAGAGAATTGGTATAATACTTGTTTCCAGACTTGGTCACACCGCACAAAACACAAACAAAAACAGGCCGCTTTTGACGAAATTGTGAAAATTGAATAAACAAAGCGTATTTCAGCAATTATGAGTTCGCCAACGAGTAAAAACGCGAGTGAGACAAACAATAATAACAACAAGCCAAAGAAGTCGGCCAAAACAAATTCCAATGCCAAGGGCGGCACCATGGACACACGTGCAGAATTGGCGGACCTAATCAAGAAGAAGGCAGAGACTTCGGTAACATACAAGCAAACAAACCGCTTATTGTTTATTATTAAATGAATATATATTAAACGTAATGCACAGGAACAACTAGCAAACCTCGAGCGTCAGATTTATGCCTTTGAGGGCTCTTACTTGGAGGACACGCAACTGTGCGGCAACATTATACGCGGTTGGGAACGCTACCTGACCTCAAACAAGGCGACCAACTCCAAGGCAGACAAACGCAATCGTAAATTCAAAGATGCCGAGCGTTTGTTCTCCAAGTCCAGCATTACCTCCATGGCCATATGTAATCGTGAGTAGCATGCAACAACTGCTGTATAGAATGCATTCTAACAATATTTATGATTTGCAGCTGAACGCGCCAGTGAATCGGATTCCATAACCAACGAAGACTCCAGCGACAATCAAATTTCAATGAATCAGAACACAACAACTGCACACGATGGCGCAACAACAATTAAAACGCAGGATGAAAAGGGTAAGGAGTTGCAAGAAGATACGTTATGCATTGTATCAAACGATGAGCAAAATCAAGAAATCTATGTATAAGCTAACTTAAGTGTATTAAACAGGTTTAGCATGTAATTTAAAGAGGCACATGCATGAAATAATGTCACTGTTTATTTGCAGATTCGCCGTCCCATCGAAATGAACCGGGCAGCGTGGGTTCCGCCAACAGTAGCAACAAGGAACTGCTCGGCACGCCCACCTCCAATACAAAAAGTAAATTAACATCAAGTTCCAGTGCGACGGCCAAGAAGAGCGGACATATCAACAAGAAAATACGGCATCGATAATGACTGAAGGAGCTAAGGACTGCCGCCAAAGTGTTTTAATCGTGTTTTAGCGTTGCACTTGTACGATAAGCTAAATAAATGTAATTAAATAACAATGTTTTTTATATATAACTTTAATTATATAAATTCATCGGAGTATGCATTACATTTAGAATACGTGACAATGTACATATGTATGTATGTCTTTTTGTTTGTATATTCAGGCCATCTTTAAATTCCAATCACGATACAATTCCACAGAAGTGTGTAGCATAATTTTATGAGCAGGAAACCCAGTTTTTTCTAGGTAAAAATAATGCTTCACAGAATTGGGTGGAACAGATTCGTAAGTAGAATTCGGAACAGATCTGATAACTTATTTTTAGTGTAGGGAGTTCCTACTAGGGATGTGGGCTAACTGATTACTTCTTGGGCTTGCCCGGATTATCAAAGATGCCCAACAGCTTGCCGCGTGACATTTCCTTAGCCTCGCGCAGACCCAGTTGATAGATTTGATCCTGCATGGACTTAATCGTCTCAATCAGTTGAGCTGGAGTCAAGGTGGCCAACTCTGAAAATACAAAAAGTGTGGTCAGTCAAAAGCAGAACATAAACAAGTAAGAATGCTCTAGTCGAGTATACCCGACTACGAAACTCCCTGTACCCAGGTCTAAAACATTCAATCACATCTAAGTCCACTTACACATACACACACACATACACAAAGGCGCACGCACATAGGCGGCAAAAACGACAGCGCAAGCGAGGCATTTTAATTGGTGGCTGTGCTTCTTCTTCCCCCTCTCGCTGCATCACTGAATCTTCTTTCGTGAATAACTTCCGTGTTTATTATCCGATCGACTTGAAATTTGGACAGTAGATTAAGAGAGACTAAAGTATTGTACATGCTAAATCTTAAAGCTATATCTTGAAAATTGTTCCTGTAAAACGGTTTTAATCGATTTGCGGGGGAACGGGGGGAGATATCTGAAATATGAAACAAACTTGATCTGCGTATGCTATACAGGAACCTACATTTCAAATTTGGTGTCTCTAGCTCTTGTAGTTGCTGAGATCGACGCGTTCATACGGACAGACGGACAGACGGACAGACGGACAGACGGACAGACAGACGGACATGGCCAAATCGAAATCTCTTTTGATACTGATCAAGAATATATATACTTTATAGGGTCGGAGATGTCTCCTTCTGTCTGTTACATACATTTGCACAGATGTAATACCCCCTTTTTACCCATTTTATGGGTACAGGGAGTAAAAGGGTACAACAAGAGTGCTGTGTACATACATATATTGGTGTCTGACTGCAAAATGGCAGACATTTTTTTTAGCTCTACTTACGATTGATTTTTGCCTTGTCCGCACTGGTCAAGGTATATGTAAAATCGGAGCTTGGTGTGTGTATGGGCGTGTTGCTCATGGATAGAAAGTCATTCATGCCCGGAATGAGCTCTGGAAACTGCACCGGTGATTCGCGCAATGTTTCCATTGATATAAGCTCATTCTCATTGGCGCTCAAATCGTTTTTGTTGTTGCTTGCATCGCCCGTTGCTCCCTCGGCAGCTTCGTCATCTGAGTTTATGTTGGTTTCTGGGGCAAACATTTCAACGCCTGGTTCCATGTTACTCATTTTGTCACTTTTTTTGATGTTAACTTAAAAAGTGCAACTAATCAATAAGGAAAAGCCTTTTCTATTTGATGCGCAAACGTGCGTCTAGCGGTAGTTCTCCTTCCGATTACCCGACAATTCGTCGTCTATTTCGACATTGAGTTTTTATATTCAGTGTGACCAAAGAATAAAAGGAAGAGATATGCCAAATTTTTGCGAAAACTTTTCCTGGAAAGACTTCCGTTACACAATTTTCGATATCGCAATTTTTTGGAAGTCTTCTCTTGATGGAGTTACTTCCGGTAGGAATTGTAGATTAATTTACAAAGAATATTCTAGACGGCTGCTGGTTTAGCAACAAAATGGCAAAATCTACATATTATGTCTTTCATTCAGCGATACAACGACTTAACACCATAATGGGTAGCAATAAAAAGATTCTGGCAAAAACTAAAATTTAAGCAGGCAATCTTATACAACAGCACAATTGTCTCTGTGGTGGCACGCCATTGCAGTTTTTATTGCGTTATTTTTTAAGTTTAATATAAAATTTCCAAGAAAGTTCGATAGAAATTGAATTTCATTAGATATCGATAGCTCGATATAATATCAAGAATGCAATGCATTACCCAACACTACTCAAGTCGAGTCTAGCACAAATAATTTTTTTTTAATTCATTCAATTTTGTTTAACAAAAATACCCTGGAAAGAAACGCCAACAGGCGCAGCAGCAGCGATAGAACGGCCACAATATCACCGTTCAGCAATGGGCACGTCACCGTTCGTTCTAATTTGTTTATATCTGCTCTCCAGTAGCTGCTACGTGTCGGTGTCCGCAGACGAGCACAATCATAAGGTAGATTTGTAATTGTATTTGTGTTTGTATTTGCCAACTGTGTGGATGTTGGCACTTTAAGATTCATTAAAACATCTGACGCTTCTTGCAGTATAATGATCGTGATGAGGTTGTGTTATGGATGAACACAGTAGGACCGTATCACAACCGGCAGGAAACCTATGCTTATTTCTCACTGCCATTCTGCAGCGGTGGCAAATCAAGCATCTCGCATTACCATGAAACGCTCAGCGAAGCGCTGCAGGGCGTTGAACTGGAGTTTAGCGGCTATGAGATGGACTTTAAGACCGATGTACAACGTACGGTCATTTGCATGGTGGAGCTGACGGAGGAGAATGTCAAGGCCTTTACATATGCTGTAATGAATGAGTATTGGTATCAGATGTATATTGATGGGCTGCCCATATGGGGCAAGGTGGGTGAACGGGATGAGAATGATGGCAAGTACTACATCCACACGCATAAGAAATTCGATATTGGCTACAATGGCCAGCAAATTATGGATATAACACTAACAACGGAAATGCGCGAGGAGCTGAAAACGGATGCCAAAATCAAGTTCTCCTATGAGGTCAATTGGAAACCGAGCAAGATAGAGTTTAAGAATCGCTTTGACAAGTATCTGGATCCAAACTTCTTTCAGCACAGGGTAAGTATGCCTGTGGCATGATCTAGTAAGAACTGTGACTAACTGTTGTCTTTGATTTCTACACAGATACATTGGTTCAGCATCTTCAATAGCTTCATGATGGTCATATTCTTGGTGGGCCTGGTTTCCATGATATTGATGCGCACGCTGCGCAAGGATTATGCACGCTACAGCAAGGATGAGGAGGTCGATGACATGGAACGCGACTTGGGCGATGAGTATGGCTGGAAACAGGTGCATGGCGATGTTTTTCGCTCGCCACCAAATACGTTACTCTTCTCCGCGCTTGTTGGCGCTGGCTATCAGCTCATCTCGGTGGTCTTTTGTGTCATCATGTTTGCCATTGTCGGAGAACTGTACACAGAGTGAGTAATAAGCTCAACTAATTATTGATATATCATATAAAACTCTTTCTCCAAAGGCGTGGCTCGATGCTATCGACGGCTATATTTGTATATGCGGCCACATCGCCAATTAATGGCTATTTTGGCGGCTCGCTTTACGCTCGGCTGGGCGGTCGCTTGTGGATACGCCAGATGCTCGCTTCCGCTTTTACGGTGCCCGTTGCTGTTTGTGGCACTGCGTTCTTTATCAACTTTATTGCAATTGGTTATCATGCATCGCGTGCCATTCCCTTTGGCACTATGGTGGCAGTTACCTGCATTTGCCTGTTTGTCATCTTGCCATTGACGCTCGTTGGCACTGTTGTCGGACGCAATTTGGATGGCCAGCCTGACTTCCCCTGCCGCGTTAATGCGGTGCCCAGGCCCATACCCGAAAAGAAATGGTACATGGAACCATTGGTCATTGTGCTGCTGGGCGGCGTGCTACCCTTTGGGTCCATTTTCATTGAAATGTAAGACACAACACAATTGTTTTATGCTATCCTATCTTAATCTTAATGTGTACTTTTTCTGTTCTCAGGTACTTTATCTTTACCTCGTTCTGGGCATATAAAATCTACTATGTCTATGGCTTCATGTTGCTTGTGTTTACCATTTTAACTGTTGTCACCGTATGTGTTACCATTGTTTGCACATATTTCCTGCTGAACGCCGAGGATTATCGGTGGCAATGGACGAGCTTCATGGCTGCCGGCTCCACGTCCATTTACGTCTACGCATACTCCTTTTATTACTTTTTCTTTAAGACCAAGTATGTAAACCTTAGCACAATTAATGCTCGATGTATTTAACTGTTGTAATTGAATTTTTCCAGAATGTTTGGTCTATTCCAAACGGCTTTCTACTTTGGCTACATGGCTCTGTTCAGTGGCGCTTTGGGCATCATCTGTGGCACCGTCGGCTATGTGGGCACGAATCTTTTCGTGCGCAAAATCTATTCCAATGTGAAAATAGACTAAGTTCGTCCGGCTGTAGTATCGAAACCTAACCATTTACAATTGTATTTATTGTGTAGTCTTTTAGTTAACCATTTTGTGTTTATATATTCCCTTTGCTCCATCTCAACGCTCCTAAAACTCTCATATCGGTGTGAATTAAAAAAAAAACAAATTATAAGAAAACAAAGACAAAGAGCTCACACCAATGATACCCAACACCCCAAATGTTGCCCGCGATCTGATCTATATGTATATATATATATATATACATATGTATATGGCACATATACTATGCACATGTGTGTATGAGTGCGTTTATGTGTGTGTGTGCAGCAGATAAATTGTAATATCGTTTATGCCTAGAAACTTATCAAATCTATGCAATTGCAAATGTGACTTCAAATTGTTTGCGCCAATTAAGTTTATATACAATGCAAAAATGTGCTGATTAGCAATAGTCGATAATATTAAATTAATAAAGTCAACTTATAAAACCAAAAAGCGTACATACCATGTTATTCCAAGAGAGATTCCTTTAAATTACTCACAAAAGTGGATTACTTATCGAAACGTGATTGTCGCATGTTTTTTATTGCCTCTGAACTATGGGTTCTGTAGATTTTTATGAAAGACCAAATCGGCTAATGAAACGTGCTTTATAAAACACGACAAAATGCCCAATCATCAACACTAATCAAATTGAAAATGTACATATTGTTTTTGTTCAATACAGTCTTTCATCCAAAGAGATTAAAATTGTGAAAATAAAATTGAGCTTAGGTACTTGCTGTGGTAATTTATGCCACAAACTTTGCCACTTCTTCATTCAGACTTCCCCCACCACTTTTAAAGTGCCCCACTCATTCAGAAGTGCCACTCAAGATAAACAATGTTGTGCCCGCTAATGACGCGTGTTTCGAACATGGTATGTCTGTAATTGATAAGGCACAAATGTGGAGGAACACTTAAATATGCGACTCATTAAATTCCAGATGGGAACATGTTTGTTTTAATTTATGCTAATGAAATGTTCGATCGAATTTTCGTGTCTATTTTTATGCTCTGTACCTATAAATTGGGTAGAGAAGGCATAATATTGTGGAAAGTTAGTAACATGCAGGTGTATGAAACTCTGTCATTATAAAAATATATATATTCGTGTTCAGTATCTAAAGTCAAGAAGAGCTGCAAGGAATTTGGTACGTAGTTCGTATATACCTTCGGCAGATCTAGCTTATGTATTGCTTTTAGTATTTCCCCCTAACCACCTGTATCGAAATACATACATATATCCGACATATACAACATTTTTCTTTTATTTAGTTATACATTTAGAATTCGAAACTATTTTTTGTATTTATAACCTTTTTTTATTTTAATTTTTTTGTTTATTATTATAATCGGACTGATCTGAAACTTCACAACTCAGCTGACAGATTTCTTTATTTAAATGAGCGTTCTTATTATAAGAGAATAAACTGAATACAGAGTATTTTATAGTCTGCAGCATACGAACTCGTTTTATATTTAACAACATATCTGTAACGGCGCTTAAGAATCTTTTGATTTTTGGTATTCAAACACAGAGCCTTTTCACTTGTTTTGGATGGTGTGGAAAAGTGTTTGTTAGATCAATTTCATTCATAAACTATGCACCATTAAGCCCACCAGGTTCTCAAAATCGAAGTATCTCTATAACTTAGGTATTTTATATGTATGTACCCAGGCAGCAATAAACATCAGGCTTCAAACTAATTTTATTTGTTGATTGACACGAAATCATTGACATGCCCAAAGAATACTTAAAATCGACCCAATTCAAGAACCAGCACGCTTCCTTCCCAATGATACTGGCCATGTTTTCCAACGTAAATAACCATTGATGTCAAGATGATGCTGGCGATGGAGATGGCACAACCCACTGCATCAGTTTCTTCTGCTTTTATGTTTAACGATTATCTGATGCAAGAACAGTTATGGGCCAGCAGCATCAGCAGCAGCCCGGAGGAAAAGCCGTTTGGGTCTCACTCATTTGTATGCATATGAAATTGTTTGGAAACATAAGTAACTGGGCTCGCATCGAATATCATTAAAGCAAGCTCTAAATATTCTTAATCCCTCAGCTAACGATATAAAAACCTTAGCCGGGCCCTGGGCTCAACTCAGTCTGTGAAAGCTGTTGGAATAAGCCACATAGAGACATCATGGGATCGTATAGCCTTTTGGCTGCTCTGCTGCTCGGTAAGTTGAAAGGATGAAGAATTTATGGAATGATCCTTAATTTGACATACTTATTCTTGATGAAGGCATTTACTCTTCGGCCAGCGCATCATTATTGAACTGCAATTGTGCACCGGGTGCTAGGGGTCCACCGGGACTGCCTGGACCACAAGGACCACCAGGCGGTGGTGGTGGCTGGGGATATCCTATACCACCACCATTCAATCCGAACTTACCACCACCCATTATGGGCCCTAGGGGCTTGCCAGGACCGCCGGGACCGCCCGGCTATTGTTTTCCCTGCCCATATGGTGGCACTGGACCAGGCCCATTTCCAGGCCATAGACCCCATCCGCATATTGGCGGCGCTGGTGGAGGTGTGGGTCAGGGTATTGCCACCGCTATTGGCAATATTATTATTATACCATCTGGCGTTGGTGGACGTGCCCAGCTCTTCCGCATCACTCCCGATGGCCAATTGGTCCGAATCGAGAATCCCAAAGACAGTCTCAATGAGATTCTACCGAATAATATTCAAGATTTAATCAACCAACAAGGTGCCGTGCCAACCGCAGCCTCACTCACTGGCATCACACCACCAAGTTCTCGGCCAGGATCCTCAATGTCATCGGGCGATGACCAGTCGCCCGAGGGGCTGGATGAGACCATGTTTGCTTTGTCCGCACAGAAGGATCCCCAACGTGGCAGCTCCGACATGAACGATTGGCGCCGTGTCCTCCTGCTGGGTGAACCGCCAGCCATTAGCGCTGCCTCCTCGGAGCAGTCCAGTGCCAATCAGCTGGAGAACAGCATGGATAGCTTCCAGAGGGCTCTGGTCGATCTGAGGGATAAGTACGCCACGCTGATGCAGCCAAGGACCACCGATCAGCGATATGCCGTAATTCTTTAAATTATAATGACAATTGTATTAATAAACAAGTACTGATAATTTCTAACAGGCTTCTCGTGAAAAAGTCTTTACTATTATATCAGAATTATTTGAAAGAAATGCAAATATTTAAAATATAGCGATCTTGGTATTAAGTACGTCCAGTACGTTAAATGAGTGTGAGGAATAGTCTTTTTTTAGATGACAACAAACTGATTCTTAAATTATCTATACTATCACTATACGACAATAGTTTGTATAATTAAAAAAGAAAAATCAAAATTATAAAACCCTCTGCTAGGGTAAACAAAATAGTTACTGATTTAAGAAACTAATAATTTCGAGCCAATCAAACCAATGTTGTGAAGTACATATATGACATATGATAAGTTTTATTAAGTTGTTTGTTCAAAAATATACTAATCACAATCGTAATCATATAGTACCTCATATTGTCTTAAGAATATTCTGCCTACAATTTACAATCATGACAAATTAATAGCACTGATTATTGTTAATCTAAGAATTGAGCGTGTGTATCATATATATTGTCAAAGAAAATCATTTACCAACTGATAAGTAAGATTTATTATTCTATAGGGAATTTCATCAAGTTTCAAAACTAATATAAAGTGTTTCATTCAATTACCCTATTTACAATCAGATTTCTAGAAAATGCATAAAAAAAATTAAATTAAAATTAAAATTGTGATAATTATTCTTGTTTTTTCTTTAATTACGTTTCGAATGCTTGAGTATAAGAACTGTTTAGTGAATTAGATGAAAGATAACTTATGAGGAAAATAATCTTTTTAGGAGTGCTTACAATTTAAAAATTCAATATCTATTGAATTGTTTTTTTTCTCACGGTCTTCATTTTATTTTAGTTTCCTAGCAAAAAGGGTATGACGATTAATTGTTTTTATATTGAATATCAATATATTAATATTGATATTTTGTAAAATGAACAATAATTAAATGTTTATTAAAAACATATACTTTGCCTTCTCTGATTTGGTGTGTTTTACGTCATCAAAAACAATGCAGCTATGTTTCATGAATCATAAGAAAACGTCTTGTCTGATCCGATGATATATAAATAAAGCTTAAACAAATATTTGCACAGCAGGTTAATTCAAGAGTTAAACAATTCAAATCAAGTTGAGACTCCTTTATATAAAGAGTTGCAAAACAACACAAGTACGTAAAATTGATTATTAATCAATACAATATGATTGACAGCTTAAGAATAAATACTAATATATAAATAAACCAATATAATGAAAACGTAGTATGAATATATAAGTTTTGCTCGGAAATTCCAGCGAAATTAATTATTCAATTAAGTGCGTAGTTTTTTTTAACTGATCGTTTTGAAAATTGTTGAAAATAAACAGTAAGCTAAGTACCAAACATTTAACCTACATCCCTAAATTTGATAGGCAAATGTTCTATAAAAAACCTGTCATATTACTACGAATATATTTATAATTTTGCAAAATATGTATGTACAATACATAGAAACATTCTATATATAAGCTATTGTTTTGAAGATAGAGCGTCTTTGCCGGAATCCCGATAATAAAACCAAAATTTCCAGCCCACTTGATGACGGCGGGCATTCAGCCACAACAATCTTTGATTATCCACTTAATGATAACGCGTACATGAGAATCGTTTGCTGTCGACTTCAAGTAGTTCGACTTTTAATTAACATTATCGGTCAATCAAGCTGTTCATCAATCACATGCCGTCTGTCCATCGCCGACGCAGGCGGCAAATGCCAGCATGTGTGGAATGGTATTCTGCTCGTAGACGCCAGTGAAGAGATGGGCCCAAGGACCTGAGGCAAAGACGGCAACGTCTTCGCCGCCATGCGTCTCGGACTCCAGGGGAGCTGTGGCCGGGAAGAACTGTGCCGGCTCATCCGAAAGCACCGACATGGGTTCCACACGCTCATGGGTCTCCGTATCGTAGTAGAGGTCATAGCCCTTGCCATTGGCATAGCTGAGGGGCAGGTAGGATTTGCCATCGGTGCCTTTGAACTCGGCCGTGCTAAAGATGTCGCTGCCACGTGGCTGATAGCCGCCCAGGCTAAACGTGTGCGAGTGATCCGAGGTAACCACAATCAGTGTATCCTTCTCGCTGGTCATTTCGCGAGCCAGCTTCACAGCCTTCGACAACTCGGCGGTCTCGTCCAGCGCAATGCGTGCCATAGTATCGTGATGGCTGATGTCAATTTTACCACCCTCCACAAACAGGAAGTAGCCGTTCTTCTCTGTCTCGAGCACTTCAATGGCCTTCTGCGTCATCTCCTCCAGCGTGGGCTCATTGTTATCGGGATCGGCCAACTGCTCCAGATGGTAATGCAAGTGACTCTTGCTGAACAGACCTAGCAGGCGATCCGTTTCCTTGGCCTTCACTTTGAGCAGGTTCTTGCGAGTCTTCACAAACTTGTTGCCCTCGGACAGAGCTTCGTATTCATCGACCAAATTGCGTCCGTCTGTGCGTCGGCCTTTCTCATAGAACTCGGGGTCGTAGAAGCTACGCTTGCCGCCGCCCAGCATCACCTTCAGCTTGCTGCCCACCTCGCCATGTATCAGCTGCACCGCAATGTCATCCAATCCCTCGGCCAGCTCTCCGCAAGCTTCCTCCAGCGCCGCATTATTTTCCCATTCGCGATCGGCGGTGTGCGCATATACGCCGGAGGGCGAGGCATGGGTTACACGCGTGGTGGTCACCAGTCCAGCGGCCTTGCCCGCATCCATCGCCCACTTGCCCACGGAGAAGACATGATTCGTTTTATTGGCCATAGCCGCGCAATCGCCGCGCCTGATATGAGCATTGACGCCAATGGTGCCGTAGTTGGCCTTAACGCCACACAGATATGACGTGGACGTGGAGGCCGAGTCGGGCACAATCTTATCCACGCAGTAGGTCTTGGAGAGGCCCGTGTAGGGGAACTGCTCAAACGAGAGCTTCTGCTCCTCGCCGCCAATGTAGCTCCTGGCAGCGGCCAACGTAGCCAGTCCCATGCCATCGCCCAGAAACAGTATGATGTTCTTGGCCCGCTTCGTGTTACGCACATAGCTCAGCTTATCCAGAATATGCTGCTTGCTGGCCGAGAGCCAATAATCCTGCGTATCCTCACCGCCAATAGCCTGTGTGCGTGCCTGTGCCCTGGGCGGCAAATCAGGATGCATGTCATCACTGTCATCCTCTAGCACCTGGCCAGGCACTGCTCCGCCCAGTACACATGCGGCCAGGAGCAGCAGCAGCCACAGCCCAGATAGAAATCGTAGAGTCAACATTTTCAGCTTGCTAGCCAAGCATATACTGTACTTGGCCGGGCTGAAAGGCGGCTATATAAGCACGTTCGCTGCAGCTGATTGGCCGCTTTAGATAGATATATTTATGGCGTTTCCTTTGGTGCAGTTATCAAATCGTCATTCGAGATTAAGCGATTGACACTCCAGATTGAAGAAATCACAAGCACTAAGGCAGTATATCACTCAGCGGGAATAATGCCCAATTCAATATGAACAAAGACCCAGCCATAGACTATATAACCTGGTCGGGCCTACTCTGGCAAACAGTCTAACGGCAGCTGTTGGACGGATCGTAGTGAAGTTTTAGTGCCAAACCAACGGAAATTAAACAAAATTTGCCATGAAACTGTTAGGTAATTGCCTAATGTGGTGCACTTTAGCCCTGGTGCTGATGTCATCCTCAATTTGGGCCGACTTATCGGATGATGAGGAGAATGGTGAGTAAATTGTATTTTTAATTTGCCAGGGCTTGCCATATTTTTTTGTTAAGCATCGGTGTATATTTTGTATCTTAATTAGAATAGGTTTTGGGTTATATAACGTTTTTTTTTTCATTATAACTAATCTTTTATAATTTGGTTACACAATAGTCATAAATTAGTACAACGGAATTCACAGATTTGTCGGTATACTCGAGTTTTGGATTAGAGAACTGTCAGATTACTCTAGAATGCTTTTGTTAATTAATATATCACAATAAAAAAGTGAAAGCCGTATAAATCTGTATTTTGTACATTTGTTTTCTTATAAATTATAAACCTAATCTACAAATTTCTTACAATCTGACTTATTAATCAGTTTCATTAAGCTCCTATCTGTTTTCAAAGTTTAATCGCTTGGATCAGCACTATCACACATTATTATTACGCTGACTTCAAAATAATATATGAACAGGGATTGTGAGGTATTCTTATTTCACGAGTTCCACCGATTACGCCATTTGAAAAAAAAAATATTAAATATTAAACGTACTTATCATTAGAATTGAACTTTTACTTATCTACAAAACAAAGACAAACAATTCGTTAATTCCCACACTTACATGCAGTGCAACATCCTCGACTGAAGAACTCTCGAGACTATAGCGAACTCGATGAAGAGCTGAACACACACTTCTGGCACGATAAGGCCCAATCCATCATAGCCGATAAGCTGGTGCATCATAAAAAACTCAATGAGAATCGTGCGAAGAATATTATATTGTTCATGGGTGATGGCATGTCCGTGCACACGATTGCGGCGACACGTGCCTTTATGGGGGATAGCAACAAGCAGGTCTACTTCGAGAAGTTTCCCTACGTCGGCCTCTCCAAGACGTATGCGGTGGATGAGCGCACTCCGGATTCGGCCAGCACGGCGACGGCATACTTGAGCGGGGTCAAGGCCAACTATGGCACCATTGGGGTGAATGCGCAAGTGAAGCGCAAGGATTGCCTGGCGGCAACGGACAGCAAGACGCACACGGAGAGCATTGCACAGTGGGCACAGGAGGCGGGCAAGTGGGCGGGTCTGGTGACAACGGCTCGGGTTACGCATGCCTCGCCGGCTGGCGTCTATGCACATGTGGCCAATCGGAACTGGGAGCATGATGGCAAGGTCACCAGTGATGGCTGCAGTGCGGAGCTCAACAAGGACATCGCTCGCCAGCTGGTGGAGGATCCAGTGGGTCGGAATTTGCGTGTGGTGCTAGGCGGTGGACGTGCCAATTTCCGTGATCGGAATATGCACGATGAGGAAGGCTTTGCGGGCCTACGCAAGGATAAGCGCGATTTGATCAAGGAGTGGCAGGAGGATAAGGAGGAACAAGGCGCCGAGGCGCAATATGTCTGGTCACGCGACGGTCTCAATCAGCTGGACGTGAGCAAGACAGATTATCTGTTGGGTCTGTTTGATGTCTCGCATTGTCCCTACCATGGTGACCGCGCGCGCAAGAACAAGGAGTACACAGATCCCTCGCTTTCCGAGATGACAGAGGCGGCCATCAAGCTGCTTGATCGCAGTGACAATGGCTACTTCCTGTTCGTGGAAAGCGGACGCATTGATATGGCTCACCACGACACGAAGGCGCGCAAGGCTCTCGAGGAAACCGAGGAGTTTGCTCGGGCTATTAAGCTGGCACGCAAACTGACCTCTACCAAGGACACGCTCATCGTTGTCACCTCGGATCACTCACATACAATGACCATCAATGGTTATCCGGTAGGTAGCTTATCCTCTCAAGTCTCCGCTCATTCCTAACTGTATGCTTTGCAGTATCGTCGCCAAAATATACTTTCCCTGGCTCCAAATCTGGCCACTGATGAGATACCCTTCACCATTCTCTCCTATGCCAATGGACCTGGCTATGCAAATACCTTTAATGAGGATGGTCGCCTCGATCTGTCGCAGGTCGATACAACGGTGCGCAATTTCAAGTTCCAGGCCACAGTTCCACTCAAGTCTGAGACTCATGGCGGCGAAGATGTGGGCGTCTTTGCATCGGGTCCCCATGAGCACTTCTTTTCCGGCAACTACGAGCAGACCACAATTCCCGCCTTGATGGCCTATGCCGCCAACATTGGTCCTTTTTCCCAGGATAAGCTGAAGAAGTAGATTGAATAAAGTGATTTTTGTGATCCAAGAGCTTATAGAATAAGTTTGTATTAAGAACTCGCATAAATAGAAAACTATCGTATTTGGGCGGTATTAGAATAGATGGTTTTAGCTGGGGCTAAATCAATCTAGGGATTTCCGATACTGAAAAAATAAATATACTATACTATAAATATATATACTATGGAGTTGTCTCCTTCTTCCTGTTGCAAACAATTGTTCATTTTATGAGTACAGGTATTAAATAAATGATACTTTATCAAGTTGGTACAGTGCTGAGAAAAGTAGAGATGTTCTCGAAGGTTCTTCAAGTTGTTTTTAAACACAATTTTGTAAATACATGCTACGTACAGTCGCTGAGAAGTACGTTCGTTTAATTGCTGAATTTTATATAAAGTTTTGTTAAATAGATTACAATGTCACTTAAGCTAAAATCGGCTTAATATGTTTAGGTCAATTACTCTATTTACAAAGGTTTTATTTTCTTGTAGAAATCAATGGACTAAATGTTGAATGATACACAATGCTGAATTAAATCTAACAAAAGATGTAACAATAAATGCGTTTGTTTACAAAATCCAAATGAATTAAAAAAAATAATGAATTACAATCATATAATTGCCAGGGGCTCGTTGGATAGTAAAATAAACCATTATATGCCTAGTTTCGTGCTAAGAACTACAAGGTAACTACTTATAACAAGATTTTTATGATGTGTCCAGCTGGTTGGCGGTTCTAAGTACATGCGAGTATTGCGAACCGGAATCTTAAAACTGACTTTAGCTTGTATTAGGTTTCCAGAAGCTGCGGCGGCGGGGGACTATTGTCGACAGCCGGTTTCACTGGTGGCGCCGTCTCGGCTTCATTGAGATCGCTGTTGGCCTCATCCGGGCCGGGATTGCCACCATCCAGGTCTAGTGTCTTGGGCAGCGGTCCTATTTTTTGCAATATGTCTACGGGCATAATCTCGCGCATCGTCGGCACGGGCTGCAATGTGAAATGTGATGACAACGTAGGCAGTGGGGGTGGTGTAAAATACGGCGCCACCAACGACGGCGGTGGCGTTAATGCTACGGGCGGGGCAGTTAAAACGGTCACGGGCACGGGCACTGGAACAGGTGCTGGCACGGCAACAAGTGAAGGCACTGGTGCCATAACAGGCGTTGTGGTTTGCGGATAACACGGATAGGTCGCTCCACCCAGCACGGGTATTGGCTGTGGGCCAATGGATGGCGGGGCCGTCGACACCGCTGTCATTGGCGGTGGTCCACGCATATAGTGCGGCATCATCTGATGCAGCGGTGGCGGCGGATGCTTGCTGAAGAACTCCTGCAGCATGGCATCCGCTTGGGCGGGCAGTGGCGGCGGACGGTGCCGCATAAAGGCAGGCATCGGCAAGCGGCCAGATTTCACAAGCATTGTCAAGTACTTTGGATCGAAGCGTGGTGGCGCATGTGCCGGTGGCGGCCGTAAATTGGGCGTCCGTGACGCAATAATAGCGCCCTTGCCAAAATTGTAAAGAAAGAAATTTTCCCTGGGATTCTTTGGCGACAGCTGGACCTTCGCCGCGATACCCGGAATGGCTCCAATTGGCGGTAAGGGTACTGGTCTCGCCATCGCTTGTCCACGTATCTGGAGCACTCTGGTTGTTTTGGCGGCGCAACGTCTAAGAAAAAGGCGTTTCTTCCGGTCCACCACACTCTCCACATACATGCGATCCTCGCCCTCGCTCTCGTAATTGGGCAGCACATTATCCATAAAGTTGACACGCTTGCGTTTGATTTGGCTGCGTAAGATTAAAATCATGAATTTAGTTAATTGTCTAGTCAATTGTAAGTTTCAATTGGTTAGGTTAACGAACTCAAGGGACATCGAAGTCAGTTTCGTTATACAGAACCTTTTGTAATATTCAAAAAATAGGTCTTCCTAAGAAATCGGACAATTTTTTTCATATAAAAATGCTCTTTGTAAACTTCCTAGACTTTCAGCTCCCACAACTGAAACTCATCCGATTTTCAAGGGGATTATCTTTTTGATCATGGCTTGACTTGTAGATTGACTTTGCATTTTATTTATTATTTATTATTTTGCCAAGTCAACTTAGAGTACAAAACATGATCAAAAAGACATTCCATGTTGAAATTAGTTAAGTTTTGACAAAGTTATGTGATGTTTAAGACTTACTAGTCGAAATTATTGAAATATTTGCTTACCTCTGGTCTTCCAGCGCCGCCTCCTCCGGCAGAACAGGTGGGACTAGCGTTAGTAGCTCCACTGAAGGATCTGTGGACGGCACTATTTCCAGCACATTGCCCTTTTGCACGGCCACAGGCACAATGGGGGCCATGGGCAGCTCACGCAGCACGGGCACGGGCTCCAATTGAGTGGCAGTCCCTGAAAGATAATCATAATCCATTGCTGTCGTGCCCGAATACTCCGTGTATTGGGAATAGGCCTGCTCCATGTTGTAGGCGGTGTCCATGTAGGCCGCATAGCTGTCATACTGCTCTCCATTGGCGTCCTGTTGCATTATCGACATATTGTAGTAGTAGGCAGCTGCCTCTAGATTCTGATTCTCCTCGAAGTAGTCGGAAAAGCTATGCTCGTGTGGCGATCTCGATCTGGGTATCGAGTTTGATCTGCTGCGTCTGCGCGTGGGCGATCGCGATCGGGAGGACGACCAGCTGCGTCGCATGGGCGGCGAGGGCGGCTTAAAAGGTAGTGGCGAGCGTGAGTAGCAGCGTTCGCGACTGTAGCTGCGACGTCGCAGCGGCAGCGGCAGCGGGGGTGAGCGTGGTCCCAGCAACTTGCCAGGCGGCGGCGACAGCGAACTGCGACGTCGACCAGGCAACGCTTTGATCCTTCGCCTGCGCAACGGACTGCGACTGCGTGTGCGACTGCGACTCAAGCTGCGACTGCGACTGTTGCGCGCCAAGCCCAGGCGGGATGGCGGCTTGCCAAAGCGTCCGCGACGCGGCGAAGGTAAAGGACGACGGCGTCGCGGACTCGGCGATCGTGTGGAGTCCTTGCTGCGACTGCCACGGATATTGCGTCGAAAACGATTGCGTGACATTGAACGTGATATAGAACGCGATCTGGAACGTTCTCGTGTGCGTGAACGCTTAAGCTGCTGCTGTTGTTGCTGCTGCTGCTGTGCACGCGGCGGCTTGGAGCGCGTGTCCATTATGGTGGGCTTTACAATAGCTATCTCCTTGTGCGGCTTGGTGAGCTTCTCTTCGGCTGGCAGTGGCTGTGGCGCCACATCCGGCTCATCCTTGTCGAAAATAGCGGGCTTGCGTGAAAGTTTAAATGGCGAAATAGTTAGCTTGATGGCCTCACGATTAGCATCAAATATATTGTTAACTGGCGACGTCGGAATTGGCAGCTGTTGCTCCAATTGTTGCTCTGGTGGCAGCTCCTCCTCACTGGTTGGCTTCAGTTCCGGCTTGCGATACTTGTTCATAATGGCATTGCGCTGCATGAGAAATAACGATTCCATTTTGAGCAGCTCCTCGCATATATCATCACCTGAATCATAATTCTCGCGCATCATTTGTATGCGTGCCAAATTATCCTCGAGACTTTTGAGTTTACGCAAATCCTTGCTGACATTGTTCTTCTTGTGGCTGAGCAACTGTTTGCCAGCAGCCATCGGCTCGTCGCCAACAACCACCGATGTTTGCGACAGGGATTGCGATTGTTCGCTATCCTCCAACCCGATCAGCGACTGCTGCTGCTCCTGCTTTACATTGTCATCCTCATCCGCACTAGAGTCCTCTTCGTCATCGTCGTCGTCATCATCATCATCTTCTTCATCATTATCATCGGAGCTACTGTCGCTGCTGCTGCTGCTGCTACTCGATGTTGCTTCCGTGTCGCTGGAAGACTCTCCGGCAGTGGAATTGCTTAAGGAACTATTTGGGTTTGCTTCAGTTGCAGCCGCGTTTGTTGCCTCATTTCCATGGCCTCCCATTTTAATACTCTTCATGAACTTGTCGTACAGATCGTGTATGTTGATCAGCGTCTTGTCGGGCACCACTGCGGCTGCCGCTGCGGCAGGCCGTTGTTGTGTCATTGGCGGCGTCTGTTGCAACTTGCTTTTGGGCGGTGGCGTACTCTTTGCATTCCACAGCGCATTCGAATCATCATCTTCTCCGTTCAAGCGTGCTATATTTACGGCTGGCGCATTTTTTGGCGTACTACTATCACCGCCCGCCATGGAGTCGTCATTCTCCCAGTTGTCTATGTAGTCATCCGTATCGGGACTGTGCTCATCTGTCTTGGGCGGTGGTGCATTGGCTGCCAGCACTCCATTACGCACTGGTACCTCACGTTCTTGGTCCTGCTCCCGCTCCCGCTCACTTTCAGTTCGTGTCGTCAGCGGCGGCGTCGCATCGCGCTCCACTTTGATTTGTCGCACTGTGAGCAACGGTGGTGTCCTGGAGCGATTCTTTTCCTGCTTAATGCTGCGTTCCCTGTACTCATCGCTGCGTCGCAACGGCTTGACATCGCGTTCACGTGAGTTATTGCGATAGCTGTTACTGCTGCTTCTGTGCCTGTCTCCATTACGCTGCATGCTGCGTCGGGAGGACTCTATTAAACGTCTCGGCGGTGAGAGGCGACTGGACGCATCAGTTAATACTGTTTCACGCTTGAAGGGATTGGCATGCCGTATCGGTGCCGTCTGCCGTTCGCAGCTGCTGTTAGTGGACCAGCGAGTGCTTGTAGCGGTTGCTGATTCGATGGGCTCCTGTTTGATGCGCAGGTTCTTGGGCGCCTCCTTTTTGCTGCGATGTTCGTTGCTCTTGCGCAGCAACTGCTCCTTGGTGGCCAGCAGCGCCTCCAAATGCAGATCGTTCTCCTCAGCCAGCAGCGCTCCAATGCGACTGTGAATCTCGCTGTGGATTTTAAGCTGCGGCGTCGTCGCAGGCTTGGGCGGCTCCGGTAAGACCATATGCCTTTCCTCCAGTGGTGGCGTTGTGCTTCGCTCTGGCGTCGCTTTAGTTTTCAATTCGGCAGTTTTTTCAGCTGGCGGCTGCTTCCTGGCTGGGCTGCACGCTTTGTTCAGTCTTGGCGGTGATTCGGCAAATATATCAAACGCCTTGCACATGTCGTCAGACACTGCGGGTGGTGGCGTTAGCTGCAGCTCCTCTGCCTTTATCTGTTCCTGAACCTGGACAGGTACAGTGTTGCCCTGTGGCAGTGGCGGCGTAGACGCTTTGCTCTCAGTCTTGCGGCTTTTGCTGCGACTACGCGTGCGTTGACTTGACTTTCTGTTGTGTCTGTCGTTGGAGCGATCGAGGGGCTTGTCTTTGACAGCTTCGCGTTCCCTCGTGCTGTCCTTGGAACGTTCTTTTTGCGGCTGCTTTAAGCGTTCCAGCTGCGTGTCCTTGGAGTGCTCCCTTTGCTTGTTCCTGATGTGCTCTGTTCTTCCTTTGGACCGATCCGCTTTATGCTCTTTGGAGCGTTCTCGCGGCTTGTCATTGGAAAGCTTTCGGCGCTCCTTGGAGCGTGCCCTTTGCTTCTCAGTGGAGCGTTCCCGTTTTCTTGCTTTTAAGCGGTCTTCTTGCTTATCCTTGGAGTTTTCGCTTGGCTTCGCCTTGTAGCTATCTCTTCTTTTCTCCTTTGAACGTTCTCTTGGCTTCTCTCTGAGTCGATTTCTCTGCTTATCTTTGTGCTTCTCAGGCGTTTCCTTGCCTCGTTTGCCTTGCTTGGTCTCCTTGGAACATTCCCTGGCAGTTTCTTTGGATGGGGGCGTGCCTAGCTGAGTCTCTTTCGGCTTGCAACTCTTGTGCTGCGCATTGTCACAGTCCGAAACCAGATTAAAGATGAACGACACTACTGGTTGCGATGATGTCCAGCTAAAATATAAAGAAATAAAGGAACGGATGCAAAATTTGTTCACCGAATCGCAAATTCACTGTACTTACATCAACCCCGACTGCGGCCGCTTGCCGCCTTGGCTTTGACCCTGACCCGGTGGCAGCGCTGGTCCGTATGCAGCTGACACAAGCGACGCTTGACCCGGAGGTCCATTGCATAAGCCTGTGGGCGGAGTTAGGCCCCTGGGCGCGGCATTGCGATTGGGCGCCGGTGGGCGACCAAAGAATGATGGTCGCATACCACGCATACCACCACGCGGCATTCTGGGCATAAAGCTCATCCGGTTATAATCAAAACACGGCGGACGCATATGAAAACGCAGCTGATTGAGACCCAAAAAGGGATGATGGGGGGCGGGTGGTTGTGGTGGTGGTGCTGCTGCAGCTGCCGCAGCTTCAGCTTGTTTCTCCTTGCGTGCCTGCTGCACATCCTCCACGTTTTTCTGCTCATCCAACGAAGAGTCCGTGTCGGAATACAAGCCTTCACTGTCGTCAGCATCCTCTGTTGTTGCTGATGCTGTCGCGATGCCATTTTCTAACGTTTGAGGCTGCGTCACCTTGTTGGATAGCTCCTTGCGTCTGATGGCCTCCAGCTCCAGAATCGCGCGCACTTTCTCCTCACAATTGTCGGTATCGATTTGTGTCCGCTTGCGCAATGCTTTGTTCATGATGTCCTTGGCGAGCATTTTCTTGAGCGCCGGGCTGGCGTTGCCTTGCTGTTGATGCGGCGGTGTGACCAGCTCGCCCGGCTCCAGTTCTCGGCTATTTTCCCCATCTTGCAGCTCATCAGCTCCGACAATTGAAGACGTCTGCTGGGCGTCGCTGCCAAGACCGCCATCGTCGCCTCCCTCGTCTCCCTCGCGTGTCATTTGCGACATTTTTGCATAAATTTGTGTGGAAAGTTGTCTTATTTGTTGAAAACTTGCCCGTTTTCAGCTTCAATGGCGGCACCGCGTTGCGTTGCGATAAAAATATGTAGTAATCAATGCGTTTGCTTTTGCGGGGTGCGGATCCAGGTGGGGGTGTGGATCATCCTCATTGAGAGCAGCGCTTACTTACTTTATTGTTACACCAACTGTGAATAAACGTCTCTCCGTGTGTTTTCCACATACGTCACACACGCTTCGTCGCATCCACGTGCACACGTTTTCAGTTTGCTTTTGTTTGAATACTTCATGTAAAAAAGTGTTTATGCATTTTCAAAGAAAGATGTTCATTTTTGGGTCATGACTTGCGCAGACGATACCGATACTTGCAGGGCTGCAATGCGATTGCTGGCATCGATTACAATAGCCACGATAGCTGCACCTTGTCGCCATGGTTGTAGCCTACATGTGGTGAAAATGTACCAAAATTTGTACAATTTTCATTGTTTGGTACAATGGATTAAAATGTTTACAAAATAGATTGTTTATCATACTTTGTTACTTTTAAATAATAATAATAAAATAAATAAACATTATAGACATCGATTTTCAAATTCAATGGTATGCGCTTAAAATCGATAGCACAAAAGTATACAACTAAATATTTGTTACAGTTTGAGCACCACTGCCATTCATAGTAGAAAACTATCGATACATGCAAGGCTTGTTACCATTTCTTTTCAATTGTTTAAGCGGGACAAGTGTGTCGTAAATTAATTTAAGACCAATATTGTTAATGCCATAAATAGCGCAAATTGAGCAAAAACGCACTCAAACATCACACTTTACAACGAATGCCACAATTATTTCCGCTTCCTCCTGGAAAACGCACTCAAATGCGAAGTGCAAATAAATGACAAATAATAAGTACAATTGCCGTTGGGCCAGGCGCCCAACTCAAGCGAAACGCTTTTGGCGATTGCAACGAGGAAAAGCCGCAGTACAGATTATGACATAGCCGCCAAACAGAAGTAAATAAAAAGAAGGGCCCAGCGGCTTTGGCAGACTTCAGCAGAAGAGAGTGCATCGAATAACGAGATGTTGTTTTTAGTTGCTGGAGTGGACAGCAGAGTTGCTTCAAATTGTTCAGAATGAGTTCAATAGAACAACTCACTAAGCTTGGAACCAACGAAATTGGTTCGGAACAAAGGGTACAAAGAACATGAACTAATCATTTGGTTCATTTAGTAGTTTACCAGGGCACGGACTTTATACATATGTACATATATAACAGGTTTATCCGTTTACAACAAATAGAACCGCTGAATTTATGCCTTCCATTAAACTATAATGCACAATGAAATAAAACCGCTATACTTTTATCTTTCTTTCTTTCGTCTTTCATTGCAGTCCTAGAACAAACTGATCAAAAGAACTGTGTTCATTCATTCCTTTCAATTGAACTGCAAAGCACAGCTCTATAGGAAATCAACTTAAAACGCCACAGTTTTTCTTGCTTTTGATATTTGCATGCAACTTTCACCGGCTGCTGCGACTGACGCGCCTCTGCTGCAGCAGCTGCGGCAGCGACTGAGGCTGAGGCTGATGCTGCCGCGACAGCTGCTGCCGCAACAGAGGCGAAAGGTGCAAATTAATTTGTGGCGCCCCACAATAACCTTCCTCGCTTTGTCTTTGTCATTATTCGTACTTTAAGTGTAATTTTTCGTTGCTTTTCTTCTATAGTTTATCGCTTTTCCCAAAACTCAAGAAAATGTGACTTGCTATCGCTTTCGAAAATCGCATTTGTTAACTGAATTTGCAATAAAAATAAAAAAACACACCATTGTGTTTGAAGATGTCGAAAAAACCCCTCAGAAACGCCTGACTTGATTTTCGGTTAAGAAAATACTACACACTCGTTATATATATATTTGTAGCTTTATACACGGACTTTGACTTTTGCATTTGGCTGTCGCGTCCACCACAAGCCTCAAAATTTGGCACCTTAGTGCGAAAACCTTGGGCATTGTTTTCCTTTTTTTTTCTTAACTCCTGAGACTTTTGTAAACATGCGTAAAAGGGCGTCAAAAAGATACGTTAATATTGTAGTCAGAATACAATATGATATAATGAACAATGGTAAGGTTTGTATGCTTTGTGCCTTGAAATATAATTATTATCATATATTACGCACTTAGTTTTTCAATGATCATGTTAGTTATCTTCACAGATATTTGAGCAGAAATCATAGAAGATGGTCTCCCAAGGAAGATTCTCTAAGTCGTAGAAATGCTTTTATAAGTGAATATTTATATACAATAATTGTGGATTAAATTCCGGAAATACTATCCTCGGTGGGGTCGTTCTAGTCACAAGATTAACTAAGAGTGCTTTCATAATAAGTTTTTATGCATTCCTCAACCTGCAGTGCCATGTAAATATGGTCCTACAAAAAAGTTATTTCCGTAATATACTTGGCCAGGTTATTTATTCATTTGTGACTCGTTTGCGGTATCATTTATTTGTATTCAATTAAAAATAATAAAGCTAATTCCGAGCTGTTAAATATGCAGCTTCCGCCCACAGCAAAAGCCACAGTCCCACACTTCAGCAAAACCTCTGGCAGTTAACATTTCTAAATGCCATTTTAAGCTAAATATTTAGCTTCAATTGTTGTTGTTGCTGTTGTATATAGCCAAGTATTTATGATCTGTTTAGCAATTAATAACACAAAAGCGTTAAAAGCGCAACGCTTCATGGACATTGAGGGCGACATTGTTGTAGTTGTTACTGTTGTTGTTGTTGTTGTTGACAAATGAGCACTGCAAATGCCACTGGCTTCGACTCCAGCTCCAGCTCTAGCCCCAGCTCCAACTCCAGCTCCAAGTCATTGACATTCAGCGCGAAGAGCCGGGAAAACCAAACAACCAACAGAGCTTGAACTAGAAATAGAAAACTAACAAATTGGGCTTGCCAGAACGGATGGTGTTAATTGTTAAAAAAAACAAACTCAAAACTAAAGCCGATTGGCATTTACCATATAAAATAATACCATATAGTGTGTACGAGTATAGTTATCTAAATTTCTCCATATTTATATTATAAACTGTTTAAAACAGATGCATGGCTAATTTGCGGTTTCTACATATAGAAGTAGTATATACATAGATCTCGAATAATTTACGGTCTCATTCTGCATTTGTTCTAGTTCAAATCGGTTCAAATTTATTTGCACATGCTTTCAGAGGGAATGGCTGAGAGAATAGCGGGGTAGCAGGCAGGTGCAATATTATTTAGGTGTTAATCATGGTAGCATGTTCAAAAAGGGGGCCAGAAAAATGAGTTGGAGTGATTCTAGATGTTGTTGATACACAAAACAAACAACAACCAGCTCAAAGCAACTGCCTGTGTCTGTATTATACTTATAAAGTTTTAGTTCCTGTTCGATGAGATCTTTAATAGCTGGAATAGTACACGACTATGCTATACCCGTACCCGTAATATATAATTATGTGTATTAACTACGAGTATATTAGTATATTTTTCATCAAATTTATTCTATATCCACTTTCCACTCCATTTCCTTCTTTAATTATCCTTCTTTACTCTATTTTTATTTGTATTTATCCTATACAACTTATCTGTTACTTCCATACCTATCTCTTTCTCTAAGTTTTCTCTATTTTGATTTAATTGTATGATTTACCTAATATAACTAGTCTCATTTTTCCAACATTTTAAGTTAATTTAAATTTATTCTTACTACTAACTTCTCCCTATTTAGGTTTAGCGACTATTGACGTCACTCACCATACTTGGCTGTGATTCGGGGCATAGATGCCGGACTCACATCGGGTCGATGTCGTTTTTAGTATTTTATGTTAATTCCTTTAGGCTGTTCTATTCTTTTAAATTAATTATTTTAATATGTTTCATGGTTTAGGCGACAGCATTGTTTGTCGGCCAAATAAATAAATAAATATGGAGAATATTTCTATAGAATATATTCTATTATTATGCAATTCTGATCCGTAAGTCCCCAACAAACTACGGCAAGCAGATATCGGAATTGTTTATTAAAGAGCCATATATTTTATAATAAATCACGTGGCAGAGTCTTGTTTTCTGTGTAAGTTCTTACATTGTATAATGTGAATACCCTTTAGCGGTTTAGGTATAATAATATAAAATCCCCGAACAATCTTCAAATCAGTAAAAGCTTATTCATTCTCGCGTGACCAACTCAAAATATAATTGCTTTTCAACGCCCTACACAATGCCATAAGTTTTAAAGTCTGTACATGAATTACTCGTAAAAATGAAAAAAATTGTAAACAAACTTATGAGAATGAAATGCATGATAAATTGATGTGTTCCGAGTTCAAATAGAGACACTCTATAAGAAGTTGTTCGTGCAGACATAGAGTAGGGCATTACAAATTCGTATTACTGAAGAAATTAATATCCATATTTGTTTCGCATGACAAAAATCGCTGTTGTTTTTGCGCTGCTTGTTTATCTTTTTATACCCTTGCAGAGAGTATTTTAAGTTTGTTACGAAATGTTTAATCCATTTAAGGATGGGTTTGCGACTTCGCATTTATATATATCTTTAACCTGGACGAAAAGCGGACTCTATACAGTCTTTTTGATTGCCTATAATGAAACCAACTCACAAAATAAAAGTAACTTTATTCGTTAAAGAAGCTTACTCAATTTAGAAAATATATATATATAACGATATCACATAGCTGAAATAGCTGATTGAAAGGATCGGTAGAAAATTGCGTTAGTGTATGAAATTCATTTTTGTTCTTACAGATATTTCTAACAAACTCAGACATTCTAATTTGTCTCTTGAAAAGTATTTCTAAACTTAATTTATATCTTATAGCTGCCATAGAAACGATCGGTGGAAAACTGAGTTGTTGTATGAACAACTTTTTTGTTTTAACAGATACCAAACTCAGCAAAACTGATTATTATTATAGTTTAATCAAAATTGGAACACTATATTATAGAGTAGCTGTGATAATTAATGATTGAAAATTGCAAAACATTTTTGCAAGGGTACTTAATATTCGGCGGCCGAAGATTACTAATTTTTCATGTTTTTATTATTAGCTAATTTTAGCCAATGGCAAAATGGCGACGATGCCGAACAGCATCTAACGACTACAAAATTTTGATGTTGTTGTGTTTATTTATGAGTGTTGTGGTTGTATTTTGTTTTTTCTTTCTGTTTTTTACACATCTGTGTTCAGTTATTAGGCATCTATGTGTGTACTGTGTGTTGGGTATTGCATATAGTATACGAGTATGTCTGTATGGCTGTACAGGTATCTTTCACTGCTCCCTGTAGAGTCGTAAACTCGCATTGAAAGCGCTTTTGTTTTCCTTTATTTTTGCTGTTGTTATTACTGCTTAATTCCCAGACATGGTGCCAAGTCGCTGCTTGGTACCGCCAGCTCCCAAGATCCCAGCTTTCAGCTCTCAGCTCCCAGCCAACAAATTGCGAGTCAAGTTGGCCGAAACGCTTTTAGTGTAAATTGAATGTTGGCGTTAGTAAAAACTCCAGCAAAAATCCCCATACTAAAGAGAGAAATAAATTGGTAGGCGTCTCCAATGTCGAACCCTATTGAATCTATAATATATATAACATTCATTGCACAATTGCGCAGTAGACATATCTAACTATAATGAATATCAGGTAGTATATAGTATAAACTGCAATCGCCAGACCAGATACACACTGGAGACAGTTGAGATAATTCGCCGAATCACGTGCGGGCTAATTAAAACAACGAGTATTTTGGTATTTTCTATAAATATTTATATACTATAGACGTCAACTGTCTGACGATCAACAAATATGCAAATGAAACTAGAATAATTTAACTAGATTCCGTTCGAGCTTATTTATTAGCATTTTTATTCTTAAATTCTGAAGTGAAATGGAAATTTACTATATTTTGGTTGTATAGCAGGTAATACCGGCTAGATCTTGTAGAAACAGCTCTGGGGGCTATCATTTTGAATTATTGTCTAATAGTGTTAAATATTTATGTAGATGAGTAAAAAAACCAGAAATGTGACTTTTGAAATGTTAATTTCCATAAGTTCTAAATGGAAATAATGCGAGAAGTTCTAGGAAAAAATATGTAAAGATTTATATTTAAACTAAATATATATGTATATTGTTTATTGTTTAATTCAAATATATTAGATTGGATACATGAATATTAAGTAGATATTCGGTCAGTATTAACTGTTTTGTAATTTCTGCTTATCAAGTTAATCCAATTTAAAATAAAAGCTGAGGAAACTTTGGTTGGGGAATCGTTAATTAATTTGGCATCTCTGCTACTCCCCAAATAATATGCAAATCAAATGCCTGAAGCAAGCACCTTTTGAATTTGGGAACGAAAACAAAGCAAACCAATGAAAATGAAAATAAAATGAAACTGAAACTGAAATTGAAAACAAACGAAAGTCATGCGAAGATTGAAGCTGGCAATTAGTGGAGCCCACACAGCGGCTCCACTGATGGGGAGATGCTGCAAGATGTCCAAGACGGAGTAAGTAAGTAGAGATGCTTAATAATGAACTGGGAATGGGGCGTCGGGGATTGGGCGTTGGATTGCATAAACATAAAACCCAAAAAGGAAATTTAATAACTAATAAGTCAAAGTGAGCTCGAGAGCTGGTGCTCGGAGCTGGAGCTTTGTGCGCCGTCAGCGATCGTTGGCTTGTGACATTTT
Organism: Hirtodrosophila confusa; assembly: GCA_035043065.1. Classification (NCBI taxonomy): domain Eukaryota; kingdom Metazoa; phylum Arthropoda; class Insecta; order Diptera; family Drosophilidae; genus Hirtodrosophila; species Hirtodrosophila confusa. The sequence continues at coordinate 9,778,643 of JAWNNI010000213.1, read as the reverse complement.
AAACATAAAACTTATGTAATTACAATAAAAAACATAAATAAACTACAAATTGCATAATAGAAATGGTCAAATGCCGCTGCGGACTGGCATTGAGATATGGATTATAAACGAGCGTCTAGCATGATATAAAACATTAGCAAGGCAAATGTAAAACTCACGAGCTCCCAATGATCCAATGCATTTGAATGTGTATATCATTTATAAGAATTAAATAAAAGACGCAGCGTTTATACAATATCTTTGAAGTTAACGCCGCCAATCCCCAAATGTATATACATATATATATATATATAAAATAAAAACAAGATACAGAAGCTATCTTTATCGGTCGAGCCTGTATACCCTTGAAACAATGTTTACTCCCTGTACCCATAAAATGGGTAAAAAGGGGGTACTAGATCTGTGCAAATGTATGTAACAGGCAGATGGAGACATCTCCGACCCTATAAAGTATATATTTTCTTGATCCGCATCAAAAGAGATTTCGATGTGGCCATGTCCATCTGTCTGTCCGTCTGTCCGTCTGTCAGTCCGTCCGTCTGTCCGTCCGTATGTATGAACGCAAGGATCTCAGCAACTATAAGAGCTAGAGACACCAAATTTAAAATGTAGGTTCGTGTATAGCGGGAGCAGGTCAAGTTTATTTTAGATTTGAGATATTCCCCCTTTATGTTATAGGAATACGATCCGGTTAGCTACGACGTATCTACTGTTTCATCAAGAGCCTAATAGTCTAAAGCGAAGAGAGTTCTTTGCATAGAAACAGACAGATAGTCGGATATCGCTAGATCGATCCTGATCGACAATTTATACACTTTGAGGGGTCGGAAACGTCTTCTTTAATGCGTTACACATGTCGTGACAAAATCATAAGACCATCTGCGAGAGTATTTATTATTCTCAAAAAACCAGATTAACTTGTATAGCTATTACGTGAATGACCTTCGAATTTGCTATACTAATTAATCCAACTTCTGTTACAAATTCAGATAATTCAGCCACCAAAAATGCACACGATTTTAAAAAACAATCATTTTATTCTTTAAGTTTAAACTGGGGCTACTGGAAGATGAGCACCCTGAGGCTGGAAACCGTTCTCATCGGCAACGTACTTAACTGAGTAGGTCTGACCATCATCGGCAACAAATGAGAATGAGCCCTGAACGGAAATAGCCTCATCTTCTGATCCTACGTTTTTAAGTAGACCTGATTCTGCTGCCTGAGTGCCATCGCTTGTCTCAAAGCTGCAATATATTTAAATATAACACAAAGGATTAGTAAATGCTTGCTAATGTCTACTAGAACAACTTACGCATAGTTATAGCTTTCAGGACCGACATCTGAAGTGCTTCTCAAAATTTCAGCGTGTTGGTCCACGGGGGCTGACATGGCCACGGCGAAGAGGGCAACGAAGACGATGAGGAACTTCATGACTAGTTTTCGTACAGCGCGTTTGAGATTTCAAAGGTAACTATATTTTGTTGAGCAGATTCACTGCGTATTTATAGTAAGAAACATCGAAAAACTTGCGTAGATAACAAAGGCGAAAAACTAGTTTACTTTGCAAAACTGTCCACATTTGGCGACAAACCAGCAACCATAAAATTAGAATATGTATTAACAAATCAATTTTAAAACAAGAAAAAAAAATAGCTATATCTTGAGATGGCAAACACTTAATACCCTTCAAGCGAAGTAATAAAGTTGCTTTTATGGCAACTTATCTGGCCCTTACTAAAAACTTGTTTATCTTTATCTTTAGTATTAAGAAACCAGATATTATTTGGTGAATTTGATTGACATTCACTAAACATATTAAAACCTGTATTTGGTTTTAAAAGCAGATAGACGAACATGGTTATACTATGAACTCAGCTTGTCCTCTTCATAAGGTCGTAAATGAGGTCCTTAAATGTGTTACATATTTTGTGACATAATGAAAACCCTTAAAATACCATGATTATGTTGAGGGAAGTTGATTGCCTCCACTGGAACCGGGCGTATAAATAATATCAGAATTAAATTAAGGCTGCTGCAAATTAAAATTCAGCCGCGGGAACTTGTTTGTCTGTATATTTAATTATTTATATTTAGCTATTTCATAGATTTGTTCGACTTCTGCTTGACCAAGCAAAGTTCGATTTTGATTTCAGCTCGAGTGGCTCGAAGGTTAAATGGACAGCGGGCAGCGGGGAGCTGCTGAAGCAATCAAGATGAACTTAGGCCACACACCTACTAGTGTATAAAGGCAATTCATATATACAGTGGCGGGTGCATGGGGGGGCTATAAGCAAACTAACAAATTTAAACCCACTTTATGATATTTTGCGGTATTATTTCCATTGTTTCAATTGCACAGTGCTACAAAAATTGAAAACTTGGATGAATTCTTGAAAAGACACGTTGTACTTTGTAGCCCATGTGAAGTATAGAATTTCTGCACATTCCTATTCCTATATTTCTTGCATTTTCCATTTTAATACCCATTGGATTTACTTTTGTCATGATACATATCATCATATACATAGAGCATTGAAGGGTTCGTTTCCGACCCCGCACAGATTATATATTATTATTATTACAAAACTTAAACTAACAAGCGATACAATATATATGTACAGGAATTTCTTATTTTATATGTTAAATAGTACTAACGGTTATATATATTCTTGATGATCATCAATAGCTGAGCTCGACAATTGACTAATTTGTATTAAAAAATGTTTGATTTCAAAGATTTGAAAATCAAGTTCAACAGTTTTAATATATTTCGACTAGGCTTTATTGAAATCCGATTATTATAGTATCTTATATCTTCCATAGGAACAATCGATCGGAAATTGAGACAGTCATTCTTTCTTGTTTTCTCAACATTCTTAATCCTTGAACAGACGGTGCTATATGTATTTGCATAAACATGTGTACCAAATTTGGTTGCTCTAGCTTCAAGGCATTGCACAAACCCAATATACTCATTATTAAAAAAAAGTATGAAAACAGATTATTATAAGTAAGAACGTTGCATTCGGACGTACCCGACAGCAGAATACTCGGTTTCAAGTCCAGTATTAATTAGCCTATTTGTGGGTTCGGAAACTGTAGTCAAGTGTGGGAGATATAGATTTTGCTCATTTGTGGAGGAGGGGGTGGGGGAATCAAACATTTTTTGATGCATATTTGTCCAGGGGTGACTCCACCTGTACAGGTGTGGGAGATATAGATTCATACGGACAGACGGACGGTCGGACCGAAGAAAATTTCGTAAGCCCAATATACTCTTTTTCCCTTCGGGAACAGAGTAAAAAAATATAACTAAATCAGTAATTTTATTCAGTTATTATTGGTGTAGTAAGCTTGATATGAATTTTATTGGTCTGTGGCAGACTTTCCCTCTCCTGTCAACCAAAATGGCTTTGCATCATAGTATTTTACATTGTATATACAGTTGCCTTATTAACAATTATCACTTGTATGTTTAAAATATCGTTAAAATTGAACTTAAAACTCAACAACGCTAACCTCTTATAGTAATTGTAAGATACTGACAGAATTATAATACTCTATGCGGGACTGTAACAAAACATAACTAAACTGTAATGGAAATGGTAAAACGTTAGAGTCATAACAGTGGGCCATAACAATCGTCTGACAAAACATATGAAAGATCCACGATCTTCCATGGTTCCAACCTGCCATCATTACCATCATTAACAAGAATTACGTTAAACAAAATCATTGAAAGAATCAATTAAATAAAATAAAGACTAAAACTATAAAAACTTGCTCTCCTATTGTAAGCTACAGCGTGAATGACCTTCAATTTGCTATAATTTATCCCACATCTGCTACAAATTCAGATAATTCAGCCACCAAAAATGCACACGATTTTAAAAAACAATCATTTTATTCTTTTAAGTTTAAACTGGGGCTACTGGAAGATGAGCACCCTGAGGCTGGAAACCGTTCTCATCGGCAACGTACTTAACTGAGTAGGTCTGACCATCATCGGCAACAAATGAGAATGAGCCCTGAACGGAAATAGCCTCATCTTCTGATCCTACGTTTTTAAGTAGACCTGATTCTTCTGCCTGAGTGCCATCGCTTGTCTCAAAGCTGCAATATATTTAAATATAACACAAAGGATTAGTAAATGCTTGCTAATGTCTACTAGAACAACTTACGCATAGTTATAGCTTTCAGGACCGACATCTGAAGTGCTTCTCAAAATTTCAGCGTGTTGGTCCACGGGGGCTGACATGGCCACGGCGAAGAGGGCAACGAAGACGATGAGGAACTTCATGACTAGTTTTCGTACAGCGCGTTTGAGATTTCAAAGGTAACTATATTTTGTTGAGCAGATTCACTGCGTATTTATAGTAAGAAACATCAACAAATTTGCATAGATAACAAAGGCGAAAAACTAGTTTATTTGCAAACTGTCCAAATTAACCGACAAACCAGAAACCATAAGATTAGAATATGTATTAGCTAACATTAAGAAATCAATTTTAAAACAAGAAATAACATATTAATATTGGGGTGGGAAACATAAAAGCTATTAATGCTATCATGACAGTTTCTTTGGACCTATGTAACTAGAAACGTGTTACTCTTTAGTAACAAAAAAGTTTTCAAATGATATTTGGCCAATTAAATCAACATACGAGTGCATAAGTACACTAAGCATACTGTCACTTGCATTTGGTTTTCACCAAAGATTTTCATACAATAATCAAATCTTTGCAGCTATATGCTATAAATAGTGGTTAGTCCTGAGGTCCTCAAATGCATTACACATTTCGTGATAAAATAAAGGGCAAAAGTGTAAAAAGAAAATAATAATTAATGGGACAGAAAACCTCCAGCGGTTAAATCGAGTGATCATTTAATATGATAATGATAAGTTGATAGCCTCCACTGTAACAGGCAACCTGGCGTATTAATAATAACAGAATAAAAGTAAGGCAGAAATTCACAAAAATCATTTCCAGTTTCCAATTCAGCTGCGGAACTTGCTTTAAATTATTTATATTTAGCTATTTCATAGATTTTACGACAAAGCAAAGTTGGATTTCGATTTCAGCTGAAGTAAGCCTACAGGGTGGATGGACAACGGGCAGCGGGGAGCTGCTGAAGCAATCAAGATGAACTCAGGCCACACACCTAGTACGCTACATAAGCCAGGTATATATTTGTATATATGTGCTAGTATACCTATATATTTTGTATTTTATGCTACTATACTGTATATTATGTACTCCAGAGTGCAATGCACAATTATTTGAGCGGCTCAGAAAAAATGTACAAAAAGTGTACTACAGCAAAAGCGAAAAGTTTATGGTTTTTCGTAAGCAGCAACAAGTTTGAGTGGTGCAACAACAACAACAACAACAACAGTAGCAACAAAGACAGCTGCCGCAAAGGCGACTTGATCAGCGGCCGTTGCAGTAGCAGCGTCAGTGACGCTAACGTTTACAGCGACGCCAACGTCAAAGCCAACGCCGCCGTCGATGCCGATGCCGACGCCAACAACTTTGAGCCGAAGCGAGTTTTACGGGATCTGAGTTTTAATTTAAGTGTGCGCGAATGTGTTGGGTACCTTTAATTTTTGTGTGCCGAGCTTTACGGTGCCCTACAGAAACGAGTTGGGCATATCAATCCAAAATGAAAAAAGTAAGATTGTTTCTAATTCAAAAGACTCGATAGCCGATAGTCGGCACTGTAAATGCTATCGATAGTTTATTGTATGCAAGCCTGTGTTGAATCAAATCGGTGCGAGCCCGGAATTCCAGTGTTCGACCAAGATTTCCTCAAGTTTCTCAGTTGAAGAACAATAATTGTATGTATGCTATACAAGTTTGCTAAAACACATTCTATTAATTAAATTAATAATAATAAGACAAAAAATGTACTTTTTTTAAATTATAAAAATTATAATAAATTATCTAACGGACCAAGGTTCGAACCCCAACCAGTTTTTACAGCCGTTCCCATGTTTGAAATAATAGTTCGAGCTGGATCGTATTACTATATAACATGTGTACTTAATACATATAAAATTATAAGCTATAATCTGACCGATCTTGCTAAATATACGCCGTCTATTTAGAGACTATTTCCATTTCCGAATACACATTCTTCATTATAGAGAGTTTCTAGAAATTAGTCACAATTACCAAAGTCTGGTATGGAATGCCCTTTAGGAACTCTACCGATTCAAGGCTGGTGTCTGCAGTTTTTCGAGGAAAATCCCTCGCTAATACAAAACATCGGATAATAATAGCAAGAACAATATTTCACAACTAAGTTCACGTATTTTCATTTCGATGGCAGTTCTGGCTTTGATTGAGGATCAGCAATGAGCAAGTTTGGATCCGAACACTTTGCCTTGAGTGCGTTAAATGAGACAAATTAATTGATGTGTGGATTTGTTTGAGCTTTTCGCTGTGCTTTATACTATATTTAAGGGCTGTTCCTTTACTGATCAACAAATAACACTGCTGTGCTTTATGTTCAAGAGATATGAATGGAAACAGTTTTAATATTAATATTTTAATCATTTTTTTTTGTATATAGTTGAAAGCTTTTATATGCATTTGATGACATTAAGGAAACTGGTAACGTATTTCAAATATTTCTGTAATGAGTTACGCTGGTGAGCTGTAAGATCCTGTTAAATAATATCCTTTCCAACATCTTTGGGCAATCTTTTAGCTGCTGTTCTGACTTGGGATTCATCGCAGCTAAAGTAGATTTTTCAAAAAGGTTTTCTAATTACAGATCTCACATTTTAAATTGTATATTTTTGTAAGTTTTATTATTGATCTAGACTGCCTAATGAAAATTTCAGCATGAGACTTTAAAATAAATAAGTATACATTGCTCCATATACTCCATTAATTTCCGTACACTCTCACAATTGAATTTCGATCTGCGTTTTTAGTCAGCTACTTTTTGGGAGCTGTTGTTATGTGCAGATCTCTTGGCTCTCCTTTAAGAAGAGTCTTCATTTTGGCGAGCAAATAGCTTCGCAGATTAAAGTTGATAACCAATGTCTCCCACTCCTTTATAGCTAGAGTGACCAAATTTGATATAAGGACTACTATTCAGCTCCTTGACAGATTTGAGTTAACACATTTATGGTACTCTCACTTCCACCCACGAAAATAAGCACAACAAAGCGGACTGACAACAGAGTATACAATTTCTTTATTTCTATTCTTAAATAATTATCTTATATTATAGATTTTGTTACTATTACATACCTTAAATTGTGGTACTTGCAAAACAGATTTGTGTTAGTTACGCCATGGGCCAAGGTCAATAGGAAACCCTGCATGTAGTTGTTAATTATACAAATATTAGGCGGCAATAATTGAAAAGAATGCGTGATATCGTCTGTTAATGCATTAGAACTAATCGAAAATGTGCTACAGTCAATTAGAAAAGTCGAAACCAGAGAAAAATAATGTAAACTCATCCAAGCTAGCAAATAATCATATACTTAAGCTTTACAAAATTGCTGTGTAGCTCATTTGACAAGTCAACAAGCCGCAGACAAAAGCTTTTAAGCTTGACGTTAAGCTCGACTGCAAAGCCCATACAAACACACATACGCACAAACACAAACAAGCGAGCGATTGTCAATGTTATGTATGTGAGTGTGTGTGTGTGTGTGTGCATGTAGTTTTACTCTTGTTTTTATTTGTTTCTCGTTTCTCATTTGTTTTTATTTATTTATTTTTTGCTGGCGATCGTGTACTTGCGTTGCATGTGCGTGTGTGTGTGTTTGTGTGTGTGTGTGTGTGTGTGCTGTGTATGTGTGTGTGTGTGCGCTGTGTGCTTTTGCAGTCGACGCTGGCAGACGAAAAAAGTTTTAAATCTGGTAGAAAAATCTGAAACGAAACGCGTTTGAGGCCTCAGACGGCGAGTGGCAGTCGTACAACAAAGACGTAGTATTTTCGTTATCCACCTGGCGCAACTCTGAAAAGTTGGTCAGACAACTTTTTTAAAAACCGCAACCAAACTGTTCCAACACTAAACAAGCGAAAAAAAGCCAAAAAAAAAACAAAAAACCAAACTGAACTCCTTTTACTTTTGCGTAAATTATATCCACATACATAAATTTCAATGTAAGTGAAAATGTAAAACAAAAAGTATATTAAAGTGAAATTTATGAACAATTAACGTTTTCGAAAGTGCATGAGAAATTCAATACTGTGTACAGAATGAATAATTTTTAGCATAAAATCAACAAATAATAATACATATAGTATATATGCATATAAATGTGATGAAAACCAAGTCATTTTTATGTATTCTTATAGTGATATTAACATAGATGACCGAGAAGGATAACGTATCCATGGCTACCGTGCAATTGAAGCCCGACTATGCGGCTAGCGAGGTCTATAGCACCGCCAGCGAACCGCCACCGGTGAGTAAACCACACAAAAAACATAGTAATATGTAGTCTATAGTGTACAGTCTATAGTCTAAAGTCTATAGTCTATGGTCTATAGTATTTACCGTATAATGGTCGATATAGTATAGCATTTAGCATGGCCCTAGCAATTTTTGGTCGATTGCGTTTAATGCGTCAATTTGTTATTGTTGAATGGCGCAACTAATTACAATTTCCATATGTCATTTCGGTCTGGCAATTATTTGCGCTACCTTTATATAAGCCATAAGCAGGCCAGCTGCGATGCGAGTCGAGCCAAGATGTGGATGTGGCTTATGCAGATGGCCAGATGTCAGTTGCAGGTAGTAATAAAGCAAATACCCAGGGTCACTTGGTTGGCCGGCACGGCACATCCGTTGCGGGCATACGGCGCGTATGCGCAATATGTCGTTGTTGCCTGCCTGCATCTTTTGTGGCAGCTCTCTGCACGCAGCTGCAAAACGTGATCATTTTCACAAACTAAGTCGAAGTCTGATCCGGCACTCGACTGCATGCATAAGCAATTTGGCTGTGGATAATTTTAATGCAATTTTTAAATTATTATTATTATTATGAGCCGCTGTCTGCGGGTCCCGGCACTGGCACTGGCAATTGCATGCAACGTGCCCAGCTTTGACAATTGTGAGCGTTGACATTTTAAAACATGAAATGAATAAAAGAAAAAAAAAAGAGAAATAACAGAAAAAAACAATACCCACAGAGCTGAGATCCCAGACCCCAGCGGGTATTACGAACAGCGCAATTCTCGACAAAGTGTGAATAGATTTGTACCCGTTTGCAGCCACCGCAACGGCAAATAGAAAACCAGTTGAAAACCAAATTTGAGAACTAATACAAAAGTCACGACTGTAAATACAAAACTTCATAATGATAAACTCAAACAAATAAGCAAATATAATGCGCTATGACAACATCAGACCAGCAGCAGCAGAAACTGGCGCAATTATTGCATTCAATTTGAGTCTCAAAACAGTGGGGCTCCCCAGATCTCGAGCCTCAAAGAACTTGAAACGATGTGGGCTGCAATTGATTTGAAATTTGCATAAAATGCATTTGCATTTGCACATATTTGTGTTTAAACATCCGCATCAGCCTTAAATGCATATTGTGTGGCATACTGGAGATCACCAAAGTGCTAGCCCACTTACAAACTTGCCTCTCGCGGAGGCAATACAGTGAAAGCTGGCAGTTATCTAACAGGCAACTTGATTGAAGTGACCTTAGCCTGGGGTTAAGTAAATAACTGACAAAATAGATTGCCGCCTCGAGGCAGTTTTAAGGAAATTGCAAAATCAAATGAGAATAAAAGCATTTCAATTGCTTTGAAGGAATTCCATATAAAATCAAATGTATATTTGTCAACTTGCCAATTAATGTGTTATTCAAAATATACATATATCCACAATTTGTGATCTTGTACTCTCTTGGTCAACCTACTGATGGCTTATTAACAACTGCAATCAACTGTAAGCTAATTATTTATTTGAAAATATACTTAGCTTGTGGCTTTGGGTGTTCAATCCCAAATCAATCTTTGAATACTGAAAAACTATGCTTGTCTATCTCATCTCTGGGGGCAGTTACAGTCAGTGCAGCCTTCAAGTGCTCACAGAGATCTCCAGCTTTCACTGTAACTCTAGCTTAAAAGTAATTTTAAACCTTCATGCAGCCAACTCATTAACCTTTTGTTTTGTTTCTTCTCTCATTTTATGTGTATGTGTGTGTGTGTTTTGTGTGTACTTGTGCTTTTGTCCAACAACCACAAAAATCGTTTTTCTTTCGTAATGTACACACACTCAACAACAATTTGTGAATGCAAATCGAAACCGCGATTGACAATCACCAAAAACAAATAACCAAAAACAACAAAAATATGAAATTTTCTTACCCTCCGCACAACAAACACAACCAACAACAAATAAACCACAGCTGGGATTTTTTAACTTTAATCATCAGGTTTGTCGTTCAAGTCTTTTGTCTTTAACTGCACCCAACACAAAACTACACAAATAATGAGCAACAAAATAAAAATAAAAAAAAACTCATCATTAGTAATGGGCCACAGCTGTTTTGTTGTTGTAGCCTGTGCCTAACATTCACCAAAAATAAAAACAAAAACAAAAACAAAAACAAAAACACTTCACTTGACTACACTTCACTTTATACACTACACTTTACGATGATGTTGTTGATGACTTCGACTTCGGCTTCGACTCACTTTCGCAACTGCATTTGAAAAAAAATAAATAAAAAATGGGCACAAAACTCACGTAGTAAAGGTGTAAAATTGCACATTTCGCTGCACACACACATACACACACACACACTCACACATGTGTAGTTGTTGTAGCCTCACCTGACTGACTGCACCCACACCCAAAAGATACTTTTAAAGGCATACAAACTCTCCTCTATCTTCTGCCATTTTCACTTCACTTCATGTTTTTGGGCTTTGCTCCGTTGGCATTTTCATTTCCTCAATTTTGCGGTATTTTGCAGTATTTTCTTGCGGTATTTTGCGGCCTCTTTTAGCATTTCCTGTTATGCAAGTTACCTTTTCGTTATATGATCTATACATAATGCAATCTTCAGTTTTTTTCTGTTTTGTCCATAACATTTTTTAACGTGAACTTGCCAATTTTTGCACCTTAAATAAATGCAAATATTTGTCAAACTTTCAACCAAAATATGTTTGCACAACGATGATCTAATCAGCCCCAGTTACAGTTACAACAAAAAGAGGAAAAAAGATGTCAGTTAGCTTAGTTTAAAATGGCCCAAATGATGGCATTATGCAACTGAAAAAATAGCTGATTCAGTCGAAAACGCTTTTACTTTTTCGCTTTAACTCAATAAATTTTGAACTTAACACCTATTTTGTTTTGGCCTTTGCACCTTGCACCAAAAATTTCAAAACGTGATCTACAATGTCAAAGACTTTGACTTTTGTGATCGCAAGGTCAACGCTTTTACTCGCTCTAAAGGTCAACGCCAAAGAGCACGTAACACAGCTAAATAATAATACTGTATTACTGAAATATAAACAAACTAATAATATTTAAACTAATAACATTTATATGATTGCTTTTTTCAGGCCTACAAGCGTCAGGCGAATTCGGTGAAAATTGCTAAAATCACCGCATTTACCATTATTGTGTCCTCGTTCATCCTGGGCGCATTCATTTTGGCCTCGTCGTATCTGCAGGCCAAGGCCTCCTGTGATCAGGTTCAGGCTCTGGACTCGGTGCTAGAGAAGGAGCTGATGCTGGAAACGCTGCAGCAGGTGAACAAGGTAAGTGGAAATAATCATTTAATGCCTCAATGAACACAACAAATGCCAGATTCGAGAAAAGGGCTGGGAGGAAAGGGGAAAAACAACGCCCATTTTGGTATCAGTCGGTATCATTTTATAAGCCACATACGAGTATAAAAATTATATTGTTAGGTAATTTTAATAATGGTTTTATGGTTATTATTGCTTTTTGCATCGTTCGCTGCACACGCCACAAAATTTTCGACTCGCCGATTAGCCGCAACAGGCAAATTAATGATAATTACCGGAAAATGTCGGCACATCTGTACGATTTATATGTATATATACTCGCTTGTAGGCATGTGATTGCCTATAACAACTGCTGCTTGGCTGCGTGTTTTTGATTATTCCTGATTATTTGCACACATGCTGTGTTTCTTGTCATGTTATGTTTTCAGCTTGTTATTATATATATATTTATTTTTTGTGTTGTTATTATTTCACGCACTATTAGTTACAAAAGGTGTATACACATTTTCACAGGCACTGTCTGCCCGTATATTTTCTGTTTACGACAAGTGAACAGCTGCACTGTAAACATATTTAACTGATTGCGTTTAATTGACAGAAGGGTAATGCAGTGGAAAACCCAAGCGGGAAGTAATCTAAATGGGTTTTAAAAGACTTGAAGATTGCTAAAGTGGTCGGTTTTATACGTTGGAGAACTTAACAATTGTTCAGTATCACGTACATTGGGTTGGTTGAGTAGAAAATGTGTTTTTATGTAGATTAAGAGTGATAATAAACATGAAAAATGCACATTGCTAAGTAGATTAGAGAAAGTGAGACGGACCTGTTCTCAATTCCGATTAAATCGTTCGGAATTGAAATTTGTATGTGTTCTGAATTCCGAACAACGTTTTAAACTCAGTAGAATAACACCAAATCGAATCGAATCTCAGAACGATAGCTTTTTTATTTGAAAAAGAGAAAACAATATCTATTTTGATTCGGAAAGAAAATTATTGAGATGAAATTTGGGACAGTTTATTCAGGGCTGAAAAATAATAATAAAAATATACAAATCAAGATTGCACATTAATTTTAATATAAATATATATTTTATATATAAAAACAGATCTAAGATATAGTTGTGCAACCAATTAATGTGAAGGGCTTATTGTTATGTCATTGACCTAGACAATAGCTTTTAAAATCTATAAATTAAAGAGTTAACTGCAAAATGTTTAGAAAAATCGATTAGATATGCAAAACTGCAGCCTTTGTTGTCATCATAAGGCAAATTAATGAACTTTATAACGTTAAGAGTTGTATATATGTTTAAAACAGCGCAATAATTTTCAAATTGCATGCTCAATCAAAGCGATTGAATGAACAGCGATTATTGGGCACTCAATGTGTATATTGCGTTCGCATTCACATTCACACTCACATATTCATATTCAAATTCATATTCATATTCACATTTATATTCATAAGTATAAAATTGTATAAGTGCAATTTCAATTAGCGTGTTGCGTGCTTCCTTGAGAAATTTCACCCATGTAATCAAATTGGCCATTATAACTATTATAACCGCACCATAACAACTATGGTCTATTGTTTATGGTATTGTATATAGTATATATAAGTCTGATGACTGCGCAAATAATAATTCAAATTGAAATTTAATGGCGTTTCTAATTCATCTGAAGACAGCGTCAATCGCATACATTTGTTTACTTTATCCAATTTGATTGCTTGAATATTTTATAATTTGCATACGAATTTATGCCGCATCATCAATATTCAATTATCGTGCAATGAAAGTACATGCAGCTAACATTAAAACTAATCAAATGCATAAATAAATATGCAGGCGTCAATTAAATTTAATGATGAATAAAAATGCATTCAAACAATAGCCTAGCCTAGTCAGATAGATGATGCTGCCAATTTGGAGCAGGTTATTCAACTCGAATAAAACTCTCTATATAAAGAGTGTTGCTTATGTAAAGCCAGCCGCTGGATTGCAATGAAAAATTCAATCAAGCGAAATTCCCATAATTTGACGCTTAAATGGACACCGAAATGGTAGACCTGGGAGTTTGATAGAGCTGGGAGCTGGGAGCTTGGAACTGCTGCTGCTTGCGACATAATCATCAGCGGCAACAATTGCAAATCAAATGGCACACAAAGTGAAAGCAGCAAACGGAACACAGCAGCCTGCAACATGTTGCAATGCCTGTGAATAGAAAAACTGAAAACCAGCTTTTGGGTGCACACATAGAGTAATCCGCTCAAGCGAAGCGTGGGCGGGGGCCCGGGCGCGGGCGCGGCAAATGCCAGAGATCATCAGCTGCAGCAGCATCAGCAGCAGAAGCAGCAGCAGCAACAGCCTCAGTCTCAGCCGCAGCCACAGCAGCAGCCATAATGCATTTGCTGTCACTTTTTGCCGGCTGGCGCCGCTTGGCACCGTCACACAAACAGACAGGCAGAGAGACAGGCAGACAGACAGCTAGGCCCGGCTGTAACCAGTTAGCCAGAAAGCCGCCGACACAGACATACATATAGACATATAGACATCTGAGCATATAGACAAAGACGCAGTCGAAGACGCGTTGACTGTTTGCCATTTAAGGCAAGTTGCGCGCTTAAGTCTTTCGTTTTGGGCACGCAAACAAAGCCAAAACTTATGGCCGTGCCTGACGATTATGTAATGTCAAATACAAGCACGCACACACACACACACGCACGCAACACACACCTAAGGGGGCTAATAAATATAAATGATTTGCCAGTTGTGCAAAATTTGTCTACAACTGAATTTGATATACAAATTAATTATGCGTACAGATTTTCTAAAGAAAATTCTGCGCCTGTAGAATAACAATTAAAAAACACTTGCGTCAATTCTAAAAATAAGTACAGTGCACGCTCAAAACATTGAACAACCGGTTAAACAAGTTTTTATTTGTTATATTCGTTTGTTTATTATATTTCTGCCTAATGCCTGAAGACATAAATAAACGGATTAGTTGCTAACAATGAAAACAAGACCGTCAGAAATATAATATAAAACCAGAAATTATATAATATATATTCAGTTCTGTTTTCATTTCCGATTCTGATTCACTTAATCGCAATCTAGATTGTTGGCTGTTCTGAATTCCAACAAATGATTGAATATTCTGTTTGGAAATCTTTAAGCAAAGCAATAAGCAGATTGCTAACTATTTCATTTGATAAAGGGAAAACAAAATCGAAAACAATTCTCAGAAATGTCTGATAGCAAATATATTTTATTTTTATTTATATAATGCTAATTAACAGTTAAAAACTATAAGTTAGCAGTATGAATTAACCATGACTGCCAGGGCCTTATACACAATATATACTTTTGTGCTACCCTAGCTAGAAATGATTGTATTAAATGATCAATTTTTAGGATATATCTTATATTTTACTTTTCTTTTAATTGTATACCCATATTGATCAGCTTCTGCTGTTCTTATAGCTATATACTTAACAAGAGTGGTATTTTCGTATATTAAACACTCTTGAACCAAGTTCACCCTAACAATCCTCCACTGTATATAGGCAGGTGGACAGTCGGGCAAAAAAGTAATTGCACAAAGCGTTCAATTTGTAATCATTTAATTGTCATCTCTGTGTCCGATTCCAAGTTGGTTGTGATGGGGCCTACGTGTCTCGCTTTTTTCACAGCAAATTAACGATCGCAAATGTTCTGTGCAGTGTAATTCAGCTTATCTGAGAGGCTTGGCCTTGAAACCCAACAGAAAATACAGAAAACACTGAAAATACAATATCCAATTGAGCTGTAAACCGGACGGAGTTTACTTTAGTTACTGACTTAGTCAGTGTGGTGCATAACTGGAACAGAGACTTGCTCACTTCATTTAATTGTTGTTAAACTGGTTGGCTCAGTTTTCAGTTTTCAGTTTCAGTTGCTGTTTTATTTTTTGAGTGAAATTTGTTGTTTGATTTCTGGCGAAAAGTAATTATGTATGTGTCACACTTTTTTGCTAATGACTCACATGCAGTTTCTTAAAATTCAGATTTTAATACTCTTGCAGAGGGTGTTATAATCGTGTCTTGAAAAGTGTAACGCATTGAAAGATACTTTACTGATGTCTTAAAATTTATATGTATTCTTAAAAAGGTTGAGAGAGATACTTATGTTGAATGCAGTAGAAACCAGTCGGATCAGATCACTATATCTATAGCTGGCTTACTTAGAAGCGATCAGTTAAATATACTGTTATTATATGAAACACTTTCTTTTTCAGTAAGTTATCTTAACCAAAATTACCAATTCTTTGTTTTATTATGATCTTTAACAGTTGTGTAAATTTGATTAAAATCAGACCACTATCTGTCATAGGAAAAACTTTCCTGTTTTTCAAGATATGTTAAGAAAATTCCTCAATTTTGAGTTTAATTATACGAGTACTTCACTATAGCAACGATCGCTAGATTAATGAGTTTTTGCTAGAAGAACTCTATTTATTGCTGTTGTCATGAGCTACTTTGAGCATCTTTCTTACAGTATTAGGTCTTTCACAATCCCAAGTTAGCTCTCTTCCTCGTCTTCACAATGCGTCTTTCATAAAGTTTCATCCGTTTCTGAGAAATGCCTCTGTTAGGCTGTTTAGTTCACATAAAGTCTACAGTGCCTCATTAAGCGCTAATGAATCTGCCAAGCAGATGCAACCTTTGGCTTCCAGATCTAATCTGGTAGCTGGAAAGTCCCCACAGTAAAGCACAGCTAATTAACATTTTAATGGATCATGTGCTTATGCGAAATGGCTTTACTTGACTTGCGTACAGTTGACTAGTTGTAGTCTAATCTGGAATTAATTAGAATTGCAATTGCAGCTGGCTGACCATTTGTTCAGCTATTTAATAACTCTTTGGGCTCAAACCTTGTCCAATGTCAGGCTACATAATGATCCATAGCTGAACAAAGCCATCAGCTACCGGATATATATAAGCGGGTATATAACATCAGTTTGAAGTCAAATCATTTTGTTGTTGCTGTCGTGGGCGTTCTGCCTCTGGGCAGGTACTCGAAATATGTCTTCCCCCCAATGCCAGCATACCCCACTTAGCCCCACTATCAATCATCATCATCATCCATTCTCAGCCGCAGCGTCGCATTGAATTAATGAGATTTTTTTCCATTTTTTTTTTTTGTTTTGTTCAACAAATTATTTAAATTTTGCTTTTGTGTTTAGGTTTTTTTTCTTGTTTTTTTTTGTAGCTTTGGCGTGAAGTATGCTCAGCCACAAACACAAAGCTCCGCTCAAATACACATACAACACACACACTTGTTGTGTGCTCTTATGTAATATGTGCTTGTTGTATTTGTTTCGAACAACAACAAGTTTATTTTTATGGCATTTTACTTTTGGTTTCAGTCGCAGTTGCCTCTGACGTCGCTTTGTATGTAGGTTGGGGTCACATCTTCTGACGACAAACGTCGCATTGTTTGTGGAACATAACAATTGCAGTCACTGTACGAGTAGTATGTATATTGCCAGTACGTGTTTGATGGCCCAAAACTATTTTAAGTGCTTTTTTCACAAATGCCAAAAACATTTCCTTGTCAACTGAAATACATGAGTTATAGTGGAAGCCTTGTACATTGGCAACATTCTTGAAATTGACTACTTTATGGGCTTCAAAATATACGATCTTAAAGTTAGTAAAATAGGAGATATATTATAGTATATTGTGTAACAATAACAGATGGGTGTGGTCAGAGATACTCAGAGAGAGAGAGAGGGAGTGTGTGTTTGAAGTTTTCTGACTTTCTTCTATTTTCTGCTATTGCAAGATCTTAGGACTACAACTTTCACTCAACCCCCAGTCGTTATCCAGTTTAAAATTTTACAATCTTTTACCTACGCAGGAACTACCAAGAGCTGAAGCTTTGCTGGGCAAATCCGATGCCGGCGAGGACTTGCAAAATATCGATCACGATGAGCCCGTTAATAAGAAGACGGAGTCAAAGACCGACGACATTGAGCATAGCATCAATGAGCATGACAACTCCTACTCGGAGAGCGATGAGGCCGACGAGATGCAAAAGTTCCCAGGCAAGATGCCGCTCGAGCTGGACTTGAGCGATCTGGCTGCCGCCATTCTGCGCAACAACAAGAAGTAAGCAATCGAAAGTCTATCAAATTATACCAACTAATATCGAATACTATATAGATCCCGCATGAACTGCGTTGTGGAGCGCAAGCATGCTGAGGAGATTGTCGATTCACCCTCGAAGACCGTGGCGCTGCCATTTGGCGTCAATCTGACCACCGATCCGAAGAAGGCTCGCATCACTGGCGAACGCATTTCCATTTTCTGCGATGGCGGTGATGACAAGGATGAGAAGGAATCGAAGCGCCAGCGCGAGGAGGAGGATGACTCTGAGGAAGATGCTGAGCCGCTGCGTCCCATGTTCATACCATTCCAGCGTGTGCCCATTCCCTTTGGCCGCATACCCGATCAGATGCCACTGACCCATATGCCACAGCGCATGATGCCGCCAGCCATGCAACAGCAGCTGCCCCAGCAGGGCTCCATCATTATCCGCCAGCTGCCTCCCCCGTTCCAGCATCTGCCCATGCGTCCACCAATGCCGCCACAGGTGATGCAGGCGCCGCGTATGGAGGAGCAGCCACAGCAGCCCCAAGTGCAGACCGTGCGCATTCATATGCATCAGCTGCCGTTCCGTCAGATTCACGTGGCCGACGATGTGCCCATGCAGATTTCCTCCCAGCAGCAACAGCAGCGTGAGATGCCACAGCGCGAGATGCAGCAGCGCGAGATGCAACAGCGCGAGATGCAACAGCGCGAGATGCAACAGCGCGAGATGCCACAGATCCAGATCCAGCATATGCCACTTGGCATGGCACTGCAGCGCGTGGGCATCACCGCCGATGATCTGCGTAATATTCAGCGCATGGCTGAGGATCGCTTCACCGATGAGCTGCGTCGTCTGACGGCCGAGGAGGCCGCCGACTCGAGTGAAAACAACGCCAACTCCAGCGAGGAGGATGAGCACTCCGAGACACCCAACTCAACCGCCGAGCAGTCCAGCACCACAGCGGCACAGGCTCAGACCCAGCAGCAGCAGCAGCAGCAACAGCAGCAGCAGCAACAGCAGGAGCAGCGTGAGCACCAGCAGGAACAGCAGCAGCAGCAGCAGGAGCGTGAGCAGGACGCCAGCGATCAGCAGGAGGATCAGGCGCCCCAGTTACAGATTCAGCGCTTGATTCTGCAGCCGCTGCCCGAGCAGCCGCGTGACACCATGACCCCACCCATGCCCGATCAGCCCCAGCAGCTGCCATTCGGTCGCATGGTCTTTGGACGCAGCCTGGCTCAGCCCGTGCGCATTCCAGTGCCCATGATGCAGTCAGCCGAGGGCGGCGCTGTCTCCGAGGAGTCGCAGCGACCACACTGTAAGTGCCATAACAAACCCTCCTTTATAAGCCAATACTAAAAACCCATCCCTTTTGATCTTGCAGTCGTCCAGCCTCGTTCCGTTTAAGTAACAACAACACCACGCCTGTGATTGCTGCTCGGAGAATCGAATCTCGTTTTTGTCGTCGTCGTTATTATTTCCATATCAAATTGTAACTGTGTCGTCTGCCGTTGCTCGATTCCGAAAACATCTCAAATCTTTTGCGTTTGCGTCTGTAGCAGCCCCCCAAAACGCCAAAAATGAAAACGTCAATCGATAGAAATTTTGAGTTTTGGCCCCAAATCTCTCTATGTATGCTTCCCCCCACTGTATCTCCCCACTATCTCACTATACTTTATATGTATTTGTATATTTTCGTATAAATATTGTACAATATATCTACGTGTATAACATTCCAATCGGTCTTGGAAAAATTTTGTGAGCCCCGTATTTTTGGGAAAAATGAAGAAAATCGTACTTTATTGATTTGTATTTTTTTATGTGTCTACAATTTTGATTTGTGTTTTCCTTTCGCCCTTTTCACCAATAAATCCGATGAAATTTGTACATAAATTATTGTATTTTATTTTTAATACTTTTTAGTAGTTTTTAGTAAGTTAAAAACCAAGAAAACAAACAACAAATTGTACATTTTTTTATATACATACATTTTGAAGCGAATAAAATTGTGGATAATTGGAAATCAAAAATACATATCTTTGAAAATTAAGCTGAGTTTGAAATGAACACAAAGATTAGTTGGAAACTTCAGACCAACTGCCTTTCAGAAGAACTGTAAACATTGCCCCTGAGGTAGTAAAAGGTAAAATACTATTAGAATTAAATATATTTGAATGTATAATTCATTCTCAGCTTCTGAAGAAGAATAGTAGCTGATGGGAAGAAAACTTTTAACTACGGATGCATTAAAGTAGTCTAAATAATTGTAGGATAACAATTAAAAGGCCATTTAGCACATCTACCGCTAACTGACCTTTGCTAATGATTTCAACTTAAGATAAAAACAACTCGTTAGCTACAGCATCAGTAAATTGTGTTACTTTTATTAGATTTTTGTTTTTTTTTAGATGTTTCTAAACATGTTTTCGTTTCTTTTCGTTAAGTTTTGTTTTGTTTCTCTTTTTATCAATCTCGTGTCCAACAAATTTTAAAATTTGTCGTTTCTTAAAGTAAATTTACGAAGATAAAACATACTTTTAATACATTTAGATTACATTTTGTGTAATGTACATATATATGTATGTATATGTTTTAATGCGTATATATGTATATACAGTTAATTTGCTTGTGCACAAGATAGGGAACAACCGATATCAACGTCCATTGGCGCAGCAAGGACGCACAGCATTAGTTTAGTTTTGTTTTTTTTACAATTAGTTTATTTTAAATAGCATATGACTAATCGTAAAGTTGCATTGACGTGGGGAACCTCTGTTCCTAACCAGAAAATTTACAATACATTTTTTTGCAGCGCTTGTATAAACTAAAACACTTGAATACGAATTGGGATGGAAGGAAATTTAGCTAAATTAAAATACATTGTGATGAACCAGCAGTGGAAAGCGGACTAACGTTCGCGTTGGGATGGAGTTCTTTTTTTGGCTTACAGTGCGGGGGCAGAAACATTTTTTATTTGTTTACAAACAATATACACGCACGCCTCGGGCCTTTGTTGACTCACTCATTTCTTATCACGGTTTGTTTGTTTGTATTATTTACCTTCTGCAAATTGTATGTTTTGTAAAGCTGTAACAACGCGAACGTAATTCATATTTAACACTCCTGTATTCCGCACCAGTTTCGTTGACTATTTGCTAGAGCGGGTAGATTGGGTGGTGGTGGGATACGTCCTCTAACCATTCTCACAGTGATGACCTTCACAGTTGCCCCAGAAGATGCAGTTGCCCACGCCGCTGTAGCAGATAAGCGAGACGGCGGTGAGAAAGACCAGGCTACAGATTGTGCACGGCTTCCGTTCCAGAAAGAACCCAATCAAATAGAGCACTATGAACATGACGTGCGTCTCCATCAGCGCTGGATTCGTGGGTTTCGGTATGAGTAGCACGGGTAGCAAACATTGCAGGCAATACATTTTGGACCTTCAACGTTGACGTGTCGTTTACTTTGTTATTCTTGTTGTTGCTGCAAACGTTCAAAATTGTTGCTATAATTGCGATAATTGTTTGTCCTGGGAACGAGCGAGACGTCAGCAGTATTTGTGCTGCTGCTGTTGTTGTGTGCGTGGCTGCTGCTGTGTTTCGCGTTCCCCGGACGATGTTATGGCACTTACCTTCCTCAATCCCGACTATCTATATTACTGTTGCCTATTTAAGGGTCAGTTTGTTGCGCGTTTTGATGTTATCACACATAGCTTCTAAATTAATCAAATCATTTTACACATATGTAGAGTTATCGATATCGGTGCCATTGCCAGTGCTGCTAATTTAGCTATTTTTATGTCAGATTTAGCTTTTTGGAAATCGCATAAGTGACTCTTCTGTAACTGTGCTGGCGTCTGTAAATCTGGCGTACAGCTCCTATTTATTTATTTTTTTTAAACTCAATTCAATTTATTAGGAATACCGTCATACATTTAGCTATTTTGTTAAAAACACAAATCTAGCGATTTCTGTTTAACGATAGGTGGCAACACTAGCTCTGCCCTCAATAGCTCGATATTATCGATAGTTTATTTAGGCAGCGCTGCGACGCAAGATATCCGCCAAATTTAAGATTCTCATGTGTTCTAAAAATATCTGCATGCTCTATTTATTAAACGGAAGACTTATTTATACATTTTACAGTCAGCTTACATTTGATATGACTAAACATAATAAAGCATAAATATATTATGTACGCATGTGTATGGGACAACAAACTTTTAGAATATGGCAACAATAATTAAGACTATCTCCCCAACGACTAAACATTCCAATAAAGCTTATTATCATAGAGCGACGGCTCAGTTGCAATGGGCAGCAGGTAAATCCAGCTAGCAAGTCCCACCAGGTACAAGATAATCGCCAGCACGCGCCGCCAGAGATCCTGCTGCCAAAGATCCTGTACATCCGGCAGTCCCATATGATTGCATAAAGCATGAGCTAAGAGCGGTGCCACAACATGCCCCGTCCTTGCAAACAAATATGCCGAGTAGAAACCAAAGAGAGTCGTGTAGGTGAACTGAAACAAACCGATGAGCAATGCGGTGCTCAGCTCCACGCCCATACTAAGGCGCTCGGCAATGTGATGAAAATGTGCAACACCAAAGAAGAGCGGCGTTATAAATACAGCTGTCAGTGGCGAGAAACTCTGCAGTATCAGCGGCATCATGCAGGCGCGAAAAACAAATTCCTCACTCAACGGCGCCATCACATGATTACGTATCCAAATAATACTACTGAAAGAGCCACGCCAATAGTCCAAATCTAAAAGCACAATATATCAATAATAGGTTTGAGTTTTGATTTTTATACGTACTAAAGTAGGATTGAAACGATTCGTTTTGCATGTTCACAAAGATGGGTCCCAGGTAAAGTAGAGCGGTGAGCAAATACGGTATCACAATCGACTGCCATAATCCCTGCCAGCGAAAGCCGAGCAGCTTGATGAAGGGCTCACGCTGCAGCAGCTCTGGCGATGAGAAGAAGTAAACAAACACCGGTGCGATGAACATGACAAAGGAGACGCTGGCAAAACGTCGCTTTATGGTCGTCGGATGATCGCGATTGTGTTTGGTGCTCCATACGTAGAGGCTTCCCACATAGACGAGCGCCAATACAAAGCAGCAGCTAACCGATATGACGGCGGGTATCTGCGGCAGTGCTTCTAGCGGCGTCAATGTAGTACTCTCCGCAGCCATTTCACTCTCGTTATACATTAATTTTTATTCATTCATTAAATTTGGATATTTGTAAAATAAAAAAATATATACAATAAAATAAAGTTGTACCGAATCGTTCAGACTTAGTTCGTTTGAACTAGTTCTTCAGGTGAACATAAACTTATCGTGTTTTGGTTGTTTTGTTTTTGTTGTTGTTGATAAAATTCTAACAGCCCTTTAACATTAACGTTCCAGCTCGGAGTTCACAGCTGCTTTGCTGTAATCCAATAAAATAGCCTGTTAGTTAGTTTACAACATTTATATTGTGTGAGTTGGCTATTTATTGCATGGTCACCACAACAAACTATTGCAAGAATGTTTGAAAACTGATTCTGTCAAAATTTACAAAAAATTTAGAAAATTTGGAGGTTGCGCTTTACATGCTCACTTTGCGTTATGTTACTGGTTTTTTCGCCCTCTGTTAACTAATTACGGCGGCGGCGGCGGTGTTTTTTGTTGTTTGTGGTGTTATTTAAACAAGCCGACAATCAAAAATAACCTGCGCCCATTACTAAATTAAATTCCATAGTATCGCGATATTTTAGAGTGAAAACATGTCGCTACTGATCAAAGCCGCCACCACAACACGTCAGCTCATTCATAAGGTTTCCTAACATGTTGTTAACCCAAGTTGACCTTTGCCTCAAACACTGTTTTCTTTGTTAATCTAGGTACCAGCGATGCAGCAGCAAGTGCGGCACCTAAACCTGCTTGAGTTCCAGTCCAAGGATCTGCTGCAAAAATTTGGCGTGGCCATACAACAGTTTAAGGTCTTGGATAACTCTAGTGCCGATGCCCAAGTGGTCCAAACATTTGGTATGTAAACCGTTTGAGCTTTATAAAATCGTTGCCTAAATTGTTGCTAATTACCACACAGATTGTCCCGAATATGTGGTGAAGGCGCAGATACTGGCCGGCGGTCGCGGCAAGGGAATCTTTGATAATGGCTTCAAGGGAGGCGTACACATAACCTCAAAGTAAGTGGCCACCGTTCGCCCCTGCAATGATAACGCGGCCGCGATAAGAGAGCGATTTTCTAATAATAAACATAACTAATTGACTTGGACTGATACAATTGTTTTGCAGCAAGAGCGAAGTACTTTCGCTGAGCAAACAAATGATTGGCAATCGTCTGATTACCAAACAAACGCCCAAATCCGGCATTATGGTCAACAAGGTGATGGTGGCACGCAGCGTAAATATCACACGGGAGACTTATCTTTGCATTTTGCTTGATCGCGAACACAATGGACCCGTGCTGATTGCTTCACCTGCTGGCGGCATGGACATTGAAGCGGTGGCCGAGGAAACCCCCGAGAAGATTAAGACTGTGCCATTGGACATTAGCAAGCCCATACCAGAGGCTCAGCTGTTGGAGGTGGCTAAGTTTTTGGAATTCAAAGGCGATGCCATCAAACGTTGTGCCGACGAGATTCAAAAGCTTTATACGTTCTTCAAGTCCGTGGATGCTGTGCAAATAGAAATTAATCCTTTGGCTGAAACCGACAACGGCGAAGTCATCTCTGTGGATGCTAAGTTGAACTTTGACGACAATGCACAGTTTCGGCAGAAGGAAATTTTCGCTATGGACGTCGTCGAAGAGGAGGCCGATCCACGTGAGATAGAGGCATCCAAATATAATCTCAACTATGTGGCCATGGACGGTAATATTGGCTGTCTGGTTAATGGCGCAGGTCTTGCCATGGCAACGATGGACATTATCAAACTAAGGGGCGGCGAACCGGCAAATTTCTTGGACGTGGGTGGCGGTGTCAATGAGAATCAGGTGGCTAAGGCTTTTGAAATACTCACATCCGATCCCAAGGTTAAGGGCATACTGGTGAATGTTTTTGGTGGCATTGTGAACTGTGCTACCATTGCCAATGGAATTGTGGCTTCTTCTAAGAAGCTGAAGCTGAATGTGCCGCTGGTTGTTCGCCTGGAGGGCACCAATGTAACCAAGGCACGCGAGATTCTGAAAAACTCTGGGCTGCCCATTCAGACGGCCAGTGATTTGGATGATGCTGCCGAGAAGGCAGTAGCCGCCCTTTAACGCTGAAATATCATCTAATTAACAAAGACGCACAGTGTTTAGCATTTAAACAGACAGATTATAGTTATGTATGGCTTTTAAGACTTCAATCAAAAAATATATATATTTACACCGTTACGGTAATTCTATGCTTGAGCTCCCGTATAGAAAGAAAGCACGGAGAATATTGGTCTTAGGCTCAAAAAACGCGGAAAAATTCCAAGAACCGATTTGAGGTTTGGGAGCTTAACTTTATTGCACAATTAACTACAAAAATAATAATTAAAGCACGTCCCATATCGATATACATACAGACATACTCTCTTGTTGTCGTTATTATCACACATGTGCATATATTCGCATACACATCTATGTATATGTATTTGTATGTATGCATGTGCGACATTCTGACGATCAACCCCAAAGCGCGCGCTTTTTAACTTATATGAAAATCACTCACATTTTTTAGCAAATCGGCTCGTGTGGCTGTAATTCCAGTCCGAATTTGAAAATCTTGCCAACATATTGTAGAGATATTCTTAACGCGTCGATTGATTTGCTACGGTCTTCAGTAGGTGCCATACATATTTAAAATTACGCAGTCAAAATGAGAAAATGTTGCCAGTCCGTCTGTTGGCATTCTAACTTGGCACAAATATCTGTTTGCGATGCAGGCAGTACATATATGAAAAGCAGCCGGACCGAATCACTATATCATATAGCTTCCATAGGAATAATGGTTGAAAACTATGTTTTTGTATGAAAATCTTTTTTGCTTATAAAAATACCCTAACCAAACTCACCAAGTTTAAGTTTCATTATGTTCTACATATTATGCCGACCGAATTTCATCAAAATCGGACTTATACATCTTATACCTGTCCCAGGAGCGGTCGGTAGAAACTTGAGTTGTATGAATAACGCTGCAAAATTTAATTTTGGCTACACGACACATTTGAGTGGAAAAAAAGCGACTACGTCGTTTTCCAGTGGCTGTAACTTCTAAACGGAGCGTCCTACAGCAAAACTGTGAATGCAATAAGAAAGAGGGATTCTCTACGGATTCAACGCGCCTAACCGGAAGTAAAATAAATAAACCTAGGTTCACGCAAAATATGTCGACGATCCAATTTTGGAATTTCATATAAACTGAAATGCCACATTAATCTACATGTCAAACCATGACAAAAAAGCCATCAAGCATGAAAATCGGTTCGGTTTTGACAAAGTTATCGCCCTTGTGCATTACTTGAAGCTAACGATTTTGCTAACTACTAGTGATGCATCATAGGACTAAAATTTGGTATGCCTTGACACCAGCCGTACTACAGGGAAACAAACATATGTACATACAATATGTATGCAGTTTTGTTTTGATTCTTTCATTCTTTCATTGTTCCTTTAATGCGATTTTAACTATATAAATATACATATGTATATATTAGTTATGTCAGTAAAAGCAGCAGCATCATCAATAGCTGCAAATATATAGTTCAGGTTGAGAATGTAATTAATTTTATTGTTTGCCCATTTAATGTATTATCTTCTTACACACTTCTTCAAACATACATACATTAAAATTCATATCATGATTACATTTATGAGTTAATATCAAGCCTAAAAGAGTTCCTTAGTGCCCAAATTGGAGTCCCTATTGGGTTGGGTATAAACGAAAACATTACCTTTAATGATTACTTTGGTTTTTATATCTGTATGTATTTTAAAATGTATATTTAAAAAATAAAATTTGCGCGCCTCGAACAAGGTGGCAGCTCCAATTAGTTTGCGCTACTTACCAACACTACTCCAATAACAGAAGCTCGTGAACCAGCATTGGGCTCTGTTAATAACAGAAACTTATCGGCACACGCAACCCTGGTCTGTTAGCTTACAACAGCGGGTCGGCAATCGCTTGGTGCGCGCCAATGCAACCCTGCCAAGTCGATAGCCAGGCTTGGTCATGCCGATAACAGCAGCGCTTTGTCATCTCTAACCAGTCCACACCCTAAGCCAGAATACAAACATTTAACGAAATCTGTAAAAAACATTGCCAATTATTCTACAAAGCATGCAAAAAGCGCCACATTTTGCACGCGAGGATTCCCAGGAGCATTTACCCAGTCCACACAACACGGTGAACATGAAGCGCCGCACCCTAGCAGGCAGCTGCGGCGTTGCTGTCTTCATCTTTGCATTCGCCTTCATAGCCATAGCCTTTGCAACGCCCAGTTGGCTGGTGAGCGATTATCGCATTACGGGTGCCAAGCTAGACAGACTGGGCCTCTGGGTGCACTGTTTCCGTTCACTGCCCGATGTGAACGATGACAGTCAGCGCCGTTTCTTCGTCGGCTGTCGCTGGGTCTATGACCCATTTACGAAGGGCTACGATGAGATACGCGGATTTCTACTGCCCGCCTTCATGATTGCCACACAGTTCTTCTACACACTTACGTTCATTGGCATGCTGGTCAGTGCCATTGGCGTGCTGGTGTTTTTCCTCTGCGCTGGACCAGATCAAAAGCACTTCATCAATCTCATCCGTGGCGTGGGCTATGTGCTGCTAGGCTCTGGTGTGAGCGCAGCCATTGCAGTGATTGTCTTTGCTGGGTTTGGCAATCGTAATGGTTGGATGCCGGAGCATGCGAATAACTGGTTCGGCTGGTCCTTTGTACTGGCGTGCGTGGGCACTGTACTCACGCTGGTGGCTGCCACGTTATTCCTTACCGAGGCGCATGTGCAGCATCGTAAACGTTTGCAGTTCAAGGAATCGCAGACACGCTTTGAGCTGGTGCGTGGCTAGCCTCGGGCAGTGTTGGTTTCCTCCCAAGGTGACAATAATTTGGGTAAGTAGTGTATGCAATTTGAGCTAACTGAGTAACCTTCAATATTTAAATTTTACTTGCAGCAGCACACCATACAGCACCACAACACTAAAACATTCCGTCCCCACGACACTGCTAAGAAGAATTCTCACCATATAATTACATGTAGTTTTAGTTGGCAAAAACCAGCAGCTAGTTGAATGTTTATGCAATTGCCAGACAACTTTCCGCACCAGCCATGCCGCATTATTCCACCCAAAGAGACTTTCAGTTGGTACTTATGAATCATTCAATTTACAGTTCATCAACACGGCCGCGACAACAACAGTTCTAAATAAGACTGACTGAACCTGCAATGCTTCTTCTCAATAACTGCAGTTACAACAACAACAACGGCAGCTACATATATCAACATCAACGAAGCTTATTTTATTAGAAGCTCAACTGAATCATTATCGCGTGTGTATCAATATTTATTTGCATACCAAATTGCGCTCAATTAACGCACACGGCCCCCCAATCCATCCCTACTCCCACATAAATGTTTATTTTTGTTTTCGGCGTCGCAAGCGTTTAGAACTAGCAACAAGTAATACACTCGTGCCTTAATTAGACAGCTCTGTTATAGTTTATAGTGCCTTTATACAATATATTAAAAAAGTATTGTTAGATTCTAATAACTGAGAAAGTGCGCTGCGACGTCTACCGATTGGATTGCATAAACTTCTACTAATCTAGTGCCTAGTAAAGATTTTTATGACAAAATGAGTACGAAACTAGACCGTCCAATAGTTTAAGACATTCCATTGTTTGTTTAAAGATTTTACAATCGTTTACCTGTTAGTGAAGGTAGCTCTTTATTAGTGCTTGTCCAACTTTTAACCCACAACACTGTCTTACAAATTTTTATACCATTTTTAAACAAAAACCTTTTACCACATACAATATATATGTAACTTTTTGTACAAACGACTTTTTTAGCTAAAGCGAAGAATAATAAATATTTTTATTGTATACAAACAAAAACAAAATACAAAATGCATTCGTTTCCACTTGCATTTCCATGTGTGTCCAAGCATCTTTGTATCTACTATAATGCGAGTTCAAGGCAGCGAATGCAATAACAATAGCACAGAAAGAGTTTTGTGTAAAGTTTTCCCATGACGTTGGGTTGGGAAAAAAACTATAGTTATATACTTTGCATTTGTGCAACGTTTGGCTCTGTGCACCTTATTGTACTTTGAATTGAAGCAATAGATTTATCTTCATACATTTGCGTATAGTTACTACATTCCCTAGCAAGAGATCAACGACTTAATCAGATAATATACATATATTATCTAATTTTAAATTGAAATATCTTTTTTTAAAAAGAGGAATTCTGTTGAATTGAAATATTTTGTTAAAATTCCTTTGCATTCTTTACTAATTAAATCATTTCTCAATCGCTTAACAGCAGCACTTAAAGGTGCTTTTAAGTGTTCCCCAAATTCGATACAAATTTTAAGCCAATCGACTTTTTATTTGGGCATAATTAGTCAGGCACGTCGTCGGACTTAAAGTAACGTAGGAATTATGAAATAAATTTTGCCAGTTACCCACACATTTTTGCTATCCATGTTAGCAAACGACCCCCAGTTTCATCGTCGGCTGCTTAAAAACTCGTGAGGACGTGTCGAAAATTCAATGAAGATATTGAAGCGTGAAAGATCAGCGCAATCTGCATTAAAATAGAGGCGATTGATGGTGGGACTGATGGATTAATGGTGAGTTGGTCAAAATAAAAAAATTCGCCACAGATCTGATTAACACTTGCCGAACCGGATGCTAAACTGACTCATTGGAGCAGCCTATTCAAAGATACAGCCTTGATTAGCCATACAGAAATGTGCTAAACGCAAATATATTTACGAATTTATAATGGCACTCCAAATCGGAATGCAAAACCCACTTGGCATGACCTCACACACAAAAAAACCGCAAATGCCGTTAGTAAAGCAAATAAATCGGCTTACTTATTACACCCTGTACCCATCAAATGGTTAAAAGGAGGTAACAGTACAAGTGTAGGCATCCTATCAAGTATATATATTCTTGTTCAGCATTAACAGCCTAGTCAATCTCAATCAAATGGATGATCGCGTCGAGACTAAAGACTCTATAGACATCAAATTTGGGATGTAGGTTCGTGTATACCTTACGCAGATCAAGTTGCTTTACAATTTTAGATACTCTTCCCCACAGCCCCGAAAATTGGGTAAGTCAATTTAAAGACACACAGAAATTAGTCAAGAAACTTTTGATAAGTTCAGTCCTCAATACAGGGTATATTGTAGTCAAGTGTACTCGACATTCTAACTTTTTTATAAACGACAAGTACAAAATGCAAGTATGCATAAAAAAACGGAACGGATTTGAGAATTTTGTTGAGTTGTCGACGTGCGGGTTCAGCAAACTGAAAAGCTGAAAAACTAAAAACTGAAATGACGGCATAAATGTCAAGAATGACAGTTGCGAGAAAAATTTAAAATTGACCATAGAATAGTTATTACATTATGATTTAAGACAAGCGTAATTAAAAATTATGCGTGACATAAACATGAATTTATAATTCAATGAAATACAAATATATAGAAATTCTTTTGCAGGCTTATAAAAGATACGGAAGATTTTGAGTGTGCGAAATAGTATAAAAATTAAATTTATTTATTCAAACACAAATAAATAAGAATTAATAAGCATACACAAAGGTTTAAAAACAACACCAGACTTGAATACAAATAAATTCTTTATTCATTTGTAGCCAAGTTTTAAAGCAGTTTCAAGCTTTTTAAACAAATTTCGTTTTCATTTGCATAAAATGTTGCTGCTATCAAGAACTTGATTAAAGGACAGACTAGTCGGATAGTCAGACAGCTAGTCAGCTAGTCAACTAGTCAGCTCGTCAGATCGACCAACTTCGCGACGTTTTGGTTCAGCAGCCTGTCAAAAATTAATTTCTAACCGAAGCTTCATTAACAATACCCAGGGACCTGTTCTTAAGCGCCTAACAGAGACTAATTGCCATAGCAGCCACAAAGAAGCGTTTGTGGATAAATTTTTAATCAATTTATGCTGAAGAGTAGTATCAAGTGAATGAACGCATTGAAACCAAAAGTATCTGGGAGCCAAGAAACCGAAAGTGCGTCTTCGATTACGCAAATCACTTTAAATAAACACATTAGATTGATTGTTGTTTGCGGCACGCAAACTTTCGTTGTTTTGTGGAAGCATCTTTAAATATTGATTGCTGTCCAAGAGATGGATGCTCTCCCATCCATGTGGCTGGCCGTCTGAAGGTCTTTTCATCCGTCACATCTTTTTGGCTCATTAAAAGTTAATCGACTTATTTGTTCATATTCAAATAGAACCACTTTCATACCATTCACATTCACAAATTGGTCAAAACAAGCGACCACAAATGACAAACTTGTCTAGTTTATTATAACTCATTTAAGTGGTTTCCTTTTATGACTTTAGAACGATTATTTTACTTTGACGCTGACCTTCAGCTTGACCAGGACCAATACAGGTTAGTTTGTTCCCCTGACGTTTGCTATTTGCGTCATTTAATGATGCATGCCCCCCGCTCGTAAAACTGCCTAATGGGCACATCATTATTTATTTGCATATTTTAAAATGAGCTGCCACAGAACTACTTTAGCTTATCTAAAATGGAGCAGCTTTTCAGGAGCCAGATATATAAGTAATTTGCATTTAATACATGTTTTAAACGAGTCGTACTAGGTCTATGTTTGTTTAAACATTTGATGAATATTTTAATTTCACGAGCTTATATGCAAAATGAATCTAGAGGACATTCGAAGGTCAAAAAGATTTGGCAAAGCTATTTTAATGGAAAGATTGAGAGATTTGAGCAGAATAGAATTTTAAAAAAATATCCTATATACTAGAATAAAATTAATCTGCAAAAATCAATTTAAAGGACATTCTAGTCCCAACTCTGCATACGTTTTTAAAGTTGGCAATTGATTGCAATTTATAAGATTGGATTGTACATCTTCAAAAATGTAGAATTTTAAAAAAGAATTTTTATTTTCCGATATTAAAAATGGTTATATGCAAAATCAATCTAAAGGTGATATTATGATCAAAAATGCATTTCGTTTATATATAGGGTCAGTTTTGACAAAGCTATGAAAGTTGGAAAACTAGGAAGAATATTTACTTTGAAGTTAATATTTTTACAAGCAATATTTTTGTTTTTCTTCCTAAAAAATGTTTACTCAAAAAGTAAAAGGGTCGTCCCTTTGTCAAAATTTGAACTTGAATATAAGACTTATTTTTAAAATGATCAAACTAAAGGGAAAACCATGACCAAAGGCGCATTCTGCGTGAAAATCGGGAAATGTTTGACAAATTCATGGGAACATTACTTTTCTGTATTGTTTTTTAATGTTCGTCTTGCCAATGACGAATGAGTTTCTATTATTGCACATTAAAAGTCAAGATTAGGAACAAAATATCATGTATCGCCAAGTTCCTTGAACTTCACATAGTTCCCAAAATAGAATGATATGCCGGGCATAGCATAGGGTTGAATAAAAGAAATCTATGAATATTTAGCACATTTATGAGACAATGCTTAATTGCGACAGCAGACTATAGAACTTGTGCGAGCGACAGATATTATCATTTAAATGGTTTCACCAAGATGGAAAAGCCACCAAGCCGGACAGACAGGATGGGGAATAAAAATAGTGCTGAGGTATTAACACTGGATCAGATAAGACTAACTAAATTACGAGTATCTGAAATTTATGTAAAAATATTAATTCTTTTGGGTGGGGTAGCTGGTTTAGCTAAAAACTAGCTATATTAAATTTTTTTATACGAATTTAAAAAGTAAAACGGCATTAACACTTCATATAGGATTGTGTTGAATCCAAGCTTATCCACATAATGGTGCTACATTAATACAGAATGCTATTGTGTATAAATGATTTAAATTTATGCGCACACTTCGGAATTTGGCCAGAAAGTAGCTGACTAATAAAACAAGCTACCAAATCAAATTGGCATTCAGAAACGTGGCTGACTTTTCTGGTCCTAGTTTAATTCTTTGCATTAGTTATTAAAATGGACCTGTTGGACTGGATTTTGGAGTGAATCTTTGCCGAGTTGCTTTTAATTGAATTTTATTTGTTAATATATTAAAAAGCACAACATTAAAATGGCTTAAAGCAGACCTAATTGAATTATTTGAATGCAAATTTTTTGAAAAGATCATTAAAAACCCGCCTCCAAAACATTGGCCAACATTAATATCAGATCCGACACCTGAGCTGCAAATTTTTCACAATCTCCTGTCGCCATCATCTGCTAAAATGTTATTTAATTTGATTTTGTTTTAGTTTTAGGTTAGTTCAAATGAATGTTAGTTTTTATTTGTGCGACGCCTCAATGCCACTGGTCTTATTTATTTATTATTATTTATTTCTATTTGTGTTTGTATTTCCTGAACGCTAAATGTCAAAACTGGACAAACTAAGGCTTCATTTCAAAATAAATCAATAGACACTGAGAATGAAGCTAAGACGTTTTGGCATATTAAACGCAAATGTTTAAATTAAGTTTTCAAGTTGTTAAAGTCGAACTGAGAATGACTCTTAGTTCCTACTTAAGAGAACTCATTTAAAATTAGGTGTTTTTAACTAGTTAATAAAGAAACATAAATAGTATATACTACTCAAGATACAGGTTTCATTGTAGAATATTAATTAATGTACTTGAATACTTGAACTTTTAATATTTACCTATTTAATATTATTAGCCAATGAAGCTTCTGTAATATTCTGAACATATATGAATTCTGACTGATAACCTATAAAAATAATTTGTAAATATAATTAGGAAAACATCTCATCAAACTGTCTCCTCTAGTCATAGCATCTTGTTCAAGTAGTGTATACATAATCGTCTTTAGTTGTTGCGCTTAATTTGTTTCATAAATCTAACAAATGTCGCATATACATATATTAATAAATGAATATATCATTTTAATACCTTAATTTTCAATCAACAATTTATCAAAAGACGGGTTTTAAATTCCATAGCAAGTTTCAGACCAAATGAATGCAGTCTTGGCCGATTTTAATATTTATTAACGAACTATTTAATAGTGCTAAGTATATTAGTACAATTTGATAAGCCCGAATATTGTCAGCTGTATCTCAGACGGAAGTACTAGAATTCTGACTTTATTTTTAGTGATGAGTAGCTACAAACATGCCCAATGAATGACCTTTAGCCACACACAACACCCAAGAAACGCACAAAAAAAGACAGCATTAGTATTCAAAAACCGTCTTGTAGCAGTCATTTGAAGAGACTTTTTGATTGTTGATTGATTGCAAATTGCGGGTGAAAATCTGATATTTGTTTTAATGCCAAATTTTCATGTTTCTACCGCCTAAACAGCCTTCATGTCATGCAATTCTGGCCAACCCAAGAAACCCTCAGAAGAGATCGGTATGCGATTTGTATTTCCTCCTAATTTACAGACTCTGAACCAACTTAGCTGTTATTTAAAAAAAAGCATTTTATATGCAAATTATTTGTTTGGTATTTAAAAGTATTAATGATGATTATGTACTAGGCCTGAGGCTTCCAGCTGCTTTGACAAACAAGTTCGTGTACTGATATCACTGATAACATATCGTACACCAAATGGTGGCTGTCATTTTGACAGCTCTGTCATTTGTTTCGACATTATCTTAATTTTAATTGGCAATACAATAAAAAACACGACCGAGGGGGTGGGGGGCTGGGTTCATAAATTTCCCACGAAGCTGCTGGCATTGTTTGTTGTGGCAATAGACACACGTCATAGGCTTAGTTTGATTTTAATTTACGCTTTACAAATTGGACTAATGCATTTTTAATGAATTAGAAGAGATATGACCTCATCTGATTATGTTCTGATTTTGCTATTAATAAATCAACTGGGGAGATGAAAACATAAGATGAATCATTTCTTATATTTATGGTCATACGCACAGCGATTGCCTTTCACATTTTCTGCTTGCAAAAGGTTTAATTTTATAGAGAATCCTTCACATGACATTAAAGGATTATCCTTGCTCGCCTCGCAACAATTTTGATTAAATTTTTTCTTGTGTAGCTTTCAAAAGGCACGCCTGGGAAATGCCGACATGACATACGAGTACAGCAGGGCCAAGAACCTAAAGCGGAATTTCATACTTGATTTATATTTCGCAGGCTGCAATTGGTAGCTGAAGGTCAAACATGCGACGAACCCTCAAGTTCAGCTCGCCCTCTGAGTCAAAAAGTCATTCAACTTTTTGCCAAAGCTTGCTGCTAAAGTTACATAAGCAGCACAATCATCATCATCATCATCATCATCCACAGCAGGCATGCAACCAAGTTGCAACTGGGGCAGCAGCTGGATGCCGCTTGCTAGACTGCATCAAGGTCAATGAATGTCATCTGAAAGGCAGCAAGGCGTACAGGAAACGGGTGATTCATGCCAAGAAATGTAAGCCAGGTCACATTATGTAGAAGATTCATGGCAGCGTATTAAATTTTAAATTGATTGCCCAAAAATTGTGTGTGTGTGGTAAGAGGCAATTTTAGCTGACTGTCCCTGTTTCCAGTCAATGCAACGGATCCGTCATCAGGTTTGACTCAGCCCCATCAGAAGCTCAGCTTCAGTCTGAGCCAGGCATTGACTTTTGATATTTTTAGACTCAGCCCGCACCGTCAAGGGGATTGCAATTTACAGGCTTTCTAAATTTGGTCAGCTCGCCAATGTTGGCCAATCTGCGCTATCTGAGATGTATTGAAGCCTGCCTGCCTGACCTGGTCAAAACTTCCACTATTACTTGAATTCTCTGTTAGCACACGCAGTTTGCATAATAGATTATGTATACTAGTATATATGATTTTGGGTTAAACTCTTGGCTGCTTGTTCAGGTGGCAGTAGTATCTTCAAAGATTCAACACTGCGATATTTGTCAGCCTTATTTTGGTTTTTGACGGCTTATGAATACATTATAAATATTCAACTTGTTTTTCGGCTTTGCTCTTGTGGTTTTTTGTTCTCATCAAAGGTCGTTTCAAAAATTTTCATCATATTGTATTAAACAAAATCAAACAACAAAATTCAAAATGCGTGGGTTATAAAAAAAAAATAAATAAACACAATTTACATTTACTGCCAAATTTGTGTTAAATTATGGTCTTAACAGAATTATTAATTTTGTTGTTGTTTTTGTTCACATTTCTCAGCAATAAAATTCCCTTGCAAATTATGCTTAATAATTTTGCTTCAAAAAATATATGCATAGGCCATATTTTGTGGTTCAATGAAACGCTGTCAAAAATGCATTTACATATGAAGTAAGTATTAAAAAATGCATTAAATACACATAAAACCCAATTTTTCACTTTTGTTTTCAATATTTTTATTGCACAGCTTGAGCTGCATTCGGTTCAATATAATAAGATATGGGGGGTCATTTGCTTTATTTTTTGTTGATAAATATAAGTATATTAAGTAAACTCTTCGCTACACTTGCGGGTTATTCCGGTTTGAATATATGGTCGATTCTAAAAAAAATCATTCGCCGTTAAGTGACGAACGCTCATCCCAACAAACATGTTATTTCATCAAAATTTTATTTAAAAATAAACACTTTGTAGAATTTATTAAAGCAAGTAAAGCTTCAGCTGAATACAGCTAAGATCTAGTTTTATTTTGGCATTTTACGTTCTGTACGATAAAATGGTATAACAGTGAGAATGTAGTATGTATTACAGTCAGAGGCAGTCATATCCGACCCTATAAGGTATATATTTATAATATTTTCGATTCAGTATCAATAACCGAGTTCATTTGGGCTTGTCTCCGAAAGTATAAGTGCTAGGAACACTAAAATTGGCATGTAAGGCGCGCATATATCAAGATTATTTCGAAAGTTTTCTTTACTTTTTATATGGTCCCAGAGCCCCGAAATTCGATAAAAGAAAAACGATTCTTTCGAAAATATAGCCGTGAATGCTGAAGTCTTGAGCCTCTCTATGTTTTTTGATTTGATTTGATTTATTGTCATATCCTTTAAAACTTTTACGTTACTGCGCTAGTCACGAATATATAACATTAATCTTGTTATTAAATAGCTTATAATTTGTAAATTTTGGATCAGACAATGATTTACTATAAAAGAAACCAATTTTGACTTATACTAATAATTTACTACTTATTCTATTTAAAACATTTATTTACTTATTTATTGATTTGTTCATTTATTGATTGTGTGTTTTAAGCGATATATTGATCTTTGATCTACTGTGCAAAATCCAAGCAGCGCGGCCCTTACTTGAAATGCTCTGCTTGCTGAACTGCTTGATGTCCACGAAGATGGGCTTGCGAATTTCCGACCTGAGCACAGGCTGTCTCGACTTAAGCTTAGCTGTTCAGTGTAGGGCATCACAGGTGTCGGTCTGCCTGTTAGGTAAATACATAACCAAGCCCACGAGGCATCTTCTTAAGAGATCAGCCCAATTTAAAAAAAAGCCAGCTGCGCCGATTGCCGATGTCTGCTGAGCCAAAGGCGCTACATGCTGCGCAGCGAATCGTGTTTCTTTTATTGTTTATATATATAGATACATTTTATAAATATTTAGTTATCGATGGCGATGACTTTGCCTTGACTTAAGCATTGTCATTAACTTCATCCTGTTTACGAGGGAAGCGCATGGTTAACTGTGTCAATTGCAGTTTTCAAGAGCAACAACTACAGAAACTACTAGTAGGATTTACAAATTGAGCTAATTGTTTCCTTTTACCAAATTGATGGCAACAAATTCGCACAACATTGCGCATACTATAGCTAAATGTCAGCCAGATCTCAGCAACTTCTCAGATTGAGATGCACAACATTCTAAACTCTTAAGCGGATCATCAAACGGAAGCATGTCGTCGACAAAGTGGTGCCAGCTACTTGAGGTGTTTCAATTAAGGCAAATGGATTAAGATTAGACTAATCAATTTCCTATATAGCATATGATCTCAGCGCTTGCTACCGTGTGAGTTCATAATGGTATTATAAAAGATTCGTAGCGATGAAAATATTGTGATCTATAGCTGGTAATTTATTTTAATTATTGCGCGCCGAAACAATTAATATATACGGAAATCAAATTTCGCATTCTGCATGCCAAAAAAAGGTGCTATTATGTAAGCATTAATTAAATCAATATAACTAACTAACTATTTTTAATATACTGCACACATTTGTTATTCAAATAGTTGCTTAGCTCTCTGTCTGATAACCGGCTGACAGTGCCAACAACAACTTAATATGGCTACTATCTATTGCTAATAGATCAGTTTTCGATTAATGCTCAAAATGAAGTCAAAAGAAACACGAAAAACCCGAATTTTCAATTAAAGACTGAGTCTCGAATAAAATAAAACATACTCCTATATGGCAACAACAAAAAAAAGGGAAAAAATAACAATAAATCTTGAAATTTTAATGAACTTAAAACCAGAAAGTGAAGATAAATTCTTGAAACACGCAAGTTTCCAGCAACCCGGTCCAAATTGAAACTAGGGGTTGTCCGTGTCTGTCTCCAAGAGAGCAAGCACCACAGTTTATTGAGTATACGTAAGATTGGAGCTGAGCTGCAACTTAGTCAAGCTCATCTTTACTCTTGGCCGCATAAATTAACAAATTCATCGACGAATAAAACTCGTTTCGAGCTACGCAAATCACACACACTCCGACACAGTCCACACATACACCGAGGCACGCACTTTAAGCCATGTTTAACTGAGTTAACACACTCACACTCACACACACACACACGCACACACACACAACACAGACACTGACTGATCAACTGTCACCGGAGCTGCTCCCCAAACTCATTCGATATTGTAGTATGTACTTATATGTGTGTTGGTGGGGAGCTGCTCTCAGGTTGGCGTTTTTTGGTCTTTCTTATTTGTTGTTGTTGTTTCCAGCCGCGTTGTTTATATGGCAAAGGCGGGCTGCGTTCATCTTCAGTTCGTCCACATCGGTCACCACGGTATGAGCTCTAGTTAGGCTCCCTATCTCAAAGTAAATACAGTGAACTACGCTTAACTCAATGCAAACTTAAACAAACAGTACCAAGAATAACTAAAACTGTACTAATGACAAGGACAACACAATATTTGCGAATAATAATCTCAGTGTTAATTGAATAAAAAATGTGCAAATGCAAAAAAAGATATATATAAAATTCTTGGTTGCAAATTTTTAAAACAACTTTTTTCTTAATTCTCTTTATATATTTCAAGATTGGAATTTGGATAACACAATATATTCAATTGTAAAATTTGTTAAACAGCAAAAATTTAATTACTGGCGTTTCTTGTGTCAATATTAATTGATCGTTGTAAAATGGCGCGTGCAGTTCTTTGCATGGTGAGTGTAATAAATAATTCAAATAAATTAACATTCAGACCTGTTCCCATTTCCGAGTACATTTCATTACGAATTGTATTCGAGTTTGTCTTCCTGTTTTCGAATGATATATAAATCCTTTGAACTGCCTCAAAGGTTAAATCGAATATTGAATTGTTTTTTGAAAATCAGAAACGATCCTATATGATGTGATCGGAAATAGGAACCGGCCCAAATATGATATCTATATTACAATATTTGCTTTATCTTGTCACATGAAGAAATGACAAAAATGATTATGATCGTGGTGCAAGCACCTACTTTTAGCTAATGATTAAGTCAAGGCCACAAATGAAATCCCCGTCCGTACATGCTAACACTTAGCGCTTAGCTAATAAAAAAACTGGCAGCAATATAAAACCGAAAAAAAAGAAGAAAAATGTAGATTTCAAAGAGAGAAATATTGGTAAATTAGAAATGCAAATAAATAATCAAAATATGAGTTCAAGTTTTGTTTGATTAGAAGTGCATGAATACCAAGGCTGACTTTATGATGTAGTCAAATTTGTTGTAGCTTTGTTGGTTATTTGAATTTTTACATTTTAGAAATATTTAACAGCCTAACATTCAGGTCCGGGGTCAAGTTGTAACTATATTTAAACGCTTTTTGTTGCATTCCAGATGTTATAGCCGGCATTTTTAATTTCTGCAAACAAACGCCGGTGATCTTTAACAGTAACCGGTGATCTCAAGCATTGTTTTTGTTTATTTTAGAAACTCGGCAAAGGTCTCGCCTAGTTTTTATAATGCAAACAATATATAAGTACGAGTTACAGGTTTTTTTAGTATGCTTATTACTATTGACCATTTTTTCAGAAGTTAAGCAGTAATTATTGCCTTGGTTTTTTACGGCTATCTGCGTCAGCTAACAAAAATGTACAAAAATGTAAAAAATGTAAAAGAAATAAATTTGTATATTGAACAAAGCGCATTTTATTTTTACACTCATCGACATAAGCTATAATTATTGTATTACTTTGGTATTTGGTCAATTTTTGGTTATTTTGTTGTTGACTTTCATGCAAATTGGCAACTGCGTTGTTGACTAAGTTGAAGGAATGTCTTAATATTTATTCAAAAAGCAACTAATTGCGAAGTACAAAAATTACACAATTTGTATAAATTAGTTTAGTTTGTGGTGTTTTGATGTCACATCACGACTGCTTTAAGAACATGCAGATGCTTCATTAAAAACTCATCAAGAATCTAAAACATTTTTCGCTACCAGATGCTAATTGGCATAATTGCAAGCAAAGAAGACAACTTGACAACTGGACCAAGAAATGATATACTATATGAACCGCATTATCTAACACTGCACAGGCCAAAAGTGATGACAAGTAGTCACAAAAAAAAAAAGAAAAACAGAAAAAGGTGTCATAATGACACTCTAAGCTATGCGATAACATCGGCAACACCTTTTGCATAGGGGAAAAAATGACAAATTTGTGGGTTTGTTTTTGTCACCTGTAAAGTGGCTGCCGTTTTATCTGCACGTG
The DNA here is from genome assembly GCA_035043065.1 of Hirtodrosophila confusa. NCBI lineage: Eukaryota > Metazoa > Arthropoda > Insecta > Diptera > Drosophilidae > Hirtodrosophila > Hirtodrosophila confusa. The sequence continues at coordinate 9,737,649 of JAWNNI010000213.1, read as the reverse complement.
CCTCAGTTTCTTGACCCGCGGTGTCTGTGGGGTTAAGCGTGCCGCAAGTGCTCAACACTTAGTTTGGCATTTTTATTTTGCTTTATTCGTGCTTGCTTCTCTATCAAGATTTGTCTCCCCGTCATTGTCTGGCGGCTAAGCCAATGCCAAAGTCTCGGTCTCCCTGGACACTGTTTTGGCCATGGCTTGCAGACACGTACGCGGCTACAGTATTGTACAATTTGTTTGCCGGTCGTCGCTCTAACGCGGCCGGAACGCTTCTTGCCCTATTGCTCTGGCCGAGACATTTGTGTACTGTCTGCAGAGGAAATAATTATCTTCTATAGACAATTTACTTAATTTTCATTATTAATGAATTAAGTTAAAATTAACAAAGAGTGTTTGCGACTCTTCAACAAAATATATACTAGATAAAGCTTAGTTAGTTGCTTAGCAATAACTGATTACAATTTATCGGAAGAATAAATGCCAAATATTTATTAAAATATTTGTGATTTTTCTGCAATTTCGAATTGCTTTAAGAAAATGAAGCTAAATACTAGAGTAAGTGTTTTGCAAGAGTATCTATGCTTCGTTGCCCAAAAGAAAGTATTTCTTTTGCTTTTTATTTTGTATATTATTTCCTCTAACAGAAGTTCGCACTGGAATTTTAAAGAGTCGGGAATTTCTTTGTGTTTCTGTGCTGCACTTTAAGATTTCACATTTAGATAGGCCGTAAGTTGTGTAGATGCTGTTCAAAATTCTTGCAATATCTGAGCAACTTGTGTCTGTATCTGTAAAGGTAGTCCGTATACCGGAATGAGTCATAAAAAGTCGACGGCCTAGCCAAGTGTTTAGCATGCCAAATAGTATAGTCTTGGCCCAGGTGGGAGCTGCTTTTATGGGCTTTATTTGGGTCCATATAAACTGGCCGTCAAAATCGGATTCTACAAGGCATTTAATGATGATTGCTTTAACAGTTTTGTTCACAGCTATAAAAAGTATTTATAAAGTGTTTATGGGTACTTTGAATTAGTTTAGAGCAAATATCGATAAAACTATCGAAACCATGACCGTTTAGATCGATAGTAAGATAGGTATGCTGTCACTAATAATAGTATCGATAGCTTTACTACAGAGTCAATATGGAATAGTTTAACTATGATCGATTAGTTAGTAAACAATGGAAACTATCGTAACCATGCTTGTTTAGATCGATAGCTGGATAGGTATGCTAGCACTATCGATAGTATCGATAGCTTTAGAGTTAACAGAGAATAGTTTAACCATGATCGATTAGTTAGCAAACAATGGTTTTCGCTTTCATTGATTACCTCACTTTTGTTCTTCGGGGCTTTCAATTCTCTTTTTCACATTCACTTTTATAGCACCACATTTCTTTGCTTTTAAAGGTCATTGTTTATTAACTTTGTGGCTATTAGTTAGCTCATCGGCCGAAGCATTTTTGAAAAGGTAAGCGGGCAAAATTTGATATTGCATATACGTATCTATAATAGAAATCTAGAAATGCAAATTAGGTTTTTTTTTGATATTCGTCAGCGATTAAAAACAAAAAGCCAAAGAAAAAACCACAAACGCCAAATAGTCGAAGTTAAAACGACTTTGATTAAAGAACTGCTGTGTGTGCGTGTGTGTGTGTGTGTGTGTGTGGATCTTGAGGTTTTTGCATTTAAATAAAAACGAAAACGATATACGAAAAAGATATTTGATATATGTAGCTGGTATAGAGCTAGTCAAAATGCCAAAAGTCGCTGAAAGAAAGTAAAAGTTATGCAGTTATCTTAACAAAAAAGTATATTTAAAGCCAGAAAAATATTTGGCAAACATACTGGTATGATGTCAGCTTTGGGACTTTTAATTACTGGACGGAATAACATTTATTTAAATTCCGCAATAAATTAGAATGCCAACTTGCTGACAGTCTGCTTAATGAGATATATATATTTAACGGATGCTTCTCTATAAACAATGTCCCAGACATCTGCACTTGTCGGCCAGCGTGCGTCTTTCAACGATATCAATGAACTAATTAGCGCTGGTCTTCAGCTTAAACTTATTTGACAAACAAATTCTGCGCTAATTTAAGCAGTGTCTGGATTAACTGGAAAATCAAAACAGACCTGATCTGGAAATACATGTTTGTTTTTTATATACATATGTGAATTTATTTGAACTGCTAGAACTTGGTCTTTAAAGCAAGAACGCTAAGAACTCTTTTTGGCTGAGTGCTCATTTGAATTTTTGTCTCGAGTTTGCTGATCTTTTAAGGGCAATGAATTTGTTCAGATTTACACACATATTTCATGCCTGTTGCGAGCAGCTTTCAATTCGTTAATCTTTATTTTATTGAATTTCACAATTTTATAATTTCACAATTTTAACAACGAAATTTATGAACTGCAGCTGAACAATTTCAATAAACTGCAGTCGTGCTGTTGTGCCTGTGTGTGTGTGTGTGTGTGTGTGTGTGTGTGTGTTGTCATCGATTAAGGTCAGACACAGCCCAAAGCAGTTGCATTTTATGATAAACATATTTCTTATAGTTATTGTTCAATGTTGTCTGATGTCGCTGGGTTTTGCGCGCAGTTTTCTACAGCATCAAAGATGCCAATTGACCTTGAAGTGTAAGCCTGTAAGAAATAATAATAAAAAAAAGGTCTCTAAAAGGGCAACCTAAAAAAAAAAAGATGCTCACAGATTGTGAGTGAAACCTGTTTTTCCATAAGGGGCATGAAATCTTGGGATGGCATGGGATTACGATCATGATTATGTTGATGATGTTCATCATTATGATGGCATACTATGTCGATGTTTGTTGCTTGCCATGTAAACAAACTGTGCGTGCGAACAACTCGATTAATATATGGAGGCTGTTGCCTCTATAAGACCGCCCAGCTGTCTTTCTATATGTGGCTGACAACTTATGCAAAACTATGCAAGATTCATAGCACATTGTAATGGTTTGAGACACAGACACAGACAAGGCTGGCAGAACTTTTGGGTCAGTCAAAGCTGCAACACACACTCATAATTCTTGGCAATGTCTTAACTCTAAACTCGACTTGGCTTCAAATGATATACGAGCATCAACTTGTTGAAGTTGCACGCACCACAAATGAACTTTTAAATGCCGCCGCCTATTCGCGCCTCTCGATGCCGCAACTGGCCCACATTTGTTCGCCAAAAATTGTCTAACTAAATTGTCTATATAATTGATTTTAGTTGAAATACAATTTGACTGCTTACGTCAGGCAATCTGAAATTTGGGGCATGCCACTTGCGCATATAGTAAAAATCTCCATAGCTAATTAGGTATAACAAATGTTATGACCAAGTAAAACTGGTCCAATTATATATTTTAACTTTTCATTCGCCACGCTTTAATGGACCCCGATGAATGGCTAAGTGTTATATAATTTGGCATGTGGGTGGCATTAACGTGATAAATGGGCGTGGCTAGCCAATTAATAGACTCAATTATGATATATGCGAGCATGAGACATAATTGATTGAGGTTTGCCACAATATCCCGCAGTGCTAATTTATTTTGAGTGCTGTAAAATATATAATTGCAATTTCTGATCAATTTAGCATATGAATATTTTATGCAGCTGCTTCAAAAAAATTACAACACTTATAAAAACCAGCAGAAAATGTTTACTACCAAATGCTTTGTTAATATTATAGTTTGGCATGTTTAACATCAATCTTAACCACAAAAAAACCTCAGTTCAATTTGGTTTGAATTTTATGCGAAATTGCGACATTGAAACTGTTTGTCTTTGAGTTTGTTCCTTTTGGCGAAAACTTTTTTGCATGCTGCCAAAGTTTTGACCAAAAAACATTAATAACAAAATAAGTCAATGCGGTAAATGATTTATACACGCAACATATATGTACTATAAGACAAAATATAAAAATGAAAAGCCTTTAAAATTGCTGCATGATATGTGGGTGACAAGACGACCTTTGTTGTCAGCAGCTGCAATAAATAAATAAATAAATAAAGACACATCGAACAACTGTTGAGATGTGATTATTTGATATTTGCCAGCATGCAAAACTATGCTTCTCTTGATAGTAATGATTTGTGGAGATTTTGGAGCAGGCGAACAGGTAGCCAACACCTTGATCGGCACCAGCTGCATATAAATATTATATATGTATATATATTTATGAATTTTTTATTTGCTTGGCGCGCAACATTTTGCAACAATCGAATTCTTCAGGCATGCCAATCAAAACGCAGTTTCCAGCCTCGTTTTTGGCCATTAAATCAATTTGCATTAATGAGTTACCGTTGGCTTTGTGGTCCATCGATGGCTTTGATGGCCGCTGCTACCGAACAAATAGACAAAAAGTGTTAACCAAGTTTATTTATTTTGTCAGCCTCCTTCAAGTGGATTTTGGGTTTTTGAGTTTTTGTTTGTCCAAGCTGAAACAGATATTGATATGATATAAGCATTAATATGATCATATTTAGATTTGAGCATATACAATTATTGACCTTATCGCAATTCAAATTTTTGGCTCATTGGCATACAATTTATGGCCCGCGCACAATGAGAACTGTAAAATGCGTTAACCCTGCCAATTAAGAGGCATTGTCTAGAGTGGAGTTTATTAACACATTTAACAGATAAATAACTATATTAGTTGCACTTTACAGAAGTCAGTGCATATTCAATACATATAGTATGTATTATTATACGAGTATTCGGGTTATATTTCTTTTGTGTTAACCTTAACCCAAACACACCCCAGTGCTCAAAACACGCCCTGAATTTGTTGATTCGTTTTGAGAAATGAAAGATACCGTAGACAAAAGAAAAGAGTTGAAGTAAACATTTAAAAATAACAATGTACTGAACAAATTCATTATGAAAAATGGTTAAACCAATTAATTATTTGGCTTAATGTGAAGGCCATCAGTGTCAACTTTTTATTTTAGTAGCCTCGAGGCGCGGTTTAACAAGTGAGAAACATATTTAAGAATTATTGCTATTATAATTCTATATTGGGTATATATACTTTTTGGTCAAAATGTAAATGTTTGAAAACTGGTTTCATTATAAGGAAGTTTGACCATTGCCGGAACTTAACATGAGTTATATTAGTATGTATGCTAATATACAATATATTATGCTAATTCCACACTGTTTTATCATAAATATGTATGTGCGCATTGCCTGTCAAGATACATATCATACATTCGCGTATCTCATGGATTGCGTAAGAAGCCTTTTCAAAATGTGCGTTTCAATTGGGTTATTGGGTGAGAAGTGAGCGGGACAAGTCTTACAGCTGCCTCTAATTGCAATGTCATCCAAGCTAATGCCCCAGTTAAGCTTGTATTTGAGCATTCGTATAGCCAACTAATAGAAATTTAACGCCATTAACAATATATTGGTTTTGCCTGTCATTCTATAAGCCACATGGCGCGTTAAAATCGAAGCTAATTGACCATAGCTGTCGGCAGAGCCACTAAAATCAACTGGTTTTCATTTTCGCTGACATTTTTGCCGACGTAACTAACGGATGCACCAAAAGCCAACATTTGCACAAAGATACAAATGTATCTTTTAATGCCATGTAGCGCACTTTACAGCGGCAAATGCGTACCAAATTGTTATAGGAGGTGCAGCTGAAAGGCAACAAATCCAGTTCGACAAAAGTTTGTCATCTTTTGACGCTTGACGAGCGTATCTTACTGGAAACAAGAATTTGCCGTGATTTAAATACGCCTTTGACATTTTCGCTGGCCCAGACGAGCGGTATTTTTTGGACGTTTTTATTGTTTGTATTTTTTTTTTGCAAACTAAACGAATCGAACCGGATCTAAATGGTTACTGATTTGAATACACAAATACAAATACACAAAAAAATGAATTAAAATAAAGCGTATGCCAGCTGAGCTCTCGGAGACTAACTGCCTTGAGTCAGGCAGCTTTTTGACTCATCTCCCACTATGTAAATTAAGTCAACGCCAAAGACAAGTCTGAATGCATTGTGCCAAAGAAAAGCAAGAGTTGTGGGCGTGTCTTGAATGTCTTGACATGACAATAAGGCGCTGACATTTATCTTAACTGTGGCAGTTGACAGCTGCTTTTGGCCACAGATATCTTACGTCTATTATATAATAATTTGAACTGATTTTGGTTTTAAGTGAGCTCGACATCGCAGCAGGAGAGAAATTGATAAATGGTTGATAAAGTGTTTCGGACGTTGCCAAACATTTTATAGTTAGAATTGTTGTTGCTGCAACTATATGTAAATTAATGGCCGACTGCGGGTGTCGAACCTTTGAACTTTTATTCGCCAGGCGAGTGCGTTGCCCCTTGAGCTCTCATTATCAAATAATTTATAATTTATGTAGTAATTTTAAATTCGAGTCGAAATACACTTTAAAATTAAGTCCACACAAAACTTGTAGCATACTTTTTGGAGCAGCGTGTAATTAAAAGATATTCAGGCCATCCTAAAAGTATGCTTTATATATTTTTGTAGTTGATAATATTAATACCACATATTAATTTTGTTTGCTTAACTAATTCATATTATTTTATACACTTTTACAGGTCGTCGCTTGCATTTATTTGCAATGCGTGTACTCTGCCAAATATGATGCAGAGAATCGACGTCTGATTGTCGACATTAATGACAAAAAGACAACGAATCAGCAATATTATTCCTCTAACTTTGACACAAGTAAGTAATGACGTTTAACAATTTGTTAAGTACATCGCTTAATCACATTCGAAAAAAAAACGAAAAAAAAGAACAATCAATCAATCAAAATTCTCTTTCCCACACATTGAATTGTAATATATTAGTTGAAATTTGTATCATCGTATGTCTATCTATATCTATTTCATAACGACTAAATCTATATGCAAACCATTCATGCAGTTTGTTAGTTTTTGTGTACATCGATCGCCCTGTAACTCGTTAATCGTATTTTACCAAGTAGATCAATTTGTATTTGTACTTTGTTTGTTTTTAAGTATAGTAGATGCCCAATTATTTATTTTGTTAAGTATTATTCGTACTCGTATTGTTGAGTAGTTTTAAGTAAACGTTTTGGCCCCAGCCTTTCCCCCCACCACCCCCCTTACCGAACTTTAGCAGTTTGATCAAAACTTACACATTAATACCCTGAATATCAAAAACCAATCGAAACAACAGCAACAAAAACAACAACCACAACAAGCAAACAATAAATCAAAACACAACAAAAACTATCTTTGTAGTTGTTTTCGTTTATTACCCTTGTAGCTCAGCTTTACTAAACTCACCGTAGAAATCGTAGTCTGCGTCGTAGCTAAAACTCAAATTGTATATATGCTCAAAATCAACAAATCAACAACAACAACTACAACAACAACAACAAAATCGCTCTATTTCTATCTATCCCCCTCTCTTTCTCTCTCTTTCTCACTCTCACACTCTCTGTCACTTTTATATATATTTTCTATATATTTTTTATGTATTTATTTTGTTCTTAGTGGAAAAAAGTTATACATAAAATAAAAAAAGGCTTCGCATACTCATAACTCTCCTCTCACCATTATCCAAAACAAAACCCAAACCCCCAAGAAAACAAGAATATTCCGCCAAATGACAATCAAAAAAGAAAAACAAATAGGAATGAAAAACCAAACAACACACAACAAACACCACCAACCATTTTCTCTTTCAATTTCGTATGTAGGCATATTTTCAACTCTTGCAGTTTCAGCGCCCCAAGGCAGGCTTTAAATTTATGATTTTAGGCAGTTTAGTGCAGGTCCAAAAAAAAAACAACTACAACAACTTCACAGCACGATTTTCAGCAATTTCAAACTATCAAAACTTAATCACACCAAAAAGCAAAAACGTTATACTCTAAAAACATTATCTTTCAAAAACCCCCTTTCCAACGAAAAACAAAAACAATCCGTAACCAAATCAAAAAAAACAAAAACAACCCCCAATCCAATCCAACACACGACAATATACCTATCAGACGCCTATCGTTATGGCTACGATGTTGGCAAGACTGGAAACTTCCATCACGAGACGCGGGGTCCTGATGGCGTTACCTATGGCTGCTACGGCCTGATCGATCCCTATCATCTGCTGCGCGCAACACACTATGTGGCCGATGTGCATGGCTACCGCACTGTAGAGCCGGAGAAGCCGGTGGAAACCTTCCCGCCCGGTCTGTATAATGAGACGAACGGCGGACCGTCCAAGCCTGGCATACTGTTGCAGTGGCACGAACTCTACTTCCCCATTGGCTGTGGCAAGTTCGAGGGCGGTGCCATCCATGACATACCCTACTTCATAGTGGAAGATGTAAGCAGAAGCAGAACTGAGAGAGATCTTGAGCACATCCACTGATGCTCAAAACGTATTTTTAGCAGAAGAACAAGGGCAATGGCTTTTCCGGTTCCTCCCACGTTAACTCAAAATTACCAGTTCTGAAGGGTGAGGATGTGAAGAGTTTGCCCATCCATAAGGGACTGTTCAACACGAACGAGGGACACACCAATGAGGGACCAGGCGATCAGGCACCCTCCTCACACTCGGTGTCAGCTCTCAGACCCGGCGATGCCAACGGCAGTGAGCTAATGACATGGAGCACTCAGAGTTGTGGCGGATTCAAATCTTTGTGTTTCAGATGATGGACAGTACAAAAAAGATTCAAGGCCCTATGATCATGTTGAAGGATCTCAGGGCGGTTTTGGAGGATTCGGACCAAATGGTGGACCAAATGGTCCTAGCGGAGGCTTCGGTCCTAGCGGAGGTTTCGGTCCCAATGGCGGTCCCAATGGTCCGAATGGTGGCTTCGGGCCAAATGGACCCAACGGTCCTGCCGGCCCCAACGGTCCAGCAGGCCCCAACGGTCCAGCCGGCCCTCACGGTCCACCCGGACCTAAGGGACCTCCAGGACCAAAGGGACCACCCGGACCTCCAGGACCCTTCGGCGCGGGACAGGGAGCCTCAGGAAAACCGGTATATAGGGATGGCGATCGCACTGGCAGTGGTGCTGGCAACAATTTTGGCCGTGGAGATGCCTCCGGCCCGGGCGGCGGCTTCGGTCTTGGTGGCGGTGATAATATCCGACCCGGCAGTGGTTCCGGCTCTGGTGATGGTGGCGCTTACCGTACCGGCAGTGGTTCCGGCCCTGGTAATGGTGGCGCTTACCGTCCTGGAGATGGCTCCGGCCCTGGTAATGGTGGCGCTTACCATACCGGCGATGGCTCCGGCCCTGGTAATGGTGGCGCCTACCATACCGGCGGTGGCTCCGGCCCCGGTGGCAATGGCCCTGACCGCCCTGGCAAAGGCAACGGAGTTGGGGGTGGTGATGCTACCGGTCCCAACTCTGTGGGCGGGGGTGACAGATATCGCCCTGGCAATGGTGGCAATACCGGAAACGGTGGTCCCTTCCATTCTGGTGGCGGTGATGTCACTCGTCCCGGCAGCGGTTTCAATGTCGGAACCGGTGTTGGAGGTCGCCCGGGCAGCGGTAATGGTGGTTATAACGGCAACCAACCGGGAGATAACGGCGCCTACACTGGACATTACACACACACAAATACCGGTTTTCCTGGGGCCGACATCTACGTATCAGGTTAGATCAATTGAGATTCGTAAATGTGGCGCCGCATAGATCAAAATTTGAACGAGCTGCCGAGCGGTTCTTGGGGGTTCCTACATAGATGATAACTCTTCAAGTTTTCAGGTATAAAGGATTTGCACAAATGTTCCCAACGCAACACGGTTTGTTCAAATTTTCGTCTGCTTGTTGGCCTAGCTCTAAGTTTTATTTAAATTATATATCTTATGTCTATATTATGCTAATGTACATTAATTTATGATCTATTTTAAGCAGTCTTGTTTATTTTCAGCCAAGAAACTTGATTTCTGACCGAAACCGAATATATAATAATAATAATAATTTTGTTGTTCCTTCAAATGCAATTCTCAATACTCAGGCACACACACTGCAGGGCAACTTTAGGGCACCCCATAATCGTTATTAGAGCACTTTTGCTAAAAGCGCACAATCAAGCAATATATATATCTCTCTCTCTCTCTATCTCTCTATATATATCTCTGTCTCTCTATACTGTCACTATCGTTTCTATCTGCACGAGTTATCAAAGGCAAAATCTCTATATATCAAAAAGAAATCAATTTATAAACTATTTCTTTTATCACTGTTATCACTATTTGTTTCTCAGTCCCAGCATTTTGGCTGAGAATTCACGCACAATCACAGTCTTCTCACAGTTATTTCTCACTCATGCTTTCATGCACGAGAACCTTACATCTTATACACAGTCACACCAAGCACACACCCACACCCACACACCCACACACGCCTCGGCACATTTGTACAATATTTACACTGCACATTGTCATGCCCACATACAAAATGCTTGAGCAATTTTACTAATGGTTAATGGATTACAATTAATTCTGGTATTTGGTGACTAGCTTAACCAATCTAAGTAATTATCTCCAACAATTAGTAATGTCATTATATTTGCAAGAATTTTAGTTATTGGTGTCGGTTCTTAGCACCCCCGTAGCTGTAAGTTGTCCAGGTCTATCTAAATGTTCGTTGTAGTACTTAGCAGTACCTACGTACTTAGTAGTAGTTAGTCCTTAGCTAATTTACACTATTCGTAGTTGAATCGATATTGAGATGATATCTATTATATTGCAATGTTAATAATCGAATGCCTTGCATCATATTACTCTCTATTTCCTTAGGAGGCGGTAAGAATTATAACAATAATAATAATGGGCGTTATGACGGTAAGTTATTACTGAAAACCAGTAATATTTTAGCCCTGTATTTATGCATATTCATTATCTTGCAACAGCTGCTGCCTATGGTAAATACTATCATGATGATTCTGGCAAATATGTGCATGTTGAAGGCCCCACTGGACCTCCAGCTCCCCCATATGTTCATGTAATCGGTCCCGAGGGCGGCTACGGCGGTGAAGGAGATGGCGGCGGTACCGGAGGATTCGGTCCCAACGGACCCGGCGGACCTAAAGGACCTGGCGGACCCGGCGGTAAGTAAATCGTTTTACGTAAAGAAGGATCTCTTCATAGAAATATCATAGCCTCTCCGTACTTGAATAAAACAAGGGGTTGGTCGAGAAATTTCTATATAGACAATATTTGCTTACCGATTGTTGCCGTTAGTCTCTTATAAACGTCCAACCATATTGCTTACTTGTTTTAGGTCCAAAAGGACCCAACGGCCCACCCGGACCTCCCGGACCACCAGGTATGTTAAAGTGAGGTTTTGTTGTGCACATTAGGTAGTGCGCCTGTTAAAACAAACCGGAACACAATATTGGGAAATTGGGGGTAAGGTTGGGCTGTTTTATAAAATGTGTACAATTTTTTGCGATATAGGACCACCCGGACCTAATGGACCTGATCGTCCAGGACCCAAAGGACCTTTCGGTGAGTTAATGTGAAGAAAATTAGTTCAATGTTTTCCATACTAATTTCAAAATGACTGTTATAGGCCCACCCGGACCTCCCGGACCACCCGGACCTACTCGTCCAGGACCTAAAGGCCCACCAGGACCACCTGGTAAGTACAATCAATACGATCATATTTGAGTGCTCAAAATAAACTTGCATTATGCACTCAATTTCAGGCCCATCCCCACCATACAAGCCCAACGATCCCAGGCATTCGGATAAGGAGACACCTGGCTATTTGCCACCAGTTCAACCGGGTAAAATCGCAAAACCCCCACCATCCTACTCACAAGTCATTGAACCGGCATTCACGCCACCAACTTTCAAGCCAAATTATGATCATAACGTTAATAAGAAAGTGCCAACAACCTCAAAGATACCACTAACCTATATTCCACCTTCTTTCCCAAATACCGTTCCTAATGTTCCTGCGAATCCCCCACCACGACCGCCATCCCAAACAAATACTATACAGCCAAAGCCAAAGGTCCCGGCTATCACTATTAATACGGATAGACCAGTAACAGGCATTACAACATCAAAGCCAACGGGTAATATTTCTATCCATAAGACTGTACCACCCGTATACGCACCCGTACCGACACCACAACCGACACCACAACCGATACCAAAACAGACACCTCCACCACACTTTGTCAACACATACAAACCAACGCCAACGCCATCGCCATCACCGCCACGCCCATTTGTGACCGCCGGACCACCACCATTCATTTACAGACCCGAACCGATTCCAACGAAGACCCCCTATTACGAAACACCCACACACAATAAGAATGTAACACCACGTCCCTCTACCCCATTGCATGTGCCTGCGCATCCACCAAGCAGCAGCGAATCCTGCGTTTGTAATGCCGATAAGACGCACTCATCAAAAACAACCTTTACCTCCTCCTCCACCACCTATCCCAATCCGAATCCGGCCTCGGTCGACTTTAACAAACAATTTACCGGCTTCAATGGAAACACGAATTTTGGTAGCATAATGAACGCCATGTCACTAACCCAACTGCCCGTTGTGCCACACGCCCCCGGACAGCCGGCCTTTTATCCGGCTGATAAGATACCCAAGGGCGCTGTGATCGCCTTCATGCCGGTGGTCATACTGCCACAAGAGTACTATGCCAATTGCGATGATAATACCATTAATACGGGCAATAAATATACGAACGTTGATCCTTTCCCGCTGGGCGTGCAGCCTGCAGCGATACCGAATGCATTCAGTGTGCACTCAATTTTCTCGGGCGAAGCACCGAGGGATCAATGCATGTGCCCGTGCTCCTGCACACAGAACTTGCCCAAGTTGCACAAGAAACGCGAGACTAATGCTGAGGATGCTACCTTGGTGAAAGCGGCTGCTGAGCCAGCTGTAACGCCTGTGGAGGTCAAAGTTGAGGCTGAGCCTATTGCTGCGGCTGCCACACCTATGGAAGTTAAGGTTGAAGCACCTGTAGCTGAGGCAACCACACCAGTCGAAGTCAAGGTTGAAGCACCTGTTGCTGAAGCATCCACACCCGTGGAAGTCAAGGTTGTAGCACCCGTAGCTGAAGCTTCCACACCCGTGGAAGTCAAGGTTGAAGCACCAGTAGCTGAAGCATCCACACCCGTGGAAGTCAAGGCTGAAGCACCAGTAGCTGAAGCATCCGCACCTGTGGAAGTCAAGGTTGAGGCACCCGTTGCTGCGGCCCCCGAGGAGGTCAAAGCTAAGGACGAAGCGCCTGCTAAACTAACACTACCACTACTGTGACCGACGACACGATCCCAATCGAGACTGTTGCTAGAGCCGACAACGAACGAGATGAACAATTGACGTCTTGACGTCACTGAAACTCGCCCACAAGTAAACCCAGTTCCCGCCTTCAACCCGCTCCCAGCACCGCCTACAACCCCAGCACGTAAACTCCCATCCCGAAGCTCCTCAACTAACCCAATTGCCAGCTATCTAGCTTAGTCTAAGTGTTTTTAGTAACGAGAATACTCCCTGTCAGGAAAGGATAACAAAAGGAAAAAAAAGGAATTAAGTGCCCATTGATTGTGTTCGTTTATTATTGAAAATTTGCTTCTTTAAAATGCACTCCAAGCTTCCTGTCAACTATCACTCTATCTCTTTGACTTAATGTTATAGTGTTCATTTTCCTTTTCCTCATTGGTTTTTCGTAAGCATTATACTATGTTATGTGGCAGTGCAAAAGGCACTGAAAGAAAAAATTTATGAAAAACGATGGAAAAAAAATTGTTTGTGACATGTTGTTTATTATGCATTTTTGTATTTCTATGTATTAATTTGTATTTTGTTCGCTTTCTTTAGATATTAGTTGATAGTTTATTTAATCTCTACTCTAATAATGCATAAAACGGAGAAATGAATTGTTATGTCTAAAGAGAAATTATGAAATTAAATAAAATGTAAGAAAATCAATACCCAAAAGCTCTATTCAATTTCCCCCCAAAAAAAATATTTACAGTGCTGCCAGAAAGTATGCAATGTTGACCGGATTTTTGCGGTACCAAAAATAAATTATTCATCAAAACCTAAAACGTTAGCTAGACTCAAACTCAGTGCATGAAATAAGTACTTTGTGTTTCTCGCACAGTATTTTTCCTAGAACCAACCAAAAAGTGTAAGTAAAATTTCAAACGAAATTGTCGTAATAATGATGTGTATACTTTGCCCTTCGTCTTAGACAGTTATTTTTACTGTAGCACGCTGTGCGTGAAATTGTTTCAACCATGAAATACGTTATCAAAATATTTAGAGGAATAAACAATTTGTATTGGACATAGGCCCTTTCACAAATTTTCAGGGAGAAAAATCAATTGGTGGAAAAATGAGAGCCGAAAATGAAAACAAACACAAAACTGCAATGGTAATGGTATTTATATTTTCTTTCATTGGAAGCTTATTATTTGCAACAATTTGATATACTTCTTATGTTTATCAAGCAAGCTATTGAATTTTAGTTGAACTCTTTAAATAGCTAACGTTAAATACTTACATATGGACACTTGCAGCAATGTGCTTCGTAAGAAAAACGTATTTTTCAATCGATTGTTTTTATGGCAGCTGTAAGTATTAATACTCAGATTTTGATCATATGTGGTCAACATCTCAACGGTATATTGAAACTTAAAATAACTGAGTTTGGTTGTGATATCTTGCAATACAAAAAAAGTTGTACATAAACTTTATTCTCTATCGGTCGTAGTAGTGATGGGCATCTAAAACTAAGAGATCAGGCTATTGAAGCTTATCATTATTATATATCCTAAGTCACTTTTCGAGACATAATTATAATACCCCCCGCAAGATATAAGACTTATATGTATATATGATTTTCAAGAAAGCTTTTAAAAGACTTTCTCCAATAACATTTACTATTCCATGGGCAGCACTTTTAAATTTAAGAAAATATCTTTGCCTTTACCTCACCTTGAACCCAATATCTTTAGCTTTATTTCACGTAACCCAGTTTTTGTTTACGACTCTGACAAGTCAATATTTAAAAATTGTTATTCCCGCATCGAACAAGCCCAAATATTTTTCACACATTTAGGTAGTGTCAAAAAAGATATGCATGTAATGTGTAGCTATTCTTATGTAAGTATATACCAACTAAACTTAAGATGGAAATTTAGACAACGATACGGTTTAGCAGTTGAAAAAATAATAGAAATTCTGTCAATAAATTGTCCTGTTGACAATATCATCCTCGCAAGTTGTACTTAGATGAAAATTGCCCAATTACATGCCAGTCACACCTCAAAGTTTTATGAATGAATTTTGAGTGCTTGGCTCAAGGGCGTTGTGTGCTTGTAAGTTGTTGGGTTCTGTTTGGGTCTTGGGTTATTTTTATTGTATTTTTGGACACGTTGTGCAAAACCAAACAAGAGCAACAACAAAAGCCGTTAGCAGTGTGGTGGCAGGCGGGCATTTCCTTAGGCTGGTCGCAGCCAAGAAAAATAAATATACAAAAATACACGATAGCTGGCAAATATTGGCTAAGGCGGCCCCTGCCACAGATTTGTGTGTGTGGATAATTGGAATTAAAGATATAGTATGCAAACAAGATGAAGTTCTCATAATACGCGTCGGCCCAGATGAAAGAAAGCGATCTATGAACCAAGGTAAACAAAACAATTTCCAGCGTTTGTTGTTTGTGTTTGTTAAAGTTTTAAGCGCAAATATCTAAAATTAAACTCACGCACTGCCAACAGACAAGAGACGGCCAAAATGAGGCATTTATTTTGTCACCTGCCCATACAAATATTAATAATAATACATAATCACCAAGCAAAAGGTCGTAAGTGCTGTTTGATTTCAAGTTAAACATATACAAATTGCTCAAGAATCTGAAAGAAAACGAAGCTACAAATTTAATTTGCAACAGGGCTGACAACAATTTTGGATAGAAAATGCATTTATTTATAAAATTAACTAAATTTCAAGGCACAAATCAACAAGCTTGTAATAAAATATAAGAAAAATATAATTAGTTTTAGACAGTTTCTAGCTTGTAAACAAATTGCGTGCATCTGTCCAAATCTGAAATGGAAAATTTATTTACGATTATACGTTGCATGCAAATAATATGACATATTTTAAAAGGCTCAATCGAAATGTCGCTTAGTTTCTTGCATGAAATGGAAACGTTTCTATTTCTGTGCAAGTTGCGCGGAAATTAATTTAGTGCTTAAATTGTTTAAATGACTGCTTAAAGTGGAATATTAATTTAGATATATATTTTAGTTTTTACTTAACGAAAAGGTTTAATTTCAAAACTGCTTGCCAGCCCTGGAAACGTAACAATAATTCAGTTTTTAAGTCGCGCTTGTATTACGTGGCGTATGAGTAATAAAGACAGCGTAGCCGCAGTTTTAACTGGGCTTCTAAGTGCGACTTGGACCGGGCCCAAAGCTTTATTTTGTTTCGGTTTGTTTGTTTCGACGACGTTGACGTTGACGTCGACGTCGACGTCTCGACTTGAGCGCAGCAACTCAGCCGGAAAATGAAAAATATAAATTGGCCCCGCGTCTGGGAAACAGAATTATTTAACATACAAGCGTCGCGTCAAGCAGTTGTCTCTACGCTGTTCTTCACACTGCTCGTCTGTCAGCCAAATATATTCACATTTGCAATTTATTCAATTTGCCAAAAAAAAACACGTACATATGTATACAATGAATGCCAAGTGCTTACCCATCTTGGTAAGTATTGGAAACCAACAAAAAGGGCAATTTAAGATACTTTCAATGCTGTGCTTCCAGCTGCTCCTGTGTGCTGCCTGGTGTGGTGCATTGCCAGCGGCGCAGGATGCCAAGACCAGCGATTTGGCCACTGCTGAGACATCTGCCAAGTGTAAGTCATACTAGCAAGTGAATATATGTATATTGTACCATAAGCTAAATAAATTCTACGCCACCACCCAAAGTGTTGAACTTGGGCGGCTTGTTTGGACAGGGCTCCAGCTATCCCAACTATGGCTATAACTATCCCAACTATGGCTACGGCAATGGCTACAATGGCAACAATAGACCCGGCACGGGCTACTATCCCAGCACTGGCTACTATCCTAGTAATGGCTACAATGGCGGCAGTGGCTACTATCCCAGCACGGGCAGTGGTTACTATCCCAGCACGGGAAGTGGTTACTATCCCAGCACGGGCGGTGGCTACTATCCCAGCACGGGCAATGGATACTATCCCACAACCAACATACTTGGCTCTCCAGGATATGGTGGCTATGGCGGATATGGAGGTAATGGCGGCTTGAGACAATATTCAGGTTATTGGCAGCCAGATTATAATGGTCAACGCAATCGTGGCTATGGTTATTATCGGCAAACCGATCGCTTTGGCCTGCCCGAGTCCAGGGATCGTGATTATTATCGTGATCGCAATAACTATGGCGGCTATCGTGGCTATGACTAAAGTGTTCTGTGTTGTTCATTGTTGTTGCTTGATGTTGTTGTTAATGCTCTGCTTTGTATCTAACGCCCGCTTTATGCTAATTAACTAGTAATAAAATCTTATAAGCTACTAATTTAAACTAAGCAGCATTTTAATAATCGCTTCTGACAAGTTTCATTTCAGTCATATTATAAACGAAATGATGACATTGTATTCGATGCTGGGTTACGCCCAATTGCACGCTGAAATTTGTCATTATGGGTGTCATATGAGAGGCCCTCAGCTGCAATGTAATTATGTGTGTTGTGTGTGTGTTTGTGTGTGTGACTGTGTAACTGGGCCTAATGTGTGCTAATTGTTTTCTTAATCAACTTGTCTCGTCTCATGTAATTTGCTTGCTCCAAGGCAATTATTTACAGGCGCCGTCTAAAAGTATGCTACATTTTTCTGCGTCAAAAGCGACCGCGTTGCCAACTGCTGTTAAAAAAAGCAACATGCATATTTTCTCTTTCTCTCTTTTCTTCTATGCAGGTTTACGCACATACGGTTAAGTGAGACCAAGAAGCAAGACAGAGACAGAGAAAGGCCTGCTAAGAAGAACTTAAGCAACTTTTATGCTTCAGCAAGCACAACAACAACAACAACAACAACAACAACAACAACAACCAGCAAGAACAACAAAAAACAAACAGCAAACAACAACAAAGATTGTAAACTTTAACATGCACTTTATTGCAACGCCGTAGTTTAAGAGCCCGCATTACCAACTTTCCACTTTAACTGCATGCCGCGCCGCCCCCGCTGTGATCTTTGGGCCTCACTCATGCAAAATTGGGCACACATCTTGTGACAAGCTGAAATAAAGAAGAAGAAGAATACGAAGCAACAGCAGCAGATAAAGTATAGGAAGAAGCCAAAGCAGAGACATACGCCAACGCACTCAGGGCCAAAATTGCGGCTGGTTTGTTACGCTCGCATCTTGGCTTAAAGTAAAGTCATGTTTATGTTCTCATTCCATTGTTTTTGGCATGGTTTTATGTTATCGTAAATAGTGTGTACACAAAATGCAGCGAAGCGTGTTCCTTACTTATCTGGTTCTGAAATTCTGCCTGAAAACACACTTTGAGCTTCAAGTATTTGATTTTCGAGCGGGTTTAGTTACAGGCTAGGGATGAGGGGCTAGGGGCAAGGGGCTGCTGGGGTGTTGACATCGTTGAAAGTCTCTTTGTGATAAGCTTAAACCATTTTTCTTCTTGCAAGTCAACAATAAAAGTAAACACAATTTCATATACAAAAAGAGTTTCGATTTTCATTCGCATCACAGTTTAATAATGTTAAGGTCAAAAAAGTATTATGTTCATACATATGTAGTTACATTTTATCTAGAACAAACTACCTCTTCTATATGCTGCCTAAAATTAAAGGGTCACAACACGTGATACATTATACAATATGAGATAAAATAAACATTTGATATATGCAATAAAAATCCAATTTAAACACAGGAAACTTTTCTTAAATAACTCAAGAAAAATGGAATACAACTTTGGCGTTGATTTGAAAATTTTCCAAGACAAAACAGCCAAATACTTTGCATCATATGATAATAATTAAAACCGTAATTCTTGCCCAAAAAATATTCCATAGCCATGCTGTTTCAATTCTTTAATCTACAATATCAATGCGGTACATTCATTCATTTGTTTCTCCAACTCTGGTTCCATTGAATGAACGCGCCGCTTCCTTCCGCGCTGGCAATAAAAAAGTAATGTCCAGAAAAAGAACATGTTCGAATGCCCTAGGCGTGAGTAGTCGACTGGGAAATGCCCTGTAGCCAGCTCTAAGAATGCCAAAAACAGCTTCGTTTACGAGATATTGTTTCTTGAATAACTTTGATATTTAGTATTCGATCTTTATGAAGTTTTCAACAGGAAAGGATAAATCTGGACCATATTTTAATCGTTGTATTGGTATTTGGTATAAAAGCACTTACTTACATACAAAACAGACCAAATATGGCTATATCGACTCGCCTGTTGTTGCTGATCCAGAATAGGATCGGAGATGCTTTCTTCTGCATACTTTAACAGAACTTTATCAAACCCTTGTTATCCATTTTAATGGGCATAGAGTATATAAAACGAATGATGTGCGGAATTTTTTATTTTATCGTTAGATTGTTTAAAACAACATACACACACACGTGCACACACGTACAAGTAATGTGGCCATAAAAAAAGAGCCAAAATCGCACATTTCTTCTGTTGCAGCAAAAATATGTTCCAATGGAACTAGAAAAATATGTTGCTCATACGCAACGTTGTCTGTGTTGTTGATGTTGTCGCTGCTGTTGTTGTTGTTGTTATTGTTTCTTTTGCAGTATGTTTGTTGTTGTTTATATATACCATCTCGGCCCGGCCCGCACATTGAAGGCAAATAAAAATAATTAAAACATTGACAGTACACAGAGCGCGAGTACAATAAATAAAATGATAAAGAAATGGAATTATTTATTTGGCGAGCGGCTTTAGCGTCGTCACGCGTTCAAATCTAATGTTAACAACAATTTAATTAACGCCAACATTAACAACAACACGAACAGTGCCAAATAAAGTCATATTCCCATTTGCTTATGGATTATGGCACAGCGGCAGTTTACTTAGCGGCAACTAACTACAAATATTTACCTGACATATTTTTAGCATGCACCGCAAAGTCAAAGTTAAATACTCCAAAATGCAGCTCAAATAATGCGATACTTAAAATACTTGAACTAGCCCCCAAAGATCTTGGTCAATTGCGTTAACTGAAATCCAGGCAAGTGCATTTTTAGTGGCAGCAAACGTGTGGCAAACTGAAGAGCTTGTAAGCTCAAAAGGACGATGTAGACTGAGTTCACTTTAAGAACTTAAGCAGCTAGTCCTGCGTCTAGCACTTAGCTGCAAAGTGTTGAATATCGGGCCAAGGCAAGTGCTTGTTCAGGCAGCGCCAGCTAAAAGTTTGGCCCGAAGCTAAATGGCCAAAAACTTTTCATGGCACTTCATAATTTAGCTGCAGCCTTTGCAGGAGCTGGGCAAACGCTTCAACAATTCGAGACGGCAAACTTTTCTGCCAAAAGATTTCTCTTTTATTCATTTCTTTTTTTTTGTCATACATTAAATAGAATTTCACACCAAATAGCAGGTTGAATGGCATGTAAAGAGATTGATAGAATGATTTGGTTTGCAGTGTAGTTGGCCTGTTCAGGCGTTAAGTATTCAACACATTTGCAATTGAAGCGTACCCAAATCAAAATTGAATTGAATTTTATATTTTTGCATTGAAGCATTTTTACTGTCAGACATTGACAGCAAGGCAGCCAAAAGTATTAAATATCAAATGGTTGACAGGTGTCGGCCAGAATACTAAATTCTTGGAAAAGTGACTGTCCTGTCTGTCAAATAGGAATCCTGATACGAGTTAGGCAAACAAAATGGCAGCGCAAATTAATTAGAAAGGTGTATAATTTTTAAATTAATTTTAAAATTTGTTTTTATTCTTTGAGCCTGAAATTGCAATTTAGAATATCAGCAACAAGCTCAACAATGTTTTGTATGTTCTAACCACTTTTGAACAATTTTAAGACCACTTAAACTTAATGTTAATGAAATTTATAAAATAAAAACATAGCATTCTACAACAAATAACTTTATTATATTAAAATGGCAGGAGAAAGGTCATCTTTGATCTATCTACTATGCAAACTTCAAGCTGATTAAGCACCAAAGATATTCCAGAAACCAGCACTGCCGCTGAACTGCTTGATGCATATGTGTGGACATTTTTTTCATTCTTGCGATAGATTGTGTTTATTTAAATTGAAAGATGTGGCGACTCTAAGCCAAATGAAAGAAAAATATTTCGGTTTCTCAATTTTTTAGTATTTTAAATAAATAATTTACTTTACCATAAAGTCCTGCAGAGTCTGGGCATGGCATATTGACATTAAATTTTAACAATATCTTACTGCAAAGTAAAAAGACAAAACGAGCCACTGTGCTACGGTGTGTGTGTGAGAACAGAGTATCTCGTTGTCGTGTATACTCGAATAAATCATTATTACTTAATTAAATTAGTTCAGCTCGCTTTTGTCTCTATTTTTTTTCTGGCTGTGACTATTTTTATACAGACTCCGCTCAACCGTAAGACGACCAAATGGCATGCTTACCGGATTAGCACCTCTGTGAGTTGGGCGTGAGTGAATTTGATTTGATATAAAGGAGCCACGTGCCCGAAATTAGTTAGGGGTGTAAATCAGTTGAAGTCAGTGCAAAGATCTATAAATCAAATAAAAGTTTGGCATTGACATTTAACAGTCATAAGAGTGGCATGCTAACAAAACAAATCATATCAAATAAAACACATTTTTAAATTCAATTTGAGCAAATTGTTAACGGACCAGTGGCAAGCAATGTTCCTATGCAAACACAAAATACATCCCACAAAGCACTTCCCCCTGGCAACAGCTATTCAAATTGGCATCCAGGTAACGTTCGCTATCAAAGGCAGGTGCCAATGGCAGAAAAACACAGACAATAAATGATTAAAATCATTATCATATTACGATTTGTTTTGATATTATATTTACTGTCTGATTTGGCCATTAACAGAGCAGCAGGAGGTATTCATTCCAATATTGGTATATAATTTTAATTTTAATTTTATTGCGCATAAATCAAATCGGAATGTTGCTTTATATTTTGGCATCTGCACTCAAGCGAAATTTCTGCATAATTGCATTTAATTAAATGCATCATATCAAAGTCACATACATACATACATGTGTGTACATGTGTTAATAATGTAAATAGTACTACAGAGTGGAGTGCTGGCTATAAAAAAATGATATAAAAAGCAAAACAAGAAGAAACATCTGCGGCTTGAAGAAGATGAAATACCCTTACAAATTTCTATTAAATATTTGTCAAACTGTCAAAAATTACGCAAAGCAATCAATTTGAACAACATCAAATAAATTGTCTTCTGTTTATTGGTTGGCTGCTATTTAATGTATTAAATATTTGATATTTGGTCATATTTTGGATGCGAAAAAGTATCAAATTTAATGCGTTACATATTTAATGAAATTATTTAAATAACAAAATAATCTTTAAAGAGGCTTCTTCCTTAAGCTTCTAGGCTTATTTCACATATTAAAGCCATTTTGCAAATATCACAAAATAAATAAATAAATTTAATTTGAGCATTTAGCAGTTAAACTGGTATTCGCCATCAAATGTTAGGATCTGACTAAATATGTGCATATATGTGTGAAAATCTCAAATATATATTCAAGAAATCAACAAGTAAAGCGTATCGAGTGATTTTGAAGTTTATTGTCGAGCAGCTTGCATAAAATTTACTTTAATTAGTTTGTATTTAATTCAATTCACAGGTAAACACTAAAAAATACCTGATGTCTTGGCTGGCCAGCTGCTTTCTTCTGCTTCTAGTATAATGCGCGTCTCTGTAAGTTTGTGAAATCATTTAGGAGTATTGAAATTAAATTAAGCGTGGCGCCATTAAACTCCATTAAGAGATGAAAAGCTCTTATTCTTCATTATGCTGTAGCACAACTTATTTTGAAAAATGTGTCATCAAGTTGTCCGCATGTCAACATTTAAAACACCATCAATATAAATAATAACAAACATCAAAGTGGCGCTGTCA
The DNA here is from genome assembly GCA_035043065.1 of Hirtodrosophila confusa. Classification (NCBI taxonomy): domain Eukaryota; kingdom Metazoa; phylum Arthropoda; class Insecta; order Diptera; family Drosophilidae; genus Hirtodrosophila; species Hirtodrosophila confusa. The sequence goes on along the minus strand of JAWNNI010000213.1, from coordinate 9,714,512 downwards.
ATTTCAATAATTATTGATTGCCAACAAAGTACTGTGGTAAGTACGAGTATATACAATTTATTGAAATATTAAATTGATTGTTTCATTCTGTACTCCAAATACCCTTAGTAATTTGAACAGATTTGCATATATATTTTATTATTATTTTATGATACGAAATTTGATTGAGAATCTTATGAAATTTTATCGTATACATTTAAGAAACAGATCACGCCTCGGAATCTGCAGAATAATCAAAATTTGATTTATTTACCAATATAAAACTTAGCAAGTTAATCTAACAATTATATATATCTAAAGCTGGATAGCATTGCGCTGCTTTTTATAGAGGTAAGGTGTAACTTTTAGCATTCTTCATTAATTAATTGTATAGAACATGCATATTTAACTTTAATTAATAGAATTTGAACCATGTTTGTTGATCAATTTTATCGCTATTTACAAGCATTTGGCACATTTACCTAACATAAAGATATCGATGTTTGTTTTTGCATAGATAATAAAAAATAAAAGAATACTTAGTCGATTGACATACACAACATTCTAATAATTATATTAAAAGAAGCCATAACAAAATCCCGGCCCCTTTAAAGTCATATATAAAACATTTTTATCGCTGAGGTCTTTATCTGAAATTATCCCATAATCGATGGTAAATTGTTGTACAGCGCTCAAGATAATAAACAATCTTTTGGTCGTATCAGCAACGTTGGGGCAATCAAACTGACAATATGCATACTATATAAATGTGGGTAGGTGCTGTCGGGTAAATAAATGCGATTTTATCACGACTCTCTGGACTGATATAAAGCAGAGACACGCCCAGCCTCCTACCTCTTGCTGGATTCTTGCTGTTTACCGCAAAGTGATTTTTATTGGTGTTCATTGCGAAAATTGATTAAGATATAGCTGCACCTGCGTCTGGTTGCCTTTTGCTGGTACCACATGACGTATGCGTATTCTTTAGCTCGCGTTCAAGATAAAGCTGCATGTGTCTGTGTGCGCATGCCTGTGTAAAAGAGTGCTTGTGTGTGTGTGTGTGTGTAGGGGGAATCAATAGAAGCGTAAGCGCATTGCCGGCCCACAAAAAAATACAACAAAAAACAAAAAACAAAAAAAACAGGCTGCCAGCTACGCAGCCATCAGTTGCTTCTGTGTGCTTTCATTGTGCGGTTGCTCGGCATTTCGCTGCGATCGTCGGAGCTGACAGCTCCGTGTTCGCATAGTTTTAACATAAAATATATATTGTATCACATTTCAATTGAAATTGAATTGAAACTCGAACTCGGCCAGCGACATCACGCGTCTCTCGTTTTTTAAGTGAATTATTAGAGTGTTTGTGTTTGTTTTCCATCAATGCAATTTGCATTGAATTGGACGCTTTAATCAACGAGAACAGCACAATTAAGTGCCCACACGCTCACGTGTTTATCGGTACAAAGTAATTAAAAACATTGCTGGATAAAACTTTGGACAATTTGTGATTGTGTGCTTTTGATTATTACCGCAAAATCAATAGCCAAATAAAACTAAAAACAAACCAAAAGCTAATTGCATGTGGCCAACAGACACAGACACAGACACAGACACAGACACAGACACAGACAGACAGCAACAGACAAAAACAGACAACAAGTACAACATTATTTAATTATTATTATAATATTTGTATAAATTAAAACCGTAGCAGTAATTAATTTCTGGGTAAGTTGTTGAATGCATATTTCACGCAATTTAAATGGAAATCGTTTACCGGCGCTTCGCTCCATGTATATGTAGATATAAAAATCTATTTGCATATCCGTTTATGACATTTGAATGCATTTGAATAGCATTTGAAGCAGCGCGTACATAAAAATTAGTTTTCATTGCAATTAAGAGCATTAAATGCATTTGCATGGAATACTAAATACGTGAGCTGACACCATCGAACTACAAAAGTAGTCGGAACAGTCAGTCAAACGATCATTCAGTCATTCAATCGCACAAATAAACGAATAACAAAATACTATTAAAAGTACATACACTCGAGTTATTTGTTTGGCAATTGAGCAATTTATTGGGTTGCCCGATGTTTGGAAAATTTATCAATGAATTTTTTAGCAACTGTGTGTCATGTGGGGGGTGATGGGGGTACAATTTGAGCACAAGCGCCGCTGAATTGAAAATATATTAATGTTTACATTTGGTAAATATTTTAGAAGTATTGTGGCACTTAATTGCGGATACAATTTTTGGCTTCACTGGAAGCCAACAGAACTAAATAAATATTTGCTTAAACTTGTTTTGATCTGAGGATATATATATATAAGATTTATACAAATTATTGTAGAATGATCTGATTGGATGTATCCGACTGTGAGTCACGCTTGTACACAGGTCCAAAATTCCACATTAATTACTTTGAAATTGTCGTTATAAATCGTTTATATCGTTTTGTGGGGTTGTGGGGTTGTGGGGTTGTGGGGAATATCGAACATTTTGAATAATGACAAATTTGGTGTCCCCAGCTCTTATAGTTTCCGAAGTCCTTGTGCACATTAATTACCTCAGACAGGGCCAGATTTACTTTATACAGTCGGAGCTGCCTCCCTTTGCCTCTTATATACAAATTCACACTTTTATGACACTATTTCTTCCCTTTTTAGGTCTTTTTAGGGGTACAGGGTGTAAGTATGCTTCACAATTATAATTCCCACAGTGTTTTGGCCGTTTTTCTTCTAAGAAGTCAGACGTAATAGACGTAAAATCAATAACAACCACATGCCACAACAAATATATTCAAATTCTCCTTATACACTTAGTGTTATACTGCTCTCACCTTACCCTGAAATTACGTCAACAAATTGGCTTGGTGTCGAGAATTGCCAGGTGTTATTACACTTGGCACGCCTTCTCCTGCTTCCTAGCTGGCAAACTACAATACTTACAAAAGTAAGGAGTGAAATGAAGCAGCATTTAACAAACAACGTGGCAACAGTTAGCTGAAGAAAGTGTAATTATACTCGTAAGGCTACAAGCAGCCACAACTTTCAACAACCCACACAAGGCCACGCCCCCATCCGGCCCCGCAATCTCTAGAAATTAAAGCCAAGAAGCCAAGCTGGCAAAGTTCAAGAGCCTGTTTTTTTCCCCTATTTATGATTGTAATGTGCCCAAGCAGAAAGAATTATTATACCATGGGAACATGACTTTAAAATGCGTTTTTCTTGTTATTCTCCCACAATTTTATGAATGCCAGCAATTTGCTGTTATAAACAAATTTTGTTTAAAGGCAACAACTTTGAGTACATTTTTAATTTATACTCTTTGCCGGCATCTCTTTTACCTTGAGTACGTGTCCAGTTTGCCTGAATTTCATTTATAACTTGACTTACGCTTCGACGCCTTTTATTACTTGATTTTAGGTGCAAGAATAACAACAGCTACTGAAAATAATACAAATATTATATTAAGTCAGTAGTTAACTTTAAATTATGTTGCTTTTTCATTTGGCATTTCCATAATGCCCAAGGCTATGAATCCTTACCAGGCTGATTACATTTTAATTATGGCTTAAAACCATAAAGTCAAAACATTGTTGCATGTGGCACACAAATAAAGAGAACCATGATGGCCTTTCAAGCACTGACCAAGCAAATACTTTGGCCTGAATGCTGTTGGCTTTAATAACAATAACTTGAGTGAAATTTAATGAAATTAAATGTGGAACAAAGGTAAATATTATTTTTGTGATTAACTGCAACTGACAGTTATTTTTTTAAACAACTCTTTCATTATTTAGTTTTGTTATTTCAAGGCAGCTGTTGATTTTTGTATAAAAGCATTTATTTTAAATAATAAATAAATGCTAGCTGAAAATCAGCATGAAAAGGCTTTAATAAATTTGTTGTTTTATTCACATGTTGTGCTTTATGTTCGCTACAGACATTTGAACATTCATTGTAATATAATGGTGCTAAGAGTTCTTAGAACAGAAAATTACCATCAACCCGTCAAAGTTAATAATGAAGTTATGACTTCCTGTATAAAAGTTGGACGCTCGTCAGAATACCATAGTCTACTTTTGCGCGCACAATATAAAATCTATTTAAATTTTAATCACGTCCTCATTTGCAAAAATTTCCCATATGGCAACTGCCCCTGAAGAGCCTTTAAAAACCAAAAGAGATAAAGTTTGTGGGTTAATGTTACTTTTTATACTCTGTTTCCAAAAACTTTTTCATAATTGGAATTGCTATATTGCGTTTCTGCAATGTTCGTCCGTGTGAACGCAGTATTTTAAAACACTTTGGCTAGAGCTAACAAATTTGGTTCACATGTTGGTGTATACCCTCGTCTGTAAAAATGGTAATTTAAAAATAAAAAGCCTATTTTCTACATTTCACCTAGCTAACAGATTCACCATTAAAGGTTGTGCCATCCCAACCCTTTCTCCTGCTACAGAGCAATACCCAAATGATATAAGGACTATTATTCACCTCCTGGAAAGCTTTGACTCCAAATATTTTTTGACTTTTGTGCAAAAGATAACAGAGTATATCGCAGTCGAGAACATTCGAGTGCAAAGTTCTTCATTCTTCTTTATGCAGTAGTTATTTTCAGTTTCAACAGATATTTAATTAAATTTTGCTTAAGCCACGCTCTTTGTGCTGGGAATGAGGATATTTATGGATTCTTTAACGCGACTTCAATCATAAGTGCAACTGTTCTTCTTTGTTTATTCCGACTATTTTGTGTACTTCCACAGAAATTGGACTCGCTTGGAAGCCCTGAAAATTGATGAAGCAAATATGTGCATTTCCGTATCCTGAACAGAAAATGGAATCTGTTGCATGCTCTGTCAGTTGTTTTTAATGAATTGTGCGACGCGTGTTATGTGTTGCCGTTCTCCTGACCTTGTCCTTGTTTAAGGACAACAAGAAAAGGTCACTACAATAAGAGCAAAACCCGAGCTGCTATGTAACAGAATTGTTCGTTGAAGCAGTTTGGTGAGCTTGCTTCAAATTAATAGATTTTGAAAGCAGATACACTTAAGTGGAAATACAGTTTTGGGTGACAAACTTTAAAAATGATATGACAAAAGCATAGCATCATCACTCACACTTGTTTCAACAAGTATTGTACATCTCTTATTTCCCATATCAAGCTCAATTGAATGTTCGCAATGTTCATTGAATCACATAAGCATTTCCTCATACTTGTTTCCCCCTCTTGGCACTTATTGAAAAATGGCGAATTTCTGGCAGAAAGTTGTACTTGCAATTTGCTTAGAAAAAAAAATGAGAAAGGTCAAAGGAGCAATGGAAATGGCAAAGCATGTTAACATGTTAAAGACCCCCTGCGATTCATTGCTGCTCGAAGAGCTTCTGAATTTGTTTGCAACAAACAGCAATTATTTACAATACCCGGTCTGCCTTGAAAATCAATGGTAGTTGTATACAACAGACAGAAGGGGACATTTCCGAACCTGTAAAGCATATATATTTCTGATGCTCATCAGCAGACGAGTCATCTCACATCCCAGAGTTAGGGACGAGAAATCAAATTTGTATTAGTTTTGATTTATCCATTCGCTACAATTTTAAAGCTTAATTATACATAAATATGAGGTACACTGATAATTTGAATAAAGGTGCTTACAACCTATATCTAGGAACTTTCCTACTTGCTTGATATTGTACTCTTGCTGATAAGTTGCATACTTCGAGGAATTATCTACATTTAGCGAGCCAGCTTTGTCTTCAATAAATTTCTTAATTATGCCATGAATTATATTCTGCATTTAAGTATTTTCCCCGAGGGCACAAACAAAAGTTTCATTCAGCCGGACTTTGCAATTTTCTCTTTGATTCTGGTATTTATTAATCTATCAACAAGTTGGCGCAGCTGCGCTCTGTGAGTGCATTTTTAATCAAGCAGCCAGTTTTTGGCTGGCAGAATGAGCTGTAGGGTTGCTGCCACTTGTCTGTATGAAAGTTTTCAAGCTTAAATTATTTTTGAATTCCAGTAGAACAAAAGAAGGCAAACAATAATAAAATTGTTTAAAAAGAAATATTTAAAAATATTTGCACAATAAAATTTCCTAAGTATGCTCGTTTTGTGTAAAAATAACAAAATAACAAGATAACAAGATGCACGTGCAAAACTCACCCGAACTACAGACTCTGACATTTGCTGGTTATTGTTGGCCAACTGAAAGCACAATTGGCCAGCCTGTTATGCCCTTCCATTGGTGACATTTCTGTAAGTTACATAATACACTTTAGCTGTTGGAAAAGTTTTATTAAAATTGAATTATTTTATTAGAAGACAATTGTATTATTGTATGGAAATCTTTTTTAATTTTGCAGATATTTAGCTCAAGCTCAGCAATAGTGAATTTTATTGTACCTTAGATGGTTAGCTAGAATATGATAAATATCTGATAACTACACATATCATAGGAACAACCGATCGAAATTTCAGTTTATGTATGCAAGGGTATTTAAATTCGGTGTGCCAAAGATATTTGCTGCTTCTTGTTTTGTTATGAGCTCGTTAAAGTTAATTTTGGGCAACGAAAATATGACTTCCCTTTGAAGTGACGAAGTTAACAATGAAAAGCTCGCACAGCTGGCAGAAATTGTTCCTTAATTAAAGCATGGCTTCCAAGAAATTTGTTTGGCAGGCTTGTTGTTTTACTTTCACAATGTCCGAATGACAAACAACATTAGCCCACTTGATGGATCCAATTTATTTATATTATATTTTTTCTGTACTAGTACACATTACTAATAGATTGAACCTCTGACCTACACCTAAAGCGGCTTTAATCGCAGTCATTAGTCAAACATTGAGGGCCAGACGTTGACGTATTGCCTGCCGGCTCTATAAATATGTATTTATTACATTGTTCACATTTCGTTGCAACCTAAAGCCAGCCACAACAATTAGAAGAACATTAAATATTTATTAGAATTGTGCGCGTTTTTTGTTCAGTTATATGTATGAATGTGTTGTCTAGACTGAGTGTATTAGATTGGTAGAGACTTATCTGCTTGATTGGAGGAATCATTCCTTGTTGCTGCCTTGCATTTAAATGTGCTGATTAACTTGATTTATGTGGCAGCTGTAAGCAATATTTATCCTACACTAATACTACAGCATAGAAATTGTCTTAAGATTCATGCTTAGCTTTTTGAAATAATACAAAAAATAAAGTTCTGCTTCACTTAATTCAATTCTTAAATTGATTAAGCTTATAACATGCTTCTAACAAAACCAAAGCAAACATTATTCAGCATCCACAGTAGCAATTTATCTAACTGGTTAATCTAATTACAAATATATACAAAACCGAATTTTGTGCATACGACACGAAGTCTTAAAGTGCTCAGTATCCATTTTACATCTTTGCAAGTACATTTTAATTGCATTCCATGTGGTAGATCTCAACGCAGGATAAATTTTCCTCAAGCAGAGGAACGGGCGGCCAGACAGTTTGACAGCCACCTCAAAATCTCAGTTTTAGAACTACATTTAATTTTGTGCAAAATAAGTGAAACAATTTTGCAGAAATTGTTGTCAAAAGAAATGATGTGCAATTTTAGGCCTTCGTTCGGTGCGTAACAAAAGCCAGACAAATGCCAGTCAGCTAGTCAATAGCCTGTTGTTAAGTATCATGATCATCAGCATGGAATAATTTGAAATGCCAAGCCAGCTCACCAAAAAGGATTACTTCCTTGGTGTCCTGCAGCTGCAAGCCAAGTATTTCAAATTTAAAGCTACGGCTTTAGAAATGAATTCCTGAAACACTGTTAGTGGTAAAATGCCAAAGTAACCCATTCTTGTCAAACTCCCTCCCCTAACGGCCTTGAATGTTTTCGGCCTTGTTGTAAAACTAACCACTAGTCCCACATATTTACACAAGTTGTCGTTTAGAAATGTTTCGTAAATATTTGAAATGCCAAACGCGAACTGTATTCTGTTTTATCTATGTTTTATCTTTCTGCTCTTAATATATTCAAACTGATTTTCCTTTACATTTTCAATGATGCATAATTTGATACCTGCGGAGAACTTTCAAGGCTTTCATGTGTAAACAAACTCACAAACTGTATTGATTTCTTTGAATTTTCATTGAATTTTCTAAAACAGGCTAAGGCATCTTAATTATCATCGGGAGTAATTTGAGAAACTGTTATGTTTACCTATTTATTATGCTCAATAGACCTAGATGCTACAATAGCTTAGGAAAATAATCGATAACACTATCGGTATTTATAGTTTTTTTCTTGAATTTATTGAGGAATTCACGACTGTACGACTTTCTGCCTTTCTGTTGCCAGGGCCTTTTATCTACACATTTCTAGGAAATACTTAACACAAATCTAGCCTCATTTCCAGTTAACGCTTAATGGAAACATGCCTCCAATTCTTGGTAATTTTCCTATGAAGGGCATTAACTAAACTTAACAAGCGAAAATTCTAAGCCAAAAACACTTAACAAACGACAGCACTTGAAGCCACTTGACAGATTTGTCCGCCTGATTATTCGCAATATGTTTGCAATCATTGTAAATGTCCTGATTGTGAGCTGACTGTATTTGCCAGGCAAATATCAGTTCCACTCAATGTAAAAATCGTTTGATATACTCGTGTTGTGTACAGCAAAAGAGGCTGTATGACCCAAAGCAAATCAAAGAGGGAAACCAATGTCGAATACTTACTAGGCATCCTGTGTATCTCAAAGTCGATGAAAGCATTTACTGCCGGATGTGAAGACGATGTGTTTCCAAGTTTATAGGAATGCTAGATAATTAAATATATAGATTTTGCGTAGGCAAGCGTGTGGGACTATGCTTTTGTGTATGTGTGTGTGCGTGTTCATTTCCTTAACTGCAGAAAAATGCTTGCAAACTCAAAAAATACTTTCCATAAAAAGCTAATTACATTTTTTCTTATTCAGTCAGCTGTTTAATAGACAGTTTAATTAATAATCTTCTTTGGGTCACAGACCCGAAATTTGTCAAAAGCCCACAACACGCAAAATAAATGAATAGAAACTTTCTGCTGGTATCTGCAACATGTTCGTGTTGCAAACAAGTCGGCTTGCAACATGTTGTGTTTTGTCTTCAAGTGGCAGTAACTTGAATTGGGCAACAGATTTTCCTTGGCTTGTCGTGCTCGCACATCCTGTCGTCGTCGTGGCCGTTCGTCCTGGCTCACAGTTGATAAAACCAAAGACGAACTCTGCCGCACAGTTGATAATGCACACTCGTGCGGTTAACTCGAATAACTCCCGAAAATTATCAGAAAACCCAACAATGAAGTGAAAGTGGCGCTATATTTAAATCGAAACCGTTAAAGGGCTTTGAACTGATTTATTATCCAGCAACTAATTCGATTTTGACACGAGATCGTTGTGTGTTAGTTTGATGCGAATAAAAACCAAATTAAATCCAATAAATAACCAAGAAGAAGTTATTAAGACCTGTGGATATAAGGCGTATTGCCACAGGCGTGAACTGCTTAATCCTGCAACTTACAGCACCTAAGGGTAAAATTCGCATTTATTACAATTACATTTAATACGCTACTCACGCACACACACATGCACACATTCCGGAGCCCATGTCGAATCCTGTTTCCTTTTGGTGTCGTGAATTTGGTCTGTACACCGCGGACTTGCCGACTCCAGTTGCTGATAACACACTGGTTGCCACATATGCGGATGATACTGCCTTTGCGGCCCGCAGCACCAATGCGAGGGAGGCCGTCAGACTCACGCAGGAGTTTCTCAATGGCTTCTCTAATTGGGCAAACCGTTGGAACATTGTTGTGAATGGTTCCAAGTCTCACAGCTGCGTGTTTGCACTCAGAAAACCCCGCTGTCGGAGGGTGAAATATGAAGGGCAAATCATTCCAAGAAGCAACACAGTCAAGTACCTTGGCGTGACCCTGGACAGCCGGTTAACTTGGCGACCACACATCCTCCAGGCTGCTGCTGCTGCTAAGAACAAAGCAACCAAACTAGACTGGATGCTAAGGCCACGTAGCTACCTTAGCCTAGAAAACAAGATCAGGATATACAATATGATCATATGGCCTGCCATGGCGTATGCCATAGCACTGTGGGGGTGCGCAGCCAACTATTCTATTCAGGCCATTGAATCCACCCAGAGCAAGATAGTTCGTAGGATAGCTGGAGCCTCAAGATTTATGAGAAACGCAGACATATACAATGATTTGCGAATAAACCCAATATGCTCACAAATAAACCTGCACACCAGTCGATACAGACACAGGCTACAACAGCACGCCAACTCTCTAGCCAGAGGGCTAACAGCAAGCAATTGCACAAGACGGCTAAAACGGCGCCACCCGAATGACCTATGGTCTCATGGCCGGTGCTTGAAGGTCGACTTTTATAAAACTCATTATATATATATAATTCAAAACTCACACACAAACACACCAACATTGTTTTCCCCCACCCACGTCCCCAGTCAAATTTACACCCTTACACGAACATTTTAAATTTATTAGGTTAAATGATCAATGTTTCAAGAAATTAAATGCATATCAAAAAAAAAAAAAAAAAAAAAGTGAATTTGGCTTCCTTTTTTGTTTTTGTGGGCTTTGCTACCTTTGTTTTGGTTTTTATTTGCTTGTGACTTTATTTAACGGTCGATTCGAACACGTGGGCTCCTTCGGGGACCCTGTATCCAACCACAGCCGGTGACATGAAGCATTAAATGTCTCTGACACATGATTACCAAAAAAGGTAGACACGCTTAATTATCATCTAAATATTTAATGATATTGTCCCTCGACTATTTTAATACAAATTATAAAACGTCGGCAGCCCGCTGGATGGCAACAAAGGACAAGGAAATTGACAGGATGCGTGGGTAATGAGTAATAGACAACAGACTCATAACTTTGCATTTTTGGCATAAACTCATCCTTTGTCAGAAACAAAATTTAATATTATAATGAGTAGAGCAACCGTTTTTAATGAAATTCCATGAAATGCTTTTACGAGTTTTATTTTAACTTGTGTTGAATATCTTAAAAGCATTTCTGAATGCACTCGTAATTAGATCTTTAAATTTAATTATTATGGCCAAAGCTATGTAATATAATAGTTGAGCTGCAATTTGTAATTAAAAGGTTATACAGCATATTATATTACATTACAGCGTTTGTAAATTAATTTATAATTAATAAAATTTACCTGCAGGTTGCTAACCAGCTACTTTAACATGTACTGCGTTGCTAGAGCGCCAAATTAAGAGAACCTAAAAGAGGGTAAGAGACTAGCAATTAAAGAAGACAGTTAAAAACTTCTGCACGGATGAACTTTGCCAGCTTAAATTGTCCTTTGGGATAAGGAAAATGTCGTGCAGTCGACTGGGAAAGCTGCTTAGGGGAAGTCAATGTCCCCAGCACATGGATGTGTTAAAGGACAGCGCATAAGTATAGAAAAAAAGAAGTTTTTTTTATTATTTATAGCACTCAAATGTACCTATAACGCCTTAAATACAAACAGCTTTACAGGGGTATGTAAAATATATAATTCGAAAGTTGTTTATTTTAACACACAATAAGCGTAAATTGAGAAGATATTTTTGTCTCAATTTCAAAGTCGATTTATTCTTTTGTTAGCCATTTGTTGGAACCAAAGCACAAATATCATTAGATATTTGTTTCATTCTTCTTTATATTTGAGGCCAGGTCCTTTGTATTGGGCATTTTTTTTGGCATGCGTTTAGTTGTTGCTTGGCTCACACGTCTTATGCGCAATAAATTCTATTTAAAGCAGCTTATAATTGAAAATTCTGGCCTTTTGTGTTTTATGGTAGGTGAGCACGTAGCATTTCTCTATGGGTGCCTAACACTCACTTTGAAGTTTGTTTGTCTGTCTGGCTGACATTTTGTATTTTAATATGCGTCATTCAATATTGTTCAATTTTTTTAAGAAAAAATTCATATTGCTTTTTTTATTATTTTTTTGAGGGGTTAACGAATTTCACGGCGTTTGCTTGTACTTAAATAAGCTTGAACACAAAGACGTCCTGCTGGCCTGTAGAAAGTCTTTAAAATTTGTAAATTAATTGAAACTCTTTTTAGGACTTTTCTTGGGCATTTAGAAAGTTTTCTGCCGCGCTAAGCCCCGCAAATGAACTCAACAGCTTTTCTTGCTGAGTTTAATGTCAGTGCTTGGCCTTAAGACTGCATGCCACAATTGCAAAGCCTGATTTATAACAGGCTTAGTTGAGATCCTTTTAATTGCATTAACATGCAGCTTAGTAAGCCACACAATTTTCAACTAATTGTTTAGCGGTGTGGATACACGAAAAGTACTTTCTTGGCAAGTTTTAGCAGCGTCCTCTCGACTAATTGCTTATGTAATTTATTACTGTCGGTTTGATACAACATTTTCACGTTTTTAATAAATTATCTAACAATTTTTTACTTCATCTGAGACGCGTACTGCGTAAAGCGCTGACAAGTGACATAAAAGGATTTTATGGCCTGTTGCGTGTAGCATGAAGTCCTTAACACAGCGCTATGTAGCCATAAAGTTGCAGGGCTGCTCTGTCCTTGAGCTGATAAAGCATCAAGTTAAATGAGTAGCTGCTGTTCATAACCGATGTATTGTTGGCCAAAGCCTTCATAGCACAACCTCAACCTTCGCAAAGCTGGCTAATAAAAGGTTGCCACACGTGCAGTTGCCACGAATCTCTGTGGTGTTAACAATGAGATTTTCTCTGAGGTCATATCCTTTTTTGGATACAATCTGAAAAGGAAATAAGCTTTTATTTTGGGTTACGCTTATATTCAATCAATTTGAACGAAAAGCCTGCACTAACCTTAAGGCTAATTTTAGGCTTGATTTTAAGTTAAAGCCGATGAAAGTATTACCAGGTATTTATACAAGGGGCAATTTCATGGAAATTTGCAACGAAATTTATTTAGCAAAGGTAGTTTCTCCGTTGAAATGTTCCCTCCTCCTCCCTCCCTCAAATTTCATTTACAATATACACTGCTCGCTTATATGTGCTGGAACAAATTGCGCCCTCACCTCAGGCTTGACTTTCATTACTCGTACTATGTATCTATGTGGTGGAACAAGTAGTAATACGAAAGGCAATTTATGTGTTTTCATTAAATTTATAATAGAAAACTGTAGGATGGTCCTTAATACAGAAAAACAAATCACAAATTTCATGTGTAGGTATTTTTGAGAGGGATATAAGAGAACTGGCATTGTAATATAAATATATAAAAAATAAAACGACTTATTTAACAATAAGCAGAAGGTAAATTGTATTTTTCTAATGATTGTTATACAATTTATTTTGATTAAAAATAAATAAACATACTATGCTTATAATTAAGTAAAATTTCTAGATAAGCCAAAATGTTTGCACACAACTAGGCTTTAAGTATTTAATACTTCCTTCATTATGAACTTTTGGTTAGGAACACTCTGACACAGTAATCTACATCGTTTCAACGTGAGTAATTTTCACTTCGCAATAAAAACATGACAATATTATTATACCTGGGAAAAGAGCAAATATATTCACTAAACTTACTTAAAAGTCAACAATAATATTAGTTTGCCCAACAGCAAAATGTCAACTGACCTGTGAGAAGAAAACATTGTTAACCAAATGTTTTCAGCTTGTTATTTTAACCCCCACCAAGCACTTATGGCTTTTATGGGGTAGCTGGGGGATGAAGTAATAATTTAAAGTAACTCATGTCATGTGAACTCTGACAGTTGACCATAACTCAAATGAGTCCTAGCTGGGCTAGTGGCTAATGGCTAGTGAGTCCTTTGCCATTCAGAGATACTAACGGGATGTATTGCAGTTGTTTGGATTCAAAGATATTGTACTGTCAACTTGAATTGCATTTTGATTCATTATTCTTTAGCTGTGATTCATTCGTTTTGATTGTGAGTGTCTAGAAATAAAATCTTGGGATTTATTATGCACGTAAATTATTGTCTTACATTGTTTTGATTTTCTCACTGGCAAAATGTTAATTAAACTTTCTTTAGATGTTGCAGAGAAAGGTAATATTTCATATCCGACTTTCCATTTACTTGCAGCCAAAAGCGGAGACATTAAAATGCATTGCACCTCATAAATAAGAGCTCTTCGTGCGAAACGAATTTGACTAAGCCGAAAACTCGCACAGCTTTTATAAATAGACGATACTTTGTTTCCAGGGAATTCAGGGAGGTATCAAAAAACAACAAAACCATGGAAGTCAATAGAATATATGAGGAACATCAGCCTGAGGAATTTGGTAAGTTCCCACTCAACATTAGACGTCATTAACTTTAATTTCGTTTCCAAAAAAAGCAACTTACATAATAAGCCTAACTATTTCTGGAACATCCATCATATTATGACAAGTTTGGTTTTTGTTGTGCCAGCCAAAGTTGAGATCCTGGCATATAATGACTGTGTTTAGCATGAGTTGTGCAAAGTTGCAAAGTCGTTAGTGGCCAATTGGACAGTTTTGTTTTTGGACGAACAAATTTGTGTATTTTTTGTGTTTTTTCGTAAATTAAATTAAATACATTTCAAATACAAGTAAGAGCTACAAGCCTGTTCCGAATTCCACTTTAATTCATACTCTCCTAGAACGTCTTTATGCGCCTCCTGCGGAAATTGTCGCACTGCTATCCATTTTCTACGGCAGCATTAGTATTCTGGCTGTCATTGGCAATACCCTGGTAATTTGGGTGGTAGCCACCACCCGACAAATGCGCACCGTCACGAATATGTATATTGCAAATCTGGCGTTTGCTGATGTCATCATTGGATTGTTCAGCATACCATTTCAGGTGAGTGGAAATGCATTTTGCAAATTAATTTGCCCATTCGCATATTTTCGTATTTTCTAATTATGCAAATGTTGACCACGCCCTCCTGCCCCGCCCATTTAGGCAGACCACAGACCTACACAAATATCTGGCTAATTAGGCATGGCGGGAAAACATTTACAATATACCAATATCAGTTATAAATATGTATGTATGTATGTGTGGAATGTTGGCATGGCTTAGCATTAATTAAACATTGCGTATACGCAATGTCCGGCAGACATGTTAAATAAATTGAGTTTGCTGATTTTTCGCCGGGCTGTTAACACTTTGTGCACATAAATCAGTTTAATGGCATTAGCCCAGTTTCATTTTCGACTGCTGGCACGTTAATATTCCCTTTATGACACACAACCGCAAATACAA
The DNA here is from genome assembly GCA_035043065.1 of Hirtodrosophila confusa. Taxonomy (NCBI): domain Eukaryota; kingdom Metazoa; phylum Arthropoda; class Insecta; order Diptera; family Drosophilidae; genus Hirtodrosophila; species Hirtodrosophila confusa. Next base: position 9,699,253 of record JAWNNI010000213.1, on the reverse strand, counting down.
CGACAAACATTGATTTCACTATAATCGAGCCTCAATTTAATTTCCGGCGCTTAAGCACAGTGTCCTCTATAGCTCTTGGAAAACGTTTTTGGGATTAGAAATTTGACAGAGTGTATAGATTCAGTAGCGCCAGCTGTGAGGCTGATAATGGAATATTATTTTTGGCTCAAGTGTTAATGGGCTTAGCATTTCGTGTGCCAGCAAAATGTGCTAAAAAGCAGAAGTGATTTTCAGCTTAATTTCAAAGTGTACTATAGCTAAATTAAGTTTTTATGAACTCGAGCGAACTGATGTAGCAACAAGACAATTGCCTTTGTATGCTACCAATGTATCTAACTACCAAAGGCTTTGGCATATTCAATTTCGAGTTATGAAGGTAGCAAACTGAATTTCAGATATGCCTTTAAGCGCGTATGCATAATTGAGCACTGACTAGCACAGGAAAAAAGGAACTTTATGGCATTGACATTTCATTTGGAAATGAACTTGAAATCGGCAACGAGCATGGAATTTCAAGATGGAAAGAAGCTTTTAATGCATATCAAAGATTCAGAAGTCACTTAAGGCTTATAGCTTAAAGTCACTTTTATTTTCTTACCCAAGCATTAGCTCAGTAGACAAGAAGCACAAATTGTGGAGCATGAAACCGTTTCAAGAGCACATCAAAACTTCAAAGTCGATTAAAGCACGCTTCACTGGCTAGAGAAAGTATTAATATCTATGTTCTTACTGCAAATAGTTGTATTAGGATATCAAATAAACAAAACGCATAACTTGTGTGACGATAATCAGCTTTGAAAGTACATTAAAGCTTCAGAGTTTCTTAAAGCTCACTCACTGTCTGGAAGACGTATTAAGATATAAAATAAACAAGAAGCATAATACAGCTTATGCTTTGGAGCTTTAATATACTTTCAAAGCTGATTTCTGTCACACAAGATATGCTTTGGTTATTTGAGCAGCTTTTAAATTACATTAAAGCTCACTCACTGTCTGGAAGAAGCATTAAGAAATCAATTAAATAACAATCATAAGTTTTGTAAAACAGTTTTAAAAGTACATCAAAGATTCAAAGCTACTTAAAGCTCACTCACTGTCTGGAAGACGTTTGCTTCTATTATCCTGTCAATCTAAATAGCTAATTATGTGTATAATATATTACCTTTGATATACTCCGTTATAATCGACTGAATCCAAAAATTGAACTGCATTTAAGCCTGAACACTTAATCTTCACAGTATAATAAATATTCATTAATTTGACAATTAAGTGGCAGCTGCTGTCGAAACAAATTGTTATTGTTATCAATAAACTGTAAGCGTTTTGTAATTTACTGTAATTGTTTGCCCCTTCTAAACTACACCACTGACAGCAGTGGACAAACATGCAGTCTCATCAACTGGAGGGCAACAGGACCACATTATGCGCGCTTGGATTGTATCCGCAAATACAAGCCACACCAACTCGAGCACACAAATCATGGTGTGATGCCAGGACGAAACGATGTCAGGACACAACCTACGCAGTCACAAATTGTACATAGTTTTGGCAATTTATTATCGACAAGCGCCGGGTGTCCGCATGTCCTGCAGCATTGGTTTGCTTTTGTATTTGCTGTTAATGATATTTGGTCCTGCGTTGTCAGTTGAATTATTTAATAGGGAATGTTTGTAGTGACAAAAACCGCCAATAGATTATCGCACGGATATTAGATACAATTGACGTCTTAGGCATTGCGGTGGCTGTCAATAAGAGTTGGGATTTATAGTTCAATTTGATGAACAAGTTCATTTTTTACTCGTGAACCAATTTAGCGATTTTATTTATTTATGAACAACACAAAGTATTTTGTTCATTTTAATGTTTTATTAGAAACAACGAATTGAACTTATTCAGAGAATCTGTTCATCCTGTTCGAACATCTAATGGTTAAGTAACTTATTCATTTATTCATAAACGAAGCTGTTCATGAAATTGATCGACTGAAGGACGGACAGTTTTGTTCATAAATCACTGAATAAGTTCATTGGTTCCTTTCAATTACCTGTTCATTGAACTTAGTCTGAGCACAATGACACAACTGTACCATAATGATATGTGTGTGTCCTGCCATAATTTGATTTAATAACAAGTACAGCTCCTAGACACTCATTTGTGTCATTTCAGTTGTTGTTCATGATATATGTCCTGCCTTAATTTGATTTATAAATGAAATGCAGAGAAAAAACAGATTTTCATCCTTCGTATTTCAGTTTCAAGCAGCGCTCCTTCAACGTTGGAATCTGCCGTATTTCATGTGCGGCTTTTGTCCTTTTGTGCAGGCACTGAGCGTGAATGTTTCTGTCTTTACGCTGACTGCAATTGCGATTGATCGACATCGTGCTATAATTAATCCATTGAGGTAAGTAAGCCACTACTTGGCAAGTTAATCATGCGCCGCCCTCATTAAAATTGAATTATTTTATTCTGACACAGAGCACGTCCCACCAAGTTCATATCGAAGTTCATAATTGCTGGCATTTGGTTAGTGGCCCTCATATTTGCCGCTCCTTTTCCTATAGCCTTTCGTGTTGAGGAGATAACTGAGCATTTTCGGGGTAAGTACTCGTCAACATATTTAACTTGCGGATTAGCCCATGACCCCGAATATCCTTTATTTGCCATTCACAGAAAACGATGTCTACTTTAACTTGACTCGTCCTTTTTGCACCAACAAAAACCTATCCGATGAGCAACTGAAAGCCTACCGTTATGCTCTGGGCTTTGTGCAGTATCTGGTTCCTTTTTGTGTCATTAGCTTCGTGTACATCCAAATGGCCGTACGATTGTGGGGCACACGGGCGCCTGGCAACGCGCAGGACTCGCGTGATATAACGCTGCTTAAAAACAAAAAGAAGGTCAGTTGGTACCACAAAATGTCACTATATTTTTTAATACCCTTGCAGAGGGTATTATACTGTATATCGCGATATATGTAACGCATTGAAAGAAACGTTCAAGTATTCATAATCAGGACGTCCATGTCTGTATGTCTGTGGTCTTAAGGATACTAGTCTTTCATATCGAATCGAATGAGTACATCAAATATGTAACTACCATAAGAAGAATCAAACAAAAATTGAATTGTTTCCTATAAAACCTTTTTTGTTTTACAAGATATCTTGACCTTATCAAGCTTATCAAATTTCAAACCATGTTTTATTTCCTAATTTCCAGATATCTCCTCCAAACACAGTAACTGAAAGTTCTTTTATACTTTAACTAAAATGCTCAAATATTATTTAAATCGGTTTACTATAAAACAAATAGTAGCTGTTATAGAACAAATTGGTCGAAAAATGAGTTTTTGTGTGAAATCAATTTCTGCAAGGGTATATACTATCTTCGGCTCGTTGAAGCTAGCTGTCCCTTCATGTTATTTTTAATACCGCCATTATTTCTTGTAGGTCATCAAAATGTTAATTATCGTCGTGGTTATATTTGGACTCTGCTGGCTGCCTCTGCAGCTCTATAATATATTGTACGTGACGATACCGGAAATCAATGACTATCATTTTATAAGCATCGTTTGGTTCTGCTGCGACTGGTTGGCCATGAGTAATAGCTGCTATAATCCGTTTATTTATGGTATCTACAATGTGAGTACTGACTTTTTCCATTTGCTTATCGTTATCGTTGATGGTTACTATGCCGACTCTAGGCTGGCTCAGCCAAGAGTTGCACTTAAAATGTTACAGTGAGGTAAATGATACAAAGGAAAGCTCCTTAAACCAGGAAGTTGATGACTGAGGCAATTTTGTTTTTTATATGCCACATTTGAACTCAATTGATGACGTCAGAGAAAACGACAACTACGTCGCTTCATTTGCTGTAATAAGTGGGATCATTTCCATGACATTCAATTAATATAGTTAATTATTTCTACAATTTGAAAGTTGTTTTGCCCACTCTCTTATAAATATCTTAATATGAGTTACCATTCTCAAAAACTTTGTCCACTCAAGTTAATTAAAAGCACGTCACAGTGCTGTCAATAATAAACACCTACAGAAATCCTACCAGACACAGGCTGTCAGGCCTAAAACAAAAATCCGCAAATCGCAGGCATAAAAACGCAAATGCCTTGCAGCTGCTCATTTTTAGAGAAGTAGGCAACACGCAGGACCTGAAATCGATGAAAAAGGACAAGCAAACAAAAGCACGTAAACTTTCTGCGGAGCCACCCATCATCTAAATCTTTATTGTTCGTTCACGTGTGGGGGACAAAAGTTTGCCAAATATTTCGTTTTATTGCCGAAGCAACGAGACAAATCTCCGATTGTTGCCAATTACGTAGTGAGGGGTTAAGAGAGTCGTAGACAGACCTTAGTGGCAGATGGCACAATAAGCAGTCAAATCAGAGCTCAACATTCATTAGCAACTTTTATGCCAAAGAATTTATTAAGTGTATAAATATGTGCACCCTGCTAGAGAGTATTAACTATGCTATTAAGTTCGTTATGAAATTGTTGTAACTGGTATTGAAAAACACTTATGAAAAGTTTGATTTATTATATTTTTTTGGATTTAATTCACAATCAACATTTCCATATTGTTATAAGTGATTTATTCATAAAGGCAACTACATAATGCATATGATTATCCGGAATTATTACGGAAAATAATCACACAAATAAATGAAATAAATAAATGAAACGAAATTTTTAAATATTCCCTACACAAGGGTGAAAACTGGCGCTGAACCTGTTGTATTTTCTATGAACTTCAAACAAAAGCTTATACATTTTAATAAATCCACCCCCAGGGGGTGGAAAAGTGTAGGAGGCTGTGGATTGCTATATCTTTCTAATTGAGCGTCTTTAACTAAAATCAATCAAATAGTGGCTATCAATATTATGGAAAATCACCACAAATGCAGGAATTCAAAGTCAAAGTGAAATATGTACAAATTGTATAATCCATTACAACGGCATCTAACACATTTTCAAAGTTATGCACAAAAATATGTTTAGTCTACCCAAATTCTTCCCCAAGGAAGAGCCATCTTGGGGAGGATTTTTGAATAAATGAGTTAAATGTGTTAAGGCTTTAAATAAGATATTCTTTTTAAAACACTTGTATACTAGTAATAGGTAAGGTTAAGATTAGGATGCTAATATTATTAAAAATATGGAATATTTATTCGCTGTGCGAGCATTGAGATGACTTGACGTTCATTATTATAATAATTTGATTGACATTTGTATCTTGCAGGAGAAGTTCAAGAGGGAATTCAACAAAAGGTTTGCCGCCTGCTTCTGCAAGTTCCAGACCAGTCTGGAGCCCCACGAAAGGACCTTATCCATGCACACGCGCGCCAGTTCAATACGCTCGACCTATGCGAATTCCTCGATGCGCATACGCAGCAATTTCTTTGGCGGCCGCAGTGGGGGCCATGGAAAGGGGGGCTTTCATATAAGTCGGATTGGCTACCAGGGCACTGGCAATGGCAACGGCAACGGCATTGGCCTGGCCAACACTAGCTACAACAATAATGGCCATCAAACCGTGGTGACATTTGCGGGCAGTGGCACAACAATCCCGCCATGGAGACGCAATAACTTCAAGCCGCTGCATCCAAATGTGGTTGAATGCGAGGACGACTTAGCGCTTATGGAGCTGCCCTCTGTTAGCGAGGAGCTGCCATCGAGCATTGCGGGGGCGGGTGTGCAGCTGGCGCTGCTCAAAGCCGAATCCCGTGAAAGTTCCAGCTGCATTTGTGAGCAGGAATTTGGCAGTCGCACTGAATGCGATGGGACGTGCATACTCAGCGAAGTATCCCGGGTTCAGCAGCCTGCAACGAGAGTAGGGGGTGAGGGAGTGGGAGTGAGCGTGAGCGTGGGAGTGGGTGGTGGAGGAGGAGGAGGAGGAGGAGGAGCAGTGACTGGTACAGGGCCAGAGAGTGAGACTTTGTGGCAGCCGTTGTAAAGTTGGCCAAGTTGGAATTTGGCGTTGGCGTTTACTCTGTGATTTCGTAATAATGAATTGTGATTGCAAATACAATGATGATGAATGTTAGGCATGCTAATGATAATGATGATGTTAATAATGAGTGTAAGATTGTCGTGTGAGCACTTTCCCTTGTACAGTATTAAAAATGTATTCAAAGAATGTTAATTGAATTCCACAAAGCCAACATTTGCATGTCAAATTATCTTAGCCTTAAAACGTATGAATATTTATATTTATATAACTCACTTTCCACAAAGCTTCATGAAAGTCAAAAAGTAATTGTTTAAGAACCACATGCAGCTAAAACAAAATACATTTGTAGCAATCAATTGTATATTATTAGCTTGATAAGTGTCGAAATCGAATAATAAAAAAAGAACTAAATTTCCCAAACAGTTGCTAAATATTTATATATTTATTATATATTTTTTCAACCAGCTAATTTCTCACTTTAAAGCGATTCAATTAACTAGCATTACACATAAATTATGAAATTAATTTAAAAAATAAAAACTAATAGTATATTTGTACGTATGTATGTATATGTGTAAATACTTATGTGTGCACTGTTGGCATAAAAAGGCTAATTAATGTAATTATTGTATTAAATTACCAATGAAGGCATAAACATTTCGAGTCATTAAACACTCGGCGAAACAAAAATTATCTCTTTTTATTGGTTTTTGTCGACTCGTCTATGAACTGTTAATTACACCACAATTATTATTATGCTGCAATAAATAACATGAATTTAGTCAACCATCATTTCCATGTGGATTGTTTTCAATTATTTAACTGGAAACTCAATTCAATTCAATACATGAAAATCGAAAAAAGCTTGCAGCTTATTTATGGCAAGCCGCTAAGCTTGACATTGAAACTGAGCTTATGTGCCATAAGAAAACGTACCTTCTGCCGTAAGTAACTTGGCTTAAGCTAAAAGCTTTTGCTTAGAAGCTAAGACGCAAGCTTTTTCGGCGCATAGCACAGACGCAAACCGGAAATGGTAAGTCAAAAGCTCAAGATGAAGTTGCTAAAGCTTTGCATTGCTTACAAAAAGCAAGAACTGCTTCAAAGCTTTAACACTTACAGGGTGTGCCAAGACTTTCTTATATCTAGCAACTGAGTTCTACTTTCGTTTCGAGCCCCTATCAGAAAAGATACTTAATTATTATAGATGGTAAGCTTGCTTACATGAATAAATAAACTATAATTCCTAAGCTAATCCAGGTAAATTCCTGGCAGTCGTTTTCGATTAAAATTGCATATCTGTTAGTGAAATTCCCTTTTTTAAAGGTCGCGCATGATAGGATTAAACTACCCTAATGGCTGGCCAAACACAGCTAGACAGCCTGGTTGACAAACACTAACGAAATATGACACTAACAACAACAAGAGCGATGGGCACGCAATAGTCGGCATATGCGTGGCTCTAGTTGCCTTCTTTTTATGCCACATGCAATCAAACAACATATGCTGCACTGTGAGAGGCACACACACACATATTGTTAGATACACACTGCACAACACGCAATGAACTGACTGACTGGACATGCACATGGACATGGACATGTTGGCCGTGGCAACACACACACACACATACACATATAGCCGCAGCTATTTTCACATAGATGAACACTTGGTTGCATGAACAGGACACAACCGTAGCAGGACACACCGTAGGGTGAAGGCGGCAGGCGGCAGGCGGCAGGCGCATTGGCTGTTGATAATTGAATAATTAACAATGTTTAAAATGACTGCGAGAGCGTCTAACAGCCGGATCGAGCGGGCAGGGGGTGGAGTCAGGCAGCCGTGCGTGTGTGTATGTATGGGTGTGTTTGCAGTGCAGGTCAGCAGGTCAAATGCAACCGCAATGTCAGCCAGGCATTTAGTTGTATAACTCACCAAGTAAACCACTTACACACACTTACACACACACACACACTCACAGATACACAGGATATAATTGGGTTAGCATTTCTAATAAATAATTGACATTTGGTGGGAAAATCTTCATGGCATATGGACTGTCATTTATTGATTGTTAACGTTCGATATACATATTACTTTTAACACTAAGAAAATACTTCAAGTTTTCAATGTGTTTTCTGACTTGGCTGTGAACGGTTCGTTATATTTAACTGAAAAATGCATGAACTGGGCAATAGTAAAGGTGTGTGTGTGTTTTAAAATTAAAGGTTAAGAATAAAACAATAAAGAGCTGTTAGTTAAGGACTTTCATATATCAAAAGTGAAAGTAGGGGCTTTTCCTTTCCAAACTCTGCTGCTTATAATGAAAAGTTTCTTCCGTAAAGTATTCATATATCAGATTTCAGATGGAAAACAAAATAATAAGCTCAACGATACTAGGAAAAATGAGAGTTTTCTTAGGAGTATAAATATCTGCATATTGAGTTCAGTTTCAAGTATACTACAATTGGCTGATGATAGTTCAAAACAAAGTCTCAGATTTAAAATTGAAGACAAAATAACAATACAAAGCAAAATAAGTTTTTTCTTCATATCGGAATCAGTTTTCCTTTCTCCCTTAACATATCCAGCGTCTCGCAAGGCCTTCTCATCGACAAGCTCCTCGCGTAGGAGCAGCGGGAGCAACACGGAACTCCTCGAGGCATCCACAATGATGAGCAATGGCACTGGAACAAACAGTGAGACTGATGCTATAGCTGGTATGGGTGGTGCTAGTGGTTTGGGTGGCTTGGGTGGCTTGGCCCCGCCCAGTGCGATGCCTGTTACGGATTTCTATAGCAATGCCACGGTGCTCATTACCGGCGGTACGGGTTTTGTGGGCAAAGTGCTAACCGAGAAATTGTTGCGCGCCTTTGGTTTGCGTAAAATTTACATGCTGATACGCAGCAAGGACAACATGAGCGTGCAGGAGCGCTTGCAAGGATTCTTCAATGAGTCGGTAAGTCAATAACGACTGTGCAAAATGAGTTGCTGCCTGGGGGAGGCAGCGCACAATGCAAACTCACCGGGCTTGTCATTCCAGATATTCAATACAATGCGCGAGGAGTGGCCACAGTTGTTGGAGAAGGTGCATCCGATACGCGCTGATTACAGTGCCATCGACCTGGACATTGATGCCGCCGACCGTGCAATGCTCTCATCTGAGGTCCAGGTGAGTAGGTATCGTAGCAGCAGCAAAACGGTTCTGTGCAATAGAGTTGTATATTGTAGTTCAGTTCAAGGAATAAGTTCACTAGTTTAAACGAACTAATCAATTAAATAGTATTTTATATTTTGCTCGCTTGAAGCATTCAGCTATTATTCTTAATCGAAAGTTCCATGCATGGGAACTACCATAAAATATTGAGAATCGCAGAGAAGGGCGATCAACTGAAGACCTCTAAAATAGGCAATTGTGCTGGACTTACTTGAATTCTTGAGAATCGCAGAGAAGGGCTGTCAACTGAAGACCTCCAAATAGGCAATTGTGTTGGACTTACTTGAATTCTTCAGAATCGCAGAGAAGGGCGATGAACTGAAGACATCCAAATAGGCAATTGTGCTGGACTTACTTGAATTCTTGAGAATCACAGAGAAGGGCGATCAATTGCAGACTTCCAAACTAAGCAATTAGATTGGACTTACTTGAATTCTTGAGAAGGGCGATCAACTGAAGACCTCCAAAATAGGCAATTGGGTTGGACTTACTTGAATTCTTGAGAATCGCAGAGAAGGGCGGTTAACTGAAGACCTCCAAATAGGCAATTGTGTTGGACTTACTTGACTTCTCGAGAGTCGCAGGGAAGGGCGATCAAACCTAGACCACCAAAATGGTCAATTCTGTTGGACTCCTTGAATTCTTGAGAATCGCAGAGAAGGGCGATCAATTGCAGACCTCCAAAATAGGCAATTGTATTAGACTCCCTTGAATTCTTGAGAATCGCAGAGAAGGGCGATCAAAACTAGACCACCAAAATTGTCAATTCTTTGGACTCCCTTGAATTCTTGAGAATCGCAGAGAAGGGCGATCAATTGCAAACCTCCAAAATAGGCAATTGTATTAGACTCCCTTGAATTCTTGAGAATCGCAGAGAAGGGCGATCAATTGCAGACCTCCAAAATAGGCAATTGTATTAGACTCCCTTGAAATGTTGAGAATCGCAGAGGAGGGCGATAAATTAAAGACCTCAGAAATTAGCAATTGTATTGGACTCCCTTGAAATGTTGAGAATCGCAGAGAAGGGCGATCAATTGCAGACCTCCAAAATAGGCAATTGTATTAGACTCCCTTGCTTGGTTTGCAATTTACGACTATTTGAACAATTGCTACGAGTATTTGGTTCACTCAAATTGAACAGCTTTTGAAAATAAAAACCACGTTTTAGCGGTATGTTTACTGGGAATGTCAAGCTGTTAAATTGCCAGCGATAGTTAAGGGATACCTTACTCTTATTGGGTCAACCTAACATATATTTATTTTGCATTTAACACTTCTGCTATTTTATAAACCACTTAAATTAAACATAAGCTAAATTTATAATATCTGCTTAATCTTAAAAAATTTTAACTGATAAAATAAAATAATAAAATAAATAAATTAAAAATAGCTAAAGGAACAATAATAGGGCGATCAAAAGTAGACCACCAAAATGGTCAATTCTGTTGGACTCCCTTGAATTCTTGAGAATCGCAGAGAAGGGCACTCAAAAGTAGACCACCAAAATAGGCAATTGTGTTGGACTTCCTTGAATTCTTGAGAATCGCAGAGAAGGGCGATCAATTGTAGACCTCCAAAATAGTCAATAGCACTGACCTCCCTTGAATTCTTGAGAATCGCAGAGAACGACGATTGAAAGTAGGCTGCCAAAAGAGGCATTTTTATTGGAATCTGTTCGCTTTTTAGTTTTGTTGTTTGTTTAGTTCATTAAGTCGCTTGCATTACTCGACTATGTTTTTAGTTCAAGCGTTTTTAACTATGTTCGATTGTTTAGCGTTAACAAACAAACGATCTAGATGAACCGTTTGCTAAATAGTTCCATAGAACTTATTCTGAACGATTCGATGCAACTCTGGTGTGTATCGCTTATTGCTGAGTTTTGTTGTCTGCTTGTTGGCAATTCAATCAATGGACTTTTGTGTGAAACTTTTGTGTATTTGCCTATCTGTTTGGAACCGGGCAGCCGCCTTGTCATTTCACTCCCCGTGTCCTTCTGACCGTCTGTCAGTCTGTTTGACTGTGTGTCTGTTTGCCTGCCAAAGGCAGGCGCCATGTTTACGACAACACCATGCAGTCACTTTATTTCCTTTTTATGATTTTTTCTCCGCACAAGACACACACACAATATATATATATTGTATATATATATATATATACAAAAAAAAACAAACAAAAAATCCAGTGAAGGCACGAAAATATATTTTCTACTTTTCCACAAAAATTGAAACCCAGCACGTAGAACTGTGAAAATGTGTTCCTGCCGCAGCAGCGGCTCTTGCTGCTCCTGATGCTCCTGCAGCTGGTTATAAAAAACAATATAGTATAAATAAATGAAAATTCCTGTGCATGCTTCAAGTGTTTGGCGTGCGCGAGCCATTGTCCTGCCAGGCGCATCCGTTTGGCGTTTTAGTTCCTCTTCTTCTCTTTTTATTTGTATTTTTTTGCAAAACATTTTGCATACAAGTCACTCACTTCCATGTGGTGCAATCGGCAGGATTCTGTGAGCTTAGTCCTTGCACTGTTTTAAAACTAAAATTGCTTTGTTGTCGATGTTCAATGCAGCAGTTGCATGTGTTGCGATGTCCTCTGCTCCCCTTCCAGCTGTCCCCTGTCCTGGTGTGTCGTCCCGTGTCCGTGCTGACTTTGAGGTTATCAGAGAACGCAGCCAGGACGCGGCGACACCAACTGCATCCTGGAATCGCTTCTGTTTTGCATGCAGCTCTCGTACATTTTGCATGTGCTTTTGTTGTCAATGTTGTTGTTGTTGTTCATATTGTTTTTGCCATTCTTTCAATTTTAATATGCATTACATTTTTTCATGGCTTAGATTGTCTTCAATGTTGTCGCCTCGGTTAAATTCAATGAGAAACTAAGCGATGCAATTGACATTAATGTCCTGGGCACCAAAAAGATACTCGACTTGGCTATGGAAATGAAGCAGTTAAAGGTAAGTTATGTCTGCTTTAAAAAACAAACCAGCTTCAAACTAGAAATCGCCTTGAACTCAAGATTTTATTACATACAAGTTTGGAATGCTACAAATTCTGAAGTGCAGTAGAAGAACAGAATTTCATTTACGCAACGTTCAGAGAGTTTGTTTATTAATCAGCTGTTTCCTTGATCTAGTTTAACAATAATTCTCCTCTTCTTCATACCAAAGAAATAACTGAGATGTAGTTCAAACTATGCTGAAACTTGAACTGCAAAGTGAAATCTGTTTTAAGACAGACTGAAAACATGTTAAGCTAAATTTGACTACATCATAATATACCCATTTTCTTTAAAAACTGGAGTGACTTTTTGAAAGGTAAAACCTTTTTAGGACAAATATTCAATTGGTTTTCGTAATTTAGAAGAGCTATCAATTTCTATTGCCAATGATTTGATCGTAATCGCAAGTTTAAGGCCAGAAATCACTCTAAAACAATTAATGAAATTTGTATACAATTTTGAAGTCATGTCGCAGCAAGGACATACCCGTAACTGGTGCTATAAAGTGACTTATTTGTATTAAATGATTTTTAACGGTCAATGCAATGAGATTGCACCTTTTTGTGGATATACGTTAAATATTCGTATATCGCATTTAAGTAACCAAAATATATAATTCCCTGGCCTGTATGAAAAATATTTGTGTATTAATTTTAATATTTACAACTGTGTGTGTTTATTCTTTCTTCGTAATGCTTTTACTGTTGTTGCATATTTTAACGGCCGCGGCGCGCAAACAATTTCAACACAATTCAATCAACATTCGACATGACGGCGCCGCCCCCCTCTGACACCACCACCACCACCACCACCCCCTTGGCCGGCACAGTCATTCGTGCATATTTCGACACTGTACTGCAACTGCAATCGCAAATTCATCAAGGAGCAAGTGTACGAGAATGAAATTGGCTACGAAAAAATCATGCAGGTTGGTTGGACGAGCAAACTCAATGCGTGGCCATTTAAAAGGCAGAACGAGGGGCAGGAATAAATATTCGTATATGGCATGTTTCAAAGGCAAACAGCACTCATGAATATTATTATTATTTTATGTGCATACGCAATGGGTGTTACCTGATCTGATTGGCTTAACAATTTATTTAAATTAAAAGTTGCGATTGCAATCGTTTCTCTTGCATTGTAGATCTATCGCACCTTCGATGATGAAACGCTGGAAAAGCTACGTCACTGCCTGATTGGCCAAATGCCCAATACCTATACCATGACCAAGAATTGTGCCGAAAACTTGGTCAATCATCGTGCCTTTCACCTGCCCGCTGGCATCTTTCGGCCCCCAATTGGTAAGATTGCTGCAAAAATGTATCTTAATGCCGGTGGAGATTTTGTGGCCGTGCGGTTTTAAAGTTGACTTCACAAACTAATTGTCAGATAATTAGCCTCAAAATGCCCCAGGGCAAAGTCGCACAAGAAACTTCTGAGATTGCATAGGGTACAAAAAAAGAAGAAGAAAATGGGGAAATACGGCAGCTGCCTGGACTTTGGACAGCGGACCCCAAAGGATCAGTGAAGCAGCAGCAGCAGCAGCAGCTAGCAAAAGGAATATTTAAAATTTTTGTGAAAAATACAAACAACGTTGCATTTCGGTGCCAACAGGGGACCAAAGTCGAAGTGTGTGCCAGGGTTTAGCAGATAAATGCATGTGGAAAAAGTTTCTTATTTCATTTTTTATTTTCATCCTTGCACGGCCAACGAAACGCAACGTAACGTAACGAACGAAACGTAACGAAAACAAAGCCCAGCAAAATAAAAAGTAGAAGTCAGAGTATGCCTGACTTGGCCTGGACCAGAAACCAGACTCCTAGGCTCCCAGACTCCAGACTCCAGACTCCTGAGCTTTAGCTTCAGCTTCAGTTTCAGCTCGGTAACAAAGCGCAAACAAATTTTCATTTATTTTAACACAAAAATGCCAAAGCATCCTGCACATCCTAAGCTGCATCCTGACTGCCCCCAACAATGGCAAATACAGCACCAAACCAAACCAAAAACAACAAAAAAAAATACAAATTCAAGTGCAAAACTTGCAATTGGGAGCCTGGCATATCAGTTAGCAGTTGTTATGTGTAGGGGGGGCTTGGGGCCAGGGGGACTAGAGGGCCATTATCGCTTGGGCGTTGTCTAAAATCAACAACGGTCTCCACCAACAACGGTCTGGCCAACAAAGCAGCCATTAATTCTTATTTATTTGCAGTAATGTCAACGTACAAGGATCCATTTCCCGGCTGGACTGATAATTTGTACGGGCCATCAGGTTTATGCACTTGGTCGGCCCGGGGACTCGTACGTTGCATTTACGGCACCGCCAGCTCCAAGGCGAATATGGTGCCCGCCGATTATGTGGTGAATGCAATGATAGCCACCGCCTGGGATATTGCCAGAAGGTTCGTGGATTGCGCCAGCGTTGGGTCATTTGGGTTCTGAAAGCTTTTAAACAGTTTTAACAAGCAAACAGATAAAGTTTATCAGAGGAGCAACAGGGCAGGGCAACAAGTTAACACGATAATTCATGTTTTGAATACGAAGAATACAATTTTAAATATTCTACTCATGAATTTAACTGCTAGATACTAATCTTGATCTGAATTTTGCAGAATTTTACTGAATTAGGTAACCAGTAACTCAAATCCGTTGTTTCGTAAAGCTATATTCATTTTAATAAACTCAAGTAGTTTTATATTTGTTAATTACATTCTAGAACCAGTAGCCTAAAACTGTATGCTATTGAAAAAATTAAGAATGTTATTAACCATCGAAAATTGTATATCTTTAGATTAGGACTGCTTAAGCTATAAGATCAGTAAATGCAGAAATTATATATTAAATGATGTATTTTGATATTCTTCTAAAAGCTTTTATTTCTCGAAATTTTATAAGTTTCTTTTAAGTTTTTTCTTTTAAGTTGGTAACTTTTTAGTTCTGGGAACTAAGTAAATGCAGAAACACATTATTCAACTACCATAAACCGCTCTTAGGAACTATCTGTGGCCAGTTAATTTAAGATTTTATTATTTGACTGTTCTCAGAGCAAGTTCCACGATGAGTATTTGAATATTAAGGCTTATATTGAAAGTCTCCTGATTAGCATCCATGATTAACTCAAATACGACTAAATCTGCATTAAATAATTTAGTTTGCGTATGGTATAAGTCAAAGTTTAGTAACGTATTTGATTCCTTTTAAGATTCGAGCTGCGTGAAAATCAACTGGATGGCAAATCGGAGCTGCCCGTTTACAACTACGTATCCGACGTGAACAACATTACCTGGGGAGAGTACATGCACCTGTCGCGGAAGGGCTTCCACGAACCCTTCGACAAGGCGCTCTGGTGAGTGTGGCAACTGTTGATGTAGATATTCTTTGTTCAATTTCAATTTTGTGCACCTTATCCGCACGTACCATTGCCGTACTGCATGCATGTCTAATCCAATGCTTAAATATTGCTGCATTTCTGTGGTGAACGTTTGGAAAATTTATCTACACGCTGCTAATACCTTGAAACAATGGAACTGAACACATGCCAACCCACAAAAAAAAACGAACTATAAAAAAAAAATGCTGGCAAACATGCGACGCGTCGGCAACAAAACGGGATAACAAAACCCCAAAAACCCAATACCCAAAACGTAAAAACGGCAACTAAACCAAATCGAATCGATGGTACAACGACTCCACTCCAACATTGACATCGAACCCATTGCACCGCATTATTGTCACAGGTGCTTCTCGTACGTTATAATACCATCGAAGCCTCTGCATTGTGCAATTGCATTTTTCTTGCACAATATCCCAGCTTATATTTTAGATTTAATTGCCATGGCCACCGGACAAAAGCGCATGTAAGTACACGCACACAGAGATATCGACACAGTGGTTCACACAGATACAAACACACACACACACACTCACTCCAATTGAGATTGTGTGCCCTAAGTTAGTTGCTGCTATTGTGGGTTTCGGTTTTGCTACATTCAACGGATTTTAAACGCTACATTGAAAGGCAATTGAACAGTTGGGAATGCACTCGATTAGGGCTAAAGTAACTATGTCATCCAGTTTGTTAGAAAAAAGAAAATAAATCATGATAATAATTACAAAAGTTTACCTAAGGAAATTTCATATAAGTCCTGATATAAGCTAAGACAAATTTGATCTATGCAAAAGTAGAATAATGAGAAAGGCAAGCTGGAAAACACACACGTATGTATATACTTATATTAAAGACCATGTTTTGAGTATTAAATTGTCAACAATTAGATCAAAATAAAGAACATTTAATAATAATTAGATTTTGTACACAATTTTGCAGCTTAAGCGATTAAATTCAATATAAAAACTTAAATTCGTCTATCTAAAATAAATGCCACAAATATTTTTAAAAATCACATATAAATGTCATAAGAAATGTGCTAAAATTTAAAGCAAAGTTTTCTCAATTAAATAGAATATGTCAGGCACAATTTGTTCACAACCACAATGAGATTAGATTGAACTTAAAATATAAATTTTTTCGATAGAAGTAAAATCTTATTTTCGTTTGTTTAAAAGGACATTAAATAGAGGATCCCACACTGTTGGTTATACGAGAATATGTAACATATTAAAGACCCCGCTGAATGCAATTGTAAGGGTATAAAATGTGCGACGAAACAGTGTAAACTTAATCCACTTGCTCCTTTCGCTGCGAACGGACACCATGTCGTATGCGTTATATTTAACAAATTGCAATTAGAGCGCATTACCAGGGCCATTTGGCATTTATTTATGAACCACTTGAACTGGCAGCTGACTGACCAATTAGCAAAGGTGATCAATGCTGTTACTCTGTCTGCCTTTTTCCACCCTGTAGCTATGTGAAGGCTTATCAGAAAATCTCACGCATAATCAATATGATGGGCTGGTTTGGTCTCAAGGAGTGGAAGTTTGCG
Source organism: Hirtodrosophila confusa (assembly GCA_035043065.1). NCBI lineage: Eukaryota > Metazoa > Arthropoda > Insecta > Diptera > Drosophilidae > Hirtodrosophila > Hirtodrosophila confusa. Next base: position 9,682,141 of record JAWNNI010000213.1, on the reverse strand, counting down.
CATCGCAACATTGACGAATTGAACGAAAGGCTGCCAGTTGGGGAGCGGGCGAAGCTGCAGTTTAATATTGCGACGATTAATTGGAGTGAATATTTTCGTTCGTATCTGAGCGGCATTAGGCGCTACTTCTTTAAGGATAACGCTAACGATAATAAATTACGGCAGCGCAAAACTATTTATCGCAGGTGAGTCCTTGCCAGCCAGAGAACAGAACAGCACAGAACAAAGAGAGAGAGACAGAGAGAGAGTGAGCCCTAAGTAGTTTTTAATTACACTTTGTTTGCTCTCTTCCAGAATGCTGGTGCTGCACACGCTGCTGAAGACGACAGTTGGTCTTTCATTAATTATGTGCATTCTACGGTTTTATCTCAGAGTTTTCAAAATTATGCCAAGGATTGCGCTCTAAGGGCGGCCCGTCATTATAAATTATAATCAAGCGCATAACGATTTAATAAACTGTATGGATGCGATTTCTTTCAAGATATTTCAACTTTGTCTCGCATTACTCATACGCAACGTGGCCACAAAAAGTTGTGTACTAACTTTTTTCTTCTTGACATGTGTTGATGCTGTTCTTGCTGCTGCCACTCTTGACTGAGCGCCGGCCATGAGTGTGTGGGGGCGGAGCGGGGGGCGTGGTAAGGCGATGTAGTACAGGTAAAAAAGTTGGCTGTGAACTTTGTATTTTTATATTTTGTCGCGCTGTCTTGAAATATGATGCAATTTCTGGCGCGATAAAGTTGCAAGGACTAAAATGTCATAACACACACACACCCACACACACATACACTCGCAACAGATTGTAAGTGTTGACTTTGAGAGGGGGTGTGTGCAAAATATATAGGGATTGCAGTTAGCTAAAGTTTTTGTTGCGCTATAAACAAACATCCGGGCTTTTGAGCAGCTTACGAGCATAATAAAACTTATGATATTCTCTTCAAGTAGCAACATGTAAGAAGATGTCAAAAATGATACAATTTATATAAATATCACTAGGCTATTATTGCAGTACAGAACAGAAATGAATGCCCCATTTACCAGTTAAAGGAAGACTTAAGCTAGATGAATAAATAAAAAAATTATAAATAAAAAATGAAATTCTGCACGAGAGAATTTTGTTTCTGTTCGATATAGTCTACTTTTTGGAGCACAATATAATGAAATCCTAAGTTTGATGTGCGATCAGTTTATTTCCAAACGATCCTTGAGTTTCCTTAACATCTTTTTGAAATATGATATGTATTCGGAAGTGGCGTGTAATTCTCCGATTTCTACAGTTTTAATAAGGTCCTAGACTAAATCTCAGGCTCTGAATTCTTGAGCTCTTTAAAAAAAACAAGATAATTTTTGCAGTACTCAAATAGTTAGAGCGAGCAGAGAATAGTCGCAAATTGTAGACAAATAAGCTGTGGAGAAGATCTGAACAGCTGATTCTTAAGTTGAGTGTTGGAAAATCGATTAAGAGTGCTCATTTTCACTGTTATACAGCACTGATTAATGTATCTCTTTCTGCAGCCAATTATTGTGTAATATATCAGGCATTGTCATTGGGAATTAAGCAAACAATCCCGAAAGTTCGCAGCTCTCTGGTTAAAATGTAGAGCACCAACAGTTCAAAGTGCCGCATAAATATCAGGCAAAGAAAAATGGCCGAGAAGTGAACGTAAACAACATGACAAACAAACACATACACACACACACACACACACACATACGTACTGTGTGTGCTGTGTTACATACCATTACATATATAATTTTAGTTAAAAGTTTTATTTTCCGCATATTTCATATTCTTGTTCTTGTTTTGATTTTTTCTTTTCGCAACTTTTTTGTGCTGAGCATTTGCTTGTTTCATATTTCATGGCAACACGGACAGACGCAAGAGACAGCAATACGCAGACAGAGATGGGCAGGGTGGGAAATGAGAGGGGCAAGGGCGAAGAGAGAAGGGGACGCACTAAAGGCAGACATTGGACGCGCACACCCCGCGCGCATTCATTATTGTGTAATATTTTTACATTATTTTATTATAAATCAACAAAATGCACTCAACGCTGCTGAAAAGTTGCAGCAACCTCGCCGGCGACGGCGACGGCGACGCCGACGTAAGCGCTGGCAGAGACTGCTGCCGCTGACAGCAGAAACACATTAAACGTCATAAAATGCACAAGCAGCGAAAAGTCGACGGCTGCGTCGCGTCGGCTGTGCGGCCCTTTTCCTTTTATAATTTATTTTTACTTGAATTAATGTGCATACTTTTTTGCACTTGGCTGCACAGTTGGCCCGTTACCTGATAGCGGCCCCTTGCCCCCGGTCATGACCCTCTACCACTGCAATTGTGTGTGTCTGTGTGTGTGATAAGCAAAGTGGCCAAAAATTGCGTTGACGTTGGCATAAAATACTTGCAAAATTATCATAAGTGCATTGCAAGGCCCAAACATGTGGCCAAAGGTGTAAAATGTTCTGGAATGCCAAATGAGTTAGCTACTCTTGCAACTGCTTTTGTGGCGGGCTGGAATTGTTTTGAAAACTAATATGCATTTAACTGCATTTCATCAGCTTGCATACCAAATTTCACCAAAATAGCTTGAATATTTCTGGAGTTATAACACCAAACCTAGTCATACTATATTTCTAACCTATTGAAGCTTTCTAATATTCATATGATTTGAAAATACAGAAGCATTTGTCTCTGTCGAGTTCCAGTCTACAGTTTATGTTAATTTCCATCAGCTGAAGAGAAGAAGCCACAGGATACATCAGAAATTAATCCCACCTTAGAGCTACAAAACTAAAGATGACACTTTCGATAGCATCTTTATCTGTTGCCATAAACGATCGATTTTTAGCAACTATCGATTATTTTATATTTTTTGTACAAGCTTATTAACTCGAACATATTGTAGTTAAAAGTGTCTAGTCCTTATATTAAGGCTTAACAACAATTAATCTATTATTTAAAATAATAATCGATATTATATTTGCATCGAGATCGATATATTTACAGCTGTGGCCTGCATTGAGCCATCTACCTACCATCATCATTATATTTCGCATACATTTTAGCTCGAATCTAATAAACGTACTTAAATGCACTGACCCTGACAGCTGACATTTACTTGTCCATCAAAATGCACTCCAGAGCCTTACACCCGCCCGTCCCGCTGCAACACAACAACCGTCAATGGCTTCTCCAGTGGATGCGTCATCATCTTACATGCCACACTAAAAAGCTGAACCCACGAGGCAGGCGAGCTCATGGCCAGAACGTGGCATGCAACTTCATCAGATGCCAAATGCAAATGCAGTCGCCATCAGCTGTGCAAGTGCAGCGGGCGGTGATAATCAAGTCATGAGCTGACTGCCACAGTGCTTTTGCCACTGCTGCCGCCACACAGCCTTTGCCACTGCCACTGCCACAGCGACTGCCACTGCCAGGCTTGGGCCTGGGCCTGGGCCTGGGCCTTGGCAATGGATTCACAGCGTGGAACGTGCGTGTAATTGGCCGCTCATGTGCAGCGAGTTGGAGCTGGCATTTGGTATTTTGGGTAGCTGGATTTTTGAGTTGCCAAGAAAATGTGAATTCGATTTGTTGTGAACGTGCAATGTGGCGTATGCGCAATATTTCGCTAACAATTCAAACGAGGCCAGCTGAACAAATCCAATAAAAATACATAAGAAAGAAGAGTAGACCAGTGCAAGCCCAAGGCCCGAGAGGCATAAATCAAATTTTTGGTGACCAAAACTGCAAACATGGAAAAATATTCAAGCCAGTGTGTGTGTGTGTGTGTGTGTTTGGTATCTGTTTGGTTATGTGTGTGTGGATTTTTAATTTAAAACAACATGCTGGATGAATCGAAGAGCCAGGAGCCAGGAGCCAGAGCCAGAGCCAGAGCCGGAGCCGACACCTGTGCTCGGTACCTTGTTCAGGGAGCCCAGCAAAATGGAGAGCAATAATAGCTGGACGAGGGGCTAAGAACAAAATGCCTTAAAAGGCCATTAGTTGTTTGTCTAGGGCCTCCTAATGTGCTCTTGTCAAAGTCCACACATGTGAAACTGTCCAAGTCTCTGTGTGTGTTTGTGTGTGTATCTTACCTGTCTGTGCATGCAAAAACGTAGCAGCAATAAAGAAGATTTGTGTCGCCGTCGCATTTTGTGGATACTTTTTTCTTTTTGGTTTTTTTTATTTTGCAAATTCTGCACAAAATCTCAGCCAGCAAAGCAAGAGAGTAAAGTCAGCTTTGGTTTAGGCTAATGACCACAGAATGGCTGCTGCTAAGCCACAAGCTACTGCAGGCATACACGCACACAAGCACACAGACACACAGAGACACCTAGGGTCAAACTCAACGTCCTTTGCATTGTCTGCCATGCCTAATATGTAAAGCAAAAGGACTCACTTGAACATGTTCCTGAAAAAGGCTGCTGCAGACAGTCTTGTTGCACACACACACATATAAGAAGCATGGGGCAGGACAAGCATATGAGCGATGACAGTGTCATATAGGTGCAGACAAGGCCCTTCGGACAGATTGCAAAATGAAATGAATGATTGGTTCATTCAACGCATAATAAACAATGAAGTGACACTGAAGATGCATAACTTGCTCACTGAGAGGATTTCGATTTCAATGATTCCAGTTGGGCAAGCAAAGGGAAGTATCCTGTGAAAAGGATGACCAAAAAGTCAACGCGGACTTTATAACCTTTAAAGCTAAGTTCTTTTGTTGCTCAGCAAGTCAACAAGAAGTAGTGGCAGCTTGGTAAGAATATTTATATGACAAGTCTAAGTATTATAATTTAGTTTTAGCTCGCTTTCAAATAAACAACGTATTTTTCAATTGAATCGATTTGATTGACATCATGTCAATTGAAAATTAAGTGACCATATTCATAAAAATAACACAGAAATAATTGTAATGCAGTATTTATGTTTAGCTTAATCATAAATTTGTTTCAGCATTATAAAATATTTTCATAACTTTAACAATTCTCAGCTAAATTCTATGACCCATTGGCCTTAATTATGCTTTAGTTCAGGTCAAACACAACTTATGCATATAGTGCATAACAACTGCAACAACAATTTCTTAAACCTTGAACTTAACTTGAGCAAAAAGTCGTCAAGGTAACAAGAGATATTGACGAGATTAGCTAACCACATATTTACTCAGCTTAAATGAGAATTCCCACAAGCTATTTGATATAGACGCTTTTGAATTAATTAAATTTAATTTAAAAGCCATTCAGAAAAAGCCGCAACATGTGGCTCGTTGGTTGCCCCCCACACACACCTTCACCCTCACTCCTTTCTATCGATTTTGGTACACATCAGCGAAATTATCAACGCTTTCAATGGCAAGTCTGTTTGCTGGCCACATGCCCATTAAATTTGGTGGCTCAACTTCCAAACGGTTGCTCCCCAAAGATTACCGCAAATGCACAATGGTAAAATAATCATAATTGCATATAAAATGTTAATGGGCAATGGACCAGGACCAGGGCAGGGCCAGAGCAGGACCAGGCCAGAACCAGAGCCAGCACGTTAGAGAAATGGCAAATGTTTGGCAAGCGGCGTGCGGAGAGCGCTCTAAAACTTTTTAATACACCAAAGGACACATTTGGGCCTCGTCCGAGTGCTGGCACCAACTCCCAACTCCCAGCTGTAGCCTCCACTGTTTTCAATGTGTGTGTGTGTGTGTGCGAGCGCCACAAATGCAAAAACAATTACGAAAACTTTGTTGGCAACGCGCCACCCCATGGAAAAACAACAACAAGAACAGGCCAACCAAAAGTCAAAACCAAATGTGAAAAATTTTTGGAGAGCAACTTTCTTTTTGGCCGCTGTTGCGTACTTTTATTTCTCATTTTTTTGTTTTATATCGGTTATTGCCGTCGTTTTTGCTTTCATGTTTTCATTGCCATGTTAAGAGTGGCAAAAAAGCAAAACAAGCGCGTGGGCATAGCAACAATAACAACAAGAGCAGCAGTAGCAGCAGCAGCAACAAGCAGCAGCAGGAGCTGCGGCAGCAACAAGGCGAAACACTTAAATTTACATAATTTCCGGTCCACGTCACTGATGTAATGCCACGCTTCATCTGCACCAAAAGCAGCATCAGCAACAGCAGCAGCAGCAGCACTAGCAGGAGCAGCGCCAGGATCCAGGACCTGCGCCAACATAAGAGTAAGCAATGCCCATGATGGAGTCATGCGAGACTTTAAAAGCCTGCCTGGATCAGCTGGGGAAATGCTGGGCAAAAGTGGGCAGCGGCCAACTTTTAGCCTTTTGAACTCGCGCAGAGCGTTGGCAATATTTTAGTTGAATTTTCTTATTTTTCTTGTTGCTGTTGTTTATTATTTTCCCGCGGTAGACCGAGTTTTTATAGTAACAGCAACTATAGTTTACACTGGGGTGCCGTAACTTGTAGTGGTGAATGCTTCGCTTACAACTTGATAGACGCTTAGCAATTATGGCAATAGGAATTTTTTTATTGCCACCATGCCGCAAGGATGAAAAGTTTTAGATGAGCTGTTAGCACTGGACTAAAATTGTGAATAGCTAAATACATACACACATACATACACATTCCCAACAATATCCTTTTCTCATTTGTAATTGCATTCATCGAATCGTACAAAGATTTCCTACAGTTATTTCCAATTAATTAATTCTTTTTATCCGTCAAGCAATTATTTGCCATTGATTTCCATTGGCACGCTGCATAGAAGACAAATACAAGAAAATGTCAGAGATATGAAATTGAATTTAATTAAAAATCTTTGAGCCAACAGGACATCATCACAGCCCTGCCATCCTCACGACAGCCAGCCTCATCATGTCAAGCAAATGCAATTAAATTTGCGATTTAATTCATTTCATAAATCGAATTGAAATTGTTGGGCAAACAAAGAAGTCCCCGGTTAGAGAGGACAACGTGAGAGAAGAATTCGAGCATCAAATCATATTTCTTAAGTTTTTTTTGTACGCAAAAAACAAATCCTAATCTAAATGTAAATATCCTTATCCATTTTTTTAAATATTGTAAAATAAAATTAAGAATACTTTTGAATTGTGACAAAATAAAGGAAACAATAATGAAGATGGAGAAGACTTGAACTACAAAAACTATCGAGTTAAACAAAAGAACGAACAAACTTAACTTAACTTAACTAACAAAAATTTTGAGCAATTTGTTCTTTCTTATTCTAATGTCTGCAATTAAACCACAGCAATGTACAACTCTAAAACTATTGGCAAGTTCTAAAAACAATTAAGTATTCGGTTTGACAAGTTTCCAAATTGATGAAGTTCAATTTTAACTATTGGAATATAATGCCAAAAGGTATTTTATTTATTTATGACGAGTTCCTGTCAAAGTAAAAGTAAAATGAATTGCTATTTTATTGCAAACCAGTTCGTATTCTTATTTAAAATTATAATGTATGATAAGAAGGGCGACTTTAAAAAAAGATAGCCACACAGCTACGATCTGAAATTCTAAATCGAAAACGTTTCGGAATGAAATGTACACGGAAATGAGAACCGACCTGCTGGACTTATAAATGGAATGAATTAATGAGCTCAATCTTCTTTCGCTCATGCTGTCACCTCATAAAAAATGAATATTTAAATGTAATTTAAACACTGCTCTTATGTCGTTAAGGCTATCATCTCTAGTTCATCAGCTTGTTTAACCACATTACTCTTCACTTTAACCGCTCGCTACTTAAAGAGAGAGCACTTCATAATGCGCTTCTGCTAATGACAATTAACAATTTTTTAATAGCGCTCAATTAGAGTATAGCCTTAAGTAAGATGATTTATAAGCCAAAACGCAAACATACGCACAATTTGAACGCCTGAGGGCGCTGCTGTTGCAGCGCAGACGGTTAGTCAGCCAGATGGCCGCCAGGGGGCGCTGCTGGCTGCTAACTGGCGTGCGTCTTAAGTAGCCAAGTCCAAGTCGAACGCACACACAGTTGGCCTTATTATTACATTGTTTATGAGTTCTGCTGCTGCTGCCGTTTACAATTTATTGTTTGTGTTCTTCTAGTTGTTGTTGTTGTTGTTGTTGTATGTTGGTTTGTTGCTGTTCTTGTTGTTGTTGGCTGGCTTGTTTTACAAGCGCGTCTCGGCATGTTTTACTCATGTTTCTGGCTCTCAGCTTTGCCATTTGTGGTCGTCTTGGCCGCAGAAGCCTCAAGCCCCAACGCAAAGTCATATTTTCTTATTATCTGGAGCAGGAGGTTGGCCACTTTTGCCTGCGCTTTTTGCGGCTGGCCACACACAAAAAACAGCAACAACAAAAACAAAAAAAATATACAAAAAATGGAATTATTAATAGCCTTCTCCATTTGCTGCTAAGTGGCGCAAATTGTGTGTTTGTTTATATCATTTTGTGGGCGAGCGGTCTTTAAGTCTTTTTTGCTTCCTGTGCTTAAAGCACCGCCCCGCCCACCCCGTCCCGCCCCGCCCCGACAACAACATTTGCACTTTAAAATGCCAGTGCTTGTTTTTTTTGTGGTTCTGCCTGTTGAAATGTGGGTGTAAGGGGAGGTGAGTCGGTGGAGCGTATGCAGTTTATGGAGCGCGTTGAACCGCGAACTGTTGTTAATGGCACTTGAACTCATCGCCGTCATGGAAAGGTGTGCATCATGGATTAGGATGGGGAAGGGAGTGAAGTGGTTAAATGTGTGCCCCAATTTGAGAGAGAGTTTTGACTGAAATTCATAAAAAAAATAAATAAAAAAAAATAGAGAAAAATATATTCATGATCTGAATTTCCAATTACATATGAACGAAGTGTTTATCAATTTCGAAATAACATTTAAGAAAATAGCTTTATACACTGGTTTTTAGCATTAATGTTAAAGTGACGCTGTTATGTTTATGTTAATGATAAAAGTTTTTCATCTATTAACAGTACACTGATATAAGTTTATTAAAAGCGTTCACTAAAAGCTATTCAAATCTAAAGAAACATTATTAAATCAGAAAACAAAGAAATAATTTGAACCCAGCTCAATTTGCTCAGTTTGTTTAGAAGAAGAGATGATCCTTTAGTACTAAATATGAAAACAAACAATGGTAAAAGTCTAAATCGGTTTGAGCCCAAGGAACCATGTCGGAAGTTCGTTTATTTGTTCGCTGTGCATTTGCATTTAAATGATTAGATTATTGCGCTGCTGTAAGGACCCCAGAGCGCTAAATAAATCCGCTTCCTGTGAATTTCATTATTTGTGTTTTAAAGCAACAGTCGAATGCAGCTGGTGCTGAACACACCTGCATGTCCTGGTCAATTCCACAGACCTTGCCCTGCCATTCATCCACAATCGTTGCTACGCAATTTTGCTCTCTTGTTGCATTAATTACCACACACGTATAAAATCACACACACCCATGCACTTGAAAAACAGCTGAGCAAAAAATCTGTGGCATCGCTAAATTGCACTTCAAAAGCAGAAAACGAGCGGGGGGAAAGTAGTCGGCGGGAGAGCGGGGGGAGGTTGAGGAGTTACCGCTGTAAAGTGTTTGCACGTGAGTTTGTCGGTGCCAACGTGCGCTGATTGAGTTCTCCTCGCACTCATATACTATAGACGAGCGAAAGGATAAATGAAGGACGATGCTTAGATATGATGTCGAAAGCGAGCAACGAGCTGAAAGCTTTAGAGTTGTTTTTTGTGCATTTTTTTTTGTGTTTTTCCTTTATTTTCCGCTTTGGCTGCCTCGTTGGAGTGTTGTTCAAGCGCTTTGGCAAATATTTGATTTTAATTTTTCCAATTAATTGGTTTTCCATCAAAATTTAACAACGCATCCTTGCACCTGCTGTCGGCATCATTTACATGCGGGGCTGGTAGCCCGATTTTGTTGTCTACTGCCGCTAAAAGTAAAACAACACACACAGTAAGTGGGGAACAACAAAAAGTCAAATGCAAAAAAGTTTGTCCTTTGCGGCAGCCGGCCGCAGTTTGCCGTTGCATTGGGGGCGTGGCATGTGGGCGGCCGCAATGTCAACTACAAGAAAATTGTCACTAATGAGTGGTAAAAAGGCCGAGTCCAGTGACCAACGTTGTTTACATAGGCACAGGCTTTGCGAATAGAGCCCGAGCCCGGCAAAGGATACAGAAATGAGCTCATGCAAATGCTGGAAAGAAACTTTGGCTAGGCAGGTCAGGGGGCGTGGCTGTTGCTGTGGTTCTTGTTGTTCTTGTTGTTGTTCATAGTCAATATTGGCAAATGTGTCAGCTGCAGCCAGCTCGCTTGGAGCTGGGACTGGGACTGGAACTGGGGCTGGGACTGGGGCTGAAGCTGCGGCTTATGAGCAGCCAAAAGCCAAACGAAAGGGATAATGAAAACCACGACAAAAGCACCAAAGTTCCACACAACACAGCAGGCCAAAAGCAAAAGGACAGTGAAAGCAAAATAACAGTAAAAGCAACAGCAGCCAGGACATGCACTGCCCACAGAGAGCGCGACATTTATGTACATGCAAATTATGTTGAGAGTACAACAAAAAAATGCAAGAAAGAATACCAAGAGTTGAAAGTGGCAGACTGGCAGATACCCTTTACCTAACAGTGAATCATCCTCTATTTATTTTTCAATCATTATAAGATTTTCAGTATATCAACAAGAAATTCAATAAGAGGAAGGTATTTTTCCATTTTACTGGGAGGGCGGAATTATCAAATAACTAAACTAAGCTTGATCGACATATGACATACGAGCAGCCACATACCAAATTTAACAACTCTAGCTATTATAGTCACTCAGAAAGATGCGTTCATTCAAAGGAACATGAAAGAATCAAAAATGAAGGTATATTAAGGCTGTTCACCTTCAGATAAGCGATATATGTAGGTACTCTCGACCTAACCAAGATTCTTGCATTCATGCCGGAAATAGGTTGATGAGTGAGCTTTAGGCTCAGAAAGGGGCACAATAGATCTTATAGGTTGCAGTGCAACGCCCCATCACCAGTAATAATAAGGCTGTTCTCATTTACAAATGTTCATAAATGTTTCAATATTTACTTCCAGCTATATTTTGCGGATTGAAATCACTTCAAATTCACTAGTTTAACCACAAAGAATACTTCTCCCCCGCCAATTCTTTTTGTAAATGAAAACGGAAGCAGGTTCTAAAAGCCATATACTTTTACTCTATTTACGGTTACAGGGTATAAAGAAGCCATAGAGAAAAGAAACTAGAGTCTGGTCGGGAACTTTTGTGTTTCGTGTTAATGAGATAAGCATGCAAATGCAAATGTGCTAATAGAATGTGACTGTCTGTGGCAGGAGTGCCCGAGGTAGTCAATTAACCGGCAGCTGGAGCCTGGCTTAGCTGCCGTTCATCATCGTTTATCTTAATAAACCGCGCACTCAGTCAGACATTAAACCGAAAAGCAGCCAAAAGTCCTTTGGAAAATTGCTTAATTTGCAGTTGCTGGGAGCCAACTGGATGAGGATGCTGGCCAGGAGAGCCTGGCTACGAGCAGAGTGAGATAGAGAGCGTGAAATCAGAGCCTGACAAAGCGAATGGTAACGTGTATGCTTAACGCTAACGTCGCGTCGCCTCGTGCACTGTGCAGTTACGTTAACGTTAACGTTAACGTTAACGTAATGTCGGCGGCACACGTAAAAATGTTGATAAAACGCACAAAGCCCGTTGATGATTTCAATTTATATATCCAAGTGGAACTCATCTTCAGTTGTGCACACGTAGAACGAACGCACTACGGCGGACTGCTCAACCATCCTCTCATCCTCTCATCCTCTCATGCATTCATCCCACTCATTCCAGGCCATCATCATCCAACTGCCACACATTTCTGCAGCGAATTTGCTGAAGCATCTCACGTGCAACATAATTTTTCCGAGCGACTTGCCGACGAAACGCGTTACATGACTGCCCCACAGTTACCTCTCTTACACCCTCTCTGTGTGTGCGTGTGTGTGTGTGTGTGCGTGTGTGAATGATGTGTGTGTGTGTCTTTGAGCAGTGTGCTTTATGCTGTGGATGTGTGGCATTATGAGCGTGAAGTAGACTAAATAAATTACATTTAAGCGAAAAGGTGTAGCGCATTGCCCGCCTACGCTACAAAGTGGGCGTGGCAGGTTACTAGCCCGTTACTTTCATCATAATTACGTCATGTCAAAGCAAAAGCTGCAACAGCTGCTCATTAATTAACAGATTGCAAGCGGGGTGGCAGCCCTGATTATGTCATACAAATCGATGAAATGTGGCAACGCACGAATAAGGGATCGACCTAAAAGTTTAGTTTATGAAAGTGGGACAATTCATGCACCATTATTTAAACTTTAATTCCACAGATGAAGTAATATCATACAAAGCACGATTGTCATCAAAAGATTAGCTAAAAAACTTCTAAAATAACTATCTTCATTTCATAGAACTTTTGGTAGTGAGGCATTATCAACTTAATTGTTGTTAACTTTACTTAATTGCATATCTTAGAAGTAATTAACAATGTGTGCAGCCAAGCGTCTTCTATGTAGGTGTGTGTGTGCGTATATGAGATCGTTTGAGATCATCTTATTGTCTAAAGATGAGTATCGTTTTGGTTCAATAAACTATCGATTAATTAATTAGTATTGTGGGATGATACATGCAAGATGCCACAAACTCAATAATAGGATGAAGTTCCTCGAAGCGTTATATTTCCAAATATTATATTATCAAGATGCATTGGAGTCAGATTAAAGCTTCTTACCAACTGTGAAACTTAACACTATTTTAAGATGTGTCTCCTTTAAATTCCTGTCATAAATTTCACACGCTTTTACTATTTCTGTTTAGTAATCCATTCGCGCATCAATTTCCGCAATTCACGTTGATCACCAATAAAATGTCCTGCTTAAATATCAAAAGTTGAAATTGCCGCATTAAGTTGCCAATGAAGTTTTCAATTTTCATAGGCAGCTTGTACATACATATAACACTTAAAATGCGCACCTGGTCACCTTTGGTGGTCGTAAATAGTGAAAGTTAAGGCAACTAAACGCTAATATCATAAAATGCCAGGCCAAATGCATTAAAAGTGTGGAAGGAGAGCGTGAAAAACTTTGCTGGCATAAAAATGGAACAACTTGATGCAGTTTTAAATGTTATTCTACAGATATTTAAAGTGACTATCGAGACAGGATCTCTAGCTCCACTACTCCTTCCTCTCAAACATATAACTTCCAAATGCATTCGGGCTCTTGTAAAAGTTTCTGGCAAGCAAATGGAGCAGGAAACAGCTGTCCCTTCATATCTTTTGCATATCAAAAGTATCGACAACGACGACAACGACAATATGGGTGAAGCTCTCCTGCAAAAGGACTCACATTGCACAGAGACTGTGTTAAAGTGAAATATATGCAAAGTTTTCAATTTGGGCACGGGGACACCACCCAAAAATTCTTAAAATTGCATTTGGCTTCCAAAATAGCTGGCAACCATTGCATGAGTGTATGTGAGTGTGTGTGTGTGTTTGTGTGTGTGTGTAACTGAAGCGGCATGTTTGCATAGATGAGTGCAAAGTTACAATCAATTTATATGCACTTGCAAAAGTTTACATCAGAAAAAAGAAAAGTTTTCCTACTCTACGAAAACTAAACATTTTGTTATCGCCATGATAATAGACCCAGGACTGCAGCGATTGCCGTTCGAATACAAACATGCATACCAATCTATGCATACAAACGTCTTCAGCTGTAGTCAAAGTTTACTGTATGCGCAATTTTGTGCCAATTTTACTGCATTGAAGAGCAATTTCCACATTTTCACATTTCAATGAAAATAAAAACACCGAGATATAACCTAAAAATCGATGGCAAGCAATTGAAAATTGAGCCTAAATGTTGTGTTTCCACACATCACTTTTAGCATCTGCGTTTCCATTATTGCATTTCAGCTAAACTAGCAGAAACTATTTTTATTTGTGCAAAATATTCTCAGGTTTTTAATAGTGATCTTTCTGTATATTAAATATATTTTCAATAAGATTGAAGCAGTTTGGTTGAATAATTGAATTATCGATAGCACTTATCTGCAGTAACGAGTCGCTTATCGCACGTACTCACTTATCGATATGCAAGTAAGAAGGAAATATCTATTCAGACTTATCGAAGCGCAGAAGTGACGCCGCTTCTACGTACTTCAATGAAATTGTATAAGTGTGAAGTTTTTATTTTTCACAATTAACGTCAGCGCTTTTAATATAAAATGCATGTCCATAGAACCTGCAAACAACACAGCAAGCAGGCGATCAAAGAAAAGTTAGCGATACCCTTGACTTATTAACTTGGCCGGCGGCGTTTTCAGGGAATTTTCAAAGAAATTAAACAACAGCTGCAACAGCAGCAACAACAAATGCATCGATTATGCCAAGTCAGTGCAGACAACAGGCATCAAAATTAATATTCTCAGCTATGCAATGTAAATGCCGAGAAAACGCACGCAAAAAGCAGATAAAAAATGAGTTGCTTTGAAGTTTCAGCTACAAGACGCCGACGGCCAGCGGATAAAAAAACGAAGAGAAAAACGAAAAATGCAAAAAGAAAACATGGCAAGTAGCAGGAGGAGCTGTGGCAGAGACAGTAGCGGAGGCAGAGAAGCAGCATTTGCTTCATCAATGCCAGAAATGAAGGAGCTGTCTGGCCCTGTGGGCATAACCAACTGCACTTGCGTGTAATTTCTTGAAGTTGGCAGAAATCACAACGAGCATTGCGAATCAGAGGGAATGCAATTTAAGTGCAATAACAATGAAGCCGAACATTTTGTTATTACATCCAATGCATTTGGGGCTTAATAAGCGAAGAGAGCAACCTCGCTAATAATAACGGAATCAAAAAGAGCAAGAATGTGGAAGACGGAGAGTGGCTGCGCTTATACGAGAGGCATTTTGCAAATTCATTTCATGAGTTGCGTCCGAACTGCGTACACTAAGAGCGTATCATGAATTCGACTGACACAAAACTTGACTATGATCACAAATTGGTAAGCATTGTCAGCTATATTAGAACTTTTAATAAGTATTTTTAACATTTGTCATATCTCTGCAGCGGTATTTTTGATCTCACAAACCGAACAAAACATGAATTCAATCGCATAAACATTGTAAGACAGAGAGCGAGCGAGCGAGCGAGCAGCAGTAGCCGCAAAGAGAATGGCAAACAAAGTAACTGACGCTGCTGCCTTTTTTGTGGTTTTGCTTTACGTTTGCACAAAGAAAACAAAAGCAGATGCAATGAAGTTGCAGCGACGCCGACTGAGCAGCAGTTCTGGAAAAGGAAGGATGAGCGGAAGGAAGGGTGGATCTCGCAATTGGATGCTCTGTTTGTGCGCTGCTTACATATTACTCATGTGTGCCGGCGGCTAGTGAGTGCGAAGGAGAGAGGTAAGTGTGTGCTGTGTGGATGAGCGTGGTGAGTGTGGGGTGCGGGTGCTGGTTACTGTGCTTGGGACGTGCGCTGCTTTTGTTCTGGGCTATTTCGTATCCTTTGCCTGCCCCGTGGCTTATGCTACACTGTTTTAATAAATTATAAATTGCTGCAAATATATTTGCAAGCAGGGATTACATTTATACCGCCCGCTACCCGCACGCTTGTTTGCATATCGCTAGTCCCAAGTGTGCGGTTATATTGCCCAACCCTTTGCTGCACACACCCCCCACACGTCCCACCCCTCACTCGTTGCATGTGTGCTTTTGTATGAACTTTAGAATTTTGCATTCATGCTTAAGTCACGTTTTGCACATTTGTTAAAAGTAGTTCTTAAGGCGATTGCCAACCCCGCTGCGCTCCACGCAGAAAGCAGACGGCGCCGCCCGAAATTGTGTGAAAAGTCTTAAATTAACTGCAACTGAAGTTGCAACTGCATGTGGCAAGCAGCACCGGCAACTGCTGCAGCTTACCTGCGTGTGCCTGCCCCTAGGCTTAAGTATTTTTAATCAATCACACACATGTTCACATAAGTCTTACAGCGCCTCCAGGCGATTGCAATACGTCATCATCTTTGTAAAGAAACATTAAAGAGCGTAAAATCGTACTTACATATGTGTATCCTTCACAAAGCCGATTCTTTGTTATATCTGCCAGGATTCATACTACAGGTGGAAAACAAAGGGAAAACAGTTAACAGAAAGTTTTCACTCTAAAGATTGCCAGAGAATATCTGTTTTTTTATGATTCTCGCTCGGGTATGTTTAAAATTTTTGATATTAAATATTTTTAGTCTGGTGATTTCTACTTTGATCATGGGAAAACATCAATACTATCGATATCTGTTTAAATACGCATCTATCGATTGTAGAGAACTTGAAACTATCGATAGTTTAGATAATACCATCCATGTTTTGCCGTCCCTTATTCATACGTACTTTATTAAACAACATCTTAAAGAAAAGGAAAATCATATACAGCTCATAAATTTATAAAGGCTTTCAATCTCTCTTTCGTCCTTGATGAAGGTTCACATTCACTTCTTCTCCGCCCATCTTAATGCCGAAATAAATTCATTAAAATTTCGAGGCTCCCCTGAAAACGCTTTTTGTACTTTTGCCAAACAATAAAAATGTCATTTTACGTTGATATATGAGTTGTATAAAAATTTGCCTCTCTAAACTCAATGTTACGAAAATCACGTAGTAAATTTTGCGTAAACTTGAAAAAGCTGCCGGTTCCGATAATTCGTCGCGAAATGAAACATGTTCCCCAAACTTTTTCAACGTTCACCCATTTCAAATTTCTTGCTTCTATTTTCGTTACTGCCTGCATATTAATTTGAAATTTGTAGCATACTTTGAACACACATCCAACCACACAAACACAATTTCTACACAGAGAGAGAGAGGTATGTGCGAGTGCGTTCTGTTAAAAAAGTCATAAATTTTCAGCACTGCTGACAGTTTTCATATTTGACTTTTCCTATGCATGTTGAAAATTGCTCAAATGTCTGCTAAATGGACGGGGTCTACTTGGGCGGGGGTGGGGCACCTGCATAGCCAAAGACTCAAGGTGTTGGCCCTAAGCTTGTGCTCCGGGTTAGGGTTTGGATTCGACGCGCTTGCATATCAAATGAAAGTATTTTCAACTCGTATGTATTTTAAATAAGCAAAGCGTACCTTCGTTCCTACAACACATTGATTTATTGCAGACCCGTCCACTTCCATCATTAGAATCTACCCAGTCGTGCGTAAGAAACCTTCTTTAACCCGTTGCTGTACGCAAAGTAAACGTTTGGTAGCATTTATTTTCCTAGTCTCTTTTCTATAACTATGCGAAAACTGTGCTTGATTCCGATTTGTCCTCTAGATTATCTTGGCATTCATATCTAAATATACCGATTTTTTGTCGGATTTTTCCTTGCAAATTTTGTAAAAATTTGAAATTCAAGAAGACAGGTAATCCCCAACTTCCTACTGCCATAACTTTGTCAAAACTGAACCATATATCATGCGAAATGTCTTTTTTGTTGCAATTTATCTGTTAAATCTATTTAACATTTAAATTTTATTCATATCTCGAAAAAAATTTCACCGATTTTTTTCACTCATTTTTTTTGTGTTCACATTTTGGAAAATTTTTGAAAATATATGATCTTAAATTTATATTATTTTATCAATTAAGGAAATCAAAATTGGTTCAAAACGCTGTTTCAAAACTTGTGTGGACGCAGTGTTTTGGTAGAAATTCTTTAGGAAAGTTCGAAAAAAGTTGACTCATTAAGTTACGAAATCTTCCCTAACATCTAACTAGCATAACTGTCTTAGAACTAAGCCGATTTATATGCGGAATATCATATACTTCATGGTTTAAAAATTAGGTAAAATAGTTTATCCGAAGTCAATTGAAGTTAACAGTTCAGAATCAGAAATAAATATTTTAATTAAGTACTCACAATCAGTGTACTTTTTTTTCGACTCTCACGGAGGACAATTAAGGCGTCCTGGCAGAGGCACAAAAGCAATGACAAACTTGATTCAAGGTTTTACAATTCGCATCTCAATCAGCGGCACATTCAATCAAATGTTTCGGCACAATATTTTAGTGTGTAAATACACAGATACTCACGCACACAGACACGGTCTGTGCACTTTTATTGTGCATTTGTAGCTGCTGATATTTATTTACTTTCATTCGGGTGCGCAGGATTCGACAGCAGCATTGAATTACATTTTCATGAAACGGTCCTGGCGGCACGAAGTGCAAAAGTTTTCAGCTGCACTAGGCGAAAGTTTTTGCCATTTCCGGTGGCAACGACAAGGACAACAAGCCTGACGACATTTTTGGCCAAATTGTGTGTGAAATTGAATTGCAATTGTCAATAATTCGTTTCCAAAAATATTTCCAGCTCTGCCAAGCAAACTGATTGAGTCAACGAGCGTCGCTGAGTGAGTGGAAAGTTGCGTGCAATGCGATTATAAAGTTCTGCCACCGTCGATAAAAACTTTTCGACTTCTCTAAAGGTAGTCCTGACGCATAGGTAATGCCTTACCTGAGCGTCTAATTAAAATCAGCTTGAACTTTTTGGCCATGCAAAGTTCTTGCAACTGATTGAATGTAAACATGAAAACGATGACAATTCCCAATAGGAGACAGACACGTTGTGGGCTCTAAATCATTTCTGCTGCAGTCATAAAATCCAATGAGGCGCATACAATTTATTTGTTTTTTATGTGCTCACAACTAATGTAGGGCCGAGGGCTGCCTGCCAGCTGCCTGCTCAAAGGATCTCGATTCGTGCCTGTCCAGAGCAGCACGTACCAAAAGTTCCGCAACGCAATTTTTGAGTTTTACTTACGTAAAATGCTTAAACATATGTGCAAATCGAACTCAAGTGTTTTGGTGTGTGTCTGTCATAAGTTTTCGCGTGTGCTGACAATTTGGCTTTCTTTCTAGCCAAAAGTGTCCAGTCTTAAACTTAGATAGCCGCTTAAATTTGTTATTATTCCGAAGTTTGGTTTATTAAAAGCTAAAAGTCGAATTCATGATATCAAAGCCTTTTCCCATTTTACTTTACTTTTAATTCCGAGTATCTGGTGTTCTTGTTTTCGTTATTTATTCATTCCTTTTTTGAATTCAGAACAGTCAACAATGGAAACACGCCTGTTTGTGTATTCAACAGTTTTTAGCACCTTTTATGAAATGATTTTTTAAAATGAACATAGCATAATATAGACGCTTGAAGTTTGAATAATTTAACCATCCAAACAAGCACTATTTTTGAATAAATTATATATTTTTTCTTTGCTGTAAAACTAGAATATACTAACTATCCAAAGAAGCGCTATTTTTAAATAAAACATATATTTCTTTGCTTTGGTGTAAAACTAGCTTTATTGCTTCACAAAACAGGGCAACACTGGCTCAAACACTGCCTCAGGGCGGGTGAGGTAGGTGCAAGTGAACCAAAACTGAACCGAAACTGACTTTGCCTTTTCTTTGGCCGCAACATTTGACACCTGCTACGCTTTTGTTTTTGTAGACCCTCCGGCCTGTGGCTGCGGGAAGCGGGGAGGGGTGTCTCAGTGGTGGGGTGGTGGAGTGGTGGAGTGGCATGACAGGCATACCACCCATTGTTTACATTTTATTGTGTGCTTAAATATTTACACAATGAAAACGAAGCGTTTCCTTACATGCACACACATGTATTTATGAGTGCCTGGCAGTGTGTCCTAACACATTGTTTTTGGGGCTTAGCGTGTTTGATTTATGAACGTTGTTGTTCCTTTTGTTGTTGTTGGTCTTGTTGTTGTTGTTGTTGTTGTTGATGACCCCCAGCAACACATATGACACGATATTTTATACTCGATTGCCAATTATGACCTGTTAGGGGTTTATGGCCAATCGGTTTCTTGTCTGTGTGTGTGTGTGTGTTTGTTTGGTTTAAATGTGTGTGTAATTGTTTGCCTGAAGGGGGCAATCAATTGAACAAAGACTTAAATGTCTGTGTATAATAGATATCATAATTGTTAATTGGATCTCAAATAGTATTCTATAGTATTCCAAGGTATGAAATTCAAGCGAAATGCTTTAAAATTGCACTAGGGTTGAATATTTTGAACTTTCAGCATTATTTATATAACTAAGCTAATTGTATCTTAAATTTTCCTTGAATGAATAATAAGGTATTATTAATATGAGTTTTAATTATATTTTATATCAGCTTTTATTTGAATTCTTTACTCTGCACACGCCAAATCTCAAGTTTCCGATAGATTCATGATCGGTATCTTACGTTATCGAAATCTACAACTCTGATAGTTTATTCATGAACTAGAACATCGGAACTAGTACTTATATAAATATCGTACTCAATAAGTATCGTAAGAATAACTATCGAAACTTTTAGGTTCAGTTACAATTCAAATAGTAGTTAATACAAGGAATACATGTTACAGTATATTCATAGAAAAATTTCCCAAAGCATTCGTTAGCGAGAAATTCACCCTAAGGTTAAAAATTTAAAGATTTCCGCCTTATTTATTAGATAAGCTAACTCCTTCCCAAATTTAGTTTAACTGCAATTTAAGGCACGTATTTTTTACTACAAATACAAAAACTCTTTCGCTGTGGAGTGGTTATCTAAAAATATGCCAAGTCTGAGAGACATTTTCGGGCTCGAATGATGTCGGCCAATTGAATATTTCATGACATTTGTCACTTTGCATGCAACAGACATTCGTTTCCTGTTTACAACGGAACCAGATCTTACCCCTGCCCCCGCTGAGATGACTCTGAATAAGTTGAGAGTCCTTGGCATGTCGCGCATTTGACTGCCCGTTAGGAGCTGTCTGCCCCAGTGAGAAGCTGCTACAAATGGTGTGTGTGTTTGTTTTTTTTCTTCTTCATTTTTGCGTATTCAGCATGTCAACTGAGGAAACTCAATTTGCTTAAGTAAATAAACGGAATATGAATGTTTAATTTATTTTACGAGCATAGATATTAAATAAACACACAAGTCAGTGTAAGTTGTTATAAACTTTTGCAACTCCAAATTGGAGCAGGAGTTGGATAAGAAAATGATGACTAGGCAATTGCGAGCACTCTTCGCGTTGTGCTAGCACAATTT
The DNA here is from genome assembly GCA_035043065.1 of Hirtodrosophila confusa. Lineage (NCBI taxonomy): Eukaryota > Metazoa > Arthropoda > Insecta > Diptera > Drosophilidae > Hirtodrosophila > Hirtodrosophila confusa. The sequence continues at coordinate 9,661,062 of JAWNNI010000213.1, read as the reverse complement.
CCAATTTAAAAAGTTTCTCTGGTTGAGTTTTAAATGTTCGCGTAATAAAACTGCCGATTTTGCAGAGTGCGACAAATCAGTGAAGGAAAGAAAGGAAACTATAGAAAAATGTTTAATTAAATCAAACACTTGGCATTCATTGATCTCTCATACCCTCAGCTCTTAATTTAATAGAAATCTCACCGCGTGCAGCATGCGGGAGTACACTGGCTGTGGTTAATTAATTTTATATCAACTTTCGCTTTCGCTGTCGCCACTTTCATTTTGCGGCATTTCTGCGCTGGCAAAGGACCAAAAGCAAGGATATTTTAAATGCGCAAATGTGCGGCAGGTAAACAGCAGAGAGAGAATAAACCGCCTGCGGCCAATTCACATTTGCATTACGCATTTAATTAAAAATGTCGTCGTTTCAATATTTTCAACGCTTGTTTTAATGAAGCTACAATTTTGTGGCACCAAGATCGCAGCACACGTTGCGTATACGCAACGCACATATATCCCTCTAGCCTGGCGACAATCTTCAATCAACGTGCAGTCTATAAAATATTGTTGCGTGCCTCATAATTTGCCTTCGACTTGTTTACACGGCGCCCCTGACACACACTTATAATGAGGCTGCTTCTTTTATGAATATGATGAATATGTTCTTCCCGGACTTGTTATATACGGCCGGATGTGAAAGCGCGTCCCAGCATATACTAAACCTAAACGTCTGCACAGAGTCATTAAATTTGTGAGTTTTTATATGACCAGATCGTGTTATTACAAGTTGTAATCGCTCTGGTTTATACTCCATACTCTGCTGGGATGATAAGTGGATGGATTTTGTGTTTTGCTCAGTTAGCAAATGTCATCTCGTTTTATGAGCTGCGCTTGAATTTACAATCAAAGTTCTGCCAACTTGTAACGTGGCAAGTTCCTAATTGGTTAATAAATTTATTAAATACTAGAACTCGTTTAGAGTAGCACTAGAAATAACTTTTTAATCATTAAAAGAGCAGCAACTTAATATGTTAATATGTGCTGGCTGGAAAGTATTTAATGATTACTAGTTTCGCAAATGGTCTAAGCAGTCGACCAAATTTTTGGATTAAACAAAAATCAAATTATTATTTTTTTGTTTTTAAAAATCTTTTTTTTTTTAATTTTTAATTTTTTTTATATTTTTGTTTGTTAAATCTAGTAGGCACGTCTGTGTGTATTATGTATCATTGTGTTAGTGTCACCTTTAACACGTTATATCGCCAATTCAAACCGATTTAAATTTTTAATAAATGACGCACAAAGATTATGGAAATTTTCTTACGGATGATAAACGATCTAAGATTCCATATTCTCATAAGATTCATGTTTGCCTATTAATATACAGATGAATCCAGGTTAATATTAGACTTTTATTCAAAGTATAAGATAGTTTTTATACATTAAATATAACATTTAAAAACTTGACTTACTTTTGTATAATACATATTTTGTCTTAAGCAAATATGATGAATCACGTTGGCTTATAGGCCATTTGCGCTTACTGAATGCCTCTTAAAGAGCCTAGTTCTAGAATGAGGTGTGATCGTATATGAAAAAGTGTAGAGTACTGAACATAAGACTGTCCCTTTCAATTTCATTGAAGTACAAAGAAAACAATAAAGCTGAAACACCTGAAACTCATAGCGTAAAAGTTAAAAAGCTCTTTAGAATATACAGAATCATAATCAATTGCTATGTCAATATAGTTAGCCCATCTATCGATGAGCTTGTCGAGTTGATAGACTATTGGAGCTAAGTACAGCAAAATGTTGAAGTATATTTGAATATTTTAAATTAGGCATATATCTGCACTATCCGTCCGATAATGATTAATAAAATCAATTATGACTACAGTTCTGATCAATAAAATGAATATGCTGCTATGTTTAATGAGCTACAATGTACTTTATGATCTACTTACACGGTATCTGCTGGTCGAGCAGTCTCGCCTAGAACACTATTGTTAGGAAACCATTTGAATACGGTAATAAAAGCTGCTTACTTTCTAACCCAAATTGAGTTAGCCGCGTTACAAGCCAAACAAACATTTCGATGATGTTTGCATTACAACAGCTGTCACCTTGATTCAACCCGAGTTGATCAATTAATGTTTGAATATTTGACAACTTGAACACTTCTTGTTTAAGGTTTGGAAATAATCTTTGACCTAGTTAGCATATAGAATTGCTGCTGATGTACTAAACTTGAGTAAGGTATAAAAACGCTGATCGACGGGCAGAAGGCACAGTTAGTTGGGACTTGTAGAACCAGCCATGCACATTGTATCAGTTGTTACCCTGCTCCTGGGCAGCGTTTTTGCCTACAGTCTGGCAGCACCCCAAGTCTGGGGAGGACCTGGACCTCTTAACCCTGGCAACCTTGCCGGACTGAGCCTAAGCCTGGCCAGGCTGGCCGAGCTGCTGGCTAAACAGACCAACTCAACACTTACTGTTGGCAACAATTCAATCATCGTTTCGGGCGTTGCCAGTGCTGTTGCCAATGCCAATGAGAACAGGCCCGGCCATCATCATGGTCATCATGGTCATGGCAGCGGTTGGGGCAATGGTTGGGGCAATGGCTGGAACAATGGCTGGGGCGGCAATGGCTGGGGTTACTGGCGCGGCATTCCCGAGGATGATAATTCGGTTGAAGGCGACGATGCTGATTTAGACGATAATAACGATGCTGGTGAAGATGCCGAGTAAAGTAGAGCCAGGCATTCATAATTCTGGCTGAAGTGTAGCCACAATACAATGTTATTCAATTTATTTGTTTATGTACATTATTAAATAATTAAAACATGCAGCAAAAAGAATATCTAAATTTGTGTTTTTATTAAAAACAAAAGTTTATAAGAGTTGTTATAAAATTAAATTCCATTTAAATAAGTCAAGCTAGTTACAATGAGCATGTTCCGAATTCCACTTTCAAATGTTTTCCACCGAAAATTCGAAACAATTAAATGAATGTACAATTAAATTGAGATTTTTAAATTCAATTCTACGATTCTGTGTCCGGATTTGCGAATATGATAAACAAATCAAAACTGAATGCAAATTCAAATGGATGAGTATCAGCATGCGCCAAAACGGCATTATAAAACATTTTAAATACATAATACTTCTAACAGAACTGACAGTTCAAAGAGTCCAACCGGCCATTTGATTCAATTTTTCATAAATTCATAAACCATTTGTTCCGGTTTGTTTATTTCTGGAAGTGCTTTTACGGAATTTGCTCAAATGCAAATATTGTTGCCAGTTTAGAGTTTTGGGCTATGCATTTTTATTACCCAACTAACATTTAATATACATACAATATTTTATGTCCAAAAAGGGGTAGAAACTTAACTGTGCGTGTGTGTGAAGGGGTGTGTGTGTATTCAGCTCTGTTTCTATCTATCTGCTGCGAAACATGGAAAATTCTCGCGGGTAGCATAAAATACATTTTACATAAATGGATAAAATTGCATATTAATATGCGCTGTAAAAGTTTTACAAACTCTGTGAGCTTCGCAATGGGTTAGTAGGCGTTGGCAGGGGCGATGGAGGGTAGGTGTGGCATATATACTACTATATACTATGTAGAATACCAACATGTTGAGTGCTGTGAAATGTTTTCATTGTGATTTCCTAATTGTTAGCTACAACTGTGCAACAGCAAGAGACGAAACTTTCACAAGTTATAAATTATTTAAACTATTGCTGTCCATCTAAATGAATAAGTGACTGACACATTGCTAATTTTATTAACTGTTCAAAATGTTGTTTATATTAGCTAATATTAAGTGTTTAATTAAAGTCTTGACGCACATTTTGCCTGAGCAGTCTTCATATTAAGCATACGCCAAGTGTGACATTTATAGTCATGTTTTGTTTTAGTTTTTGTTTTATGAGTTTGGCTGGCCGCCCAAAAACGGGCAACAGTCTTGGCAGCACTTGAAACTTGGCTAAGTTTCAAGCCAAGCGATATAAATGTGAAACTAAATTGTTTTTTATTGCCAGCTTTGAAGTATGCTGCTTGGCGCACTGATTGGCCAGATGCAAATTGGTCATTGACTGAAGATTTATGTGCCTGAGGCAGAGACAAGAGTTGTGAAATTGATTTTTTGTTTCTCATATAATATCTTGTTTATAACGTACATACATATACTACATACTTGATCAGTACGATGAGCTGTTCGCCTATCCGTCTTTATTTTTGTTTCTCTACAAACTAGTCTCTGAGTTTGCCATCGTGATAAAGGCGACACCAACTACACTCGGTCACTATATCATATTGATCTCGACACTTCATAAATTGACGATATACACCAACATGTGTACCAAGTTTGGTTGCTCTAGCTCAAAGATAAAGGCAAAAAAATTGGGTTCATACGGACAGACGGACATTTCGCAAACCCAATATACTATTTTCCCTTCGGGAACATAGTATAATTACATTTGTAGGTGTCTCCAATGTCGAACCCTATTGAATTTCTACTACATCAATCATTCATTCCAAAAGAAACAGGTAAGAGAATTCGCCAACTCACGTGCCAGCTATTATATCATAAATAATATATACTATAAACATTAACCTTTAGCTGTGTGACGACAACAAATATGCTAATGAAGCTTGATTAATTAAACTAGATTCAGCTCGAACTTAATAATGAGCATTTTTTGTTTAAATCCGAAATGAAATGGAAATTAACTTTAATTTGGCTGTAGAGCAGGTCATGCTGGCTAGATTTTGTTGAAACAACTAACACTTTGACTTTTTGTCTAAAAGTGTTAAATGCCTTTGTACTAACATGAGCTTAGAAACCAGAAAATCGACTTTTAAATGGAAATTCTAAAACAGGCTGAAATGCCGCAAGTTAAATTATTAAAATACGGCAAACCTTAACAAATAAAGTCGCTAAAATATAAATAAAAACCATTGTGGGTACAACAAGAAAGAACAGCAATCTTCTTCGGTTGCCCAAGCTCAGATTGAGTCGATTCTCGACCGAGTGTTTCTATGTCAGCTATATAATAGTAATAGTAATCAGATTATGACCACATGAAGTCAACTTGTATAATACAGAAGGAAACATTTATTTGCTGAGCTTGTAAGGGATATCTTAATAAACAAAGAAGTTTATTATACAACTAAATAGTCGACCGATAGTTCTTACGACAACAATATGTTATAGTGATCCGATCCGTTAAAAATAAGTATCAGTGGCAAGCTTCATAAAGAAAGCTTTACTAAGAGACTGAGAGACTAGTTTGCATAGAAACTAGTTGAAACGGCTATCAGGATCAGGATACATGTACTTTGTGTGGTCAGAAACGTCTCCTTCACAATATTTAAATATAAAGGGAATAATTATAGCAAAATTATGAAAACTGGTTTACCTTTTGCAAGCTATAATTATTAATTTACCCCACTTCTGGTTCAAAAATAGATAATTCAGTCAAAAAAATACATAGGATTTTGAAAAACAATCATTTTATTTTAGATTTAAAGACACTTTTTAAGCCTTGGGGATGTGAGCGCCCTGAGGTTGGAAACCGTTCTCATCGGCAACGTAGTTGACTGTGTAGGTCTGACCATCATCGGCAACAAAAGAGTATGAGCCCTTAACGTTAATAGCCTCATGATCGGTTCCTTCATTTTCCAGATGACCCTGTGCGTCTTCCTTGATGCCATTGGTAGTCTCAACACTGTAATATATTTGAATAAACCGCAGAGTATTAGCGAATGCTTGTTAATATGTAGTTGAACGACTTACCCATGTGAGAAGCTGGCAGGCGCGACATCCAAGACCTGGCGGATAATTTCAGCGTGCGAGTCATCAGCGGCCATGGCCACGGCGAAGAGGGCAACGAAGACAATGAGGAACTTCATGATTAGGTTTTGTACAGCGCGTTTGAGACTTCAAAGGTAACTATATTTTGTTGGGCAGATTCACTGCGTATTTATAGCAATAAACATCCAAAAATTTGCACGGATAACATTGGCGAAAAACTAGTTTACTTTGAAACCTGTCCAAATTTCGCGACAAACCAGCAACCATTAAAATTGAATATGTATTAACTAAAATTAACAAATCAATCTTAAAACAAGAATAGATAAGTATATTTTTGGATCGAAAACTTTAAATGCCCTTGCCGACGTACTATCTGATCCTAACTACAATTGTGTTAATCAATAATTTTAATTACAAAAAAGTAATAATATGAAGTTTGGTCAATTTAATCAAACACAATATGACTCGCATTTAGTGCAAATAAACTTTTAATACAAAATCAAATTTGAAGTTGTATGCTATAGTGATCCGAATCAGAATCCACCAGTTCTGACAAACAAGCCTTACAACTGAGAGACTATTTTGAATACGAACATATATACTGACATTGTTAACTTAAATCAAGCTTGTGGTCCTGATCATATGTGCCAAATGGGGTCCTTAAATTAATATTCCCTATTAAATGCATTTGTTCACTGTAAGAAGAATATCATAATTAATGAGACACAAAACTTGCAGTTGCTAAGTCGAGTGGTTGCTTTTGATTATAATGATAATGTTGCGGGAAGTTGATAGCCTCCACTGGAACTGGCAACCTGGCGTATAAATAATATCGGGATTAAATTAACGCAGAAATTCGCAGAAATAATTTCCAGCTTGCTGCATTATAATAAATTCAGCTGCGTGAACTTGTTTGTCCGTATATTTATATACGAGTTTTTATATTTATCTAATTAATAAATTTGTTCGACATTTATGTACTATGTGTATGTATACTATTGTGTATAGTATTATATACTGCAGTTTTTTGATGTTGGTCGCTTTGGCCACACGAATTATAATAAGATAATTATTTAAGTGGCACATTTTGTTCAGTAACCGAAAGTAAAGATCTTGATATCGTAGTCCCTGAAGTTGTTGTTGAATTTCGTTGAACTGTGGCAGATGTTTCATCTTATGAGAAATTTACTTACTTCAAATTAAAAGCATTTTTACTCCCTGTACCCATAAAATGGGTAAATCTGTGCAAATGTATGCAACAGGCAGAAGGAGATAACTATAAAGTATATATACTCTTGATCAGTTCAAAAGAGATTTCGATTTGGCCATGTCCGTCTGTCTGTCTCTCCATGTATGAACGCAAGGATCTCAGCAATTGTAAAAGCTAGAGGCACCAAATTTGAAATGTAAGTTTGTGTATAGCGGGTGCAGGTCAAGTTTATTTTGGATCCCAGATATTCCCCCCCGAACCCCCGCTATTCAATAAAAACCGTTTTACAGTAACAATTTTAAAGATATACCTTTGGGATTTGGGATGTATAATACTTTGGTCACTCCAAATCTATTGTCCAAATTTTAAGTTGATCGGATAATAAGCACGGAAGTTACTCACGAAAGAAGATTCAGTGCTGCAGCGCGGGGGATGTGTACGTCATTGTGTATGTGTGTGTGTATGTGTAAGTGTACGTGGATGCGATCGGAATTTTTTCACCTGTGTACAGGCCGTTTTGGAGTCGGGTATACTCGACTAAAGCATTCTTACTTGTTTTTCATAGATAACTGAACGTCTCAACAACATTGTACAGTTTCATTTTAGAACACCTGAACAATAGCCCCAATATCGTTCATAATCGACTTAATAGGTTCACTCGTACATTTAAATGGCGCGTTCAGGTGAACAATGGTCGAAAAACTAGTTTATTTGCAACCTGTCTAAATTTTGCAACAAGTCAGAAATTATAATATTGTAACATGGATAAGATAAAGTAAATAAAGCAGTTTTAAATCAAGAAAGAATAGTATATTTTGGGGTGCTAAACATTAAATAGCACGAGTTCTAAGGTTGCTATTGCCTTCGTTATTCGTCTGATATCCGCCCAATATCGTAGTATATACCTTTTTAGAGGGTGTTGTAATATTCTCATCAAATGTGTAAAGTCTTGAATGAGATGTTATCCACTCCGTAAAGTATACATAGCTCTTCCTTAGCTTCTTACTTGTACGTTACTTTCTTGTTTTCTAATAATTGCAATTCATTAGACAGATTGGCAGTTTCCTCCTTTTCTGGGAACACTCAAGAAAATTCGCTCTCCTCCAGGGAGTTTACAAATCACTTGAATCGCAATGCGTGTCTATCGTTTGAATTGCGACAAATGGAACGCATTAAGTTAACATTATTGCCAAACAATTTGCTCCAAATGTGTTTATTTGTATCCTTGTTGTTGTCACTTTGGATTCGTTTGCTATACACAACATTTCGTGTCGTTCTGTTTTTTTTTCTTCTTTTTTTTTTTTAGCTATGCTCTCTATGGGCCCAGTCAACAACAAAAGCAACAAGAAACTCTATGTAATTCCCCAAACATAATTCCTTTTGGCAATTGTGCTTCATGTGGCCAACCCGAAATCTGATTAGGTAAGGACTGAAAGGAGGGCGACTGGGAAAATCAAACAACGATAAATTGCTGAAACTTGTAAGCGATATTACCGAGTACGCTTTCCATTTGCTGTTAGCCTGTTGCTAAAATTGTCCTGCCTTGTTGTTGTTGTTGCTATTGTGGGGCTTCCTGTTTGTCGCGAGCCTGTAACTTTCCCCTACCAATGACAAACGGTTTGTGGCGTTTTGCGCCTTGACAAAAGGATTGTATGTTAAGTGGTAAATTATCTTTTTACTTGTGTGGGATTTGTTTTACTGTTGCTTTTAAAAAGGGTTTACTTGTAATTGATACTTGTTCAAACCACCCTGAGACCTTATAACTGACTGCTGAAGTGCCTGAAATGGATTTGCATTTGTGCATTTAGGTAATTGATTTTGAAAGGGAGGGGACAAGGCTACTTAATACCTCAGGTTTATAAAACGCAGTTGCAAAACATTTTCTATGGTTTGGTTAGCATTAAAATTAAAAGTTGATCAAAAAGTTAGTTTTGTGGAGTTCCCTAGTCTTTGAACACTAAGAAGAACAAATCTTCAAAATCTAGAATGATTGTTTTCATGAGCTTCGATTATATTTAGTATACTTACAAATAGTTTTCACAATACATAAGATCTTTTTCTAAGCAGGGGAACTTTCTGAGCTTGATACAGTTCCAGAACTCAATAGATGCAAGATCCATAACTTTCGGGAGTGCATTGCAGATACTCGACATCAAACACGGTGCCCTCCTTACAGACCACAGCATATGGTATTGGATAGTCACAGACCACATATCTGTTACAATCGTTGGGATATGGCAGAATAGTGCCTAGAGGATGACCACAACATATATTGGGCGTGTCTGGATGTATTGTTGTCGTCGTTGGTGTCGTTGAAGTGATGTCGGTCGTAGGTGCGGATGTTGTCTCCATTGTTGTGCTTGAAGTATCTGTGGTTTCGGGAGTGGAGGTACACGGTTCCTCTGTTGTGCTAGTAGAATCGGTTGCAGTAGAAGTAGAGTCGGGTGTAGTTGTTGCGGTAGATTCTGTTACTGCTGGGGTAGAATCGGGGGTAGTAGATTCTGTTATTGTTGAAGTAGAATCGGGAGTAGTAGATTCAGTTATTGTTGATGAAGAATCAGGCGTAGAAACCGTTGTAGTTGAAGTGATGTCGGTCGTAGGTGCGGATGTTGTCTCCATTGTTGTGCTTGAAGTATCTGTGGTTTCGGGAGTGGAGGTACACGGTTCCTCTGTTGTGCTAGTAGAATCTGTTGCTGTAGAAGTAGAGTCGGGTGTAGTTGTTGCGGTAGATTCTGTTACTGTTGGGGTAGAATCGGGGGTAGTAGATTCTGTTATTGTTGAAGTAGAATCGGGAGTAGTAGATTTAGTTATTGTTGATGAAGAATCAGGCGTAGAAACCGTTGTAGGCTCTGTTGTTACAGGGGATGTTTCCAGGGTTGTCGAAGTTGGCTCTGCGGTTGTCTCCATTGGTGTTGAATCCGGTAGAATCGTGCTTGATGGCTCGATTGTAGTGGGTGTCGTTGGAACGGGCGTCGGTTTTGGACTACAATTGGCCAAATCCGGATCCATGCATTCCAATTCTGTGGGACTAAACTCCAAGCCCGCCGGACAATCATAGCCAATTGGAATTGGTTTTTGGCAAACAATATACTTGGCACAATTGCTTGGATATGGTAGTAGTGTGCCATTTTTCTTACCATCACAAATACTGCCAGATGGTGCTGGAGTTGTTGTCCTTTCAGTTGTAATTGCTTCGGTTGTGTCGCTGCTGGTGCTAGGATAAATTGTAGAAGTCTCTGGGGTGGTAGTCGATCCCGTTGTGGAATTTTGCTCTGTTGTAGAACTCTCTGGTGTTGTAGATTGGCCTGGATTGTTGGTTGTGTCGGTTGGTAGGTCACTGCTTGTTGAGGAACCCGGCCAACTGGGTGTAGTGGCTGTTGAAGGTCCTGGTGGTCCGGGCGTTGTGCCAACGGTGCAATTGGCCAGCGAAGCCTCCATACATTGACGCTTTACTGGGCTAAACTCATCGCCTTCATCACAAACGAAAGCAGCAGGTATGGAGCGTTCGCATTTGATGTACTTGGTGCAGTCGTTGGGGTAGGGCACCAGTTCACCATCAACCGCGTCGTCACAAGGACCCTTTTGGGGCGGTGGCCTTGTCACGGGCGTGGGCTCTGGCGTTGTGGTTGAAGTATAGTCCCAACGACAGGCATCGGACGGCACATCCGCACCGCATTCGCCTCTTATCGGATCGTAGTACTCGCCACAGTTGCACACATCCATCATGTAGATGTAATCATCCACGCAGCGTATAAACCATTGACAGTTGTCAGGATAGGGGAAGGTGTCCCGACTGCTGTTCGTGCACATGGTCGGCTCCAATGGCGGTTGCGTGTAACCAGGTGTTGTGCTCATGTCCTTGTCACAATCGCTGTCCTGCCAGGACACGCATTGCTGCTGCTTGGCACTGAAGAAGTAGCCTTCCATGCAGTAGAAGGCAACCGGAATGGGCGTTACGCAGACAATGTACTTGCTGCAGTCCTGCGGATAGGCAATCATTTCACCCTCCTCCCTGCCCCCACAAATGCCGTCAGGTTGCGCTGGCGTTGCACTTGTTGTTGCCACGCTTGTGGTGGGTATGCGAGTGGGAGTGGGTGCAAAGGTGGTGCTGACACTCTCCGTTGTTGTTGTGCTGGCCACAGTTGGGCTTGCAGTTGTATCCTGTTCCCTGCAGGCTGTCGGCGAAACATACCCACACTCGCCCATCTTGGGATCGTAATAGGTGCCCGCGATGCATGGAGCGATATAGAATGTGCCATCGCCAAAGCACAGAATGTACTTTGAGCAATCCTCCACGTAAGGGAATGTGACTTCAGTGTCTTGATCTGCACATAGTTCGGCCGCTCCGGGCGTGGTATTGGGCATGGTGGTCCACGTAGTGCGGCTGGTTGTTGTTGTGGGCTCCACTGTGGTGCTGGGTGTGCTGGTAATGGTGGTGCGATCGCCATAACAATAGACAGAATCGGCATCATCACAAATGAGAAAGTCTGGATTAAACATCAGCGGCTTGGGACACTGACCCACAACCACCTGATTATCCTTGCATTGCAAATACTGCGAGCAGTCGCCTGCATAGGGCAAACGAGTGTAGTCAGGCTTATCCTCGCAGATATCGGGATCCACATCGGCTGGCAAGCCTATTGTTGTTGTGGCTGCCACTGTGGTGCTGTCAGTGGGTAAAGGTGTTGTGCTCGTCTCCGTCGCACCGCTCGGACTGCTTGTGTCTGGGTTCATTGTGGTTGGATATGGCGAGGGATGGCATTGCACAGAGTCGGGTGTATCGCAGATGTTTATGAGCGGATTGAAGAGCTTGTCGGGTATGCAATATGCCAAAACCGTGCAGCCATTGCGACAGCTGATGTAGGCGTTGCAGTTAAAAGGATATTCATAGAAGCCATTGCCCAAAGGCTGGCAGTAATCGTCCTCAACACCAAAGGGTGGTGCAGGACACTGGCCATCGTCGGTGGTTGGCTGCAGAGTGGTGCTCGTTGTCATGTCGGTGGTTGTCGTTGGCTCGTCGGTGGTTGTCGTTGGCAGCGGCAATGGCTCACACTGTGCGGTGTCTGGCGTATCACAAATCAGCAGCAGCTGATTGAAAACCTTATCGGGTTCACAGTAATTCAAGACGGGCCAGCCGTAGGTACAGTTGATATAAGCATTGCAATCGTAGGGATATCGATGCACGGAACCATGAGGAAACTGTCTACAGAAACTTTCTTCAATACCGGGTGGTGGCGGTGGTGGATCCCAGCTTGAAGTAGGCCAATTCTGCTCTGTGGTGCTCGTCATTGTTGTGGTTTCTGCAGCTATACTAGGTGTCGTGTCATCTGGGATCTCCGTTGTGCCTGTTGTGAAGGTATAGTAAATGCATTCCATGGTGTGTGCATAGTTGCAGACTTGAGTGGCATTGTTCCACCACAGATTTCCGGGGCATAGCTTAACCGTGGGATATATGCAGTCGCAGACAAGAAACAAGCTGCAATTGTCGGGATAGGGCACTAAGCAGCCAAAAGGTTTGCCCGCACACATGACCTGATTCTCCCATCGTTCCTCATTATCGCAGGTTGCATGTGGTTCGCTCTGCAAGGACACAGCCGCTGCTACCAGGAGCATCAGCAGTGGCAACCAGTCCCAGCTATTGGCTGCAAAAATATAGTACGCCCAATCAATCTAAAATATCGATTATTATTGGAAAACTTACCATTCATAGTGAGTGTTTTAATATTTTTCCTCAGTTTCTCATTGCGTTTACCACCCAGCAGAAATACAATTATTGTCTTTTTAGACTAAACTATTATTTCTTTCAACAATTTTAATATATTTCTAATTTCGATTTCAATTAGTGCACTGTTTGACGATTTGCTCGAGACTAAACTCAATTGCTTAACGACACTAACTATAAGAACTTCCTATGAGATAAAAAGTTGACTATTGAATAATTGATAAGATATTGCTAATTATATTTAAAAATGTTTATTAAGTATATTTTTTGATAATACGGCACGGCTAAATCAGTGAAGATGTTTGTCCGGGCTATTTCTTATCAATATTCAGTTGAGTAATGGTCAGAGCGTATATTTCTGATGTCTTATATCGTATTAGAATTTCCAAGAACTACGACTAATATTAAATAATAATACGGAAATAATATGTACACGCGTAGTTTGTTATGATATCTATAGAGAGTCACTGCGTCAGTTTCTGTTGTGTGTTCAAGTTGTTGAAATAAAACTGTTTACTATTCGAATTAGTTATAGTTATAGTTTAAAAAATGTACTCGAGTTTTGTAGCCGAGTTTTTGTTTAAAGCCAAGTTAAAGCGGCTTGTAAACTTGACTTTTTCGCGTACTTCGCTCAAAGGTAAACGATTTTATTTCCAGAGCCGTGTTGACATGTGTGGCTCTTATTGCTGTTGTTATTACACTTATTGCTGTTGTTGTTTTAATGAGACAACGTGACCTCTCAGCGTCAGAATTTATGAGCGCCACTCGACGCTTAAATTACACAAATAAAAAATGCGAGCATAAACATGAATGAAGCCAGGACCCAGAATCCAGAACCAAGCACCGAGAACCCAGGACTCTAGCGCACCATTAAAATAAAGCGACAAAACATGAGCAGTAAACAAAATTGGCAGAAAACTGTAAGCCAATAAAAGACTTTGGTTATTATTTTGAAAAGCAGAAAAGTGCAACAGCACTCAAAACGACAAATAACTTAAAAGCATAAACTTATTTACAGATTTCTTTCACACTGAAAGTAGCTTTTTGTACAGAAATATTTCTTAAAAGCAAGCACATTAAAATAAAAATAAATTTATATAAAAAAAGCAGAGAGCAAAGTCGCGCCAGGTGTTCCACAAATTGAATGCGCCAAATGATGAAGGATTTTTATTTAAATGAAATGCAAATGAAGCCATAAATCGATTAAGGACTCAACAAATATTTGAAACGTTTGGAGTAAGCTCAATCGAACTATTTATTAGACGTATCAAACGAAATATATTTCTGATTGTTGTTCATCTAGTTCATTTGTTCGCTCACTTGAGCTCGTTTAAAGCTTACTTCGTCGAATATAAGCAACGAAAATGTGTTTCCAAATCGACAAGAAACAGACTCAAATAAACTTAATCCACTGAAAACAAAAGAACAAACTATATGAACGATTAGTTTGTGCCTCAAAAATATCACTTCTAAACTTATTACTTCAATTGAAGTGCATTATACAAGTCCAGTTGGGAGTGCAATATCTTATAATCATAATAAGTAAGTCTCCTGGCCATCTTCTAGTCCCAATTGCCCGATGAAGGCCATTTTTCAGCTTGATCTGTTGGCTGCTGTCAAGCGTTTGATCTGCAACAGATTGAACTATCAATTATGGCCGGGGCAGACGTGACCGTCTAACAGCTGCCTGCCTCGCATGTCATATGTGAGCGAGTCCTGGCATATATGAGACACACACACACACACACACACAAACATACATTGGTAGGACTGGAGAGGACGTTTAGTTACAGCTGAGCACCTGTCGTGCCGCATCAAAAGAAAACCAGCGAGCAACAAGAGCCAAGAAGTACGTGTCCTACATGCGCCCGGCCAGCAGGACTTGTCTTTGTTTTTGTTGTCGCTACTTGTTGTCCTGTGTGCTGCATGAAATTGACCTCGTCCGCGTGCGTGTGTCGCTGACGAGAATTGAACTAGCAGTCCCTATACGAGTGCTTGTATCCTGATCCCCCAGGCCTCCATGTATGTTTCACACGACTTACGTGAGCGGTTGATTCATGTGGCAACCTTCACGCGTCTTGTGTCGGAGTCGGGCCCGGATGGAGATCTGGGCTAAGACAAAGCGCCACAAATCAAGCTCGGTACGCTGTTGGCATAAAGAAATTACAAGCAAACAACAAATAAAATGCTGCAAAATCAAAGCAACATTCTATAAAGTATCCAAGAAACTCAAAAGTCAAAGACCAGTCAAACAAACTGGCTGCTTAATGTCCATGTGCATTTGTAACCTACATAGTCCTTGCATAGAGTCCTTGCTCTATGCTGTTTTGTTGCCTTTGCCATTTCTGTTAATTAAAATCCAATGAATCTCTCTGGCACTTCCTTTTGTTTTAGTGAATTTGCATTTTCCCTAAACTGTTTCGAATATCTTTCTCTTTTTTCCTGCTTTTGTTGCAAGGCTTTTTTAATTGCACATATTTTTGCAAAACGTAATTTTACAGAATTTCGGCATTTACCTCGCTTTGCTGCCGAATGCAGAATTGAAACAGATTTTGCCAGAACTTAAAATATATATTTTCTTACAAAAGTATGGAAAATATACGATATGCTGATTCATTGATGGCCAATCTACCAATAACAAAATTTAACAATGCTGTAATACCAGGCAGAGAAAAATAAATTAAATTGAAGTTCAAACAAATTTTGCTAGATTTGTATTGAGCAGCATATTTGAGTTTGATCTTAATTAAAAAAAAGTTTAAATAATTGTTTATGAAATAACAATCGATTATTATCTGTTTCTGAATAGTTGTATCTTTAATCCTTTTAATCCCTTCTGTTGTCTGCCAAAACTAATAGCAAGTTGTAGCTTTTGTGACTTACCTAGTCATATTTTTAAGATTCTTCGCAATTAGTTAGATATTCGAGATATATGTATTATATCTCTTATAATATTAAATGTTGTCCAACTCCTCACTCTTCACTCTTCGGCAAACAGTTCGAACTTTTGTCCTGCGCCTGCGCCAAACTTCTCTCATTGAGAATTCTTACTCAGTTTGATATTTCGAATGCCGAGTTCAAATGTAACTCGCAATAGAGCTGGATGTTCGTGAAATTCGAATGCGAAAGTAAACAGCGAAAGTGAAGCGAAATTTCAGAACAGTTGCCTTTCAGCTGATGCCGAAAGCAAATGCCTTCAAGATGAGAGCTCCATCATTATTTTTTCTGTATACTTTTGCCTTTTAAAAAATCAACTGCATTTCGACGTATTTATGCGCCACTTTAAAGTAGACTCTACGGAGTGTTAGACAGGTACAATTAATATTATCTAAATGACCTGCATTGATTTTACTATCGTTGTATCTTTGTCTGTAAGACTGACCCCAAAAAGCAAAAGGAACTTTGCATATTTATATATAGGTGTGAAAATCAGCACAGCACACAAACAAAATTGCTGCATTTCGTGTGAAAATGCAATTAAAAATGCCTTTGAACAAGAACAAATTAATTGCCAAAGGAAACAGTTGCTTTACCCCTCGGCCAAAAAACGCCCAAGCAAATGCTATTTTTTAATTGAGCCAAGTGTGAGGCAAAGAGCCAGCAAGGAGCAAAGGATAACGGAGCAAAAGGAGTGCATGCAAAGCAAACAAAAGCGTACAAAGCTGCATTCGCCAGGCAGCCAGAAGGACAACGGGGCAGCCAAAGATTAGCCGTAAGAGGGGAGTGTAGCGCACACGCAGGACCAACAGGAGCAGTGGCAGGACGAGGGGCCAACATGCAAATGCAGTGATTTATGCCAGCCCGACAGCCCCCCCATTGGCCATGCCTGGCAGTCGTTATGCACTTGAGGCATTTGTTGCATGCACCAACAAGCTTCAGCAGCAGGACGCTCAGGAGGGCGGACCCGGTGCAGGAAACGGCGTGTCGGATGTGCATTCTTTGGCCAGTGCCGATGATTGCCAGGCTACTTTGGCAGGCAAAACAAAACCGAGAGCATCGCACCGCATTCCTGTCTTTCATTATGTTAAATTGAAACGAGTGCGAGCACTGAAACCTAGTGCAACTATCAGCTTCACTCCATTCATCAGCGTGTGGAAAAGCCCGGAAAAACGCTGGTGTTTTCTTCAGCTTCACGTTGACAAAATTGCAAAATGGCAGTCGAGTTGAGTTGGCACACAAAAAAAAACAATATACATAAAAAAAAATGTAAAGTAAAGTAAAGTAAAAGGGAAACAAATGGAGCATTTGCAAAAACACACGGAAAACGCTGCAAATGCGCTGTGGGAAATGTGTGAAATTTCCCAGCTGCAGCAAAAACTGTTGAAAAACTTTTGGCAGCCTTCGCTCGTCGACGTCTGCGTTGCTTAAAAATTTAAATTTTCATTTTCTGCAGCAAATTGGGAAAAGCCTCTTGAAAAAAGAGCCGAAAAGAAGCAGAAGCCTCGTCGCGATAGAGTTTGTAGTTTGCTGGCAAACTTTTTGTTTTAACCACAAAACGTTTTGTTGTTTCAACTCTTCAGCTTGTTGTTGCTGTTGCCACTGCCTTCAGTTTCAAGTGCGAATTGCATTCTGCTTTTGTCGCATTTGCGGTTCTGTTGAGGCAACTAAATTTCCTACCAGACACACATACCACCTGCTCGGAGAACGCCAACCCACACTCAGAAAAGTTGAATCTTTCATTATAGATAACAAATGTATGCCTATACAAACTTAGTAAAAATATCTTCAAATCAAAGAGTATGCTTAAATAGGGAATATATATTAAGCAAAACTCTCATATATGGTCTTAAAATTGAAATAAGTGAAGTAAGTGAAAAATATGTATTTTTAATTTATAATCTGTAGATCTCTTATATATTATTTGTTTCCAAAATTGTTTTGTTTTAATTGTAGAAGTTGCTATATGATTTTAGCTGGCATATAGTGTTTGTTTTCTGTTCCATTCTGGAAATTCTCTATACCATTTTGTAGAATATAAATCAATAACATGTTTTAATGCTCGTATGGCAATTTTCTTCAACCGGATGTACAGTTTCCTGCCTTTTTTTTGAGTGCATAGACAGTTTTAACCCCAGTAGCTTCATCTGAGCCAGCATTACGCTCTGTATGTGTGTGTGTGTGTATGTCCTGGCACTGTAGGCAGCTTGTTTCCAAGTGCACTTCATGCTCTGCCCTGCTGCGACTCCGTAAGCGAATTTTTCGGTTTGAATTTATGAGGGGAAACGAAATGAAGTGCACTTGGCGCCCTCCTCCACTTCACTTTCCCACTTGACTCACTCAACTCGACGCTGCTTTGTGGACACACCACAGCACCACAGCACCACAGCGCCATCGCACCACAACAGTGTATGTCATTTGCAGTTTTTCGCCGTCTGTGCCTGTAAATGTTTTATTTGAGTATTATTACTTCGACTCTTTAGCAGCGCGTCTGAGCATGAAGAGCAAAAACATAAAGAAAAGTGTTTGAGGGGGACGTTAAAAAAGGGGTTTAATATGTACAAATAAATGGTTCTTAGTTCATTTAATTGGATGGCTTTCAAGTGTGCTATTAATAATAACAAATATTAATAATGTTAGATGTGGTAACACATATTGTTATCGATCCTATTACTTAATGTTAGGCTTGGTGAATACTGCTTGTGTAATTGATATTAGGAAATGAGGTCGATGAGTCTAACTTGAAGTTGGTGCTCTTAGTAAAGTCAGAGTAGACAAGGGGAAGTTATCAGACTGCTCAATAGAAATTAACTCATTTGAGCTGTCATGCTCAAAATGATCTGTTATGTTAAAACACTTTTGACAGAAGTAAGGGACTGCCTAGTTAAAAAGAACTCATTTCAGCTGTTATACTCACAATGATCTGTTAGTTCAGACAAGTGAAACTCATTTCAGCTCTTATACTCACAATGATCTGTTAGTTAGAGACAAGTGCGCTTCTGTTATGTTGACGCTCATGCAACAAGATCTGTTATACTTAATATGGTCTGTTATGTTACAGTTTCTTAATAAGAATTCTCCGACTGGACATCTCGCACAAAAAGCTTCGATATAAAAACCAATTGAGCAACAATTTATAAAGTGTTGAGTTTTTATTGTGTCATTTCTTTTCAAGCCGGAAAGAAAAATCTGTAAATGTCAAGTAGGTTCTTCGTAGTATCGGATGTGGCTCTTTCCTCACGAAACTTCTAATGGCAATGTGATAAACATTGCATATCTGTTTCAGTAGCAACATAAACAGATTGGTTCTATGCATCCACATGCGTGTCTCTTCCTAATGCTTGTTAGCTTGTCCGCTTTGGGCCACAACTGAGGTTTGCCGGAAATGCTCCTCATATGTCCAAGCACATGCCACATGCCACACACCCAGACAGGCACACACCCACACCCACACCTCTCTCCATCCCCTCTTTCCGCCACCCAATGGCATTTAGCCTGGCATTCACATTCTCATACCATTACACCTTTAGCTTCTATTCTACCCCTTCCTGTGTTGGCGGCGTTGAACCATGATGAGTGCTGTTGTGGTTTGTTGGCACTTCTATTTAAACTTTTATTGCTGCTCAGTTTGCCAAAAAGGTCAGTTAGCTGGCGGCGGGCAGAGGGTAGCAGGGTAGCAGGGTGTGTGGGAGGTAGGCTCTGTAGCCGCAGCAGGTCGCACTCCATTTTGGGCGTACAAATTAATGTTTAATATTTGTATTTTTTTAACTTTGTGGTATTACGTTTTCACTTTAAGCCCTTGTTCATGGCAACACACTCAGGCTATTAAGCAAACATTAATTTATTTATTTTTTAATTATTGCTGCCATTTTATGAGTTCATAATGAGCTGGTTTGTTTTTTATATTTTTATCAGATTTACAGATTTGTGCTGAAATTCCCTGGCATTAAAATAAAATAAATAAATTTGTAATTAATATTTGTAATTTTCGTTGATGTCTTTCCAGCAATATGTGAATTTTATTCAACATTCACATACAATTTGAGCTAATATTTATTTCGTTATATTTGAAAAATTGACTACATTTGCAGTGTTATTTATTTAAGAATTTTTTAAAATCACATTTCTCCATTTTGGTTGTTTGCAAAGTCAATTAAAATTTGAACAGCGTTGTAAACAACATTCCAATAACAGCAATAGCAACAATTGAAACAACAACTACACTTGTAAGCCATTGCAAACACTTGATGCACTTTTTGTCGCATATGCTGCACAAATAAACGATATAAAAAATTGTTTTTAATTAAATATGTATTTGCGTGCATTGAATTTTAATCACATTTCATTTGAGGGATTTTTGTTTACCACGCTGAGGGATTAATGCATTTATTTGCCATGCCCAACTTTGTAAAGCGAAATCAATTCAGTTCTGTCGTTCAACTTAACATTCCGGCCGGACACACTGCAATTAAATATATTGTGAAATTTCCG
Organism: Hirtodrosophila confusa; assembly: GCA_035043065.1. Lineage (NCBI taxonomy): Eukaryota > Metazoa > Arthropoda > Insecta > Diptera > Drosophilidae > Hirtodrosophila > Hirtodrosophila confusa. Next base: position 9,640,899 of record JAWNNI010000213.1, on the reverse strand, counting down.
TACAGTTTTACGATCACACGCAATGGCAATTTGAAGTAACATTTAACGGCCAAGTTGGTTTTAATGTTTTAATGGTTCAGTCGCCGAAAATGTTTGGTAAATTATAATTTCGATTTAAATGTGCGTTAAAGTAGATATAAATGTATTTATTTCAAATTTATTACCATGCCGCATTAATGCATTAAATTTAACTACGCATTTTGCATAGCATTGCAATTTTAATTGATTTAAATAGGCCGCTTTCGTCCTTTCGTCCTGCCTGGCAACGGTTTAAGTTTCTGTTTCAGAACGTCATTAATCGGCTTACAGTTGACATAAATACATTTTCCAATTGGAATTTATGCAACAGTCTTCGCGGCAGTGCTGCCAACTTTTGACTATAAAAACAGGACAAATCGAACAAAATAAAGTCCAAAAGTTTAATAACAGGCATCGAATATTGAGATGAACTGTTTTCCTGCTTAGTTTTGATTTTGATAAACATGTAAAATTGATTATATTTTAATCTAAATATACGCAACGCTTTATGAAAGTCTTTTTCGAATCCTTTCTCAGGAAGACGAGCTGCTTCAATGTTGACTGCTTTTATACAAACTAGTTTTAAAGCTAGTTGTGTGAATAAAGTGATCGAATGAATATATTATATCATAATGCTGTCAGAGTTACGATTGTTTCAAAATTTAGATGTTATATAAAATTATTTTTTAATGTATATGCATTTCTATTAATTCTATTTAACTAATTTGTTCAAGCTAAAACCAAATTTAAATACAAATAATTATTTTTATATATTAAAAATAAAAAAAGGATCACATTTTCCAATTGAAAGTTTCAATATGCCATAACTTGATTGATCAATTTTGACCAAAATATTTTGTAAATTTTCCGACTCTCAAAAAGGTCAAATCTGTCGGGAAAAAGGCTAGCTGGGCAGCACTGGTGTTCGTGCTAATTGGAATGCACACCGTGCAGTGGCACCTGCTAAATAAATAATTCAATGCATTTATAAATTTCTGCTCAAATATGCCTGCATGTAAATAATACGTCTAGCTCAACACAGTGTTAAAAAAAGGAGCATTTTGTTGAATTGAAATAAAATGCTCGCAATCAATGAAAATTGATTGCTGCATAAAAAATAATCCCTAAAAGTCCTTGCAAATTGTGCTAAGCATTTGCTTGCGCCTTGGCTGAGTTTGAAACGTTTCGGTTGTCAAATGATTCTTAAATGATGTCAAACTCGTTAATTGAATTAATTTTCATGACACATTGTACACGCTGCCAATGAAAATCAATTTGGCTAATTAGCTCTTCATATTTTGTTTATGTGGCCTTTGAGTTTTGGGTCTACAAATGTATGCATATTTTATACTAATTAATACGAGAATTTCAGCAAGTTTGAACAGTAAAGCCAGCGAAAATATGTGCATATGATAATCTGGCAGATATCTGGCAAAGGAATTTGATATAATGTTTCCCAACATTACGGAAAGAAATCCAATAAATTTTCAGCATAACGACATTATTCTTCATATTTTGGACGACTATAAAATATTTAAAAAACCTATTTGCAGTGAAATTTAATCTGTCTAGATTGATATCAGTGAACTGTTAACATTTATAGACTTAATTGCCACTTGAAATGATATGGAAGAGCAGAACCCGCACTAAAATTAAATGCGTTAAAAGGTTGCCACATTTTAACTTACGGCATGCATTAATTATTAATAATGTCACAGGAAAGAGCATTTAGCTAAATGGCTCATTAAAAGCACACATGTAGTTTGGCCCAAGGCCATAATGCGCCAGCTCACTGGAGTCCTTTTGTACTCCTCCCAAAGTGATGTCACTTGAGAGGCCTAATGACTTGAGAGCTGCTTGAAAAGTATGCAATGTTCAGTTTAGATGTGGCAAGCTAATACTTGTGGCTAAAGTACTTCACATTGTGATATGTGTACAAACAGCATCCCTATTAACATATGTCCATTATATTCACTGCTGTTTTCAGTTGCCAGGCATTAGACAATTTGAAATCAGTGATCTGTAAGCAGCTCACATGCATTTGCTATTTACATTGACCTGCATGTTGGCAAGTTAGCCAACTGTTTATCAACTTGTAATTTGATTAAGGCCACTTCTACACGGAAATCCCAGGCTGGAGGACCTACCCTTATGTCAACACATCCATTGTCAGTCCAGCTCTGACAATACCATGCAAATTCTCATCTGTATGCAGCTGGATGATGTCAGATTTTAAACTGAACTGAAATACGTGTGAGTCTATGGTGTCGAATGTGTTCGGATACTACTTCAAGGCGAAATTTAGTTCAAATATAATATTATTTGATATCCTGCGGTGTCCTGGCGACATTCATTGTTTGCCTTGCTTTCGGAATCTACTTTTGATTTCTCGGTATGTCACAAAAGGAAAATGCCTTCAGCCGAGGCGTCTGTCAACAGCTGTGCAGCCTGTCTGTCACTTACATTGTCACTTGGGCATTGTTGGAGATCCTTGCTGCTCCCCTACACCCCTCCCACCACTTTCCGGCAGTCTCTCAACGTGAAGGCTACATTTCTCTCTATATATATAGGGTATGTGTTTATATATGTGTGTGTCTGCGTAATCCACAAGTGTGCGCTTGTTTTGAATGTTAATATTTGCACTTACAATTCAACCAGGGCAAGTGACAATTTATTCGCTTTGTGGCTGGTTTCAATATCATTGAATTTTGCGCTTTTGTGGCACTAAGTGCTTAACTAAAAAGTTGAATTATTTGCGCTTTTTGCGTGATTTCTCAGGGCCCAAAGTCTTTAAATGCCAGTTGACCAAAAGCGCAAAAAAGGTTTACTTTTCTTATAAAGATTTTGCGCTCTGCTGGTTTCCTTTGTTGCACATGGTCTATTAAAGCCTTGTCAATAATAACTCCTTGAAGAAGCTATAGTTGACATTGAAAAGATAGCTCGACAATTTACTAAATTTGCCAAATACGAGCTCTATAATATTTAATACAACCTGAGTACACTGATCCACGTCCTGAATAGCTAATTTGTTGTGGTATACCTTTTGGTACAAACTGAATTCTTAGATCTTAATCATAGACATTTATCGGGCCTAAATTGACTTTACCATTTGCTGTTGGTCTGAAACTCTAATCATTGCATTTGACTGCACATTTTAACGACCATTTGCTTGATACACACAATTAAAGTTGTCTTAATGTTATCAGCAATTAAATGGGCTGCCACAAGACAACAGACAAGTGCAACAATTGTGTGGTTTAAGCCAGATTGAAGTTTTGGCCAAAGTACAGAAAATGTTGCCAAATTGCTTGTGCAATTCAAAAGGGTTTAATGCGGCCACGCACTTGTAGGGGACAACCGCCAGACTCATTCATTCATTCATTCAGTCACTCACTCAGTCATTCAGTTATTCACTCATTCAGTTACCCACTTAGGTGGCCCATTCAAGCTGTCATTCATTCATGCCTTAATTGCGTACAAAAGTTGCTGCTTAAGTGTTGCTCGCTCGAGTTGACATTTGTTCGTTAATTAAACCTTTTTGTTGGCAACTGTGCACAGCAAGCAAATTGATTTATCTTTTCAACACCTCAATTGCCAGACGACGAGCCAAGTTGAAGTTTCGTGTATGCCATGCAGGCTTGACTTTGATACTGACTTACTGGATTTCGCTTCCATTACACTCAAAGAAAAAGGTATCAGTTAAGGTATTGTTTCTTTGCTGAACAATCTCAATTCGTATTGTGGGGAGGATAATTTTAACAAACATAGCAAATATATTTGCTGAATAATCTCTTCCTTTTGTAGAAAACACTTTATCTGACTTACAAGACGATCAATATAAGTTTTTTCTTAAATCGATAATGTAAATACAAAAAATGTATTTCTTTTTGCACACATTTTACAATATATGATCTGCAGAGATCTTTTAAACAGCTTATAGAATTTCTTTCCATAATTTGTTTATATAAATTTGTTTGTTGTTGATCTTTGAATATTGGTATTCCTTTCATAAGAGATTTCTAAAGATTTGTATTCAATTTTCCTTAATGTTTTTCGAAGTTAGCGACGAATTCTTTTTATTATTCTTGTATTACTCTCATTATTTAATTTTTAACAACAAGTTGGTGAAAAGATACAAGATTTTTGCTCATTTTTTTTATATTTTCATTAGTTTTTATAGAAATTTGTTCATATGATTTTTCCGAGTGTGCCTGCACTAACTACACAACCTTCACCACCTTCATTTTCTTCACCTCTTTGGTTTTAATGGCAAAACTTTTTCACTTAACGTTTACTCATAAATTGATTTTTACTTTTTAACGACCTTACTCTGCTAATGGTCTGGCCTTAGGCCTTGAGCCTTGAGCCTTGATTTATCCTGTTGGCCTCTTCCATGCATGTCTGCCAACAGGCAACTTGTTGGCATCTAGTGTGCGTGTGTGTGTGTGTGTGAGTGTGTGTGAGTGTGTGTGTGAGGTCCCTGTGGTGCTGTCCACAGCTGTCGCTTCGTACTAACCAAATTAGTTGGCTCTTTACATTATCAGCTCGCAGTTGGAATTTTCAATTAGTAGGTGAAAAGTGGTCAAGTTTTTGGCCGTGTCAAACGTGTTTGGTAAACAAATGATGTGTTAATTTTACTTATGGTAAACTTTTCGTGTCCTTGCCGCCTATTCCTCGTGTGTCCTTTGATGTTGTTTAATTATGACTTCCGGCAAGTAATCAATGTGCAAATTTTGCATGACACCCAACGCCGTCTGGCATGCTAATGCCCAAACGCCATACAAAAGCAGCTTTTGTGGCCCGTCTTGGAGGAGGAGTAAGTGTGGCGGGAGGAGTGGTTGGAGGAGCGGCTGAAGGGAGTATTATGCCAAAGTTTTTGGTGTGGCAAGTATAAATTTATGCAGGCAACCTACACGCTGCCAACTTGTGCGCAATTACATGAGCATTTTGTGGCTGCACATATGAAATATGCATGCAATTTTGAATTTGCCATTCATTTAAATGTTTTCTTGATTACATTCTCTGCAGCAACGCCCAGCCACAGCCACAGCAGCAACAACAGCAACAGCAGCAGCAGCAGCAGCACAAGTGGCAGCAACACCAACAAAAGGCTCACAAATAATTCCTTGCAACGTTATCATTGTCTTCGGCTTCTGTGCGTATGCGGTTAAGTATGCCAAGCAGCGTTTAAATGAGCCGCAATGCCTTGAGGCATGCAACACAGCAAACCAAAACAGGCAACACACTTGCTCTAGCTGCAACTGATCGGCTCTGTAATGCTCTGTGAAACTACTAGATCGGGACTAGATTCTCTCGGGATTGCCGTCAGTTCCGGGATCGGAATAGATTTGAAAATATGCTAAGCAAAGAGTGAACCCCATTAACGAAACCATTCTGAAAGAAATTCACTTTATTCTCGCCGATCGGACAGCTTTGTAATATATATAGCTGGAACAAAATATCATAGAAATTATTGTCGCAATACATACGCTTCAATAATAATTATTTAAAATGATATTTAAATAATTTCCTTGAATATAATGTGTCCAAAAATAAAATGGGTAAAAAGGGGGTATTACATCTGTGCAAATGTATGTAACAGGCAGAAGGAGACATCTCCGACCCTATAAAGTATATATATTCTAGATCAGTATCAAAAGAGATTTTGATTTGGCCATATCCGTCTGTCTGTCCTTCCGTATGTAAGAACGCAAGGATCTCAGCAACTAAAAGAGCTAGAGACACCAAATTTGGAATGTAGGTTCCCCCGCAAATCGATAAAAACCGTTTTACAGTAACAATTTCAAGATATTTTTTAGATTTGGCATGTACAATACTTTAGTCTCTCTTAATATACTGTCCAAATTTCAAGTCGATCGGATAATAAACACGGAAGTTATTCACGAAAGAAGATTCATTGATGCAGCGAGAGGGGGAAGAAGAAGCACAGCCACCAATTAAAATGCCTCGCTTTTGCCTGTGTGCGTGCTTCTTTGTGTATGCGTGTGTGTATGTGTAAGTGGACGTAGATGTGATTGGATGTTTTAGACCTGGGTACAGGGAGTTTTGTAGTCGGGCTTACTCGACTATAGCATTCTTACTTGTTTTTTTAGATTTTAGGAAAAATACCACTACAATAAAACTTCTTTCAAATTTAATAAAATTCCTTGAGTAATTGTGAAAGAAGTAAAGAAAAAGCTAATAAAAATACAGCAATCTAATCTGCAGTAAACTTTACGTTAGCTCCAATATTTTCTTATAATATACCCAACTGACTAACATTCAGCGGCTCTACACAAGCTAATGTACCTCAAATGTAAATTACAGGGTGCTTGCACATATCCTTGCTAGCAAAGACGTGGCTTAGGTGCCTTGAAATTAGTTCAAAGCTGTGCATGCCATGTAAACACTAATTACATTTGTACCAACATATTTGCACTTTCAATGGCATTCAGTTCGCCAGCAATTTGTCAGTCAATCAAACTATTGTTCCCGTTTACTTTCAAGACTTTGGCAACTTTCCTGGCCCAACTAAAAAAGGACTCGCTCGCAGTCTGGGCAGAACTTTGCCGTCAACTTAAAAAACCGAGGGGGAAAATTGAAAGTTTTGATTTATAATCTAAAAACTTTTACGCTATCTCGCTTTATCTCTCTCCTTATCTATTGCCATTCAAGTGCATAAATATTTTTTATTCAATAGAGTTTCTTTTTCTGTTCTTTTTTGGTTTTTTTGTTTATTTTTTGCTGCCTGCCAACTTTGTGACCGCCGTTGCAATCAGATTAAAAGCATTTTGGCTGGGCCTTTGGGGCATTTGTGTCAGCAGCCACGCCCCCTCATGAACATTATCGGGGCAATCAATAAATTTTTAATAATCGCTGACTGTGAAACTATCTGGCAAGTTCTTGGCTTCATACTATTTATGACTTGAAAGTTTTGCCTTTGGCGTCTTTGATATGCCCCATAAGTTGGGCATCCAGCACCTCAAATGATGGGGCAGCTTTAAGTGTCTCCCACTCCTACACCCTTGCAGCATGCAGCGAATTGTGTCATAAACTGTTTGGGATCTGCTGTCACTGGGCTCTGCTGTCTATTGTGCTGAGGCTGCGCTCCAACTGAAGCTGAAGCTGGCAGTTTCCCCCGAGTCTGTGTCAGAAAATCAATAGTTTAGACATCATATGAAGCCTCATTATTTTGCATGTACCATAAATCATGACAATATGTAAGAAACTGCAGCGTTAATCGCCATGGTAGTTGAAAGCAATTAAAGCTAAGGTGGATCAGAAAATACATCGTATATAATACCGTTTCTAATATGATTGATGATGCAGCTGAATATTGTTTCCTAAACGCCTATTACCCATACGCACTGTTAACAACTTTGCAACATATTTGAGTTGAGCTTCTTAGGCTTGATTTATGCCAATCTCAACATGATGTCGCAGTTTGTATCTCTTACTTGAACAGCTGCTCCTTTCGACCTGGCCAGCGATAAATCTTTTACGCGCTGATTTCACATATGCGTCGAGCCTTTGGGCGAATTTAGATTTATTTCATTGCAAATATATCTGAGCCGGTTGAAACTTTTGACATATTTCAGACAGGCGAGAGATAAATGCGTTTTTAATGTCAATAAATTTAAAGAAATTATGTTTAATACATTTAAATAGATGCTGCCCAACTAAATTGTTCAATTGTTGCTTTAATATAAAAATATAATAAATAAAAGCGAGTGCCTTTAAATGCCAGTTCAGTTGCAGTCTGGGATTTCGTTGTCACAAACAGTACAATGTATATATATTTTTATATAGAGATAATAAATCATAGAGAACTTTAGCCACATATCCAAGAGGAAATAAGTGTGAGGAAACTCAGAAACATATCAGTTGCTGCAGTTGCAACAAATAGAAGAGCAACTAGTTATAAACTCGGCATTCTATGACTCCATTGTTGGCTTAAAATTATGCGTAATTTTGCAAGGATTTTTATACCCAAGAACACTTTGCAGCTTGCACTTTTCCACATTTGTTGAGCATTTTTAGGTGGCGTAGGGAGCTATCAGAATATGTTAAGCAGGATGCACAGGACATTGAAGCTCTCGAGTTGATGTGGCCATAAATCTCACTGTTTACATTCCGAGCTAGCCCAACAATGAAATTAAAAACATGTTTTCTCCTCTTTCGTGCCAGACACAGCAGGATTTAGATTCAATTAAACTGTCAGCGGGACCGACTGAGCCACCACCTCCCCCTGTCACCTCTCCTGGCTGACACGACACCTGTAATATTTGTCATGCCGAGCAGCGAGCATTAAATTCGAATTAGCAGGAAGGCGTCAACAAAGGAACTGCGGGAATCCCCAAGCCCCTCCCTTCCCTCCAGCCACTGATTATGCAAAACATTAAGCGAAAAATTCGATTTTAAATGCGGCCAAGATTTATCGCTATCGACGCTATCATTTTTCATGCCCCTAACCGAGCAGGGGGTAGCTGGGGGGTGGTGGGCAGGCAGGTGGTTGAGCTGTCAAGAAAACCACAGCCGAAAACCACAAAGGCCACTCGAAGCTCGAACTTAGCAGCCATTGAGGACATTGAGGGACAACAAAGTGGGAATTTGAAATGCGCGAGGAGTTTGCAGATGGCGACCGCAACATCTGTCAACAGGGGACAACTGACAACTGCCTAGGATTGGACAAGGACATGCTGGGACAACTGGAGTTGCAGATGGACACCTGTGGCTTCTGCGGGGCAATAAATCAATTTGCCTGACATCTTGACATTGCCTCTAATCGCAGGGGAGTAGACTTCGAGCTGCAACTTGCTCATTCTCTGTCAAACTGCACCAGTTTGTGGTATTTGATATGGGAATTTGGTTTTCAATTTGAAAATTGTGTTGGCTCAGCAGTCAACCTGTTAGAATACCTATATATGTAGGTTATATATTGTTGGCTGAAGTTGAAGAACACATTTACTTGAACGTGTATGGATTATTTCCCATTTCTTGCTAATGTTTAATGTCGCAATGAATAACCCACACTTTTCGGCTTACCCAACACTTAAGGCCTTGGGTCACCCGACACGGAAGATTAAGCCGTTCAATCCTATAAGTTTTTCGCCGCTTACGTGTGCATTTTAATGTCCCAAAATCCTTTCGGATCCTGGCCACAGATACTCGCATTGTTGGTTCGAAAGCCGTTTAAAGTTTCCAGTTTCCAACGTATCCTATCCCCGAAAGTAGCCACTGAAATGGAATCCATTTGGTTGCCTCTAACCAAAAGCTGCCAATTTCAATGACCGTCGGCCAAAGTTGCCCCCAGACTTGTGTGTGGGCGTGTCTGGTTGCCTTTGTATCACTTTTCAGAGGTTGTTGTTACTGAACTTCCACTTAAATCATGGCAAACCGAGCAAATCGTTTGCTTTGACCAATAAATTCTTGATAAAAATAAGGCAATGGCATTCGTGGGAGTTTTTCAGTTGACTTGTTGAAACAATAGCATGACTTTTGGAATAATTCTGCTTACATTGGCTTTCAATTTGCATTCCTGGTATGAATATGAGTACCTCATCATGAAAGCAGCCCAATGACTGCCAAAAACAGGCGTCATTTGAGGACAGACAGTCAATGAATTGAAGTGCGCACTTTGGCATTAGCCAGCGCCGATTTATGACCCCACTCGATGGTCATTGACAGGATACTGCACAAGAGTACAAGAGTGCCTGTATCCTGGCTATAATCCTGCAATTGTTTGCATAACCACCTCCAAATTGAACGCAGCTGCGTCCTGCCGAATCGACTGGCCTTCTGTCTGGGTATTACCTCAACCCCTGCCAGCCCTTCTCCCTCGGCTATAGTGCATTTTGGGGCTTGGAGGCAAGTAATGAGCGCTGGAGTTGAACTCTGGATCGCCCACAGTCAATGGAAAATGGATTGCGTGGGAGAAGAGTTGTCGTCTGCTCTGCAATTGACATTTATCGCTGTCGGGTACTCGGCAGACAATGCGACCATCGGCCAGGACTCTTCGGCCAAGTTAACAACTCATTAACACGCTCAGCAGAGATGACAACAGGACCAACAAACAACAATTCCAATTGAAGTTGCTGTAATTCACTTGTGACTCACAATTATTCACTCATTTACCCATTTGTGGGATTACCCTTGTCAACTTAATTGAATCGCAGGTGAACTCAATGTCAGATGAGGGGACAGACTATAAAGAAATACCCGTAGACATCCACTAATCTCCTTAAAATCCCTTCAATGGAAGGTAATCAGAAAAGTCTTGTGAAATTCATTGGCTGCTCAACAATTGTAATAATTAAACAAAAACAGAGATTTCAAATGATGTGAAATTCAGTAAAGAATGTTTCAGTTGACTTTATTTGTGAACTTCACTAGAAATATATGATAAGCTGAAACACCTTTACGACTGCTGTATTTAAATTATGCAAAATGAAAACAGATATTCCATTTAAGGGACATTGGCCACGCTCACTCCATCAATCATCAGGACTCCACTCCCCCGCTTCAATTCACATGTGCGTTTGCCGCTGGGCCTAAGACAACCCGAGCACTTCTGACATAATTCCAGTTGTGCTCCGACTACAGCTCCAACTCGACATGACCTCGACAATTTTTGAATAACTAATGAAGGTGCCAGAAAAACAACAACTTAAACAATAACAAGAACATAAAGAGGGTTACACTTCGTGTCGAGGATTCGAGTGGCCGGCCTGAATATGAAATTTGGATTTTCATCCAACTGTCGACATTCATCTTGCCAACTGTCTGCTGAACTGGTTGGCATTAGGAAGGCCTGTCCTGGTTCAGCTGTCCGTTCGTCCTTTGTCCAGGACTTATGCGTCATTGTCAAAATATTAACAGCTGGCACATTCCAACTCTCGAAGAAGAGCTCTGTGCTCATGTGAGCCCTTAAGCCGGGGCTGATGATGAAAAATAGGAATTTAACTATTTGGAAATATATTTTGGCAATGTGGGTCAAGGCGGCCAGGGTAAATTCTACTTGATTTCGACTCGTTCTTATACTCTGCTTTCCAAACACTTTTCTCGAAAATAGAGTATATTTGGTTTGTGCACTTCCTAACTGTCTGAACGCATATTTCTTCACAAACTTGTCGCTGGGGCAAGCGAGTTTTTTTTTTTTTTTGGTAGTAACCGGATTTACTCAGACTTTGACAGATTTCTTTTAAAATAAGCATCCCTTGCTTATTTTAACAGACTGGAGAAAGAGTATACTGCAGTCAGGAAGTTCGGACTGCCACGTTCTGACTGGTTTTAAAATTGATTTGTTAATTTCAATAAATACATATTCAATTTGTATAGTCCCTTGTTTCTCGATTAATTTGGACAGGTTTCAAAGTAAACTAGTTTTTCGCCTATGTTATCTATGCAAATTTTCGGATGTTTCTTGCTATAAATACGCGGTGAATCTGCTCAACAAAGTATAGTTACCTTTGAAGTCTCAAACGCGCTGTACGAAACCTAATCATGAAGTTCCTCATTGTCTTCGTTGCCCTCTTCGCCGTGGCCATGGCCGGAGATGAAAGAAACGCTGAAACTCTTAAATCGGAATCAAATGTCCAGCCTGATGGTTTTTCATATGGGTAAGACGTTCAACTACACATTAACAAGCATTCGCTAATCCTCTGCATTCTATTTAAATATATTACAGTCTTGAGACTAGCAATGGTATCTCCGAAACTGCACAAGGTCACATTCAAAACGCAGGAGCAGAAAATGAGGCTATTTCCGTTAAGGGCTCATACCAACATACTGGCCCCGATGGCGTGGTTTACACAGTGAACTACATTGCCGATGAGAACGGTTTCCAACCTCAGGGTGCTCACATTCCTCAGGTTTAAAAAGTGACTTTAAATATAAAATAAAATGACTGTTTTTGAATATCCTATGCATTTCTGTTGACTGAATTATCTCAAATTGTAGCAGAAGTGGGCCAAATTAGTGATTATAGCAAGTTTTAAGGCCCGTTCACTTTACAGCTTGCAATTGGTGCGCAAGTTTCCATAACTTTGAAGAATTAATTCCCTTCTGCTGTGAATGTGTATTGAGTGACGTTTCCGACCACACAAAGTATATATGTATATCCTGGTCAGCATCAATCGTCGATTCATTATAGAAATGTCAGTCTGTTTCTATGCAAACTAGTCTCTCAGTTCTAAAGCTATCTTTATGAAGCTTGCCACTGATACTTCTTTTCAACGGATCGGATCACTATAATAGTTGTCATAAGAACAACTTATCGGTCGACAATTTAGTATTATAATAAACTTCTTTGTTTATTAAGATATCCCGCACAAGCTCAACAAATCAATGTTTCCTTCTGGTCGTAATCTGATTACTATATTATATAGCTGACATAGGAACACTCGGTCGAGAATCGACTGAGTCTGAGCTTGGGCACCCGAAGAAGATTGCTGTTCTTTCTTGTTGTACCCACAATAGTTTTTATTTATATTTTAGCGACTTTTTTTTGTTAAGGTTTGCCGTATTTTAATAAATGCCGTGTTTTAAAATTTCGATTTAAAAGTTGATTTTCTGGTTTCTATGCTCATGTACTACATAAGCATTTAACACTTTTAGACAAAAAGTCAAAGTTGTAGGTCTCAGAGCTGTTTCTACAAGATCTAGCTGGTATGACCTGCTCTACAGCCAAATTAAAGTTAATTTCCATTTCATTTCGGATTTAAACAAAAAATGCTCATTATTAAGTTCGAGCTGAATCTAGTTTAATTAATCAAGCTTCATTAGCATATTTGTTGTCGTCACACAGCTAAAGGTTAATGTTTATAGTATATATTTATGATATAATAGCTGGCACGTGAGTTGGCGAATTCTCTTACCTGTTTCTTTTTGTCTACAATGCGATTGTGGAATGAATGTTTGATACATAGTATTGCAAGTTCAATAGGGTTCGGGGATTTTTGCTTGCTTTTTGCAACTTGTAAGATATGTGGCACAAAAACTACCTTATGAAAGGTTAATAGAACATCCTATCCATCGACTATGTATATCTTTTGAATGAGAATTTTAAATTAAATTTTAAAATGTACCCATTTTAATAAAAGCCTAAGTTGTGGCAAAAGCTTACGAAATATTTTTATTTAGAGTAAATCTAGTTATTTAGTCAGTAATGGCTTTAATATTTTTCTGGAAATTCTGATTATAATTCAACATTTAGCTGGTTTAATTTATGTATTTTCTGGGACCTACATAATTATTATTTTACACCAACTATATATCATTGGATAACGATAATTAACTGAACGCCAACAGTTTTATGATACATTAGAGAATCATTTAGAGACAAAGAAGCCAAAACATGGTTAGGACCTCCCCCTCACTGCACACTCCTGTTTCCCTGTAACCAACTCCCCCAGCATCCAATCAAATGCACTTTCAGTGACGAGCATCCGAGTATCGATTTCCAGGACTGCACAGGATGCAAATAGAGGGATATCAGGGACGGGGAGCTCACTTGGGGTGTCGACTGCTTCATATGGGGAAAATCTAAATAAATTTGCTTTTGAGTAAATTAAAAACAAACAGCAAAATCAAATATTAATGTTCTGTAACGCGAGTCATTCAACGATTCAATGGATATCCAAAGGGTGCTTCCATCCGATCATTGTGGACAAGTGGAGCTCTGATTTCGATTCAGATACTGATTCGGTTGTTGACTGGCGTAGAGTAAACAGCGCCATTTAGAAAAATCAATGCGATGTGGGCTTATTTGCCTATGAAACAAAACAAAACAAAGCAAAAACAGCGAAAAAATTGTCATTTAGTCACTTGCAAATGAAGATATATTTCCATGACAGCGACCAGTTTCCCATCCTCCGAATGTCACCATAAAAATAGCCGAAATAACTGCGGAGTCTGTCTCCAAATGGAGTCGTCTCCATCTACATCTGCATCCTCCTGTTTGGCCCCATCCTCGTTAGCCTGACGTGGCACAAAAACCTTTTTTGGTATTCAAATGTTATTTCTGGCGCAACATTTGTGGCATTTTTCTGTTGCCCCAGCAAGGAGAAGAAAAACGTGTGAAAAGCGGAAGTGTTTTGGATGTTGTTGTTGTTGACACTGAAAAGCTTGGGAATCGCTTTGAGCAACCGCAGCTACGAAACGCCTTCAAACTTTTCGCTAAATTGTTTGGTTTTTATTGCCGCATTGAAACCGGAAAAGGATTCGAGTTTGTTGAGGAAGCATGCAAAACCTAAACTGGGGTCGTCAAAGGGTTAAAAACAAAACTCCAAAGCGGAAAATATTCGAGTTGATGTGCCCTTTGGCTGCTGATCCGTTGAGTGGTTTCCTGATTGGGAGTGGTTCTCAAAGGAGGCGTGACAAAGTAGACTAGGTAAGGGAAACTGAAATATGATTATTAGTCAGACAAGTCGAATGAGGATGGCTTCTGCTCCTTTATGAGGTGCCTATGTGGCAGGTTCTAATGTAAACCAAAGTGTGTGTGTTGGTTGGACCAAGATTGAACAGCCAAACAAATATTTAGAATTTGTAGTTGGTGTTGCACGACTTGCAGGCCTGGAGTTAAGCCTGAAGAGGCCCAAACAATAATTTCGATTAGTGAATCTGGGAGCCAGAAACTGCCGCAGGTGCAATTAAATGTTAATCGACTGTGTTTGTAGTGGGGGCATCATCCACATGGGCGTCGACACGCCCACAATCAAGTGCAGAGCAACAAATACTCTCTATGTGTGCGTATGTGTGTGTGTGTGTCCTATAATCAAGTGCAGCTGGCTGTGAACACAGCGAGGAAGGACGATGATGTCCCTTCAGTTGCCCCCTTTTATGGGCTGCCCTCGGCTTGGGTTTTGAGGGCGTGGGAGGTTGTCAGATGCGTAATTAATTGTAAATAACTGCGAATGTCACTTGCCATTTATTTATTTGACAAAGTCAAAGTGAATGACCCCAGAGAGATAGTTGCGTTAAAAAGAGTTGAAACTCACGTGGAGTCAGCCTTATCTTGAATAATTTCGGATTATTAAATCTAACCATTCCTTACTGAGACATTAGGATAAATCATGCAGGACCTTCGCATAAGTTGCACATTGCGTATACGCCGCGCTGTCCCGGCCTGTTATAATTGCCAGTTAGGAGCTGTCCCAACTTTCTTTCGATATTTGCATGTCAAACGCGTGGTAATTTTATATTACTGCGACACTCGACTTTGTCTGCCTCCCTGCCCCTCTCGCGCCGATGCTCGAACGCATTATTTATGACTTGTACGTTTTCCGTGTTATTTTATAAACATTTTTCAAAATATGTTGCCCGTCACAGGGGAAAGAGGAGAGCAGGGGGAGAGGAGAGAGAGAGGAGGCTGCAACTGCTTGCCGACATCATAAAAAGGGAATTCTACGCGCCGGCGCCTTTATGTTTTATTTATGAGCCCAAGTCCAGGCCCAAGTACACCCACAAAAAGTTAACATGGAGCCCACAATGCGTGCCGCGTTTTAATGTGAGAAGAAATAGAGAGGGGAATGAGGGAATGGGGGGTCTGCAGAGCAGGTTGTTCCAAGGATGGCAACTTTTATAGAGGTAATTATTGTTTGGGCGAGTCATGCGTGGCTGAAATGTATCTCAAATCGATATTCCTATATGCAGATTAAGCATTATCAGCGGTCCAGCTCTCATAAATATACAGCAAAGGGTCAAAGGTTAAGTGCAGTTACCCAGTGGCCCTCGACTCGTTTCACTTTGGCCCCCAGAGCAACCTTTGGAAGCCGCAAATCGCCGTTTAAATATTAATACATCAATCCACTTAATATGCGAGTTTACAGCAACGAATGATGCAATAAATATAAAAAAGGGAGAAATTCAAAGGAATCTAAAGATGATGAGCATATGCTCCAGTTATAAATCCAAAGGACTCTTCACTTTATGATGTGTTTTGTCAGAGAATGTCGGCGATATAAACATATCGTAAACGAGTACACAGCGAATGTGCATTAAGGCTACAGCTCAGCCTTGGTGGGCTGCTCATACATATTTCTGCCTCTTTCAATCTGGCCACAAAGCAAACAAGATTCTTATGTTGTAAGACAAAACAAATTTTGGTCTAAGCGCGCACTTCCTGCCGCCTCCTGCGAGAAGTGGCACAAAGGAAGTGCGCTGCTTGTATATTTCTAGAACTCGTAGTACAAACAAAAACTTGTATTTCCGAAGCAGCCTCCACAAAACAAAATAATAACAGACACACAAAATATCAAAGTACAATTTGCATTATATTTTATGGCACTTACGGGGCCACGGGGCGTTGGGTGGCAAAGTTAGCTGTCCAGCGAATTTATTTCTCTTGAAAGTTGCCAGTCAAAGATTGTGTAACATTTTTGTGTGCGTTTGTGCGTTATGATTGCACACACAACAGAAGTATAACTGCATATTTGTATGTTGCACCCCGTCCACAGGACTGCAACTGACAGGATAACGCATGCAGAATATTTAAGTGCAATCTGCATCTGCACTTCCCTCTCATAACTCTGTATTGTGAAGTGGGGGTTGTGAACGACGGAAGGGAATCTTGGCATTGGATGAATATTCTAAATTCTTTTTTCTATTAAAGCCATTGTTAAAAATTTCTAAAAATATCTTCAGATAAAAATAGATTTTTCGGCTCTGTAGAATTACAATTTGTCTCCTTCATCTTGGAAATTAATGCAATTATATCGAATTTCATTTTTGCGAATATTAAAATATGTTCTTGTCAAAAATGTTGGCAACAAATGGCAGAAACAGTTTCCAGAAATGTTCAATTCCTTGCAAGATATTAAACACTGTTTTCTATTTCGATTGTGATTCAATCATTTTAAATCTTGAGAAATCGATCGAATGAAAAGTAATTAAATATGAGAACAGGCCTGAATATTATAAAAATCAAAAACTAAAATGTCTAATATTAGTAAAATTATAGTAAAATAGCTCTGTCTAGGACCTCTTTCTTAAATAGTGTCTAAATGAATATAAATATACGACTGATTTATGTGATCCTGCCCGCAGCTGTTGCGCGTACTTTTACGATAAGACCAAGACGACTTCTAAATAAATAATGTCTAACTTAAATAAATATAGAATAAAATAAAAGATATAAAATATAGACTGTCTCATATGATCCTGCCCGCAGCTGTTGCGCGTACTTTTACGATTAGCTGGTTCGTCCTGGCGCCACTCGCAGTATTTACAAATCCAATTCAAGTTCAAGGGGGTGACTTGTAGGCCTAATGCCGTGCTTGTTGGCCAACAACAGCCAACAAGCAACAACAACAAGCGCACGGCGCTCTTTGTATTAATTTGTGCACATATTCTTGGCCAATGAGATTTATGCGCTGCGTATTACTTTTTTTTTGCTTTTCCTGTTGTTGTTGCTGGGCACTGGCAGGGACAGCCAGCAGCAGCGAGTCGGCCCACCCACATTGACACTGCGGCTTCCTGTTGCGAGCGAAGTTCGAAAAAGGCGCGAAGCCCAAACAAAATATTGTTTTTGTTCTTTTTATATTAGAACGCACGTGTTTCGTTCGAAAGCAGTGGGACGCAGGCGCAGCCATAACTTGAACGAAACTCGAAATTTGACGAAAGCGGCACGAGCGCGAGCCGAAGGCGCTGCCGAGGCCAACCTCGGCTGTCAACACGAAGGCTTTGGCGCTGTGCTGCCAATGAAGCGAAGCGTTGAGCCTTCAGTTCGACTCGAAACTGCGCCGGAAGTGGACGCCAAACGTCGCCGTGTTCAGCAAAGAAAAAAGCCAGTTCCGTTTTGTGTTCGTGCGTTGGTTAACCAAGTAAAGGCCATAAATAAAAAACAAATTAAATTTTTAAAATTAAATTATATCTAACGAAACTCCACGTGCAACAATTAACGGAAATATTTTGAGTGCGATCGTTCAAATATTGTTAGCGGCCTTGAAACGTGGCCAAAACGTTAATAGCGTTTTGTTAGTGCTAGTAGCTCTGCTATAGTGCAGTGCAATTTGCAATTTGCATCCGCAGATTCATTAATAAATACAAGTACAGTACGTATGCTCCTGTTGGTCCTGCCGCTGCTACACTCACTCTCCGGGCACATAAATTTAACGGCAATCAGCCAGCAGCGCTGCAAGTCATCCAAACTTCATTTGTTGCATTGCGGCTGCTCTTTAGTCCTGCAGCTCCTTATTCTACGCTCCAGCTTTGTTGCATCCTGCTGCTGGCCGGGTTGAAATATTGCTTCCATTATTTATGTTAAGTTTATGCAACATTTTCTACGCTTTTGCCTGCTGCTGCTGCTGCTGCTGCTGCTGCTCTTGCACTTGGCGCACTTGTTTTTAATATCCTTCAGCTTGTAAAGGAATTACGGCTCTCCTGCCAGGAACTGAACTCCAACGGTAACTGAAGTTGCGCACTGATCCAAATTACGCGGCAATGGTTTTTCTATCATTTGCCTCGTTATTGCTCTCAGTCTTGCGGCTCCTTGTCCTGACATCAGGCTTCCAGGCTTCGTCTTCTGGTTCATTGCACCGGGTTATTGATAGCTCTGCATAAATAGAAACATGACCTTCTTCTTCTCTTTTTTTGGATTTCAAAGTGCTGCCTTAGCAACTGTGATTGCTTTTTGTCCTGTTGATAGATAAGTTTGAGTAAATACAACTTCGGGTTATTGAAAAGTGTCATCTTATCCTTTACTGCTTTCTGCTGCCAGCGCGGATTAGGATTTCATTAAACTGAACAGCTGTTTAGCATTCAGATCAACCTTCTATTATATTATACTATGGTTATTGGACAATATCTTGCATTGGAATAGCCTAGTGATAAACTGACGCAGTTAAAGCCTGTATTTAAAATTAAACAGATGTTACTAATAATGGTTAAAAATAGTTCATGTATTTTGAAAGTGGTTTGATTTCAAATGATATTTTCAGTTTTTACTCCCTGTACCCATAAAATGGGTAAAAAGGGGTATTGGATTTGTGCAAAAGTATGTAACAGGCAGAAGGAGACATCTCCGACCCTATAAAGTATATATATTCTTGATCAGTATCAAAAGAGATTTCGATTTGGCCATGTCCGTCTGTCTGTCCGTCTGTCCGTCTGTCCGTCTGTCCGTCTGTCTGTCCGTATGTATGAACGCAAGGATCTCAGCAACTATAAGAGCTAGAGACACCAAATTTGGAATGTAGGTTCGTGTATAGCGGGAGCAGGTCAAGTTTATTTTAGATTTGAGATATCTCCCCCCGTTCCCCCGCTATTCGATAAAAACCGTTTTACAGTTACAATTTTCAAGATATAGCTTTAAGATTTGGCATGTCCAATACTTTAGTCCCTCTTAAGCTACTGTCCAAATTTCAAGTCGATCGGATAATAAACACCTAAGTTATTCACGAAAGAAGATTCAGTGCTGCAGCAAGGGGAAGAAGAAGCACAGTCACAACTTAAAATGCCTGGCTTGCGCTGTGGCTCGTGCGTGTGCGTATCTGTGTATGTATGTGTAAGTTAACGAAGATGCGATCGGAAATATTTGACCTGGGTATAGGGAGTTTCGTAGTCGGGTATACTCGACTATAGCATTCTTACTTGTTTTTATATGAAGAAATGTGTGCATGTTTGGTGTAAAGCTAAAGGTAATTAAAAATACTTGCCAAAAAGTATAAGCTTTTATATTTAATTTGCACTTATGCATAAAAAGAACTCATTGAAATTTGTAATATCAAAACAAATCTTTGCAGTGCCAATTAATTGTGGATTGGGTATATAAAAAGAAGAAAAGGAGAATTTCTGAAACGGGATCGTATTTATTTTACAACTTGTTATGAATTTATAGACGTTTTAGGGATCGCTGAGACACAAGGAACTTAACTCTGATATTTTAAACTATGACATCTCTTAGCAGTTATTCTTGTGAATCTTATATTTATATTAATTATTTATTACATGCAAATTAAATACGAACAACGACTGAAGCTATAGCGTAGGCCTTAAGCTAAGTTCATTGATAATTATTTAAAATTTAAGTATATTAATTATAATGGTGTAGATCTCTTGGGTGTGCTATGAATATATGAAAAGGTTACTTTATTCTAATTATTTCTAAGTTTACTTTAGCCGTGGATGTATTTATATATTGGGTATCGAGTATCTTCTGAGTAACCTACGCTTTATATTGAGCTAGGAATATGAATAGTGAATTCATGAATTTCCAGACTTCAATGCTGCAGTAGAAAACGTGATAGCTTCATAAAAAGAAACCATATATTATATTTTAAGCTGTGTTTCAATTAAGAAGAAAACCCACACAAGTTGTCGCCTCTAAACAAATTTCCAAGTTCTTATGCCATAATTCTTGACCTGTTTTATCGCTGATTTCGCAGAATCGCCTGTTTGAAATGTCAGTGCTGTAAACCCGGTTAAGTATTAATTTAACGTGAATTAACATTTACAAGTAAGCACGAAATTAATACGCATTGAAATTCATATGACTCTCCTCTAACCACAGTTTCAGGAATTCTGAAAATTCTGTAGAACTATCATAAGCTCGGTGGTGTTCAAATGAACCACAAGCTCGCTTTGAGGTGGTGAGTGTGCTGTTAAGCTCATTATTAGTCAGCCCAAATAATATTCTTCTGGTAGTGCCAAAAGGCAAACAGCCAAGGGGCGTCCTTGTATTGTTTTGAACAAAGGATAAAGACAGCCAAACTGAACTAATTAGCGCTAGAAGGCGAAAATGGCAAACGAAAAAAACAAATAAAAAATAATAATAATGAAGAAAAATGCAAAAATAATTTCCTATTGTTTGTTTTGGGCTAGCAATTATTACGTTGAATGGGCGCTTAAATGTTTTAACAAATTGTTCAGCTAATGCATCCAAATTAACCCATTAATATTCATTAACTTGTTGAGGCAACATTGTCACTCTCAGGTTGCATGTTTGTTTGGTTCGCAACGCAATTTAATGCAATTTCGTGGCGCGTTTCATGCCGCCTGCTGCTGCATTATCCTTTCTCTCAGACATCCTGTCGGGCAATTCCATTTGGCGCATTGCTCAGCCGCCACTCAAATTGCAGTCGAGATGACAGCCTTGGATGTCATTTCGTTGCCACCTTCCACCATCATTTACAATGTACGAAAGGAATTGAAAATTTCGCTGAAATCCTTGTGATATATGTGCGGAAATCAAAGTTAACCTCCATTTGTATATGTCGGGCGCTGTTAAGTTGTGATTTTTAGCCTTGTTCATTTGTTTTCAGACTGATTGCATCATAATTACCCAGCTGGCCTTGCCGCTTGCTGCCTGCCGCGTGCCCCCTGTGCTCCTAAGTGCTTTTTAACGAGCTGCTGCTGGTCTTGTTATGTTGTGTCCATTTGGAAATTTGGTTTTCATTCAGAAAACAAATGCTGTAATTCCAGGCATGTGCGTTTCTCTGATTTTGTCGGTATAATCTGGTACATGAACCCATAATTTGTAATTTCAACCTAATTACTTTGCCTGCAAGTGTGTGTGTGTGTAGGTGGGTGTGTGGGTGTGTGGATTGCCGAAGGGAAAGGGGCTGTCCATTGGGCGTGACAAAGGCAAAAACATTGTCGTCAGCCATAAAATGTCAGCAGCAAGGCAACAACAAAACGCCCATTTCGGAGGCAGCCTTTACTTACACACACATACACACACACGCACACACACACACACACACACGCACACACACACCGGCACGCCCACTCAGTCAGTCATGTGGGCGTAACATGTATTTGTGGCTGGCACATTGCTTGCTGCTGGAATTTGTGGCGCGACATATGTAAATTTGTGACAGCTGTTTGGGGGTCATTAAAATTGATTTTTAGCTGCTTCGCACTTTTGTATTTATTCACAGAACGAACGAAATTTAAACACACATAGAACATAAATATAGAATTGCCCTTTCCGAAATAGAATGTGTTCGAGGGAGTGAGATATTCCCTTAATAGATATATTGAATAATATATAAGATGCTGCTTCAGACAGGAAGCAGATTAGATGCTTAAATGAAGGATAATTTGATACAATTTAAAAGATACTTAGGACTGTTTCGTACTCCACATTCAAATTATTTCTTCAGCAAGTAGGAACGTTTATCTTCGGCGTGCCGAAGTAGTGCCGGAAATAGTTCCGCTATTAGCTATGTTAGATAACTATAATAAACGTCTGTGTTCAAGAAGTGATTTTCATTTCACTATCACTAAATGTAGAGAATCGCAGAGAAGGGCGATCAACTGAAGACCGCTAAACATAGGCGTTTGCACTGGACTCCCTTGAATTTATGAGAATCGCAGAGAAGGGCGATCAAAAGTAGACCTCCAAAATAGTCAATAGTACTGACCTCTCTTGAATTTTTGAGAATCGCAGAGAAGGGCGCTTGAAAGTAGGCTTCCAAAAGAGTTCAATATTATGGGACTACCATTAATTCTTGAGAATTGCCGAGAAGGGCAATCAACTGAAGACCTCTTAACACAGGCGTTTGCACTGGACAAATAAACACATAAAATATTACAAGATATACCCTAGCAGCAATGATTTTTATACAAAACTCAATTTTCGCCTGATTGTTCCTAAGGGAGCTATATAATAATGTGGCCAGATTTTGATGAAATTATAGGAAACAATATGAAGTATAATAAAACTCTCAATTGTTGAGTTTGAAAGTAATATTTTTGTAAACAAAAAAGTTTATCATACAAAAACTCATTTTTCACCCGATCGTTCATATGCCAGCTATATGATATAGTTATCTGATTTTGACCATATTTATTCAGATTGTGTAATCTCTCCAAATACACGGATTAGCTGAGTTTGGTGAAGATGTCTTCATCAACAAAAATGTTTTTCATACAAAAACATAGTTGTCGACCGATCATTCCTATGGCAGCTATATGTTATAGTGGTCCAATCCGCCTGGTTCGGACATATGTACTGCTGGCAGCAAACAGAAGGGTGTGTGCCAAGTTTCATTACAATGGCTTTAAGACTGACAGACTAGTTCGCATAGAAACAGACGGACAGACGGACATCGCTTTATCGAATCGGCTATTAATGCTGATTCTGAATATATATACCTTGTTGGGTCGGAAACGTCTCCTTCAGTGCATTACACATTTCGTGAGAATACATATTACCTTCTGTTATGGTATTAAAAAGAATGTAGCATAGTTTTTGGAACAGGATACAACGAGGAACCTTAGTTGTGATAAGTGTTCTTGTATTTTTTGAAAATGCTAAGGATATTTCTGTTGAAAACTGCCTTCATAAAAATGAGTAGTTAATTGTATTGGGTTTCATAATTACTGGCAGGAATTTAATTTAAATTGTTTCTTCAATTAAATTGGCTACTTTCGGGAGCAGCTTTAAAGTCAGACATTTTATTTCTGTGCCAATTAAGCCATTTATAACATTAATATTTCCATTCTCAACATAAACTATGGCATTTTCCAACAATTCATAAAAATTCATTTTTTTTTTTTTGTTGCACATTGTTTAAAGCGCGCCAGAAACTGTCGCTAGCAATTAAAAAATGCCGCAAAATGCAATCCTTATGCCATGTCAATTATATTTAATACACGCAATTTTCATGTATTTGCGTAAATATTTCATTTAAAAAAGAAAATTTTCACACACACAAGAAAAACTCCGATGAACTCGGCGGACATATGACGGCTGCTTGTTTACATATTATATTACTATGTAAATGGAACGCCAGTCGTAGTTTTAAATACTTTGCAAACAACAAGCAAATTTCAGTGGGAAAAAGAATAATATACGATTATTCGTTTTATTATTAAATGTATGCGCATAAATATTTAAGCCAAGCGAAACTGGCGACAAAAAACGGCAGTAAAATCAAAAATTAATGTCTTGATGCGACAAAGGGGGGAATGGAGTGAACCAGCGGGTTCCGGCGGAAGGTGCAGGAAGCAGATATGTCATGGGCATTCATAAATCATTTGACAAAATTGAACTGGCCAAGTCGGAGTCCGTCAGAAAACCAAAGCGTATCAGTCAGTTAAAGCGCATTTAAGTAAAACCACATAAGGACCGCGATAACATTTCAAATTGATAAATTCGAAGATTTAATACCCTTTTTGGAACTTTGAGTTGAGTATTTTAGAATTCGTAGGCTTTTGAGTCATATTTTCTTGATCTGTTTCGCTAGTTATATATATTCTAAAGCCCTCATGTTCATTTGATTTATTTATTTATCTTAATGGAAAATTTAGTTTAATATTACGATAAGCATACATTTTTAGGCATATTTTAAATTTTTAGCTTGTCAAGATCTTTTTGACAATTTCAGATCATATTTTGTAGAAATTGTGTTTGACTACTCCAGGACTCCTTTCTCCTATCCTTTTCATCTCTTCATTCAGTTGACTAAATTTGTTCTTGGTTACTTTTTCATAGTTTAGATTATGCTTTTTATCGTCTATTTTGATTTTAAATAGAATTTATTCCATTTAACCATAGTTTAACAAATCTTGATCGAATAGCCAAATATCTAACTAATTTAGGTATTTCCTTCGCTCTCACATCCATTTATTTTATTGAAATTGTTTTTCCTTTAACCTACGCTTATAATTCCCAAATGTTTAAACGCAGAAAATGTCACACATTCATAATGATCACTTTAGCCAAATTCGTTTGTGTCCTAGAGTCAGAGTTCTTTGTTTGTTTATTGTCCATAGAAAACCAATACTTATTTATATTGAATTCTAATAAAGTTGGACAAAGACCCGAATTCTTGCCAGAGAGAGAGTGAGAGTGAGAGTGAGAACGATCGAAGAGAGTGAATTATAATTATATTTTGGTTCTACAAACTCGATAATATATTCATTATGCCCCTTTTCAAGAGCATAAATGCTCAACAATGAGAGATGCGAAACGAAACGAAATGTAACAATTTATGCGCAATGAAAATGTGGCCAAGTTATGAGAACGACAGCAACAACAACAACAATAGAAGCAGCAATAACAACAACAACAAGAACAACAAGACGTAGTGGCCATAAAATAGCAACATCAATGCAACACGTTCATTTGTATACACAACTGACCGGAATACAGTGCTATTAATAATAAATGTAGCATTGGTTTCATCACACACACACACACACACACACACACACATATATATAGAGACAGGCACACTACAGTGACACGGAGACGCAGTCAAATGAACTTTGGAAACCGAAAATCCCAGCGAACAACGACAACAACAACAACAACGAACAACGTACAGTCATAACGATCATAAAGGCCAAGAGCTGCAATGCGTATGGCATTGTTGTTGTTGTTGTTGTTGTTGTTATTGCTGCTGCTTGTTGTGTAGTCAGTCAAGCACACACAGACACACACACACACACTGGCAAAACATTGTAATGCCCACACAACAACAACAACAACAACAACAACAAATGGGCATGCGAGTGCCATAATAATAATAAATGCCATAATCCCTGGAATCGGTTGCGCCTCTGCGCCCCTGTGGATGCAATTTTTATTTTCAATTTTCATTGTTTCGTCTGCAGCAGCAACAACAACAATATCAACAACAACTGCCACAGCAAAAAAGTACCAACCAACAACAACAACAACAACAACAACAATGCAAATCGACGCGTCAAGTGAATTAAGCGATTTTTAAAGCTTTACGCTAAATGAAATTTGAATTGCCATTTTCTGGAAATCATTCGAAAGTGTTCACTTGTGTGTGCAAATTAAATTACGCAAATCAAATAAGTGTAAAACACAAAACAAAACAACAAAATATAGAAAGCCGTAAAACAAATAAGTAAAATGTACGAGATATAAAAGTAAACGTGCAAATACCAATACATATAAATGAGAATTACTGTGTAAGACTAAACCAAAAAACATCGCGTAATTAAAAGGAATACTTTCGCATACTGTCCTAATTATACACACAACAAAATGTTTATCATTACGGTAATTAAACTTTTGCTAATTGCGCTCAACATATTTCCAAGCCGTTTCACAAATCGACGGGTTATGTTTCTCATCTATATGACGAATTTGGTCACGCATGGTACGTAAAGAATTCACTATTCATTTCTCAAATGAACTTAAAACAAAACATAATTTTTGAAAAACCAATCTGGTTTCAACAGTTAATTTTTGATTTAAAATTAGTTTAAGCTGCCGTGTGGTAGCAATACGCAAGTTAATACAATATAAACACATTTAAGAAGTATAGCATACTTTTTGGGGCAGGATGGTAGTAAAAGCCTTCTCCCAACAGGCTTTTCATATTTCTGCGAATTAATTCAGAAGTGGAATTTTAAACAAGCATATGAATATATATATTTTAAATTAAAGGTATTTCAAGAGTATTTAATGAACTTAATTTTAAATACTCAAAACTTCACATAGATCTTATGAAATCAAGAATAGGTAGTTCTGAAAGCAATTTTTCATGAATTAACTTAATGCTGTATAGTAAATTTGGAAATAAGATAAATACAAATTTGAATGTCTCTGGTACTTGAATTGAATTTGCAGCTATGCTGTACGATTTTCCCCAACTAGTTAAATTATTTGAGTACTTTAAAATATCTTAGAACTCACACCATCGTTGCTCTGTTTGAACAAAGGATTCCAGACAGTTCGAGGTGTTCGGTGTCGAAGCTGTCGAGTCGAGTCATAATTTAATTAGTAAAATGAGACCTCAAATTGCCGGCGACGAGGATGGCGTCAACCAGCTTGCATTCAATTTCAATGCCAGGTCCGTGTCCGTGCTGATGCCGGTCGAAATGTAGTGTGGCAGAGGGATGGGGCGAGTTGAGGTGAGGTAGAGTGGAATGGGGCTTGGCAGGTGCAGTGTTGGCATGCGGGCCGCCAACTGCGTGTTGCAGATAACAAGTTGCCGTCTCCGTGGCAAAAAGGCCCCTTTGAGGCATCCACTTGCCGTGTTTAACAGCCCGGCTGATGTTTTGCTTTTGTGTGCCATTTCCGCGGGAAAAGCAGCACACGAAATGAATGCATAGAAAAACAAAAGTGCCATTGCCAGCAAAAACAAGAGCAACAACAGCAACAAAGCCAAGGACGCCTCAACAGGCTGCGGCTGCCGCCATAACGTCCTGCGGACTAGAACTACGTGCCGGCTAAAGCTCCGGCTTCGACTCCGGCTCCTGGCTCTCGGCTAGTTAAAAAATAGCTTTGTTAAATTATTTCATAATGACACTAACGCTGCCGTTGATTATATTTGCCCTGCGGGTCATGGACTTCCGGCAGCAGCTGCAGCTGCAACAACAGCAAAAACAGTTGCAACTGTTCATTTAAATATATACAATTACTTGCAAAGGATTATATAACTTCATCATGCGGCTTGATAGATGCAACTATGGCAACTCTGATTATATACATTTTATATAATTAATACCTTCAATTCGAATAAGTGGATGCCCTTCATTTGCTGAAGAAACAGCACACAGATTAAAGTTGTTTTCCAAAACGGATATATATTATATCTCTTAAAAATTAAATAGTTGGATTTTCAAATTATGTATAATTTATGTCTAATTAGATCACATTTACTGGACCAACTGATGTAACTTGTAAAGAATTTGTATATATAATAATTAAATAATATTTACCTAATGCTATGCCCTGAAAAGTATGCTACAATTAAATTTTGTTTTCAAATAATGGAATAATTAATAACAGCAAACAGTTGAAATATATCTACTATGAGTTGTTGATTTTATGTTCTTACACTTTTGGATTATTTGTTTAGTTTCTTACAGAAATTGATCCAAACATACACAATGAAATAATCCCCAAAAAGTATGCTATGATTATTCTATGCAGCTAGTAGATTTCAAGGATTCTCCAGATGTTTCCCAGTTTTGCATGCTTTCTCTAACAGAAAGTGTATGTCTGTCTTCGGCTAGCCGCATTTGAAATAACCTAGCCCTTATTATTTTGCTCTTTGTAGCAGTCATTCTGCTCGTTAACTAACCAACTTGTTTATGCCGCTCTTGATTCGCAGTTATGATGGATGAGCCCCGTTTTGCGCAGCCCATACCAAACGTCACCGTTGCCGTGGGCCGGGATGCGAATCTGCCCTGCGTGGTGGAGCATTTGGGTGGCTATAAGGTGAGTGTATCCACTGTGGGCGTTGGGCGTTGGGCGTTCGCAGTTGGGCATTGGGCGTGTCATAAATCGTGCGTACAACGTTACCAGTTCAATGGAGTTTCAAGCTGGCGACACTGTCTAAAATCAATTTTGTGAATTGCCCACACACACAACAGGCACAGCCATAAACTGATACTGAGTGTCTGCTGAAATGACAGCCATAGATAAAGGCAGACGTGATGCTGTGTCTATGACAAGTTGTGGCCTAGACAAAGTGACAGAAAACTCGGCAGTGAGCCGAGAAACGGTCTCAGACTTGACACAAGTCAAAACTGAAACACAATTGGTATTAACTTTAAATTCCTAGCTGTAGAGTTGGTTCATTTAAGCAACTGGTAGCTTACAATGAAGTAGCTTCCACTTCACAGCACAAACAATGTAGACAACCCGCTAAGCCAACAGTTTTAAACTTCATCCTTGCACTCTTGCACATTGGGAAAGAATTAAAACCCCAGAGGCCTTGGCCTCATGCTGAATCCAACAAAATGACTAGAAAATCACTTATCATTTATCTCAGCGGCTGGCAGAGCGCGCTCATAACAAATCACAAATATTTACTCGCCATATCAACTTGAAGTTGGCCCTTATACTCTCGTCTGCAGTGGACATGCGAGCCAAGGCTCTGGGTCCTGCCTTTGGGGCTGCTTTTGCTGCTTCTGCTGCTGGCTCTTATTGGACTTTCCTCAACATTGGGTGGCCAAGGAGCTGATGTGGCTATTGTTGAGCGGCAAAACGAGAAACTCATTGCTGTCACTGGGCAGAAAGTAAATTTGAAAAGTTTGCAGCGAGACGGCTGCAAAGTCCTTGCCAGGACATGCCCTGTCCTTATGTCACACGCAATGTAAGCAAACGAAGCCAAACTGATGCAAAGAAAGTGCGGCTACAAAAAAAGTGTATTAAAAAAGCGGAAACAGCTGTCAAGCTGGCTTTCTTTAGCCTTCATTTATTATAACTGCTTGGTTGTGCGCGTGCGTGTGTGTGTGTGTGTGTCTAAAGACTTGTGTGTGGCTTTAGTTTATATGAAAATCGATTGCCCTTTTAGGTGGCCTGGATACACATAGATCGTCAGATGATACTCACCATACATCGGCACGTCATCTCGCGCATACCACGGTACAGCATCACCTACACGGACAACACGTGGCTGTTGCACGTGAACCAGGCGCATCAGGATGATCGTGGCTATTACATGTGCCAGGTCAACACCAATCCCATGATTAGCCAGGTTGGCTATCTGCAGGTGGTGGGTAAGTAGCACACGAGCATCAGCTCAAAACTGACAATCCAGACAACTGATGGCCTTTCATCGCAGTGCCACCCAATATCCTGGACATTGAGAGCACCCCATCCTCGGTGGCGGTGCGTGAAAACCAAAACATCAACATGACATGTCGTGCCGATGGATTCCCCACGCCCAAAATCATTTGGCGCCGGGAGGATGGCGAGGAAATTGCCGTGGAGAAAAAGAAGAAAGGTATATTGGTGGCTCCAAAGCATTCAATGGGGGCGATTTTAAAAGTTGTGCAAACAGAGATTGTTTCAACTCTAAATTTATCTTTATTATGAAAGTCAATTTCACATTTTGCTTAGCCTTTTCGAACTGATCCCAACAAAGTTCGGTTAATTAAAATAGTTCAGCTATTTTCCTTCCTTTTTTAAATGACCCTTAGTAATCATAATCTAGTAATCTATTCTTTTGAATTATAAAATCAAAATCATTTCAATAAAGTTTAACTGATGCAAATTTTCAGCACTTATAGATATGTATAAATTAAATAATAATATTCTTCACGCTTTTCTGCGGTTCTGCTTCGGAAGTGGAATTCAAAATACAAAATTCAAATTCGATGTATAAATGCGAAATTGACTTTCAACAAATGTAGAAATTTTTAAAAATGATATTCCTAAAATATACACGTGAAAGAAATGAATAGTATTTTGAAAACTATCCACGTGTTGTGAAAATGTTTTTGTTCTCTCATTGAAAATTCTCTATGCTCTGCACGTTTATTTCCATGGTGCGAACGCTTCCTTCCGGCAAACTTCAGTGCTGGTCTACGATGGCGATGTCCTGCCGCTGACCAAAGTGAGCCGCAATGAGATGGGCGCCTATCTGTGCATAGCCACCAATGGAGTACCACCCTCCGTGTCGAAGCGCATCATATTGGATGTGGAGTGTAAGTAACCGTGCAGGCAAAAGTCAAATGACTTAAAGTGTCAGCCCAGTCAAATGAAAACTATCCATATATATGTGTGTATGGTAGATATACATATATTGACTTCGGGCAGATGCTTTACGAAGAAGTATGAGCTAGCTGGCTGGGCACATTATATTGCCATGGCTGTAACACGCGCGCGCACTTAACGGGAACGACGACAACGACTAACAGGACGAAGTATCTATGCGGCAATTCATCCATCTATATACCCATACACAGACAGGGAGGCAGCAGCCGCGAGGCAGAAGGTAGAGGGAGTCTGGAGCACAGAGCATAGAGCATAGACCGTACCTGCTGCTCATCAATTTAACTGCATGTTCATCCCATGACAAACGCAGCTCCTCCTGGCCTGGTCGTTGCTAATGCAGCTGATATATGGACCCGGGACAGGGCGTAAAAGTTGCGCGGCTGTTGCACGCCGTGTGCCAAGTAAACGCTTGTTAATCCTAACGAGTTTCTGCTGCCGCATCCACTGGCTGCCACTGCCACTGTCACTCTCCCCGCCTCAGTCCCCCCAAACACATTGACAATAATTCACGTCACGTACCTGCAATAAAGTCACTTGCCGGCATTGCACGTATGACTTTGACGGCGTTTCTTTTTTTTTCTATTTTATTATGAACGGTTTTGTGCGTGGACGCTGCCTGGATAAGGGGTGGTGGGGTGGTAGGGGGTAAGGGAGTAAACGAGTGCTTCGGCTGTACCGCCATGTTTCCTATTACAGGTAGGCATTGTCGGGAAGCGCTTAAATTTCCAACAAGCCGTTCGCTGTTTCAATTTCGTGTTCGCATTGCACACAGAACTGGGACAAACTATTCAAAATGAGAAAATTGAGTCGCGACGGTCGAGGGGAAGTGTAGAGGAAAGCTGCAAAACAATCGGCGGCATTAGTCTTATATTGATGCTATCGTTGGAGTTACCATCGGGATTTTTCCACTATCAAATGAATTGATTTAGCTGTATATAAATAGCCAAGTTTCCATTGTGTTTTATAACTTGCAAAATTTCATAAGCGCAGCCTATCCGCATTTTGTCGATACTTGAAATTAACAAAATATTTGAGGTATATTAAAATACGCGCTGTCAGAATATGAATTTTAATAAATAAATTCTAAAATGGCAACAATTTACATAAAATGCTGGCTCAGCGAAAATAATAATAGCATTCGATGATAACTTGACTAAAGATGGCAACTTAAATGTTCTTAGAGCAGCTTTACTAAATAAGTATTTCAATAATAGAATCTAACATCCTACTCTCAAATATATACAGCACATTAAGTTGCAGAAAATCTATATGAGGTAAAAACGCCATTTGAACGTTGTCTTATTGACAGACTATTGACTAACTTAATGCTAGTGCAAACGGTTGTATGATTACGGGTATATTATAAACCTAAAACCCGCGTCACGTACTTCCTGCTAAACTTTACATTTTTTTAACCAGCTAGCCTGGTAACTTGTTGTCTCATTGCTCCCTGGCAGCCATGTCTCGTATAAGTTTTTCAGCTTTGTCATTGCACTTTCATTTTAAGCTGAGCAGACAGACGACATTGCACACAGACAGAACTCAGAACCGAGAACTGGGAACTGGGAACTGTGTACTGAGAACCAGAAATCGAGACAGAGACACATTGAACATATGTAATGCTGCAGCTTATGCGTACTTTGGGCAACGCTTAAAATGCAACGCCAACTTACCTTATACATATGTACAAATATATACATATGTTCGAGTATATATATATATAGGACTAGTGATGAGCTATATTTTGCAGTTACAGTGACAGCTTAAGAAGCTATCAACTATCAATACAGTTGTGACTTTCAGAATTAGTCCTGTCTTTTTCGTTGATTTAGCATCGATTACAACACGCTTAATGTGAATATCAACATTAACAGCTGTTAAAAAAGGGACTTTGACTGTTAAGGGGAACTGTAACTGTAACAGAACTGTAACTGATATCGGGAGTGTGACTGTTAATATCAGAACTGTGACTGTTACACGCGATATTCAGTGTGTCACGATATTTGTTAGTCAATATTGGTTACGTCTAATGTACACAGTCAGACATATCGCTTGCACATATATACATCCTTATATCCCCCTGGTATCATTCACTTTTCTAACGTTTCTTTGCTCCTCTCCTAAACAGTCTCACCGATGATTTGGGTGCCGAATCAACTTGTTGGCGCGCCAGCTGGCACAGATGTAACCATCGATTGCCACACGGAGGCGCATCCCAAGTGAGTTTTTGCTTTTTAAATTTTTCGTAGCATACATTTCAGCGTCTGTGTGTTGTTTCAGTTTTTCATTTGAGTTGTGTGTTGATGTGTGTGTGTGTGTGTGTGTGTGTTATGCGCTTGATTTTAAGTTTTGCATTGCAATTGCTGCTTTTAGCTGTTCTATCTTTGATTTTCAGAATTTTGTGTGCTATTTTAGATTAAGCATGCTGTTTGTTTTAGCATTCCATCAAAGTTCGGGCTCTTAATGTGATGAAATTTCGTTGCCTTTCAGAGCCATCATCTATTGGGTGTACAATTCTGTAATGGTATTGCCAAGCAAGAAGTATAAGACCGACTACACAGAGAACTCATATCGGTAAGTCAAATGTGCGAAACGTTAACCTCAACACGCCCCCTCAAATAGTGTTGTTAAATATTTATTATGCATTTGCACTTGCCTACAACTTGGCAGCTGGGTCATGAGCAAGCTTGCCATATACATACATATATGTATGTACGAATGTGTTCCTGTAAACGATATCGCCAACATTTCGCCAAGCTGGCTATTGTCTTGGGCTTTAACTTATGCCTTGGTCTTAAACTGTTTTAAAATTGTGTTCAGAATTGAATTTACAAATTTCGAAATTGTATACTGATTTCTAGAGTTCTTGACAAATATTCCAGTTGGGCTAACATTCGCTTTGTTAGTTAGAGCTATGACATATTAAGGGAAAATTGACTTTTGGAACACCGGCTATTCGTTTTCCACATTATTTTATCTTGTCTCACTCTAACGTATCTATTTTGAAAAGCGCCCACATGAAACTGACGATAAGGAACCTACAATATGGCGACTTTGGCAACTATCGATGCATCTCAAAGAATTCACTTGGGGAAACGGAAGGCTCCATACGTGTTTATGGTAAGTGCATTTGTATTGGTAGCTTAAGTGCACTAGTTGCAGCAAAAACACACAAATACACACACACACACACACACAAACACACACGCACA
The DNA here is from genome assembly GCA_035043065.1 of Hirtodrosophila confusa. Lineage (NCBI taxonomy): Eukaryota > Metazoa > Arthropoda > Insecta > Diptera > Drosophilidae > Hirtodrosophila > Hirtodrosophila confusa. The sequence goes on along the minus strand of JAWNNI010000213.1, from coordinate 9,607,236 downwards.
CATACATATATATATACACACTCTATGAGCAATGCAATATCGAGCGCCCTTTGTGCCACAATTTTGCCAAAAGCTTTTACCTATGTGCCGCTCCACCGCCCACAAGCAGCCCAGACGAGTCGAACCAAGTTGAGTCCTGTCTAGCTCCGATATGTGCACTGTGCTGTGGAGCGTAAAACTAAACGACCGGCCACCAACGAGGCTGAACTGCGTCTGGCTGTGGGTTTGGATTTGGATTTGGTACTGGGACAGCTTAGGATACCAGGACACGTAGATACATTCACCATAAACGTAAACGTAAACGTAAAATAAAGGTGCATTCTAGAATTGTTTGACTTTGTGTCGTTTGCTGCTCAGCTTGTAGAACCTTCAGCCGCCTTCAGCTGCCTATGCCAGGACTCTCGTCTGCTTTTCGTTTATTTCTATTTATTTATTTATTTTTTATGCACTACAGACGCTGTAGTTTCCACTGTCGGTGTTTGTGTGTGTGTTCCACCTAACGCATATACGAAATAAATGAAAAAACTTTTTTGTTGCTCAGCTGCAGCAGGTTGTTAGTGCTTTTTTTACTGTGTCCTCGGAAGGTCGTGGTACTGAAGTGCTTTCCATATAAGTAGCTTGATTTTTGCAATTATACAGTTAGTTGCATTTTTGGGTTAGCTGTCAAAAGGATATTCAAACTTGTAAATGGACAGCTTGAGCTTTTCCAGTTGCCAAATTTGTTGAATTAATTATGGCATATTAGTTGCTAACTTTTAGATTGGTAAGAGGTAGAGACCGTAACATACTTTTTGGCTAGTTCAAATGATAATGGTTTGGAATTCTTTATTATTTTTTAGATATCCAGCAGAACTTATCGCTGACTGTTATCCCCTGAGTTTCTACCAGCTGACTGATTTGTGTTTGGTAAATGATTCAGCTAATAAGAATATTGTAATAACAATGTCGACAAATACTATATACAGCCGATTCAAGTCAGCACAGTATTTATATGATTTTTTTAATTTTTAATTTATTTTTTTTAAGTCTAAGATAAACTTTGCTTACATTAAAACTATAAAGAGAGAATATTAGGGAGATGATATTTACATTATTTAAAATGACAGCTGAAGAAGGCCATGCTCTGATAAAACTGGATTATTCTTTCGGAAAACCCAGAATACAAATGACTAATTTCGTCGTCTTTCTTTTTAATTTTTATAAATAGGTAGCATAGTGTTGAGAGCAGTTTCATTGAACAGTCTTTCCCAAAGACATGTTGACCCACATTTCCCCAAAATGGTTGCTTAATAATGCCTTATGTATGTTTACATATAAAGTGCACACATTTAAATGAATGTGAAATGTTTTAAGTTGCCTGCAACTTGACCGTTGGGGTTCAAATGAGCAAGTGGAAGAAAAGCTGCGACCTTTCCATTTGATCCACTTGACATACAAAACCGCAGCACAGCTGGCATACATTTTCCACACACAGCACACACACACACACACAGCACACACACAGCGCACACACACAGCACACACACACACACACACACACATTCAGTGAGTGTAATTAAAAACTCATTTCGTTGATTTTACCATAATTAATTATGCGCTGTTATTCGATTCGATTTTGTTTTACAGAAATACCTTTGCCATCAACACCATCCAAACAAGTAACGCACACCACGGTCGAGTCCAGGGAGAGTAAGTATAGTATCAGACAAGCTGATGGGTGGCTAGAGTATCAGGTGTGCGGATGGCAGGATGGGGGAAGCAGCTCGTTTTTGTGCTTAACACATCCCGTAGAGCGTTGAACGAGTACCGTTGCATAAACTGTGAAAGTCACACCGGCAAACCGACACTCACTCACACCCTCACAGGGACAGACACACACGCACACACTGAGGAGGATACAGGATACGGCGAGCCACAAACAAAACTGCGAAAGTAGCAGCTAAGCCAGACAGAGCCACAAACACCAACACAGCCAACACCCAAACACAACACACACACTAACACACACACACACACACACACACAAACGTGGGGCAAGGACACGCCCACAAAGAGATAAAGTAAAGCAAAGCACTTTTGACTATTTCAACGTGGGGCTTTCGAAACTCAAGTCGAGCAGAAAAGTACACACACTTTCAAGTTCTGTCTGTTTGCCGGCTCCCAAGTCCAGGGCAAAGCAATATGCTGCGGATTATGCTGCAACGGGGATTTTCGGGGGCATTAGGTTGGAAACACATTTGAAACACTGCCGCTGCCAACAACAACAACAACAACAACAACAACAACAACAACTCCAGCGAGCAGTGTAAGAACCAAACATATTTTATTTAAAGTGACTGGCGCTGCAACGGAACGTAATCCTGCCCAGGCAACAAAAGGATGTATTGTATCTATACTCGTACATACATATATATCTAGACACACATATATGTTTGTCCGCTTTGTTGTTGTGGGTATGCGCGTGGTAAACTTTTTTTTGTTGTCTTTGTATCGCTGGCAAGTGGCTGGCACAAGATTTCCACACAATTTAACTTGAAAACCATGTCAGCAAAGGTTGTCTGCGTTTAGGGGCAAGTTGTCTTGTTATTGAGTTATTAGCTGAATTATAAAAGCCAGCGAAGTGTGCTAATTTTAGTTAACTTATGCAACCTGCAGGCAATATCATACCCTCCTTACGCAACGATACAACAAAATCGCTACAAACGGATGTTTATGCCATGAAAAACGATTTATATACTGGCAGTGGATCATCATCAGCGGGCTCCAGCTCCTCCGCTGTCTCATCCAGTTCATCAATGCAAACATCCTTGATGCCCGGTGGCGGCAACGGTAACAGCCTCTCAGCGCTGAGCGGCGGTGGCAAGGGCTCCCTGGCGATAGGCAAGAGCATGTTCTACACGGAACGTCCACCTAATGAGTACTCCAGCTCAACTGGTAAGTCATCCCTATATATATATTATAGTATATCAATCAAATCTATACCTTTCGAAACTTAACTCTTCATATATCCTTTATTCCTGCTGCATTTGACTTGGAATTGCAGCTGAAGCGTTGCAAAACCTGAGTTGGCTGGGCGCAGCATTTGGCGTGCTATTTAATGCGCTTTGAAATCAATAATTTAGTTACTCAATAATATTAAAGCATTTGTAAAATGCAGCCAAAGGGTTACACAGGGGTACAATGGGGTAGCTTTTAGGTATATTCATTCCACAGCTGAAAAATACTAAAAATCCAAAAATATATATATATATATATATATATAATAACAATGTTCAGAACTACAATAATATTGTGCTAATACTCGTATTAAATTGAGTTCGTTATGGAAATTTGTAAAATGATAAATAAGCCCAGGCGACTTGAAATGCAAACAAAAATATTTTTTGCCATTTTGCAAACAAGAAATGCTCATTCAATGTACAATATGAAAAACCTATAAATAAGATATTTCTAGCAAAAACAAACTCACACACAGACACAGAGAGACTAGTGACAGAAAGTTATTTGTACAATACAAAAATAATATTAGATACACATAGTTTATGTATATTAAAATTTGGAATAAGATTGTTGAGCTCTCTGTTTATTCAAGTGTCAGTTATAAAGGCTTAGCATATTATTTGAAACAAAAGCAAAATGTTGAGCTAAAAGCAAAGCTTTTTCTCTGTTCCAACTATTTATGCTAGACCTAAATAATATTTTGCTTTGGCCAGCTGTTAAATGTAAATGAATTTGCAACCGAAATGATAATGAAAAGAAAACTTACACGTTTCGATTATTATTAATTAAAAAATATGTTTTCGTTGCGTTTTAAGGATTGCATATCTAAAGAAAATAACAGAACTTACCATATCTCAATGTTACACATGCATATGATGGAAACACATATGAACCTAATATATATATTTTTTTAATCTATTTAATTAAAGTTTTTTCCCTTTTGCAGACAGAAGTAACTAAAGTTTTTATAGTTGCTGTCATGCAATAAATGTATTTGTATATATTTCACTGCAGACAATCTATCAGGACCATCTTTAATGTCTGCCACAGCTCGTATCTCAGCAATTAAACAAATGCATTTTATTTCGCTGTCTGTATTTTATTATTATAGTTTTTCTTAATTTTGTTTTAGCTCTTCACCCCAAAGTCCTTTTTCATAGGCATTGACAAGCAGTCTGAATGGATATCTATATATATAAATGTAATATTATTAAATGAAAAGCGTGCAACAAAGCCGCAAGGGTTTTGCAGCTGTTGCCATGTGTCGATGTTGTCCGAGGCATTAAAACGCCTTCAAAATGTCATTAATTTTTACATTTCGCTTACCCTTAACCCGGACAACAACAAAATGGATGAAAAGAACAGAAATTGCTATAATAATATTCCGGCAACGTTCACGTGGTGATGGCCCTGATTTTTGTTGGCCAAAAATTGTTGCCTACTGGCCTCTGTTCGCGGTGCACTTTTGTGCGCTTTCATCATTTTTTAATAAATGCACATGCTAATTATATTATTACTCATACGACCCGTGGCAGGGCATTGCCTGAATGCTGAAAACACTGAAACGTTGTCTGCGCGAAACACTTGCAATTAATTTCAGCATAAAATTGCGTGGCCTGCGGTGTCCTGGCCCTGCGCACAATGACATACAGTTAACATGTCCAATTTATTGGTCATAACTCATGCAGGCCAATGACGCCCCAAACTCGGCCCACAGACGGCCAGTTGGACAGTTGGACAGACATGCCCGACGCTATCGACAGCAGCGATGGCAAGAAAAATGGCATTAAGGCCAGAAGATATATGGCATATTTGCATATATGAAATGGGAAAGAGAAGGCAACAGTCCTGGTTGTATGGGGCAGGTTAAAGTGCTGCCAATTTACTGTATTTATGTCATGTTGCCGTTGCTATTGCTGTTGCCGTAACTGTGTATGGTTTTAATAATTTAAACCGTGTTGCATACAGCTGCGGCACGTGGCAATTGGAGGCAGGTCAAGATGCCCAACAGACAGTTAACTGTTAACTGCAAAAGGACTCTGCGGTGCATAGATAAATGAGTACATCCGATGTCATATGAATAATCAACATTATTGCTCCACAATGCAACAAAATTAATGTATTTTATTTAAATATTTTTCTCTCATATCATTTTTTGTGTCCTTATTGTGTTGGCTTGTGACAGCAGCACACTGTTGTTTTTATTGTCGTTGTGCAAATAAGGACATGTGCGTATTGACTTTCATGCATTGTCGCTGCTGCCTTTATCCCGAACAATGCAGCTAATTAAGTATTATACGAGCCAGCAAAAGGCTGTCAGCACGCGGCAAGGACATGCAAGCAGGATTTTGGGCTTGGCTGGTATTACCAGCAAGGCATTAAGGCTGAAACTCTTTGCAAACGCAGCTTTTTCAAATGAAAATTCATTCATTTTTTGCTTATTCCTTGTTTAAATTAATTTCAGTTTATTCCATAATTACAGAATACTTTTTCTATGACTAAAAACTACAATAAATAAACAGTTTGTTCAGTTTTTCCTTCACAATATGTACATACACAGTTCATTTTCCACATAAGAAGAAACATTAAAATATTAATACAGCTGTAAATAGAAATGCCTTTTTATGTAAATAGCATAACAATTATAAATAACTATTGCCCAAACTAAAATCTATAAAAACATAGCGCAAAGTACATCCGAAATAAAACATTGTATTACAGTTCAAAAGGCATAAATATTAGCAAGTTCTGAATACAAAAGCCCAAGTTAAGTAAATTAAAATACAATATATATGAGATGCTCAAGTGCAGTATTCGTACTTAAGAAACGAACAAACCAAATAAATATTGAATATAACTGTAATTAAATATAATATGTATGCATACACTATATATATGAAATAATTATGTTGTTTGTTGCCTGTAATTAATATTAAGACGAATATCAAATCAATAATAGTATTCTAAATGTCGCAAGCTTTTCCAACGGAAAAATTCCTAATACAAACTATTTGTTTGAACAAAAGAAATTGATTTAAATTGAGCGGTAATCTATAATTAAACAAAAATAGCAAATATATTAATTCCTTTGCAGAAATTGTCAAAGCTACTGCAAGTAAATTTCAAATAGATTTATTTATAAATTTCCAAAGTGTTCCACAAAATGTTGCAAGCAAAAGGTATGCAACAAAAAGAATTAATTGCTTAATTAATTTGCATTATTTTTGGTTGCCAAGAGCCGCTCAGTTATGACGCTAAGCTATTGTAAAATAAACAAATTAACTACGTAAAAATCATAAATAAAACAAAGACACACGCACACACACACACACATACACACACAAGGGAAACTGTATTTAAGATTGAGATTAATTGTAAGCAGTTATTATTACGCAGAAATAAACATAATAAAACTTAGGTTGATTGATACCAAGCAAAAGGACAAGTAACAAGTAAACAAAGGCTGCAAGGAGCAAAACAAAATGGGAAAACAAACAAAATAGCGAACATAAATAACTGTTGTTTTATTCAGCAATTTGCATCTAATTCAGCGCTCAATTACACGCAGCGACGGCGACAGCGACAGCGACGTCAACGTCAGCGTCGCAGTTGACGTCGCATTTATGCAAATGACTTTGGCTTTGGTTTTAGCTTTTGGCGGGTTTTTGGTTTTTGACATTTGGCTGTTTTGGCTTTTAGGCCAAAAACGTTAATGAGCGAACGTCTAAACGCTCTGCATGTGTGTGTGTGTGTGCTGTGTGTGTGCGCTGTGTGTGTGCGGTTGCTAATTGTTTGAGACACGCAAACAAATTTAACACAAAATATGCTAAATATTTGCGACGCAAAGAAAACTGTTTAATAATTTAATGTTATTTGCATAGATTTGAGCGGACGCGTTGACGTTGCCCAATTAAGCTCAACACGCAGCCACTAAATCGCCACCCATCCAATGCCACACACACCGCACCACCCCACCCCGCACCACTTCAAAAGCAAGCGCATAATTTGTTTGTTTTAATGATGGCCAGACGAAGTTTTCGGCGACAAAACGTTTCATTTGGCACGCACACGCGGCGTATACGCAATGTTCGGTTCAGGTTTAAAGCCCGAATACTTCAATGTGAGCTAGAACTTTCGCTTGAAGCGTCAGGCCACAAGCGTGTAAACCACTTGGGCGCACTAACATTATCATAATTATTACATATATAGAGAGAGACAGACAGACAGAGAGACTGAGACATAAAGCCAGACACCTTTTTTGGTTATCTTGCGGCAGGATGGGCGCCACTTGAGCAACTTTTCAAAAGTCATTTAAATTATGCGCACAAAAGCGCGAAAATTATGCCACGCTGTGAATTCAGACGCCACTTACAGCCCATACACACACACACACACACATACACGCACACACACTTAGACTTAGTGAAACACAACCGGAAACCACATTTGTCGGCAAAGTTTTGCCTACAGCCGCTCGGCAAAGCAAAATAGTTGAGTGCAAAGCGTGCGCGCACTTAAGATAAGCTCCGAGCGCAAAACTTTCATCTTACAAATTCGCGTGGCACTTGCCCGCCACCCAGCCCCAGTCCCAAGTCACCTCACCTCCCGCCGCACACTGTGACATCTCTAGACGCATTCAACAAATTAATTCTGAGCCCATTTCTGTCTGCCCCTGCTCCATCTGTCTGTCTATCTGTCTCTGCCACATTCGCGCTGCTTTGCAGCTGCAGGAAATATGTTTAATTTCATTTAAATATAGTAAGTGCAACACTTTGGTTAGCTTTTGCCTCGACTCGGCGCCTGGTTTTCGGATTTTCAGGGGGGTATTATGGTGGGTAGGGGCTTTCAGCTGCTGGTTAACATTCGTGCGGGCTTTGGTTGGTTTCTGTACTGCATTGCGTTGCCTGAAGCTGTGTGCTTTTGGCCTGATTTTACACATGTATTTGTGTAAATGAATTGCAGCTCAAAGGATACATTACGGGCTTGTTAATGAGCGCGAGCAGCAACAGCAAGGGCTTTGATTAAACACATTAAGAGCGACCTGAAGGATCTACTTCAGATTATGGCTCCTTTCGATACACTCTATCTGTAAACGTTAAGCAAGAATCTCTTGAAATTAAGTTCCTTTTAAAACCTTGCCATTTAGGTAATGTCTGCTTTATTTGACAAGCTTTAAATCAGGCATTGAAACTATTTATTTACTTTAATATTTCTTATATTAAACACACTTTAATTGCTTCAAATACTTGCATTTAAAGTCATTCAATTATTTGATTTTATTACATTTAGTTTTAAGCTCTGAAACATTTAGTTTCAAGTCAATTCGTTTATGCTTATGCACTAAACTTTGCCAATGCCAACATCATTATAAAAACTCTCTAAACCAAATAAACTTATAAAAATGGCAGCAACTACAACAACAACAGCAAACACATACAGCCAGCAGGGATTTACAAACTTTGTGCGCATTTTTAAACAGAATGCCGCAAATTGCAGCCAAACTTGTCGAGCAGTTAAATTTTGGTTGCCACATACACTACTTATATTTTGCATACAATGTTGCCACTGTTGTTGTTGCTGTTGTCATCGCCATGCATTTTGTTGCTTTTATTTGTGGGAACTCATCTGTCAGTTTTACATAGTGCACCCCAGAGAAATTTGTGTTTGTTGCATAAAAATTACAGTGCGCATTGTTCGCTAGCGGACTTTGATGGTGAATGACTGCCCCACACACACACACACGACCACACACACACACACACACAGAGAGACACTTAGTTCTCGTACTTCTGCTCGTTTGAGTGCATGTGAGTGCGTATGTTTGAGTGTTTGTCTCTGTTTTTGGCATTTGTTAAAACCATCAGAGCAGCGCTGCAAGTCACCGCGGGGACTCATTGATGCGACTGTGACAACAAGCGCGCCGAAACTTTGCTGCCATTTTGCAATTTTGGGGTGCAATGACATCCTTGCTGATTTTCTGTGGCCAGTTTTCGACTGCGGTCGCTAAAAAAGCCACAAAATATCAGTTAAGCCAAGCTACTTTAACAATTGAAGCCAGCAATGAAAATCTCCTCAGGCATTTCGTGAAGCTCTTTAAGTTTATAAAGTAGCTGCAAGAAAAGTTAATAAATTATCATACACTAGACAAAACAGACTTAAGTAGTCGAAAATTTGGTATAACTGAGATGATCATTGCAAAATAAAACAAAATTCAAAACGATTGTAAGCTATTTTATAAATTTAAGATGCCTTTAGCCTTGGCAACAACAAATTCACACAAAAAATGCTTTAGATTTGACTTGCATTGTCAGAACTTGATATTGAAGTGGCTAATAAAGGTTGTCTGGCTGTTTGTCTGTCTGGCCCGTGCTGACTTAAATACCCAGATTCTGTTCGTAATCTTGAATTTACAAGAAAGAATTTCTTAATATTTGTTCCTTTGAGAGTAGTTTAAAAAGGCTTCGAGCAGAGCTCTTCCTTGCCCTCTGCAACACAGCGGCTTTATGGATGGCCTTTGTTCAGCTCCTTTTGGCCGGGTTTGGGTTGCCACATTTTTGCCATCGCGCATATTTGCTTGACTTTATTTTTTAATTTTCACAACTTTTGACAGCTCTGCAGTTGGTCACGTAGACGCGTCCTGGCCTGTCTGGACCGCTTGTATGGTACAATATATTGGCTACCCTAGGAGCGTGTGTGTGTGTGTGTGAGAGTGTGTGGCTGGCTAGTGGACAGCACTTGGAAAGCAGCTGCGTTTGACGCACGTGCGGCTCATCCCTTTTCGTCCTGGCTGCCCGTTCTGCCTTCTTGTAGCCACATTCAATTTTAATCAAGTTTTCTCGCCTCGCTTTCTCTCTCTATTTAATTGTCAATTTGCTTGGCGCGTGTCTCTGCTGGCCTGATAAATTATGTGCCAGCCAAAACAAATACCACAAAGGCAAAAAATAAAAGAACAAAAACAAAAAATGCAATCACAGACACAAACACAACACAATCATCTCAAAACAGGCTTCTTCACACACACACAATGCATTTACGCAATTTGGCACTGTGTGTCTGCGTGTGTGTGTGTGTGTATCTCAGACTTAGGGGCTAGTCAAAATGTATGCAAAACTTTGGTTCGGCTTTTGGACATTTTGCGGTGGGTGTCCAGTCAGGCGTCCTTATCTGTGCCCTGCAGCCCAGCTTGGTTATCTTTTCTTAATGATTCCATTGTCAAACTCATTGCTCCGGAAATTGTGTACACAATTTAAATATTCAACAGGATATTGCATGAAATATACATAAGTATATACAAGGCAATACACACACTCACACACAACACACATTCACACACACGCAGACCCTAATGTCCTGGGCCAATAACACTACAGGCGACAAAATGTTGTTGTGCGTAAACGTCTTTCAGTTTATGCCCCAAAAATATTTGTACGAAGCATTTCTATTTTTTTCTTGCTTATATCTAATCTGAGATTTTGTGTCATTTGAAATTTGTGCAACAAATATTTCTACCTTGATGTGTCTGTGGCTTTTGCAAATTAGTTACAAATTTGATTTACATAGAATTTGGTTAGTTGGCAAATGACTTTACAAATACTGAGCTGTGTCTGCTGATTGATAGAGTAGTCAAATATGAATTGCTCAATACTATTTCCCAAATAAAATTGCTGTAGAAATATGTTTAATGGAGTTGTTTGGTTGAATTAAGAAAGTTGCATGTACGTTTTCGATGATATTTTCAATATTGAATGAAATTCTTATGAAATGCTGAAAGCATTTGATATAATTTAATATCTAGAGTCAAAATGTATACAGAAATTGTATTTTATTGAATATTTTTTGTTTTATCCTAGGAATTATGCTATTTTGCCCGCCGCCCCAAAAAGTATGCTACACAAAAATTGCAAAAGCTTATGCTCAAACGCATAAGCGCATTTATTCTCATCAACAAAAGTCCTTTGTCTAATTTGCCTTGCTTGGCATTGATTAGCAGTGGAATTGTACTTTCTTAAGCCTGTCACTGGGGCATACCAGCAGGCCAGCCTCCCGCCCCTGCGCCTCCGAGACTGAGCTGTGCCTCCCAGGAGCCCAGGCATGGGGCGTGGGGCGTGCAACTCGTGTCTGTAACAAATGCCATTCATTTCCGATGCCAAGTTGCACGTCTCAGCGCCACAGTTGTGCTGGGAGACAACTGGGAGTCCTAGCCGGACCTGGAGCCTAGTCGGCCCTGTGTCTTAAGCTTCTGATGGGCAGCAGCTGCTGTTGTTTATTGTATTTGGGCTCGGGCTCCATTTGGAGCAGTGACTTTGACAAGTTTGCTGTTATAACATTAGTTTGTGTTAATCTTTTACTTGCCACGGTCACGAGGGATACCCGAGGGAGGCGGCCACACACACAATTGAAAGGGGGCATAGATTTGATGGACTTTCGAGTCAAGTTTTCTAATGCAACTTGAAAACTTTTTGATAGCCAAACAAAAGCCAAAAACAGAAAGCAAATCACTTTATGCTGCCAACGCTGCCACAGGATGCCTCGTAAAGTTTTACGCGCTCATTTAGCCGGCAAAAAAAAGCGCGCGGCAGGACGAAGTGGGAGCTATCCTTGATTGTTGCGTTTCCATTTCATGGCGCTGCTCAGTTGCTGCGTTTGTCAGGTTTGGTTTGTCGCACAAACACTTTGCCCAAAAACGGAAAATAGCTTTTCATTGTCTGTTGGCGCTGTGCCTGGTAGTTCGGCTTTCAGTTTAGGGAAACGCGACTGTGGTAGGGGAGGAGCAGGCATACAAATGTCAATAAAATAAATACTGTTGACGCAGCGCGGTTATTTTCCAACACAAGACAATCTCCATTACGGCATTTACATTTGTGTGTGTGTGTGTGTGTGTGTGTGTGTGTGTGTGTGTGTGTGTGTGTGTGTGTGTGTGTGAGTTCGTTTGTTTGTTGAACACGTCTGCCTCTTGGCCTGAGTGGCTGTATTTGACTTTAAGCGGCGTTAACGGCGACAAAGATAAAGACATGAAGCCAGACAGACCCAGGAGTGAGCAAGGGGTTTGGGGGGAGGATGCCTGCCACTCGTAGATACAGCGTCAATTGACGGTCATTGTCATTAAGTCGCACGGAATGAAGATGAGTTTTTTTTGCTTTTATTTTTGTACTTGTTTTTTTTCACGCCTCGCTTGTCGCTTAGTTCATTTGGCTTATCAGGGTGAAGAACAGGACACGCTGGTGACGAAAGTGCTGAATCGAATGTCCTTTGGCACAAAATATGATACCAAAGAATTTGATCAACACTTAATAAGGACTTCTTTATTTGCATATGACTTATAGGCTACAGAACTGGGATGAATCAGTTACCACAGGAAAACGTAAGAAATAAGTTATCAATATTTAATAAAACAGAACTCTTGAGAATTTCACATCAAAGTAGAATTAGTTACCTTAGTTCTTTTGTACAACAAGTAAATCTTTAAGCAATCCTTGATGTGCAAGTGGAATTTGGCACAACTCTGAAAGGACTTAAAACAACTAATATATTGGGTTATTCGTACAAAACACGTATTTAGAGAACCGACCAATTTTCACAACAAAATCAACTTTGAATCGTTTCAAATAGCCACTATGCTATAAAGTCCCTAACCAAGTTCTAACCACGTTCTGACCCACGTGCCTGGCCACACTTCTGCCCACTTTTGTTGGTTTATCTACTACTTTATTACTGTAAATCCTCAGATAATTTATTTGATTTGTACGCGCGTATCCTTGTAGCAAGTTGCCAGCACGCTTTCCCCCATACCCCACCCTACACACACACACATAAACAACAACATGAACAACAAAAGGAGCAACAGCTGCGCTTTGGGATGCTAGAGTTTCAGCTTCTGTTGGTTTGTCTACTTATGTGGGTGCTGATTTGTATCTGCAGACTGCAAAGTGTATCGCATTACAATCAGATTAAGTTAAAGCCGCCATATGAATGTCTATGTGTTTGTTTGTAAGTGTGTATATGTATGTGTGTGTGTGTGTGTGTGTGACGCTTAAATTGAATTTAAAAGCTGTATTGTAACAAAATTGAAAAAGAATTTGCATGCCCAGCTCTAAAGTTCAGCGCCTGGATTGTATTTTAAGTAAATTAGGCTGCACCCACGTAAACCTCTTGTCTTCAACTCCTTTCAAAGTGGCCCAATGTGACTTGAAGGCCTTGCCTAGATCGCATTTTAAATGCCTATAAATATTTATTTACAAAAGAGTCTGTCAGCCTGGCTTTCTCCTTTGTTGGCCATTGCGGTTAGCCAGACGTTGCCCAGCCTGAACTCCACCAGTTGGGCGTAAGTGGAAATTTATGGCCGGTCCTTGAGCAAAATATGCAATTGAGCATACAGACACGCGGGACTATCCGAATGCTCGCATGTCCATTTATATTCAAAAGGACATTGGAGCATCAATTGATGAAGCCAGCACAAAAAAGTGCTTCACAAATGTTGCAAGTGCAAAAAGGATACAATTGTCTGTATCTGTGCCCCTGTCTGTGAGTCTGTGTATTTGGCTAATGTGATAAATCAATTTTATGCGAAAATCTCTGTACATAAATTCGCTTAACTAACGCATTTGTCAAGGCCAACGGGAAGAGAGAGGGTAAGAGCAATGCAAGCGAATTAAGTTGGTGATAAATTGGAAAAGGACGAGAGAATCTCGTTCCGAATATGTTCTTCAAATTGCATATAGAACGTGTATTGCTTCAGGCATGATAAACGTTTACGGATGTGAATTAAAAAGAAAAGCGAAACCAAATGATCCTAAGAGAGCGACTAAGTGCAAGAGAGCGACTATGTGTGGTATAAATGATTGACTCAAGAAGCAGGGAAGAGTATGATAAACGTTTACGTATGCAAGCCAAAGAGGAATTGCCAAAGCAAATGCTCCTGTGCGACGGAGAGCCTGCTGTGTATCATGTTCATGTGTGTTTAGGTGGGAATCAGCTAGTCCCAACAGGGAAGTGGGTGGATCAGGGAGAGTTGGTAAAATTGAATTCATAACCGTCTGTATTAACGCCGAACAATTTGACCAATAAAAGCCAGTACACTAGCAAAACCAAAGCTTTAGAAAATTTCCCAATAACCGCACAGTTTGCGACAGATTCAGGAATTGTAACAAAGCACATTGGGAAATCAAATCCAATAATAGCTGCTGCCCACAATGGCCTGGCTGTTATTTGATTGCCATTGCCGCTGGCTAAGGTCCCTACAATCAAAAACCACAAAATGTCAGGGTACCTTTCTTTCTGCCATACCACTGAAATTGGTGGCTGACATTTTATTTTCTTTTGTGCAGTTAGCGCCACGGCTAATGCCCCAATAGCTGACAGGCAGTGTTTTTGTTTGCGTTTCGACGCTTGTTGACCAATTTGTAGACCATCATCAAGTGTGAAATTTCCAATTTCCGTCAATGGGAGGGGTGGGGCGCCAGCACAGAGAGGGGCAAAATGCTCCTAGCAACACCGCCCCGGCAATGGTCTCTGTCGAGTTTATCACAATGGCCGGGTGTCCCCCACTCCCCACAAATGCAAATGCAACGATTCGTTTACTGTTTGTGCAATGGTTTTGTGCGTGTTTGTGCAATACAAATTGAGCTCTCTGCAAAACGATCTATTTGTAAAGCTAAGGACGTAAAAATTGAGAATTTACCATGCTAAACAGCGTTGAATGGCATTGGCATAAGATTGTTAAATATTTAGTATATACTTTAATGATCATAGCTATAGGAATAATTGAGTAGAAGTTCTGTCTCTTTTGTCATAGAATATTTGTCACACCATTCCCCCAACTACAGTAATTACCCAACCCAGCAAAACTGAATATTAAGCATTCCAAGCGAACACCTTAGCTCAAGTCATTTTGAACATCAAAGCGCCAAAGTTTAATTGAATTTAATTAAAAGCCGACAAATTGATTTGGCACAGTTCAGGAACTCTGCAAGAGATCATTAGCCAAAGGTCACAGTCACTGCCAAAAGTATGCGGAGCTTAGAGCGATTTACCCAATTAATTGCGCTCAAGCGAAAGTTTAATTGAAGTATTCGGTGAAAGATATCGACACGGCCTACGCGACCATAATTACACGTGTCCAAAGTTGCTATCCTATTTGTTTAGCGTTCGCTGTTTAATTTCACGACTGATAAAACACAAAGATTGAGATTGAGTTCACGCTGGCGTCGGCCATTTAAGTGTATCTTTAAGAGGTTGCCTTTTAAGTAAATTTTACAGAGTTATTGTGCTGGGTCAGTTATTTCAAGTTAAGTACTTACTTAGCGTACTTCAAACAGTCAATTTCTATAGAAAACTTTACTTTAGCACATTATCAGTTGATGATTATATTGTCTGACCCTTTTTTAAAGCCGCAAAAAGGCAAAGCCAGACATTCAATGAAAATGAAATAAAATAAAATAATATAAACAGCATTGGGTCTTTTTTTGCGCTGGCATTCAACTAAAATAAAGACCATAAATGGCGCACCTCCCCCCACAACCCGCAGGCACAGCAAGGCAATCAAACAGAAAGGCTGCTGCTTTATTTCCAATGTGTATGCGACTGTTCGAGTGTGTGTGTGTGTGTTATAGCAAAATGGCTGCCGGTTAAATTGGCAACACTTTATCAAAAAAATATAAAAAGCACTAAAAGTCAAAACGTTTGGTGGAAAAAAAGGGTCCAGTACCAGGCAGGCAGAACCTAGACGAGCACATGACTGGCTTGCATATAGATTGGCAATAAGGACAACTTGAATCATCATAAGGCAGCATCAAAAAAAGCAGACACACGCACACACACAGACCTCATCGAAAATATATGCAAATGTCGCAGGACTCGCATAATTCATATGATTTTCTATTTATGAAATGGTACCAAAATTGACAGACAGCCGCATACCAGAGCGAGCCACAATTTTGTAACAAGTTCAAAGCAATTTTAAGGACAATTTATGTAAGCTAGCTGTTAGCAAACTATGTGTCTGTATGTGTGTAAAAACACAAACAACAGACAACTTTACAGCTTCATTAAAAATATGCAAACTTCAGCACAGACATGCAGCACAGGAAATACTCAAAAGTTCCGCCTGCTTGAATATGTCTACTATTTTCAAATTTTCTTTGATGCAACTAAAATTGTTGAAATATTTCATTGATTTTTTGACTGTGGTTGGTTGTGGTACTATTTGTTTTTGCGTAGTTTTATTTGTTGTGAAAGATGTTCACAGCTTGTAAAACTATTTCTAATATCTTGAATTTTATTTGAAAACATTTCAATTAATAAGTTCGTTCTGACGACCTGTGTGAAAGGTAATGGCAAAAATGAGAACATTTTTTTCTAGCAACTGCAACTAGAATATAGATGGAAAAATCCCATTACTTGGTCAAAACTCAACCGATTTTCATGCGGAATGTCTTATTGGACTTCAGATTGTCTTGGCATTCAACTTTTCTTTATTTATATTAATTTATATAATGCTAACTTGTAGTTAAAACTATTAATTAACAATATGAGTTAGCCATGGCTGCCAGGGCCGTCGGATAGTGGTAGTAGTGGTATAGTATTTATATTATTACAGGGAATGTATAAAGTATGTATTTATTTAATATCTATTTATATCTAAAAAAGAATTTCATCGAAATTTTTTAGATTTTTTCCAGTATGAAAAGTTTGAAATGCAAATCACAGATTTTCCTCTTTATTTATTGAAAAATCCCATAACTTTGTTAAAGCTGAACCCATTTTCATGCGGATTGCATTTTTGGAAATCATTTCTCCTTTTGATTGATTTGGAAACTCAATTTTAGTCATATCTCAAAATAAAATTGAATCAAATTTTTTTTGATTTTTTTCATGCTACCCCCTTGCACATTTTTGAAAAATTTGAAATTCAAATCACAGATTTTTCTCAACTTCCTACAGTTATAACCTTATCAAAGCTCCACCGATTTTCATGCGGAATGGCTTTTATGCCATAATTTCTCTTTTAGATTGATTTCGCAATTAAATTTTATTCATATCTAAAAAAAAAATTGCATTGAACTTTTTGGATTTTTGCACATTTTTGAGAAGTTCAAAATCTATATATTTATAACTTTCATTAAGGCTGATGACTATTATTAATAAGAAAATGAAATTTTAAATAAAAACACATATTTTCGTGGAATTAACTCGAAGGTGAAATTAAGAACAAGTGTGATTGAATCAGCTAACAATAAAGATGCCGAAATTGGATTGGAACTGGAAATGCCAACATATACCATAATTTCAAAAAACAATATTAAGCTTATTTGTTTTCCAGGATCCTGTAATTCTTGCAAAATTACAAAATATTTATTTCCCTATTTCCACCGCTAAACTACAAACGATTCTCGTATTGTGCCAAGTAATCTATTCAATCAACTGTCAATTAACAAGCCATTGAAAACGCGTTCGCCTGGCACAACAATACACCCCACACACCCGCACACACACACACGGAAATTCTCTTTTATAATTTATTCAATTCAAGCGCAGCTTTATGACACAAACAAATCGCTTCATATCAAATTGATTTGGTAAACAAACCCGTCGATTCGATCGCCCTGGCTGGCTGCTAATGTCATTTTAATCAGGGCGCGAGGCCCGAAAAACATAATTTCAATAAATCGAAAACCAACAAGAAGTGGCATGTGGCATGTGGCATGTGGCATGTGTCCGCTTGCACCTGATTGTGCGTCATAACTGTAGCCGCTGTTGTCAGTAAGTGAGAGTAATTATGTTAAAATTACCAACTACAATTATGGGGCCAGTGTTCCTGTTGTGGCACACACAATTAGCCACAGAATTGACGATGCAGCCTGTGGAGCTCGTTAGGGGGCACTTAAGCCAGAGTAGGGTAACCAATTGAGTGGGATTATGCTAAAAATCAGATAAAAGTGCACAATTCAATGTTGTAAAGTGCTCGAATTGCAATTGACTTTTATTTGCGCAATGTTGCACTCTCAAGGAGCTGGAGCAGCATCCGCATCATCCGGACCCACTGACAGTTGCAAACTTAAAACGGAATAGAATCACAAAAGATGCCAAATCTCCAGACAATGCCAAGTACAATGTAAATTATTCAAAAGGTAGCTGAAAATACGAGTATTACGCGATGGATGTCATTTACATTGCGGTTTCCACAGCCTCAACATTTCTCGTCAGACAGCACCAAATACCAGAGAATGGAAATGGAATTGTTTGTTGAAAAAAAAAAGAAAAGAGAAAAAAAGTACGCAGTAAAATTGTTGGCTGGCAGGAGGGCGGGCTGTGGGGCAAACGAAGCCAAAGGATGGCTGCAAAAGTGCCTGGCAAATGCATTAAATTCAGTTTCGTGCAACTGAGACAACAGTTGAGTAAATTATGGCGACGAGCAGCCCACCAAACGAGTCACAGCAGCCAGCCAAATGCGGAGCCTGTCGACTTTACTCCTTGCTGTCCTGTTGAAATTTTTATGAAGATAGCAGCGCGCTCTCAAAATATGCAGAAATTTCAATTTCCAGTTGAAAATTCTTGGGCCAACTTTAAGTGCCGCCAACTGCAAAACTTCAAGCATCAAAGCGGCATACAAATGTTATCTAACACTCAATAATAAGTTCACTTTTGAGCTACATACATAACTGGAAACTCTATCATAACCTGCCTGCTTTGACTGTTTGCGGCTGTAATATGGGAATGGTAGACAGCAGGCTGCAACGTCAGCAACGTCTGCCCATCAGCCAGAAAATGTTGCAGACATTTAACATAAATAATGGCCAGCATATTTTAGCGACAAGCCAAGTCTCCGCGAGTAGCAGAAAATTGTGCAACTTGAGAGGAAAATGCCAGCAGGTAACCGAGCTGAAGCTGAATCCTTAACCAGCTGATTGCTGCTGCAAAAGGAGTCCAGCCAGAAGTCCTGCTCAATTTTTAATGAATGCCAACATGGCATTGCCCTGGCTATGTTTTTGGCATACAGCAGGCAATAAAACCCACATTTAATGCGGCCCAAAAAAAAAATGAAGATATCAACGGGTTCAACAACAATTTAATGCGCCAAATTTGCTTCTAAGTGTCTGCGCAAATATTCTAATTAATTGCTCGCATAACTTTAATTGTTGGACAGAAATACGTAAAATTACAAGGTAAAAGGAAAATATTTTACAATTATTCTACGCCCTGCAGTAATCCAATTTATTTGGTTGCCCAAAATCAACTGAATTCGTTGCTGCCATTTAACTCGGCTCAGATCACAACTTCGGCAATTTTTGGCTCGTATTTCGTTCAGTTTTGAGAGTTTTCGAAAGGATTTCGTGTATAAGAGTCAAATTCGCTCAGGAAACTTTGCGCCTGCGCACAATAATGCACAAGAGAGTTGAAATTTCCAAAACAAAAATTAATAATATAGGCAAACAATTTTTAACACAGGCGGTAATCAAAGGAAAAACTTTTATTTCATTGGCTGCAAGCCAGAGACAAAACGAGCTGAAGGACATTATTAACATCTACTATTAGCAAATATCTTAAACCATATATATTAACTATGCATTGCTTTTTAATCCAAAATGCACAGCAAATAATCATTTCTTGTAAGCGTTGGTTTTCCTTCTCAAATACAGCCTATATTTACTAAGCAACCTTGCCTTTTGACTTGGGATCCGGCATTTCTAAATATAAATATATACATCTTTAATATCCAGTGTTTCTCTTATTGTTTTCGCTGAGACGACTATCTTCGGAAGTACAAGTTTTTGTTTGTATTACGAGTTCTAGAAATAAACAAGCAGCGCACTTCCTTTGTGCCACTTCTCGCAGGAGGCGGCAGGAAGTGCGCGCTTAGACCAAAATTTGTTTTGTCTTACAACATAAGAATCTTGTTTGCTTTGTGGCCAGATTGAAAGAGGCAGAAATATGTATGAGCAGCCCACCAAGGCTGAGCTGTAGCCTTAATGCACATTCGCTGTGTACTCGTTTACGATATGTTTATATCGCCGACATTCTCTGACAAAACACATCATAAAGTGAAGAGTCCTTTGGATTTATAACTGGAGCATATGCTCATCATCTTTAGATTCCTTTGAATTTCTCCCTTTTTTATATTTATTGCATCATTCGTTGCTGTAAACTCGCATATTAAGTGGATTGATGTATTAATATTTAAACGGCGATTTGCGGCTTCCAAAGGTTGCTCTGGGGGCCAAAGTGAAACGAGTCGAGGGCCACTGGGTAACTGCACTTAACCTTTGACCCTTTGCTGTATATTTATGAGAGCTGGACCGCTGATAATGCTTAATCTGCATATAGGAATATCGATTTGAGATACATTTCAGCCACGCATGACTCGCCCAAACAATAATTACCTCTATAAAAGTTGCCATCCTTGGAACAACCTGCTCTGCAGACCCCCCATTCCCTCATTCCCCTCTCTATTTCTTCTCACATTAAAACGCGGCACGCATTGTGGGCTCCATGTTAACTTTTTGTGGGTATACTTGGGCCTGGACTTGGGCTCATAAATAAAACATAAAGGCGCCGGCGCGTAGAATTCCCTTTTTATGATGTCGGCAAGCAGTTGCAGCCTCCTCTCTCTCTCCTCTCCTCCTGCTCTCCTCTTTCCCCTGTGACGGGCAACATATTTTGAAAAATGTTTATAAAATAACACGGAAAACGTACAAGTCATAAATAATGCGTTCGAGCATCGGCGCGAGAGGAGCAGGGAGGCAGACAAACTCGAGTGTCGCAGTAATATAAAATTACCACGCGTTTGACATGCAAATATCGAAAGAAAGTTGGGACAGCTCCTAACTGGCAATTATAACAGGCCGGGACAGCGCGGCGTATACGCAATATGCAACTTATGCGAAGGTCCTGCATGATTTATCCTAATGTCTCAGTAAGGAATGGTTAGATTTAATAATCCGAAATTATTCAAGATAAGGCTGACTCCACGTGAGTTTCAACTCTTTTTAACGCAACTATCTCTCTGGGGTCATTCACTTTGACTTTGTCAAATAAATAAATGGCAAGTGACATTCGCAGTTATTTACAATTAATTACGCATCTGACAACCTCCCACGCCCTCAATGCCCCCTATGTCAAACAACGCCAAAACCCAAGCCGAGGGCAGCCCATAAAAGGGGGCAACTGAAGGGACATCATCGTCCTTCCTCGCTGTGTTCACAGCCAGCTGCACTTGATTATAGGACACACACACACATACGCACACATAGAGAGTATTTGTTGCGCTGCACTTGATTGTGGGCGTGTCGACGCCCATGTGGATGATGCCCCCACTACAAACACAGTCGATTAACATTTAATTGCACCTGCGGCTGAGCAAGTTTCTGGCTCCCAGATTCACTAATCGAAATTATTGTTTGGGCCTCTTCAGGCTTAACTCCAGGCCTGCAAGTCGTGCAACACCAACTACAAATTCGAAATATTTGTTTGGCTGTTCAATCTTGGTCCAACCAACACACACACTTTGGTTTACATTAGAACCTGCCACATAGGCACCTCATAAAGGAGCAGAAGCCATCCTCATTCGACTTGTCTGACTAATAATCATATTTCAGTTTCCCTTACCTAGTCTACTTTGTCACGCCTCCTTTGAGAACCACTCCCAATCAGGAAACCACTCAACGGATCAGCAGCCAAAGGGCACATCAACTCGAATATTTTCCGCTTTGGAGTTTTGTTTTTAACCCTTTGACGACCCCAGTTTAGGTTTTGCATGCTTCCTCAACAAACTCGAATCCTTTTCCGGTTTCAATGCGGCAATAAAAACCAAACAATTTAGCGAAAAGTTTGAAGGCGTTTCGTAGCTGCGGTTGCTCAAAGCGATTCCCAAGCTTTTCAGTGTCAACAACAACAACATCCAAAACACTTCCGCTTTTCACACGTTTTTCTTCTCCTTGCTGGGGCAACAGAAAAATGCCACAAATGTTGCGCCAGAAATAACATTTGAATACCAAAAAAGGTTTTTGTGCCACGTCAGGCTAACGAGGATGGGGCCAAACAGGAGGATGCAGATGTAGATGGAGACGACTCCATTTGGAGACAGACTCCGCAGTTATTTCGGCTATTTTTATGGTGACATTCGGAGGATGGGAAACTGGTCGCTGTCATGGAAATATATCTTCATTTGCAAGTGACTAAATGACAATTTTTTCGCTGTTTTTGCTTTGTTTTGTTTTGTTTCATAGGCAAATAAGCCCACATCGCATTGATTTTTCTAAATGGCGCTGTTTACTCTACGCCAGTCAACAACCGAATCAGTATCTGAATCGAAATCAGAGCTCCACTTGTCCACAATGATCGGATGGAAGCACCCTTTGGATATCCATTGAATCGTTGAATGACTCGCGTTACAGAACATTAATATTTGATTTTGCTGTTTGTTTTTAATTTACTCAAAAGCAAATTTATTTAGATTTTCCCCATATGAAGCAGTCGACACCCCAAGTGAGCTCCCCGTCCCTGATATCCCTCTATTTGCATCCTGTGCAGTCCTGGAAATCGATACTCGGATGCTCGTCACTGAAAGTGCATTTGATTGGATGCTGGGGGAGTTGGTTACAGGGAAACAGGAGTGTGCAGTGAGGGGAGGTCCTAACCATGTTTTGGCTTCTTTGTCTCTAAATGATTCTCTAATGTATCATAAAACTGTTGGCGTTCAGTTAAATATCCTTATCTAATGATATATAGTTGGTGTAAAATAAAAAATGAAAATACATAAATTAAACTACCTATGTAAATGCTGAATTATAATTAATATTTCCAGAAAAATGTTAAAAACATTATTGACAAAATAAATAGATTTTCTCTAAATAAAAATGATACAGAAGCTTTTGCCACAACTTTGGCTTTTATTAAAATGGGTACATTTTAAAATTTAATTTAAGGCTAATCCAATATTCACATTCAAAAGATATACATAATCGATGGATAGGATGTTCTATTAACCTTTCATGAAGGTAGTGTTTGTGCCACATATCTTACAAGTTGCAAAAAGCAAGCAAAAATCCCCGAACCCTATTGAACTTGCAATACTATGTATCAAACATTCATTCCACAATCGCATTGTAGACAAAAAGAAACAGGTAAGAGAATTCGCCAACTCACGTGCCAGCTATTATATCATAAATATATACTATAAACATTAACCTTTAGCTGTGTGACGACAACAAATATGCTAATGAAGCTTGATTAATTAAACTAGATTCAGCTCGAACTTAATAATGAGCATTTTTTGTTTAAATCCGAAATGAAATGGAAATTAACTTTAATTTGGCTGTAGAGCAGGTCATACCAGCTAGATCTTGTAGAAACAGCTCTGAGACCTACAACTTTGACTTTTTGTCTAAAAGTGTTAAATGCTTATGTAGTACATGAGCATAGAAACCAGAAAATCAACTTTTAAATCGAAATTTTAAAACACGGCATTTATTAAAATACGGCAAACCTTAACAAAAAAAAGTCGCTAAAATATAAATAAAAACTATTGTGGGTACAACAAGAAAGAACAGCAATCTTCTTCGGGTGCCCAAGCTCAGATTGAGTCGATTCTCGACCGAGTGTTCCTATGTCAGCTATATAATATAGTAATCAGATTACGACCAGAAGGAAACATTGATTTGTTGAGCTTGTGCGGGATATCTTAATAAACAAAGAAGTTTATTATACTACTAAATTGTCGACCGATATGACAACTATTATAGTGATCCGATCCGTTGAAAAGAAGTATCAGTGGCAAGCTTCATTAAGATAGCTTTAGAACTGAGAGACTACTTTGAAAACCAGAAACATACTGACATTTCTATATTGAATCGGCTATTGATGGTGATCAGGATATACATATATACTTTGTGTGATCAGAAAGCAGAAGAGAATTTATTCTTCAAAGTTATGGAAACTTGCGCACCAATTGCAAGCTGTAAAGTGAACGGGCCTTAAGACTTGCTATAATCACTAGTTTGGCCCACTTCTGCTACAATTTGAGATAATTCAGTCAACAGAAATGCATAGGATATTCAAAAACAGTCATTTTATTTTATATTTAAAGTCACTTTTTAAACCTGAGGAATGTGAGCACCCTGAGGTTGGAAACCGTTCTCATCGGCAATGTAGTTCACTGTGTAAACCACGCCATCGGGGCCAGTATGTTGGTATGAGCCCTTAACGGAAATAGCCTCATTTTCTGCTCCTGCGTTTTGAATGTGACCTTGTGCAGTTTCGGAGATACCATTGCTAGTCTCAAGACTGTAATATATTTAAATAGAATGCAGAGGATTAGCGAATGCTTGTTAATGTGTAGTTGAACGTCTTACCCATATGAAAAACCATCAGGCTGGACATTTGATTCCGATTTAAGAGTTTCAGCGTTTCTTTCATCTCCGGCCATGGCCACGGCGAAGAGGGCAACGAAGACAATGAGGAACTTCATGATTAGGTTTCGTACAGCGCGTTTGAGACTTCAAAGGTAACTATACTTTGTTGAGCAGATTCACCGCGTATTTATAGCAAGAAACATCCGAAAATTTGCATAGATAACATAGGCGAAAAACTAGTTTACTTTGAAACCTGTCCAAATTAATCGAGAAACAAGGGACTATACAAATTGAATATGTATTTATTGAAATTAACAAATCAATTTTAAAACCAGTCAGAACGTGGCAGTCCGAACTTCCTGACTGCAGTATACTCTTTCTCCAGTCTGTTAAAATAAGCAAGGGATGCTTATTTTAAAAGAAATCTGTCAAAGTCTGAGTAAATCCGGTTACTACCAAAAAAAAAAAAAAACTCGCTTGCCCCAGCGACAAGTTTGTGAAGAAATATGCGTTCAGACAGTTAGGAAGTGCACAAACCAAATATACTCTATTTTCGAGAAAAGTGTTTGGAAAGCAGAGTATAAGAACGAGTCGAAATCAAGTAGAATTTACCCTGGCCGCCTTGACCCACATTGCCAAAATATATTTCCAAATAGTTAAATTCCTATTTTTCATCATCAGCCCCGGCTTAAGGGCTCACATGAGCACAGAGCTCTTCTTCGAGAGTTGGAATGTGCCAGCTGTTAATATTTTGACAATGACGCATAAGTCCTGGACAAAGGACGAACGGACAGCTGAACCAGGACAGGCCTTCCTAATGCCAACCAGTTCAGCAGACAGTTGGCAAGATGAATGTCGACAGTTGGATGAAAATCCAAATTTCATATTCAGGCCGGCCACTCGAATCCTCGACACGAAGTGTAACCCTCTTTATGTTCTTGTTATTGTTTAAGTTGTTGTTTTTCTGGCACCTTCATTAGTTATTCAAAAATTGTCGAGGTCATGTCGAGTTGGAGCTGTAGTCGGAGCACAACTGGAATTATGTCAGAAGTGCTCGGGTTGTCTTAGGCCCAGCGGCAAACGCACATGTGAATTGAAGCGGGGGAGTGGAGTCCTGATGATTGATGGAGTGAGCGTGGCCAATGTCCCTTAAATGGAATATCTGTTTTCATTTTGCATAATTTAAATACAGCAGTCGTAAAGGTGTTTCAGATTATCATATATTTCTAGTGAAGTTCACAAATAAAGTCAACTGAAACATTCTTTACTGAATTTCACATCATTTGAAATCTCTGTTTTTGTTTAATTATTACAATTGTTTAGCAGCCAATGAATTTCACAAGACTTTTCTGATTACCTTCCATTGAAGGGATTTTAAGGAGATTAGTGGATGTCTACGGGTATTTCTTTATAGTCTGTCCCCTCATCTGACATTGAGTTCACCTGCGATTCAATTAAGTTGACAAGGGTAATCCCACAAATGGGTAAATGAGTGAATAATTGTGAGTCACAAGTGAATTACAGCATTTAAAACGCTTCAACTTCAATTGGAATTGTTGTTTGTTGGTCCTGTTGTCATCTCTGCTGAGCGTGTTAATGAGTTGTTAACTTGGCCCGAAGAGTCCTGGCCGATGGTCGCATTGTCTGCCGAGTACCCGACAGCGATAAATGTCAATTGCAGAGCAGACGACAACTCTTCTCCCACGGAATCCATTTTCCATTGACTGTGGGCGATCCGGAGTTCAACTCCAGCGCTCATTACTTGCCTCCAAGCCCCAAAATGCACTATAGCCGAGGGAGAAGGGCTGGCAGGGGTTGAGGTAATACCCAGACAGAATGCCAGTCGATTCGGCAGGACGCAGCTGCGTTCAATTTGGAGGTGGTTATGCAAACAATTGCAGGATTATAGCCAGGATACAGGCACTCTTGTACTCTTGTGCAGTATCCTGTCAATGACCATCGAGAGGGGTCATAAATCGGCGCTGGCTAATGCCAAAGTGCGCACTTCAATTCATTGACTGTCTGTCCTCAAATGACGCCTGTTTTTGGCAGTCATTGGGCTGCTTTCATGATGAGGTACTCATATTCATACCAGGAATGCAAATTGAAAGCCAATGTAAGCAGAATTATTCCAAAAGTCATGCTATTGTTTCAACAAGTCAACTGAAAAACCTCCCACGAATGCCATTGCCTCATTTTTATCAAGAATTTATTGGTCAAAGCAAACGATTTGCTCGGTTTGCCATGATTTAAGTGGAAGTTCAGTAACAACAACCTCTGAAAAGTGATACAAAGGCAACCAGACACGCCCACACACAAGTCTGGGGGCAACTTTGGCCGACGGTCATTGAAATTGGCAGCTTTTGGTTAGAGGCAACCAAATGGATTCCATTTCAGTGGCTACTTTCGGGGATAGGATACGTTGGAAACTGGAAACTTTAAACGGCTTTCGAACCAACAATGCGAGTATCTGTGGCCAGGATCCGAAAGGATTTTGGGACATTAAAATGCACACGTAAGCGGCGAAAAACTTATAGGATTGAACGGCTTACTCTTCCGTGTCGGGTGACCCAAGGCCTTAAGTGTTGGGTAAGCCGAAAAGTGTGGGTTATTCATTGCGACATTAAACATTAGCAAGAAATGGGAAATAATCCATACACGTTCAAGTAAATGTGTTCTTTAACTTCAGCCAACAATATATAACCTACATATATAGGTATTCTAACAGGTTGACTGCTGAGCCAACACAATTTTCAAATTGAAAACCAAATTCCCATATCAAATACCACAAACTGGTGCAGTTTGACAGAGAATGAGCAAGTTGCAGCTCGAAGTCTACTCCCCTGCGATTAGAGGCAATGTCAAGATGTCAGGCAAATTGATTTATTGCCCCGCAGAAGCCACAGGTGTCCATCTGCAACTCCAGTTGTCCCAGCATGTCCTTGTCCAATCCTAGGCAGTTGTCAGTTGTCCCCTGTTGACAGATGTTGCGGTCGCCATCTGCAAACTCCTCGCGCATTTCAAATTCCCACTTTGTTGTCCCTCAATGTCCTCAATGGCTGCTAAGTTCGAGCTTCGAGTGGCCTTTGTGGTTTTCGGCTGTGGTTTTCTTGACAGCTCAACCACCTGCCTGCCCACCACCCCCCAGCTACCCCCTGCTCGGTTAGGGGCATGAAAAATGATAGCGTCGATAGCGATAAATCTTGGCCGCATTTAAAATCGAATTTTTCGCTTAATGTTTTGCATAATCAGTGGCTGGAGGGAAGGGAGGGGCTTGGGGATTCCCGCAGTTCCTTTGTTGACGCCTTCCTGCTAATTCGAATTTAATGCTCGCTGCTCGGCATGACAAATATTACAGGTGTCGTGTCAGCCAGGAGAGGTGACAGGGGGAGGTGGTGGCTCAGTCGGTCCCGCTGACAGTTTAATTGAATCTAAATCC
Source organism: Hirtodrosophila confusa (assembly GCA_035043065.1). NCBI lineage: Eukaryota > Metazoa > Arthropoda > Insecta > Diptera > Drosophilidae > Hirtodrosophila > Hirtodrosophila confusa. The sequence goes on along the minus strand of JAWNNI010000213.1, from coordinate 9,579,453 downwards.
TGCTGTGTCTGGCACGAAAGAGGAGAAAACATGTTTTTAATTTCATTGTTTGGCTAGCTCGGAATGTAAACAGTGAGATTTATGGCCACATCAACTCGAGAGCTTCAATGTCCTGTGCATCCTGCTTAACATATTCTGATAGCTCCCTACGCCACCTAAAAATGCTCAACAAATGTGGAAAAGTGCAAGCTGCAAAGTGTTCTTGGGTATAAAAATCCTTGCAAAATTACGCATAATTTTAAGCCAACAATGGAGTCATAGAATGCCGAGTTTATAACTAGTTGCTCTTCTATTTGTTGCAACTGCAGCAACTGATATGTTTCTGAGTTTCCTCACACTTATTTCCTCTTGGATATGTGGCTAAAGTTCTCTATGATTTATTATCTCTATATAAAAATATATATACATTGTACTGTTTGTGACAACGAAATCCCAGACTGCAACTGAACTGGCATTTAAAGGCACTCGCTTTTATTTATTATATTTTTATATTAAAGCAACAATTGAACAATTTAGTTGGGCAGCATCTATTTAAATGTATTAAACATAATTTCTTTAAATTTATTGACATTAAAAACGCATTTATCTTTCGCCTGTCTGAAATATGTCAAAAGTTTCAGTTGAAATAAATCTAAATTCGCCCAAAGGTTCGACGCATATGTGAAATCAGCGCGTAAAAGATTTATCGCTGGCCAAGTTGAAAGGAGCAGCTGCCCAGATAGGCGATAAAAAACTGTGTGGTTTATGCCCCATACAATGCAACACACTCGTATGTGTGTGTGTGTGTGTGTGTGTGTGTGTGTGTGTGTGTGTGTGTGTGTGTGTACATGTGTTCCTGTGTACATAGAGTCATATGCAAAGATTTTAAAGCCGTACTTCGCAGGGCAGACGCTGCGTATGAGCAATATTAATTAATATGCGAGCAGCCTTCTTCTTTTTATGGCTTGCAATCCGGATGAGTTATTGTTTGCTTTTTGCCATTTGCACTCCCATTTCGTTGCCCTCTTCGGAATGATGGCAATTCATTAACAAAATGAATGAAGCTGCACCTGGCAAGAAATTGACGGCTTGTACTTCTTTCTGACATGTTGTAAATGTAAATGATGCTGCCGTTGTTTATTGATGTATAACTTGTACAGGAATACAGCACTCGCATGTTAACAGCTCTCCAAGGCTGCCCCCTTACTAATAACACTCTCTGGCTTATTTTCAGTTTTAAACTGCAGCATTCGATTGCTCTAATTGAAACTTAAAACCTGATGCAGCTGCCAATCTCTAATTGCTGATGTGCTCAGTTTTGAGTACACTTTTAATAACTAATATGGGTGTCAGTCGTTTTAACAAAATACCTGCCGGATCTTAAACTAATTTCAATAATTTACGCGCTCAGGAGCGCATAATGAGCTCAACTTAAATGAAATTAAGCTCATCACTAAGCTAAATGAACTTTAGGCAACTGTAAAATAAGAGAACTCGACTGAGAAATATTCTAAAAATAATTGCAATAATTATATAGATTTTGAGAGCGCTCGACTGGGAAATACTTTATAATAATGGTAAAAATTCATCAATTATATGGATTTTAAGAAAAGTGGACTGAACCCACGCCCAATTTACTCCTCCTTGATTTTGGATGAAACTTCTAAATGGAAGTCTCAATTTATGAATTGTATTTTAAGAAAACCTGATCATGACTGCGCAGTGCCCTTAACAACTTAATGGTTTGTCTGGATTGAAGCATAAGTATCCCGTACGTACACTCTCATTGATTTCGTATTGTCATTAAAAAGTTCCAAAACAGTTTAGAATCTAGTTAATCATAAACGCAGTATAAGATTATTACTGCTTGTCAGTCAATAGACAATACAATGGTTAAAATAATTACGAATATTTTCATATTTTAATTGGTTTTCATATATTTATAACAAATTAAGTGTCTGCAGCTCGTTCGATCTCTGATACTGAAGAGCTTCTGTTAGACAGAAACGGGTATTCATATTTATCAAGAATATATATAATTTCTAGAATAAATCATATACAAAGAGTTCTCAGCACACATTTGAATATTTGAATGTTTATTTGAGCATTGTTCTGTACCTAAAAAACAAGCCAATGTTTTTCATAAACACAATAATTTCCATGTAAACATAAAATAGCTTATGTTTGAATTGTAAGCAGAGAAATATTTTAATTAACATTTTGTTAAGTTAAGTGGAGTTTGCCCTAAGGCTCAAACATAACAAAAATATTAAATTTCATTTTGTGGCCACATGCTAAAGCCGTAAACTTGTTTATATTGCGCACAAGAACTTTGTAACTAGAATATGCCAAGCACATTACATAATTTGTCAGCAACACTTTTGACTTTCAATTTTGAGACTGTAAATACAGCAAGTCAAAGTTGCAAGAAGTTCGTGAAGCCAGCTTAGCCCCAAGTCAGGAGTACGGGTAAGGGTAAGGGCAAGGATCGTAAGGGAGACCCAGATGTGCAACATACAAGTACATATATACTTGCTGTATTACTATGCTATACACACATAACTCATCATATGGCAGACACGCATGCAAAGTCATTACTCAAAGCAAAAAGTCGTTAAAAGCGAAAGAAATCAATTCAGAGCTCTGTGAAGGTTAAGTGAAAAAGTTTTGCCATTAAAACTGACAAGGTGAGATTGTCAGCAAGTGTAAGTGAGAAATGTGCCTTGGGTCAATAAACTGGAAAGGAGTACCGGAAATAGCTCTGAAGCACATAAATCAAATTATTGTGTACTGTGTGGCCAAAAGGCTTCAACTTTGTATTACAATTTATGCAGTAAAAGTTCTTAAACAATTTCAATAAACTGCAACTGTCTCAGGCTTCAGTTCTAATAGAGCATTCATTTTTAAATATAACAAGCCTTTAAGCTGGCTCAATTGTAAACGTAGCTGACACTTTTAAGCCAGTCTCAAAGAACTGTCTCCATTTCTCTTCAGTTTCTTGGCAAACTTTTCTGCAGCTTGGTGGCGCAAATGTTGAAAATTTCTCAAGTGGCAAACCACGCAAATATTGAACACCACAGGACATCGAAGTACTCACGAAAAACGAAAATATTGCATTTTAAGTTCGCTTGCATAAATCTCTTTGTGGCATGCAATTTTCAGACGAAAGTTAATTAAAACAAAATTCCATGCAGGTCTCTGGAATACAAGAAAAATACAACACAAAGAGCTACAAATTTGCAATTTATGCAAACTTCTGTTTGCTTACTTATGCAATTTTATGCTGTGAATTGGTTTGCTTAAAACAAAAAATTTGTTACTGCATTATAACTTAGAAGTGGGTTTAAATATAAAAGATTCTTTAATGCAATTCAATGGTTTAAGCATTTTTGAAATTCTAATTAATCACAGGCACTCAAGCTAGACACCATAATACTTATAACATTATTGGAATGTTGATTGTATTATTAATTAACATCGACAAAAAAAAGTCAAGCTTGGAAAATGCAGCAGTTCTCAGCCAGGTAAAATCACTTGTAGGAAACTATAATCTTAAAAAACTAAGGCAATTCCAAGGAGAAAGTTCAATCAGGATACTCACTCATTTCTTAACGGAGCATTGTAAATTGGGAAGTCACAGTTTCTGCGAACATGAGGATGAATCCTTAAAAGCAGGCTTCTGTGAAAGCATGTTTTGCAAAACGTGTATGTAGAAAGTCTCACGCCAATGAAAATCCTTGCCTTTGTGCAGGAGATAGGCCTGATGAGCGAGCTCAAAGCTCTGAAAGGGATATAATAGATCTTAAAGCTTACAGTACACAAGCCTACATAATAATAAACCATTCATAAAGTTGGCGATAAACACCATTAAAGTAATTCCTCAGTCAGCTATTTAAGCCTTGGTTAACTCGGGCAATTAATGTTTTAACCAAACGCGTGTTTCTCACTTGTTTACAGGATATGCATATATTGGCATTTATTATTTTTTTTATTGAATGAGCTGCCTTTACTGCATTTATTTCACTTTGTTTTCTGTATTAATATCAATTTGAGAATTTATTATGCTTGTTTATTTTCTCTTAACATCCATTAAGTATGATTTAAAGTGCACTCAACTGGGCTTCAATGAAATAAGAACAAATAATAAGCCGCAGCATGAACAAAAAAACTGTTAAAATGGTGCTAGAGCTGGGCAGGCTTTTAAATCGATTGCATTTATCGATTTTGCGCTTATGCAATTTGTTGTAGTTAGTAAGTATGTAAGCGAACATTGTTTAAAGCACAGGAAGGCATGAAACCGACTGCTATCGCTATCTCTGTCGTGGCAGCGGAAAATCCTTGCACTTTGCTGCCAGCGGAAAGGAAGCCTGCAACAGCAAGAGGGCAAAGTCATCAATAACAGACCAACAACCGGTAGCAGGAACTTTAAGCAGAACACAATCAACCAGAATGCCAGTCAGCCAGCCAGTCAGTCAGTCTGTTAGCCACGTATTTATCAGATTAAGATAGAAACACATGATCGAGCCAGCCAGGGCAGACAGAGTCAGGCTGCCAGACAGACTGACTGCCTGCCTGCCTGCCTGCCTCAGAGGCCTGCCCCACCAGCCAGACAGCTTCTAATTTTGCGGTTGCAGCCTGGAGATATGGTGGCTGGCCACTGGCAGCACTTCCGTTATTTGCCCCCGTTGTTTACGGCACCAAATGGCCCTGTGGCCTGATGCCCCTCAAGTCGACGCGTTCGCTGCCTTCTGTGGCTGCCTAATGAACGGCGACATTAAATAAAATGTCGGTCAATTGTCGTTGTGGCTTATCAGCGACAGACAAGACACCACAGTTTACAGTGGGCCAACATCGATGAACAAATAAATGTTCAGCTTTTAAACATTGTTTGTTGCCCATTGTTGACTGATAGCCCAGTACGCTTATCGATAATTCTTTATGCAAAATATAATAATACCTAGTTTGGTAATTGATATAATCAGGTCGTTTCTCATTTCTGAGTTCTCTTCATTCCGAAACGTTTTCGTTATGTTCCAGAATAGTTTTCCTTCAACTGCCTCGGAGGGAAAACTTTGAAACCAAATATTCAATCGTCTTTTTATCCTACTCCCTGTACCCATAAAATGGGTAAAAAGGGGGTATTGGATTTGTGCAAAAGTATGTAACAGGCAGAAGGAGACATCTCCGACCCTATAAAGTATATATTCTTGATCAGTATCAAAAGAGATTTCGATTTGGCCATGTCCGTCTGTCTGTCCGTCTGTCCGTCTGTCTGTCCGTATGTATGAACGCAAGGATCTCAGCAACTATAAGAGCTAGAGACACCAAATTTGGAATGTAGGTTCGTGTATAGCGGGAGCAGGTCAAGTTTATTTTAGATTTGAGATATCTCCCCCCGTTCCCCCGCTATTCGATAAAAACCGTTTTACAGTTACAATTTTCAAGATATAGCTTTAAGATTTGGCATGTCCAATACTTTAGTCCCTCTTAAGCTACTGTCCAAATTTCAAGTCGATCGGATAATAAACACCTAAGTTATTCACGAAAGAAGATTCAGTGCTGCAGCAAGGGGAAGAAGAAGCACAGTCACAACTTAAAATGCCTGGCTTGCGCTGTGGCTCGTGCGTGTGCGTATCTGTGTATGTATGTGTAAGTTAACGAAGATGCGATCGGAAATTCTTGACCTGGCTACAGGGAGTTTCGTGTAGACTCGACTATAGCTTCTTACTTGTTAGATTTAAGAATAGCTAAGCTTCGATTAAAATCATTTGATAATTAAAAATTTAAATGCATCATATAAAAACTAGCTTGAATAAGCAGATTTTTAAATATAAAATAAAAAATATATAATACAAATAATTAATTAATATGTAAACTTTTAAAGTTTGTTTATCAAAAGGAGAATATTCAAATTCATATATTACAAAAAAATGTTTTGGCTTGTAACCAAAGCAAATCTCCAGAGATTATGCTCGCTGATGTGGCTTTAACTAATAAATTAAATGTTCATATTAAAATCCATTTTGATGAATTAAATAAAGTTCGGCCCACTGTGCGATGGGCGGGGTGTGGCATTAGCTTGGGGGCCAACTATCAGCGCATTGCGTGCGGTAATTGATTTTCCAAATGGCGTCAACTGAGGTTTTTCTATGCCGATCAACTTTTGCGTGCTTCAGAAAGTTTTTGAAGCTGTCGGCTGATGCACTTGTTAAAGTACTACTGGCAAAAGCGGTGGCAGTTACAACAGCAGTGGCAGCGGCAGCAGCAGCAACAAGCAGCCACAAAATGGACTGGCATAATGCCAGGCGGCATTCAACTAACTGTAAAAACTTGTTAGCCTAATGCATGCGATGCGCTGAAAGGCGGCCAGGCTGGCTGGCAACATAAGTCAATATTTGACAGCCGTTTAATGCTTTAAAGCCAGCCCAGCAGCATAAATATCGAAAAACCATTGAAATTTACACGCAGACAGATCGACTGAGGCAAACAGACGGAAAAATACAGAAAAATAATTCAAAGCGACGCGCACATTAAATATTAACACTTTAATCTAGTCGATGGCTGTGTGTATGTGTATGTGTTTGTGTGTGTGTGTGTGTGTGTGTGTGTGTGTGTGTGTGTGTGTGTGTGGGTTAGCGTATCCATAAAAACAGCAACTTATACGAGTATACAATATACACTGACAGACTTTGTGTTGCCCCTGCGTCCCACCCCGGCCAACATCATCGTGAGCCGCATGTTAAACAGTTTTGCAGTGCAGAGCACAAAACTTGGCAATTGAAAAGTAAAACAAGCTAAGACATAAAACTTGCCGGCAACATCCCGCCGGAGAGAGCTATGCTGCACAGCACGCAAAGCCATGCACCATAAATTGCCCGCCAAGCCAACATACACACAATATAATTATACGGCTAAAAACTGAGGGCCAAACCGCGACCACAAATAAAATCAACATGGAACGCCCCGAACTCGGCAAAATATGACTCATTAATATTCACGCCCACGTTAAAAGCACATAAATAGGCGTGGCACACAGAACTGACCCAGGGCAAAAAGGCAGCAGCAAACACTAGCAAACGAAAGGTGCAGCGCTTTGTATAGAATATCCGGACACCGTCTGAAATTATGCCACAGAATGTGGCACGGCCAGGAACAAGAACAACAACGTTAGTAAATCACCCAAAAGCAATGAGACAGCTCAGCAAGTGTTGAATGTGACACGCCCACAGCAAGTACACCCAAAACGAGGAGGTTTCGCATAATTGAATTTGCTTGTAAAGGAAACTCCTCCCTGCTTCCTACATGCTCGTCCTTCTAATTATATATACGCGAGCCGTAATTGTCTGGCCTATTTCGATTCGAAAGGTACAAATTTCTAATTCAAATTACATTTTTAATCGATTAATGCCAAAAAATAGAGATATATGGTACTTGGGAAGTTCTTCCTAGACTTTAAACTCCGATGCTCTTCCTTGAATTAAAACTCCCATAACTTTGTCAAAGCTCAACCGATTTTCATGCGGAATGTCTTTTTGACTATGATTTATCTTTTAGATTGATTTGGATTTAGATCTTATTCATTTCTCAAAAATAAAATTTCCTTCAAATTTTTTCCAAACAAAATTTTAAATTGATGATAAAAAACAGGTTATCCTCAACTTTCTACTGTCATACCGTTAACATAAGTCAACCGATTTTCATGCGGAATGTCGTTTTTGTTATAACTTCTCAACTAGATTGACTTGGCATTTAAAATTCATCAAATATTTTAGATTTTTTCCCTTTCAAAATTTTAGGAAATTCGAAATTCAAAAACAGGTTATTTCCATTTTCCTACTGATTTAAATTTCTCAAAACTGAACCAATTTTCATGTGAAATATCTTGTTGGTCATGGCTTGTCCTTCAAATTGATATGGCATTTAAATTTTATTAGTTTCTATATTTTATTTTATTCAATTTTGGTTGTGAAAGTTGAGCTGAAAATTGGTTCGTAACGCTGCTATAAGACCAATTTCAAAAGTTGCAAGGGTATTTAATGTTCAGCACTGCAGCTTCCATCTGAATATTATTATTTTTGGCTTCAGTTACAAACTTTGTGCCCCCGAGGTGTTTTCTCATTTGCCGGTTTTGACAAAAAGTTTGCCAAAAATTGAAAGGGATGGTTTGGGTATCTTGTTTATTGAATGAGTGTAGGTAGGGGTGGTGGTGTAGGTGTGTGTTTCGTGGCTTGTAATGCCCGAGCTTAACTTACAATGTTTATCTTTGTTTAACTGACCCGAACTCATAAATTTGCAAACAAAGGCCGCAGGAGCTTGGAGCTTAAATGGTCAGAGCTTAAAAAGATTTTGTTCGAGTGCAAACGAAATGCCTTAGCATTAAAGTACATGTTCTATCTCGAATTTGTTTGTGACACACACTTGCCACAATTTTCTAGATTGTGCAATAAAATGTACAATGCTTTGTGGTCAGTTGGCAAATAAAACAAAACTTTAGCATATTTAATGGTTTATCACTGTAAGTTTCCCGTCGCACACTTCGGGCCAAAACAAACATCAAATATTTACCACACTTACCCGCATTTACATTCAAACCCAAATACATACATATAAAATAAGTAACAGCTGCAGATAACAATGGTAGTGTGTGTGTGTGTGTTGTGTGTGTTGTCTGTCCCCCAAGGCATGTCCAACATTTTATGTCATCAGCTTGAATATGGTTGGATTTTCTATAGATTTGATATCATCTGTTAAGCGCTGAAATTAAATTCGTATTTTCACATTAGCGTAATTGATACGCATCCTCCAGCCGAGCTCATAAAATCATTTAAATTACATTATTTGCTAATGGCAAGAATTTCCGAAACGTTACCGCATTGAAGTTGATTAATTATAGAACATACATCAATTGTTTTCAGAAAATGCAATGAAATATTTATTTTAAGCTCTCAAATATAATTGGAATGTGATGAAAGCTGCTTAAAAATTGTCAATTTCTTTAAGCCGTGGCCTGAGCATGTATTTGGCAATTAATATAAAGTGGCTTAGTACCTGTTCTAGCACTTCAACACTGCTCAATTACATGTGTGCTAAGTTAAACGTAGATAGGATATTAGTATAGGCATTGCCTTGAAGGATAATTTACCAATGTTTGGTGCCCAAAATCTCAGCTGCCGGCTGCTGAAAATTGTCGAGTCTGATTTTATTTGCTTAACTCAATGAGATGGCGATATTCCGCCGTGCAAATATTTTGACTGCTAAACTGATTTTGTAGATGATGGCACCGCAAGCTGGGGCGGCATCAAAGGAAGGCATCATATTACACATAAATTTCCCCCCCATTCTTGTTGTTTCCTACCCGTCAAAAAATATATATAAGGAGAAAAAACATGCCACATAAATGCGAAGCGGATGTGAGTTATGTGTAGGAAGCAGCCACAGCGAATCGTTTCCCACAGTGGTGTGGGTGTTGTGTATGTGTGGGAGTGTGTAAGAAATGACAACAACAAATAACACGAATAAACACGATTTGAGTGAAATTGTTTGGCAATAATGTTAACTTAATGCGTTATATTTGTCGCACTTCAGCTCGATAAACACGCAACCATTTGTGGCATGAGCAATTGGCAAGTGATTTGTTATGCTTATTGGTTAGACAAGTGCGATTAAGTCCAAGTGTATTGCCAATGGGCTCTTATCGAAGGCTTTTTAATGAGCTCTGTGTGGCAACAAGTTGTTGAGCATCTAACAGATAATAGATAAATCCGCTAATGAGCTTACAAAACGCCCAAGTTCTGTGGTATTTGTGTGATGGCATTTCCCAAACACATACACATACACATCGCCTAAAGCCAAATGAAGAAATTGCTGTTTATGTGGTTAACTTGCTCCTCAATGTTGACTGGCAGCGTTGAAAGCAATTTAATTAGTTGTTTTTATGGGCCAGATTACTGAAGTTGAGCTGCAAATCTGTTCAAGATTTACAATGATTTGCAAGCTCAACACACTGTACGCTGGGATTACTTAACAATTGTTACGCATACGCACTGTTGTCTCGCTTTCAAGTTCTTTGGCTTTTGAGCTGCTTTTGGCTGTTTGCTGTTTGCTGTTTTTTGGCCAGCAAAACTTTATAATTTCATCAAATTCACAACCAAAATTGCGTGCATAATTTTATTATTTTGAAAGCACTTCAACGAACTTTATCTAAACCTGCAGACACTCAGCTCGACACCCATAAACAATTTCCGCATTCCTCAGCCCTTAGAGCTTGTAGCTTACAATTTTGAGGCTTTGGCCAAAAACTTGTTTCAAACAGCAATTAAAATAAATTACATTTTGCGATTTTAATTGCGTCTAATTGCAGGTAAAAGCCAGCAAATAAGTTGAAACACAAAAGTTCGCAATTTTGTCACCACGCAGTCAGCGGATGGGGCAGGGGACCATCAGCGGTAGAGGGAGGTGTGGGAATCTGGCCAAATTAATTTTGTCAGTTGTGTCAGTTATGAGTAGAACGGAAAACTTTCGACAAGCACTCAAAATGGACATGCAGACAAAATCATAATACAAATGGACAATAAATGTACGCACTGCGTATACGTAATTTCAGTGTGCAACTTTTATGAGTGACAATTTGAACAGTTTTTGTGCAATTTGAGTTGATTGACGGTCGCTCTAACGATTAAACTTGCACATTGCTGTACATTGCCTCAAGTGAGTGCTTGTGTGTGTGCCAAAGTGCAGAAAATTGCATAAATAAAACCAGAGCGTTAACTAAAAACTATGCAGCTTTATATTTGAAATAACAATTGGTATGCAATAAGTGCATTGCAAATGGAAAATTAAATAATTTAAGCTATGCATATGCAATTTGGGTTATTTTAGCAACGGAATAGCTAATAATGATGCTTGATAATAGAACAGTAGACATCCAAATGGGCAATTGTAATGGACTCCCATTAATTCATGAGAATCGCAGAGAAGGCCGATCACCATTATATATTCAAAATAGGAAATTGTATTGGATTCCTATTAGTTCTTGAGAATCACATAATCTTCGTATAAATATAAAGTCACTTTTCTATGATAAATTAAGAACAACCAGACATAATTAGTAGAACGTGTGTAATCTTTTAATTTTCCATTAGGTGAATTGTCCACTGATGGTAAATGTGGGAATTTTCCAGCATCTAAATATTATAATCAGCCTAAATGTATTTTCTGTCTAGACACTAAGAAATATAACACATTTACGAATCAAGTAAACACATAAGATAATTACCGCACAGAGACGAACTATCAGACAGACAAATTATAAACACCCTTATATACAAACACACCAATATTGTTATTCGCCACATTTTATATTTATTTAGTTAAATGTTAAAACAAAAAACAGTGATAAATACAATCTTATTCATTAGTTAATTAATTCTAATCATTATTGTTACGGAAATAGGAAATTTAAATAAATAAACGTATAACAATCAAACAACAATTTTGTATTCATGAAAAACGCAAGGATGGTAGCACTTATTATTTTCATAAGTAATGTCAATGAAGTTTGGTTTTCAGAATTCAACTTTCCCATTTGGTAGCGTCAAAATGCCAAAAAAAGTCCAGAAATACCAGGCGAACAGAAATCAGCAGAATGTCGCCAAATAGTATAACAGTTAGTTGTTGATTAATATAGCAGCCAATCGACTGTTATACAAGTATGTAAATAACAGTAGTCTGTTATTAACAGAGCGTTAACAGTATGAGAACATTACTTTAACAGACGGTTAACAGTGCGTTAAACGAATATTAACATAGGGTTAACAGCGAGTTAACAGAATGTTAGCAGCATGGTGTTCCCAAAAGTATAATGCATTTTCTTCAAACTGCTACTTTATCAGTAGTTTGGTAATAACATGAACATTATCGTTGAATGCTGATCGATACATCGCCAACTCTAATTTTAGTAAGCGTAGATACACATTCCATTTTAATCTAAATATTTCGACGGGCAACGCTGGCGTTTTACCAGCTAGTATACTATAAGACTGACATATTTTAGAGCCTGCTTTCATTAGCTACCAATTAATTTAAAGCCCTTTAACTCTGTTAGATGACTTGCCTCGTTAACTGCCAACTGACTGGTTTATTAAATAAATTTCAAACAAATTAAACATATGTACGGCTGTCGTTTATTTGCTTAGGCAAATTGAGTTTTCACGGTTGACATGTTTGTTGAATTTGAAAACGTTTCGAATGCCGCAAAAAATACGAGAAGCTCAACTGAGTCATTGAGAGGGGCAATTGAATGTGGCATGTGGCATGTGGTGGCAGTTACGAGTCTCGTCTTACCAGCACGTAAAGTGACACATGTCATGAAATATTCAAATGCCAAAATAATTTCTTGCTTGCTATTTTGGGAGCCAAAGGAAGTTCAAGTGCCATCAATTGCATTTAACTTGGCTCTCAATTGAAACAAGTAGAAGAAAATACATTTTTTGGTTAAACTGTCTTTAAAAGGCCAGAAACTTGGAGTTAAATACATTTAACGCCCTGAATGTTCCCTTGTCCCGTTGCCCTTATTAGTTTACTTTGAAATTGCATGGCACTTATGTGACAGCTGACAAAATGAGCTCCAAGTGGCTGGCTCCACCTGGCCAAGTTGCTCCTTGTGCCGCCGTGCAGCATAAAAATTCAAGGAGCGGTGCTCAGAGCTCTGTAGATCTCAGTTAGAGACCTCAAAGCGGCAACACACAGCAGCTGTGAGATGCATTTTAAAGCAACTTAAATTATAGAAGCAACAATTTTTCATTATTCCAGGGGCAAACAAGAAAAAATTAATTTTCTCTGTGGCAGCAAGATTATATTCAGTTTGTTGCCCAAGGTAAATTCAGCTGCACAAAACGAAAAAAAAAGGGAAAAAATATAAACTTCATCAAAGGTAGCATTTCGAAATTACTTCCTCGAGCTGCAGACAACGCCAAAAACCAAACAGAAACTGAACTGACTGAGAATGATAATTTCATTCCATTGCTCACCACCAGATAGTAGTAGACATTTGGAAAGCAATCTCACAGGATAAACGATTTACAGTCACCTGAGCAACTAGCACATAAACCAAGCCATAGCAATTGTCTTTACAATTCCAAATGCCAGGGCTAAATTGCAGTCCATTTAGTGTCCGGTTTGAGAAATTTTCAAGCATTTGTATGCTCTACTTACACGGCCACGCCCACGCTCATGTAAGCCCATTAAAAACCCCAAGCACTTGAACAATTGAAAACAATGAAGCTGCATTGGTGAGTATCTATGGATTGCGCATACGCCGCGTGGGCCATGGCTAACCGCTAGCAGCTCTCATCCTCAACCCTAATTTCTAGCGCGCCAGGAATTATAAATTGTTGTAAATATATTTTGCGGTTGGGATTACTTCTGGCACACAATTGTCGGCTGCAGCACACCGATTAGAGTTATGGAAAATTTTCGATTGGGCTTTTGGTCACGTTTCGCTCTCGAATGGACTTAACTGGGAAACAGTGGCAAAGTCCAACTTCAATTGTGAAATAAATACGCCGTTAGTTGATCTTTAGAAATTGTTAATTTTGCTGCTCACAATAAACTTGTAAAACAATTGCGAGTACTTTGTAATGCTCAAGTCCAAAATAAAATGCAAAAGGCAAGTTTATGGCTTATTTGTGTGGGTATAAAAATTATTGTTGCGTTTGCTGGCTTTTGGTCCTGTTGCTGCTGCCACTGTTATCCTTTGGCCGCTGGCTCATCATGTTTTCCAGTGCCATGAGCAAACTACGCGGCACTAAAAACAAAACGCAAAAATATGCAGCGGAAAAAACACTTAAATTTACATAATTTCCGGTCCACGTCACTGAAGCGATTCCTGCAGCTCCCCCAGCTTTCTAGCTTCAGCTTCCAAAAAAAAGTTATATATATATATATATATATATATATACAAAAAAGCCGCCAGCGAAGTGCTTTCATGCAGCCTGTTGGGTTTGTTGCTTTCATTGCTTTTAGTTTTTAAAGTGCTGCATGTGGCAGGTGGAAGTTTTCAACATTTTCAATGCCTGCCCTTTGGCATGCATATTAACAGGTGACTAAATACCAGAGGCCATTATGAATGCCAGCTGCTGTTGAGCACAATATTTGCTTAGTTTTATGTGCGCTTAAATGATTCGCATGGCGTGCCACGTTGCGTATACGCGATGCCAGTGGCTAAGCCAAACATTGGCTGACCAACTTTGCGCCTTTCGCAAATATTTACAAATGTGTCAAGTACAGAGAGAACTTTCTCGGCAGGCTGCAAAAAAAAATAAATACAAAAAAAATAAAAGCAAACAACTTAGTCAAGAGTTAAAAGGACATCGCAGCCAGGCGACATTTGTATGCAAATGTTGCAGCTGCAAGTGGCAAGTGAAATGGCCCAGCTGACAGCGAAGCTAGCAATATCAAACGGCGACCGGAGACGTGCTCCCATGGCTGGCAAATGAACTTGTTTGGTAGCTAACGAGATAAGCATGCAAATAGTGGGTGAATCAGGGAGAGGAAGGGTGAATGCTGCCAGGATGACTCAATTAATTCGCATTTCCGCGTCCCGGAAATTGTGTATTTTTTAAAAAAAAGAAAAAAAGGGAAGCCAGCTGATTAGCTGAATTATAAAGGAGTTAGTTAATGGGCTGTGTATGGCAGCTCATTAAAGGGACCAGATCTAATAAGAAGTGTGTGGAGTTATACAATATATGATTTAAAGTATCAGCGAACAGATCTCTGACTTTCTGTAGTTATTTATTTACTTATGCAATGTTAATTTGGAGCTGCAAATAATCAACATTCTCAGTATTTAAATTTTTTAAAATCAAAATTGTTATATTAAAAACTAACAAAGTTTTATGTGACTTCAAATCAAAAATTAAATTGATGTTTTTTTATATATTATATATATATATAATCTATAGTTTTTTTCTGTGTTTTTGTGTTCCAGTACAACTGGTGTATTTACAATTCAAAACTAAACCCTCTGGCTTTTAACTGCACAACAATTCACATGCATGAAAACTTTTCATGACTTTTGACTCAATTTTCTGCATAGTTTACTCAGTAGGCAAAAGTTTTAATATATCTGTTTTATCTGCAATGGTTTTTGCACTGCAAAAGTTCTGTTGTTCTACAGCAAACATAAATGTACGAAATCTATTCGTATAAGGCTAAGATATATAAATTAAGAAGTTATTCATTCATTTTTGATCAAGTGTAGTCTTGAATTTACAAATTGAGTTAATTTAACTGTTTTTATATAACTTCATTTATTTACTTTACATTCACCAAACGTAATTGCAATAAAATTACTCGAGCAACTCCGAAGTGTTGACGTTTTCCCCTCAACTCCACTTAATTATTTACGCTTTCGACGACAACTTGCCGCATGAAGTCATTTCTTTTTTATGGCAATCCGGAATTTAACACGCATTCTAAAAATGATTTTCATTGCATGTTGCCAGCACATAAGAAGTGGCTTGCCATTAATACTTAAGTGAAAGCGTAATTACGCACATTTGTTGACAGCACTTAGATTAAATTATAAACCAAAATACAGCTAATGCGACAGAACGTTCCTAAATTTGATGACGTGCTGCTTTTAATTGCTCGAGACATGCAATAAATGGGAAATATATCTGGTTGAAATTCAGCTGTGCCATGGCCCATCTTAAAGTTCAGCAAATGTTCAACTCAATGCACTGTTTAACATAATTTTGTCCAAGAATGTAACAACGAAAAAAGATACACATATAAAAAGGAAAGAAATTGTATAACAAAGTGGCCTGACAACGTTGCGTATGGGTAATCTGACACTCGTTTCCTTTCGCACATAAACATGTAAACACATTTCGTTATTTCTTTCTTCGTCGCCAGGTTCTTTTTTATGACAGGCAAATGCATGCAAATCTAGAATTTTACAAACGATAAACGCCTTGAGGCAAGCTGCTGCCTTGGGGAGCAGGTCCTTCAGCTATCCAGGCTCCAATTCTTGCTTGGCATACAATTTATGCCACTTGCTGGAGTGCTTTGTTGTGTGCCTGTGTGTGTGTGTGTGTGTCGGTGTGGCAGGGACAAATCCTGCTAATGCCGAAATGCGTATGTGCACGCATTCCATGCTCATTTTTCTTTTGCTACGGTAAATCCGCTTTTTATGCACAAATCAAACAGAAAACATTAGGCAAATGGCGAACAACTAGAACAAAGCAAACGAACAATAGAATATATGAAATTGTAACCTTTTTTGTGTACAGTTTGCTTATGTTTTATTCAAAATTATATAGTGTAGTATAAGGATAAGACTTTTGCAAGAACGACATCCTTACTACATTAAATACCTCTAATAATCTTTTCATACAAAAACTTATGCTAAAAATATAACTAATCTTAGCTTAAAGTTGCAAACGTTGTTACAAGCCAACCCAATTAGCGAATTAAACAATCGTTGCTTAAACATATTTTTGTTATTTTGTGCAAATATTTAGACCGATTTGGAAACTAATATCCCAGTAATAGGTAAACCACAAAATTTTCATTCACCCGCAGCTGTGTCCCTTCTGTGTACGCTTTCTGCCCCAAGCCAAGATGAATCCAAGATACATTACGTTATTCAACACTAAGCGAGACAAGCTGCCGCAGTGCAACATCTGTTGTCCTTCAGGCAGCTATGTGTCTTAGTGTATAGTTGTTGTTGGTGTTGCTGTTACTATTACTGCCACTGAAAAGGATAAGAAACATGGGCCCCCGGGGGTAACCAAGCAACAGCTGCATTTGAAATGAAAAGCATTTGTTTCTGACACAACTCGTCTTCGCCTTGTATACTCGCATATCCTTCCCATATACAAAGGCGCAGTCCATTGAGAGAGCTCGCTCCAATGCGCTCCACTCATTATGCTGATTATCCCAAGCGGCTGGCGAACTCAAGAATTTCTCAAAAACTAAGAACAAACAAATAAATATGCTTTTGTCGAGTGTGCGCGACTAGGCGATACCCAGTACCCAGTTCTACACTGCATTAAGCTCCTCATGCATTTCAACGAAGCTACTTGTATTTAATTAATCAGCTACATAAACTTTACTCAAAACAATTTATCTCAGATTTAAACCGCAGGACAGTCCCAGCATTGGGATTTCTTCGCGAACTATGAACGTAAGGATCCAACTTTTCCTGTTTTAATGATTATCTAGTAAGAAATGTCAACTTTAACACGTTATATTGGCGATATAACCAGCCGATTCTAATTTTTATTAATTGGGGCACAGAGATTATTTGAATACCTTTCGAATGGTATATTAATAATTAATATTAAAGTCTTTAAAGGGACCAAGAATCATGTTTGCCTATTAATAAAAAGATATTAGGTTTAATATTATTATATATTCGTATATTATTATTTTTCGCATGCAAACACAGCTATGTCGCATCCTTGCAGATCCATTTGAATCATGTGTCAAGCGACACGTCTTTTTCTGAACCATCAAATGCACGAAGGACATTAAAAAACGTCCGTATATTTTCAGAGATACAATATATAATATATTTTTGAATAGATAAAATTCGGTATTCCGATGGAACATTTTCTAGCTTGATGGTCCTTAGATGATATCATTGTCCTTGAATGTCAATCGACAGGCTAGAATATAGCCAAATGGGAGCTACTTTTCTGAAAGGGATACTTATTGAGCAGCTGTGCAAAATGGTAGCATACTTTTAGGAGGAGACAAACGCTGGAACGCTTTCTTTAAGAAGATGCCTTTTATAGCTATATGTCGGATAAATCCTTAAGGATTTCAAAAGACATATCTTTTTGTGTTTACTTAAGTATCACACCTTGTTCAGCCTGATACATTAAAACAACTTTAACATACCCATTATGATAGTTTTGCAGGGTATGGCTATGAATTGAAATAAATGCGCTTACCGCTTTGCTTGCCTGGGTTGTTTTTCTTCCTATGTCAGAAATTTCATTAGTATCGTTATAAATTCTGTTGCAAAAGAGAGAGAAAAAAACCGCACCATTAACCCTTCTTTGCGGTGGCTTAACCCATGCTGTATGCCATTTTTTCTTTTTACGTGACCTTACTGTCCACTAGAATTTATGGCATTCTCTTAGGGTCATCTAATGCAATTTCATAGGGCTGCCGTTTCCATTACTATCACATATTGTCAAACCGAGGCAGCCTTCGACTCGGGCAATTGATGAGCCAAAAAGCCAACGAGCATGAAATGAAGCTCCTACTGAAAGTCCTACAGTCCTTCAGTCTCTGTTGCTTATGTGGTTAATGTGATAAATCAATTTTATGTGAAAATCACAGGGCATAAATTTATTTAACTAGCACATAACTCATGTGGACCTTTGTACATTTGTTTTTGGGGTTCAGGAAGCAGCACAAAAGGCTTTGCATATCAAGTAGTTAACTAGTCCTATCGCAACTATTCAAATGACTGTTAAGACTACCACAAATGAACTTCATAAGCTAATATCTCATAGTTGTGGCCTGCTCTAATGATATCTGTTACTCTCAATGCTTTCTCTCACACATTGCCAATAAATGGAACTCAGAACTGAAGCCATTGGGTCATGTGACACTCACGTTTCGCCCTTTATGACAGCAAGGGGTCTTCGGGTTGTGCACACCAGGGAAATCAAAGGACACGGCGTCAATCAGTTGCCCAGCTGAAATCAAACTGTGCTGCGTGCTCTGCCCGTGGGCAAGGGTTAAATGCAGCATTTGGTGTTGCCACAAAGCGGCAGAGAACAGCTTAGATCCCTCAGTAGGCTACAGTTGATGGCAACTGCCTTTACCGCATGTCCTTGCCATTGGTGTTACAATTCCTGAGCCATCATCAGGTGAGAAATTCGAATAGCCCAAATGTTTGAAACTGGCCAGCAAACGGGGTGTTCGAGAGCCTTTCAGAATACTGTCATTGACAACTCTCAACAATTACGAATGTGTCTGGCTCAGAATTAAAGAGTTCCTTGTAAGGGATTTAAAAGAGTTGTATTTTCTAGCTCTGTGTGTTGTCTGAAATTCGTTTTAGATTTTGTCAAACAATCTCCCATACTAAACAATGGAAAGTAATATATATTTACCACTTAAGGACAACTCATTTCATTTTTATTTTGAATACGTGCACCTCACATTTAGCTGGCGTTTAATTCGCATTAAAATTCATTTAGATTTTTCACCTTTTATCTTTGTATGCACAATGAATAAAATTAAAATAATCCGCGGCCAAGTGACTGTCAAGCTGGCTGTTGATAATTTTTTCATTCAGTTTTGCTCTCTGCCCTGCCTCCACCTCCTACCTGGTGCTACCTTCATTTGAATAACTGAATTGTTAAGTGAGCGCCATGTGACTGATGGACTTGGGCAGCAGCTCAGGTTCGGTTGGCATTTATCTGCTTGACTTGGAATGTGCGCAGACTTTTAATTAAATTTAATTACAAATGCCAACAGTGAGGCTGAGTCAAAGTTGACTTTGATAAAGCCATTATTTGCAGCAATTTGCATACGTTCTACAAAAGTTCAACTTTCAATTGATAAGTCGCAAACTTTTGAACAGAAGTCATATTATTAAGACACATTAGAACAGCCAGCTGAGTAGTTGGCTTTATTTATTATACTCAACTGGAGCTAGTGCCTGTTCTCAGGTCCAGGTGCCAAGAAACAAGCGTCCATGTAACCGAGTCCAACAAGGAGCTTCTGCATTTCAATGTAACATTTGTAAAATATTACTGCATGCTTTGCGGCGGTCCAACACAAACACACACACACACACGGACAGACAGACAGAGACCTTTATAGCATGTGTCGCACTCAAGTCACGTTTGCCAACTGGCAGAAGCTTCAACAAATGTTAAGCTCAAGATTTATTGAGCTACTTAAGTTGCCGTTGATGATGTTCCTTTTTTTCCTGTGCTCCTTGAAAGAGATTCCAGCTACTCAGACACCCACGCGTAACGCATACGTCTTTGGGAAGAACGTAGAATCACCTCACATGCTCTAAAGGATACATCGGAGTTCTCAAATAAGCATTTTACAAGAATTAAAGCATCTAGTCGCTCATAATTGCATTGAACATCAACATAAAATAGATACATTTAAGAGTCTATTCATTTATGTATAGAATTTATAATCATATTTCATATTTGATCATCCTCAATACATTAAAGTGGATCATTAGGAGCATCTTTTAAAACGACTTCAGGAGTTTAGTTCCCACTCTGCAGTGCTCATAAATAAAACATAAGACAGTATAATTTTATGTTGCCAGCCAACAATGCAACTTTCAACTTTGTTATTGTGGCAAGCATTTTTATGAAAGAAAAATACACACACACGAGCACAACAAAAAACGTACAAGCCATAAATAATGTGTTCGAGACCAAAAAATAATGCGTGCTAAAAATGTTTAAAATAAGCTCAAGGTAGTATTTGAAGCAAAGCTCAATATTATGGCCAAGGCACATAGCACAGGTCATATAAATGTATAACGCGTTTGATATGCAAATAAAACCCAATGCTTATCATTTTGATGACCTGGCTCTATGTTAAATGCCGCAGACCACACGTCGTATGCGCAATATACAACATATGCCTCCAATCTTTGATCTAGCCCCCAACGGCACACTGTTCTGATAAGCGCGCACCCAAAATATTTTCATCTTACAATTCAATTGAATTGTTGCAAAGTGTCCAACAAAATATGTTGCATACCATTTTTGGCCTCAAGCAAAATTTGAATTGTCAAAAATATAACGAGGTTTTATCCCCCCGTCAGAGCTCAACTCTTCCCCATTCCCCATATCTATCCATCTCTCAGTTGGCCATTGGCTCGTTTCGCTGACACAAACTGCATTGAAATGTCATAAAAATTGAAACACGTTTCTCGTCCACCTCTCGGCTGGGGATCGGGCTTGGGCTCGGGCTTGGGCTCGGGCTCGTTGCTGGTTGTTGGTTGCCATCTGCAGCCAGGATTCGGCGCGTCGCTTGTCCTGGCTGCTCCTGGCTGACTTTGAATGGCAGTTGGCTTATGTTGCTGCAGTGTCGCATGATGTTGTTGTTGTTATTGCTGCTGTTGTTGTCGGTTTTGGACTGCTGCTTTGCATACAAATAACGGTAATCTTTAGCTCGCCCCGACAGTTGGCCCCTAGTCTGGCCCATGGTTTGCCTTTCCTGCTCCGGTCTGCATTGGCCCATTTCGCTGATGTTGCGCTTTTGCACTTTACACGTGGCCAGGGTATAATAGGCAGTGGGAAGTGGGCGGTGGGCGGTGGAATGACATGTGTGTGGGAGTTGGGGTTAGTTGCGAGGCTATTATGAAAATTTATTGTTTTACGTGCGAATAATTTTGGGCATTTTTGGATAGTTTTTGAGTAACTGCGCCATTACAGACATCAGCTAAATTAAACGCACTATACTTTAGCAATGAAATAGTATTATGTTTTGATCAATCATAGTTACAGCATTTTATCCAGTTTTAATTAATGTATTGCCAATGAAATATATATGATTTATTTGTATTTAATTAAATTTTTGAACAAACACGCAGTGCAGAGGCGCCAACAAGAACTGGCCATCAATTGCAGGCTGGCATTTCAAAGTAGTTGATTATGTAAACAAACACACACTCCCCCACTCCCACACACCCGCACACATTATAAAATAGAGTGTGTGCGTGTTATGAGCCCAATCGATTTGCATTTAATTGGGGCTTCAACCCGGAATTTCTGTATTTGAAATTATTGTTCGGCATTCGCCAGATGCGTTGCTTTATTGTCTCATGTATACGCATTTATTTGCAGAGTCCGCATGGATAATGGGGCTGTCATATAACACTGACTGCTACTGCACACTGAATACTGAATACTGAGCACTGAGCACTGAATGTATTTAGCAGTTAAGAGCCCACAGTGAGCAGCTTCATTTTGGTTGTCTTTTGTTAACAAATGACAATGCAAATACGACAGATGTTTGGTTGTGCTGGTGTGCGTATTATACAGCCATTACCATGGGGGCGTATACGTGTTAAATGCCTTTTACAAATATTTAAGCTTCAACAATATTTGCACAACAACTTTTATGCTACGTGACAGTGAGCAACGTAATCGTGGCATTATGACAAACAAATTTCAGATTTCAGTTACAGATTTCAGATTATTTGAGTGGAGTTTTCGCTTTTGTTTCATTTGATATTCCCATTGGTCAGCAGGCATCATGAGTTTTGTTCTATCCGCAGCTCAGCGCGTGCTGCGGCTTTTGTTTTAGCCATATTTACGTATTTACCAAGTTCATATTTATATTCTCCGGAGATGCATTACAGTCGCAAAGTTTCGAGACACATTTGTTGAGCTCCAAAGAGACTGAGAACTGAGAATTGAGAACTGCTTTAAGCGGCTTTGTTTAAATATTTTAAAAGTCATAATAATAATCCTAATGCATGGCCAACTTTTGTCAGTTTTAAGGAGCAACAGCAAGCAGAGCTAATTTATAAGAAATATAAAGCTTCTAGCAGGATATTAGTTTCCTCTATTCAAAAATATGTTACAAGTTCTTCAATTACAAGCGAAACTCCCAATTGGCAGGCAATTTTAAAGCACTTTTTAATAGAGCCTCAACTCTTGCATTTAGAGCTAACACTTTTGGCTGTAACTCAGTTCAGCCGCTGTGATTTTAGCGGCTATAAAGTGACTGTCTCTTGCCCGTGGCTA
This sequence comes from Hirtodrosophila confusa, assembly GCA_035043065.1. Lineage (NCBI taxonomy): Eukaryota > Metazoa > Arthropoda > Insecta > Diptera > Drosophilidae > Hirtodrosophila > Hirtodrosophila confusa. Next base: position 9,556,720 of record JAWNNI010000213.1, on the reverse strand, counting down.
AAAGGTCCTGGCCCCAAAACGTTAGCCGCCAATAATTGCTCTCAGTTGTACAGTTTCAGCCGCCATTAAAACAAGTGCAGCCTTTGATTGATTGAATTTTAAGTGGATTACAATAATTCGCCTCTCAATGTGCCATTTATTTTTTCATATATATGTAGACAGAGCGGAGGAAAGGAAGCAAGTGGGGGTAACTGACTAAATTAGTGCGCTTTGTGTCATTAAGTTTCGCTTCAGTTGGGAACCATTTGCTGGCAGCAATCAAGAGTACGCACTTAACAGTTTTCCACTCCGGACCCAGGCCGCCCAACTGTGGCCGGAAAAGCGCTTTTCAATTTCAAACATTTTACGCTGCACACTTTTTGCTTTTAACCCCTTTTTGCCTTTGTGGGCTTATCAAGAGTACTCATCGATGTGGCATTCAGTCGCAGCGCGCTTTTCGTTATTTTATGCGAAAGGGCCAAAAAACAGTTTTGGCAAAAACTTTTAAGCCCTAAACGGACTTGTGGTAACCCAAAGTAAACTGTATGTATGTTGATATTGCACTGACAACAAACACCTTTAGCAGGAATTCTCAAATTTCAAACTGAGCCGAACTGAAAGGAAAACCATCTTCAAATCATATCTAAGGTAGATTTTGATATCTCTATTCAATACAGAAACTTTTTCAATTTGCTTAGTATTACAACTCATTCACATTTCTAGTTATACATTTCACTCACTCAACATTTTCTATTCATTGCGAAGAGGCGGGAAGTCAAAATGGTCTTGATTGATGGCCAAATTGACGTGGACAGCCACAGGTGTGTGCTGTATTAAATTTACTGGCGTGTGTGTATGATGAATTACTTGAATGTGCTCCTACCCGCACCCCACCTTGTAATACAATAACATTTCTGTCTTGTCACGCTTCGTAGAGAGCTGTCAATAAGCAAATTGCCGCGATAAATCTCATGTAAAAATATCTTACAATAATATGCTCATATTTGGCTTGTACGCTGAATGCCAAAAGCGATATTTACTATATCGTTGGTTTTAAATATACCTCCTTGATTTTAGTGACAGTTTGTGTCCTACAGTGGCCTCGCATTGTTGACATTTTGTGGCCTGTTTTCCTGCTGACAATTTAATTGAAATGTTTCGTTTTACCCACTGACATTGTTTTACTTAATAAGAATTGTTTTATTTTTATAAACTGCAGAGCAGTGAGGCATTAATGCTCAGATACGTGCACAGCGCGTATACGTCATATTATTTACATTTTATTTATTATTTTTTGTTTTCCCCTGCAGCAATGTTTTTCAGCCGCTTTGCCTATGGCAGCTGTAAGATATAATATTCTGATTTTAATACAACCTTGGCAGCTTGGCTATAATAATAAAAACATATAATATATGTACTTTATCAGAAACGTCTCCTTCAATACGTTACACAGTTCGTAAAATAATTATAATACCCTCTGTAAGTGGCTCAAAATATACAGCATATTTGCGAAACTTGTATTCCAACAGTAAGCTGGCAAGTTGCTTCACTTCATTAATATCTTCCCCAACTCCAACCAGGACAATCTACTCGAAAGTCACCAAAACTGTTCATAAAGAACGACTGTTAAGCAGCAAGTAAATTATGCAGCTGTATAAAAGAAGATATATATATATATATATATATTATGTACTTTGTATATAATATTATGCTGTCGAATGAAGCGCAAAACTTTCGCGATTATAAATCAAAAAACTTTCAATTTTCTTTAGTTTTTCCGGTTGCATGGAAACTTCCGGCGCCATCGGCTAGACGGGAACCATTCAAATAAATGGCAGAGAAACTTTTTTGTGCCATGGCAGCTGTAGATAAAAGTGAAACTTGAAAGTAAATAACGAAAATTGATCGAATTTGTGCAAAGAATGTCAATACTGAATACTACTGTATAATGATGTTGTGTTGCGACCATTTCTATCAGCCTTTTAAATAACTTTATTGCAATAAAGTTTGTTTTTTTGTGTTGTTGTTATGGGCTTATCATTTAAATTTGTTGTGCATTTTGTGCGAAATGTATTATGTATCGCATGAAATATCATTGTATCTAATGTATTTGTGCATTAGGCAGCAGTTTTACATTTTACATTTTATTTGCATTTCATATTTTTTCTCAACTACCTGCAAAAGTTGATAAAAATTTTAATAGTTGGCACTTTGCCCAAAGGCAGCCACAGGAAACATCATAATAATAAATTACAGTTGCAAACTATTGCGAACAACAAAAAATAAATAAATACAAGTGAGAATGTTGCAGTCGGATGTATCCGACAACAGAATACTCTGTTCCCAGACCGGTATAATTTGCCTATTTGTGGGTTCGAAACGAAACGCGAAGAAAACAGTAGTCTGTGTGTCAAATTTGATGAATCTATCCGTACAGGTGTAGAAGATATAGATTTTGCTCAATTGCGGGGGAGTCAAAAATTGTTTGATGCAGATTTGTCCAGGAGGTCAACATTAGTCTATATGCCAAATTTGGTGACTCTATCTTTGAAACTGTAGGAGATATACCCTTAAAAACGTGTTGCGGGGCTATCATATGCCTATTTGCGGGGAGGGGTGGTGGGATCAAAATTTGTTTGATGCAGATCTGTCAGGAATCTCAACATTAATCTATATGCCAAATTTGGTCACTATTGCTTTTAAATTGAGGAAGATACAGGTTTTCCCCAAATTGTGAGGGTTGGGCAGGCGATTTCGTCACTTCATAAATTAAGGGTATACACCAACATGTGTACCAAGTTTGGTTGCTCTAGCTTCAAGGGTGTGGAAAAAAATTGCGATCCTACGGACAGACGGACATTTGGCAAACCCAATATACTCTTCGGGAACAGAGTATAAATAGGGAAAGTGCAAATGAAGGATATTAAAGTTAAATGGCACAAAAAATGTTTGTTATACGTTGAAAAAGTATAGAAAAAAAACACGCACACACAAACTAAACTGTGCTTAAACTATTACCAACGCTCAATTATACATAATTGAGCCTCCCAATATGAATTATTTATGACTGACCGTGTGTGTGTGTGTGTGTATGTGTGTGTGTGTGTGTGTGTGAAGCCCTGACTAAAATGGCAGACCTAAATATTAATAATGTCAAAACACACGCACACACACACACACACACATAGATAGAGTTGCAGAGAAAGTCAGAGCAGGACACATAATTGTTTTGGTAGTCTCATTAAGGAGCAGGACTTGTGCCCGGGTTGGCAAAGAGCAGTTTATATGGTCAGGACACAGCATGATATGATTATGATTATTCACTTAAATGGAAATTGCGCACAAGGCAAATGTTGTTTAAGCTCAATTTATGTCTTTTAAGGCCCCCGAATATTATTTAATATTTTGCCTGTTACCTATTTGCTCATTTTATTAAAGCGCATAGAAAATTTGACAATCCTATATCAAACTTTGTCAATTGGATTGGAATCTTTGACAGAATGTTTCTAACACCCTGTATCCACAAGAAGGTCTTGGGGGAGGGGACTTAAAGTGTGCAAATGTATGTTACAAGCAGTAGAGAATATCTCTGACCCGCTAAAGTTTATATTTTTATATATTCTTGATCAGCATACAGAGCCGAGTCTATCTAGACTAGCCTATCTAGGTTATTTAGTAACATTCGATCTCAAACACTATAAACTAAACACTATAAGGTGCAGCAATAAAAAACATTTAATTAATAAAATTTAATTTTTATGTTGTTGGAAAATAATTATACTTCTAAGTAGTTGGCTCATTAACAAGGTGTGCGCATACTGACAGACGACACTGTGCGCGGGTGTGCAATGACTTCAATAGTGTATGCCTACGTACGGCAACAACGGTGCATGGCCAACTAAACTAAATTTAGATGACCACATTCAAAGTGTATATTTATGGTTGGCAGACACTGTACACTGGTATTCGCGAACCTAGCTGTATAGAGAAGTAGGCTTATACAATTGGCAGGCATTGTGCATGAGTGTAATGAAAATAACTAAAAGAAGCGGGGCTTAACATGTGCAAGTTGGCAAATACGTATTGCAGCCACTGTGTCAAAGCACGACGGCTTGAAACAGCTGACCGCTCTGCATGAGCTTGTGTAATTTGAATGTGGTTATTGTTGAAGGTTATTTGCAATTATTAGATTTAGTAAATCATTAAGTTACGTTAGGGGTTTATCTCAAGGAATACACAAATTTTAGGCCATCAAATAAAATTGTAATAAGATAAATACATAAGTAGTGGCTGAATTGACCCGGCAAAGTTGAAAGCTTTGATTTGGTACAACAACCAGCTGCAATTACATATTTACGTACATACAAATGTATGCCTGTATATATGTATGTGCAGAGCTTTACACGCGCAGGTCAAGTCAGCTTAGCTTACAGCGAAAAAGAAAAAGAAGAATATATAAAACCAGGAATGCACTTACATATGTATACATATATCTCCAGTGGTGGAAAGCTTTCCATCGTTGTTGTTCTTGTTGATGATTGTATGTATGTTTTGTTGTATGTAAGTATTTTGCTCTCACAACAACAACACACATTTAACTTATACTGCTTTTATGCTGCAGTAACATAAGTTGGATTTCTACACAATTTACACTACCTTTGCGAGGTCTTCGTATTAATTATAAGCACTATTACTAAGTTTCACTTAAACCTCAAAATTTATCGCGATCAGACTCTTAGCGCGACGGCAAAACACGGGCAACTGGACCATCAGCTGCATAAAAGCTCGGCGGGCTGTGCTTTTTGATAATGCGTGCACAGCAAGGGCGTAGCTGCTGCTAAAAAAGAGGGTTTTCCAATAAGCACAAATGCAATTGGCAAGCGCAGAGCGGGGTGTGTGGCAAATCTTCAGGCTTCGAAACGGCAAACACCATCGTACCATCGGGCTGGTGTGTGGCAATATATGGGTACACATTGCTGGATCACTGTAGGGCAAAAACAGTACTTTAGCTCGACGAAACATTGGGCAATATTTACAGCGACACATACCTTGTCTTGCAAGGAATGCTGTTGGATAAATTTCGCTCTCCGCGATCGGTCATAAGAGTTAGATGCTCTTGGATTAGATATTATAATTTTCGCGCACGGAGCCGCGCGGACTGAATCACTCTGAGTGATTATAATTGGCCGTTGTGCAATGTTCGCACCACATTTAAAACGATTTCCAATTTGCTTTGGACGACCGCTTATAACCTCACACGTAGCTACGAGAAGCTGTTCGACGCGTAGTTATTCTGGGACCGATCAGCAAAGAGGCTGAATGAGGCCCATGTAGGCACTTTCTATCACCAAATTCCAGTGAACAACTCTCCGTTGCGTGAAATTGGATGCGGGTCTTATTGGAGTGTGAGAGCCTGCGTTCTCACACGCTTTGCAACATTGTTGCCGCTTGCTCTGCACAAGCAACAGACGACATTGTTCTATCGCATGCGACAACTCGCAAGATGTATGCGATAAAACGCTAATATTGCTTGCAATGCAAAAATCAAACGGCGACCATTACAAGAGATCGGATAATAAACACAGAAGGTTTTTTACTCCCTGTACCCATAAAATGGGTAAAAAGGGGGTACTAAATCTGTGCAAATGTATGTAACAGGCAGAAGGAGACATCTCCGACCCTATAAAGTATATATATTCTTGATCAGTATCAAAAGAGATTTCGATTTGGACATGTCCGTCTGTCTGTCCGTCTGTATGAACGCGTCGATCTCAGCAACTATAAGAGCTAGAGACACCAAATTTGGAATGTAGGTACCTGTATAGCATACGCTGATCAAGTTTGTTTCATATTTCAGATATCTCCCCCCGTTCCCCCGCAATTCGATAAAAACCGTTTTACAGGAACAATTTTTAAGATATAGCTTTGGGATTTGGCATGTGCAATACTTTAGTCACTCCTAATCTACTGTCTAAATTTCAAGTCGTTCGGATAATAAACACGGAAGTTATTAACGAAAGAAGATTCAGTGCTTCAGCGCAAGGGGAACAAGAAGCACAGCCACCACTTAAAATGCCTCGCTTGCGCTGCGCTCGAGCTGTCGCTCGTGTGTGTGCGTCTTTTGTGTATGTGTGTTTGTATGTGTAAGTGTAAGATGCGATTGGAAATTTTTGACCTGGGTACAGGGAGTTTTGTAGTCGGGTTTACTCGACTATAGCATTCTTACTTGTTTAGAAACAATGTTCGTACTATGTGTTTGTTCAGGAATCTCGGACCTGGGTACACGGTATCTCATATTCGGGCACTCTCTAGTTGATTCTAGGCTGAAACACTAATCTATACCATTGCCAGGGTTTTAGTCGAAGCTGATTGCAATTATTGTTTTAACTACACATCGACCTAATAACTATATTTTGCGGTGCGTACTTAAAATGTTTTCAATGCCATGCGAGCTGTTTTAATTGCAATTGAAATAAAACATTTTCTGGCATTTTAAATAGTATTTAATTGAATTAAATTGTCATTTATTGCTGGTGGAAATAAATGTAATTAATTTATTGAAGCTGCTAAAATAATAATTGCTTTATTTTTAGCCACTTAATTAATGCAAAGTTCTTTCTAATTAGTTAACTTAGCTCGCCCTCTGCCTCTGCCCCTCGCTCTCTCTCTCTCTCTCTCCCCCACTAGCTATTTAGCTGCATTTCTTTTTCTCATGTGCAGCCGTCACTTTTAAAAAGTTGCCATCACCTCACGCTGCAAATGTGGCGCATAATTCGTAGCTCTGTATAAAATTTAATTAAGACGCTCAAAGTTTTTCACACTTTGACACAAGCCCCAAGCATATGCCCCTGTACCCCACCCCAAGCCCTCGCACTAGTCCGGCTAGCCCCAGCTACAGCTCCAGCTGCCCAATCTGTCCCGATCTTCATGGTCTCGGTGGGTCTCACTTGGCTTGCTCCAGGGGCGTTAAGGCAACTACTTTACTTTGGCTTTGGCAAAACTTTCCATTTGGCCAGACCGCGCTGCAAGAATACTCGGGCAAACTGTGAACTGGCAGCGGGTAAAATTATGCGCCCTGCTGAGCGCTTTGTTAATTATGCGGCAGCTCCCAGTTGCCGCTCGCTGCAGGTCCTTGCAACTCCTTGCAGCCACTTCCTGCCATTGTTGTTTAGCTTTCTTCGCAACCGCAAAAGTTTTGTTGCACAATTTGCGCTTAAACAAAGCCAAAACAATTTAATTGTCGCTACCAAAGCGACAAGTATTTTCCTGTCCTGCTGTCAAAGAAGCAGCGTAAGAGTATATAGATTATGATATCTGAGTTCGACACGATAAGGTATTAACAAGACATGAAAAACAGCCCAAAAAATGAATTCACATATATGAATTGAATGGAAAATCAATCTAGAGTTCAAACCTTGACTAAAAATGCATTCCGCATCAATCGGTTCGCTTTTGACAAAGTTATGGAAGCTTGAAGTCTGGAAAGAATATTCAGAGATATTAACAAAACTGAAACTCCAAAACTTAAGAGGTCTTATCATGACGATAAATGCAATCTACAAAGAAATCAGTTCGCTTTTGACAATGATCGCTGGAAGTCTAGAAGGAATATTGGAATTTAAGATTTAGCTATTTACAGGATAAATAGTCGAAATATGAATTCACAGATATGAATAAATGGACACGTTAAGAACTTAGGGTATATGCCATGTTTCGTTGCTTCAGATTCAAAGGTTTAGCAAGAAGGGGCAAATGGCAAGACAGACATTGCACATACCCTATAGATTGTATATTTTATAGCCAAAAACCCAACCGGCCAACAACAGTCATTTGGCAGTATTACCAGCAAATCTTTGTGCTCCTTTTTACTGAACTGGAAAAAGTATCTAAGTTACTTGTATAAACCTGCAAATTCACTCAGCACGCCATGTTTTGTCTACATTATTGCACTTTTTGTTCGTTGCTTACGAGCGTTTTGAACTAAATGAACGTGTGGTTGGGTCAGCAGGACATCGATGTATTGCACAACACACTAATGAGCAAGGACATTAAATAAAACACCAAAAGCAGGATCTTTTGATGCATGTTCCTTGTACGAAACTGAACAAAGCTTAGCGGCAAAAACCAAAGATCCACTTGTAATTGATTTCTAGGCTGCGCCGTGGCTTCGCTTTACGCTAATGTTTTAACAAGGACATTTGTTTCACTACATTTTTTTTAGCACTTTTCAGCGACTGCAACTACAACTTGGGTTGTTGTCCGTACACGCAGACTGCGAAATAAAAGTCCTTTCAAATTTAAAAATGCCTAAGAGCGTCACTTTGGCACTGCGCCAAGACACAAGACGTTGGTCTGGGCCAGAACTTTGTTCGCTGACAAGCAGCAGCCTCCTGGTAAAAGGCACTAAAAAGGCAGAAAAATGAGAAGGAAGGAGGCGCAAGGAGGTATGAGGAGCAGCTGGCAGGAGGCAGCAGGCAAGAAAATGTTACAACTACTGAAAACTTGTTATCTTAATGGATATTTTGTACTTCGTTTGTGGTTTAAATTGACTCACTCGGCCGCTCGCTGTTTTCCTCCAGGCGCACATAGCAACAAAAAATAGTTGAAAGAAAAACAATTTTTCCCTTTTTTTTTTGTTGCCCCTTGTTGCTTTATTTGTTGAATATGTTTTTACTCCCTGTACCCGTAAAATGGGTAAAAGGGGGTATTAAATCTGTGCAAGTGTATGTAACAGGCTGAAGGAGAGATCTCCGACCCTATAAAGTATATATATTCTTGATCAGTATCAAAAGAGATTTCGATTTGGCCATGTCCGTCCTCAGCAACTATAAGAGCTAGAGATTCTAAATTTGGAATGCAGGTTCCTGTATACCATACGCAGATCAAGTTTGTTTTCAATTTTAAATATCTCCCCCGTTCCCCCGCAATCCGATTAAGACATTTTATACTAACATCTTTGAAGATATAGCTTGGTAATTGTTGAAATTTTAAGTCGATCGGATCATAAACACGAAAGAAGATTGAGTATTGTAGTATTGTAGGAAGAAGCAGGACAGCCACCACTTAAAATGCCTCGTGTGTGTGTGCGTCTTTGTGTATGTGTAAGTGTACGAAGGCTTCAAAATTTATTATTTAATATCGCTGGAAACGTTCAGTGCCTTTTGAACCGAATATGTCAAACCAAAAAGTAGGCAGCACCTTTAGCTGTGTAAATTTTTTGTGATGCATACTATAATTCCCAATTAGTTAAAGCTTCGGTTGCCTAAAGTAGAAACAAGATTCTCACAGGGCCGAGCGTCACATTATTCATATTTATTTTTATAGTTCTTGTGACTGAAAATTGAAAATGTATGTATGTGTTAGTGTAAGTGACCTGGGTACAGGGAGTTTTTTAGTTGGGTATACTCGACTATAACATTCTTACATGAAATTGTACATAAGCAAATTCAATACTTGGGGTATGCTTTTGTAAATAACTGAGTCTTAAATTGTATCGAATGCAGAAAGTGTGGCTACTAGATATCAAATTATATTAACATTAATTAAATGTTCGCTCTGTGCCACACGTCGTATGCAAAACTTATTCTAATCAAGCTGAAATCCACTTAACCCCGACTTCAAATTAAATACAATCAATTAAATATTCGTAATTGGATTACTACAAGCCAATACCGCCTTGAATGTCAAACAGTGAACAGAGTGACTCCAAAATGTAATTATGTAACCGAACATTTGGGCATGCGGCAATTCCGCAGAGGAAAGTTCATTTAATTAAACTTTTACCTCTTGACAAATACTTCAAATGGTTTCGCGGAGATGAAAATCAATTTGCCTTTGTGTGCAGCTAATGAAATGGAAAGCGCAAAAACTGAAAATCAACTGAAAATTGCAAACTGAGAGAGAGGGCTTAAGGGATTATGCAACAACTGATTAGCTGCAAGTTGCTATGCAACATCTGAAATCTATGCAATGATGTCATTTCCACCTCAATTAAATTTGATTACAATGCGCGACTTCCACCTGGCGTGTAGTATCTCAATCCCAAGAACCAAGAGTGCCACAATATAGCTTACGACGAGTAACATCAGCGCAGAACTTACAGTATCCATATCAACCTGAAAGATATCAAATATATATAATTTCAACAATTTTTCAACCAATGCCACTCACATGCAAATCTGAGGTTTCAATTTTCTTTACACAAGGCGGCTTTGTCATGTGCCAAATGTTGAAATGATAGGAAAAGATGCCCGATTCCGTGACACGTCGCAAACTTTGATTTGTCGAAATATATTTTAATTTGTTGAGCATATTTTGGATACTGCTATGCATAACTTACCCATATGATATAACCTTACGCATGGGCGAATTCTTTTGGGTTATACAAACGGTTTTCTGTGGTGCAAACATGCTGACCTCTGTGAGATCACAGATATCGCGCTCGCTAAAAGTATCGGCAATAATTTTGTAAGCAGCAGCCACATCCACATGAAAGGCAAATCCTGTGGGGTCTTAAGTATTATGTAAGTTGCTACAGTGAGATGTAATTGAACCTACGTTCGTGTTTTACTCGATATAAGCCCGTTTCGGGATCTAGCCAATTGGTAGCCGTATTTTCCTTGGCATGGGCACCCACCTCATGACTGTGCACAATATCACGATAGGCTTTGGCCGCATCCCCCTCTTGCGGTGGCGGAGGCGGTGGCTCCTCCTCGCCGCCACTTGTGCCCTCACTATCCTTGGGAGGCGGCACGCTGGTTATTTTCTTGGCATACAGCTCCATGGAAACGGGATCCTTGGTGTTCTGTGAAAAGTACATAAACATTTAGCTTACCCTTGGTTATAAGTTATTTCCCTTAAGTTTACCAGAAAGTAATCGCGATTGTAAACAATATCCTCGACGCCCACCTGCAGCGAACTCTGCACCAAGTCGCTTAATGTCTTAATGGTTTTGGGTTTCTCCATAAGTAGCGTGCCCACAATACTGGCCGAGTAGAACTGATAGATGCTGAAGGAGAACAACAGGCTGATTACGACAATGGTGCGGCCAGAGATGAAATTGGTGGAGAAACCCAATCCCTGCTGGCAAATGATGCCCACAAAGAACAGCACCGATTCCAGGAAGAGACCCTCACGTCTCGAGGACTTGCTTAAGCCCCGCCGTTCTATGATGTAATTTCTACATCTCGCATAGCAGCGCTGCCAAAATCCACCCTCTACTGGCAGCAGCGCCAATGAAGCTACAGAGGCATCATCCGCAGTCTGCGGAGGCAGCTCTGCCTCCGGTTGTGACTGTGCCTGTTGCGGCCGATGATAATGCGTTGGGGCAGCACCCTTTGGCTTGATCATCGCCCCACTCTCCCGCGGCACCAGCTTCCACTCGATGCTGGTCAGCAGCCAAAGTATAATAATGGTTAAAATACCGCATGCCAGAGTCAACAGCCAAACGTCATTGGTAAACGGCTGCAGGAACACAATGCGATCCTTTTGCGTATTGCGGGGATGTCGGAAGATGAAACACGGGCGACTGGACCAGCTGCGACCAGCTGCATCGATCCACTTGTGCCGCTCGAGCCAATAGAAAATGGGCGCACCCCCAATGTCCGTCTCGTTGCGTATGAGTGCCCCAATCATGCCATCAAAGCGGCCATTCTTCAGATAGCCCCACGTTGTGGTGCGGGACAGCACAAACGTCCAGTTGAACATGTCCCGCACGGCCATCAGTAGATTGAAATTGAAACGGTTCATCGTATCGATGTGGCTCGATACCGGGTGCGTTAGATAGTGCATCAGTGAGCCCGTCATGTTCTTGTTGGTCACCTGCCAATGAGAGTGGTAAGTGGCTAATGTGCCCCACTTTCCTGCACCTACACACGTCCTCCAGTACGTACCACAACCATGCAACGCACTTGTGCATGCTGCATATTGAGACGTCGCAGCAGCGTGGACGTTGTGCGAAACCAGCTCTGCAGCTGGAGTCCTTCCGTCAGAGTGAAGCTGCCAATTTCCGTTATGTTCACATGGCCGCCATAGATCAGGCCGGGACTCCTTAACGTGCAAGGGATTTTAAATTGGAGAGAGCTTTCATTACGCAATATTACTTGGCACTTTAGTCAGTAACCAAGCTATTACGCAAAGGTTAAATACTAAAACGTCACAATTACCCAAGCAAATTGACTTCTCTGATGCATTTGATTGAGTCATTGCTAATTTTTTAAACAATTACCTAAGTATGTGCACCATTTAGGCAAAAGTAATTGAGTAATTAAATATTTAAGGCACACATTAAATCAATTAAATTTAGGATAAAGTACTTGAGAATTATTTCTTAAGCAATTACCTAAGTAATTGCACCTTTTAGCCAAAAGTAATTAAGTAATTAAATATTTACATATTGTACATTAAATAAATTAACTTTTTGATAAGGCAGTTGAGTCATATCTAGTTTTTGAGCGCAATTATTTACACTTTATGAATTAATTACTTGGAAATTAAATATTCGATACAATTACTTAAGTAATTATCAAAGCGTATCTCAATCGTATGTTGTGCTTAGCACAAAATTCACGCTGGCTTCGACTGGAACCACTACTGCTACCACTCACTGTCGCTAGCAACAAGTCAATAGCAAATAACTTCGATAGCTGTCCCTACCAGAAGGAAAGACACTCCCTATTACATACCAGACGTCGTACAGTGAATAACTGGCCTCTTGGGGCCCTCTCTTTGCCAACGTCAGCTCGGTGTTCATGTAGAAGTTCAGGGTCTCCATTAAGCCCTCAATGGGCTCTAGTTCATCCGCATCCGCATCCGTCAAATGCAGCTGCTGTTCCGCCTGCCTGACGCCCGCACTTACGTGCAGCGTATAATCCTCAATCAATAGCCAGTGATATTTATCGTTGTAGAGCATCTTGGCTGAAGCCTTTCAAATAGTTGCAGCTGAGCACTCAATATGCAAAAAGGACACGCTGCCAGAACCCACTTACCAGCTCCAGGAAACGACGACTCAGCATGCCGCATGCCAAATCCACGACCACAATTTGCCGCAGCGCTTCCACCTTTAGCACGTTGTCCAACCAGTTGGCGGTATTCAGCGCCGAGTTGAGTCCAGTGCCGCGCGAGACGCCACCACCCGGCCAGCCGCCGCCACCGCCACCGCCACCAGCACGTGGCATGCCCCTGGCCGCCTTGCCGCTCGTCTGCCGCAGCACATCCAGCAGCACAATCCGCACAAAGGGTCTATCCGGCGCGCTCACCTCGAACAGGCTCTCAATCAGCTGCAAATTCTTGGCATCGAATGCCTCGCCAAGTTGGCTCAGCTGGGAGCGAGTGGCGCGCACATTGCCCGTGTCATTGTTGGCTGGATTGCGGCAGGTAAAGTAAGTTAACCTTGGTATTTGTTTGTGCCGTTGGACAAACTCCAGCAGCAGGCGGCTCTGCAGCAGCGCCGTGCGACGTGGCTCCTGCACTTCGGCTGCCAGGACGACTGCCAGAAGGATGAGTAATAACAACACAGCTGAGCTGGCCCTCATGATTGCAAATGCCGCTTTGATGGCAGCTGAAGCGCCTTTATAAGTACTTGCCGCGACTGCTCAATTATTTAACAATGCCGGGAATATTGCGTAGCCCTGTCAAAATTTGATGCCATAAATCGCATATTGGAATTTCACTTTTCATGTTGTCAACTGGCACAGTCATTATTCAATTTCATTCAATTAGCCTTCATAATTCATAAGCCATGCCCCCCGACGACCGCAAATATCTCGATTTGCATTTACTTTTAACTATAAATATGCATGTGAATGTGAGTGTGAGTGTGAGTGTGAGTGTGAGTGTGTGGGCGTCCCTTTGCGGATTATTCGTTTCGTGTGAGTGTTTGTCCTTTGGGTATTCATTTGGTTTGCAGTTCACCCATGTCAGAAATTTTGACAGTTTGTCACTTTAATTGAATTTCTATGCAATGGGCTGAGTGAACATTAGAAAGCAGTCTCCTTTTGTTAAAGATATGGCAGTTAAAATGTGCTAACAGCCACACAAATTGCAAGCATATGAATAAAATGATTTTTAAATGAATTCCAAATTAATTATTTCTTATGGTATTTCTATACATTTGATACGATCTTAAACCTACTTTATTAACTAATATGAAATTCTCAATTTAGAAGAAAAGAATAATAGTTTTTGTCAGCTAGAAATTAGGTTCATCGGTATAAATTTATTTTATATTTTATTTAATTAAGGTAATACAAATAAACATGTTTGCTTATAACTTCCATAGCGAGTTTCGTCAATCTTAAGCTTCTTATTATTAAAAGAACAATTTAAAATTAAATTCATAATTTAAAGAAACTTTAAAACGCATTAAATTTTGATCATTTTCATGCAAGACAATTTTCCATGTTTCCTGCTCGTTTTCTTTTGTTGTCATTATTTAATTCCATTTTGTGGTCAAGTTATGTTGGCCCCATTTTTGTGGGCTTAAAGCAAAGCAAAAGGCAAGCAGCAATGTTCACCGACTTGGCCACAAAGTCATATTTCCTTATTATCTGAGCGGGGCCATCCTCATAATACCAAAACCAAAATGGAATTATTAATGGCACTGTCCATTTGCTGCTAAGTGGCGCAAATTACATTTTTGTTTATTTTGCTTGAGGTTTTTTCTGTTGTTTTATTTATTTATTATTATTTTTTTCATGTGCACCAACTTGACTTCTTGGCCTTGGGGTGTCGTTGCTCCTGTTGCCTGCTGTATTTTTTTGTTGTAAATTTTATTTCGCAGAGCCCTAAGACGAATTTGGTATGGCTTTTGGCGTTTCGTTGAAATCCTTAATTGTTCTTGGTAGCAAACGGAGCGAGGAGAGCAAGGACTCTGCGCTTGCCAAGCGCGTCGAAGCGCAACGCTTTAATGGCTCCACGATGCTTCAATACCTTTTGCGGTTATTTATTTGCCCAGGAGCTTGCATGCTCACAGTGCGTATGCGTAATTTTTAGCTTGTAAGCGGATTTGAAGACTTTGCAGAGCAACTCATAAGAGAGTTTTCTATGTACACAGCTTCAAAAAGTTTAGGCAGTACTTTGGCCAGCTTACATCCAATGCAATTAACAAGACTCTGGCACATGTATAAAGTCTCTAGAAACTGGTTAGAATTTGTCGGTCTTTAAAGGGCAGCACTTTGAGCCAACAGAACTGCAACTAAACTGTCACTAATGAGTGGTAAAGTGCACATTTGCAAGTGCAACGAGCAGTCAACCAATAAAAAAGCGACAACAAGCAGCGACAATTTTAACAAAAACGAACTTGGCCAGAAAGAAACTTTTCATAAAAGCAGCTAGTTTTCTTTTCCTTTCTACAAACTTTCCCTCCCGCTCTCTCTCGCTTCTCTCTCTCTCTCTCTGACGCTCTCTCTCTGTCTCCTTGCGTGGCTGGCATATTGGGCTGGGAAGTGTCAACGGCAGTCGCAACTGTCGCCGCTTTTGGGCTTGCTTTATGAGCCCCGTTACTGTGGCTAAAAGTCAAGCCAAGTACAGGACTAAACCACAACAAAGGCGTACAAAAGCGCAAAAGCGCAAAATGAACAGCAACAGAAGAAAGCAGCGCACAGTGGCCGAAATGCACAATTTGGCAAACGTTCTTGTTACTAATTTAAAAAAAAATATTTAGAAATTAATAATACTTTATCATATTCTTGATATATACATAAATCAAGTAAAATATTGTTTGTTTTTGGTTCAATGTGCAAAAAAGCAAAGAATACAATTTGTATCTAAATATCTAACCCATGGAAATATCAGTATACATAATAGCGAAGTTGAAGTTTCAGTTTAAAAAGACTTGCCTCTCCGGCAGTGGAAAAGAACAAAAATGATGGAAATGATTCAAAATATACGCAGAGGACTGCAATAAAGTGGGAAACGATTTAAGGCAGCTCAAAATATCGAATATATGAAAAAACGACGTACTTCAAAAGCTCAAAAGTGAATCCAATTCAAACCGGACGGATTTACTCCATTGTGCAGTGCACGTAGGGAAAAAGGGAGGAACTTGTTGGTGGCTAAAAGTGCCAAACGACATTTGCATGCAAATGATGCAGGCAGCAAGCGGCATGTAGCAACTGGCTACTGGCAACTTGCAACTGGCAAGTGAACTGAACTCCCAATAGGTACTGCAATTGCCAGGACGTGTATTGGCCATGCAGAACGAAGGGCAGATGAGCTTGTTCCGTGCTAATGAGATCAGCATGCAAATGGCCGACGGCAGCCACTGCAGCTGGCCAAGACTAAGAGCTCACTCAATAAGCCAGGAAATTGCAATGAAAGTAAGCCATTATGGCTGGTCATTATGTAGTAAGTGAGTTTCAGCATTCATCATCACCATCAGAGGCCATATTATGACAAGCCACATTAATCAGCTCAGAGCACAAGTTTTAGCCAGACTCAGAGCAAAAGTACAAAAGTGCTGCCTGATGATGATTTCAATTTGTGTGTTTGCTTAAATTTCGTGTGCTCAGTGAGAAAACCCAAAAGACTAAAGTACAACACGACCAATGGTAATTTTTCCAGCTGAGCTGCTCTGACATGAACCCAGCTCAAGCCTGAAGCTGAAATTTGTGTATATCGTATATATATGTAGCACGTATTATACGGGTCAAATGGAACATGTTACCTGTGCTTACACAGTTCACTGAAAGGACTCTTGACATGTGCTCATCAATCAGAGCTCTAGAGCTGGAGCTGGTCTTCAAAACTGAATATCTTAATCAGGAAAGTGGTGGGGAAGGTTATACAAAGTCCAAGCTAAAGTTCAGTATGCATTTATCTCAGATTCTCTTTGAGGGATAACTTGTGAACGACAAGAATATCCGCTATGATATTTGTTTTAAAATCTCACAACTATCTGTCATATTGATATAACAAGTGCATGGCTAAAACTAACTTTTTAATGAAGGGCATTTTGAGCAAGAATTTTCACTTTCGCATTAATAAACTCGACTCGTCATGTGCCATTTTTCATCATTATGCAGATGCCGCAAGTTGACAAATTCCGCTGACATTTGCTTATGCTTTTCGCTCAGCCACAGCAAATAACAGGCAAGCTGCGCTCTGCGTTTATCCTTGAAACAAATTTGCATCTCCCAGGATATGCTGCGAAAGTAAAAACGCAGCTGACTGACAGTTGTGACATTTACTTCGGAACAAAGTCAAATACAGACAGAAAAAGGATTTATGTTTCTTTTTTGCTGTGGCAAAACAGTTTTCATTCTGTGGTAACAAGAAAGTATTTTAAACAAATTACTTAAATATCTATATATTTTTCTAGCAATCGCTGGTAATATTCCTTTCTTGCCCGGTACCACAATATTCCCGCCCGTAGGGGTAGACTTTCCTAAGTAAGTGAATCGCATGATTTTGTGTGTAGGACTATGAAAATAACTTTGAAGTCGATCTAACTAAACAAATAATATCATTAATTTGACCATGACCCCATTTCACGCCCGTGACGACGTGTGGGGTAGATTTTCCAAAATCGGTTAGCACTCATTTAAATTATTTTTGGTGTAGTTTTGAAAACGTGTTTGCAGCCAATCAAAAGAATAATTACAAAATTCTAAATTCTTGTAATATATGACCATACTTAATATAAATTTGAAATAAATAAAACTAGCTTCATAATTTCGATTTTCAAGTAAAATATTTCTGTGTTTCTTACATTCTAGGGCTTCTGGAACTTAGTTGTTAAGTATTGTATGTATTGCCCTAATTAATTCATGGCTTTAGCAATTTTACAGCTTTCTCCTTACTTGGCGGCCCTTAAGTCATAACTTTAATGCAATAAAATAAATTGCAGGCCAATCTTTTTCCACTTTTCACAGCCAGACGCCCTTGCAGCTGTTTGGCTGCGCAGTAAAAGTTGCCACGTCAACTGAAAGTCGCGCTGAGTGCATTTTGTTGATTTATAATAAAAATATTGTTAAAAACATATTACAATATAATGAATGCGCGCAACGGGGTAGCTGCAAAGTGTAAAAGGCCCCGCCAGATATATAAAATATAAGAAACTAAAATAAAAACAGAAAAACAGAAAAACAGAGAAAAAAGTAGCGTAGCACTGGAAAGGCGTCGTAAACAAGTTTCGAGTGAAATAATAAAATGCGCTTTTTATGCATTTCGCCAGGGCGCGAGAGCAGCTCACCTAACGCTTCACGCTTCTTACTCGCTCCTTTGTATAATGCGTGTTATATAATAGTTTTCCCCTGCCACGCGCGCGCCTTATCCTCCCGCAGCCCATCTGACCCCCACACCTGGCTGCCATTATTAAGGCAAGCTGTCGCGACGTCCTTGCAACTTTGCCGCATATTTCAACGCTGTGGCAAAAATGTGCAAAACTTTCGCCTGAGACGCCGCTGCCTGCTGCACTCAACCAACAACAGTAACAACAAGAACAACAGCAGCAAGTGCAGTTCAGAGTAACAATAGCTAAAGAATAACATGAATAACCTGCACATGAAACGCACACAAAAATAAGCGTGTCCGTAAAAGCAGCCACAAACTTTCACCCCGCAATTTTAACACCTGAACCATTTGCCGTGTTGACAACAACCCGGCATGTTAATCCGGCTTCCATAGCACCAGCAACAATGCCAACAACAGCAGCACCAGATTGCAGCCACAGCTAAAGAGTAACAAAGGTTGCCAAAAACAATCACAAAAAAATGGTACCAAATAAGAGTTCACTAGTTGAGAGAGACTAGTCGACTATGAAATATCCTTCTTTTTTGTAATACTAAACTCTCCTCGTACTACCAAAAACAGGGTCATTTGCATAACACTACCATTGAATGTTGAGAATCGCAGAGAAGGGCGACCAAGAGTGAATCTCCAAATATATATATTGGACTCCTTATAAATTATGAGAATAGCAATCAACAGACCTCCAATATAGGCAAGTGTAATTCTTGAGAATCGCAAAGAAGGGCAATCAGAAGTGGAACTCCAAAATAGCCAATTGTATGAGACTATTATCAATTCTTGAGAATCGCAGAGAAGGGCGTTCAACAGTAGACCAGAGCTTTTCATTTTAGCTTGGACTTTGCAAAGGAAAGTCGATGTTTTTTATACTTTCGATCAAATTAAAAAAACCTTATATACTCGTATATATGTATACTAAGTATTTACGTATATCCAAAAAACCTTTTACAAGTTTATGAAACACATTTTTTCATCTCGTGCTTAGCACTCTACAGAGTATAAAAAGGACAACAGAAAAAGTTGTGCGCTACTTGCAAGGCAACATGGCGTATGAGCTATTTTCAAAGTTTATCTCATCGGTTATAAATAATTTATAATTTATAATTGCAAGTTTGTTAGGCAACCACTTTCATTATTAATATTTCTTTTTAATTAAAACTTTTGATTCAGTTTTGAGAAAGTAAATGGCAAAAGCGTACTTCAAATCTTTAATGGGATTTTTATTCCTACTTGTTATTTGTCACCCCCTTTTATACTTACAGCTGTGTATTTTATGAACAATTTAAACTTTTGACAACTATAAAATGAACTCTTCATCTTAGCTTCTTTCTGTGTTTTTAAGTGCACTCTTTTGCTATTTTAATTCTCAGAATACTAAAACTTATACGTGTATATTCCAAAGTCACTGCTCCTTTTCTAAGATTTAAAGTATGCTTTTTCTTACATTTACATATTCAACATCTTCTCAAACATAACCCCCTTATCATACCCATACATTTTTGAAGTTCTCATTGCTGTCTTAATTTAGCCCAATTCCTACGCGACAGAACCTTTAATCAAACATTCGTGTGTTCCACTTTTTATAGCTACTATGTAGCTTGGCTTTCACTAGACGCTCTTCAATCAAAAGCTCCGACACATATGTAACGAAGAATTGTTATGGATATCCATAAATAAGAGCGCACAGACACATGTTTACACGCTCATCAATTTGGCTGGCAAGGCAGCAGCGACAGGCGAGACGAAGAAGGGAAGGGTAGTGTAAGGGGTAGGGTAAAGACAGTCTGACTGGCAGTCAAACGTCAGGCGTTAACATTTGTTAATCTTGGCAACGTAGCTGACTATGACAATAATTCACAGCACGTACCTGCAATAAACTCCTTCGCCAGCGGAGCATGTCTGTGAGGGAAGTAGAGGGAGCGGAGTATCTTAAATTAGAAGACTAAACTACTAATTTTAAAGTATGAGTGCAGAGTGTAAAAGTTGAAAGTCACAAATATTTGTATGCCAAGAAATGATTAACTATTTTAAGCATAAACAGAACAAATGTATTCAAAATTATGTTGCCTGCTTTTAGGCGTCAGTCAAAGACACGCAAGATGTGCGTGTCCTGTGCTCATACAAGTTTCACAAGGCGCGCTTCATGTTGACATTAAGGCTAGATTAAGTTATAAACAAATACGAGTACTAATGAAGTGTTTGTTTGACTACCTGCCCACGCCCAATACTTATAAGAAAATGTCAACAACTTTTATTGTGTGAAGCTGTTTATGGCTCAACAACGGACACGCAAAGCAAATTAAGTCATGAAAACGTGTATAGAGTATGGGCTGCGTTTAATGAAGGCGGACAATGGCCAGCAATCTTTGAGGCAGTTGGCAAATCCCAGAACATCTGCTCGGGCTGACTGCTCTTGCATGCCATTTGCATAATTTGCCGAAACAAACATAATACACAACATAATACAAAGTGCTGCTGGTATATGAGATTCAGGCACACATTGCGTATGCGTAATCTTGCAACACTCTGTTCACAACACATATACAAAGTGCAAGAATTTTGCCTTTTTTTGTTGTCGACAAACACAAAATACATGCAAATCGAATACAAGCTAGAAAAAAATAAGGAAAAAGTACAACAAAAATGTGAGAAAACGATAAACGCCTGTAGGACACGGCAACAACAACAGCAACAACAGTAACAATTGGGTAAGGGGGTCACAAGAAGAGCCCAAATCCCACTAATACCCAAAACCAAATGGATGCCGTTTGTTGGCAAATCCGCCCTTTATGCTAAAATCAAACAACAATAAAAAGTAAACCAGCAGGGAATCAAATTGGAATAGGAATCTGGCTGGGGAATATCACGAGCTCCATTTTATGGTTATCGCAAAAATGTTGGGTTATACTTTATGGCATCTACATTGTGCTGTGAGACAACGTACTAACTGATATCTTTTAGGGCATTCGTCAAACACTTTTAAGAGTTTTCCTGTTCATTTCCTTTAATTAACTGTGAGATAAATAAAAATTTACCACAGAGCATTTTAAACGTGCCTCATGACAATTCCATCAACGCTCGCTTTGACTTAATGACAATTATCATCAACTGTAGCACACTTGATGACCACATACACACACACACACACACACACACATCCACACACAAACACACAAGTGTCACTCAACGTCAAAGGGAATCTCTACACAACAACAACACATTCAAGGGTCCTGTGTCGATTCACTTTGTGTAAAAAATAAACGCGCTGCAGCAACAGCACTCGCATTTATTTTTATTGACATTTGTTATACTCCAACCCCTATAAAAAAACAGAAAAAAATATCAACGCTACTGTAAAAAACCGCTAACCAGCAAAAAAATAAAAAGTAAAAAAAAAACAGAAAAAAGTCCAACCAAGGCAAGCGATTTACGTGACGAGACCGCGGCGGCCATTTAATGCCAAGCCATTGCCTGTCCCAAAGGAGAAACGGAAAAGCGCGGCATGCACAAAGAAAATGCCATTTTCCGGGTGGCCATAATGAATGCGTAAAAGTTTATTGCAGCAACTGGCGGGAGGGAAATGAAAATACCGAAAACAGACCAGGTGCGCCAGGTATGCCCAAAACTGACTTGATTTATTTGCTTGGCTGGCCAAATTCAGGACGAAAACTGCTGGGAATAAATGTCAGTCACATGCAGATCAAAATACAAAGAATTTGTATTGACAAAGAAAGTAGCACTCAAAGTGTATTTGACTAAGTAAAACAGCTTTTACCAGTGATTAAATTCGACAAGGTTAGTATTATAAACGAAATTGGGATTTTTAATATAAAGCACATCATTAAAATCCAATTAGCGCTAGAACTAAGAAGATTAATGCCCACTGAAAAACATTCTCGAAATACCAAGAATAAATATAATTATGCAAGTCTGTTGCTCTATAATTTGTACATGCCATATGGAATTATTCAAATTTATGCGACTTTCCCCAAGACATCAAATTGAGCCATATACAAAGCAATTTGCATTATTTACGTTAAGGTCAAAAGTTGAGGAAAAGTAAGGCCAATAGCCAAAGCTCAATTCACATAAAGCCCAAAAGTTACACATACAAAATACAATTGGTCCAGAGGGCATTGACTTCTATGCAAAACCCGGAATGCCAAAGGGCTTAACAATTAGAAACTCTACAAAAAAGTCAGAAAATAATTAAAGTACAGCAACAAAATGCCAAGAGGAATTCAAAGCAGAGACAGATATGCTTAGATGTACGTACTTGTTTACTCGGATAGTTGTATCTACAGGTTTCTATCCTGTGGCTATTGACAAATATTGTGCACCGTATCTTTCTACCTGGCCAGACGCAATTGGGGGAAACAAATTGCTGCACTGGCAAATAATAAAATGCCTCGCTAAATGTAAATAACAAAAAGAGAAACTAACTGGAGACAGTTCAACAAGAAGTAGCCCAAAACATGGTAAGCACATTTGTTGTTTTACTCTGTTACCAAAGCAATAAAGGGGTATATTGGCTGGCTGTCTATGTGAACAGTTTAGTTTGTTTCTTCCCACGCCCACTATCTCCCACAATTTTAGCTGGGAGTAGTATTAGCAATGATCTCCTTAAAAGATTTTCCCAAAATCCAGCCGAAATTGAAAACTGGTACAGACTTGATATATCCTATACTTTAATAGTTAGTGATACCTTATTATAATATAAGCACTTTTGCTTGGCTTCTTGAATCTTTGTGAATTTTATAGCCTTCATATTACTTTCTAGATCCCTTAAGTGGGAACAGAGTATATAGCAGTCGATGCTTCCGCCAGAAAACGTTCTTATTTGTTGTAGTTGTATATGTCTCTGTAGTTGTGCAAGCCAACAAATAGCTGGGAATCCATGACAGTTGTTGGCTCATAGCTGCTGCGGGCCGTTTGCCCGGCCCATTGAACATTTCGGAAATTGGAAATTTCGCACTTGATGATGGTCTACAAATTGGCCCACAATGAAGAGAAGTTGCCAGCTTCGTCCCGTTGCCAATTGCAAACGTGCGTCGGTGAGAGTTTCTGGCTAAAATCAAACGGCACTTTTTGGGTCTGGGCCTTGGACTTTTGTGGGTCAAACTGTGGTTTCAGGGCTTGGCCAACTAAAGCGCAGCTTTGTTCGATATTCGCTTGGATTGTTGCGAGTCCGTGGTGTTACATTTGGGGTTCTCGGTTTGATTTCATTGTCACATTGTTGCTGGCAGTTCTGGGAACGTCTGATTGATGCCATGTCATTTGATTTCCCAAGCGTGAGCAGATGACTTGAACCCGTTTGGGCTCTCATAAAGTGTTTATGACCGTTTGTCTGTTTGCCTTGTGCAGTTTGTGCCAAGTTTGCAGACAACTTTTATGACCTGGCACACATTTTGCTTGGCTGACCACATCCGGCTCATATTTTACAAGGTGTTAAGCGACAATTTGTGGCACATCAAGGCGCTTAACTCGGACTGCAAGGTAATGAGTTTTGCTGCTAAGGACCTCTACATTTTATTTCCACAGCTAAGCCAGGAATTTTTCTTACATTTCGTAAAGAGGGGATTAGGTGAACCCTAGAACTTATGTGCTGCTATTCATAAAGCGATTAAGTCTTTCTGAATTACGTAATTTAGTAGCGTTAAACAAGCTCAAATGGCCGCCACATACATGATTCATTTATGTTATCACTTTATCACTTGCTCGGAAATTATTTCAAGCGTCCTTTGAGCAGCAAACAATTGCCAATATCCGATTTTTATTTCCTGCTTAAAAGCATTTCCTTGTCAATAAAACTACCATCCGGCAATCATCAGCATTTATGCTCTTTGTTGCTTGTCAAATCTTTCTTTGAGATAAATATTTAGAAGGGTTAGAAACTCCTGTCACTTCGGATATGTTAGAAGTACTTAAAGCTTCTTTAGGGATATTCAAATATTCTTAGTTCTGAAGGTTCGAAATTTTACAGCGCTGGGTGTCATAACTAGAGACAAGCTCGTAGCAGGCCGATAGCTCCATGGTTGAGATTGCTTTCCCATCACTAGCAAGCGTTTACTATTCGCCCATCACTAGATGTGAAGTGTTGGATAACGTGCGAGAAGGCGAAGAGTTAGAAGAGTTAGTTCTAAGTGACTTCTACACTCTAAAGTCTTTATCTAGCGAAACTAACTGAACTGATCAAGTTCAGATATATTCTAGAAACCTCTTGTATTATATGATACCTAAGTTAATTCTCTCGTTGGTCACTAAGAAACAACAAGTATGTGTAAGTATCAAGTGTAATTAACAATTTCGTCGAAAACTTTCCACTATGCACATTTAACACATCTTACAAACAAAAGAAACTGTTTTAATTAAATACGACAACTTGAGCAATCCCTGTAAGCAACAGGATGATTAATTAGATGCATTGAGTGTAATTTGCCTGGGATACGAGTATTTCCAATCAAAAACTTCTAGTACAGAGGTTGTCATGCCAGCAGCCACTTAGAGGGCGTTAGATATTTCACATAGCTCTCAAACATGGCCACAGACATAACACGGGCATAAACTGCTCACGCTCTTTTGCCTGTCGTCCTGTAGGGGTGTGCATGTGAATGGGCTGAGGCGGGGGGTAGGAAAAGCTTGCAGCAAGCGCCTTACAACAGCATTCGGAACGCGAATTGCGCATCAGTGGCTTTTGAGGCGACACGAGGCTGCTGGCTGTTGAAAGCTGTGTTAGGAGGTGAGCTGCAGGTGGAGGAAAACATTTCTGCGCCGGAAATCATCAACACAACACCCAACACACCCAACACACCCACACACACACTCCCACACACACACTCCCACACACACAACACCACAATGTCTAAGATGCGTGAATTTGCCGCTGGCTCTATGGGTATTCGCTGCTGCCTCAGTTTGTGGCAATGTGTCAGGCAGCAGCTGTGGGGCATGTTTTGCATTTGGCTGAGAGTCTCTTAGTCTCTGACTGTCATATGGCCATACATATGGCAGATTTAAGCAGTTGTACGCAAATTTATGCAAACTGTTTTTTTTCTTCTTTTTTCCACATAAATTGCAATGTTTTTCATACGGTTTTATTGTGCACTTCTTGTGGCTATGGCATGGAAATTCAATTAAAGTGACAAACTGTCCAAATTTTTGACATGGGCACACTAACCAAAAAAAAAACCAAAAAAAAACATAAAAGAAAAGAATTCCAATGAATGCCCAATGGACAATCCCTAACAAGCAACAGAAAGCAACAGACATAAGCAGGGAGAGGGAGAAAGGGTATACGAGGCCATGCATATTCATTTTGAGTGGAAATCTGAATGCACAGAGAGACCCTGGCAAATGAAAGGCCACTCATGAATTATGAGTTGTAATTGAATCAATTTTGAATTCCATGCCATGTCCATGTCCAGTGCAAGAGTAAGCTAAAAACTTGTTCAAGTTAAATTTGAATATCTTAAGCAGCCAGTCGAAATGCTTAAGTCCCAAGCCACTGTCATCGACTGAGCCCAAGTGTGGACAAAGCTCAGCAAAGGATTCGGCGCATCAGCAGGATGGCATATCGATTAAGGATTAGGCTACTGTGAGCATATGGCAAATAAAGCTCTTTAATAAATATGCATTTCAGACTGCACTTAAAGTTATGTTGATGATGGCAAACTGTACAGTTCAGCTGAGTCCAAGTTTATTCAGCATTTTATGATGTGTTATAAGTTTTTATTATGACAGTATATAAATACCCTATTAAAAAGTTGTAAATAGAACAGCTTTCATCATACTAATTCCAATTTCATTATCACAACACTCGAGCTTAACCCTGATCTGAACAGTACGTTTTAAAAATGTCTCTCAAAATGCTTCGAAAGTCAAGTTAAGAATTGGAATTTTGTGACTTTGTCATGTTTTTTTCCCTTGTCCATATTTAAAATTTTTGAAATTCAACAAACAGGTTATCCTCAACTTTCTACTGCCTTAACCTTTTCAAAATTGATCCAATTTTCATGTGGAACGTCTTCTTTCATCTAAAAATAACATTTCACCGAATACTTTCCACTTTTCCTGCCATAACCTTTTCCAAACTTAACCAAATCTTACGCGGAATGTTTTTACGCCCTGTACCCATAAAATGGGTAAAAAGGGGTATTACAATTGTGCAAATGTATGTAACAGACAGAAGGAGACATCTCCGACCCTATAAAGTATATATATTCTTGATCAGTATCAAAAGAGATTTCGATTTGGCCATGTCCGTCTGTCTGTCCGTCTGTCCGTCTGTCCGTATGAACGCGTCGATCTCAGCAACTACAAGAGCTAGAGACACCAAATTTGGAATGTAGGTTCCTGTATACCATACGCAGATCAAGTTTGTTTCATATTTCAGATATCTCCCCCGTTCCCCCGCAAATCGATTAAAACCGTTTTACAGTAACAATTTTCAAGATACAGCTTTAAAGTTTGGCATGTACAATACTTTAGTCTCTCTTAATCTACTGTCCAAATCAAGTCGATCGGATAATAAACACGGAAGTTATTCACGAAGAAGATTCAGTAATGCAGCGAGAGGGGGAAGGAGAAGCACAGCCACCAATTAAAATGCCTCGCTTGCGCTGTAGCTTTTGCCGCCTGTGTGCGTGCGTCTTTGTGTATGTGTGTGTGTATGTGTAAGTGGACGTAGATGTGATTGAATGTTTTAGACCTGGGTACAGGGAGTTTCGTAGTCGGGTATACTCGACTATAGCATTCTTACTTGTTTTTTGTTATAATTGCTCCTCTAGATCGATTTGGCATTTACACTGTATTAATTTCTAAAACAAAAATGTCATTGAATTTTTTGCGATTTTTTCAATACCCCCTTGCACATTTTTGAAAATTTTGAAATTCAAAAAACAGGCTTTTCTTAACTTCCTACATGCCTAACTTTAACAAAACTCAACCAATTTTCACGCCGAATGTCGTTTTTGTAATAACTTCTCTGTCAGATTGATTTGTCATTTAACATTCATTGATAAGTGTCTTTTTTGTTATAATTTAACTTCTAGATTGGTTTGACTATTCATTTTTATTGATATCTCAAAATAAAATTTGATCGAATTTTTTGGGACTTTCATGTAATTTGAAAATGTTGTAAAAGTTTCTAACGAAAATTGACCGTGGTTTTTCCGCTAATATTAAGCAAAAATAAATAACTAATTACAATTTTACCATTGGCCTGCTGCAAATGGTAAAAAGTGCTTGCCAACTTACATCTAATGATAGTATAATCAACATTAAGTATACGCCACTTAAGCCATTTGAAGTGATTTATGAGACAATCGGCGAAAACGACAACGATTGTCATTTGATTTGCAAATCACATACAAGACTTTCAGCTGGCCCTTTGCCAGTTTGTTAGACAATATGCTGCAAGTGATTTGGCCAAGAGCAACACAACATTTAAAGTGACTTTTATGCGCTGCACATTTGGCAACAGCTCAGTGTTCAATTTGCTGGCATAAAAGTCCTGATTTAGTGGCCATTTGGAGAGCAATCAGTGACAGCTGCATTGACCGAATGACTTTTAAATATCGTAACTTGGCAATCAGCATTTGCCATTTATTGTATTGCCCTCGAAATAATGTCAACGGCTGCTGTTGCATACAAATTAGCTAGGCAAGAACTTCATTAGACAACAGCAAATTCAATTGAAGCTGCTTACAACGTGATCGAGACACTTTAAGCCATCATACATTTGCACATCTTAAAGTGCCGTCGTGCGTCAATTCGTTGGGACTCAATCAGCTGAGTGCCCAAAAAACAGCTCACAGTTCATTTAAACTGGGCAACTTGAAGGGGCATGGCCGGTTTTTAGATACCGCTACGCATAGCAATTTCTTAGCTTCGGTGTGGTGTCAAACGTTTGATCTGGAACAGATTGAACAATCAATTACGTGCTGGCAGCCACTCCCACCCACAAGCACAGTTAGGCGCCTTTTTGGGGGCTGCACTTTGCACGCCACTACGACAAACTGCAAAAGTGCCAGAGCCAGCCAAAGAGAGAAGAATAACGCGTATACGTGCCGTTGTCCAGGTACAACTCTTGGTTGTCCGGACTGGCCGAGGTAGCCAGCAGTTGCCGTTGCATGAAATTGACCCGCGATGTCGGGGTTTATAAATGCATGTGTGCACTTGATGCATGTGACTGACTCCTGGACTCCAGGACCTTACAGCTCCCCCGACTTCTTGCATTCCTCCCGATACCTGTGTGTGTCTGTGTGTAGTCAGGCGGTCATATGGGGGTTATGAGAAATGCAAGAAATCAACCAAAAGCGAACGTGTGATGCATGCAAAAGCTGCCTGCAAACGGATTGTTTTCTTATGGTAGTATGTAGAGTTCAGCGTCGGAAAAATGCAATCAACTTGAGGCGAAAAAAATTTCTTTCACATGTAAACGGCTATGAGTGTGTAGCATCAGCGAGATTGCTAAGGCAAGCGGAACAACACACACATCCACACCTGTGGGGCATGCCACAGCACGGCAAAGGTGCTGCAGTGCAACGGCAGCGATTTTAATAATATGAAAATATTCAAGTGGAAACGCTTTATAGCCAGCAGATAACAAAGATGCGCTCAAGCAAAGGCAAACGAGAGTCCTGAATACTTTCGTAAACTTTAAAATGGCTAACAATACTTATAAAGTATTGTTAACACTAACTACATTCAAATAGCTGCAAATTATATCATAATATTTTGTTACAAAGCAGAGCTAATCACTGTCTGATTTCTGCTGACTTGCTAACCAAGGACTATTTGTGTGAACAACTCAATCAGTAAACAGCCTTTTGAATTAGCTTAGCTTCGTTTTGTTTACAAATAAATACATCTTATACAAGTTTCTAGTCCCAAGAGCATCAAAAATCAGTCAGCAACTAGTTCTGCTGAACAAGCCTATTGTTTATACTGTGATAACTGAAAATGGTTTAAGAGAATTTTTAATCAGCTTCATTTCTCAAAACGCATTTGAGCTAAAGTGCTGAAAATTGGTATGTAAGGAGAACAATGAGAGTTGGAAATATAGTCTGTCAGACCTAATGCTATTTGACGCTAGCCTGGCTCAAACAAGTTCAAGAATAAGTCATAATATCCATAAAGAGCAACTCACAAAACGAATTATGTTATTTTGGGTTAATAAAACAATTTGAAAAAGTCCAAAACCTGTTGAAACATGCTCTTGTTATGCCATTGGGAATGTTCAAGCTACAATGATGCGATATTATTATTATTATTATTATTATGCTGGGGATCATGTAAATTTTTGACTGCTCACGCCCACAAAAAAGAAACCGAATTCAAAGCGAGGAGGGCGGCAGGCGCAGCGGGGGTAGCATGTAAATATTTCATATTATTTATCCCCAGGGCAGTCGCCGTCTGTCTGTTTGTGGCATTTAAAATGCAAGGACAGCGCTTTATACAAACGGCCTGACCAACTGACAGTCGGTTCTGGCCAATGGACAGACGCACGTTCAAATGCTTGGACAGCTGGCTAAAATGCACAGCCAGCATAAAATGAGAATCGTATTCAATTTTAAATGAATTAATTTTGAGCTGAATGCTGTGGCAAGTCAAATGCATTTGAATATTTATGCAAGGGTATTTTGTGGATTGAGTTAAGGACACAGAACACAATAAAAATCAGAGCTCAATGACAAAACATTGAAGGGCAATCTTAAGCAGAACAGAGAACTTGAGTCAAACTGAATTTAATGTTTTCAATTAGCTGCCAGAAACCGCTGGCCTCAAACACAAAGCGCAAAATGCCAAAACACGAGACCGTAAGCCAAGTTAACAAAGCAACGGAAGCTGGTAAACAATTTGGTTTTGGGCTTGAACGGTAAGGGCTGGAAATTGGGCATTATTAGGGGTTGGGTCGTTTGATTGTATTGGTGGTGTCTGTGAATAATTTTGGCATTATTGCCTGTGCTTAATTCAAATGAAATTAATTTCACCAGGTAAACTTCGTGACGTGCCGGAGCAGCAGCAGCAGCAGAGGCTTTGGGGCCCAGCTCATTGTTTTTGGTGATTTAATGGCTATGTGTAAGTGTATGTGTGTGTGTGTGTGTGTGTGTGTGTGTTGTGTGTTGTGTGTGTGTTTGTGTGGGCTGCCTTGCCGCTTGTGTGTGCCGTAAATGAATTCATCCCTTGGGCAACATTTTATGGCATAATTTGAGGCGTCAGGAAGTGCGGCCGGGCCAAAAGGTCAGTGCCTGTCTGATGTGGCATGCTTCGTGCCCATTTTAGTGCCGCCCCTTACCCCTATTCCCCCCCGCGTCAGTCAGCCGCCTTTGCTGCTCTCTCATGTGGGTGTGAATATTAATGCTTCATATTTTATTTTCAGCGCTATTTTCGTGCTGTTTAGCTTTTAATATTGTGCACAGGAATACGAGTATAAGGGTATATATTTGGTGTGTGGGGGGCGTCGCTTGTTGATTTTCGGGGCTGAGCTGAGAGAAACGCCCCCAGCATTAAGGCAAAATTGCGTTTGCCCTGTAATTATTTCTAGCTGTGCTCCAATGAAGTGCTGATTCAGTGGCAAGTATCTCAATGATGCCGCTAAGCCTTTGGAAGCCACCCCACGAACCCATAATCCACAGCTCTCCAGTTTTTCACCTCTCAAATACTTAAGAGCAGCACGTTTTTAACATTCACAACGAGTATTTGAATCTGCCTTTGTCTGCTGTAAAATGCCAGAGCGTATCTTTCGGTTTGTCTGTCTGTCCGTCCCTCTGTCCCTCTGTCTGTCTGTCTGCCTGTCGCTGCATCTGATTTGTAAGATATTTTGCTATTTTTTATTGCCACACCATTTGGCCGGGTCTTGTGCCGCGTCGTCTGGCGGCTTTGCTCTTGCCATTGAGTGGATTAAAGTGTAAATATTTAATGCACGCGATTTGTGCGGCTTACGTTTGTCGGCCTGAGTTATTATTACGAGTATGTATCTCGTATCTACTTCTGCAACATACATTCATTTTTAAAGCAGCAGTAGCTCTGTTCTTTTAAATTTGCTAACTTTCCTGCCCTGCTTCACTTCTTCATTTCTTACACATCATCGCTCATTAGTAAGCCAAAAAGTAAGCAATAAATAAAGTTTCAAAGCTCATAACTGGCCAGCATAAAACAATGCCAGCAACAACAACAAGAACAGTAACAGCAACATCTAGTACATACGTTGAAGTCCACAATGCTGTATTGTTGTATAGATATAGCATATAATGTAGCCTGCCAGTTCAATGGATGCTGCATCAACGTTTTTATGCCACTGGCAAGTTGCAGCCAAAGTATCTGCCAGATACATGCATGCCAGCAACAACAGTTCATATACTTTTCCCATGGCTGAACAGTCTATTGATGTTGTTGATTCTTTAGTAGCTGGCTTCACTCAAGGTTCGGGTTGAGGTTTTGTGTTTTATTTATGGCGCTGCTAAGTATGCTATTGATTTATGTGGCAAGCTGCCGACAGAAATTGATTGTGGAATTCTGCTTTACAATATCTATCTATAATTATTAATTGAGTGGTTTTGCATTTTAAATTTACGTTTTATACTCTGTTTCCAAATAATTTTTTTATTTTTTTTTTGACAAAAAAAGTTTATTTTTTTGCAATGTGTGTCGATATGATCGCCGTTTATTTCCACACCTTTGAAGCTAGAGCAATGAAATTTGGTACACAGGTAGGTATGTATCTTCGTTTGATAGAGTGTTAAGATCTACTTCCAAAACCCAGTCCATCCCCCGCAAATGAGGAAAGTCGTTATCATATCATACATATCATATATGGAAGCAGAGTATACTGCCGTCGGTAACTGCCACCTGCAACTGTCTTACTTACAGATACGATTTTGTCATTAATTTCATGTAAATCATGTGTATAATACAATAGCTATATATAAATAATTTTCAACCGCATTTTGCCGCCTATTCAAATATTAAAAAAAGAAAAAACAAAAACTTTTTATTGCACAATTAAAATGAATAATGTGCATTTAAAATATAATCATATAATTTGTGCGAATTGCGACATTTAATTCAGCATTGTAAATAGCTTTGTGCTGCAGTCTCAAATTAATATAATTAAAATGTTAAAACTATTCAAATAACTTGACACAAGTGTGAAAATAAATATCGTTAATTGAATTGTATTGTTTAAAGAGTACGTAATAAATTGTGAACAATTTAAGGCTAAACTTTGGCTTGGCTCAAATACAATTTGAAATCACAGCACACAGAGCCTGCCACGCCCACCAGCCCTAGTATGATGCGCCCAAATACTAATTAACTTTGAACGTGTGTTTAACGACAGCTAAATGAACTACCAAAAACAGAGAGAGAGATTCAACATAGAAAGATAACGACACACTCATTATCATTCCGTGCACACACGCCAGGACGAAGGAGAGCCCGCAGCCAGCAAGGACAGCGTGCCAGCAATTTGAAGTATATGCCACATGCTCCACATGTGGACACGTTTCGCACGCATAGATTTCTGGATCGCACAGATTGACATAATGACAACCAAACGCCCAAATGATTGGCCTTGGCTAAACATACATATCTGACAACAGGGCGGAGCTGGCTGGCGGCTGGGCAATTATAGAACCTGCCAGATAATTCCAAACAGAAGCTTTAAAGAGCACTGTAAGTTGGCAATCGCAACCATTCAAGTTAATAATCATCATAATCCCATGCTGTGCACTGGCCTACAAGTTCTGAGCTGCTGCAGACAATTCATAGAAATTGGTAGCACACTTGGGCTTAAGTTCTGCTATTTAATGAGGCTTTCAAAACAATTATGTGTTGTGTGCGTGTGTGTGTGTGTATGTGTATGTGTATGTGTATGGCTGAGGTTGAGAGGTCGCACTGTGTGTGTTCTGTGTGTATTTGACATTATTAATATTTGTTGTTCTAACCTAAGGCAAGTTTACACACGTCAACAGAACTTCGAACATTGAAGTGTCAAGTGGACAGCGCTGCCAGATGTGCTGCCAGTGTATCTGACAAGCCTTGGGCTGTCTATGTCAAAGTTTATTTGAACTTTTGACAGCTCCTTGCTGCAGAAAACCTATATATTCTATTCTTTCCATATATTCCCAGAGTTTTATATAAACTCAATTGAAATAAAATAAAAAATGCCAGTGAATCTGACAGGCCTTGCCAGAGTTTATTTGAATTAATGGTAGCCAATTACCGCAGAAAACTAATATGGCAGCCAGCTAATCATTGATTTCCAGAGTTTTATAAATTCTAACAAATATATGTCAAGCATAAAGGGCTGCCAGATATTCTTCCAGTGTGTCAGGCAGGCCGTTGTGAGTCTACGTAACAGGTTAACTAAGTTTCTTGCCGCAGAAAACTTATATGACAGTCTGCTAAACATTTCTTGTGAAAGGTTATTAATCACAGTTACAAAAGGATAAAATGCAAGGCCTAGCAATATACGTAGCCAGTTGTCCGTCAGTGTTTGTAAACTCTCCTTTAGCAAGGATTTGATGTTTGTTTTTGTTCTCGTGGTTGAAAATCACTTTAATAAATGTATGCACTTTGAACACAAAAACACAAAAAGACAACAGTAAATATATGTATATTCCGAATAGCTAAATGACACTTGAGGACAACACCTCAAATTGCAGCATTGTGTTTATGCAAAGAGTAAATTTAATTAAAGTGTTGCCTGTTTGCAGCTCACAATACTTTAGTTTAGTCAAACCTATGCATATGTCAAGGATACCTACTCTGTCATTGTTTGCGCAACTGACTCTGGGCAGGACTCCTCTGCCGCTCCGCTCTGCTCTGTCAACCAGCCGCCTCCTGGTGTGATGGAGTGTGCGTGGACATGACGGCGTCAGAAATTGGGGTTGGGTTGCTGCCAGCTGTGGATGGTTGATGCCACAAGTGTGTGTGCTTGTCTTGAATGTTAATATTTGCGCTTTCAATTCGCAGTCGCTTCAAGTGACAATTTATCATCGTGATCTATCTATCTTACTCCCACACGCGCTGTCTCTGTCACACTGGCTCTGCTGCTGCCGCTTCTGCTTTAAAAGAGCAGCGGCACATTCTTTAAGCCACAATTGTTTGGTCAGAACAAGAAGCAGTTGTCCGGGCGTGTAATTGAAGCTGCAGAATGCTATTTGAAATCGTCATACAAGCTGCAATTATTTAAGGATTGCTCATGCATTTCCTGCCATTTAATATGAATTAAATCTGAAATTCTTATGAATTTGTATGTTTTGCTGGGCAGCAATTCTATAACAAAAGGCATCACAAATGCTTTTCCCATTGTCCTCAAATTGCAGTTGGTCGCTGCATGTGTATGTGTGTGTGTGTGTATAATACC
The DNA here is from genome assembly GCA_035043065.1 of Hirtodrosophila confusa. Lineage (NCBI taxonomy): Eukaryota > Metazoa > Arthropoda > Insecta > Diptera > Drosophilidae > Hirtodrosophila > Hirtodrosophila confusa. The sequence goes on along the minus strand of JAWNNI010000213.1, from coordinate 9,522,123 downwards.
CATATATATCCTTTTGCTTTGTCAGCAACAATGTGAGAAATCCAAATAAAAATGTCATTGCACACATTGTTGCCTTTGTCTATTTTTTGAACAAATTTTAAGACCTTCATAAATTTTTGGTATTTATTTTAAGTGCTTAAATGAAAATTGCTGAGTTCATTGAAATGTTGCTAAACTCAGTATTATTATGTTAAACAAAAAGGAAGTTCAAAATTTTTATTATTAAGCTTGTGCAGTTGTCAAATTTTGAAAACACAAGTATTTTTCACTTACCTTGGCAATTCATCAACATGAATGCAAAACAGGAAGTTCATTTGCCAGAGCGTTGAAAACATCCTGTGAAATGAATAATAAAATAATATGCATCTTCCTCTACTTAAACACAAGAACATCTTAAGATGAGTAGAATAAAGTTGTGAAATGCAAAATAATGATAATGAGAAAAAACAAAAATCCTAGCTTGAAAAACTTCAAGACTTGCTCAGTCTCAAAAATAAACCGATTTCTACAGAAATATCATTAATTTATGAATTAAAATTTAGTTTATAGTGCTAGTTATACGAGATTAAAAGATTACAGGGTTTCTTTTGGTCGGATACCGAACAATCTAGCATTGGTTTTTGTTATTAATATCTCTGAATGTTTTCTCATATTTGTAAATATACTGAAATGTTTAGATTTAGTTTGTTTCCTTGTTTATCATTGACTGGAAAATATATTTAGCCCAAATTGAATACTAAAACTTATCTCATGCTTACTTTATTGCTAACAGCTGTTGAAAGATTTTTGTAAAATTAAATATTCAAATAGGCCATCTCGATGCGAAACCCTTGTAAAGTGTCCTTAAAGTTTGCACATGGATTAAGTTGGGATTTGTGCGCTTACAAACACACAAAACCTTAAGGCCTTGTGTTTGTTGTGTTTTTATAAAGTCTTTTCCATTTTCTCTTGCTTTTTCTTTTTTATTTTTTGATGGTAGGACGTTTAAGGTCTCTAAGCATTTGTGTATCTTTTAGGGTTTGTTGTTGGTTTTACGGCTAACCGAGCAAATCGTTTGAGTTGGTCATGCAAAGTGCCAAAGTTTTCATACCAAAAAAGGGGGCAAGTATTCAAATGGATGCCTGAGTGAAAGCATATTAATAATAGACCTAGTGTATGGTGTGTTAAAGTTTTAGTTTTATTGCTGGGAAATTATAAATATCACTCTCATGCGAAGTGTTAGAAGCTAATATACTGCCTAACAACAATTAGCAGCAAACCTGCAATTGACAAGCCCTTTTCAGGTTGGTTCAAATTTAAGGACCACAACAATTCGTAGATTTACCTGACCAATAATGATAGCTTTAGTATTGTAAACCATGCCATATTATTGAAGTGAATTGAAGACCAAAGACAATGCAATGCTGCTCAGAATGAAAGCAGCATTTGTATGGCAAAAGTCTGTAGAATTGCAGCACTGAGCCTGACATTTGTGGGTTATAGGAGAGGGAAGCTTCATTGTCCTGGCTGGCAGACAGTCCATTGATGCAGCAGCTGCAATTGCGTCATTTTACAGCAATTCCCCCTGCCCAAAGCCCCCTAACAAGTGTGGGTTGGTGTGGAGCCTGCCCCCATTCTATGTGTGTGTTGATTTAATTTATGGTCGCTTTGCGTTGGTCCAGCTTCAAGCAGGCTGTCCGCCATTCCAGATAAATGTGTCTGTGCTTCGACAATGGGTACATTGGCCACACATCCACAACCCTACCCAATTTCCACATATATATAGTATATATCTATGTTATATATATGTTGCATTCTATGCGAAAACTTTGCGGTTATATGCTGACCACAGCTGACCAGCCGCAAGGTAAACTGCACTCCCGATGACGTAGTAGATAAGAATAATTTATGGTGATGCCCCCTGTAATGTGTTTGTGTGTTTGTATGTGTGTCTGTTTGTGTGTGTGTGTGTGCAACATGCGCAAATTAGACATGCAGACAAATTTATTGAGTACAACAAATCTTCATTTTTATGTGCCCCTCATGTTCTTCATGTTGTTATTGTCGTCTGTTGAGCTCTATTAAAATATTGTTTACAAAGTGCTGGGAGTTTAATTTGACACTGAGGAATGATCTGGGTAAGTATGTGTCGCTTTAAGTGCAAATTGAGCGGGATAAAGATAAAAGACCCCGGAAAGTATGCAGCAGGAAATTTATTTCAATGTAATCCTATCGGAAACTGAATGCAGCATGCTTGACAAGCTGCCAGCTCCAAAGAGTTTTTAAATGAGCAATGAAAGACAATTGTGCGAAAAGAGCTAGCTTTAGGTAGCTAGATAGCTTTAGGATGGGAAACTTAGAATTCTAAAGATGGAAATGGAGATGGGATGGGAGGTGGAGATGGGGGAATAAATGCAAAAAACCAGTTCTTAACTTGTGGTCGAATATAAATGAAACAAAAGATTTCAATTTATATGTTAGGATATTAATATTTACTAATTTAATTATTTATTCAATTAATTTATAATCTAGTAAATATAGCGAGTTTTTGATTATATTTCTAGTGTCAGCTATTTTTGTCATTTCAATTTAAATGTCATGCCAAGTTATTGTTATTGTTTCCCCATTTCCCCACCATAAATGTTGAGTTAACTGCTTAACACTTCACGCCACACTCTTCCACCCCCTTCCGCTCTGAGCTCCCTCGTTTGCTGAAGTTTATAGTTTTCGGCAGCGCTATGAAAATAATTTTAATGGAATTTAATTTACGCAAATGCAACAGTTAAAAGCTTTTCACTTTTCACCATGCCAAATCAGATTATATTGTGCTTTGTTTTGCATTTTGAGCTACGGAGGGCGCACAAATTATAATTATTTTGTCAGCTGCTTCACTTAACTCGACAAGTGAAATGTGAGTTTTGTAGGATAGTGCAAAGGTGCAAGCCGAATGATAAACGCAATTAGTGTAGGGTTCTCAAAAGTTCATCTATGCAATCACACAAGGCAACTCTGAGTGCAAATTATTAATGTGTAGTCAAAAACCAAAATAAACAAAGTAAAAACTTGCAAATCCGACAAAGTGTTGTGGGCCAACTGCAAAGGACACGTTTGAGTAATGAGTCCTAGCTCCATAAAATGCGTCCAGTAACCCAACCACATTTTGTACTCTATGCGGTTAGGGTGTCTACACAATAGCAAAAGCTTTGTGCCCCTCCGAAGGGTATTCCAAATGAAAAACATTACAAATGTGCGGTTGACTTGAATGGAGCGTGTTGGGGGGAGTGTTTAGGCTTAGGTTTTGTGGCTGAAACATTTATTTTAGACTGGCCTTTAAGGTAATCTCAAAGTGTATGGGATATGCCATACAATTATCTTTATATTATTGCCGCTCTCAGCGCATGCATATCCTTGATATTTATTCATACCAATAAACAGTTCGTGCGTATGCAACTAAATCAATTTAATTTGCTTAAGCGCAAATTAAAAACAAACAGCAACATCAAACATTAATGCACTCAAATTCCAACCCACATCCATTGAGATATGTCTTTTTTTATTTTATGCTTTGCTTTTGATGGCATGCAAATTGTAAGCGCTGCTCTGCATAGATGCAAGGCAAAATTATATAAAAAATATAAATAATAGAAAAAGCAGCATAACGCAACTGAAATACTCTTGCGTTTGCCCTTAAAACTTATGCGTACAAATCGAATGTTAGTTTAGTACTTAAAAATAATTGAAACTGATTTAGAATTTTTTTATTTCACGACACATTTTAACTAAGCAATTGTATTGGACTCCCTTCAAATATTGAGAATCGCAGAGAAGGGCGATCAACTGTAGACCTCCAAAATTAGCAATTGTATAGTACTCCGTTTAAATATTGAGAATCGCAGAAGGCGATCGATCAACAGTAGTCCATATAACAAAATGTGAAATTGGAAATCGGAGACCTTGGTGGCAACACTGGCAAAAGAAGTAGTGTTGGGCAAGTATCGAAAATACTGTTGGAGCAGGGACTGTTAGTGGGCATTTTTAATCAAATAAGAAAGGAATATTACTGTGGTATTATTTCGATATGCGGTTATCCTTACAAAGCTTAAGCGCAAATTAAAAACAAACAACAACATCACACAAAAATGCACTCAAATTCCAACCCACATCCATTGAGATATTGATATTGAGATATGTTGAAGTGTAATTGAAACGTGTTTACTATTAAATTGCTTTGATGGCATGCAAATTGTAAGCGCTGCTCTGCATAGATGCAAGGCAAAATTATATAAAAAATATAAATAATAAAAAAAGCAGCATAACGCTACTGAAATACTCTTACGTTTGCGCTTAAAACTAATACGTACAAATCGAATGTTAGTTTAGTACTTAAAAATAATTAAAACTGATTTTAAATTTCCTTATTTCAAGACACATATTTTAACTACTTAATAAAAATGTAAGAAAAACTAATATAAATGCCTGATTTAAGCCAAATTTTTGTATCCATTGCAACAGAAATTAAGTTAATCGGATAAATTCAGGCTAACTCCTAGATTTTAAACTAGAAAACTTCCTTTGGGAAAGAGATACATATCATTTTTTAAGCACATTATTTGTGCTTGTAGAATGTGTGTTGGAAATTGCTGGAACAGTATATTACAAGATATATAGTAATGAATACACTTTGCACAAATAAACAGTAGTTAATCTATAAACCAAGACAACAAAGCTAGAAAGGCTATGAAAGATTATAAAATCGCATAAAATACTTGAGCTTCTTAATGTGAAATATGTAAATTTTAAGCCTCAATAAACTTTGAAATTATTTAGAATGTTTTTCAATTATTCTGTCCAGTCAAAGGCTACGATATGTGTTTATTTTTAAGTATATTATGTTTGCTTGCGAATATTATGTGTAAATACAAAATGTGTTAAGCACTTTGATACATTGTACACGCTTATAAATATGCTCAGACTTTTCCAAACTTTTGACAGTTTCCTTTTTGCGGCTTAGCCTCTTAACTGTTTCAGATCATTAAACACTTCTCTTGATTGTTGGCAAATTGCCTAAAGCGATTTCAATACCTCAAAGCTTCACTAATTCAACGGCTTACAAGCAAATTCCAAGAGCAATTCCGTATTATTGTAATTCAGCTAAAATTCAATCAAAATTCAGCCATTTTCGTAGCCCCGCTGCCCCCAGCCCCGCAACCGGCAATTGCATACCAAAAATCAAAGATGACAAAAGCACAGGAAAAGTCATGGAAATCGAAGCAATTATCTACCAGTGCGCCCACAACGAGACGCCAGAGAGCATTCACACACCCACACACACAGTATGCTGCTGCCAGTACGCTGTTCCCGATTTATTCTGCGCCAGCAAAAATGTAACAAAAATCATCGAACGAAATTCCAAAAAAGTAGGGACTGAAAAAAATAATATTTACTTTTGCCATGACAATGTCTCTCCTGGTGAAGCACAGCCTTCCTTTCCGCCTTCCACACGCTGTAACTTTGATGGTGTGCGAGCTGTTCCGGATTATCAACAGTGGCGGGGAGGCGAAGGCAGAGGGGTAGCAGGATGTGCCTGCTGGCTGAAAACGGGGGGCCGTGTCGGGGTATTATTGGCTTCTGATTGGGGATTATGTTTTTAATTGACAAACTTGAATAGATAACGACGTTGTCAGCAGGAGAAAGTCGCATAAAAGTGCCGACAAACGAATGCATAACAAGCAACTTGTTGTTGTCCTTGCCGTTGTCCTTGCTGTTGTCATTGGCATAAAATGGAAATTGATATCCAGCCAAAGGCGAATGGTACTTTACCAGTGTAGGTACCTAAAGGTACCTAAAGCTTATTGCATTCATAGGCCCCTCGCCCGCACTCCCAATTCCCTGCCAAAGTGGCCCGGCCCCTTGCCTTTGTGGCACTAAAGAGGATCTAACGAGCTGCCAGATTACTGATGGATACATTTCAGCTACCTATGGATAACATTTACAACTGCGCACAGCTCATTTTACCCAGCTGAGTTGCAACCATACCAAGGACACATTGATTATGCCCTTTGTGAGAAAAAATCAGCTTAAGCCTATAAGTGCAATATGAAAATGAAATGTATAAAAGTAATTTTATTCAATGAAAATATATTCAGCTTTTAAGTTTTGTTTTTGAAATATTGTTGGTTTTGTAAGGATAACGCAAAATAATACCACAGTAATATTCCTTTCTTATTTGATTAAACATGCCCACTCACAGTCCCTGCTCCAATCCGGCTTCAAACTGCGTTACTTAACAGTATTTTCGATCCTTGCTCAACACTACTTCTTTTGCCAGTGTTGCCACCAAGTGTTCCGATTTCCAATTCCAACAAATGATTTTTGGGAATGGGAATTTACCTAAGTGTTTACAGACTCACATTTTGTTATAAAGACTACTATTGAAAGACCTCTGCGATTTTCAATATTTAAAGGGAGTCTAATACAATTGCCTATTTTGGAGGTCTGCAATTGATCGCCTTTATCTATTTTTAATTTATTTATTTTATCAGTTTACATTTTTTAAGATTAAGCAGTTATTATAAATTTAGCTTACTTTTAATTTAAGTGGTTTATAAAATAGCAGAAATGTTAAATGCAAAATAAATATATGTTAGGTTGACCTAATAAGAGTAAGGTATCCCTTAACTATCGCTGGCAATTTAACAGCTTGACATTCCCAGTAGACATACCGCTGTAAAAAACGTAGTTTCTATTTTCAAAAGCTGTTCAATTTTAGTGAACCAAATACTCGTAGCAATTGTTGAAATAGTCGTAAATTTCAAGCCAAGCAAGGGAGTCCAAAACAATTATTTATTTTGGAGGTCTGCAATTGATCGCCCTTCTCTGCGATTCTCAACATTTCAAGGGAGTCCATTACAATTGCCTATTTTGGAGGTCTGCGATTCTCAAGAATTCAAGGGAGTCCAACAGAATTTACCATTTTGGTGGTCTACTTTTGATCGCCCTTCTCTGCGATTCTCAAGAATTCAGGGGAGTCCAACAGAATTGACCATTTTGGTGGTCTACTTTTGATCGCCCTATTATTGTTCCTTTATCTATTTTTAATTTATTTGTTTTATTTTATCAGTTTAAATTGTTTAAGATTAAGCAGTTATTATAAATTTAGCTTACGTTTAATTTAAGTGGTTTATAAAATAGCAGAAATGTTAAATGCAAAATAAATATATGTTAGGTTGACCTAATAAGAGTAAGGTATCCCTTAACTATCGCTGGCAATTTAACAGCTTGACATTCCCAGTAGACATACCGCTGTAAAAAACGTAGTTTCTATTTTCAAAAGCTGTTCAATTTGAGTGAACCAAATACTCGTAGCAATTGTTGAAATAGTCGTAAATTGCAAACCAAGCAAGGGAGTCCAAAACAATTGTTTATTTTGGAGGTCTGCAATTGATCGCCCTTCTCTGCGATTCTCAACATTTCAAGGGAGTCCATTACAATTGCCTATTTTGGAGGTCTGCAATTGATCGCCCTTCTCTGCGATTCTCAACATTTCAAGGGAGTCCATTACAATTGCCTATTTTGGAGGTCTGCAATTGATCGCCCTTCTCTGCGATTCTCAAGAATTCAAGGGAGTCCAACAGAATTGAACATTTTGGTGGTCTACTTTTGATCGCCCTATTATTGTTCCTTTATCTATTTTTAATTTATTTATTTTATTTTATCAGTTTAAATTTTTTAAGATTAAGCAGTTATTAGAAATTTAGCTTACGTTTAATTTAAGTGGTTTATAAAATAGCAGAAATGTTAAATGCAAAATAAATATATGTTAGGTTGACCTAATAAGAGTAAGGTATCCCTTAACTATCGCTGGCAATTTAACAGCTTGACATTCCCAGTAGACATACCGCTGTAAAAAACGTAGTTTTTATTTTCAAAAGCTGTTCAATTTGAGTGACCCAAATACTCGTAGCAATTGTTGAAATAGTCGTAAATTGCAAACCAAGCAAGGGAGTCCAAAACAATTGTTTATTTTGGAGGTCTGCAATTGATCGCCCTTCTCTGCGATTCTCAACATTTCAAGGGAGTCCATTACAATTGCCTATTTTGGAGGTCTGCGATTCTGAAGAATTCAAGGGAGTCCAACAGAATTGAACATTTTGGTGGTCTACTTTTGATCGCCCTTCTCTGCGATTCTCAAGAATTCAATGGAGTCCAACAGAATTGACCATTTTGGTGGTCTACTTTTGATCGCCCTATTATTGTTCCTTTATCTATTTTTAATTTAATTATTTTATTATTTTATCAGTTTACATTTTTTAAGATTAAGCAGTTATTATAAATTTAGCTTACATTTAATTTAAGTGGTTTATAAAATAGCAGAAATGTTAAATGCAAAATAAATATATGTTAGGTTGACCTAATAAGAGTAAGGTATCCCTTAACTATCGCTGGCAATTTAACAGCTTGACATTCCCAGTAGACATACCGCTGTAAAACGTAGTTTTTATTTTCAAAAGCTGTTCAATTTGAACCAAATACTCGTAGCAATTGTTGAAATAGTCGTAAATTGCAAACCAAGCAAGGGAGTCCAAAACAATTGTTTATTTTGGAGGTCTGCAATTGATCGCCCTTCTCTGCGATTCTCAACATTTCAAGGGAGTCCATTACAATTGCCTATTTTGGAGGTCTGCGATTCTCAAGAATTCAAGGGAGTCCAACAGAATTGAACATTTTGGTGGTCTTCTTTTGATCGCCCTTCTCTGCGATTCTCAAGAATTCAAGGGAGTCCAACAGAATTTACCATTTTGGTGGTCTACTTTTGATCGCCCTTCTCTGCGATTCTCAAGAATTCAAGGGAGTCCAACAGAATTGACCATTTTGGTGGTCTACTTTTGATCGCCCTTCTCTGCGATTCTCAAGAATTCAGGGAGTCCAACAGAATTGACCATTTTGGTGGTCTACTTTTGATCGCCCTTCTCTGCGATTCTCAAGAATTCAGTGGAGTCCAACAGAATTGACCATTTTGGTGGTCTACTTTTGATCGCCCTATTATTGTTCCTTTATCTATTTTTAATTTATTTATTTTATCAGTTTACATTTTTTAAGATTAACCATTTAATTTAAATTTAGCTTACATTTAATTTAAGTGGTTTATAAAATAGCAGAAATGTTAAATGCAAAATAAATATATGTTAGGTTGACCTAATAAGAGTAAGGTATCCCTTAACTATCGCTGGCAATTTAACAGCTTGACATTCCCAGTAGACATACCGCTGTAAAAAACGTAGTTTCTATTTTCAAAAGCTGTTCAATTTGAGTGAACCAAATACTCGTAGCAATTGTTGAAATAGTCGTAAATTGCAAACCAAGCAAGGGAGTCCAAAACAATTGCTTATTTTGGAGGTCTCAATTTATCGCCCTCCTCTGCGATTCTCAACATTTCAAGGGAGTCCATTACAATTGCCTATTTTGGAGGTCTGCGATTCTCAAGAATTCAAGGGAGTCCAACAGAATTGAACATTTTGGTGGTCTTCTTTTGATCGCCCTTCTCTGCGATTCTCAAGAATTCAAGGGAGTCCAACAGAATTTACCATTTTGGTGGTCTACTTTTGATCGCCCTTCTCTGCGATTCTCAAGAATTCAGGGAGTCCAACAGAATTGACCATTTTGGTGGTCTACTTTTGATCGCCCTTCTCTGCGATTCTCAAGAATTCAGGGATCCAACAGAATTGACCATTTTGGTGGTCTACTTTTGATCGCCCTATTATTGTTCCTTTATCTATTTTTAATTTATTTATTTTATCAGTTTACATTTTTTAAGATTAACCATTTAATTTAAATTTAGCTTACATTTAATTTAAGTGGTTTATAAAATAGCAGAAATGTTAAATACAAAATAAGAATTCAAGTAAGTCCAACACAATTGCTAATTTCTGAGGTCTTCAATTTATCGCCCTCCTCTGCGATTTTCAACATTTCAAGGGAGTCTAATACAATTGCCTATTTTGGAGGTCTGCAATTGATCGCCCTTCTCTGCGATTCTCAAGAATTCAAGGGAGTCCAACAGAATTGAACATGTTGGTGGTCTACTTTTGATCGCCCTATTATTGTTCCTTTATCTATTTTTAATTTATTTATTTTATTTTATCAGTTTAAATTTTTTAAGATTAAGCAGTTATTAGAAATTTAGCTTACGTTTAATTTAAGTGGTTTATAAAATAGCAGAAATGTTAAATGCAAAATAAATATATGTTAGGTTGACCTAATAAGAGTAAGGTATCCCTTAACTATCGCTGGCAATTTAACAGCTTGACATTCCCAGTAGACATACCGCTGTAAAAAACGTAGTTTCTATTTTCAAAAGCTGTTCAATTTGAGTGACCCAAATACTCGTAGCAATTGTTGAAATAGTCGTAAATTGCAAACCAAGCAAGGGAGTCCAAAACAATTGTTTATTTTGGAGGTCTGCAATTGATCGCCCTTCTCTGCGATTCTCAACATTTCAAGGGAGTCCAATACAATTGCATATTTTGGAGCTCTGCAGTACTGCATATAAATTCCAGATTCAAAATCTGTTCAATATTAATTAGAATCCACTTCGATTTACCAATAATTTGGCAATATATCTTTCGAAACTGTTAACGCTTAAGCCGAGTTAAAATATTAGTTGAAAGTGCTCTAAACAGAAATGAGCTGCAGGCTCAGCTAGTATATATTAGAAATGAGTAAATCTCAACGTATAATAATAAAATATGTTTTATTAGACATATTATTTTAAGCTCTACGTATCGTTTGGCAATAAGCACTACAAATGGTGCCATTCCAATGTAAATATTTAGCTCATTACGCATACGCCTAGTTGGTAATAACATAATAAACAAAAGGTGTGTGGCCTTCCAATGTACAAAACACTTAACACCCTCATGCGATTATGCACATAAAACACAGCTCGAGTTTTGCGGCACACACAAAATCTCTCTCACACACACACACACACACACACACATACACACTGTGTATAACAAACTTTGAGCAAATTAAACCAACAAACAAAACAAATGTGTAAACATTACGACAATGTGAACAATAATTTCGATTAGAGAATTTGTGTGCCTCAAATTTGTGCAGCCGCAGATGCAATTAAATGCAAATCGATTGTGCTTGTAATTCGGGTGTACAACACGCCCACATTTAAGTGGTAATCTGTGTGCGTGTGTGTGTGTGTGTATCTGTGTGTGTAAGTTCACATAATCAACTGCCTTGATATGCAGAATGTGCCAGTCGAGCTCACTACCTGCAGTTAATGACCTTTTCTTGTTATCACAATCGAGTGTGGGGTTTTGCCACAGCTGATGTTCGCATAATTAATTGAAAATAATTGAGCATATGTCATGGCCAAGACATTAATTAAAGTAATATCTGCATTTTCTATAACACCCCAAACAGTTTCATGCTCCTGCCAATCCGCAGTGCGTTTGATTTAGCTGCTGTCTGTAATGGCGCAGTTACTCAAAAACTATCCAAAAATGCCCAAAATTATTCGCACGTAAAACAATAAATTTTCATAATAGCCTCGCAACTAACCCCAACTCCCACACACATGTCATTCCACCGCCCACCGCCCACTTCCCACTGCCTATTATACCCTGGCCACGTGTAAAGTGCAAAAGCGCAACATCAGCGAAATGGGCCAATGCAGACCGGAGCAGGAAAGGCAAACCATGGGCCAGACTAGGGGCCAACTGTCGGGGCGAGCTAAAGATTACCGTTATTTGTATGCAAAGCAGCAGTCCAAAACCGACAACAACAGCAGCAATAACAACAACAACAACATCATGCGACACTGCAGCAACACAAGCCAACTGCCATTCAAAGTCAGCCAGGAGCAGCCAGGACAAGCGACGCGCCGAATCCTGGCTGCAGATGGCAACCAACAACCAGCAACGAGCCCGAGCCCAAGCCCGAGCCCAAGCCCGATCCCCAGCCGAGAGGTGGACGAGAAACGTGTTTCAATTTTTATGACATTTCAATGCAGTTTATGTCAGCGAAACGAGCCAATGGCCAACTGAGAGATGGATAGATATGGGGAATGGGGAAGAGTTGAGCTCTGACGGGGGGATAAAACCTCGTTATATTTTTGACAATTCAAATTTTGCTTGATGCCAAAAATGGTATGCAACATATTTTGTTGGACACTTTGCAACAATTCAATTCAATTGTAAAAATCGAATAAAAAAAATTAAAAAAAATACATAAGAGAGAAATGAATTGAAATGTTTTTGGCAGGCGCTTATCATAGCAGCCCTGAGGTAATCCTGTAAACTGCAACAAAATGTTCCAGAAAAACCAATTTTTAGATTAAGAATTGGCTATCAAAGTATTTAGCTAAGGTTTTGACTGTATATCTAACTTTTTATGCTTTTAAAGTTCTTACCAAATTACCTTTTCCTTATAACACATTTCTTGCCTAATCTTAGCTTTAAGATCTGTATTTTATACAGCGTTATAGTCGCTTTTGTCTGTGTATTTCCTACCTGTCGAAAACACTCAGCTTTTGCATAATTTAAACTGATTTGGCACACACAATTAGCTTTTGTAATGTTCTTAATTGAGTTAAAGTCTGCACTCAATGGGTTGTTATGAATTTGTGCTATTTATTTATGTAACCTCTTTGTGAATACGGCAATGTCTTAAACAGAATTTCAAATGTTTTTGTTCATTATTTGTCATAATTAATCAAGCAGACATAATTCAAATGTTTTAAATACAATACACGATACTTAATTGAGGATATATTTGTGCTTATTCATAAATTTGTCAATATATTCAATTAGCCATGCAATAATGACAAATAGGACTTAGAATATTGTTGTATCCTCATTAAAAGCGCATTAGAGTTAAGTTTACTATTAACCTACATACGTCTATATAGAATAAATTACAATATTACACCTTTTCCTGGAATATGGCTACATTCAATAGGCATGAAAACAAATATAAAATTAGAACCATCAAGTCTCACTTAAGTGGGCCAATAAATCTTGAGCTTAACATGTGCTGAGGCTGCTTTGCAGACGTGACTAACATATAGACAAAGTTACACTAAACAAGCTCGAAAGTATTCAGCATTTTTTTTCCAAATAGCAAGCCTGTGATAAATTAACGCATTAAACGCAGAAAAGGAGAATAATGCTGGGCCATGTTTTAGCTTTTAATAACACAAATTGCAATCGAATATGCGACGCAAAAACGCAAACAGAATGCGAAATGAGAAACTCACAAAATGTTAACTTCATTTGTTGCATAAATGTTGCGCATTGTTTAAAGCATAATTAACTTAAATAACGAATTGAAATCCGTTGCGCTGTCAGACGAGAGAACAAGCTGAAAGTTCAACAGCATTGAAATTTGATACGATATCGATGGGGAATACAGACAAGTTAGCATACAAACAGACATATAAGCAAATAGTTGCAGCACATAAACAAAGTTAACAAATTTACACAACGACAGCGCAACTATTTCAAGTGACAGCAGCATGGAAACAGATACAGATACAGATGCAGATAGAAGGATACGTAGATGCATAGATACGTACAAATTGCCGCCTTAATCAAACAGCATTTAGAAATCTGCCTGCAGGTTCTGTTGCTGCCAAATATTGTGCAGCTGTGCAACAAAATCAGAGGCAAACTCATGCCTCGAATGGTCAGCAAAATGGCAAATAATAAAATAGCTCCACAAATGTAAGTAAACGTTGGAGGCCAGCAGCCAACGCACAGTGGGCCAAGACCACAAGTCTAGTATATTTTTACTCCTGTACCCATAAAATGGGTAAAAAGGGGGTATTACATCTGTGCAAATGTATGTAACAGACAGAAGGAGACATCTCCGACCCTATAAAGTATATATATTCTTGATCAGTATCAAAAGAGATTTCGATTTGGCCATGTCCGTCTGTCTGTCCGTCTGTCCGTCTGTCCGTCTGTCCGTCTGTCCGTCTGTCCGTATGAACGCGTCGATCTCAGCAACTACAAGAGCTAGAGACACCAAATTTGAAATGTAGGTTCGTGTATACCATACGCAGATCAAGTTTGTTTCATATTTCAGATATCTCCCCCGTTCCCCCGCAAATCGATTAAAACCGTTTTACAGTAACAATTTTCAAGATATAGCTTTAAGATTTGGCATGTACAATACTTTAGTCTCTCTTAATCTACTGTCCAAATTTCAAGTCGATCGGATAATAAACACGGAAGTTATTCACGAAAGAAGATTCAGTGCTGCAGCAAGGGGAAGAAGAAGCACAGCCACCATTTAAAATGCTTCGCTTGCGCTGTGGCTCGTGTGTGTGCGCCCTTGTGTATGTATGTGTGTGTATGTGTAAGCTTACGAAGATACGATTGGAAATTTTTCACCTGGGTACAGGGAGTGTCGTAGTCGGGTATACTCGACTATAGCATTCTTACTTGTTATTATTAATATTCTTGAAAATAATTGAGTAAAATTTGAACTGAGTACTAATGGAACACTTAAGCAACGCAAAGCTTTAATTAATTAACATGTTAACATATGTAAATGCTTATTTGAACAGAACTCCCTTGAGCTGTTATCCTAAAAACGATCTGTTATGTTACAGAGCTTGGAAGTGTTAATCTTAATCTTCATTCTAGACTTCAACCTATCATAACTTTGTCAGAACCCAACCGATTCTAATAAAAAATGCATTTTTGGTCTTGGGTTGACCTCTATCATGTTTTGGGGCTTCAATTAATTTCTCGGCTGTCTGTTATGTCTTGGAGGTACAAAAAACTTCAATACCAATAATCTCTAACTAGTTAACACTTCTATAGGTTAATAAGATATAAATACCTAACTCGAAAGCAGTAAACTGTATTCAATACACGCCAAATTATTCGTTTCTCAACCACTGTGCCAAACATATACAAGCTGAAGCACAGCAACAAATGTTGCAGAGTCCACACGTATCTATGACAATATCTGGGGCTCATGGCTGTTGCTGCTGTGGCACATTTCGGAAATTGGAAATTTCGCACTTGATGATGGCCAACAAATCGAAGCACAAACGAAGAACAAGGGTCCAGGTAAAATTGCTTGCC
Organism: Hirtodrosophila confusa; assembly: GCA_035043065.1. Classification (NCBI taxonomy): domain Eukaryota; kingdom Metazoa; phylum Arthropoda; class Insecta; order Diptera; family Drosophilidae; genus Hirtodrosophila; species Hirtodrosophila confusa. The sequence goes on along the minus strand of JAWNNI010000213.1, from coordinate 9,507,031 downwards.
CAGTGCGAAATCAAACAGAGCCCGCTTGCAAGTGTTTAGTGCTGTAGGCCGCTTTCTGGTTTTCCCATTTCCAGCAACTAAACGCAGCTTTTATCCAGTCGAGCCCGCAGCTCAGCAGTTTGTGTGTCATTTGGTAGTACACTCGATTGATTGACGCCATGTCTTTTGATTTCCCAAGTGTGAACAATGCACTGAGCGGGCCTGAGGCACAGCTCCGTTTTTGCCACAGGAAGAAAACAATGCGTGACAGTCAGGCCTCAGCATTTCTATTGTCCACATGAGGCACCTGAGTTTAGAGAAAACTGCATTCTATTGCAATTTCCTTTATTGGAAGTCTGAACACTTCTTTTGTGTAATGTGCTGCTATCCATGGTCTTGATAGCTTGTTAACTAAATTGATGTCCTGTGATTTAAGCATTAAATGAAAGTTTATTCAGTATAAGTATTCAATTACTTTCCTTCAATTAAATTAAATTAAAATAATGCCCTGTCCAAATTTCCTTTTGTCTTCTATTGTATTCAAAACTAACCTCCAACATTAAATTATATTTATTTAACAACTACATTGGATTCTTTGTTCGTTAACATGTTTTGACAGCTGCCTTGAAAGTGGTTTATCTCTCAATGACAACATTCATCAAATGAATTGTAATTGCTGACAATTGACAAATCATTTTTGATATCAATATTCAGGGCAATTTAACTTATTCAACTTGCAAGCAAATCGAATGTCCGTTTAGAATGCAAACTCCAATATGCGTAATCTGATTTTAATGTTGAACTTATAAAATGATGCAGTTTTCAGATACAAATCAAGTCCCAACTGTTGCACGCTGCGTTTTTTCTTTAGCCTTCAATCGCTCGCAAATTCAATAAACTATAGTTCAATTTGCGAGTAGTGTAAAATGGAGCTGTGAAAAGGAAGAAAGTCTAGATAATGAAGAGCAAATGCAATGAGAAAACAAAATACATTTCAGATGAACTTCTGCAACTGCGATACAGAAAATTATTTCATTTAAATTGCAATTTAAGCCTCTTAGCAGCTCCCGTACAAACATTTTCTTTAATTTCCACAAAACTGTGCTTGCAGGCGATTTTCACTTTCCAAAATGTAAACAAAGTCTTTGTATGCTTTCCAAGTCAGGAGTATTAGCATTAACACGCTTTCCTAAATGTTATATTCCGCCTAATTGCATTTGCATATTTTGATTATATTTTGGGAAATGAAACTGCCAAATGCATCGAGCTTAGGTAGGACTATTTGACAAGCATTCCGGGTCTGGGTCCGGGTCCGGGTTGGGGGAAGGTGGCAGATGCAGTGAAGCATGCCCGAGCAGGAAATTTGAGTGCAGCGGATGCGATTGTCATGATTGAAGGAATCCTATGCTAATTGTTGAATCATGAATTCAATTCAGTTGCCCAAAAATTACAGCACAGCAATGAAACAAGTATTAATTAACTATTGCTTATCAGCAATTAATGCTAATTATAGTAAACAAAGACGTTGGATATGTTTGGGAATTTCCTGAACTGAGAACTGGCTGTCTCGTAGCCGGGCTTACTCGACTAGAGCATTCATAACTGTTATGGCAGCAGGATTTGAAAATAAATTTTTTCCGTGTTGCGCACAGTAAAAAATTCGTCAAAAATTCTATCCGACCATTTTTGATTTTCAATTTCTCCTCTCGACATGTCTTGGAAGCTTATTTATATATATTTATAATTGTTGCAAAATATACCAACTAAACGACAATTTAATATCTTAAATTATTTAACAAATACATAAAACAAAGCCCGTTGAATAAATTGCTGAGGGTGCGGAGCGATTACAGATTGAACTTGCTGTTTTTTGATTATCGATAGTTTTTTTTTTAAATCTTGTGTATTAAGTTTAGATCATGTTTTTCAAACAATTCATTTTTTTAAAATGTAACTGTCATTAAATGACGCGTGGTGCCCTCTATTGGCCAGATGTGTAACTTAGCAGCGCTGCCCTCTGTTTGTCGGTTGTGTGAAGTACTAAGCCAGTTCAGTTAAAGCGCCATCTAGTGCCATGTTCATTAACAGCTGCTTACTTTGTACTATGTTAACTAACATTTCGTGTTATTTTACTTAGCAAATTTACGGTCACATTGATATTCACACCATGTAGATGCGTCAAATTCAAATATATGCGCTTTAAAGCAAAAGTTGCTCAACTTTTCTCACTAAACATATTTACTGATTTTATTTATAAGACATGCGCGACATTTGTACAACTATGACTATGAGATGATGCAACTTAAAATTAATTAATACATGTAACAATTTACGTAATTTTAAGAGAAACGAAACACAAGCGACAAGAATTCACATACTATATGTGGTAATAATTGCTTGCGTATGTTGATAATTTACATATACATATAATTGTGTGTAGCCTTTCACTAAGACCTAAAAGCAATAGACAAAAGTCCAGTAAAGCGCATTAAAGGCCAAGAACATGCCGGGAAATACAAGACGCGCCCGTCTGTCAATCCACATGGCAATCTCCTGTGGCGTCATGGTTGTAAACGTTGGTGGATCCTTCTCGGACATTTTCTCCTTGTCAATGTTCACAATATGATCGTTCGTCGAACAAACTGAAACATTGTCAGCGCACTCGGTTCGAATAATAGGCAGGTTGGGCTGTAAAAAGTAAAATATAATAATAAGCAACTAAGCAATTTTGAACATTACAGATCAGCTTACATGAACTGTTAGATAGTTGTTGAATCCGGGATTGACAGTGCCATTGCGCACGCTCTCCGTGCTGGAGACAATGTTGTCCAGGCTGGAACAGGAGCGTGCTCTCGATTCGTTGCTCAAACTGCCGCCCAGTTGACGGCGAGAGGGGCGTGGCGTTAATGTTGACTTAATAATATATTTACTGTTCACTTTCTTGAGCTCAATATTCTCCTTGCGCCGCCATATTGTATTCACAAAGGCAAACTCCACCAGGCTGCCAAAGATGAAGAATGTGCAACCAATGAACCACACCTCCGATACCTTAATATAGCTGACCTTGGGCAGCGTTTTGCTCTGCGATGAGGACAGCGTTATGAACGACAGCATGGTGCTAGTGCCTGAAATGCATAGATGAGTATTACTCCGGGAACTGACTGGTGTTGGCATGCCTCAGCTTACCTAACATAATGCGCGGCGGTGAAGCATCCGCCTGCAGCCAAAAGGACACCCAGGAGATGGCCACAATCATCATTGAAGGCAGATAGTAATCCAAAAGATAAAAACCTATCTCGCGCTGCAAACTCACCGTAAAACTCAGCGAACTGTAGTTACCCTCTATAAAAGAAACCCTGTAATTAGCCAGTTTTCTAGCAATAAGCTACTTTCAGAGCCACTTACTGAAGGCGCCATGTCGCAAATTGATGTCATCCGAGTGCACAACGGTTGTGTTATGCCAGAACGTGGCCAAATTGTATTCAGTGAGTCGCATATCGGGATCAAAGGATATGGGTGAATGACTCTCCCACTCCAGCAATAGATCGGAAGTATTGTACATCCCTGACAGCAGAAGAAGAGAACGCACTATAACATTAAAATTCCCAATTAACAGCTGTATGAAACTTACAGCTCTCCAGAATAGTTGTGCAATACTGTTGATCAAAGGGAAACTTCTTGAAGTTCATCCAGCAGTAGAGCGAGGCCTCCAGTCGCGTGGAGACGATCACATTGCCATCTTGGGAAATGGAGGTTAGCACGTCCTTCTCATCGGTGCCCAGGATGCTGGACTCACGCTCATTGGCAAAGAATATGTGCGGCAGCCAGAGGCGTTCGCTCAAATGTTTCTGGCCCAAAATAGGCTCACGTCTCTTCGGTGCATAGTCCTTGTAAGCCAGACGTTTATCCTGGAAGCTCAGCTGCAGCAGCGCGTGCATCTTGAACTGCAACAGATCCGAGTTGAGATTCTGCAGCAAGTAGACATAGATGCGTGTCTTCACCACAATGGGCATGCGCTGCGATGTCTGATGGTCGTACTCTATAAAGAACAATCAGTTAGGAAAGGTCACAACATTTAGGTTTGCAACTCTTACCTATGGGTCGCTCCAGGCGATCGTAACGACAAACGTGCGTCATCCTTTGGATCAGTTCGGTATATTGCAGACTATCCGCCGTGGCCAGGGAAGGACAGTTCTCATCCACATTGCTGTCATTGGCAGCGCTGCAAGTTTGTCAGAGAAAACAATTTTCGTCAAGCAATTTGAAGCGGCTAACGTGGCGTATGAGTAATAAGTATAGTAAGTTGTCTTCAGGCTGACTTTAATGCATATTTTGTTACAAATTTTACTGACATTATTTGAAATTTACAACACCTATGAAGTAATCCTTTAAATAATGTAATATTATTATTTGAAAGGCGCCCCTGGAGTTAATTCATATTTAAATGCATCTGGCAAAAGGCTGCAGCAGGTCGAAAGTGATCATAAAATTGAAGATTTAAGCACTAGTCCAATTTATTTGAGTGACTGCGAATATTACAGCCACTATTAAGCACACTTAATTATATTGGCAAGTGTTATTACAAGTTAACGGCCCATTGGCAGTCGACAGTTATTAAAATATTTGAATATCGATTGTGCAGCTGTGCAAGCTCATTTGGAGCCAGTTAGCTGAGAGAGATATTTGCGTACTCTGCTCTATTATTGTTGTTAATATTATTTAACTTGCGTATTGTGTTGGCTTTTGTTTGTCATTTTGTTAATTGTGCAACAGCAGCAGCAAAATGCAAACAAACCAATTCAATTAGTGCACTTGGCCTGATCCCTAACCAGAAATCCATAAATAAACTCCGGTGTCTCATTTATTTCTGGTTAACTTTAAATATTTACCTATTGACATTGCATTTAAATGGCAGCTAATAATTTTCCATGAGCTCCATATAGCCTTATCTATGCAAAAGCCGAAAGTCCGCTTGAATTAATTACATTTTTTTTTTTACATTTTTAATTTTATTTTTGCGCACCTTCAAATTATGGAAATATTTATTTTTTATAGCGTCGGCGGTATATATAACTGCAAATTTATGGGCCAAGGCGTATACGTAATGCGAGACTTTTCTGGCTATGCATAAGTACAAATTCGTATTTGGAATATATTTCGACATTTAATGGTGAATTTCCCATTTGCTCAACTTATCAGCTGATGAGACATATTCTTTGATAATAGCCTGCTGAAATTCCCAACAATCTTTAAACATATTACAGCATAAGGAAATGTTTTATTAACAACATATTGCCACAATTTCTTATCAGTTTTATCAGACATGTAACTGTTACATCAGTTGTAAACATTCTCTTATGAATAACATCTTACAGAATATGTGAAGTATTCGTGTGGATGTTGAGATTTATCAAGATTAAATAAGAAATTTGTAAGGCAAAACAAAGAGCTTCAAAGAATACAGATTGGTAACAAAGAAATGCGAAAGCAAAGCAAATTGTTAGCTATTTTTGGTTGTATAATTTGGTTGTACATATTTGACAACTGGAAACATATCAATGCTATATTGTTTTATCAGTCGCAATACCATTGTTGCCTTCTTTGCCGCATTGAAAGTAAAAAAATGACTAACAGCACAACATTTCTTTGTGAAAGAGACTGGAAATTGCGGAGCAGCAACCTGAACACAAAATAGAGATATGGCCAGTACTAAACTTTTAACCAACTCATCATTTCATTCATCAGTAAATATTTATAAGCATAAAATTATTCAAATTAAATTAAATTTACTTACTGAATGGGCGTCAGTACAGTGCTGCATATAATTGTTATTAATAATACTTTGGTAAAATGCACAAAATAAATGTTCTTCATTTTCAAGGATTTTAAATTGTTCTAAAGTTATTTTGATATAAGTTATTTATCACTTGAATTCACGCACTTATTTGGAGGTTATGCACAATTGAATTGTTGTGTTAGTTCTTAATTAATTCGTTTTGTTTAATGCTCATGTTTTTTTTGTTGTTTGTTGCTTTAACACTTTGTTTTGTCACACGCTCGATACACATTCACTTCGCCGATCGCATTGCATTTTATTCAAATTACAAATGTTTTTCAAAAACTATATAAAATAAATAATTATTGCCCGCTAGTATTTTGATGGGGATTTTTCATTTAATGTTCGAATGAATGTTCCAATGGAGGTGGGGACCTGTTGCTAGTCGTCGGCGCTGTGAGCTCGCTGTGCGTATGCACCTTACAGAAATACCTGACTGCTACCTGGGGGCGCTGCTGCTGCTGCGACGCCGATGCCGACGCCGACGTCGATACCAACGCCTCAAAGAGCACTGAGCTGAACACTGTATCAGTGTTCGGAGAGGAAGTTAGCGAATTTTAGTTTGTAAAGTAGTTGAGAGTTGCCCAAAATGTACTGTGTGTTCGGTTTGCTGATAAGCCAGCCAACAACTACTACAACAACAAAAACGACAACAACAAAAACAAACCCCGCCACTCGCCCCTCGTCTTGTGAAGGTGTTCAGCGCTGCGGTGTTAGCGGTTGAACAACTCAAAGGCGACAGCGCAGGGTCGCTGGAGATCGTCTCACTTTTAAACTGGCCACAGCATCAGCTGCAGCAGCCAGTTGAGAGCTCGACTATCAGATACCCTCTACAGTTTAAGTTCATATCTAATACACTTTAAATCTTATACAGTCTTATTAATATGCCTTCGTATACTATTCATACGCGAAGTACTTTAATATTTCAATACAAATACATCAATAGATGGCAATCTAACAGCCCAAACTGTAAGACCTAGGATGCTGAAATTCTCACAGTAGTTTGCATCTATGATGAAAGGCCACACTAAGGCGGGATTTTGGAAAATTTCACCCACAAGCGTGGAAAATTGCGGAAAACTGTTGGCTGGCTTCAAACTCATTTTCCAAGATCTATAGGAAAGTTAATTTGACACATATCTCACTGATTTTGGGTAATTCACCCCCTTGGGCGAAAAATTGTGGTCTCAAAGTTGTATGGGCGAAAGTCTAATTCTAGTTCGATCACCTTCAAAACTAATCTTCAAAGCTCTACACATTAAATATTTCGATACGTGTCTCACCAATTTAGAAATATGTACAACTAGTTTAAGCTGCCAAAATGGTATAGTGCCCAAGTTAAATAAATAACCGAAATTTAAAAAAAATATCACCAATTTCGGAAAATTCATCCCCATTGTCGGTACTATATACATTTTTTGAATTTGATCGAAAACGTAAGAACCATTATAAGCTTTTTTTAGCACGTCCCACGTCCCTGCTCTACTGCTGATCGCCCTTCTCTGCGATTCTCAAGAATTGAAGGGAGTCCAATACAATTGCCCATTTCGGAGTTCCACAATTGATCGCCCTTCTCTGCGATTCTCAAAATTTAGAGGGAGTCCAATATAATCGCCAATCATTTCTAAGGTTTATATTGGCTTTTTTGTGTCGAGTTTTATGATTTGTAGAGTATAGGGGTAATATTTTAGCTGCATACTTAAGTTGACAGCTCCAACTCTCACAGTCTGTGAAATCGATTCGTTACAAACTGAAACTGATTATACTATATATTATACATTCTCCGGTTGGGTCCTGCCCCCCTCTAACATACCTTTGATCAGTTTTATTATACCCAACCTTACTCTTTTTATATAGCGTATGATTTGAAATGACATATATAATATGGAAGCAAGCTATATTCAATACTTACATCGGAAGCATTACAGATGTGTTGAACAAAAACAAAACCGGTATCCAAGACTTGGAAATGCGTTCTAAGCAGCGTAAATAAAATATGAGCAGTAGAAATAATAAATGCACAACAATTATGAATGTGCAAATTGATGCAGCATTTCTTGTTCCATCATCAAGTATCACAAGATCACAAGGGGGGGTAGATAAAGGGGCTGATCGATTTGGAGTGTGTGTAATCAGGTGTGTTTGTCAATATGGGGATCGTTCGACATCATCGGCGCTTGTAATTAAGCGATTGGCGGCTTTTCAGCTTATAATATTTGCTAAAAGCGCACACTTCGCTCGTTGTTTAAACAAATGCACATACGCACAACGATTTGAGCAAATTAATTATTGAGTACAGCATATAAATAATTATATAACTTGTTGCCGGTTGTGCGGCAGTTCAATAAACTTGCATGCTTTGAAAACTGTTTAATTCTTATCAGCTTACAATTATGAAGAACAATCATTGATTATGCGATTAATTGGTTGAACAAACTTTGAATACGGCGATGCTGCTGCTGCTGCTGCCGGATTATGCTTAAAGGTCGCCCTCTTGGCGCTATTGTTTGTCAAAATTAATAACAATAACAACAATGGGTGACAACAATAAGTAAATTTAATAATAATGCAAAAGCCGCGACGTGACATAGAAATACCAGTATGTGTGACAATAATTGAATATCACAAATTGCCAATAACAAAATGAGTTAATAACATTACGAATATTGCTGGATACGACAGTAGCTGAAATCAATGATATGCTTAATTGATTTTATATTTACTTAACGCTGTCGATCGCTTAGACATTGAATGCTTAAATGGACATATCATCATCGAATTATAATTTGATCTTTAATTAAATGCAAGAAATTCAGACTAGTAGCAGCTACAGAGTTATAGTAGAGGTGTGAAAGATTTGTCTAATTATTGTCTTAAAAAATAAAAACATTTGAAAGTTCTTTTCCCTTGAGTCAGTTCGCTATTTTGGCCTCGAAATGTGCGTCAATAAGATAAGAGTTTTCAAAAAAAAGTAGCTATGATCTTCAAACGCGGTCCACTTCTTAAATAAAAGCCACTTAATTGTGCTGTTTAAACTACATTTTTAAAGAGCCATAAACTGAGTTATCAGCACATAAAACCCATGTACAGTAGAAGCTTCTAAATACAATTAAAGCACAAAAAGTTGTTATAATATGCATTTTACTGACGTTGATCACCCTTTTATTGTTTTATTGATTATTTCTTTTGTAATTGCCATTGAACTTTGTAACTGCGTCAATTTGAATGTTGACCAAGTTAACAGAATTTCACTAAACACACTTTTTACTCCCTGTACCCATAAAATGGGTAAAAAGGGGGTATTACATCTGTGCAAATGTATGTAACAGGCAGAAGGAGACATCTCCGACCCTATAAAGTATATATATTCTTGATCAGTATCAAAAGAGATTTCGATTTGGCCATGTCCGTCTGTCTGTCCGTCTGTCCGTCTGTCCGTCTGTCCGTATGAACGCGTCGATCTCAGCAACTACAAGAGCTAGAGACACCAAATTTGAAATGTAGGTTCCTGTATAGCATACGCAGATCAAGTTTGTTTCATATTTCAGATATCTCCCCCCGTTCCCCCGCAAATCGATTAAACCCGTTTTACAGTAACAATTTTCAAGATACAGCTTTAAGATTTGACATGTACAATACTTTAGTCTCTCTTAATCTACTGTCCAAATTTCAAGTCGATCGGATAATAAACACGGAAGTTATTCACGAAAGAAGATTCAGTAATGCAGCGAGAGGGGGGAAGGAGAAGCACAGCCACCAATTAAATTGCCTCGCTTGCGCTGTCGCTTTGCCGCACAGTGGTGTGTGCGTCTTTGTGTATGTGTGTGTGTATGGGTAAGTGGACTTAGATGTGATTGAATGTGTTAGACCTGGGTACAGGGAGTTTCGTAGTCGGGTATACTCGACTATAGCATTCTTACTTGTTTTTTTTTCAGAACTTTAATTAAATATCTCGAGCAGCGATAACTAAACAAGAAATCATTTTTAATTATTGTACGCAGCTTGCAAATAAACAAATGTTTTATATTATTATTTTTACTTGCTTTCTTTTGTCGTCACGCGGGGCGTATGCGCAATGGCCAAAAGAAATCTGCTATGTGTGTGTGTATTTGCTCTCCTTGTGGCCTCAAGATCGCTGTAGGTCTGTGAGGTGTTGCTTGTTGTGTCGGCCCGGTGGGTGGGGGGGCGTTGGGTGTCGCACTACATGGCGTATACGTGTTTTTGCTCATTTAGAGGTTACGCATTTATTTATTTGCATTTTTATGGGTCGCCGAAAATGTGATTTTATATTTGTTTTGTTTCGCTGACAAATATTGACTATTTGCTGTTACCGAAACAAATTTTCATTATTTACCAGTTAATGAAATTTTGGTTTTTTATAGCCTTTGTTTTGGCACGTGATATAGTAGCTCGATCTATAATGGCCCTTTATACTTTTACCGCCAGCGCTGCCACAGCGGCTGCTGTACCCAGATCTTGACATTATCTTTGCCATAGCGTGACTCACGACTACCCAATGTGGGGGAAGTGTACTCGTAGTAAAGTTTTATCTGCAAGATGACACTCTTCAGGCAGACAGTTACTTGTGTTTGGGCCAATTAAAAAGCAAAGCGTTGAATTAATTAAAAACGCTTGTATGCGCTAAGTAAATAATAGTAGCCAATGATGCAGAACAATGACAATAGGAAAATGTTATAAATACTACACATGACAAATACTTGAAATTAAAAATAATATGTATATTTGATGATAATCAGAATCGGTCTCAAGTGGTCGGCTGCGACCATTGCTAAATTTATACCAATGACAGTTACACCAATCTGTTGCAATTGTCCTAACGGTATTATCGCTGCCGCGTTTATTTTGGGCCCACTCAAGTGTGCCACAATTAGGGATACGACCAGGTCCACAGTTCCAGCCAGTTCTTATCAATTCTTGGCACACGTTTGCTGCTCACTGACGTCTTTTAGCTAATTTTGTTAGCTTTGTTTTATTTGCCAAATGAGGCGTACTAAATATAAATATAAGACCGTGTTTAATGTGTGATATTTAGACGTGTAATATCATTTCAGTGGGCCAATTTAAAGGGAAGTGAAAGCTGTAAACTGTTGTAACATCTGAAATGTCAACAGTCTGACAAGGCGTTTGCTTTAAGGCTTAATCAATGAGTCAGTCGGTCCATATGATGACGATGAGTTCTCAGATGAATGACGTTTACCGCGAACATTTCGAGCAGCCTGCCGCAATATTATTTTTATCAGAACGGGCCAAGTTTCTCCTCAGCTTGTTTAACAACAATCTGTCATTTTATAGTGATTGGCAATCTGGAACAAGTATGTTTTACATCAATAATATCTTGATACCGGCCATATATAGAAAGTTAACATTGGGCGTCTGCATTTCCTCTGTTGCCACACTTCACAATCACACAAACGTGAAGTTTGGCAATGTCGCTAGATTCGATCTAGTTCAAATCAATTTTATATGCATAATATTCAAAAGTTATACAATTTCTTTGGAATTTCTTTATGTATCGAATGAACTATTGATTCTCTTCCTTTATTTATTACTTACTAGCTGGTAAAACCCCAGCTTTGCCCGGCGAAATACTTTGATTAAAATGTTTATTATGTTTCATTTGAAAACTTTCGTCAATCACAAGAAATACACAAAAATAACCTAGAGAATGAGCTTGAAAAGAAAAATGTCGATTGCCAAACCTTTTCACCAATTTACCGACCTTGGGGATGAATATTCAAAAATTGGTGAGCTACGTGTCGAATTATTTACTTTGTAGAACTTTGAAGATGATTTTGAAGGTAATCGAACTAGAATTAGACTTGCGCCCATACAACTTTGAGGCCACCATTTTTCGCCCATGGAGATGGATTTCCTAAAATCGGTGAACTATGTTGAAATGATTTTTCGTATAGATCTTGGGAAATGAATTTGAAGCCGATTGGCAAACAAAAAAGTTTCACACAACAGTTTTGCGCGATTTACCACGCTTGTGTGTGGAATTTTCCAAAATCCCGCCTTAGTGTGCACTTTTATCATAGATGGAAGCTACTGTGATCATTTTAGAATCCTAGCTCTTACGGTTTGGGCTGTGCGATGATTGCCAATCAGTCAGTCACCAATCAGGACAAACTGTTTTATATACATATATAGATTTAATTCCAACTAATGTTGCTTGTTTTCATTCAATATTCTGCGTCTAATACCGTGTGAGGGTTACCCCTTTGGCACATTACCCTTTACATTCACGTGCTGCCCAGACAGTCATCATCCACAGCTTTTTAACAATGTCATCCTAGCTGGGTTTTTGTCTACTTCTTAGCCAAATAAGAGATAAGAAATAATTTTAGCCGCAAAATAAATCAAGCGCTGTGACATGTTTTTGTTGCTTTAGAAGATGCGAAATGCTGTCACGACAGTTTAAATAATACAAGTTAATCGCGTAGAGAGGATGATTTACTGGCTATAATAAGTGTGAAAGGGCGAACTATGTATTAATAGAGATGCTCATCGTGATAGTTTCAATTAAATGATACTTAATAAGTTTTCAAGGCGGCTTTCACGCTTAAGACATAATTTAGTTTATTGCTAGAAAAGATCGAAGTATTCAACAGAAAGAGGTATATAAGTATTTTAAAGCAACTGCTGCTCTTGACATCTTCGACTCCCCGCAGAGCTGCTCGACAGTTTGTTGTAGGGAGAATAGTACATAAACATACAGACCTGTTCTGGCTTACACTTTTTACTTTTAACAAGATAATGATAATTATAGTGCCTTTCATCTAGGATTGAATGCCCACTTGCCATTGCGACACGATATCAATCGCAACCACAAAATCACGACACGAGCGTGGAAACAGGAACAGGCCGGATTAGTATTCAAATAGACTAACTATGAACTAACATGAAAACAGCCTTCTATCATAGAACATTGACTACTTTGTCGCACTCGTCTCCTTCTCGTTCGCTTTGATGGCTGGCGAATTGGCAAACTCTTCGAATGTGTCTTTCACCTTCTTGAGGCCTCGGCCCGCGTAGCAGGGCAGCATGTGGACAAACCGGAATGAGCTCTTCACGCCCTCGTTGTAGTAGTGTTTGGCCAGGAAGCGCATCTCGCCCACCTTGGGCAGTTGTGGCACCTCGAAGGGAAGCTGCTTTGTTGCCTTCTGCACATAGGGACACAGGCTCGACTTGACATTGTTGTACAGCTTATCGGATTCCTCCGTGCTGCCCCAGACTCCAGCCTTGCAGGTGTAGTAGACAGCACCAGCGACCAGACCGCCGCGCACCAGGAGTCTGAAAGCAACCAGAGGCAAGTTTAGCGTTAAGGTTACGTAATTTTTGCAATCAAATTTGCTGTCACTTACCCAATTACCATATTGATTCGTTTGTTTACAAGCTACGGAAGGGGAAACGCGATCGGCAGATAGTATTCCAAACTTTGGCAAGTCTGGTCGTAGGATTTTAGTTACTATTAACTAAGAATCCGCTAAGAAGTGTGTGTATTGGCGGAAACAACAACAAACAGTGATGCAAAAACATACCGCTTAACAGTGCCATGCTAAGTAACAGAATTGCTCCACACTTAACGAATTTGCTCCACATTAGACAACGCTGTACTACTTAACGAAACTTTTATTTTTAAATTCTTAAGATCATCATTAAGTTGATACACTAATGTTTAAATTAATTTAGAGTCTCAATTTAAATTTTAACACACATATAATTCCTTTTATTAATATAAATATTGTTTGCATTTCTAGTGGATATTGGAATTCTCATGCAATAAACAGTAATATAAAACTCTTTGCACATCAATAAATGAGTACATATAACATTTTGTGTTTTTCTGATTTTCTTTTTTCATAAGTACAAATTCCTTCATATTTTTAGTGGCAATGCCAGACCGCACTAAATTTGTTTTATAAGTATTTTAACACATTTATATGAAACATGGATTAAGAAATATTTGTTGAGTTCTATCGATTTATAAATTAACACTCAGATATAAAATACATATTTATGTGTATAAGTTATATGTAAAGTATGATTTACATAATTCTTTGTTTCATATATGATTATCCATAATTACGTCGGTAGAAGTTGCAGGCAAAACTTTCAGTGAATTATTAAATATTACTATTTTTGTACCGGGTTTTTAAAGATAAGCAAAAGTAAAGACTTGTCTGAGTTTTTAAGTTGATCTGGTAGTGAACATAATATGCTTAATAATTAATTTATAAGGACATTTTCGATGTCCTCTGTGCACTCTGTGCTTTAAAATTTGAGTTTTAATTCAAGTTTCGTATTGCTTTTCATTGTGTTTGGAAAAAAATTGACAAGTAATTAAATGTACGTTTTCAACATTTTATCAGAACTCTTGTAGCGCATAATCTTTTAATAGAACATCATTTTACGAACATCAGTCTTCGCTTGTAAGCTGATTGTATTTTATATATAGTACTTTAATATATACAATTTCGAATTGCGTTTTTGAATTTTTTTTTTCATTTAAGGAATTTGAAGGTTATGTAGTTTTGATTCAGGAACCAGGAAAAAGGCGAAATGGGATAAAGCGCCTATTTATTAAAAGCTCGTTAATATCCATAGAGAAACTTCCAAATGATATCAGTGTGAAATATTTGATTCCTTTTGTAGGCTATATCAACAATTTAACAGTTGGGAGACAACTACATTTTAAACACATAAATTCTTTATAAAATAGTTATTTTTCAATACATTGATTAACGCCTAAGGCAACACAGATAACGATTCGTAGATAGGTATCATCGGTATATAACACAGCTAACAATTTTAAAATAGATTCTGCATGATTAACTTCTTTATAATTTGATTTTTCATCAAGTTCATTAGTTAACACTGAAAGGGAAACAATAAGATTTTCGAGATCGACGAGATTAGACGGCTTCTATACTATGCTTTGTAAACTTAAATTCATATTCGGTGTACCAATTTTGCAAGATTCTCAAAATGTCTGATTTCGAGCATTATAAAAGGTTCTTTCTGTGTTAAAGTAACTGTCGTTGGCTTTCGGTTACTAAATATTCAATGCACCTTGTAATTACACACACACATTTATAATATCTACATTGTTTAGGTATCATTTGGGTTTATCTCAAGCTCTGTAGTTGGATTCTCATCCAACGGCGCCTTTGACTTTGATATGGGTGGCGGATCCTCAATATCTATAGAATTCTCACGCTCCGTTATACCCGGCATTTTAAGCGAAAAACTGCTCAACTTTCGCTCGGCGGAACCCAACGAGCTCTGCGAATCCGCCTTTAGCAGGGTGGAGCGGCGTTCATTGATAACTCTCAGGGAGTCGTACATGTGATCATCACCACTGGTGGAGCTGGAGCCACGTTCCAAGGAACGTATATAGAATACGGAATCATCCCGCTCGTTGGCTATGCCGGGCTTGGGCCGATAGAACTGCCTGGAACTGTTGCTTCTATAAAGTGTGGCAGTTACAGCCTTCTGCTGTTGTTGTTGCTGCGGCTGATCTGCGCTGCTTCCCAGTGGCAGGAAGTCAGGACGTTGTTTCTTCGGTGGCAGGCTGTGGGTGTCGTGCACCAGCTCAGTTATTTCGCTGTAGGAGGCCTGGCAATTGCCCTCGACCCCACTGCGTTCATCGATTAGCTCAATGCTCTCCTCCGGCACGGAAGGCTCCATGCTGGACTGTCCTGACAGCTGACGCATGGGTGGTGGCGGCTCTGAGCACACGGACAATTGGCTGCTGTAAGGTACAGTTGACAGTTAGTTGGGAAAATTGTTTGCATGATGTTATGACAGCACATACCGGAACTCCTTCTCAACAGACGGCGTGGCCGAGGGACCGGAACTGTATCGTTTGGGTGAGCGCAGTATCGACTTGGGCATCACTTCCGGACTGTGCAGATCCACCTGGACGCGCCGCGAGTCAATGCTGGATGTGCGACTCGCTACCGAAGCACAACGCGCCGTCCAGCGGCCGCTATACGATGAGTCTGACATGGTCGAGTTGCTGTAAAGGTATTTAAAGCACGCCAATAGGTAAAGTTCAGGGGTGATTGATTGATTAATCTTGCAAAGCAGCGCTGCAGCAACTGCTTACACCGAGAGATAAAGAGAAGTCAAGTTGAGGTGCGAATAATCTCTCTAAAAGTTTGAATGTGCTTTTAGAAGTTGTAATTAACAGTGAAGTTAAACTTTTAGCCTTAAGTAAAAAAACGTTATTTTCATTTGAAGCAATTAATCTCGTTAAGAAACTTTAATGTGCTTTCGAAGCTTGTTTGTGCATTGTTACTATTGTCAAAAGCAGTTAAGATTTTAGTCTTAACTGAAATGAACCCTTTAAAGAACATAAAGCGGTTAAGCTCGCTTAAAGCTTTCATGTGCTTTTAAAGCATTTCGTGTATTGTATTACAAGCAAACTAAAACTGAAACATGCAGTGTGGGTAAGCGCGTGAAGTTGTATAAGCCAGTGTTATTAGCAGTACTTACCGCCTGTGCCCCAGCGGGCTACAACGATCGCGATCGCGTGCCGCTGCCGCCGCCTCCTCATGCTCGATGGGTCGCTGTCGGGCCAGCACGTGACGCCTGGCTGTGTCCGAGCGTTTATTGCGCTCGGCGCGTTTCTCGCTGCCCGCGTGAGTCCCGTGAGTGGCTGCTGCCGCCGCTGCAGCCCCGCCCGCGCTCATGCCAGCATCAAAGGACGAGGCCTGCCAGTAAACGCGACTCGCTGAAGGCGGCTGCAACAATGTGCATGTGGCATACTCTCTCGTGGCACGCTGTATCAAGCTGGAAGAGTTGCTGATGATGCGCGCACTAGAGCCACCGGCAGCAGCACCCCCGCCCGCGGATCGGGATGGACGCGCCCGCCGCACGCTGCTGCTGCTGGAGGGTGGTTGTTGTTGTTGGTGTTTGCGTTGTTTGTGTTGATGATGGCGATGATGGTGATGACGTTTGCAGCACATTTGTTGTTGTTGTAGTTGTGGTTGTTGTTGTTGTTGTTCCAGCGGTGTTTTGTGATGCGGCGAGAACAGATTGGAGTGATTAGTGTTGATGCAGTCGGGTGTATGAGCATTTGCATGGATGGTGGACAGATTGGGCACGGAACCAGTGAAGGTGAGACGGCGCAGCTGTGGCGAGAAGCGTGTGGATGCGCTAATGGTAGATGCAAAGCAGTCACAGAGACAGACAGAGAGAGAAAGTGTGAGAGAGAGAGAAAAGATAGCGGCAAAATGTGGCAGCCAATTGCGAGTATTCAAATTTACGGTATGCAATGCTTGTGTGGGATAAAGGCATAAATAATCAATCGTATTCTAGTGCTGCACAACTATCGATAGTATCGATTTTTATTGTGACTATCGATAGTTATATGTCGAAATATTGTTTGTTATTAAAAACAAACGTTTTCCTTTGAATTTCATATATTAATGTTACAAAATGTTATTGAAATTAATTATCTTAAGAAAATATGTACCAGACGATGTAAATAAAGAAATCTAACCAGTTAAGATCTGAAGATCCAGATCAGTCTGGTAACATTTCCAAAAAGAATACAAAAATGGAAAAAAATGGCTGTTCTCAATTTCACTTTCACATCAATTTCACAGATTAGTAAAACTATAAACCTTAATTTTCCTGGATTATAGGAACCTAGATCTTTTTGTGGAATGGATTTAAAAGTGACATGCTGAACAGGCCGTTTAGTTTTTATATGACTGCATTGTCTGTTATTGTATTTTCAAGCTCCAAAATTATGATTAATAGCAATATTTAAAACTATCGATAGTTTCGATGCAAGCTATCTTTCTATGAATTATCGAAAAGAGCCACTATCGATAGTTTTGCAGCACTATCGTTTACCCAGCAATGGTTAGTACCTAAGCGACTTGGAGAACTTGATGAGCTCGGCAGTGAGCGCCTCACGATCAAAGGGTTGCGGCTGTTGCTGGTACTGCGCCGAGCCGGAGGCACCTGCCACCGCCTGTAGCTGCTGATGTGCATCGCCGGGGGAGGAGCGAAAGACGCCAAAGTGCTGATCCCAACGTGTTGACTGATACTGAGCACCTGTGTAGAATCAACCAGCTTATGAAGAAGCTCCCCCCGCAACTTCATTCACCTTCAACTTACCCATTCCGCGTCGTTGAGAGGCAGAGCTTCCTTGATTGCTGCGTGATGTGGTTTTGTTGCAGCTGCCACCTCCGGCACGTAGACGGGCGGGCACTACCTTGGCTGCGGAGTCGCGTGCCTCAAAGGTCATCACACAAGAGGCGACCACAATGAAGCCGCCGAAACCCATCACAATGGGACCCACATAAGAGAAGTTGTTCAGATGGAAGCCCTTCAGATCGTTCTTCACACGCACCGTCACATTGCCGCGCAACTCGGAGCCCATGGACAGATGATCCGCATAGTAGCCCAGCGTGGCCATGCCAGCGCCCACCAGCATCAGCGTGAGGCCCAGTATCAGCGCCCGACAAGCGTGCCACAAGCATTTCGAGGACATCTTGCCACGCACCACCTGCACATTCCATGTGGCACCGGAGGCCGGATGCGCTCGTCGCAGATTGCCCAGCGAGTGCTTGCGCCGTGTGGTGCCAACACCACCACTGCGACGTGAAGGCATTACAACCACATCGACCTCTCGCTCTGTGGTGTATTAATAGCCAAAGAGCTGCTCATCAACGGATGCGCTGCAGGACAACAAAAGGAACCATTAGATATCCCGGCAACTGTTTCTGAATAAGGTAATCAGTTGAATGTGTTTTTCTGCATACTTATATATTCATTGTGTGGTTGCGCTTGGCATACAAAGGGTAAGAATAATGTTGTTGACTATGAGCTACCCTGTATTCGATTTAAAACCAGCATGATCCACTAACGAATTTCCACATAAGAAACAGATTGCCTACCTTTTATCAATTATATTTCCAACCTTCTCAAAAGTAGCCTTTACAGGACTGACTGTTTCTTAGACACATTTTACCAATAAAAAATATATCTAAATTAATTAAAAGTTAAGCTTCCAGTTACTAAAATAACATTATATATCCAAGACTCTCTCCTTTCACATTAAATAATTTTAACTTAAAATTTACTAAATTAAGAAACAAGTAAAGAAAATATGTAATACCAAAATAAGAGCACCCTCATTTAAGCCAAGATATTTTACCTTAAGAATATCTCAGCTGTAATCTCTTTAATATAATGCTAGAAATCAATCAACGCTACCCTAACTTTCACTAAAAAAAACTTTTTAATCTCTGCCTGCAAGCCACAGGATAAAAACCTCCCAAAAGAAAGCGACCACAAAAGAGGACGAAATTCCAATATCTAACAATAGTTAAGGACTTGCAGCCACATCCACCTGTTGTTTGTGTATTGTAGTAAGGTCATCCTATGCGTGTCTTCGGGCTATTTAGACAGAGCCCAGTTCAAGTACGCGCTGTGTGTCTGTATGTGTGTGCAACACACACACACACGCTGAGCTAATTGTTCGTACAACAAGTCAACAACAATGTCAGTGCCAAGAATAGCAGCGTACAGGAGCCACTTGTGAGGAACCACAGATGAGAACGCATCCGCACAATTAGCCACAAATCCAAACTGCAGGCAGAAGGGCGTTGGGGCGTTGGAGCTTGGCTACTGCCAACTGAAGGATCTGATAACAAGCAGTTGGTGTGGCTGGTTGACATTTTCAAGCGATACAGAAACAGGTGTGCAGAGACACCTGCAAATTGAAAGACACACGTGAGTACCCCTATGCAGCTCAACAGTTGCAGATACTCGTATATTTATATAACTAGCATTTGAGAACAATCAACACTCACACACGCACACACACACACACACATACAACGGAATCACACACACACGCATACTTTGCATAATTATAATTACTTACCCGTCTCGTCCTTAATTGATCTTTAATATTTAATTCGGCATTAAAGCGTTTTTCTAATTGAATTTCATTTTGACAGCCTTTGTTCGCGTTCTCTTGACTTATTTGCAGTGTGCTGAATTTGTTCTCGATTGGGCTTTTGTTTGACCTAAAACAAGTTTTCTTTTCACGTTCACATATATACATATATATGTATGTATACTTAGGTATTCATTAAAACACCTCACTTATGCTTTCCACTGCCATCGCTGAAGCTTTGTCTTTATTATAATCACAACAACAGGACATTCGCATTATGGCTTTATTCTTTTCACGTTCCCTTACTTTGTGTATGTATATTAGGAGGAAAACTTCAATTTTTCATTCAGCCGAGACGTTTTCGCACTTTAAACTATTTGCAGCAAATTTATTCAAATGAATGTCTGTCAACAAGGACGAAGGACGTCTGCACCCGACCAGCATCCAAGCGTTTCTGATAAGACACCAGTCACAACAGCTGCAGATGAAGAGTGGTGAGAGAGGGAGTATGCGAGCAGTCAGTTTGTGCTCTACGATTTTCGTATTACTTACGGGAATCCTGCGTATTGGCATAAAACTAACAAATACTACGCATGGCGCCCTCTATGGTTAATTTTATACAGTATACGAGATTTTATACGTATGCGAGTTTCTTCCTGACTTAGAATTATAACAGATGTTGTATAAGAGCGACGTTATAATAAAAACTTGGTATAATATAACTTCCTATTGAAACAGTAATTAAAATATATACTTAGTAAATAAGTCTAACTCATATAAAAATAGAATTAAATTGTAATTGTGTATATTTATATTTAAATTAAACATCAAAATAGACATAAAAAGTGAGTTTTATAGATTTTAAACTCCGTACTCAAAAAACAATATTAAATATAACAGAGTTGAAAAAAGATAATATAAATATAGAAACTTATATATAGCCTAAACAAAGTGTCGATAATATCGATAGTGACATTGGTATTTTCCCAGCACTACTGAAGACCCCTTCGAGTGCACTGCTTTACCGGTTTTAGGCCTAAACGGATGGCCAAACAACCCCTAACAAATTCGGAGTTATAAAACTCAACACAAACCCAAATTCAACCCAAACCGAACGAAAGAAACTTAGGATGCTCCTTAAACTCCCCAGTAAGAGCCGAGGCTGAACACGATGAACAGATTTCGCAGTGTTGACGAGCTCGGCAAGTCAACAACAATTCAAACTCAACAATTCAACTGATTTGGCTGCCTTCAGAAGGACAGTCATAAACGAAGTGTAACGGCGTGTTGACGTTTCTTAAATGCGCACCGGCTGAATGAATCTCAAACGTATCCTGGGAAGAACCGTATCGCGAAGTTGAGGCGAATGTAGACATTCGAACTTGCGTGTAATACTTGAAATCATAACTATTCAGATTTCAGATTGTAACAAAGTTTTTGTGTGTTCGTTGCAAAAAGAAATGCTAATTTTTCGTGCATGCCATGAAATTGAATAATGCATAAAAAAATCTGTAATAATATTCTAGTTGTCATGTGAAAGTAGTTTTCATACGATTCGTGTGCAACTTATTCAAAATAAATATGCATACTAAGTTCGAACCGAGCAAGATTCAGTTTTTTACAAACCGCCGGGCCTAAGATAAAGACGCTTTAAGAAAAATCATAAAGGATCAAAATAAAAAAGAGGGCGGAGCTCATAAACGGGGTTTGTTCTCTGTCGCGGTTTTATGAGTGAAACAAATTTTTGTGGGCTGTGCCTAAGCCTCCGGTCCGTTAGTGAAATTGTATCTTTAAGATAACTACGCTTGTAACTATATAAAAATACGCACACAAAATTAAAACAATTCAATGTTGGGCTGGAATGGGGGCTATAAACCAAAGCATATTTTTTTATGAAAACCCATTTCGCGCTAATTTACATTTTTATTTTTATTACAGCTTTGTAGCATTCAGTTATTGTTATAGTATGTCTGTGCCTGTGATTGAATAGACAGCTTGCTTTATAAATGTTGGTATTTGTTATCCAGTATCTGAATACGAATTACATACGTACATATTTATTATGAGTGCACCATAGAAAATAACATGCAATGCCTACCTCGTGTCAATCGTGTCAGGTTTTATGTTTATGTTGCCCCAGTAATGTGAGCTATATATGTTAATAAATACATGGTTATAGCATAAAGGATCTATAGCACAAAGCGCCTGCCAAAAAAGTAGTTTATGTAAAGAGGTTTAGCTGTCATAAAGAGTCGAACACATGTCTGTCTGTTGCACTTACATATTTGGGGCACCAAAAATATATATATCAATGCCAAAACATTTATTTTTGTTGATATGGGTGTAGTACTACAGCTAGCGCTAGCTTGAGCTAGATTTATTAAATAAATTGTATTTATTCGAAATATATTCACGCTGAGCGCAATTCAAAATTCCGTTGCCTACCTTTAGGCGCTGTTTGTAAAAACATAAACTTAAAAGGATTTATGAAATTAATAACCACAACGCACACGAACGTATTAAAATTGCATGGCTAATCTGTTCATAAAATATTCAACCAAAAATGTAAATTAAAATGTTATTGTAATTCATTTAGTGTCCGTGCGTAATATGCATGCAAATCCAATAACCATAATACAAACCAAACAAATACAATTACAACCGTATAACTAACCAATACCAATTATCAGAAATTACCAATAAAGCAGAAATTCTGTTAAATAAAGTTTTTAACAAACGAATGAGCCGCGGTGTTTAGCAAAAACTAAATTCAAACAAAACACAAAAGCTGCGGAAAACTACAAACGGAAAACTGAATAACAACAAAAATAAGTAAAATAAGTGGCGGCGCGCAGCGGGGGAGAATAATAAACAAGCTCAATGCAGTTAGTGAAATGTGTTCTAGTTAAGGCAAATTCCACGCAGGAATTCACAATTACAAAATGCGTTTAAATGCAACAACAACAAAACCAACAACTCGCCTTAAAACCAAAACCAAAATAAAAACTAAACAAACGCTTGAAGCTTCGACCGCAGCAAATACTACAACAACGAGAACGAGAACCGCTGCAACACGCCAAATTGAATGTTTTATATGCAATTTAATACAATTATTTATACTGACAACAACAATTATTTGCACTGCTAGTGGTATTGGCAGTGGTTTGCTGCAAGCACAGGCCAAGCCCAGCCATTTGAGCAGGAGCATGGAAGCATTTAGTGGTCAGAACTATGGCCAGCAGCTGGATGAGTTGCCACCAGAATTCTCATCCTCAATGTTGGCTGCGGCTGCAGTCAGCGCTGAGGCGGCCGTTGCCGCTGCGGCTGCTTCTGCTTCTGCTGTGGCAGCTGCCAAAACTCCAGCAACAGTAACTGCCACGACATCCGCAGGATTTCAATTTACAACCCAGGTAGCGCCCAGTCCTTCACACACACATGCAGGCTGGAACGACGTTACGCGTGAGTTACGGTAAGTGGCAGCGTGCCTCAATTGTGTGGTTATCCGACTGATAGAAGAATGTAATATGTAATTGGGCAACATGCCACGCCCATGTGTGTGTGTGTGTACGTGGCGACCTTGAAATAACTCACCAGAAAGAAAGACGATGGCACTTACTTCCCTGTCAACTTAAAGCTCAATTTTCAACATGTTGTTCAACCAAAATTCTTAAAAGTAAAAGTTTCTCAGCTTGTTGGCTTATTTCTTGTAGCACTTTCGTAAAAAGATTTCTCCTGTGTCCTTCTGAACCGAAAACAATGCGTATGGTTTTATTATGCAGATCAAAACAATCTCTATAGTTTTCTTTTTGTTCGGCTTCGAAAACTTATGTCTATAAAGCTGTTCTTAACATAATCATTTGATTCTATATATATTATATGAGCTTTTAGTTGAAAAAAATGAAACAATATATTATTGTAGAAAATCCGAGTCTGCGTATTTCCTTTTACTATTGTGTGTAAAACACAAGTAATAAATACAAAAAGCTGAGATCATTGACGTGTGCCATGTTATTTATAGACTCATTAATCTAAAGTAATTTTTTGAAAAGCTTACAATACTTATTTTTTTCCCAACGAAAATCGTAGCAGCTTTAACCTAACACGAGCACAGTTGACCCCCAAAAAGAAAAACGTTCCCGTCAATGCTGAAACTTTATTACAACGTATTAATCACGGCGCTGATAGAACAAGAGTGAAATGAATGGTTTGGCATGCCGGATGCTAAATACCCTAGCTGACTAAGTAAATAAAGGGTACTCGCATTAACGCAGCACAAATCGGACCAAACAGTATAGAACTAAGTAATACAATTCCTCTTAAACAAGAAGTTGTTTTTCTATGAATTGTTTCTATGACAGCTATATTATATAGAATCCTTTAGGCCTTAAATTATATTATTCAGGCCTGCTCCCATTTTCGAGAACTTCGGATTTGGAATCCTTTAATCTCGTTTTCAAAGAAATTTTCAAACATTTTTCTATTTTGAAGTGCTATTTAAATATTTTTATACCTCTGGCTCTTTCGAGTCAATTAAATAGTTTTTCCGCATTCCAAAGAGCTAACCTTTTCGACCTGATTATTTTGAATTTATTAAAATGATATACTTTAATAGAGAATACTGTACCAGCTTTCTAGCCTGTGCAAGGACATATTTATCTATACATATAAAAACCATATGGTAACACAAATGAATCCATCAATATACACTTAGCTAGAGTATAGGAAAATGTCGACTGACATACGTATCTATGTATATCTTATGACTGGCAAGACATTGTCCTCAAACTCAATTTGACTTGTCTTTCATTATGCGACATAGATTCCAATGAAATCGATAATTCCTATGCCGCCGCGGGAGCAGCAGCAGCTGCCGTCGAGGCTGATATTGCCTTCGATGTTGATGCTGATGCTGATGCCGATGCCGATGCCGATGACGTTGAAAGAGCGGCCAATGATTACGTCATGGCCATGGGGCAGGGACAGAACACAACGAGCGAGAAAAATGACAGAGCAGCAACAAAAGCAGCCACGGCAGCGTTGCCAACAACAACAGCAACGAATGGAAAACAACTAACGAATGCAAAAACACAAGATTTATTATCCTTATCACAGCTTAGTTCATACCAAACATCAACAGTGAGAACATCAATGGGAACTGCGCAACATGAGAAAAGCGCATCCAGTTTGAAAAATTCCATCAGCAGCGTAGGCGCCTCATCTGGTGGCACATTTCAGCAAATTGGCTCACAGAGAATCAATGGAAATGTTGAAGCAACTACGTTGGCATTCACCAATGATAGCTTGCATGGCCAACAGGTCCTGGCTAACGGCACCTTTCTAGCACCAACCTTATCCACATCGAATGTACGCATTTCCGCCAAGAAGGTGGATAGTAAATATATTTTGCCCAAGCAGCAGAAAACCGATGCACCAATGCTTAACTATATCTTCGATACGTTCTCAGCGGCTAACAAACATCATCATCACGATCAAAGGTAGGTCTATACGAAAAGAATATTATTGTAACTTAATCAGGATTGCTTCGAAGTTCACTTTCAAGTTATTCCAAAGCATTTTGGGACACGATACTAATATCCTGCTCTGAAAAGTATGCTACATATTTCTACGAAATTGATTTGAAAGTGGAACTTGAATCAAGCGTGATTAAAGTTCTGTATCTCTTGTTATTAGGCAGTTTATTTGTCAATATTCTGCCCATTTCTCCGTCATTCAATGTGAACCTTATATACTTGATTTAAGATCAGAAATTCCTATTAATTACCACTTTGCTTGCTAATAATAGTCTAGCCACATACAATCTAAGCTCACAATCTCTGTCTCTTTTAATATTCTACCCATTTGACCGCCAATCAATCATAAATAAAACCAATTACAATCTTGTTATTAGCCTTTAGCCTTCGGCTATAATAAGACTGTAATCAGCTATTAAATCTATAACTTTCGTTACAATTAGATTGTAAATAGAAAATTTAGCCGCATAATTGCCTTGGGAACTCCCTCTCCAATTGTGGTTGGCCCAGCAAATACGAGTAGCAATAAAAACATTTTACACAAGGTCATTTTGAGTATAGCATCCTTGCAACTTAAGTTTTAAGACTTTTGTTGCCAGCAATAAACATTAAGCATAAAGGAAGAGAATGTCCAGCATGCCTAGGCTTACTTACAAACACCTGCTGACCCATAAAAATGCATACCGAATACTACTATATGTATTTATACGTTGTATGCTGCCTTTACCTATAGTTTTTTCATATGTTTCAATCTTCTTACAGATACGGACCACATTTTGAGGACGTGCAACGTGTTGGTCAGCCAACAAATATGACTGTACAGGCGGGTAGCAGCATTCATTTGAATTGCAGAATTTCATTGCTGCAAGATAAGACTGTAAGCATTTATACTTATAATCGTGTGTGACTAGCTAAGTAGATATAACCAAGTAGAAAATGCCTGAAAACAAGTTTGAGCTTTGAACTACATTATATTGCATATTGTAAGAGAATTTAAAGATATATTACTATGGAAATATTTTATTATACTCATAAATTGCTGTGTGCTATTGAAGCTTGTGACGAAACATAAAAACTTCTAAGTTTTGTATCGAAATTTTCTGAATAAGTTTGATATCGAGCTATTTACTGACGAACGACCTATTTACCTTGTACAATTCCTCGTTTTTCTCATTTTTTGTGCGATTGTAGAACGAATCGAACGAACAAACTAAAAGATCAAGCAAACTAAAGGAACGAACGAACTAGTAAATATATGGCCGATTAGTTTGTTCAGAAAAGTTGAACTACCGAACTTATTCATTCCGTTAATTGAATCGCTATATAAAACTCTATTAGCCAGATTAACAATCTACTTAATTGTTGACAGGTCTCTTGGGTTCGTCGTAGTGCGCAAAATGAGGAAAATGCTTTGGATTTACTAACTGTTGGCCTCCATGCCTACACCGGTGATAAACGCTATAAAATGGAATTTCAATATCCCAACAATTGGCGACTGAAAATCATAAATGTAAAGAAGGATGATGAGGCGACATATGAATGCCAGATCTCTACGCATCCGCCCCGCGTTATACAAATTAATTTGCATGTAAATGGTATGCCAAAAACGAAAACTAAATTATTTATGCTATTTATAATTACATACCTACATATTTTGAAAACAGCGCCAAAAGTGATGATTGTGGATGAGTATGGGGACCCATTGCAGGAGAAATACTATGAAATTGATTCAACACTTCAATTGTCCTGCGTGGTGCGAAATGTGGCCATGACTAGCTCGGTGGTGTTTTGGAAACATAGCGAAAATGTGCTCAACTATGATGTAACACGTGGTGGTGTTAGGTGGGCTTACCATAAATATTACTAATTACTTTTACTAACCTTACAATACATATTTTCTATAACATTAGTGTTAAAACTGAACTGATGGAAGACGGTGCGAATTCCACTTTGTCTATTGCGAAAATTCACAAAGCTGATTCTGGAAACTATACATGCTCAATAAGCGAGTTTCAAAATTTCACAATTGTGGTTCACATCCTAAATGGTAGGTTTTCTTCTTCATAATAGCTACGAGAAGGGTTCAAATTGTTTTCTCCTATTTTTATAGGCGAAAGTTTTGCAGAGCTGCATCATGGTGGTGCAGGAATGGCAGAAGCAACATGGCAATATATAATCGGACTATATTTACTGCTGCTGCTCCGGTTGATCGCTAGTAATACAGTATTTACATATAGGTAAAGTTAACAAATTGAACACATGACGCCTAATTTTGTATAAGTACATACTTGAATGAATGAAATCATGATATAGCCATTAATTGTTCTCCTGGTAGTCTTCTTATGTACATTTTGTTAATTAATTGTAAAGATTTTTGGATAGACACATAGCAAGAAGTTATTAGAAATAACTAAAAACTAAGTTTAAATCGAAATGAAATAAGTTCAAAATAAACTGAATTGTTGTTATAAGCAAGTACTATAAGTAAAAATGCCTATTGAAATGATATACATATTGTATTTATTCGTTTGATATTCGTTAGCATCAATTTGTACATGTAAAAGCGCACATAAAGTTAATGTAAAAAATAAGTAAAACAAATATTTGCGTCTGGCCCAAAAGATGCCAACGAATTTCCATAGAACAATTTAAAAAATAAATAATAAAAAAAAGAAAAACCCGCATATGAGATTCAAAAGCAAAAATAAATACAGGAATGTAAGATAACATATGGAGGAATGTCTGGCTTTTATATAAAATAAAAATCAAATATTGTAAGCCAAACAGTGACATATACAAACAGACACACAGTACTAATTCAAAAATACCACAGCGTAAACATGTGTAATTAATTGCTTACAATATCTAGAACATAAGCCGAGATATGATTAATAAATAAAACTACACAATGATAAAGAAAAACAAGCTCCCATCTGCGTAATGTGATGATATTGTTACTTTTATTTATTTCGCTGCTTACCTATTTGAATTTGAAACAGTAAGTATCTTGAATCCTGCAAAAAGATTAAGCACCCTTCTAGACACACTCATTTGAATTTTTAATATGGCAGCAAATTTGATTTCAACCAAAATCTGGCAGTAATTTGATGCATTGACTGCAACAAAATGAAATAAATTAAATAAAACATCTTCTAAAAAATGATTATACTATCTTCAAGGTGTTAATGTTGCAAACTGCAGTTTTGAAAAACTTAATATCAACTTCAACAATTGTATTATATTAAATTGATTTACAGCTTCAACGTTACACTCTCAGTGCTTATAGCATTATAGATAAATGTATTATCAATTGGCTTGTATTGTTTGGTAATGATCTTGATAACCTCCTGCGCGGCACAGCCTCCTAAAAACAAATTAAATTAATCTATATAGTCTTGCTTGTTTGTTATCTCTGAATATTTACCAATAAAAGCAGACACAGCATGCAGCTCGGTGCCGCCATAACGACATATCTCATGCAGCACATCATCGCTGATGGTCACATGCAGGCCCAAGTCGTTTAGCATTTTGCTGGCGATACTTTTTAAACGTCCAATGTCCTGTTCGACAGCGCATTCGCCGGGAATGCTGCCACGCTCGCTTAGGAAACGCTCATAAGCGCGTAGGGCAAAGTTGTAGGCGGTTAAGGTACCCTGCAGCTCATTATCTTCCACTGCAAATGAACACAACATTAAGAGCATTTGCAACGAAATTCTTATGCGCACTTACCCAACGGCAGCAGGCGACTGCTCTTCTTGTACTCATCGGCAATGCGTGTGCCACGTATAATTGCCAGTCCGGCAGCTTCGCGGCAGAGTAAACGTACGGTGCGCTCGTCTATGCTCTCCGCCGGCAGAGACAACTGCTTAA
The DNA here is from genome assembly GCA_035043065.1 of Hirtodrosophila confusa. Lineage (NCBI taxonomy): Eukaryota > Metazoa > Arthropoda > Insecta > Diptera > Drosophilidae > Hirtodrosophila > Hirtodrosophila confusa. The sequence goes on along the minus strand of JAWNNI010000213.1, from coordinate 9,477,870 downwards.
GATAGTCCTGGCATTTATTGTAAACCTGATCAGCATCGTGCAACGCCTGCTGTCGGTAAATATGCTGCAGCGCAATGTACGAGTCTGTGTTGGCCGTCATATCGGGCAGCACGCCGGGCAGCGGCAGATAGCCCTTGTTCTCTTCCACCACAAAATGCTTTAGTGCCTTGGCCATGATCCAGAAGATGTCGCTCTGTTGTAAATTGCAAAATTAAAGAAGAAGTGCTGAGTCAATGTGGTAATGCGTCTTACCTTTTTGTGCAGCTGCTCGCACGCTTTGTCCTCGAATATGGCCTTCAGTGAAAGTGGCACCATGCCAGCGCCAAATGCTGTATTTACCGCCTTGATTGCCTCCTCGTAGTTCTCCTCATCCGCTTTCATTTCTGCTCTGATTAGCTCGCGCAACTTTGTCTTCTCCTTGTAGTTGCTGGGCGCCTGTTGCGAAGTTTCCTGCTGCTGCTGCTGCCAAGCTTTCATGTATTTGTACAGCACCAGCAGCCAGGGCACCTTGTTAGTCAGCTCTGTGGTTTCCAAATGTTCTCGCAAAGCCTCAAATGGGTGCTCCAGACGCAAATCAAACTGACGATTGTCGGGATGGGCCTCGACAATGCAATGCTCCTTCACCTGCAGCCGTATTGAGCCCAGCACGCCCAGTGAGCGGCAATAGGCAAATGGCACATTGGACTCCCATAATCGATTGGCCAGCTGCAGCAGTGACTGTTCGCTGAGATTCGAGGCAATAACTAGATCAAAGCTCTCAAAGAAATTCGGTCGATTGGCCAAAATGTAGTCAACGCTTTCGTCCACATAGTCACCGTTGACATCCGGATTGAGCTCTTGCAGCAGCTGCTTGCAGGCTAGCGCCTTTGATTTTCCCAAAAAGCTAGCGTCTAAAAAGAAACTGTACCCAAGCTTAATCATGAGCATTAAGCTGAATATATAAGTATATCACTTACTTGTTACCCAAATCCTCCTCTTTTACTGTGCTGCCATCGGCTACAGTAAAGCCTCCAATACCCGGCAGCACAAGTCCTTTTGCCGCCTCACAGCCCACAGCCGTCACATTTACCAAGCAAATTGTGGCCGCCTCCAAAAGTGTCTGTCCGTGCTCGCCCCACAGTCTGTTGGACGCACGTTAGGTCTGTCTAAGTACGTTGTTAAATTGCGTTGACATATATTTACCTGATTTGTCTGTCATATTTTTTGCTTTTATCTGATAGCTCAGGAGACTTTGGAGGCGCTGGCGAAGACATTGAATTATAGTTGTGCGTCGCTTTAACAACACAGGGAGAGCGAGTGTTTTGTGTTATTATGAAGTGTGACCGAATCTTCCCAGCCGGTTGAACAAAATTTGCAAGCAAGTGTTGCAAAACGTGTCACACTATCGATATACGAAACCCAAACCCAAACCATTTATCGGCACGAATCATTTTATTTATTTAAAACATTTTATTAAATAATACGTATTACATTTCACATAATTCACATGGTTTGCGTTTGCTCTAAAATATATTGCGCTTAATTTTCAGATCTTCTTACTCAACTACATACAAGAAATCAGTCTTTACAAATAAATTGTATTAACTTAGTTTTTTTTAATATGTATAACGGCAAAAATAATACCAAGCTGTGAGCAAAACTATACATTTTTGGAGGGCGCTTGTTATTAATTTAATTTACTATTGTACAAGATCTGGCTACAGCTGTAATATATTTTTCTATGTTCATTCAACTCGATAAATAAATTAATTGTATAATACCGCCATTTTTTCATGGGCAATGTCTACTGCTCGTTTTCCAGCACTTGCTCAAATAGGGCACATATGTTTTACAACTACGCTTTGGTACATCATTCGCGTTGTAATTTCACAACGACTTGCGTTTTGTTGGCTACATTTTAAACCAGTAAAAAGGAACAGACATTAAATTAAATACAAATTAAAATTATCACCGAGAGGATGCCAGCCAGAAGAAGAACTGCAGCGCCAAAAAGCAGCAGCGCCAGCGACGAAATGAGTCCACAGGTTGAAGATTCAGCGTACAAGATGAAAAGACAGAAGAATAATGAGGTAAATGTAAATAAAAATTATCAAGAATGTTGCTAGCCTAGATTATGCGACCCCCAAAATAGCATTACGGAAATTATTGCACTCTGTGTAATATCTTATTGTTACAGGCAGTGCAGCGCACGCGTGAAAAAACCAAGAACGCAGCAGAGGAACGCAAAAAACGCATCACAAAATTGAAAGAAGAAAATGAAAGGCTAAAAACAAAAATAGAATCAGAGAAAAGTCACATAGGATTTCTGCGGAATCTAATTATACAGGGTAAAAAGAACGAGGATCAGGATCGCATCATAAACGAGATTTTGAATAATTCTGATGACGACGACGACGACGACGTCCCCAGCCCAGAATGACTAACGAACAATTGTTTTTAATATACCTAATACTATTCACATATTTTTAAGTACACTTTACTAACCGTCATAGACATCCAGTTTTTCCATATGCAATGAGAAAACTTCATCCATATTGAAATTATTTTAAATAATTAAACAAATGAAAATGTAATCCAGAATTCTTTTTGTTGTTGTGTGTGTGCCAAAGTTCCGTTATGGCTGCGCACTCAGTCTTATGCTCTTTGTTGTTTTGGTCACTTCCGCCTTCTCGCTGCTGAGCATTGATTTATTGCACTTTTCCTATGTGTGTGTGTGTGTATGTAGGAACACGTTAAATTTAGTCCACACTACTTTCTTGAATTGCCGGGCGTATATTATGTGTATAAAGTGTGTTTTGTAATTTTTACTAGCTGCCGAAACGGACGATATTTTTAACTGAATTTTTTAACTACAAAATTAGCATCTGCGGCGTGATTTAACAGCAATAATAAATAGTTGCTACGAGAAACGTCACATGCCAGCTCTGAATTCCAATTGAATGAGTTTAATTGATGCTGAGTATGCTAGTTACAACGAGTTCTCCGCTTTTGGAATCACACGGCTGGCCATGTCATTTACTTTTTTCTCTTTTCCATTTATATTTTTCACGTAACTTTGTTGTTTTGGTGTTTTTGTTGTTGTTGTTGTCCGATGGCCTCTTTACAGACTCGGACAACGGACAGCTGTTATTTAACAGCGTCGATTAACATTTGTTGAATGTGTATTCAACACTGGTATTAAACCATTTCTGCATGTGCTGTTAAATAAACAAATAATTTAAAAATTTATGTTTTGGGAATGATGGGATATTTAAATATATATGAATGGGTGTAGAAAATAATTTGCTCAAATTATTTTTCAAATTTATATCAGTGTTGAAAAAAGCTTCAATAAAGAGCGGCTGATCAGGGCTGCATTGACATTTAGGTCGATAGCTTTCAAGTACGCTGTCAAACGGCAATTTAAAAGTTTCCAATTCATGTATCTTTTTCTTTAGATTATGTAACAAAATTTATTACAGTAATTATGCTGCTGCCCCAAAATAATTGCAATACCCATCTATACACAAACTCGAATATCTATCTGTTGAAGCGACAAATTGCTGAGCATGGAACAAAAACCCAAGCACAGCTCTTTCAAGCCTTCCGCTTCGACGTCAACGACACGAAAAACTCAATCGACGACGAGATCCAGCGACGAATCAATCACTAAGAACACCTCTGTCACCAGATATTCCAGTGGTCGTGAAAACAATGAACGGTCCCAAAGCCACAACAGTGTTCGTTCAAAGGACAAGAAATGTGGCATTCGCGGCATTTTCAAATGGTTACCGTTCCCCAAGGGTAGGTCTAAAAGTCTGCCAGATAGGCATCAAAAGGCTCGAAAACAGATATCGCAGAGGCGACTCAATGCCAGCCCCGATATACCAATAAATGATGAAGATATACGCATGTTAATAGCTCGCTATCAAACCTATGATAGTCTGTACAATCCCAAAAACTCTCAATATGGCAACAAGGAATATGATGAGACCTGCTATTCGCAGATATCCCGCTCTTTTCCCTATAAAAGCAAACAGATCCAAGATTACATTTATAAGCTGCGGCTTCAATTTGAACGTGAACACTCCATAATTGAGAATGCGCGTCTACGCTACGGCGAGACCTTAACGCCGTCGATGAAATACTATAATGAGTTTCTCTTCTTGGTGCCATTTGTAACCGTCCACATTGAAAGCGCTAGCGGATCGCAGCTGGCCACAACAGCACCACCAGAAACCACTGCCACGTCCGGAGGCAGCGTTTTGACAAATGTCACCCGCTCGTCTGCCGGGAAAAATACAAATTCAAAACGTGCATTGAAAACCTTCGTTAGCAATAGGAAATCCATAGAATTCACGGCGGTTACATCTGGAAGCATAATTTTGGCCTCCGGTCGGGGTAAAATCTTAGGCTATAATAATCCAATTAATCTGAAAGTTACGCCTGTTGATACCAAATCTGGCAAATCAGCTAAGGACCAAAAAGACTCTAAAAAGGGGCAGCAGCGTGTAGAAATAAAGGAACTTGAAAACAATAAGGTAGAAAGTGCTGAAAGTCAGCCACAGGAGCAGCAGGAAACGCCAAAATCAGAACACTCTCCGCAAGTGCAGAATGGAGAGCAATCAGTACAGGATCAATCGAAACAGCAACAAGACAATTCACAGAAAGCTTGTGATACTTGTAAAACCTCGTGTTTGCGAAATCATCCTGGCCCAAGCGAGCAACCGGGCGCTCCTGAAACTCAAGCTAAAAATATTCCAGATAAGCAACCAGTAAAGAATCAAACAAAACAGCAACGGGTTCAGAATCAAGCGAAACAGCAAAAAGCATTGAGTCAAAAACGACCCTCGCAACCAACAGCTAATCCACAGGCGAATCCAAATGCTCAAAGACAGCAAGTTTGTATTGGCACGTGTAATCGACAAGCGCCAGGCCAAAACGGGCAACTGGGTACTTCTGGAGCTCAAACTCAAATTATTCAAGATAAGCGCCTTGGATGTGTTGCAATCATACAAGTAGGGCGACCAGCTCAAGGACCACAGCAAGCCCAATATAATCGAGATCCCCGAATGGGGGGTGTTGCAAATACCCAGCCGGGTGCTGTAGCTCGTCAGGCTCAAGAGATGGGTGGTCGAGATCCTCGAAACACACCCCGTGCAAGTGTTGCAATCATCCAAGTAGGTGGCCAAAGAGCCCAAGGACCAGGTCAAGCTCAATATAATCGAGATCCTCGAATGGAGGCTGCTCCTGGAGGTCGTCAGCCCTGCCCCGGCCAGTGTGGTCGAGATCCTCAAATAATGTGTCCGGTTTTCACGCGACCAGGTAATCCCGGTGCTCAAACCCCACCTCAAGCAGTAAGTAGTCGAAATACGCCCCGTGCAAGTGTTGCAATAATGCAAGCGGGAGGCCAAAGAGCCAATGGACCAGGCCAAGCTCAATATAATCGAGATCCTGGAGGTCGTAAGCCTTGTCCAGGCGAATGTAGTCGAGATCCTCAATCTATGTGTCCGCGTGCCTCTGGACCGGGCGCATTCGGCGCTCCAGAATCAACGGAAGCTCAAAAAGATCAGCATCCAAGTGCAGATCCTCCAGCGTCTGATGAGACGACAAACAAACCTGAGGGCAATGGAGAGCAGCTAGGAATGCTGTGCGACATGATCAAAATGGAGCTCTGTACGGCGCCCGATTTCCTCTATTATGATGCCAAGTGGCGCATCATTGAAATACTCCGGGAGGTGAACAAACGTAATATAATTCACAAGAAATCCTCAACACTCAACGATGGACTCGAACAATGCCAATGCGGTGAAACCGATTTCAATAAAGATCAAGCGACGCTAGCTCCCCAGGCAAGCCAAAAGATTAGCTTCTGCAGCCATTGTCCCTATTGCTGTAAACGTGCGGGTTGAGCTTTCTTATCAGTCAGCTGGTCATTGGCCCTGATCAAGTGTAGGGAGATAAGCGAAAGCTTTACCGCAGCGCTTATCGCTCGACAGTCTTCCTGGAGCTGTGATCGAAGATGGAAGCGCTGTTGAGCAGTTCCAAGCTGCTGAAGCATTGGCCAAGCCTATTGTTGGGCTTTCTCCTAGCTTTGATCATAAAATATATCAGAAAGAGACGGTTGCAGAGCCCGGCTATTGAAAAATTGGATGGTGAAGAAGATATTGCAGGTAGGCAACATGACAAGTATTGGGCTTATTCAGCAGAACTAATCGCTGATTGATTTTCGTTGGCTGATTTCTGAGTAGCGCTTAGTTCTGTGGAATGAGTCCACTTAAATGATCTTATTTTAACAAACTCTTGATCAGTTGAATTTACACCGGCTGATGCCGCTGATGATGGCATGCAGCCCGCTTTGGAGGAGAAACCCCATGTACCATTTGTGCCTGGGCAGAATTTCAATCCCGCTGGCGCCAGGCGCTTCTATGAGCTAGTGCGCGGTCGTCGCAGTGTGCGAGCGTTCGATGCCAACAAAAAGCCATCCCTGGATGTATTAGAGGATTGCATTCGCGCCGCTGGCACAGCTCCCAGCGGCGCACACACCGAGCCGTGGACATTCTGTGTGGTGGAGGAGTTATCAGTTAAGCAGGCCGTGCAGGAGATTGTGGAGCAGGAGGAGCAGATCAACTACAGCCAGCGCATGCATGCACAGTGGGTGACGGATCTGCGACCCCTGCGGACAAGTGCAGTCAAGCCATATCTAAGCGAGGCGCCGTATCTGATTCTGATCTTTAAGCAAACGCATGGCACAACTGCGGATGGTCGCAAAAAGTTGCATTACTACAACGAAATATCAACGTCTATAGCCACTGGCATACTGTTGTGCGCTCTACAAGCGGCGGGTCTATGCTCTCTGGTCACAACGCCCCTCAATTGTGGGCCCGCCTTACGGGGTTTGCTTGAGCGTCCTACGAATGAGAAACTCTTAATTTTGCTTGCGGTTGGCTATGCGGCGAATGATTGCCAGGTGCCAGATTTGGAACGCAAAAGTCTTGAAGATATAATGGTGAAATATTAAATATTTTGTGACAAAAATATCTATAAGAACATCAGCAAAAGTAAATACATAAATTTAAAGACCTAGTTTCAGTATTATTTCTGATTTATAAGTGGGATTCGAAAAATCAGCTATTCCCAGCCAATTACATATTTAAAATTGATCGAAAAACTGGTCACACATATTAGTCAATACATAATTAGCTCCGAGGCTGAATATATGGAAATAATAAACAAAATTTAATCAAATCAGAAAAATGTGTAGAATTTAATCATCAGGAATCCCACATTTAAATGCTTAACAGCAACCAAAAAGTTGACCAGCGTACCTAAATTCAAGAACACATTGTGGTGGTAGTTTCAGTGTGTCAGCTGTTCTGCCATTCACAGTGATACTATCGTGCATATCGATGTGGTTATGTTAAAAATATTTAATTCGCAGTATAGTGGCGTAAGAAATGAATTAAATAGGTTGCAGTGAGAAATGCAAATGTGTTGCGTCATTTTAAAATCGTATTTCATTGTTAATATGTATTTTAAATGAACCAGTGCCCCCATAGGTTGATTGTATCATCGATATGTACTTGGCGTTGTAATATATCGATTACGGCACATACCAGTTCATTTTATAAATAACTTCAATGTGTTCGGTCGCGCCGTCGGAAAATTATCGAATTTACCAGAGATCCCGATCGAGTTATTTAGTAAATTTATCAATTTGCCTAAGATCGCATCCAGTTGCAGCCAATTGTGAACAATGTGCTGGCAATTACTTAATAAATAATTATAAATGTGCTTTACTGTCGATGCAACAGCAAATAAGTGGGGAAGAATGAGAGCGCAAAGCAGATGGCAAAGAGCGTCGCACCGCATTGGTGTTGGTTTGTGTGTGTGTATTTATGTGTATGTGAAGTAGAAAGCGGCGGTAAAAACTTGTAAAAACCACACGTATTATACACATATATTAAGTAAATACATGGTTCTCAATTTCGCCGACTTCGATAGTATATTGTCAATTGGAATTTATATAAATCCCGCTGATTTGCACTGTCTAATCTGCAAGTCAAAACAAAACAAACGTGAAACGTAGTCGAAAACGCCTGCGTGTGTGTGTGTAAGCGTAATAAGAAAGACCCACAGCAAAAAGGCTGAAGAAAAATAGTGCATACGAAGAGCAAACGCAAAACGCAGTTGATGAAATTTTTTTGATAATCACAAATTTGTGTTAACAAATGGTTGATTAAGGTGGAAAAACTTAAAAACCTAAAACATTCAAGTGCATACCAACAAACTAATTGTGCCTAATTATCATTGCCGACATATTTGCGCCTTTTGTTGCTCTGAGGTGAGTTATAAATCGTTGTAGTTTTGCAGTCGGTGCTTGTGTCCAAACTGTACTAGAGATGAGCGCGTGACGCATTCGTACGATAAATATTGCAATATTTAAAATAAAATATGAGTTCATAAATAAAAATAATTTTGCTTATTGAAGTGAATAATAGATTTTTTAAAAAATTTATGCATTTTTAAGATACATATTAAATATGTTTATTTTAGTTAACATACACAATTATTAAAATATAATAAACATAAGTTGGCTTATTAACATTCGTGTTTTGATATTGACTCGCGTTCATCTCTAGTTCAAACTGTACCATATTGTTGGCTGGTAGGCGCAAAAAGAGAGAGTGAGCGGGAGCGAGAGCGCGTTATAATTTCTGCGTGCTCTCTCTCTGTAGCTCTCTTTCTCAATGCGACTTGATAAATCAGCTGCTGCCTATCCTACTAAACAGTTCTTGCAATTATCAGCTACAATTTTTACTACGTAATCCATAATACGTAGTACAGGTTCCCGTCACGCAACTAGCCAAAATGAGTCGCCTACAGAAACAAATGCAGCGCAATCAGTGCGAAATTGTAAGCAGCAGCACAAGCGCAGCCAAAAACAGACGCAAGTTGCCGCAGCCACTGCCGCCAACAGAGGATACTGAGGATCCTCCTGTCCATGGACACACAAATGGCAAATCGACGAAACGACGTCGACAGAGCGAGGCCGAGCGACGCAAACAGCAGCTGCTGCCACCGCCGCCTCCGCCGACAGAGGATATCAATGATTTTGTCAATGGGCACACAAATGGCAAAGCGACGAAACGGCGTCGTAAGAGCGAGACAGAGCGACGAAAACAGGCTCCTCCACCGCCAGAGAATATTGAAGATGTTGTCTATGTGGGTAAAATTGCAAATTTAAGACGACAACAGCAAAAGGCTAAGGGGACGGCGAAGGCGACAGGCTCCAATTCATCAACTTCCACTGGACCGAAGCGACAAGCCAACAAGCAAGCCGTAAATCTCAACAACAACAACAATAAGAACAATAATAATGTAAGCAATGCGAAAGTGCGGCAATATAACAACAACAATAACAAAAGGAAGAAACAGAATGCCAATAGCAATGCAAAAACAGCAATGGAATACAGTTACCGTAAAAACATATCCACCATACCAACACCGCCCTCGACCACCTCACCGGCCTCCCCACCGACAAATGTAGCAACAGATGTTGTTTGCATTTCGGATGCCGAAAGCGAAGAGCTTGTCGAGTACTTTGATGACCAGGAGACAGAGGATAGCGATCTGGAAGTAAATGCATCGGCCACAAGCAGCAGCAGCAAGAACAAGAAGACCAACAACAACAACAATGCGCCAGCAGCAGCAGCAGCAACAGTTACCCCACCCACAGCATACAATATGCCCACTAGCAACAGCACTCCCTTGGATCTGGACAACGAGACGCATCAGCGGGATTTGGAGAACGTGACCGACCTGCGTTCCTATGGTGAGTACAAGAAACTCTATTTTCAAATGAATAATTAAAACTAAATAAATTCAAGATAATTTGTTTTTGAAAATTTTCCGTATAAAAAAAGTGATAAAATGTAAATAAAAATAGAGTTTCATTTGAGGAAATCGGGCGGGAAAGACTGCAACCTGAGAGTTTTGTGACGAGGCAAAATTTATAAATAGAATAGAAAACAGTCAAAGTCAAGACTGCGGCTACATTGAATGATATAAATTGCACTATTGATATGTCAGACTTGAAAATCTATCGATATTAACTTTATTGCCATCTCTACTCTCAACTGATAAGCGGCCGCTGACGTCTGGGTGGGGAGGAGTTGGGTGAACGGCGGCGGCTGGTATAGAGCCTAGTCAATGCAACGACATCGACCTCGCCCTGTCTCAATCCTGTTAGAAGTGGGGCACATGTTTTTAACCTTGACACACTTGCACACAAATATGTATGAATGCGGTTACATTGCTACATTCATACATACATACATTTTTGGGTGTTTATGCGTGCGCCCCAATGCAATTCACCTAAAACTCAACTCGGCTCATACTCACCACAGCACAAGCAACATTCGGACATGACGTTGACTGTTTGCACTTGTGTATGTATCTATTCACATATGTATCTGTAGTATGTATATAATCAATTGATTTACTTGAACTTGGCATTGCAACTGGCCCAGCAACAGCTACTATGTACATATATATACATATGTATGTATGTATATATCCATACATACATGCATAACATATGCATATAAAACATGTTAGCCTTTGCATCTAATTGAAAAATTTTTATTTATGTACATATGTATGTATGTATGTAAATTTGAGCATTATTAAAAACTTGACACGACATTTACATCTAAACCAGAGCGTTTGGCTCTTCGCTTCTTGAACCTCCCCCCTTTCGCTGTATTTTGTTACAGATCATGGAGAGAGAGGGAGAGTGAGCACACGTTCTCTTCATAACTGTTCTTGAATGTGCGTTTGTGTGCTTACCATGGATCACAGCTGTGCACTTTTCGCGTACAGCACCGCACCACATTAGGACAAGTTTCTCACAAGTTTCATCTCAGCGGTACTTACTCATTTACAAGGATCTATTGAGATTGCTAAAATGTTGATTGTAATTTAGAAAATTTCTGTTTCGATATTCAAAAGTAAATACAATAAATAATTCTTATTTTCTAAAACTATTTAATTTCCAACTAAAACAAGTAAGAATGATCTAGTTGAGTATACCCGACTACGAAACTCCCTCTACAACTTCCAAACAAAGTGCTAGCGAGGCAATTAAAGTGGTGGCTTCTTCTTTACCCCGCCCTGCAGTACTGAATCTTGTTTGTTGAATAACTTCCGTGTTATGATACTATCAACTTGAAATTTGGACAGTAGATTAATAGTGACACAACACAAGCCAAATTCAAAAGCTATATCTTCAAAATTGTTGCTGTAAAACGTTTTTATCGAATAGAGAGGGTGGTGGGGCGGAATATCTCGGATCCAAAATAAACAAGAACCTACATAGTTGCTATCTTATAGTTGCTGAGATCAACGAGTTTACACAGACGAACGGACAGACAGACGGACATGGTCAAGTCGACTTGGCTATTTACAGTGATCAAGAATATACATATGTACATACATATATACTTTATAAGGTCGGAGATGTCTCCTTCTGCCTGTTACATAAATTTGCACAGATTAAATACCCCCTTTGAACCATTAAATGAATACAGGGAGTAAAAATTAGCAATAAATTAGAGCTTACATAATGTTTTAACATGTAGCCTTATATGGTTTAATCCTTCATCCGTATATATTTTCAATCAAAGAAATTTAACTCTGGTTTTTCAAGAACGCAGCTGTTTTTTACATTTTGGGAATACATATTTTCACATTTCTCGCGTTCGTTAAACTTTGCCTAGTCACGAAAAAAATGAGTAAGACAACAGAAACCGCATTTTGCGGTTCAACTGTTTAAAAGCCTGCTAAAAAAATAAGTATGTATGCACAAATTTATATCGTTCATCAAGGCCAAAAATTGCTTGTTGTATATTTTGCGATTTAAAAATAAAGTGTACTAATAAAATCCATTATCCATTTTACTGATGGAAAGCTTAAATATTGTTAAATGTGAATTTTTTTGATAATCATTTTGATAGCAATTGCTGACAATTATATAAAAATAAACAAGTTTTCATACGTTAAAGTTGTTCATGTTGGCATTGCTTTTAATTTGCTTGTATTGCATTTTTGTTGTTGATATTCTTAGCTTTATTGTTTAGTTATTGTTTAACAATTCCGGACAAACTTTTAACAACAACTGTATGAATACAAGAGAAAATAATTATATATACCACATACACACATACATACATGCATATGTATGTATGTTCATCTATAAATTCCCATATTGTCCCTATTATCAGAGTTGCACTCTTGCAAATGAATTTTACTGATAAGTAAAGTTCTTGGTAAAGCGGTAATCGTTAATACAATAAATGTACATATATTTAGCGTCTTTAATCTTTAAAACTGTGTCACTTTATTTATATACGTACATACATATGTATGTATGTACATATGCATTAAAATTTTTGTTTTAATTGTTTCTAAAAAAAGGAAATTTGTAATTAAATTGTTATAGGAGGTTGAATTTGTAGTAGTAAGTATGTACATACTTGAATTTAGTTTCGTTACATTTTCTTCTATTTTTATACCGGTCTGTTTGTTGGATCAATAAGTTTGTTAGCCATTCAAAAACATATTTGTGCTGAAGTATATATTTTTTTTTAATAATTGTACTGCCTGCTCACCCACAAAGGAGGAAAAGCTGTCACTACACAGTTCAATGTACCCTTTAGAATAAAATTCGCACATGTAATTTTCTGGAATGTTAGCAACTTGCATTTTCAAATCAAATATAAATATGTATATTATATAACTGGTTTGCAATAATTAGCAAGGTAATTTCGTTAACCTTACGAGCTGTGTCAATGAACTGAGAGTATAACATTTCACAACAAATTGAAATTTCAATTGAATCAGAAGTGGGAAAGTTGAATGCACGCATCTATCGATATTTTGTATGTTTACGCTCGACACTTTTTACTATATTGATAGCGATGGAAAAGTATTATATACTATTTCCCAATTTCTGTTGAAATGACCAACAATTGAAATTGTACGTATAGACCCAAAAAGGCCACAGGTTCAAGGACAAATGTCCAACAATGGCATTCAACTCGGTCTCTATCTCTCTCTTTATTTTCTTGTTGCTCTCTTTGCTGCCTGGTTGTCAAATACGACGGCGTTTATTTGTCAAACATTGAGGGAGAAAGGTTGCTTTGTGTGAGGGGTGGACAAATACAAATTAGTCACTTGGGAAATTTGTGTAAATGTGCGTAGGTCTGATTGGTTACAATGTTTTTCTTAAAAAAAAATTTTCCACGCAAGTGTTGTCTGGACGCATCAAATGGCTATAAATCGTCAAAATGCGAGACAGGGCGAAAGAACCGTTAAATCTGACGGCAGGGACACAATGAGAGAGGGGGGACAGTGTGCTAACAGGTCGCATTTGATTGGCTGCTGCGCTTTCTTTTGCTCTTCTTGGCCTCAGTGCGTCAGCCACCTGCTGCAAAGACGCGCGACGCCGCGTCGTTTGTTATGTAGTGTTATGTGTACATTCAAATGCATTATTCTATGTACATATGTATGTACATATGTAGGTGGTAATAGAGTTGTAGCTCAATTGAAACCATACGTGCACCAAATCCATTTTAGCTAAACGAATAATAAGCTGATTATCAAGTGTCGCACGTGCTGCGCTGATATGTACTCATTGTGATAATGCTAATCACATGCCTTAACTACATGTGTGTGTGTGCTATTGTAGCCCCTCCACCACAATCTAGGCAATGGTATGGGCACAGATTCATATACATACATACGTATTCACTATCGGCGCTCGTCTTTTGTGCTATATTTCTTAGTGATGAGCACTCATCATTATTTTGAATTGAGTAGTTTGTATTGTTGCTAGAGATGTGGGAAGTATTGAAAATTCAATGTCGTCTGTACCGAAAGTGTGACCAACTTTTAAAATTGTGAAGTATGAAAAGAAAACTACATTGACAAAGTAACTGTATTCACAATGCGAACAAATAATACTGAATAGACATTTTTACGATATTGAACAAAAGCTACGCGGCAAGACAAATAACCACTTTAAAATTAGAGAAAAAATTTGAAAATGCTATTTTCTTATTATTACAACAATATTTTTGTATTGTTTCATTCACAGTCAAACTGTACAGCGATGAACGCGTGAGCTTAAATGATTTTAAAATCATTCGCGTGCTTGGCACGGGTGGTAAGCATCTAATACGAGAAGTAAATGACTATATTTAATATTTTAATTAATATCGTTTGTTTTGATTGCAGCGTACGGTCGCGTTTTCTTGGTCCGCAAACTAACCAGACATGATGCTGGAAAATTATACGCCATGAAGGTTCTCAATAAGATTACCGTGGTGCAAAAGCGTAAAACGGCTGAGCATACAAAAACCGAGCGTGTGGTAAGTAAAAAGAATAAATAAGAAAAATCAACAACCAAAAGAAAGAAAAGTTGAAAAATGTCTCCCTCAAATTTGTGAAACGTGTCCAAATCAAAGTTTGGTTGCCATTTTATTTTGGTCTTATTCAATTTACTTTTATACGATCAAAAAGCGCAGTTAATTGAAAAGAAACCTTCAGCTGCTGCACGTACTCCAAAATAAAGAAGAGAAAAAAGAACTGAAGACGGTCAGCAAACGTAGTAAGAATCCAAACGTGCTTACACCACACATACATACATATACATATACATATATGTACATACATACATATGTAGCTTAAGTTCGCTCAGTTCTCTCAACTTGTTGCACCGGCAAAAAAAGCTAACGGGATGCCAACGAGAGAGTGAGAGCGAAGGCCAGAAGAGAGCAAGCTGATCTACTACCTTAATATGTATGTGCAGGTGTATGTATACATACATATGTACATATATTTGTGTATGTATGCAATTACAACAGGTTTGCGGCATTGAAATAGAAAAGTTAATCAAAACTTGGTTAAATAACTGCAAACAGTTGTAGCCTGGCTAGCGAGAGCGGGAGTGAGAGTGCAAACTAGATAACAAGGGCATTTTTGACGGTTAATTTACAAATTTTACAGTGCGTTACGTTTGTTGTCTCCGTAACAGTCACAGACAGACGCACACGCACTTACGTACGTATGTATGTATGTATGTATGTATGTACAAAGCTTTTTTTCAAGGTACATAACTATGACGCTCGTGCCACTAACCCAGATTGTGACATAGGCAACCAAAAGGTGGGCGTCCGAAGGGGGCGCTTGGTGTGGGAGACGGTGCTTGCCGGCTCTTGCTGTATATAAAATTCCTGTTTTCGGTGACTGCGCGGTCCGCCCTGCGCTGTTGTTGTTATTATTGCCAAAAAAAAAAATAAAAGGAAAGGAATTAAATTGTGAAATGTGAAAGTCGTACATACATACATACATATGTATGTATGTATGCATGCAACAAGAGCTGCTTGAGAATTGTCTATGCGCGCATAAAGGGAAATATGAAGTGAATAATTTCAATATTTTTTCAAATTTTTTATTTTCACTTTTACGCAGCAACAAGAAGTAGGCCTAATATATGTAAATATTTATGCTTGTACCTATGTATGTATGTATGTGTGTGTTTGGGATATTAATGTTTGGAGAAAATTCACAAACAGCTGTTTTGTACAGTTAGTTCCCTAATCGGAACTGCCTAGCAACAACAAAAAACCTGAAAAATTATCGAACGCCTCGAATGTATTAAAAAGAAGCAAACGTAAAAATACAAACAAAGAAAAACACCAAGATACGCGAAATAAGCAGCAAAGCGCAGAGACAAAAATTATCGCGAAACATAATCGATAAGCTTGAGACCTAGTTATCGACTTGCGAGCATTTTACAAGTACAGTGAACGCCCAATAAATGTATGAGAAATATTTATTAAAAAGAGTGAACATGAATAACTGGTACTGGTTAATTTATATAAAGATAGTTCTTGCATCAAAACATTTCAAACAGAGTTATGCGAGCCCCATTTAAAACACGGATTTTCTTTGAACTGGATATTGTAAATCGATCAATCTCATTAAATTGATCGGACAATTCGAATTTTGTTTTTACAAACTTGCACTCAAAAACTTATCGCAAATGATACATTAATCTTTCAGGTGCTGGAAGCGGTGCAGCGCAGTCCGTTTCTAGTTGGCCTACACTACGCCTTTCAGTCATCATCAAAGCTGTATCTAGTGCTAGGTAAGCTGAACAACGCTCCACAAGGTCCCACAGATTATTGACTTGATTTACTTTGCATTGGTAGACTTTGCCAATGGCGGGGAGCTGTTCACCCATCTCTACCATGCGGAGCATTTTGAGGAGTCGCGGGTGCGCGTCTACATAGCCGAGGTGGTGCTGGCGCTGGAGCAGCTGCATCAGCTGGGTATTATATACCGGGATATCAAGCTGGAGAATATACTGCTGGATGGTGAAGGTCACATTGTGCTATCCGACTTTGGCCTGTCCAAGATACTCAACGCTGAGAATGAATATCGTGCGCACAGCTTTTGCGGTACACTGGAGTATATGGCGCCGGAGATAATACGGACTGGGCCGCCGGGTCATGACAGTGCAGTCGATTGGTGGTCGGTGGGTGTGCTGACATTTGAGCTGCTGACGGGCGCTTCACCATTTGCCACGTCGGACGGGCAGAGCCAGCAATCGGAGATCTCACGTCGCATACAAAAGGAGCAGCCTTTGATACCATCATCATTTAGCGCACAAGCCCGCGATTTTGTGCTAAAGATGCTGGAGAAGAATCCCAAGCGTCGACTGGGCGGCAATCATCGCGAAGCTAACGAGATCAAGGATCATCCCTTCTTCCACGGCATTAACTGGAAGGATCTGCGTGATAAGCGTCGCAAAGCACCCTACAAGCCCACTCTCAACTCCGAGGACGATGTTCAGAACTTTAGCAGCGAGTTCACCGATCAAGTACCGGAGGATCCCGAATGTGAGTCGCCACCCTCACGCATCCGTCTGTTCCGCGGCTATACATATGTGGCGCCAGAACATTTGGAGCAAATGCGACGAGACAATCTCTGTCAGATTGAGTATTGCAATGAGAATGTACAGGTGAGTTTTATTTCTTACTTTTTCCTGCTCATAGTTTATTTTCTTCTACCAATTCTAACTAATCGAATTGACTATCGCTTAGGAGAATATACCCTCACGTCCCGACGAACTGGAGCTCGGCTCGCGCACTGCAAAAGGGTCATATGGGGCCTGCCATTTTGTGGTCGACGGCAGCTTGGAACTTGTGTTCATGGCAAAGGTGATACCGTTGTCCAAGTTTCGGGCATCCGAGGTGGATGCACTCACCACGTGCGCGTTGCACACAGATGAAAACGTGCAAATGGTCAACTATCATGGTTCGTTCCGCGACAAGTGTGACGTGTGGATAATCACTGAGTATCTGTGCGGATTGGACCTTAGCATTCATTTGCAGGACACTGAGCTCAACGAGCAGCAATGCCGCGAGGTGTTCCTGCAGCTGGCAATGGGATTGCAGCATATACACTCCAAGAAATTCATACACGGCGACATAAAGCCCGAAAATATAATGTTTGTAAGGCGGGACAGCATGGAAATTAAGTATGTGGATTTTGGCAATGCCAGGTAAGATAAGCTGTAGACTAAAACAACAGATACTTTATTAATCACAAACAAATGCTTGCAGCTACAACAGTCGCTTTGAGACCTGGAGAGACAAACCACGCTACACGCTTGACTATGCGGCCCCAGAACTGCTAATGGATGCCAATGTAGTCACCTATTCGCCAGCTGTCGATATATACGCGCTAGGAGCTACGCTCTACACCATGACGGTAGGGCATCCGCCTTTTCGCCTCTACCGGGGCGATTGTGAACATACTCCTGAGGCGCATCATAGGCTGCGTAAACGTATAGAAAATGATTCATTCAATCAGCGCTCCAAGCGTTGGTTAACCGCAAATCCGCAGTTAAAGGAGCTAATCAGCTGGTGCATGGCGAGAGATCCAACCAAGCGGCCCAAAATTAACGATGTATTGCAAAGCAGTTGGCTGCAACTAAGTCCTGATACCGATGTGGATATTATACCACAGCCAGAGCCGATTGTGGTCGATTTAAGTGAAGATACCATGGATCAGGCACCTGAAATAGTAATGAAGAAGAAGAGAATTATGTTAACAAAGGCAAACATGTCTAACGGCGAGAAGAACAACGTGCCGGTTAATGCTGAGCCTACAGAAGATCTGCTCGGAGAGGCCACAACCAGCGATGATAGTCTCTTCGATTCTGACCTTGAGGCGCTTAACGACTTTCATGGCTTTGATGAGAGTGCGCCGCCGCTCCGACTGCCCTCTGAGTATTACACGCAACTGCCGATTGTGTCGAATCAGCCAGCCCAAATGCTGCCACCCATTGCAACACAAATTGCAGCAACAATTGCAGCGCCAATTGCAACCCCAATTGCAACACCAATTGCAACACCAATTGCAGCACCAGTTGAAGCTCCTCCAGTTGTCGACCCACCAGCTGAAGTAAGTAGACGTCCACGGACGCGCCAACAGCGCCGCACCGAGCTATGCCAGACGGCTGGCACGCCTACCGAGCCGGAGGACACCAAGGCTGGTCTATATTTACTTATGCAACAGCTGACGCCGCAGGTGGATGTGTTGCCCGCGATTAGGGCTCTCCCGCCTCCCGCCACTGGTCGAAGCTCACCGCGTGTGCTGGATGATCTTCGTGGCTTTGGGAAAACGAAGGCAACCTGGCGCAAATCTCGCGCCAGCTGGCGTCACTTCTGTCTGCTGATCAATAGCGTTCAGTATGTACTCAAGAAAAGTTTCAAAATGCCGAGAAAAACCTACTGCGTGCCGAACATCAAAACGGAGGTGATAGATGAGACGTACGAGAAGCCATTAATATTCCCGCGACCCCGGCCGGCCGCCCTGCGCAAAGCCAAGCGACCGCCCAAAGTCACCCGGATGCCCACACGTGTCCAGCCTGAGCGAGCGCGTGCGCTGCGCCAGCGCTACGTGTTTGAATGACAGGCAATTCGACGGCAGAGGAGGCCAGGCGTGGCTTTGCCAGCGTCTGACCTTGACGACGAGGACGAGCGGCAGCTGCAAGCAGTGCTCGCGGCGGCCAGTGAGCGTTGGGCGGTTACACGTTCGCAGCAGCGGCAGCTGCTGCAGCGCAGCTGACGGTACACAACCGATATGATTATGACTAGGACAAGGAAAAAGCTGGACGGACGACGAATACGAGTGGGGCGTCTGGCAACAATGTAGTAAATATGTAAACACACACAGCTGCAAATGCAGATACAGACACAGAAAGCATATATTAAAAGTGGGTCTAATGGATGGATCATTGAGCAGCACCAAAGATCCTGTTAGAGATTTAGAAATTGTTATCCTGTAAAGCTTAGTTTAAGATGAATTGGACTTTAATTAACTATTGGAGTAATATATCACAAACAGCCAACAGGAACAATGTTGTTGTTGGCTTAGTTCATTGTTTGTTTATTGTTTCTTTAGCGCATTGTAAAAAGTCAAAAATCCTTTAACAAAAAAACAAAACATTACAAACACAAAAAGGGCAAAAAAATTATGTGCAAGCTCATTTTAGTAAATTATTTTTGAATAACTGCAAACGCTAACAAAAATCATCAAATTTTTGCGTAAATTAGTTAAGTGCGAAGATAGTTGAGTAAGCTAATTAAAAGATACAAAATTAAAACACATACATATTGATAGTCTTATATACATATACATAATAGAATACTATGCTTTAAGTTGTGCTCGTATGTTAAGTTTAAAACTAATTGTTAAGCATCCACAAAAACAAACAAACAAACAGAAAACACATAAAAACCTTTATAAAGTGTTTTGTTTTAAAATAAACTTTTGTCAATTTTTTTTATTGACTTGCAGCAATTGTCAAGAAAATGTAATGAATGAAAATTAACAGCTATTTCTATACTATATTTGAAAATGTCAAATCGAGCTATATGATTACATATATACATATAGAATACATACATACATTTTAATATTCCTATTGTTAAATTATGTTTTTTTATGTTTTATACATTTTGTTTTGGTAGCAAGAAGAATTATGAAACCTCCTATCCAAAAACACAAAACTTAGCGCGTTTAATCTGTATGAATTGAATTGAAATAAATTATAAATACAAAATAACAACAAAAAAACACTTCAAATGAAATTTATATTTTATTTTAATATATTTTCTATTTTTTTTATTTTTGGCGTATACCCCACAAGAACAACAACAACACAAACACGCTACACACATATCTAAGAAATTAATTAAGATTTAATTTTTTGCTGCAGCTCCAAGAAGGCGCTTAAGATCTAGAGCTCATGGTCCCAAAATTGTTTAGTGTAAAGCGAATAACATATATTTACATATACATATATATATATATATGTTGCCTTTTAACAAGTTGCCTTAGAAAACAAAGAAATGTTAAACCAAAACCCAGAAACTTATAGAAGACAACAAAAAATATATTAACTACCACTTAGCGGAAGCCAAAACACCTATTAATGGGTTTTTATTACGAGCCGAAGTATATTATTATGATTATTAATCAATGGACGTTTTTACGAAACAAAAACAATAGCTTATAAGGTTCGAATAGTATATCAAAACACTTATGTGTAAGCAACGTACACACCAACAACGGAGGGACGACAACAACTAGTTATAACCTAAGATAATCAAATTGCAAATAATATCTTTTTCTAGCATACGATATAATTGATGCAAACATTTTCTATGAAGTATAATCGCATGTATGTATATAACGCCCAATGGAATTATGGGTTGCTTAGATTTCTTTTTTTTTAGCTGTAAAATCAAGAAATAATCATTAATTGACTAGAGTATAAGTCACCAAAGTTTGTGTATAAAGTTAAAAGAACAATTTCTTAATATGTATGTATATCAATTTATATAAATGTGAATAATTCAACTAAAACTTTAAATATTAAGCAAAAATATTATGTACAAGAACGGTTCAAAAACCGAATTATAAGTTTTGGTGTAAAGTAAAATAAATATTAAATGTCAGTTCGGGTTTCAGCGTTGAGTTTGGGGTCATCTGTTTCTACAAAGGCTCGAGTATTCCGACAAGGAGTGTATCAGAAGCAAATTAGTACCATATGGGGTGTTCACAATCTTTGGTTAGTGGTGTAATTGGTTAAAGATTAACAAATGCTCACCTTTTCGTTAGACTGTAAAGCTTTTCAATTTAGCACGCTCTTTTGGTATATATGTTTGAAAAATATACGGGCACATCTAGGTGGCTTTGAAGAAGACAACAGCTGATTACAGCTGTAATCTTATTGCTGGGTGTTCACGATCAGCAGTGATCAATTATAACTTTCTCACCACTTAACTCGTTAACAAGAGTCCGTGAGCAGCCCAAGATAAAATTTTATAACATGCAACAAAATTTGAATTGTTTGTATTATTTATTTACATAATTCATAAACACAATTTTGTTTCTATATAAAACCTGTCGCACTGAACGATCTGCCTATTTAATTCTCAGTTAATGCTTGCGTTTTTTGCCCAACTTTGCTTTGCCACCGCCACCGCCTCCTTTCGCAAACTTTTTGCTTGTATAGTTTTTGCTATTCGAGCGTCGCTTTTCCTCCCATTTCAGTTGTTTGTCGGATGATTTGTCCTTATTGAAAAACGCATTGCTGGTACCCTGTCCCTTGGCTTTGCCCGTTTCCTCCAGCAAGGCTGAGAAATCATCCGCAGCAGCAAACAGCGAGCTCATATCTGGGAATAAATAATATAATTACATAAAGAACACAACATACAAATTGATAATCATACGCACCGTTGCTGTGCTTAAGTTTCTTGGCAAAGCCGCGCTCATCCAAGACGGAATCCTTGCGTGATTTCTTTGATTTAGGTGCATCCTCATCATCATCGTCTTCATCGGGACTCTCGGGCGCCTCGCTTGTATCACTCTCTTCTCCATCCTCATTCATAGATATAGAACCTTCATCATCATCGTCTTCATCATTATCGTCCAAAGGCTCCAAATCAATTGAACCCGTCTCATCATCAGACTGTTCGTCTGCTCCAGATAATTCATCCGCCTCTTGATCCCCGGCACCATCACCCCAATCGTCATCAATGTCTTCCATATCATCATCTTCTGCTTGTTTCTGTTTCTTTTGCTTCTTTTTGGACTTGTCCACCTGCAGCTCACCGCCCAGCTCCTCTAGGTAGTTGAGTTCATCCTCGTCTTGCTCGCCATCGTCGCCGTCCTTAAGCTTCTTGCCAAAGTAGCCATCCAAATAGGCCTCAAATTCATCATCGTCCACTTCGCCCTCTTTCAAATCCTCATCAGCCGCATCCTCTGTCTCTTCCTCAACTTTCGGCTGCTTCTTGGTCTGCTCCATCAGCTCGGCCTGTTTGCGCTTGTGCTCCAAATAATTGAAAATAAACATTTCATCCTCCGTGCAGTTGGTCTTGGTCAGCGATTTGACGGGCCTGCCGCGTGGACCGTATGCCGTGTAACGTTTGTGTGCAGCGCTGGCGGCGCCCTCGACGACCGGCTGATGGTCGAGCTTCTTGGGATTCTTAAAGGCGAAGCGCTCCAAGAAGTGCGGCAGTCCAAAATCACGCAGCGGATCGCCATAGTAATCAATGCGTTTCTCTGTAGAGCAAAGGAATTAAAATCATGGCCAGTAGGAATCCAACTATGAAGCTACTTACCCAGCAGTATATGTTCTGCAAAGACCTGCACGGTTGGATGATAATGTTGACGGAGCAGGAGCAGCTCATTGCGCAGCGCATAGCCGGCGCCCGCAAAGGCTGGCACACGATGATACGGATCGTACTTGCAGGCATCAATGTCGCGCACCTTGGACTCTGTGGCCACCAGTTTGACATGGTGCCAAGAGCTGCTGGTGGTGCTGCTGCCGGCCTCCTTTTCTTTTTTAAGCTCTGTTTTCGGCTGCTCCACGTCCGCATCCTTGTACACCTCCTCGCTATCGCTGCCAAATTTGTCCAAGTCCTCAGCAGCAGCTGCGGGCACAAGTTGCTTAGCGTTGTCGGCCATGGTCGTGTCGCCAAGGCCAGCAACAAGCTCACGACGCATGCGCAACAGCTTGTGCAGCACAATGAGGCAACCGGCAGCAATGTTGGGCGGCGCATAGAGCGCCAGCTGGAGCAGGCGTTTCACAAAGGCCTGGGCACGCGCCACATGTTTGTCAATGTGTATAGCGCGATGCACAATGTGCAACAGCTGGGCGGCCGTCTTGGTGCCAATATTGATCAGATTCAGATCCATGAGTTTAATATACAAGGCATTATAAAAACGATCAGATTTCTCCGTCTTGACCGCGATGAGCTGCAGCAGCAGGCCCAGCGTTTGCACCGAGACGCGTATATCGGCCAAATGCACTAGACGATAGATGGTATCCTGCATTTCCTTAGTCAAGAGCTCGCTGCTGCCCTTGGCCGGCTGTGCATCCGTTATGGCCTTTTGCAGGCAACGTAGAATGGCCTGCATGGTGCGATTGTTGACGGCGCCCTTCTGCACCAGCACCTTGAATAGCGCAAAGCATATGTTGACCAGCTTGGTGCAGACTTCGGGACGACCAGATGGCGCTATGCTGCACAGAAAGCAGAGCGCAAAATGCTGTGCACGCTCCGAGATGTTGTTACGGAAGAGCAACTTCTCGGCCTCGGCAACAACGACGCCGCACATGTTGGGATGCCGTTGGGTCACCTCGCTCAGATGATGCAGCGCCTTGGAAGCTATCTTGGCAATGGGATCGCCCAGCTTATTGATGAGCATTGTGAGCAGCATTTGCTCCTTCTCTGGCGCATAGGCCAGAAGTCGTGCAGCGGCCACAATGGCAGCAGTTTTGTTATGCTCCTGCCCCGTTTGCAGGCCCTGCATTAGATTCTTCAGAAACTCGTGATACTGATCCTTTAGCTCGTTCTCAAAGTACCAATACGCAAAGATGCGACGCGTTTGCTCCTTCCGCAAATCCTGCTTTTTTAGGTGCTTCCAGTCGGCGCCGCGTGTGTGTACGGACAACAGTTTGCGCTGTGGCGGCAAGAGCACTTCCTGCCACAGATCCGTGAGCACGGCAATGACATCGTTGCTGCTCTTATTGGACAGCTTGCAGAAGCCTATCAACGTGGAGAGCGCTTCGAGGTTGCCCAGTGGATT
Organism: Hirtodrosophila confusa; assembly: GCA_035043065.1. NCBI lineage: Eukaryota > Metazoa > Arthropoda > Insecta > Diptera > Drosophilidae > Hirtodrosophila > Hirtodrosophila confusa. The sequence continues at coordinate 9,453,657 of JAWNNI010000213.1, read as the reverse complement.
GCTCGTCACCAGCAAGGCGCCGGCATTGGCACGATCCTTGGCCGTTCCCTTGTGCAATGCCGTTTGCAGCCAGCGTGCGTCCGTGGGATTGCCTGGCAAGTTAGAAAATTTATGATTAGTATGGACAGTATTGCTTATGGATATTATAAAGAACCTACGCTTGTTGTACGTTGACTTTTCCGCCTCGAAGGCATTTTTGCACAAATTAAACAGCTCCAGTTGTTCATTCTCCTTCATGTCCAGCACCTCATCACTGCAGGGATATTCAGAGTTCTGCAAGTACAAGTTCAAATAATTTACCAATTCAAAATCGGAAGTGCCACTGTCAATGATAATTGTTCTTAATAAACTTTCCAACTCAAGAAGACAATTATCACTGACCACTTTCAATCCTGTGGCCCTGATTTTAAAGCTCGCTCTCATTCTCATGGCTCCGCGAGAGAGCAATTTGTATGGGATCAGAGGCCCTTAGCTTTCGTGCTCATTCGGCTGGACCTGTTGCTCAGCACGCTCGCAATATACATACATACACTCTATTGTCATTATCTGATCGTAAACTTACCACATGATACCATTTCTTTTGGGCATCATCGTCCTCTGTTTGGGCTTGATACTTGTTGCGCTTCTTGGCCCTTGCATGACCCACATCATCATCATTATCACTGTCCGCACCATCATCATTATCATTATCAGTCAGCTGCTCCTTCTCAGCGCCATCGTCGTCAAACTTGATGCGTTGGGGCTTCTTCGGCTTGCCAGCATCGTCAAAGATCAATTTGTTGCTATTTTTGGCTGGCTGCTGTTGTTCCGCCTTGGGTTTCTTATTGAATTGGACTTCATCAGCATTGCCATCGTCTCCGAATTTAATGCGCTGAGAGGTTTTCATCTGATTATATCCATTTGAATGGGTTTTGCCATTTTGCTCATTTGTTGGAGTTTTCTTGTTGTGCTTCTGTTTGGTTGGCTTTGGCAGCGCTTCGCCGGAATCATTAAACACAATCTTTTTGTTTTTCAATGGACCATTAATCTGCACACCTGTAGCCACAGCTGCCGGCATGTTTCTAATTTAGTTTGTGAAACTTTTGCATTAAATAAGGTTGCACGCATAAAACTCAACCGCGCTGCACGTGTTGTATTCAACAATAATTGCCAGTCACCACGAAACCTATTGACTTTTCAATAGCAGCTGCTAGGGCTCTGTTAAAGCGACTCCACACGCTATTGCATTTTGCCATATACATATGTGGCAGTCGAGAATTACCATCGCGTGTGGGTACGATATGACATTCTGCCACATGGATTTTGTGAGTGAAATATATACTGCTCACCCAATGAGGCATCTCAAAGATTTCTATGGTAAAAACGTGCAACAATAAAATATTTAACATATATTGTAAGTTTGCCATATAGAATTCTGTACGGTTGAGAAAGTTAACAGCTGTTAGATTCATGTTTGATGTACAGAACAGAGTATATTTTCGCTTTCCAAATGCGGTCGCACTGGTTGGTACAATATCAACATCCCTAGAGAGCGGTCGCGTCGCACGGTTTTTTGCCAGCAAATTATTAAGTTTTATTAAGCCTCGCGCTTTGTTTCGTTGTTTGCTGCTGGTCAACAACAAGCTGTAAACGTGACTCGACTTGAAGCTTTTTATGCAGCGTTGTGTCAACGCAACTATAGCAGCAGCTGAAGCTACGTTTCGTGCATTCGCCCCCCTTCAGTTTTCGCTACCTTTATTTTGTGCTTGTCTTTCGTGCGCGCATTTCCATGAAAAACGTTAATTTTTTGTTTAATTTATGCGAAATTACACGAAGCAAACGTGAGGAATATGTAACAAAATAAATGCTAGCACGCATACAGGCAACAACAACGACAACGAAAGGGGTAAAAACGGTTTAAAATTTGTGCAAAAGCTGTGACGCAGCGGCAGCAGCGGGCGGGCGGATAACTGTCTGTTGAAAGAGCAGTGTAATTGTCTGTGTGTTTGTTTGTGTATGAGTATGATGGGGGCATCAGAGACGCAGTAGCTAAATTAATATTAAGCGGCCTCCTCCTGCTCCACCATTCGCCATTATGACGCTGATGATGGCCAATTTCCATGTACAAACACAGTAATGTTGCTGCTTGCACTGCCAGCTGCTCTTTCTGTGAGTGTAAACAAAGCAACGCACACACACATACATACATACACAGGGAGACAATAAATACAAAGCGACGTCGACGTCCTTCACCTTGCGCCTGCTGCTGCTGCTGCTGTCGTCCAAGCTGTGCACACATATTAAGTTTCAGTTTCATCTTCACAACCTGTTCAACAGAAAGACAGGAAGTTTCGCAAAGTGCAGCAGCCGACAACAACAAACACAACAACGACGACGGAAGCGTCAACGCTTCGCTGAGCCACTGCCTGAGACTTAATTCGGCCAGCGGCTGCAGCTGTTCCCAAAAAGCTCCTCAAAAAGCTCACTTAGGTAAGTGTCCTCTTGTACATTGTGGTTCCATTAGAGTAATAATTTGAGTAGCTCAACTTAAGCTGAACAAACTAATCCCTCATATGTATATGTATGTATACATACATATGTATGTAGTTCGTTCGTTCCATTGTTTATTTCTGTCATTTAATTTAATTCGTACATTTTGTTCCATAAATGTGTTTGCGTCTCCTCATTGCTTTTGCTCAATCGAAATAATAAAATAAGCAGAACGATCTCTTATTGCAGTCAAATGAGCTCAATATGAACTACTACTATAAGTGGACCTAAACGAACTAGAACAACGACAATCGTTCGTTCAGTATAATGAAAAAACGACAGTCCAACTTATTTTTCACTTTTCCATACAACTTTACTGCTCACTCTATTGTCCTCTCGTTCTTGTTCTTCTACTCTTTTGGGAATTTCAACAACTGTGAGCATTTGTGTGAGTTTATTGTTGCAACTGTTATGATTTTTGGTGGTGGTTGATCGCCAATACAATTTTCTGATTAGGTTTTGAAAACTAGCTCTCTGGGGCGTTGTTGTCCGGTATCCGCTTTAAAATGCTGATTGTTTCCGCCTGAGTAAATTGCTCAATAGTAACAAACGGCGCTTTGTTCACTTGACAACATTAGTTGAAGCTTTTTTGTAAAGCTTAACGCTGTAATACATCTTGACTCAAGCTCTAAAAATACGATGTGTGCGCATTTTTGTACTGTACTTATCTGCTTCTCCATCTACTGCTCACCTTCGCCCCCTTATCTGAGTTCAATAATAGCAACTTTAGCACGCGCCAAGAATTCTTTAGAGATGTAATGCGGGCACAATAGCTGTGACGTCATGAGTGCTGTTGCAGCTGCGCTCTCTGCCATGCGCTTGCACTCGCTCTCTCTCTCTTGTTCTCTCTCACTCGCACACACTCATACATGCACAAACACTGCGTGGCCCACTTGCACGCCGCAGTAGCAGCGCAGTTGCAGTTCACGTTGCCTGCGCTGTCGACGTGTTTATAGCTGACGTAATGCTGCTGCTGCTGCCGCTACCGTTGATAATAAAACAGCGACGCGACGTCAACCGCTGCGACTCGTCCGCAATTTTAATTCATATTTTACTCCCTGTACCCATAAAATGGGTAAAAGGGGTATTGGATTTGTGCAAAGTATGTAACAGGCAGAAGGAGACATCTCCAACCCTATAAAGTATATATATTCTTGATCAGTGTCAAAAGAGATTTTATTTGGCCATGTCCGTCTGTCTGTCCGTCTGTCCGTCTGTCCGTCTGTCCGTCTGTCCGGATGAACGCGTCGATCTCAGCAACTATAAAAGCTAGAGACACCAAATTTGGAATGTAGGTTCCTGTATACCATACGCAGATCGGTTTGTTTCATATTTCAGATATCTCCCCGTTCCCCCGCAAATCGATTAAAACCGTTTTACAGTAACAATTTTCAAGATACAGCTTTAAGATTTGACATGTACAATACTTTAGTGTTTCTTAATCTACTGTCCAAATTTCAAGTCGATCGGATAATAAACACGGAAGTTATTCAACAAACAAGATTCAGTACTGCAGGCTTGGCAAGCAGCAACATGAAGGCTTCAGCATATGTATGTACATATGGGCGAGCGAGCGCGAAGCGCGTGCATTTTCTATTAAGTACTTAAGGCTTAACCATGTGTGCGAGCGAGCGCGAAAGTGCAGCGGGTCTTGTACTCGTGACGTCACGACATACCACAAACACACGGCATCAGCTGATGCACATGTCGCTTTTAAGCAACACAAGCCCATATGGTTTCATAATTGCTTATCGGTACGCAAACCATACGATAAATTTTAAGCACCTGATCTGCTTGACATTTTTCTTTGTGAGACATGCGTCATCTGCATGACTTTATTTTCTGAAACATATTGTTATCAATGCTCTGCATAGTGCAGACTATGCATCAAAATTCAAAAATTGACTGTTGGCGCGCAGCCAATTGGCCTCTTCGATAAAATATCGATAAGTATCAGCTCTTCGATCAGTCTCGCTCATCTCTGCATTGTGCTGCTAGTATTTCTTTCACTCTACCGTCGTTCGTCATCGTCATCGTTCGTCATCGAGTTCCGATTTTGATAAATTTGCGATTGAATGTTTTAGACCTGGGTACAGGAGTTACGTAGTCGGGTATACTCGACTATAACATTCTTACTTGTTATATTATACTGTTTATTACGCTGCCCATAAATTGTCACTTGGCACTTTCGCTATCCAAGCACTTGAGTCAGTCAACTTATGTACATGTGTGTCGCCTGCCTGAGTTCAAGTTCGCTGCGGCTTATCAAAGAGGCAAACAAAATGCGTCAAATCGGGTTTGAACCGAACCTGAACCGCTTTCAAAGATGTTCCAACAATAAGCCAGACAACTCATTGTTTTACCAAGAAAATGTAACGCAACTAACGTGACCGGCATGCAAATTACATTTCTCGAATTTCCAGAGCGTGGGAAGTCCCCGTCAAACGCGAAACAGCGATAATAAAAACAAACATCTACGTGTGTGCGTATGTGTGTGCTTGTGTACGTATGTGTGTGTGTGTGTGTGTGTGTGTGTGTGTGTGTGTGGAGTGTTTCGTAGGCACTGTAAAAGAGCATTCACACCTTTCAAAACAGATTGTACAAAATTAATTGATATTTAAGGCAAATCCAGTTTGTGAACAGAGTTCAGCAACTTCAGGGGCTTTTTATTCAGTTGGGAAACTGCGAAGAATATTAAAGCTTTTTACAAATATTTTTATCTCAATAATATGTGTAAGAAAGTAATTTAAAAGTACTAAAAATGTATAAAATTTAAATGTTGATTCAATCCAACTTTTAAACCATGACTTAAATATTAATCCGCATGAAAATTGAATTAGTTTGACAAAGTTATTGAAGGTGAAAGTCTAGAAAGAACGTTTACTATCAGTTTAAGGTCTTACAAGTCCAAAATTTGTCATCTTTACAAGTCGAAGTTTTTGTAAATCGTTGCAGGAAGAATAAATACCTCTTTCCCAAACTTATGAACGTGTTCATTTCGAGTGCTATATTTTACGAAATGGAAGCTGCTCTTATGCTTTTAATTTTTAATGCGTTGCCCATCTTCTAGTATTGTAATCTTTAGTTTATCTGATGTAAAAATATACTATTTAACATTTTTACCGGTACCGAATCGCGACCCACACTTTGGGAAACGCTGACGTAGTCGATTCAAAATTAAATGTTTAGATTTTAAATTTTCCTAAAAAGTAGGCAAAAAGCAGGAAAAAATAGCAAAACTTATTTTGAGAAATCACTAAAAATGTGGACAGGCTATTAATCTAGCGTTGAAGTCATGACTAAAATGGTAATCCGCATGAAAATCTGATTAGTTTTGACAGAGCTGTGAGAGTTGAAATTAGTTGGTAGCTTTGAAAGTGACTTTCCTATAAAAGAACCCTAAGCATATATACTATATTTTAAATTTTATAGATTGTTTAAAATTGTATTTTTGAATATCTTGATTTTAGGTGCTGCTAACACAAAGAAATGGGCTCACCTGCTGGGGGCGATGGCGGGCACAGCGAGACCGCCTGGCTGGAGGATCTGCTGCGCGAGGTGCAGTTGGAGCAGTTCCTGGAGCGCATACGCGATGATCTGCAGGTGACGCGTCTGGCGCACTTTGACTACGTCCTGCCCGATGATCTGGAACGCTGTGGCCTGGGAAAGCCGGCTATACGCCGTCTGATGGAGGCGGTGCGCAAGAAGAAGGCGCATCAGTGGCGCAAGAATATACTCTCCAAGCTGATTGGGGGCGGCAAGCAGCCCTCGTCGAAGAAGCAGCAGCAGCAGCAACACCAGCATCCGCAGCCGGGCGCGCTGACGTGCCTGATTCATGAGAAGGATATCACGCTGGGCCTGAAGCTGGGCGATGGGTCCTTTGGTGTGGTGCGGCGCGGCGAGTGGAGCGCCTCGCCGGCGGGCAAAGTGCTGGCCGTGGCCGTCAAGGTGCTCAAGTCGGACAATCTGACGCAGCCGGGCATCATTGATGACTTCTTTCGCGAGGTGCAGGCCATGCACGCACTGGACCACTCCAATTTGGTGCGTCTCTATGGCGTGGTGCTATCGCAGCCCATGATGATGATCACAGAGCTGGCGGAACGCGGCTCGCTGCTGGACACGCTGCGCAAACAGTGCCGCCACACATCGCTGACCCACATCTGGAACTGGTCGGTGCAGATTGTAACGGGCATGGCCTATCTGGAGCAGAAGCGCTTTCTGCATCGCGATCTCGCCTGCCGCAATGTGCTGCTGGCCGCCGGCAATAAAATAAAGATTGGTGACTTTGGTTTAATGCGTGCTCTGCCCCAGGAGGATGACTGCTATGTGATGTCCGAGCACAAGAAGGTGCCGTTTCCTTGGTGTGCGCCCGAATCTCTGCGCTTTCGTCAGTTCTCCCATGCCTCGGACACCTGGATGTTTGGCGTTACGCTCTGGGAGATGTTTAGCTTTGGTGAAGATCCCTGGGTGGGACTGAATGGCTCCCAAATATTACGCAAAATAGATCGCGAAGGCGAGCGACTACATCAGCCGGATGCATCGCCGCCGGACGTGTATTCCATGATGCTACAATGCTGGGACAAGACGCCAGCGGAGCGACCTACTTTTGCGGCCCTCAAGTGAGATTTATATGTCATACTTCAATGACTAGAACTAAACCGTTTTTTGTTACCCTCAGGGAATATCTTGCCAGCATGTCGCCGCCTTTGATGCGCGCCGCGCGAAGCTATCATGACTCCAAGGGACTCCAAATCGAGCCGGGCGACACCATTGCCGTCATAGATGGTCGCTCGGAGCTGAAGCTTATCAAGGGCCAGAATCAGCGCACCTATGACATTGGCGTCTTTCCGCGCGCCTTGCTGGAGCAGCGTCGTCTGGGCGATGTTCAAATGCGCGGCAATGCGGCCCAGGGATCGCCCTTTGGCTTCTGCTGGGGCGGAGCCAACGCTTCCGCGGTGCCCAATGGTGAGGAGCGTCAGCGCAAATGCGCCTCATTGACGCCACAGGCGGCTCAGAGTCATGTCAAAGAGCGCAAGTCCACCTCGAGCAAGCAGTTTGCCTACAACAAGCTGATCAACGAGGCGGGCGGCCTGCAGCGCCGCAATGCGGTTAAAGCGAAGGGCGCAGCGTCGTCGGGGGCGGGCCCACAGCGGCCACCGCCGCCGCAGAATCAGCAGGAGGGCATACTAATTGACATATCGCCGGAAATGCGACCCGCACCAGTAACGGCGGGCGACAGCGCCTCGCTGCAATTGGACAGTTCCTTCTGTCTGCTGGATGCGCCTATTGATGTGCCCACTTTCAACGATCATGCAGCGGGCGGAGCGTACGCCTCGGGCCCCAATACGCCCACCTACTTTAACGAGCAGGCGCAGTTTGACTTTGAGTCGGCGGCCAATGTCTCGCCGGCGCGCCTTCAGCCGCCGCCCTATCAAATGCCACCCACCTACTCCAATACTATGGAGTTTGCCCAGCAGCAGCTGCAGATACGCGAGTACCAGTCGCCCGGAACGCGGGATCCATTTGATACCAGCAGTCTGGATCCAAACGCTGGCGCTCTAATGCTTTACTCGAATGCGCCTGCTCCAGCTCCAGCTACGGCAGCTGCGGCCATTTACAGCAGTCCTTCGGCACGCAAGAGTCTCTTTGGCGCGAGCAGCGATGGCCTGGCCAATGGGCATGCCAACAAGGAGAACATACCCGCGCTGGAGTCGGCTGCCATGCAGTTTAACTTAAGCAATCTCTCTCTGGAGCGACACGAGGCCAACAACCTCACAACAACTGTGCCGCAGCAGCAACAACAACAACAACAACAGCAGGCATCAGAGAGCGTGCTGCTGGACAAATCCTTTATAGCCGAGCTGGAGAAGGACATGTACAGCAGCAGCAACAAGGCGCAGGAGGATTATCAGCGCAACTCAACGCAAATGTATGCCAACAAGGAGATTGTATACAAACAGAATCTCACGCCACTCAAAAATGTTGCCGGTAGCGGCAATCTATCGAATCACTCCAGTCCCACATCCAATACCAGTCAGGCCTCGCCCGCATCCACGCTCGTGCCCTCGCCCAAGCAGAACAATGTGGAAGCAGCTGCAGCTGCCACCACGCAGAGTCTTGTCAATCGCATCTGGTATGAGCGTGTGGCGTCCACACCCTCGGAGTACTATGCACAGCCGCCGGTCGAGCAGCCGGAGCAACTCTATCAGAATCATCAGCAGTTGCAAGCCCAGGCCCAGCAGCCGGAAACGAATCATTCGTTTGTGGCCATATCTAATCGCGTGGTGGCGCCCAAGAGCAGCGTTTATGCATCCTCTGCCTCGCTGTATGGCAGCGTGGCCACCGGCAGCGAACGCTATGATGCCGTGGCCGCTAGCACCGCCGGCTCTAGTTACTACGGCCAGGTGCCCAATGGCTCGGCAGTTATTTACGATGAGGTCACCCTGGATGATTATCTGCGTCCGCATCGTCCCGCGCCGCTGGCACCGCCACCGCTTTCCGCACAGCAAATCCAGCGGCGCCTGGACAAGATGCGCCAGCAGCAGCAACAGCAGCTCGAGGGCGCCCATCAGCTGTACGCGCCTGTGCCGGCAGAGGCTTCGCGCGAGCAGGAGAAACTGCAGCAGCTGCTGCAGGAGCTGGGCAGCGCCGCTGTGGAGCAGGATGTGCGTAATGCTCTGCGCGCCGCCAGCGGCGATGTGCAGCTGGCGCTGCGTCACTACAAGATCGATCAGCTGACGCGCCTGGGCGTCGCCGGCAGGCCGCAGTGTGAGCAGGCGCTGCAGCAGACCGGCTGGAGCTTGGATATGGCCGCCGAGCTGCTGCTGCAGACGAGCGTGGGCTAGGGGGTGGGGTAAATCAAAGAAACCAACGCAAGTTCGGGCACAATTGATTTTAGTTTAGCTTGAATTACGCATTAGTATTTTAGTTGTTAGCCTTATATTTGTATTGCCTCGTAATAAGTCTCGAATCCTTGCAAAATACTCTGCAATAATGCATGAATTTCAATAAGCAGAAACAGCAAATGAAACAATGTCCCATGACTGTTAATATAATCGTATATATACGAGAATATATATATATTTTTATGTTTTAATTTAAGCAACGATTTAAATGAATGAATTTTTGTAATTGTTATTGCATTACTGTATATAATTTAATGCGAACTCGAAATTTCATGCATATTTACACAACTAACGCTGCAAGCTGCAACAAGCGTGCGAGAAATGTCTATAAATGTCCGCTATTTAGTTAGTTAAATCAATAAATTATATATGTAATTGTTACAAAATGTGATGCAAGCTGTTACTTTTTGAAATTTTGCTAACGGTCTCAGTGCGGCAGTGACTCGTTACTTTGATTGCTGCTAACGCTGTACATATCGATATTTCCTGTCATCGATATCAATGCTGCTTGGTATTTTTTTGTTTAGTATTTATAGTGCTTGCGTATTTTCGTTCAACTGCGATGCGGTCACACTGCACTACTTTGTTGTAGTTGCAAACGAATCGCCGAAGGTAAAAGGACGCATGAGTCGCATGCTGTTTGTTTTCGCAGAAAAAAACAACAATTCACTGTGTTCGTGTGTGTGTGCGTGCGTGTGCAAATGTCGCCTAAATTATGACGCATACTAAGTGCAAGCGCATATTAATGCGATAAAATATTGTGCAACACTTGAACAGCGGCTAAATTATCGAGAAATAACCAAACGCTGCACTTCAGTTCGATTCGCGAATAAAAAACCAACAACGAAGTGTAGAAGAAGCAGAGTGCGTGCACTCGGCCTACGTTCGTTGTTGTGTGCGTGTGCCTCTGTGAATGCGTATGTGTCTGTGCGAAATTATGTAAAAACAACAATAGGCAAATGTGGCTATTGTTTGGTCTGGCATCGAATGATTGTTGTTGCAGCCTATTGCAGTTCGTTGTTTGCCAGCGTTTAAATAGAAAATTAAAACGAATGGCAATTTCAATTAAAGATGTGAAATGTGTTTAATATTTTTAATGTATCGACAGCCATAAATAAATGATTGCTTATGTATAAATTCCAATTGTCTTTTGTTCACTCGCTCGCTCGCGCTCTCCCAATTACGAAATGCAGCTTCGTGCTCACTCTCGCGCTGTCTCTCTTTCTCTCTCTCTCTCTCTCTCTCTCTCTCACGCGGCTGCACCGAATGCCAGTGCATAAAAGTTTTTCTTGACGTCAGCAGCGACAGAGGCAGCGGCAGTAGCTGAAGTTGGCCGGTTTTATTTGTTGTTGTTGTTTGTTTGCTTTTGATTGGCAGCACTTGGAGTGTCCCTATGCCCGTTCCCATTCCAAATTCCTTACCCATTCCCATATCTTTATACGCTTCATATGGTCTACCTGCCGCTGCCACGGCCGCTGCAGGCGTCGCTGGACACGTCTGCATTTTACCTGTGCTCTGTAAAGCAGCTATTGGAAATTGCTCTCTTTACTTCATGTTTGTTTATACAAAAACAATTAAGCAAAGCAAACGAAAACGAAACAAAATTCTCAGTTTTCTTTATTTACATTTCTCATTTTGCCTCATGTTCCGCGTCTGCTTCCATTAACAGCAACAACAAATAACAGTGGCAAACGGATCAAGCAGCGCAGCAGCAGCAGCAGAAACTGGCAGAGTCCGAAAACGCAGCAGCAGCAGCAGCGCAAAACTCCAACAACAAAATGAGTTGGGGTACTGAGCTATGGGTAAGTTGTTGTTGTTATTGTATTCAAGCTTTCTTGTTATTGTTGTTTCATATATATATAAAGCTTAAAGTGCAAGCGTGTTATAACGTTTTCTTCTCGCTACTGCTCGCATTCTCTAGCTATATCTCTCTCTCCCTCTCCCTTGACTTGACCAACAGAACATCGTGTGCTGGGATTTAAAAAAAAAATACCAAAAAACTGGTTTTGCGTGTTTTATGTAAATTGCGACTGGCCACATGAGAGCGCTCCAAGTCTCGAATTCTTCGCGTTGCTGTTGTTGTTGTTGTTGTTGTATTCTACATTTTTGTGTGGCGCATGATTTTTTTCGACCATTCCAGGCATCTGTAAACCAAGTTTTTAACTGTTTTTCCAAGGCCTACTGTTGCCAGCTGTTTTAAGTCTTTGCTGACACGCCCGTACCCTTTTTTATTATTATTTTTTGGCAATTTACCTGGTGCAGCCTCCCCCCTTAACGACCCAGGCATTTAAATTCGCTTTTTCAGCAAAGAAGTGAGCGGGGAAGGTATGGTTGCAGATTTTAGTTTTCAGTTCGATGAGGTTTTTATTATCTTTATTCGTTTTTCAATTTCGATTTCGGGGTAGTTTTCGTGCACCGCCTCGCCCCGGCAGCAGCAGTAGCCGCAGCCGGCAGCACACCCTCAAACTCTCTCTCTATAGGTGTGCGTGTGTGTGTGCAGCTGGCAAAGTTGCTGCCGCAGCAGCTTTATCTCGCTTTAGCTCTCTGCCAGGATAAAATTGCATGTCTAGACGGGCGCTGTCATCTATTAGCATTTATCCTTTTCCTTTTTTTTCATGCAACGCGGATGTTGCCGCATTTTGATAGTTGCCTGCAAAGTTTTTCGAGTTTCAAAGAGAATTTAAGCCACGAAATTTGTTTGATTTGTGGATTTACTGAACAAATGTGAACTAATATAAAAAACTAGCTGGTAATACTCCAGCACTGCCCGGCGAAATATTTCGATTAAAATGCATTGTGTTTAATTTGACTACTTTGGTCAATCGCTAGAAATACACAACAAATAGCGCACCATGATTTTCCTGCCTCCGCGGAGGTAGATTATCCAAAATCTTTGTTTTTGTGTAGAGCCTTGAAAAAAAGGTTTTCCACCAATTTTCCAAATGTGGAGGTAAATTTTTCAAAATCGGTGAGACACGTATCGAATTATTTTAGATGAAGAGCTTTGAAAATGAACTTGATGGTGATCGGACTAAAATTTGACTTTCTCCCATACAACTTTGAGACCACCATTGTAAGCTCATGGAGTGGATTTTCCAAAATCGGTGAAATATGTGTCAAATGATTTTTCGTATAGATCTTGGCAAATAAGTTTAAAGCCGATTGATTGGTAATCAAAAAAGTTGCATACAACAGTTTTCCGCGATTTTCTACGCTTGTGGGTGAAATTTTCCAAAATCCCGTCTTAGTATGCACTTTCATCATAGATGGAAACTAATGTGAAAATTTCAGAATTCTAGCTCTTATGGTTTGGGCTGTGCGATGATTGCCAATCAGTCAGTCAGGACAAAGTCTTGTATATATATAGATAAGCTAAACTAAATGAACAAGAATTAAGCATATAGTAGTTCCCTTATTCAGTATTTGATTGAAAAATCATCTGATAATGTATGATGGGTAGACTTTTGACATAAGTTCTCAGCTGGAACCTTAATTGACATAAATTAATGTTTATTTCTAATTCAAACTTTTCCTTTTATTTCTTTTGACGGACTTGAAGTCGTTTTCTCTTCAAAAATTCAAAGCTCAAACGTTGTCCATTGTTGTTAAAGCAGCGCAAAATCGGTAGCCACAGTGGCCAATTATTGTCTATATATTCCTATAACATTTGCATAAACAATTTACACGCAAATTTTTGAACACCAAATCATATTATGCTTAGAAAATAGAAACATGCCAAATTATGCATAGAAAGTGTAAGCAGAGTGGTAAATTTGGTTAATTGAATTTAACACGTAAAAGTAAAAATAAATCGCATTAATGTTTATAATGCAAATTCCAAGCTTTAAGCCGAACCAAGCCGGGCTAATAAGCGGGTCAATTGCGGGGCTTGCATTAAAATAGAAACAAAAAAAAAAATATATAAAAAAAATAATAAAAACCAAACCACGCCGCGTCGGCGAAGTGAAGCCGAAACCAAAACCAAAACTAAAGCTGAAACCAAAGCCAAAGCCACATCCAAGCTCCAGTCAACTAAATAAAAAAATAACAACAAACTTTCTTTGCATTTTTGTTTCGCTGCTTTTATTTTATGTACAATATTTTCACTTTAATTAAATTTAAAGCATGCGCCGGCGTCTTAACGTCCATTAAAACTTGGCCCGTTGCATATGCAAAAACTTAAAAATTAAATACAATAATAATATACATAAGTAGTAATAAAAACATCTTTTTTTTTTTGTTTGTTTAGTGTGTTGTGGGGTGAATTTCTTCTTTTTCTGTCTTTTATATAGTTCCGTTCCGCCCTCGAAGCTATTTATCTCTCTCTTTCTTTCTCTCTCTCTCTCTCTCTTGCTCTCTGCGAGTTTCCTAAAAATAGTCGCCTGTCATTTAAAATTACAATAGCGTGGGGAACGCAACGTGTTATATTTTATGCTCTGGGCTGAGTATTTTGATTAGGATGCTGCCTTTGTAGTCATAACCTACATAAATTATTGATTAGTGCCAGGAATTTCCAATCGATAAACAATCCCCGGACTTAGTAACTGCTTGAATGATATATGATATATGATATGAATACCATTCATGATTAACTTCCCGGGAATCTTGCAAATTCAACAAAACTGCTGTTTGTGCATTGCTCAACAATACACAACACATTTTTAATTTTTATAGTTTAGTTCACACCCAGACTTTCAATTTATCGTTTAGCTATACTGAGAATTATTAATAATATTTCATTAAAAACACTATTATTATAAAAAACAGTAAGAATGCTATAGTCGAGTATACCCGACTACGAAACTCCTGTACCCAGGTCTAAAACATCCAATCACATCTAGTCCACTTACCCATACACACACACATACACAAAGAAGCACGCACACAGGCGGCAAAAGTGGCTGTGCTTCTTCTTACCCCTCTCGCTGCATTACTGAATCTTCTTTCGTGAATAACTTCCGTGTTTATTATCCGATCGACTTGAAATTTGGACAGTAGATTAAGAGAGACTAAAGTATTGTACTTGCCAAATCTTAAAGCTATATCTTGAAAATTGTTACTGTAAAACGGTTTTAATCGATTTGCGGGGGAACGGGGGAGATATTTGAAATGTGAAACAAACTTGATCTGCGTATGCTATACAGGAACCTACATTTCAAATTTGGTGTCTCTAGCTCTTGTAGTTGCTGAGATCGACGCGTTCATACGGACAGACGGACAGACGGCCAGACGGACAGACGGACAGACAGACGGACATGGCCAAATCGAAATCTCTTTTGATACTGATCAAGAATATATATACTTTATAGGGTCGGAGATGTCTCCTTCTGTCTGTTACATACATTTGCACAGATGTAATACCCCCTTTTTACCCATTTTATGGGTACAGGGAGTAAAAATAATCAAAAATTGTACAGTCTGTGTGCAAGCTTATAGCTATATGTAAGTGAAAATTTGTAACGTTCTTGCGTAAGAAATATCCCCCCATATTGTCTTCTTCTTGACAATTTCCTACAATAGCTGGAACAGATTTTTCTTTGAGAGTATGTATGGTTAAATTATAATAAAAATCCCCTGCAATACTTTTTTCGTAGTGTGTATGGTTAAGTTATGATAACAATCACATAGTCACACTTTCATTAATATTCGTGCCTGATTATACAAATATGAAAAGTGCTTTTTGCCTTCTTTTATCAGCTGTTTCCGCATGTACTTATTAAATAACAGCTTTTTGATAACAATATCTCATTACCAAGTAAACTTAGACCAATATAAATCACATTACCTTCCTTTTTTTGGCTATCTTATAAAATTGTAATTATCTGAGAGGCATAATTTGTTTTCCATCCTCGTATTTCTGTTAATTTCTGTCTCAATTTGTCTACACTTGTGTATCTTTGGGATGGTTTTTCGATTTGTATCTTGTTGTTGTTGCTGATCAGCTGGTTGATCGCTGCTTGTCGCCGGCATAAAAGGCACTTGTCTCTGTCTATCTGTCTCACCATCTCACTATCTCACTGTCTCACTGTCTCACTGTCTGACTGTCGGATTTCGAGGTCTCTTGTGCTGTTTTGGCTCCTTCACACTCTCCAATCCACTCGACGTTCAATGCCGTCAGCGTTGCCGCTTGGAGTGCAGCTGTTTTATGTTTTTCAGAGCACTGTGTAAATAAATATACCCTGTGCACATGTAAGGGGCACAAAGGAGTATAATTATGTAGTGCACATAGAGCACTCTAGATTTAAGAAATGTATATACTATATACTGACATAAGAAAACTATTTGTAGTCACAGCTGTTGATGTCAGAAGTAGCGCAATATTGCACGTGAATATGAATAATAAATATTATAAATATAATATTATAAATAGAAAAATTAGTAGTATAAGTAAAAATGGTTTTCTTTTATAGTAAATACTAATCTTAATTGTTTGATTACAAATTTAAATGTTATAAACAATGTAATAATAAGATTAATGTTATGTATATATAACAGTTTTAAACTTGTAGCGCTAGGATATGACACTAAATAAATACAAAAAATACCTTAGACCAGTTGACAGAGTATCTGCCAGTCGAGCAGTCGACATTGTAGCTTTCCTACTTGTTTATATGTTGTTGTTATTGTTGCTGTTGCAGTTTTTCGATAACTTTTCATGACATTGAAATTCCAAATGAGCTGGAAAACTAATTAGCAAAATATAAATGATAACTGAACCAATTATGTTGTAAGTTTACAGTTGTTTTTAGCGGTTTTTTAGCGATTTATAGCTGCTTTCTGGTTGCGACTTTTAATGGCTCAAAAACATGACGCTAGCCAAAAATAAATACAAGACACATCAGCCGCAACAACAACAAGAGTTTTTATGTATTTTATGAGTGACATACCTAGATGCAAGTCTTAAAAAAGCAACAGAATCTGAGAGTCATATATCTTTTAGCAGGTACGAGTATAATTACTGTTTTCAGAGGCGTCGTTAATTTAGCTAACGTGTGCGCCATGATTAAAATTGTGGCACTCCGAGGAAGGAGAGAGAACACACCCCAATGTGATATTTGTCTTGAAACCCTCGGGCCAGCTTCCAATTAAAGCATAAGGCGTGGTGGACCGGGAATTTATGTGCTCAAGGCCAAGTTGTCAAGTTTTTCCTTGGGGTCGCACCCTATCTGCAAATCTTTTCGTATCGCCCGTATCTAACATCCCATCGATTTTCCGGCAGTCAGGACCTTCAGACAGTTACTGAGACGGAAGGACGTCGTTTTGGCGCCTGTCGGCTGCAGCAATTTCGCAATACGCTCGGACGACGCATTAGCCAGAACTTTCGCCTTGGGATTTGCAAGGATCTCCCTTCCGTTTCCTTGAGCGAACGCGACGGGTGGTTGCAAATACAGTCGCTGATTTTATTGCATCCGGTGAATTTTCACAGAAATTTATTTTTGGGTGGATTTAAGACGCATTTATGGCGGCTGTTGCATCTTGTAATGTCCAAGGGGTAGAATTATTATTAAATTATGCGCATATGAAATTTAAGCAGTGTTTCCTCGATATAAAGGCCAGAAAAACTCTACAAAATCATGTTATAAGTTCGACTGCAGAAGAAAATTTTAATTTCATTTCAACTTCGTTCAACTCAGTTCTCATCCCAACCCTGTAACATAACAGACCATTCCGAGCATAACATCTGTAACATAACAGACCATTCCGAGGATAACATCTGTAACATAACAGACCATTCTGAGCCTAACATCAGTAACATAACACCATTCCGAGCAGCACATCTGTAACATAACAGACCATTCCGAGCAGCACATCTGTAACATAACAGACCATTCCGAGGATAACATCTGTAACATAACAGACCATTTCGAGCATAACATCTGAAACATGACAGACCAACTCTCTGCCGCTTTTTTTCGCTCTCTGGGTGACCAACTCTTGATGACAATCTTTGAATACAAAGATAATTGCAAATTCCGCTCACATTGTCCGAGTGCGTTGTAAAATAATGTTTTTGTTGTTGAGGTTTTTGTTTTTATTGTCCGTTGTCTGGTGTCTATTGATTTCAGTAGCCTTCAGCCTTCAGCTTGTGCCGCTTGCATATTAAACAGTGCATTTTGTGTGCAGGTATCCGTCAGATACATTTGGCCAATGCGTTTAATATGCAAATTGTGACCGTTGCCATTCAAAAATGCGGCGCCTGCGGTGTCCAATTGCCTTTAACTATTCAAAATCAAATGTGCAGCACTTGCCAATGGATATACATATATGGTTATATAGTATATATATACTTATATGGCATATTTGTGGTAAACAAATGCCTTCTGGAATTTATATACTATATTTAGCTATTGCTTACATATTTTCTTATATAGAGCACGCATTTCCTTTTCAACTTATCATTTGACCAACTTTTTGAGGCAGCGATAAAAATGCTTAGCAAATAGAAATATATAAAATATAAATGAGATATTTCCATACAGCTTTTGGCGCTTTGCATCTAATAAACAAACAAATCAAGTGTAAAGAACGTGTGCAAAATATAATGTTTTTTATTTCTTGATTTTGTTTTTCTATTACTCTGTGAGTGTTTGTATATGATTAACACCTAAGAACCACGCCCGCTGTGAAGTATTGCGGCAAACAATTTAATTTGTTTAAACTTAATGCGTCATTGCATAGCAAAGTTTTATTTATTATGTTTTTGTTGCTTCTTCTTTTTTTTGTTCAGCATCTTTGGGATGATTCACCCTTGAGAAAGGTTACTGCTTTTGGCTTTTATAAGGCATATACATATATGTATATGTATATCCGCCATTTGCAACATTTCTATGCAAGTATTTGTTGCTGCATGCGTCAGAGTACTACATACCCTAGAAACTTATCAGTAAATCCATTCAGGCATTTGTGGACTGTGACTAAATTAAATGTACCTGTTGCTGGTCGTAAAACTTACTCACACCATGCTAAAGGTAACAATGTGTTTGTTTATTAAAGTCTTTTTTGTGGCTCACTTTTATCGGAAATTGCGCCTTATCAGCGCTGTTGATATGACCTACAACAAACTGACAATATTTTATTTAATAGAACATTAGCAGTGCGCTGATGAAATACCACAATTATTATCCTTTCATCAGCTGTTGCATTTGAAACTCGTTTGGGGAATTTCAGCAAGAATATATGCAGACAATTTAAGCAACTGGTTAATTGGTTAAAGATGAAAAAAGTTGTATCTTCAGCAACAAAACGCATTCATCAAGTTTAACCAAAACTCATCAGTGGCTCTTGTTGGTTGTTAAGAGTTGACAGGTTAATTGGTCTTTAAACACGTTGTCATACATATATATAAAATATATCGTTTTTGTTGTGAACATTTATTCTTGAATAGAAGCAAATTAAATAGATTGCATAAAAATGAAAAAATAATTAAAATAATTACAATCTTGTTTTTATGATGAATAATACGAACTTTTGGCAAAAATGATGCTTCAAGATTAAATATCATTTTTCTTTAACACTTAACTTGTTTTCCAACAAACAGAAACTTAACGAACAAACATCATGAAGGAACTTCATCATCTAAATTCAGTATAATTAATAGTATATAGAAGTTGCGTATCTATGCGATTTTTTAGCTTGTTTTTTTTGTTGTCTCTTAGCTCTGTCTGGTATCTTTCCACACACATATACATATAGTATATATACACACACACAGCTAACAGCGATATGGGCAAAGGTTAATAAGCAAATATTAGTTGGACATTAGATACACAACGTGACAGGTAACTTTTAGAACATTTTTTGTTTGCATTTTCGTTGGCCCGCAAGCCACAAACAAAGCCAATTAATGTTGTGGCCCACAGCTCCAAAGTTTCAACATGGCCATGTTGGGGTGTGGTTGCGAAAAATGGCCAACAAATATGTATTATGGTTGAGTGTATAATATGGACGGGCATTCGTTTATTTTTTGTCTGTTTTAAGATTTATTTTCAATAATTAAAAATTCCATGGTGATTTATGGTCGGCAAAACAAAATGCTTTCCATAATTGTGAACTTATGCTAATAATTCTTTTATAGTTATTTTTCTGTTGAATTTTTATCAATTTAATTCAATTAATTGTTTGACTAAGGGGTAGTATTAATTACAAATTTATATCATTTGTATATTTTATACTATAATAGCCTCTGGGGAAATGGATTAATGATAATTGTGAACTTGTTTGTATTCTGGGAAATGTTATTTATTTATTTAAGATATTGTTTCGACAAATATTTATAAATATAACACAAAGTACTTCTATATTGTATAGTTATAGTTATAGTTATAGTTATAGTTTATAAGCTCAGATGTTTATGGAATGCAGTTTAATAATCATATAAATTTATATATGCACATAAATGCAGGCATAAATTTATATTATTATTTTTTTTTTAATAGAACTCTTTTTCACATTGATAACAATTCACTTGAGAGGTTAACTGGGTCATTTAATTGGTCATTACCATACGCCGAACGGATGACGATTATCAACAAGTTCTTTTGTTGAATTTCATTTTGCTTTTGTGTTTGCATTTCAAAAATATATTAATTACTTTTGAGATTTATGGCAGCCCTGAAATCCCGGAGCGTATACGTATAATTCATTTACGCCTGATAACTTTGCCTGCCGACATGTGGCTGCCACAAGCGGCACACGGCCAAACAAAGAGCTCTTGCCAAATGTTGTGCCATTTTTTTTTGTGCTAATCGGCGACAAAAATCGCTCACAAATCACTTGAAAACCGAGGGGGACGTGAGGAAGAAAGGAATAGAAACAACCCCCTAGAAGTAAATCTTAATATCATTTCCATTTCAACTTTTGGCTGCACTTGACATGAAGTGGACAAGTGCCAGGAGAGCGCCTGGAACTCCCGGTGTCTTGGCAACCAGTTCTTTGTTTATACACGTTCCCCCTAGTCACAGGAGATATGAGCACCCGTGACTGACAAATATTGAGTCACGCTGTCACTGAATAATGTCGAGAGTAGTGAGTCAGTGTTGATATTAACAGTCACAGTCTCGAGAGCAGTAACAGTCCTGCTATTAACAGTTTTACTAACAGTAACGGTGCTGATATTAACAGTCACAGTTCCCGATAACAGTAACAGTCCTAATATTAACAGTTCTATTAACAGTAACAGTGCTGATATTAACAGTCAGTCTCGAAAACAGTAACAATCACTGTCGCCGATAACAGTCCTGATATTACCAGCCACTCTTGATTTTACCAGCTGTTAATGTTGTATGCCCATTAACATCAGTATAGCAACTGATGTTAACAGTAACAGATCATGTTTCGAGTCACTGTTGTCACGGTGACTGCAAAATCACTCATCTCTAAATCAAAAGGAGCAACAACACAAAAACAAATGTTACAACAGATCCCAGCATGTGTATGTGTGCTCTAATTTCAGTTTGCATCACGTTTTTAGCTGCTGATTACACAGCAACATGTTTCATTATCTTCTTGACAGTTGACGAAAAGCTTTTCCTTTTTGAGTCATTTCCCAGCTTTGGCTTTACAATGTTGCTGACTCATCCAAAAGGGGATGACACAGGGATGACCACCCACTCATCCAGCCACCCCTCGCAGGCAGTAAGGCAACCCTCTAACAGCTGTTGGCCGTATGACTCACGGTCACAGCTGATATTATAAGGGCGCGCCCGTGTGGGTGGCTTTGTTTACTCAACCCTGCAACCCTCGGCACCCCTGTCACCCACAAACCCTTGTCACTCACATTGCGGCAAAGTGCTTGATTATGATGTTTGCTTAATGCTAAAAGTGGAAAAGTATTTACTGTGTGATGCACTGACAAAAATTGACTAGTTATATGTATGTTAAATTGAAATACATTTTTTAAGTTAAATCAAATGTTTTAGTTAAGAAAATTGGGGTTTGAATTCCACTCAGAATGTCAATATGAGGCAACGCTTGGCTTAAAATCTAAAAAGAAAGCTAAAATAAGTTAAACATAGATTTTGCTCAGTGCAGTGGAAGCTGTCACAGTTTTAGGGGCTCATTCAAAAAGCTTTCCTACGCCCCAGGCAAGTTCAAAGGCAAAGGAGAGGCAGGAGCTGAAGGAAGCTTCCTTTGTTGTGTGTGCTTTGTGTGTTGTGTGTTGTCTCATCATAAAACGTTATGCGAATGTGATTTTGGTTGGATTTTATCCAGCCAAAAGCTATAAAGGCTGAATGTAAATATTCCTTGCCGGAGCTTCATCTACTGCGTTGCCTTGGCCTGGCTCTGTACGCCTTTGTCTTCCTCTTGGTGTCCGCTCCCTCGTTTTGGCCCAACAGCTGCCACACCCCGCTAACAAATTAGCTTCATTTCCTGTCACATAACATACCCGAGGCTTTAACCCTACTAAAATTCAACGCTTTTTTTGTTATTCATAAATATTTTGAAAGCATACGTACATTTTTTGGCCATCTTTTTATTTTTTGTTTTTGGTGCGGCTTGCAAAATCTAAAGTCGAATTATTTATTTTTGTTATTTTTATTTTTGGGTTTTTCATACCCTGCACACATAAAATGGTGGGTAATAAGCTAAAAATAAAGTTGTGCCAATATATTTAAGGAACAAAAGCAGACATCTGTTAAATTCTTAAGAATGTGAGAAGTGATGTTCTGGTTTCCACTTTCCGAAACATTTTGCGGATGTGATTTTGTATTCCACTTCCCTCAAGCACTTGAATTCAATTATATAGAAAACACATGTAAAAACATATAATCCTAGGAAATATAATAAGTCGAGTGAAAAATAAAGCCTAAATTTTGAATATCTTTGTTCTATGTTATCTGCGTATCTTAAAAACTTCATAACAAACTGAAGTTCTGCAGGAAGTTCTCCTCGAAGTTGAGGAGCAGTCTGCATAAGTTTTAGGCTGCGTCGGACCTGCTTACAGGGTATCGACCAGTTCAGCACTTTTGTCTTGAGCATTCTTGCTTCTTTTTGTGAGTTTTCTTCTTGTTTTTTAATGATATTTTCGCTTGCGTGGGCAACTTGTGAAGGAGTTGCAAACAGCGTCGCCTGCACAGCTAACGGAAATCGTTAAATGCTTTTGAGAGCAACACAGATAAGCAGGGGCAGCCGCGGCAGCTGAGGCAACATAACATATTGTGTAGCATGTTGCAGCAACATGTTGCCAACTTGTCATATTTTGCAATGATGCCAACGAACTCATTTCAAAAGGCAACATGTTTTTGTTTTTTAAGTATGTGTGTGTGTGTGTGTGTGTGTGGCACATAAATACATATAAAGAAATCGATTCTTTGGGGCCGGAAGGGCCGCCAACGGACAGGGGGCAGGGCAGGGTAGGGCATCGTGGATCGCGGAACGCGCACGTATCTGGCTACTGGGCACGATCCCCAAAGTGCTTGACTCATTGGAACTGCCGGCCATATTGTACGTGGTGTATATAATAAAATGGGGTCGCTTTCAGTTTCTGCACAAAACTGAATCATTTGTTCATAAACTGGCAAGAACTGAAAGGAATCGCGTGCCACCGATTGCGGAGAGAGCGCGGAGAGAGGTAGTGGTTGGGGTGGTACAGCGAGGGGGTTGCCCTTTGTATTGCCTTTGATGTTTGTTGTATGACAATTTTATATGACATGCATCAATCATTCAACGCAGTCATTAAAAAAGCAAAAAAAAATATCATTCGCTTTGTTTAATCGTGAGAAATAGCATTGATATAGTCATAGTATAGCCATGGATCATCACAGAGTTCGAGTTGATCAATGCTCGGCAGCGGCTTGCGGCTTGCGGCACACTTTTTGTGGCAAAGCCCGGCTGTTGAGGCAGTCGAAATAAGTCAAGAGTCTGGGACGTGTCTTGCTAACTTTGTTGCTGCTGCTGCTGTTGTTGTTGTTGCAGTTGCCACTCGACGTGGCATAATAATATTAAAACTCCACTCGGTCTAAAGAAAAAAACAGAAACAACCCCGACGAAGATGGAATACCCTTGCAGAGATGTTGCGCTCTGAAATCTTTACTGATAGTTCTCGCTCGCTTCTAACGAATAATACACTGAAAAAAGTGGGTTTGTTTATATTTCAGTTAGTATTAGTGTTAGTAAGTGTCAGTTAGTATATTATATGCTAACTTCAATTTTGATTATTTGTCTCCAAATTATATAAAATCGAATAATGCTTGGTTAAATATTGTGTAAAAAGAAAAGTTTTCTTACAACAGCTCAATTTTTGACCTCTCGTTTCTATGGCAGCTATATCATTTTGATTAAAATTGTCCAAACTATATAAAGTTTAATAAAACGAAGGTTTGATGACTTAAGTTGAATAAACTTGAAAAGCAAAAAGGTTTTGCATACAAGAACTTAATTATCGAGCGCTTGTTCCTATAACAGCTATATGATATAGTGATCTGATTTGCACAGCAAAAATAGTCATCATTAAAATTGAAATAGGCATACATCTCTAGATAGACTCGGCTAATGAAGCTGATCAAGAATATATAAGTTTAGTAGGGTCGGAAACGTCGACACATAATTGCTCACAAAATGATAATACCCTCTGCGAGGGTATAAACACAACGTTGTTGGGCGGACAACAGACGAACAACGAGCAACAACGACGACGGGCATAAAAGTTGCGCGTTGTTTGCTGCCAGTGGAGCAGAAGCAGAAGCATAAGCAGAGCAATGAGCAGCAGCAGCAGTGGCGGGTTGCCGGGACGAGGTGCTGAGCAGTAGGACGGTGGGGCGGTGGCAGGCGCAAGAAGTTGTTGCACAGTTGTTGCCGGTGCAATGCACTCCCATACGACGCTGTCATTGTGGCAGCTGAGGCAGCTGCCAACTATTTTGCATCACATATACACACACACACACACACACTTAAGAGTGTGGCAAGTGTGTGTGAGTGTTGGGTCGTATCATGCAAGTCGCTGCACACGTCGTCTTCATCCTCGTTGTCATCGTTCTTGCCCTGTGATAATGCTATTATGGAATGACGGTAGCGTTGATTTTGCAGCAGAAGAAGAGGAACATGAACCAGCAGAAGTTGCGGTAGAAGAAGAAGAAGCAACAGTGGCAGAGCCAAGAACGTTGACTTTGAAGTTGCCCCAATGGGGAGTCTCTGAAGCTGCCACACACTAGAGAACGTTGTGATGCAGAGCGAATTTTAATTAAAATATGTTAATCCATGTAGAAAGATAAATTAATCGATTAATCTAGCCATCGATAATAGTTAATCTTTTTCTGACGGTTGCTTTATAATATGATTATTAAGATCATAAATTCGCGGCTGTTATTAATATGACATTTATATTATCCAACTAGAGAAGAAGACAGACAGAGTTTTATAAGATGGCATAATAAGCACAGAAAAATTTCAAAGTTTTATTTTCTGAACTACCATCACAATTTAAGTTCTTTCATAATGAAATTTGGTACACATATACATTGCTATACTCTCATCCTATAGTGCAAGTTTTATAAAGATCGTATAACAAACACAGAAGATGTGCAATGTTATATTTTCTATCCTGATCGAATTACAGCCTCAATTTGAAAGATATCGCCTTGAAATTTGGTACACATACATAAATCGACATAAGATAGAAAAATGCGAGAGATTTTTAAATAAATTTGTATAGTTCCATTAAAAGCTGTAACTTTAGTATCAATGATAACTATCAAATTTTCCAATGGTGACAATATAAATAGGCTTTCTAGCGCTATTACTCGTATTAAAATAATTATAACTTGGTATAATTTGTTTGCACAATCATTTTCTCTTACAATTTCTTCTTCAATTATTGTGCCACTGTAGAAGATTGTGAATTAATGTGAATTAGTGTTAAATTACCCCGAAAATTCACTTATTTTCATGTATATTTAAGCAATTTATATGCATATTCACTAACTTTCTTTCTCTCTGTTTGCTTTTCAGGTAAGTTCACTGCACAATTAATCAAGCCACGTGAGTCGCACCTCCATATACCATTCCATAAACACATTTGCCATACCACGACTCTCTAAACAGTGGTGAGGAGTGTTCAGCGAGGGGTAAGAGTACTAGCCGGTTTAGTTGCGTTCTTTGCCGGCATTGCAATTGATGCGTTTATTTTTATAAGCCTCGCGCATTTATTATAAACAAAATATATTGTGAAGCGTTCTGTTTATAGGGCTGCTTTCCATTGTTGCTGGGCTTGTGTTTATGTTAACATTGGCTGCCAGCAAGCAGCAAAAGAAGAAGAAGTTAGCATCTTGTCTATAGCCAGAAGACATGAGTAATATCGTGACTGAGTAGCTCTGACTGATAAACAATGTCTCACACTGTGACTGAATATCGAGAGTAATGAGAGTCCGCCATCACAGTTTCGAACATAACAGTAACAAATAACAGTAACAGTACTGATATTAACAGTCACAGTTCTGTTTTTAACAGCTGTTAAAAGACTACTATTAAATGTTAAGAATCGCAGAGAAGGGCGCACAACAGTTTGACCTGAAGTTCACAGAGATTCCACCTCTACTCGCATAACTTTGCCAAAAATGTATCGATAAATATCAAATCTGGACTGGAAGTCCAGGAAAGCACAATATTTAAATGTTAGTACATACTTTTAGAAACAAGCTGATATTATATGGAAAACATAGTTGCAGTTACTGATGTTAAAGTAACTGTGACTACAAAATAACCACATTGCTCATCTCTAATAGCCACCCACCCAGGAGGAACTGCGTTCCACCCATTTTCCATTTCTTGACGCATTTCCGTAGCATTTTCCGTGTTTTTTTCCTTCTTTCTGTTTAGTAAACAGCACGTCGAACGCGATATGCGTTCCAGAGCCATTTCCCAGTCTAGGCCAGTATCCATTCAAAAGACGGGCAGCTGGTAACTTTTACTTTTGGATATGTATCGAATTGAAAAACGAATCAATTTGTATTTTAAACGCAATGCGTTCATAATTCTCTTTATTCAATATGTGGAAGTATTTCCGCGTTTCGTATTGGCACTTTCAGTGTTATGTACATATATCCATACATGATATAAACCATATATCGTAACTGAATATACATATATGAATAAATGCTTTATGCATTTGCTTTATTGTCTCATCTACTC
The DNA here is from genome assembly GCA_035043065.1 of Hirtodrosophila confusa. Taxonomy (NCBI): domain Eukaryota; kingdom Metazoa; phylum Arthropoda; class Insecta; order Diptera; family Drosophilidae; genus Hirtodrosophila; species Hirtodrosophila confusa. Next base: position 9,427,099 of record JAWNNI010000213.1, on the reverse strand, counting down.
TCAACTTGTGATTTGATGTGCTGACTAATAAAGTTGTATGCCTCGCAGCTTATTCATCAGCATAATTAACATTACAAATCATAAAACGTCATACGGCCAGGCAATTTGCATTCGTATTGTTTACAATAACAACAATAACAAACAACACAAATGCTGTTTTGTGGCTGCTTTTTAAGGTTTTCTTCGAGTTGTTTTTGAAAATTATTTATGCATTCTAGTGCGGCTCTTTCATAATTTCACACATAGGTCGAGACAGGTGCAAACCGGTTTCTAAGCTAAATTCAACCAACATTTTTAAACTGATCATCTCTTGCATTTCTTTTTCTCAACAAATTTGGATTTGATTTGATTGTTTGTTTGAGCTGAAGCTTCGAGTTTTGTATGCATTTCTTTAGAAAAGCACTTTTCGAATTTGTGTCTTAATTCTTTTGTTAATTTGCGAAAGTGAAAACAGTTTTTTATTGCTCGCCACGAGCAACAACAATTTAGTCTATTGGTCAAAAGCGAAATGTCATTTGCATGTAAATTGAGCAGCCACATAAAACAGAAAAAAACAAAAGCCAACTGTTGGATCATAAACTTTTTGAGTTGGACTCACAAAAAAAAAAAGTAAAAAAATAAATAAAAATTAACATATCATGGAAATGTTGTTTGTAGAGCGTACGAGAATCTTTGCTAACGGCAGTTCAAATGCATTCTAACTGTGGCTGCAACTGTCTGAAAGATCCCAAAACTTCTAAGAAGCGCCGTCAAAGAATTTGTTAGAACTGTCTACATTATGATTATCTGATGAATAATTTAAATGAAGAAGTTGCTGAGTGTAAATGATGATGAAAGATATTAAGCTTAGGCTGAAGAACTGTTTAAGGAATTTATTCCAACTGTCTTTTTTTTTTATATATATTTTTTTATAAATATAATTTGTTTACATCTTAGAAAAAAAAGATATAAAACATATTCAAGCTGCTTGTTTTTTTATTTTTTATTTTTTTTTTTTTAAAAATATTTATCTGCGTCTTAATAATGATCAAAGATATTTTTAGCTGAAGTGCTGTTTATAGCATATTTTGTTCTTTTGTGTTTACATTATAGAAAGTAATTAACAATATATATTTTAATCTTGTATGGATTAAAAATATATTTGTTATAAAATTGCCACATTTTTATTTTTGATTATTTTATAAGACAGCGGCAAGAAAATATTTAAAAATATTGCTGATGACTAAAAATAAGTATAAACCAAAAATGTATTGTACACAAATGTTTAGGTATATGCACAGAAATGGCCACTTGGAAAATGTTTTTCATATAAAATATATGCAAAGCACTTGGCTAACAATTTGCTGCAAAAACAAGAAGAAAAACAAAAATCGCCCACGCCAGCGAGCCAAAGATTCAACAGCCGGCGAAAAGTTGGGAGAAGAAAAAACACTCGAAAAAATAAAATATGTATGAAAATGATCTTAAATGCGGCATCGTTGGATCGTTCATAAATCGTTTGCGTTTATTGTTGTGGGTGAAGGCATTTGGCAATAATTGTTATGAAATCTCCCCCCACCGCCCCATGCACTCCTCCCCTAAGGCAGACGTTTTCATTGTGTGGATCATTTTCAATTTTTCCAAAAGGCGTTGTCCGACGCCAAGAGACGAAATTGAACCAGGCCAAAACAATGGAATAACCCCAGACTGACTGGCACTTGGCGCCAAAACTCGTTTAGCCATTTGATGATGGAGTTGCAAGCAACTACCTAACTGCCCCTGTCCGCACCCTTCCACCCCTCTCTCTATCTCTCTATTTCACTAGCCAGTCATCATCTGGTCTGTGTGTGTATGTTTAACGTCGTCAAGCAGCTGGAACAAACAGAAAATCTCGGCTAAACAATGGCAAAGTCCGCCTTGTTGCACTCAACCATAGGAAACTAAAACGAACCGCGAGCAATTGAAACCAGAATTTCGTTTGGTTTAGATTTTCACTTTTGCCGCTGTCGGTCAAAAGCGGGAAATTACCCCGTCTACCCCCAACCCATAGCCTGCAGCTCGTTTGCCAATCATTGTCGCTAGCCTGGGCCTCTGCCTGGGTCTTGGCTTGGGCCTGTACTTGACTCTGGGCCTGGGCACGTGTTGCTGGCCAATTTCTGCATTGTTCTAAGGCGCATATTATTTTTTTTTTACTTTTCACTCGCTTAATTGAAAGCGTCTCTGTGCCTGCCCCATTCAATTGTCCACAATGATTAGGGGGCAGCTGCTCAACTCTTGGACTATGGCCGGGTCTGAAGCAGAGCGGATGATGAAGACAGTAATTGAGTGTCTAAACTTTGGTGTGCATAGACAATCGCTTAAAATGCAGACAAAATTGTCCGCAAGATAGCCAGCTTGATCTATAAAATATATAAATAGATTATTGTATCAAAATAATATTTTAATTAAACAAAATGTAAATTATGACATATTGAACCCTTAGAAGTCTTCAATTTAGACTCTAAATGAAAATATCGATATTTTTAAACATGTTACATAGATATGATATAATATTGATTTTCTCTAAAATGCCAAATAATCCTAAATTGTTGAATGTATAAATAGTAAGATAATTCTTTCTGTGTATTAAAAATTATTTGTAGTACACAGTAAAATTCTACGCTGTGTTGACAAAGACTGACCTTTCAGAGCTAATTAAACCTTTTATTTTATATTTGCCATGCTTACTTTTATGATCCAAACGACATACTATTTTACTATTATTTTATTTAAATATATATATCTTTTTTTTATTATTGCATTCTATGAAATCAAGTGAGCTTTCCAACGACTTCCTTTGGCGTATAAAAATTCTTTCTATATATATATTTTCTCAAGCAACTTAATTAGCATATAAATCTTTCTTGCTTTGTTGTTAATGTTGTTGTTGCTGGCATTTCAGACATAGCTTAGCTAAACTTAACTTTTAGCAGGCAACTCTCTCACGTTCATGCAGCTGGCAAAAGTCGAAGCCAATTTAACCTTTTGAACTGACCAGCGAGCTGAGGCAGCTTGTGACGTCAGTTGTGGCGCGCTGTTGCATGTCTAGGGTGCCTCATTGTTGTTGTTGCTGCTGTTGTTGCTGTTGCCTGTTATTAATTGACTTTTGAGTTGACTCGCTGGGCGAAATGACAGCGTTTAATTTATTGCGCATACGCCCCGCTGTCTATGCCAGAGAAAGAGTTAGACAGAGAGAGATGGAAAAGGGGGAGCAGCACCCACAAGTTCCGTGCCTGCTGCTTCTGCTGCTGCTGCTGCGGAAGCTGCTGCTTAAGAAAGTTGATGACTCCGCAGCTGAAAACTGCTGCCAATTGTCGAGGTGTGAGGCGCGTCTGTCTACCAGGAAGACTACTCGAATTGCATTTTCATGGCTCATAAATATTGCATTATGGCTCACAGTTTCGCACATAGTCATGTGTGTTCTCTGTGAGTTTGTTTCGAATGTGTTTGACTTTGTGAATACCCTGTAATTGAGCATAGCATAGTTTTGAGTGTACTTTTAGTTAAACAAGAGGCTTTTGTTCTCCGATGTTCGAATTTCCGAAAAAATAGTCGAATGTATGCTCTTCAACTTCCAATAGCCCAAAAGAGGGTTGACATTTGATACATAAAAAAAGAACACAAACTTGATAACGATTCAAAATAATGAGTACTCGGAAACGAAAACAGTTCTAAATATGTTTTGTTTTAAAAATGTAAAGAACTCTTACCTTGTTTACCCATACTAAACTCGCTATATTTCTCGCTGAGTTTGTTTAGCCTTAGGTCAACCTAAAAAAAAACATTAATGTTATGCTATGTCACTTTGAAGACGATCATTTCTATGAAGCGTTTCTTAGCTCTTGTCTAGACAGTCTAAATTGTCTTCTAAGAAATTTTACTGAACTAATTGTGTCCACAACTTGACCACATTTTTAGAGAAGAATCAAGTCCTAAGAATATTATAAAACCCACAATAAAGATCGGAAAGGATTATCATTCAGTATTTAATATCAATAATAAATATTTTTATTTCAAACATATGTACATAGTTATTCTCATTTCAAAAAGTAACTTTCTGTGAGAAAACTTAAATTTTCTATAGTAACAAATTTTTTTAATTTCAACTTAAATATACCTCCTTGTGATTTATTCTCTAGGAGGTATACATACTATAAAAAATATTATGCAGTGAATAAAAAAGCAAATAAATAAAACTGCAGCGAAAGTTTCGCTCAGTGACTGAGGGCACTGAGCATTTCTCCGACTCTCCGCGGGGGGGAACTTAAATAAAATATTTCCTAGCCTTTGTTTATTTACTTTGTGCATGTTTGTGGCATGTGAGAACAAGATTCTCCCACTCTCCCTGTTTTGTTTTCTCCCTCTCCGTCTCTCTACACCTATCTCTTTCTCAGTGTATACAGAACTATTCCCAGTAATCGTATAGTATTCGCTTCTACTTCTTTTGCCTAGTGACTCGCAACGCGTTTCGCTTTTATAATTGCCACCTTGTTTTCCACGAATCTGTTGCGCTATCCGTACAATCAAAAGCGTATGTAAATACATATACATATATATCTGTGAGAATTTTAATTACAGAGCAGAGGCAACAGCCACAACTAATTACTTACATATATGTACATATATTAAATCTATGTATGCCTCTCGCCGCAGATTAATGATAAGTTGAGTTGAGCTGAGTTGAGCTGAGAGCTGACTCTCCAGTGAAAAGGCATTGAAGAATAGCATGAGTGCATGAGAAATTACTTACTTGGAAATGTTGTTCACTTTTTTACGCCGCCTGCTCTAGTTAAAGAAAAAATATAAAGAGAGAGAAAAAAATCAGAAAACTGAGAAAAGAAAAAATTTATAACATTGCATTTTTTATTATCGTACAAGCAACGGAAATGCAACAAATTTTTGTTGTCGAAGCTCAAGTTGAAAGAAAAGAAAAGAGGGGAAAAAGCGAAACTATGTTCAATTGCGATTTGCCATTATAAGTCCTGTCCATATCTATTTATAGAGTGTAGAGCTGTTGCTCCTCCATGATCCTCTTTCAGCCATATCTATGTCTATTCTACAATGTCCGCCACACGGTGCCAGAGCAAAGTAGTTCAACCTGTTCGGCGGCTTTGCACCGACCAAAAGAATGTGGCTGCGAATTTATAGCTCTCTTGCTTTCAACTCAACTACAGCCCCGGCTTGGCTTGCCTTGCCTTGCCGATGAAGACTTCTTCTTCTCAATATACAACATTTTTGTAGCAACAGCAGCTCTAGCTAAACAAATTTAACTTTCTTGGCCAATTTACGTGTAAGATTTACGCAAAAATGTTGCGGAAAATGTACATGCTTCATGTAAAGAAGTAAAGAGGAGCGGAGCATGGAACAGGGGCAGGTTTGCTGAGCTAAAACCTAAGATCTTGCGTAAAGGCGGTGTAAGTTGTACATTGGATCGGGTTTTTGAGTTTAAAGATAAGGTTTGGTTTATTTAACAGCTAAATAACAAAGATTTCCATTTCATATAAGAAATATACAAGAATTGAGTTAACATTATGTCTCTCATAACATATCATATTTTAAACAAGAATATTCAATAAAATTTATGATGTCACGCTGTCATCCCTTAAGAAATGCTATTATTATTAACTGGTTAATAATGAATTCCAAAAAAAAACGAAGTAAGAATGCTATAGTCGAGTATACCCGACTACGAAACTCCCTGTACCCAGGTCTAAAACATCCAATCACATCTACGTCCACTTACACATACATACACACATACACAAAGACGCACGCACACAGGCGGCAAAAACGACAGCGCAAGCGAGGCATTTTAATTGGCGGCTTTGCTTCTTCTTCCCCCCTCTCGTTGCATCACTGAATTTTCTTTCGTGAATAACTTCCGTGTTTATTATCCGATTGACTTGAAATTTGGACAGTAGATTAAGAGAGACTAAAGTATTGTACATGTCAAATCTTAAAGCTATATCTTGAAAATTGTTACTGTAAAACGGTTTTAATCCATTTGCGGGGGAACGGGGGGAGATATCTGAAATATGAAACAAACTTGATCTGCGTATGGTATACAGGAACCTACATTTCAAATTTGGGGTCTCTAGCTCTTGTAGTTGCTGAGATCGACGCGTTCATACGGACAGACGGACATGGCCAAATCGAAATCTCTTTTGATACTGATCAAGAATATATATACTTTATAGGGTCGGAGATGTCTCCTTCTGTCTGTTACATACATTTGCACAGATGTAATACCCCTTTTACCCATTTTATGGGTACGAGTAAAAATATATATATATATATATATATATATGAAAATGTACACAAAATTCATCTATTCAGGCTATTTTATTCATGCCTTACTCTCTGCTGGTATTCTTGATTTCAAAATTTACAGTCACACTTTCTGTGGTCACATTGTTTTGTATAAATAATTTACAAGTCTTTGTGAAGAAGTAGAAAAAAGCTGACTTAACTAAATGGATAATCAGTTCTTAGCAAAAAGTATGCCTTTTAGCCTTCAAAGCTTCAATTGAATTTTCTAACCAGTTAAGCTGTTAAGCAAGTGATCGTGAACACACCACACGTTTTCCGTCTAATTCTTTTTTGTTTTGCGAAACAATTCTCTTAGCTATCGAAAACAATGAAAATCCAAAAGTGTATTTATGCCTCGTCTTGTCAAGTAAGATCTGTAGCTGAACCTTTGCATATGAAGTGGACCTAACTACGATTCCACTCAAGTGTCAGTCAGATCCGTTGTCATTCACTCAATCCAACATTCAAACATTCATTCAGGCAGCGCAGCATCTGCCAGGCTATTGTCTTAAGTCTTAAGTTGTCTTCTGTTTGTGCGACTCTCTCTATACCCCCCTTAGCTCTTCAGTCTGTCCTGCTCTCGAATTCTCCAGTTCTCCAGCTTCTCAATTAAGTTTAATGAGCACATGGGCATTTTCATAATTGGAGCAAATTAACTTGATGGCGCTTCAGTGTGCCCAAGCACTTGCGAAATGCCTTGAGTTAAGCGGGTATATGGATCAGCATGATACTTATTAAATAGCCGGAAGTGTTTGTTGGCCAACTGGTTGTTTGCTTGACCAACTTGCTCACTGCCAATTGAATGTATCACTTAAATTGTTGTCATTTTGTAAGTACTTCTTATATCAGTCACAATTGTTGTACGCCGCCTAATGAGACGCAATTGTCAACTGGCCCGTTCTTTTTGGCCTGGCCAACAGCATCGTGCGCCAGTTTTCAGCGCGTCGCGTTGTTGTGGGCACGTTTCGAGGTCACTTGGCCAGAGCGCGCAATCAGCGCAAAAAAGCTACATTAAATATCATAATAAATAATACAATAAAATGTGGCAAAAATAAAACAAAAAATACGCAAGCCATTCTGTGACAGCTCTTCTGCTGCTGCTTTTAGCCAGCTTACGATATGCGCTTATATGTATATACATATATATTTATTGAAATTCTTGGCTTATCGACAACAGAGTCTGTTTTGGGCCACTTTGGTCGAGACTTGGCGTTGTAGTCCGCCACTTGGCCAATTAGTTTGCTTCTGGCTTTCAACATGAACTGCCTGTTTGGCTATTTGAGTGCTGTACAACATTTCAACCACAAGGATTGGCATGTGGAATTTTTGGTGAGTGCAACAGCTACAAGAACAGCACCGCAGGTGGCTAACTGGCTGCTGGCTGCTGGCTGCCGACGCCGACTGCGAACTGTTTACATTAACGTGGCCAACCAGTTTGCAATTAAATGTCGCCGCTAAAATGTGCTTTGATTTTTGCATAACCAACTGCAGTCCATGTCTGCTGTCTGAGTTTGTGTCAGAGCTGCTAAAATTATCGAAATAATTGCAGAAAAAAGTACAGTACAGCCTTAAGAAGTTTGTGAAATGAATATATTGTTGCCAGGGGAAGTGAATTACGTGAGTTTTCAGTTGAAGGAAAGCAAACAAATGCTCAAAGAGAGGAAGTTCTTCGATAAGAATTCAAATAGAAAACTTGAAGACTCTACAATCTGAAGCAGGAACCGAATTCAATGTAGTTTTAACATAAATATGCAGATACAGCGATAAGAAATATACTCGTAATAGAAGACAATGTGAATAACAAACTGAATGTAAACATCTTCGGGTTTCCTAATCTCTTGGGAAAGTAGAAGTAGTAGAAGTTCAGCGATAAGTAATGGAATTGTAGACTGTGTTATAGGAACTGAGTGCTTAGAATCTTTAAAATCAATTTCAGTGTCTTTAAAACAATCTACACTTCAGCTGGAATTTCTAGTTCCGTAATAGATGTGGAAATTCAGGAAAAGATATCAAATATACGACTGTATAGCTTAAAATACTAACATATGGTGTGCACATTCTACACTTTAAAACAGATTTAAGTGTACTTTCAAACAAGTTATATTACTACAGCTGAAAAGTGGCATTTGAATGTGCAAATATGATACTGTTTTAACTATAACTGTTTAAGAATTATAAGAAATTTAAATGAATGATGAATTTCTAAATTTCTTAGAAGTTTTCTTATCATTAATAAGCTGTGGCTTGAGTAATATAAGGCTGAGGAAAGAATTTATATTTATAATAAGCATATGAATTATATTTTATAATTGTTATAAATATATCGAATCATGCTCAAATAGCATTCCCATAATATGGAAAATTAATCATGTCTTGAATAGTTAAATAAATAAATTTATTAATTAATATAAATAAAAATGTGATAAATTTTGCTTTCTTTAATTCAAATAATCAAATTTACTTATTAAATTTATTTATTAAATTTATTATTAAATTTATTATTAAATTTATTATTATTATTTATTATTGTTATTTATTGTATAAATATGATAAAATATCTCCATATTATGAAAATGTTTGAGCGTGTTTCGATGCGTTTTAATTGGTCACGTGAGCATCTCTAGAGCTTGTCCAGTGACCATCGGCTACCAAGTTGACCAAGTCTGCTGACCAAGTCTGCTGACCAAGTCTGCTGTTAAAGTTAAAGTTCAAATAAACGGCGTTGTTCAAGTATTTTTATGATTACTACTTGTCTGCTCTGCTGACTGCTAACGGTTTCACACACACACACACGCACACACACACTGAGAGACGCACACACACACATTAGGTATACCATACTTATTATATACTATATCTTGTAGTTTTTTGGCTGATGCTTTATGCTTCCTGTTTCAGCGCGCTTTATCAGCTGGCGTCGTCATTATTACGAGCGTGAGCTTCTTCTGGCCAAGATCATGTAGCTGTATCTTGTTGTTGCTGTTGTCTAGCGCTCGACGATTAACTTGGCTGCTATGTTGATTCTCGAGATTTGTTTTTGTTAGCCAGCGGCTTTAGATTTGCCTCTGGCCTGGCTGGCACACTCAAGAGTTAACTGTGAAAAGGCGTCGCTTGATTTATTCATTCATTCAGCTGCCGTATATTATGTATGATTATATATGTAGTATAATATATTTATGGTACATATATGCAATTATCAAGTCCGGGCAATTTGTTGTTGCAAGTATTGTACACATATTTCTGGGCTGTGAGAAAGACACGCTGGGACTGTACCTTTTCATATACCCTGTAGCTTACAAGGCGGGTATAAGACAGTTGTTGAAATGCACAAGTTTATCAAACAGATAAAGGTACCTCCGACCCGATAAAGTATATACATTTATACTTAATAGGTATTAAAATAGAGTTAGAGTTAGTTATTTATTTTTAATATTTTAATAATTTCAATTATATTTTCATTTAATATATATATATATATTTTTTTTTAATTTTTGTGATATATTTTTTTATATTTTGTTTTATTTTCTTGGAAATGATTTAAAGTATTATCTTTATTATATTTTGTTTCTATAATTTGTATGTTTGTTATATTTTGTATATGAACATATATTTATTATTTTAAATTTTTTGTTTCAATTGTAGTAATTTCAAAATATCGTATTTTAGCTAACTTCAGACCTGCTTACAGGGTATTTCCTAATCGGGCATTCCTTTGTTCTTAAATTTTAAATAAGTATATATTTATCGTGACTCGTAAAGTATAAACTCTAAAGTATATAATTGGATAACAGCGCTTAGCTTTTGATGTTGCTCAACATAATATCGATATTGGAATCGATTTAGGTGCTCATATTGCAAAAGTTATTTAATCAATAGCAACAACAACAACAACAACAACAGCAACAAGAGCAACTAAAACAACAAACGTGACACAGAAAAGCAGCAACAAGCGCTGACTGACAGCAAACGGCAGCCAACAACGGGTTAATGTGCTAATTTTTGGTACGCTTTTGCCAGGCAAACTAGGTAGAAGGTAGAAACCAAGAGAGCTCCCCAAAGGCAACACACAAAATAGTATAAATAGCATTTCAAATGGTGGGAAGTGTATTGAGAGGGGTGCCTAAGTGGGGGTGAAGAGGGGCTAGGGAAGGGTTTAACAAGTGGCAGGCAAAATATTCACACAATGGTTGCCCACAAGGGCTTCACTGTTGTTGTTGTTGTTGTTGTTATTGCTGTTGATGCGGAAAATCGTTACAACAAATTAACTGAAAATGAGCAACAACAAATAACAAAATAACAAAAACAATGACAGCAAAAAGCTGCTTATAAATAGCAACAAGAAAAACTAAAAGAAACGGGTCAGGAGTTGTTTTTCTTTCTGTTTTTTAACTTGGCTGTTTTCTCTTTCTTTGCCTAGTTGAGGTTTTGCCTCAAATCAAACGAAATTAGTGAAAATTTGTGGAAAATCGTATGAGACAGCTGGCCAAATTGTTGACAGTTAATGTTGTTGTTATTGGTACTTGAAGTATTTCTTCAATTGTTGCAAATGTGCGCTGGTTCATTGAACCCATTCCGAAATGCTTTTACACTGTACAAAAAAAGACCATAGTAATGACAGCCACAACAGCAAAATTAATGCACTGCGGCTCCCAACATGATGAGTTTGACAGTTTATGGTCAAAACAAAGGCGCCGCCGTTTGTTAAATAAATTGTAAAAAATATATATATATATATATACACACACACACACATGTGTGTGCTGGGGGAGGTGGGGAAAGTGAAGCGTGGCGTGAATACGCGCTTATGCAGTCCAATGTCAATTTGCCAGGCCCAAGGCCCCGCGAGCAACAAAGCAGCGTCATCTAAATGTCAACTGGGTGCAGCAATAACAGCAGCAGCAGCAGCAGCAACAACAACAACAGCAACATATGAGGCAGCGACAAGAACAACAACATGCATACAAACATACATACATGTGGCAACAACGCGGGGCAAGCTGGCTCAACTGTATTGTTGATACGTTGCATTGCTTATCAGCTGCAACAGTTGCTGTTGTTGCCTCTGGTTGCTGGAACATTTCTTGTGCTTGTTATATGCCCCACGTCCGTTGCAGATAAAACGCGTGCTGCGGAACTTCCATTCAGAGTCAGTCGCAACGTTACAATTTTGTTGTTGCTTTGTTGCAATCATGCAATGCGTCAACCATTATTAAAAAGGAAAACACTCTGCAACAGCAGCATTTTTTGCACTAAAGCATACCATATCATAAAAAAAGAAAAAAAATGAATTTTCTAAAATAGTACTCTTAAATAGAGTGAAAAATTTGATTGTTCTAGTTAAGGCCTGTTCACACTATCTAATATTTATGTCTAATATATTGTAAAATAATTATCGCGCTACTGTCACAATATTACATGAATATATTGCTTTGAGTTCAAACTATTGCGCTAAAAATTTGACGAATACTGATTTTTAAGTGCTAGCAGCGGCAGGCGAGTTGCGTTGACAACACTGTGACGTTTAAAAGTATTGATTGATGGTAAAAAATTATGCAACACTGGTTAAAAGTCACATGCAAGTCTGACACGAAATAGAAACGGAGTTATATACAAAAAAGGTTGCGTAACATCGTTGAAGTTAGACAGTTTTTCGTTGAAACGTCAGAAGTTATGCAATATTGCTTGTAAATATGAGATAGTGTAAACAGGCCATCAGGTTAGTCAATGGAAGACAATTTTAAAGCTTAAACAGTTTAGGGAACATTAAACCCAATACAATTTGAAGCTAAAAGTCAAGTTCTGTCTAGTATTTTCTACCAATTAGCTTTTAATGTCTTATAACGTTAAAGCCATTTAGTAATTACGTAACCGCATGTTTGGGTTCTTCTCTTTCTAAATTGAAAATCAAGTTCTGTTTAGTATTTTCGACCTATTAATCATCATATGAGTTTCCTATGTCTTGAATAGTATTCAAGCTCAAAAAGCAATTCAAATTATAGTTAAAGTCTTGTAATCCTGCTGCACAGTGTAATTAACGTGGAATGCCTTGGGGCGTCAACTCGAGCCCACCCCACTCCACCCCACCCCAACCCCCCAGCTGCCTATGGCTTCCAACCGCATTACAAATTCAACCGGGCAATTGGTAACCAAATCGTTGTCGCTGCTGCTGCTGCTGCTGCTGCACCTGTTACCCAGTTTTGCTGGTGGCTGTTAGCCTGGCCTGTTCGGGTTGGCATTAGCTTGGTTAGTCGGTCGTCCAAACTGGGTCTGAACCACTAAAAACACGAAGAAGAAGAAGTAGGGGTAAAACAAAGCCAAAAGGAAGCCAATGTTTCTGGTCGAGTGAGCGCCTCGACAATTGTAATGCAAAACAGGAACCATATAGTACCCGATCCGATGTACATATATTATGTTATCATCAGTGCGAGTGAGACGGGGCTAGAGGCCAAAGCTTTCTGCTTCAATTGACACCCTTCAGCTGCAGTTGCAGTTGCAGTTGCAGTTGCAGTTGCACTTGCTGCAGTTACAAATGTGGCACTCATTACATAAAGACAAACATTGAGAGAGCAACGAGCAGCTCATTTGATGGCCATCACAACTTCGCTCTCGGTGGTTTCCCCTTCACCTCAGTAAATGGCTCTTGCACAATATTTGATTTGGCTTTAAATGTGGTGTCTAATATACCGACTGTGGTTTAGCATTCGATTAGATAAACCAACGATGCCTCTCCCCAAGCAGCGCACCGCCACAGCTGGCAACAGAATTGAATTGAATGACAGGCCCCAAAGCCAACAAAACTAATAACAAGCCGTTACAGCTATAAGCTAGTTAATTCTATATGTTTACTGCCTGTTTTTGTAGCCAATTTAGCTGTTTTATTGTATAAATTGAGTGAGCTAAGAAAATTGTGATGACACGACAATTTTCGATAGGTTTTTCCGTCAGAAATCAAAGCATTCAGCAGGTAAAATCATGATTAAGTTTCATGGATCAATGTTCAGTTTTCAATCGTTATACACTACTTTAACTCTGATTTAGTCAGTAGCTTATTAAACTTTAAGCTCTTTCTTTCACGCATTTACTCTCTCGCGAGAGCGTTTGCCATTCTGCTTCGCGTTACATTCGTAAACGTTTTATTGGAACTTGCCTTACAATTGTAAAGCATTTAATTGCTGCAATTATGGTTAGTTTGTGGTAGTTCTTTTCTAAGGTAATTTGGTTGAACATTCGACTCAAGACTAGCTCAGCTCTTGTGCTCGTTTCCTCTACCATTTCTGTTGTACGACTGTATCTTGTGTATAAAATCAGTTGTTACGAACAAATAACAACAAAATAAAGTAGAAAAACGAATCGAAACGAAACGAATTGAAGAGAACGCACAATTAATTTAATGAACTTCGACAGCAGAAATTCAACAAAGTGTGTGCGTTAATCAATCGCTCAAATTACAATCTTGACCCAGTGGTGATGTGTCAGGTCTACCCGGCGCAACTGCAGACTTTAGACCCCCATCGTTCCCCCCTCTGTGGATGTCTGAGCAATTGGAAAACGCCCTTATGATGTCGTTGGGTTTCGAACCACTTTGATTGCTCACAACAATCGATGACAATCTTGAAACGAATTTAACACTTTTTGTCGTTTTATTTGTTGTTCGTGTTTTGTTGCTATTTGTCCAGCCAGCAATTTGTTAATTTCTTTATTGGTTTTTATTGTCATTGTTTTTCGCTGCGGAAAGTGTAAAGTTATTGTTGTCTTAAGATTCTTATTGTTACATTTGATAGCGAGGTGCAACGAGGGTAGACACATGAGTTGTATTAGACGGAGAAAGCGTCGAGTTTTCAATGATATCGTATTAGTTTCGACTGATAACTTCGATGGATTTAAAAATGTGCTCGATGACATTTGTTAAACCTCCCTTCCCCCGCATACCGCCTTGTTTTGGTTAACTTTCGCCATGATTTATTGGCCAGCTTGTTAGGCAAGCATTGCGACATTAATCTTGTGGCTCTCTTAAATAAATAAATATTATTTAAATGTTTATCTTATGGTTATCTTCAATATCGCGGGTTATTAACCTACTCAAAATGAAAAAAAAAAAAAAACATGTTGCTAGCTTCGCCTTCGCTCCTCATTTGGCATCGCATGCTGCCGCCGCCACACATGCCACACAGGGGAGTCGCCAGCTTGTAGTCTCTGACTGAGAGGGGCCCCCAATTTGAAACCCTTGCCCCAATGCTGTTTGCTCCTTATAAGCATGCACGCCTTTTATAGTCGGCGCGCGAATCATTTGCCTGGTCAAGGTTAACAATGCGATCCAATGCGATACGATCCAATGCTATCCGATCCAATGCGATCCAATGCGATGCGATGCGCTGAGACTGGCAAATAACCTCCAGAGTCGTCTGTCAATGTCAACCATGGACTCGCATCGTGCATTGAGATGAAACTTTGCTGCCAGTCGAGCATAACTGAGCAGCATTTTAATCTGTTGATCAGCATTGATCAGCGTCAAAAGCCTGCAGGGCGCCGAACTGTGTTTATGCAATGCTCATTTGCAAAAATTATATTTCATTTTCACTCTGCTGAAATTGCCTGCTCTAAAACTAATGCATAAATACAACTTGTACAACAAAAATGATCATTTCGTAAAATGGTGAGAAGTAACCAAGCAACCACAGTTTAAACTTTGAAGAAATCATGTTTCTGAAATAGTCTACAAATGAACCTCACTTAAAGTGAAGACACAGAAGAGGCTTTGGATCTTGAGTAGTTTAACAAGGCTACAAGTTTAATTCAAAATATGTTTTTAACTTAAACAAATATTTAGAAAACGTGTTTTGTTAAATGGTTAATCAATAGTTAACTCTTCAATGATCATAACACTCACAGAGCGCATTTATTTTAATTAGTGATAATTGATACATATTTTGTCTGTGCTGAATGCAATAATACATTTTATTGTATCATTTATTAAGCGCAAACCAGCTGGAAATATAAAATAGTTGTTAAACGGAATTTAGTATGTAAAGATTATGCACATAAGCTTGGTTAACAATGGTGATTATCACTGTTCTCTGGCTGTGCCTATAAACATCATTTAATAGCCAATCTAATTATTGATTTGCCGCCGCTTACCTGTTATTAGCTGTTTATATAAATCAATGGCGCTAATGGCAACTTTCCTGCCCAGACGCAAACAATTTGCCACTCAATGAACAAAGAAACAACTGAAACTGGCACACAGCACACTGATCAATTGGAAAAGCAATTTCCCGCTGGCAAGGATGTTGCGCAAGCGCAGCAGCAGTTAAGATAAAAGCAACAACTAAATGTATTTCAAATGCATTTTGATTATGGCCAGGTCTAGTTGTGGTCCCTCAGGCATTATATAAGTTAACGCAAACTGTCGCAGTTGACACTTGAAGCCTAGCGGCCTGCCACTTGATAAGGTGCCACCCACCCACAACGAAATTGCACATGCATAATGCATGCCACTGTGGCAGCCTTCTACCTCCCTACCGACCTACCTCCCCGTCCCAAACGTTGCAACATTCGCAACTCAGTAAACTCACGTGTGTGTGCTTTTGCTGCGGCGACATTTTCCTGACCATTTTCTTGATTAGTTTTTGTGTAACCACAAAAATGCTTTTCATTAGGGCCACACCTACACACAAAACACACACACACACACACCACAGCAGCGGCTGAGTGAAAGTTGTGCGAACAAAAATTCTACAAATGTCACTTAAAATTTTAATACCCTAAGTGAGGGTACTTTTTTTTTGTCAGGAAATTTGTAAACCGTGGAAAGAGGCGTTCGGATCATGAAAAACTTTTTCATTATATCTCAACTCACAAATTTCAAGTTCAATTATGTTCTACAGAAGTTTTTTATTTATTTTTATTATATTTTATATTATATTATATTATATTATATTTTATATTATATTATATTTTATATTATATTTTATATTATATTTTATATTATATTTTATGTTATATTATATTATATTATATTATATATTTTTTAAACTTTTTTAAATATTTTTTTAAACTTTTTATTTTATTTTTATTATTTTAACTTTTTTTTAACTTTTTATTTTATTTATATTTTTTTAACTTTTTATTTTATTTATATTTTTTTTAACTTTTTATTTTATTTATATATATATATTTTTTTTTTTTTATAAATATTTAAAAAAATTTTTTTTTATTTATTATTTTTTATTTTATTTTTATTTATTTTTTATTGTATTTATTTTTATATTTAAATTTTGCATATTTATTTAACTTGTGCCCTACTCTCTATAGAAATTGATTTATACTAAAAAATAGGACTACTATATCATATAGCTGCCATAGGAACGATCAGTCAAAGCTTTGTTAACATCTTTGTAAGAGTATTAAGACTTCGGCACTCTGCTTATCTTTCTTTCAATTTTAATTAATTGCGTGCACGTTGCTTTTGAATATCTAATGGAAATCGAACTTGCGACATTGCCAAATTTCACTGATCAACCAATTAAAATTCGCTACACATTAAACACACAAAAAAAGGTGAAAAAATAAAAGAAAACAAAAACGATGAAGACCTAGAAAACGTAAATTCGTAACCCAAATAGTTTTGTTATTGGGGCTGATGTTAATATAGATATAGTATAGCTTTAACTGTGTTTTATTATGTAATTGTTGTTCATTTTTGGGGCTTATGCAAATTTGCATGTTTGGGGCCAGCTTCAAAGTTTGTCTATTTGCTGTTTTTTCCCCTCTTTTTACTGCTTTAAATTCAATTTGTTTGTCGCTGACAACTATTTTTGTTGTTGCTTTTGTAGGCGTGATTGTCAACGGCAACATCTTTAGATGTTACGTATTTTGTATTTTGTATTTTGTATTTTGTATTTTTATTGTATCTATTTTTGTTACTTTTCTTGCGTGCGAAAACTAAAAAGTGGAGCACACATTTCGCTTTTGTTTGTTTTCGTTTACACTCCATTGACAAATTGTATTGATTGGCATTGCAAATTGAGGCAGCATATAACAACATATAGACATTATGTCACAAAACATTGAGGAAGTTGCACAGCTCGGCAGCTTCCATAAATGATGAATTTTGTTGTTTGCAAATGTTTTGCTTGAAATCGAATTTGAATAAGTAAGCAGTTCCCAATTCGCAGTAGCTGCTAATTAGAGCCTGTCTCTTTATGGCATTTAATGGCTGCTTTATTTATTTATTTATTTATTTATATTTATAAGTAGATAGATAACTCTTATAGCATTTCTGTGTTCACACTGGCGAATAAAACAGATGATGGCAACTAATTGAAAATAAATATCAGCTCAATACACACAACTTGATATAGATGTATGTATCTTTTTGTATATAATTCAATTAAAATTCATTGTGAGACTTTGTTGAGTATACGCCACGTTGGCTGGCATTCTGTGACGCAGTTTCTTGCGCTCTAATTAAATACAAAATTCGATTAATTTTTGCAGCCGCTGATTTGACTGGTCAGATACGCAATTCAGTTTATTTCTTTGTTTTTAGCTCAATGTCAATACCTATATGTATTTCTTTTATATATTGCTCTCTTTTTCTTCACATAACTAATCCGCACCATGTGTCATCTTATATTCAATTGCAGGATCAGTACGAAAATCTGTCAATACACACAAACAGAGGCATTGATGTGCTCGATAAATATGCCAATTTTTTACGTGATCGAGTGGCCATAGAATCTGAATATGCCGGCAAATTGAGGTAAGTGCAAAAAGGTTTTCAACAAATATATAAAACATATTTACTCCCTGTACCCATAAAATGGGTAAAAAGGGGGTACTAAATCTGTGCAAATGTACGTAACAGGCAGAAGGAGACATCTCCGACCCTATAAAGTATATATATTCTTGATCAGTATCAAAAGAGATTTCGATTTGGCCATGTCCGTCTGTCTGTCCGTCTGTCCGTCCGTATGTATGAACGCAAGGATCTCAGCAACTATAAGAGCTAGAGACACCAAATTTGGAATGTAGGTTCGTGTATAGCGGGAGCAGGTCAAGTTTATTTTAGTTCCCCCGCAATTTGATAAAAACCGTTTTACAGGAACAATTTTTAAGATATAACTTTGGGATTTGGCATGTGCAATACTTTAGTCACTCCTAATCTACTGTCTAAATTTCAAGTCGTTCGGATAATAAACACGGAAGTTATTAACGAAAGAAGAGCAGTGCTTAGCGCAGAAGAAGCACAGCCACCACTTAAAATGCCTCGCTTGCGTTGCGCTCGAGCTGTCGCTCGTGTGTGTGCGTCTTTTGTGTATGTGTGTTTGTATGTATGTGTATGTGTGTGTGTATGTGTACGTAGATGCGATTGGAAATTTTTGACCTGGTACAGGAGTTTTGTAGTCGGGTTTACTCGACTATAGCATTCTTACTTGTTTAAAATATATTTAAGTTTTAAATATGAGCTTGTACAAAATATAAGACTTCTGTTCATACTATCTAATATTTACATATAAGAATTTCGAACATAATTCTCGCTAAATTGTTAAAATATTATGTGCAAATATTACTAAATATGAGATAGTATGAAAAGGCCTTAAGTAAACAAGTAAGAATGTTATAGTCGAGTATACCGACTACGTAACTCCCTGTACCCAGGTCTAAAACATTCAATCGCAAATTTATCAAAATCGGAACTCGATGACGAACGATGACGATGACGAACGACGGTAGAGTGAAAGAAATACTAGCAGCACAATGCAGAGATGAGCGAGACTGATCGAAGAGCTGATACTTATCGATATTTTATCGAAGAGGCCAATTGGCTGCGCGCCAACAGTCAATTTTTGAATTTTGATGCATAGTCTGCACTATGCAGAGCATTGATAACAATATGTTTCAAGAAAATAAAGTCATGCAGATGGCGCATGTCTCACAAAGAAAAATGTCAAGCAGATCAGGTGCTTAAAATTTATCGTATGGTTTGCGTACCGATAAGCAATTATGAAACCATATGGGCTTGTGTTGCTTAAAAGCGACATGTGCATCAGCTGATGCCGTGTGTTTTGGTATGTCGTGACGTCACGAGTACAAGACCCGCTGCACTTTCGCGCTCGCTCGCACACATGGTTAAGCCTTAAGTACTTAATAGAAAATGCACGCGCTTCGCGCTCGCTCGCCCATATGTACATACATATGCTGAAGCCTTCATGTGCTGCTTGCCAAGCCTGCAGTACTGGACTGTTGTTTGTTGAATAACTTCCGTGTTTATTATCCGATCGACTTGAAATTTGGACAGTAGATTAAGAAACACTAAAGTATTGTACATGTCAAATCTTAAAGCTGTATCTTGAAAATTGTTACTGTAAAACGGTTTTAATCGATTTGCGGGGGAACGGGGAGATATCTGAAATATGAAACAAACTTGATCTGCGTATGGTATACAGGAACCTACATTCCAAATTTGGTGTCTCTAGCTTTTATAGTTGCTGAGATCGACGCGTTCATCCGGACAGACGGACAGACGGACAGACGGACAGACAGACGGACATGGCCAAATCGAAATCTCTTTTGACACTGATCAAGAATATATATACTTTATAGGGTTGAGATGTCTCCTTCTGCCTCTTACATACTTTTGCACAAATCAATACCCCTTTTTACCCATTTTATGGGTACAGGGAGTAAAAATATATATAGTAAAGAGTTGTGGTGAATTTAAATTAATCATATAAAGAAAATCGTGTGAATCTTTTATCGATTAATTATAAATGTGGATATTTTTAGAAATGAAGTAGTACATATGTGGTTTCTTCTTTTATATAAAAAGAAACTAGTTTCCTAAGTGACTATACTAAAGGCAGCTATATTATATAGTAAACCAATCTAGACAGTTTTGACTCATATGTATACCAAGCTTAGTCGTCATATCTTTTCAATTTTGAAACTAATTCGAGTTCACTTTGTTGTCTTTACATTTTTGCTG
The DNA here is from genome assembly GCA_035043065.1 of Hirtodrosophila confusa. Classification (NCBI taxonomy): domain Eukaryota; kingdom Metazoa; phylum Arthropoda; class Insecta; order Diptera; family Drosophilidae; genus Hirtodrosophila; species Hirtodrosophila confusa. The sequence continues at coordinate 9,406,785 of JAWNNI010000213.1, read as the reverse complement.
AGTTCGGTTGAGCCTAAACAAAATCTACACTAATCTACACTTTTTGTGATATAATTGAGATATTCACTGCTAAAAAAGATTAATGCAGAGTAATGAAATTTATGCAGTTTGAGCTCAACACTTTATTTGCTGTCTTGTTATTAAAAATGCTTTTAAAGCCAGTGAAAAATGTGTAAATCATTTGGCGCCACTTAATGGCCATATTTGTAGCCAATTAAATGAATTGTTGTTGCTAAAACTTTTATGATTTTTATACGATTGCATCGATGGTTGCCAAAGGCCTCGCCCAGCTTTTGTATTCCACAGCTGCCAAGCAGCAAGCAACAAATACAAATATATACAAAACTAACAAAAAATGACAAACAATTCCTTAGAAGAAACAAGACACATTAAACTGAACGCGAGTGCAATTCTCATTAATGTAAAGTTTTTATACTACACGCGTATGTACTCGTAGTATATTGAAAACACAAAAATAAGCACAAGGTCAGCCGGTTGTGGAGATTGTGACCCCACCATGGACCATTACAGGGCAGCGAAATCAATGAATGTGTTAAAATCAAGCGAACTGAAATGACTATAAACATTGCCGGGTCAGACTCAGATGAAGAACAAAGAGCTGGGCGGGGGCCAATAATAAATAGCTAATAATAAAATCGGTCTTGTGGCGAGTAGAGCTCATAAAGAAATAAATCATAAAATATATTTATGCTTGTGCTTGGCGCAGCGCACTTCAATTGACGCCCTTAAGAACATAAGTGGAGCTCGACGCACCTCGCCGTCGCGACGGGGGAATGGAGGTGGTAGGGGTCGGTCTGGGGGCAGGGCTGCGTTGTGTACCCAACCCCAATAATACTCGTAATATGCTCATGTTTGTGTCCATTTTAAATTGCTCATTGAAATGACAACTGAATAAACAAGAGTTGACCGCGACCTGCCCCACGCAACTGACACGCGACGCTGCCCAGGACAGGCAAGGGGCTCGAGGGGAGGCGTGGAGAATTCTACCCCATTTAAAATGTGATTGAGCTGGGCTCGGGTTACAGCAAAACTGACGCCGAGCCCATGAAACTGGCAACTGAGCGTCATAATTGTTTAATTTGCTTGATGATTATGTTGCTGCTCTGCCCTAGGTGTTCGGCACTTGGGAACCTACGCTCGTCTTCTGGCTATCTATTAATATACCCTAAACCCCAAAAAGGCTTAAAAGGGTGTGTTGGGCTTGTGCAAATGTATGTAACAGATAGAAGCAGATATCTCTGACCAAATAAAGCAAATATTGTCAACAGGATCAATAGTCGTCTGTACCTCAGAGACTATACGAGCTAGAGACACTAAATTTGGATGTTTCTCCAGATGTTGGTCCAGATGATTAATAGCCACACTTTTTAAGATATAGTCTTGATCTACAGTTTCAGAATTATAAACCCTAAAGTTGTTTTAATAACCAATTTTCCATGGGTAACTTGCAGCCGAGCACACTCGACTTGCGCATTCTGACTTGTTTTCTTTCATAACGTTATTTCTGAATGCGGTGGCGTCAGTTCCCACAATTTGAATGCCGCAAAATGAGTAATTGAGTCGAGAGCTGGCTAGATGACTGTCTAAACTCAACTCAACTGAACTGAACTCAACTGAACTGTGGCCTCTGCCGCCTGCAGCTACCGTATGATCTGAGGCTGAGCCCTTGTAATGACATTATCATTGCAGAGCCGCAGTGTTGGCTTCTTCCCAGGCGCCCAACTAGACCACATGAAATGGAAAACTCTCTGTGTTAACTATATGTACTCGTATATCTTACTTATGGCCGCGTCGCACACCAGTGAAATTTGAAATCTTCAGAGTCTGTAGACTGTAGACTGCTTTGCGTGTTTCGCAATGCCAAAATGAAAAGTCTCGTGTTAATGCAAATGTTTTAACTTGTTGTTATTGCTGCTGCTATTATTGCTGTAGTTATATATAGTTATTTCTTTCTATACATATACAAAGTTTCACTAATGCCATGTTATTTTAATTTTCTTTTTACAGGCGCTTAGTGAAAAATTATCAGCCCAAAAAGAAGGAGGAGGAAGACAATGAGTAAGCACTAACAAATATATATATATATATGTAGTTATAAGCATAAAAATCATCAATTAAAACAGTTGAGAGATCAGTTTATTGGAAGTTCTCAGCTGTGTGGTACTCTTCTAAAATATTATAAAATATTCTCAAATCAGAGTGTTTATTATTTATTTTATTCTCGTTATAAACTGTAGTGATTTCTGCTTAGTTTACCATCAATACCAATATTAGTTAATGTACATGTATTAGTGAGCTTTTGTCTATTCGCTCTGATTTTCACGCGCTGAGCTTTAAGCTTTCAAAACGTTCGCATCTGTGTGCTGTGTACATGAGATAAGTGCAAGGGAAAAAAACATTATTGCATGTAGCAACCTCGTTCCCAAAACTATAATGCCCAATTCCCAGCTGTGTATGGGGCATTATAAAATTTTCTTTTGTTTTCTTAAGCACGATTGCACAAAGTTTGTTAAATCTTTTGGAAAATTATCTATAATTTGAGCGATTTGTGTTTGGCAAAGCTGTTAGCAAAGTGTTAAGTGGATTTTGGACTCTCCTTAGCTGCTCATATGATCAACTAACTGGCTGTCTAATTGTGCGTGTCTGTGGCATTTCATTTGTGAGACACTGGGATAAAAAAACATGACTGTAGCTACTTAGCGTACCATGTGTGGTCTGAGAATAGTGTGGACTGTCTGGCAGCCACTCAGTTTTAATTACATACAAACGAGCAATGCTCGGCTCTGTTCCTGACTTACGGACGCCTGACATCATGGCCCGCAAATAGCTGCGCAAATTTGCTGGCATTTGTAACAGAATGACAATGAAGCCATTGCGCCTTCAATATGGCCTCTAAGTTGAAGAGTTGGTAATGAAATGCCAGCCAGAGAGCCAGCGAGCGTTCGATGTTTGCCTTATACAGTTGTAAAAAATCCATAAATTTATTCATGATTGCCGCTCGGCCTGGACCTGTGCCATATGCGGACTGACAGACAGACAGGCAGAGAGACAGAATGAACTGAACTGACAAACTGACTAACTGGCAGACCGACTATAGCGACGACAGCGCCGTGTGGGCGTCACAAAGCGCGTGTCCAACTTGAGTCAATAAGAGCGCCATAAATTGCCATAGCCAACGTCTTGGTCTTGGATCTTGGAGCTTAGGGACAGACAGAGTCGGTAGTTTGTAGCACAGGCGCGAAAAGGCGTGGGCCGGCTTGTAAACCCAGTAAACTGTAAAACTGATTGACTTGGCTTACTATTTACAGATTTACATCGAGGCAAGCGTTCCGCAATCTGCTCAAGGAGGTGGGCGATTTGGCGGGACAGCGGGAAATGGTCTCCGAAACACTGCAGCAACAGATAATCCAAGGCGTAATGTTGCTATCGAAGACACTGCGAGAGGATCGCAAGGTATATATATAAACTTTATCTAACTATTGAATATAACCATTTCTAATTTAATATATCTTCTTATAGAAATGTCTTACCGATGGCACAATGCTGCAACAGACGCTCAGCACACAGCTCTCGTCGTTGGAACGCGCCAAGCGCAATTATGATAAGGCCTATCGGGATTCAGAGAAGGCCATTGAGAATTACAAAAAGGCTGACATGGATCTCAATCTGAGTCGTGCCGAAGTGGAGCGTTATAAGAACATTATGACGTCTAAAATTCAACAGTCGGACGATGCAAAGAACGAGTACGCCAATCAGTTGCAAAAGACAAACAATCTGCAGCAGCAGCACTTTGGTATCCTCCTGCCCGCCGTCTTTAATCGGTTGCAGGAGCTGGATGAGAAGCGTACGCGTGGCATAAGAGAGTTTATCATTGGCGCCGCGGATGTGGAGTCCGCGGTGGCGCCGATCATAGCGCGTTGCATGGAGGGCATTGTCAAGGCGGGCGAATCCATCAACGAAAAGGAAGACTCATTAAAAGTCATCGAAAGGTTGGTTTGAAAGCTAAACACTAGCACTGTCATATCATAGCTAAACGGCTTTGTTTCTTCTGCATTCTAGATACCAATCGGGCTTCACACCACCAACGGACATACCATTTGAGGATCTATCAAAGATGGACTTAAGCGCTATGCCTCAATCGAACTACAGCAATGTCACCTACAATCACATGACCATTAAGGGCACGATCAGTGCCGCCAAGTTTAAGAAACCTCGTGGCAACATCTTGACCAGCCTCTTTGGCAGCAACAAGGTGAGAGATTCCCGTTGGCGATTCCCGGTTCTGGTTAACTTACAACTTAGCTGCAAGTTTTTCAACTCGTTTTCTTGAAGTGGTCCTCTCTTATGTTCATGTCTCTATCCTATCATTGCCTGGCACTCTATTGAACTCGTCTCTCTCTCTATCTGAGATTCGTCATATCCAACACTGCCTCTTGAGTTCAGCTGCTTCTTGTTTAGTTTTAAGTTTTAATTATAAGTCGTAGGTTTTTGTGTCTACTATTCTTATAGTTTTACTCATGCCGTCTCTCTTTTTCTGTTTCTTATTTCATTGAATCGATAAATCGTTATGACATTTCTTTAATTTATGTTACGAAACTAATGGACGCTGGTTCCACCTTGCTGTAAGTACCAAGTGTCCAGCTGCCTCCCAAAAAGGCAGCTCAGCTCCGTTTCGTTTCGTTTCGTTTCGTTTCGTGTCCTCTCATGTCCTACATGTCAACTAAAACAAAAAAGATCGTTGCAGTCTTTCATATACCAATCATATACTCAAAAACCATATTGTATACTACAAATAACAAGTGCATACGAATTTTTGTTGTAAATTTATGTCTCTGTTTTATGTCACATTACTAAAAAATTGTATTGCTTGTTTATGCAACAATTGGCTGCCTTCGCATTTCACTCGCTTTTCAATTTGCCTTAACCATTGAAAATTCGCCACAAAAATCATCACAAATAATAATTGTATTTAACTCTTTAATTTCTTTTATGCATATTTGTTGCTGTCATACAATTTTCTAACACAAATAAACATGCTTTTACTCACACACACACACCTACACTGGGGATTAAAAAAACAACACTTGAATAAACAACATGTGATACGTTTTCAATAAAAATAAAATCAAATAATATATGTAAAATGTAAAATGAATAAATAACTCAATTCGCTGCCAATAGCAACGGCAGATAATTGAAGCCTGTATCACAATGAAGGTATGATGATGTATATTCCAGCTCTTCTAACTAACTGCTCTTAACTCATATACTAATAAGCCTTATAATAGTCTAAACACTGCTGACAATCTAATACTAATCACAACTGCTAAACTTAACCATCACTAGCAAATTATTTCCTCATCATTGAGCCACTTTCACTTTGAACACCTAACCGTAAAACTTTTGCAAACAAACAAATATACTTAAAACTGAAAATAAATCAATATTCATTAAATATTATGCAATATTTTAAACAAATGTTAAATAGTTAGTAAGCAACATGCCAAAGCAGCACACTCACACACTGCAGAACAAACAATTGGTTTATAATTTATTTTAATTAATTATTGGTTCAAATCAAAGCATGTTATTATGTTTATTGTCACATGCATATTACATGTTTATTTTTATTTTACTTCTTTTCTGCCATACTTGAATTTCCTGAAATTCTATCAATTTCTGTTAAGGTTTTTATAGTATTCCTGTTTATTTTGTATACCTTTTGGCGTCTAAACGTTGTGAATGTGTTTGTTAAATTGTTGTTCCGTCATTTTTTTTGCCTTGTATAGTACTCATTGCACTAGACTACGATATGTAGTATAATCCTGCTCAAGTACCACAACTAATGTTTCAATTTGTATTTCGATATGTAGAATTCACTAACTGCGGACGGTCAAAAGGAGGACTTCAGTGATCTGCCACCGAATCAGCAGCGCAAGAAACTGCAGGCAAAAATAGCTGAGCTGCAGCATAAGGTCGACCAGGAAACGAATACCCGCGATGGCCTGATGAAGATGAAAATAGTCTATGAGGCGAACTCATCGCTGGGCAATCCAATGACCGTTGAGGGTCAACTGAACGAATCCGAGCATGAATTGGAAAAGCTGAAGCTCGATTTGAAAAAGTATCAGGGCTTTTTGGACAAGGCAAATCAGCTGCAAGTGGCCAATAATAGTCCGCAATCGAATCGCAATCAACTCCAGAACGGACACAGAACATCAAGGTGAGCTATTATGAGCTCTTAACCTAATCGAGTCTTTATTTAATCAACTATTTAAATTTGTTGCTTGCAGACATTCCAATGGCAGCGCTAGCGCTGATGATCATCATGATGGCGATGATCAGCCCGATGATGCTGGCAGCTTAAGCAGGTCAGATTCTGAGGATAATGTGGCGCAAATACAAAATGGGCATAATAATAACAATAACGGGTACACTCATAAGTCTACGTTCAATGTTTATATATACACACAGCTACACTCTCTCACACACACACACACATCCACACAACAAATACACTTACCACACATACTTTATTGTATATCGTATATCGCTTATGATTTGGCTCGTTTTACTCATTTTGTATAATTCCCATTGTACATTGTTTTTAAATTTTTGGTGGCATTTTTTTGGTGTTGGTTCTCTCTTTTTTTTTTTAATTTTCTCATATCATTTGACATTAGCGAAATTGTTAAGCGCCCATATAAAAGTCCACAATATGCCAAGAAGAAACAAAATTTCAATTTTAAATCATTTTGTATAACTTATAGAAAATTAATAGTATTGTTTAAATTTTTGTTGATTTTTGAATGCTTACACCATACATATAACACGTAATAATGTCCAAATTGCAACTTCTTTCAAATATTTCGTTTCATTTTGCCTTTTCCATGGTGAAATCCAGCAGTTCGGCAAGTCCCGAAAGCGGCCTTGGCACCTCGCACACATCTCTGCCCGGCTCCGGACAAGGCAGCGCCAATGAGAATGCCATTGGCGAGGAGACGTGCTATGAAACGGAAGTGGAGCTCTTGCAACCCCTGGGCACATGTCGTGCGTTATATCCCTTCGAAGGTAAGTTCATAAATACATTACCAAAATGATCATTAGCTAAACATTTCAATCTTACAGCCAGCAGCGAAGGTAGCATACCCATGAGCGAGGGCGAGGAGCTGCAGGTGATTGAGAACGATCAGGGGGATGGCTGGACGCGCGTGCGAAGGGCGAACAACTCAAATGGCTGGGATGAGGGCTTTGTGCCCACAAGTTACATCGAGTGCACGCTCTTTGCTTAGACTACTTGGGGAGTTGGGTAGCTGGAGTAGGCAGATTTGAAATGTTAACTACTTAACAGCATTTTGCATATGTTCCATACATTTGTGTACTTTTGTCATAACTTTGCGTTATTCTGGACAGCCATAATAATACACATTTATATCACATCAAATATTCACATTCACACATACACACACACACACATTTTACGCACAACCATGTACATTTGTCTTAAGATAAGCTAAAAAAAAATTGTTTTCCATACAAATTTTTGTATATTTACTTTGATTTTAAATGGCATTGATTATGAAGTAGAGATACCATACGATACGGATACAATTACTAAACGTAGTTATATTAATATACATACATGTACGCACCCCACGAGCAGACCTCACCTAATTGTAAGAAACGCAAAACAATGTTTCCCTTCGCACATCAGAACAACCAGTATAACAATCATGTATTAACTATTTATATACATCTATATAAAATGTAACTTAAATACGTCAACATAAAACATGAGAATCAATAACATTTAATACATTTTACACAATTATCATGAAAAATAAGCTGGTAAACATATTGAATGCACGAACACTCACAATAATGCAGCTTGCAATATGCTTACTAGATTTATTTTTTATAATCACATTTCACATTTAATAGCACCTGCTACTTTTCAAGCTGACCAAGAAAAGCGACAGATCTTGTGGCTATTAGATAAGACAAGTATGAAGAAAACGCACCTAAAATCATTGATAAATATATGAAAAAAGTAAATTAGGAGAGAAAACGCTTCCAAGGACCACAACAGCAATTGACAACAACAACAATTGCATTAATTAACTAACGATTGCTTGGAAAAAGTTATGACAATTTTGCATTATGCATGCGGCATATGTAAATTGGAAGGCTAAGAACGCGCTAGCTTGTTATACATATATGAATAGCAACAATTGTACATTTTACTTTACGCATTATGCATAAACAAAAAACAGAAAACAAAAACGAAAAAACAAACAAACTTATTTATAATTTTATACCTAATAACTTTTGTATTGCTTTTGCCTTGTACATTTTCACACACACCCATACACACTTACACACAACACACACATATATATGTTTAAACAATGAGATGAAGAAAGAGGAAACCCAAGTTTTCATTTAAATTCGAAATTAATGTTGTTTTAGGATGCCTTAGTTATTTAAGTTGGACAAGATTTAAGGCTTAAGTCAATGCAAAGCCGGGCGGCGCTACCTTTTGTTATGTTGAACGCCACTTTGCAATACATTTATTTATACATTACATAATATATACAACTTATATATAAACAAACATATATATTAATAACCGAAATCAAAAGATATATAAGTCTGCGGCAAAGCGAACATTTAGCAGGCCTGGCGAGTGAACTAGAGTTTTAGTTAGTTTCTTCTGTAATTTTTTTTTTTGGATTTCAACCTCCGACTTCATATTCACGATGAGCCTTGACCTTGAAACTTGCTCTATAAGCTTCATATCTAAGCAGGTTGTAAATATGTCGAAGCCGACTACTATCACATTGCTGTCATTTATTTTCTTTACCAAAACTCCATATATCGGAAATTCTCCGAAATGTTTATTTAATTTTCATTGCTTTTAGCATTATTTATGTGTGCATAAAGTGATGAAGTTTTGTGTGGCTTTTATGTTAATTACAATGTAAACGAATGAGTTACTGAACTAAGTGCGAGCGCAAAGAAAATAAATAATTCCAAAATTCTTAAATTTATATAATTTATATCGAAACTAATGCCCGCAAAAGGCATCTGATCAAAACTGAGCAAAATGTTTTACATGAAATGAAAGCTGAAAAGAATTTAAGTGGCTAATGGTGTCATATGTGAGAGTGATCAATATTGAATGAACATGACAACATATGTAATAAAAGATAACGAAAATAAAAGGAAAATTAAATAATTACAAGCTGCCTTTTTTCACATATTTAAACTAAAAGAGCTTTTTAACGAAGGATCGGGTTTGACGAAAAGTAAGCTGCTATAAAGCTTTGTGCTGTGTGGCTGATGAATCTGACAAAAAGCTGCTTGCTATGTCATCTACTGGCGCCATCTACTATCAAAGCAGCGAACTATGAGCGGATGGCCATCTATGGTTCAAGTTATGGTAGACTCCAGCTAATGACCCCATTCAACAAGTTAGGTTTAAGGTGGGTTGAGACCCACTGGCAGTAGGTCGAATGGATGCCATATCGTGCTGACACACAGTCCAGTGCAAGAAATACATCGTTCCGCATATTAGGATGATTATATTTTAGTTTAGAATTGAAAACACGCTGCTGTCGAAATTAATATTGTTTGTTTATTGAAACTCAATTTGATATACATATCGTGGGTGTTTTTGCTATATATATTATATTTTCCTTTTGGTATTTGCTACATTTAAATATAGTAATATTTGTATATGTATATATATGTATGTTCATATTGTTCACATCTGTCTATATATATGTATATGTAATGTAATACATGTTTAATGCCAGTAATTACTAATTTTTAACAAACAGTTAAAGTTAAATATTCATATAATCGTAAGCCTTGCTACACACATCCCGCACTTTTAAAGCGCTGTCCTTAATCCTCGCTAATCCTTTGTCCTCAACGGTACACGTTGATATGGTGTTATTTTTTACAGTGTTTCGAGAGCACTCGTTGCAATTGCAATCAACTCCCAACAAGTAATAGTAATAAGTACAATAGCTAAAGTAGAGATCGTACAGAGTAGATCAAATAGACTTAAGTTTCAGTTACAGCAATAGTTAGTATTATGATACCTAAGTTTAGCAGAAAATATCTTAGAGCCATTACAGCCGAAAATAGAGTTTCAACAATGATTACAATAGTTTTTCTCATAGCACAACCATAATTTAGTTTTCGTTTCCTATCATTTCGTTTTGTTATCATTTGTCACAATATTTTTGGAAAAGATTTTCAGGGCTAAAGTCAACAGCCAAAGTGTGAAGAGTAATTGTAGATTCTTCAACTGAAATGTATTTTTTCGACACCACTTGAAGTTTTTACCCTGACTACCTGGACAACTGCACACACACACACACACACACACACACACATAAGTACTTGCACTTGCAGGTTACGACGACAATGACAAACGTATTATTTCTGAAGTAGCAATTAGACGGGTTTTGTAAAAGCAACATCTAACAAATACTAATACATCCTTTTTTCGAATCTTGATAGTTCTTGTGTAGTAATTAATTTTAAGCGTGTGTATACCACTTGAAATAGTTTGAAGTCCTCTTGCTAACTACGGTAAAAAGTCGTCGCAATTGTAGAAATACAATGGTTAGTTCAAGTGTGTTTTTGCAGTTAGTAAAAAGTTTCACATGGATTTTGTCTACGCTTACAAGTAGTACTCTAGTTAAGTAATTTTAATATGACACAAGTGTATGCTATATAGTAGTAAATAAATTTTAGCAATTTTTCTTTAGAAAAGGTTTCTAACTTTGCCTTAAAATTGTTGGTATTGTTTTTTTTTATACCAAGTTTGAAACTCCAAGTCAATAAGTTGAACGTTGATTTTGTTTACAAGTCCACAAGAAGTAGTTCTTATACTCAACCTTTTTTAAGCATTTTTGTTTGTCATTTTTCAAGAGATTGTCCTGTTGAAAGTCAAATTTGAATCTATTTGTTGACTGAGTTTAGTCCTGGAGGATAGGACCAAGCGGCAAGGAAGATAGGGATTTTATTAAAGCAAACTTTCACTGTTGTGTTGCGCCTGCCACGGACTACCAAAAATGACTACAGTAAATTCGTCTTAATCACGCTTTAGTCACACTCTCTCGCTCTAACACACACACACACACACACACACATACACAAGATTGTCATATTAATTAAGTTGTTTTTTTTTGTTTTTGTACACTGAGAAAGTTTAGCGTTGGTTTTCCTTTTATTTGTGTTTTGCAGTTTGAAACCTTTGCGGGTTTGTTGTCTGCTTTACTTAGCTGTGGTAAACTGTTTAAATAGTTTCGCCTTTTTGGCTTAAATAGTGGTTAATTTGCGCAACATTTAGCTAACATTTAGTTATACATATAATATATATATAGTGTACTATAGGTTTTCTGTAGCATTTGCCTTCGATTTAGCTGCCCGTTCGTTGCCTTTATTGTTATAGGTTTTCATTTGTCTAGGTTGTCTCTTTCCAACATGCATTAAACACTTACAAACACAACAACAACAAGCAAAAATATATATATGTATTTGTATTTGTTTAACTTGTATATAAGTATATATACCATATGTGTGGTTTCTGGTACTCTCATCTCTCAACTCTCATTTCTCATTTCAATTATTGTGCTTGCCATAGTTACATCGATAGTTTGTCGTGCTGCCTAACTGTACCTTACTTACAAAGCTCTCTCACCACATAGTTTAACACACTCAAAAAACGCTGTCAAGCTCGTTTAACTATAACTATTACAGGATATATATATATATATATATATATATTTATTTATGGGTTGGTTGGGGTTGGCTTGCATTAGAGCTGGAAAAATATCGATATTTTATTGATATTTCAAATGTTAAAAGATCTTTCTAATAAACGCTTTATAACAATTTCCTGTTCGACCTGTTTCAGTTAATTAAATATATTAATTAATGCGGCTTTTGATGGCATATACTATTTTACAAAGATCCGTCGTTTGTTTTTATCCACACTGATAAATGAAAAATATCGCTCCTTTGAAAGAATTGAATATATCGATAATATCGATATTTTTCCAGCACCAGCTTGGATTATATCTTGATTAATTAAACAAACAACAATTGGTTTTGGTGGCCCATCTTAAGTACTAACAAATTGAGCATTAACTTTAAATAGTAGCATATCATTAAACATTGGTGTTATGCATTTCATTTTTATTGTTTTTGTTGTCGCGCGCATTCGCGTGTTCGGTCAAGGAGAATTATCCGAGTCCGAGCCTCCATAGCTGTGCATGGGAAACAGCGGATACCAGCCATTGATGTGCTGTCCAATGTTCACCTTGTCCAGATTCACCTCCGTGCCGCCCAGGCCCTGATTGTGCTCGAATCCCACACAACGCTGCCAAACCATTATGACAATATTGCGGCCAAAGACATCAGCGCTCTGTCAGTGTGTGTGGGTGTATGTGTGTGTGTGTGGGTAAAAGTAAAGTTTATTTGCATGCAAATTGCGTTAATTTCAGTGAGTAATTACTTGGCAATATATAAATAAATATAGTACAGCTGAAGAAGACAGCTCGTACTCGTACTCGTACATACTCGCATTTTCAATCAAATTAAAGGCTGGCCAAACTCGACCCACGCACAGCAGCAAATTGGCCGATGTCCTCGACGTTGTTAGCCCCCATTAATCGCATTACAATGCAGCCAACAACTACAACAACAATAATAATGACCAACAACAAGGACAAGGACAAGGACAGCTCGTCATTGTCACAATTTGAATCATCATCATCATCATCGTTGGCATCCTTTTATGATGGCTCGTTTGCTCACCTGATACTTTATGGTCTGCTTGTAGAACGGCTCCGCGGCGTGTCGCACCACGCGCGTCTTCTTCTTGTGGCGCAGTCGATCTCCATCCTTGATGTAGCATTTAACGTAGGTATCCGGAGGCGTCTCACAGTCCGCATTTACAATGTTTCGTGCACAAATAAGCTATGAGAATCATTGAATAAAAGTAAATAATCTTTGCTAGCTACATTTTTAAGTAAATCTATTTTACAAATTTTTTTTGAAGGAAAAGATTATTAGATTTCTATTCCCATAACTTTGTCGAAACGCAACCAGTTTTCATGTGGTAAGTATTTTTTGGTCATAATTTCTCATCTAGATTGATTTGGCATTCATTTTGATTGATTTCTAAAAAAAAAATTTCATTTCGATTTTCGATTTTTCCTTGCCACCCCCTTGCACATTTTTGAAAAATTCGAAATCCACAAAACAGGTTATCCTTAACTTCCTATAGCCATAACTTTGTCAAAACTGAACCGGATTGTTTGAACGGATTGTTTTTTTGGTCATAATTTCCCGTCTAGATTGATGTGGCATTTAACTTTTATTCATATCTGAAAATAAAATATAAATGATTTCAGTTACACCTACCTCCACCTCGACATTGCCTTTGATTTTAACAAATCCCATCTTCAGCTCGCCATGACGTGCCGTGGTCAGGCGATATCCCTTGGGGTGTATTTGGGAAGGTCCCAACTTAAGACCGTAGCTGGACTCGCTGCCTGTGATGGCCGAGACGTTGACATAGCTGCCGCTAAGGGTTTTAACCACGCTCTGCTTCCTCTGCGGGCTGTCCATGCTGGTGCTGTCCGTGCTGGTGCGTTGATAGACGCTGCCCTTCCGCTGGGGACTCTCGTTGCTGTCCGCGCTGCTGCGCTGATAGACGCTGCCCTTGCGCGTGGGCGTGCCCAGTGGGGGCGTATCGCTGACAGAGGGCACATAGACGCTGCCCTTGCGCTGCAGCGTCTGTGACTGCGACATTGACTGTGACTGCAACGGCTGCGGCTCGCCCAGCTGAAACATGCTGGTCTTGCGCTGCTGCTGCTGCAGCTGTCCTGTGTTGAGCGTATCCTGGCCACGCAAATTGATCATGCTGCCCTTGCGCAGAGTTTGCTGCTGGTTGCCATCGCCCAGGCTGCTGCCCAGCAGCTGGCTTTGTTTTTCCTGTGCCACATTCGATACGGAGGCGGCCTGCTTGAGCCTGGATAAAGCCTGCTTGGCGCTCTGTGGCGGCAGCTGTGTGGCAGAGCCTTTCCAGCGTGGTCGAAAGCGTTTGTCTTCATCATCGGACGGCGGACTGGTCTCCGTGTTGCCAATGCCAACAGGCAGCTGCTGTTGCTGTTGCAGCTGCAACTGTTGCAGCTGCAGTAGTTGGAGTTGCTGCTGCTGCTGCTGTGAAAGATCCAGTATGGAGCTCTTGCGACTATTGGGTCCACTGGGCAGACCAACGCGACTAGTACCTGCAGGGTTTAGGGGCCGTCGGCAAACACAGGCAAAGTTAGCACATTTCAGCATTGACAGGGCTAGAATGTTGCTCAACTGTATTCAACTCCAACTCAAAGTATCAAAGTTTTACTGGGCGAAATATGAAGAGTGTTACTTGATCTAAGTCTATGGGGAAAGAAATGCTCAAAGCTACACAGAACAAGCATGCAAAATAACAGCTAAGCGAGCCACAGTGCGTATGTGTGATTTTTAGATATATGACCCAAATAAGAGTGGGTTATTATTATGAAAAATGTTCATCTGAAACTCTCAAGGCCTGCCTGCACTGGAATTATGAATTATCTTGAATTCGAAATATTTTTCTTCAGTTTTTGACACTTTCTACAATAAATACGTAGCACAGATGAATTATGGCCGACACTGATATTGACGAAGTGTTGAATGTACTTGGTAAGCATTTGTCTTGGTCAAACTAAAGATGCAGAGGCTCTGATGTTGCATCCACAGGCTTTGGTCGCATGCAGCTAATTGTCTTCTTCAGCTGTGCCACACAACAAATGTATGTGACCAATGAACAGTTCGGAATTGGCCTCGTGGTTGTTGCAGCCAGCTGTGACTTTCAAATCGATGAGCACAGGATGGCCTGGCTAATGGCTGCTGTGTTTGTGGCCCAGGTGGCTTCCAGCCATTATATGGGCTATAAATCGGATAATATTGGACGGCGTAAGCTGATGCTCATCTCATCAATGCTGACCATGATGACATCCTTAGTTTCGGCGCTGATGCCAGATTTTTGGTCATTTCTCGTGCTGCGCTTCATAGTGGGCTGCTTGTAAGTCTGGCAATTGATTCAAAACGTCCATTCATTTGTTTTGGCAGTCTCACAGGTCCTGGCATGGCATTGCTTACGTACGTTAGCGAGTTTACCAAGATCTCCTTGCGTCCCAAGATAATCAACTTTGTGTGCTACTCCATAGGTGTAAGCATGATTTATGTGCCAGGTAAGTGAACCACCTTTATGTAAACACATCAAATATACCATTCTATATGCAGTAACGGCCATGTTCCTGATGCCGCTTGATATACGCGTACCGATTTGGGGCAAGTATGGCCTAACCAGCTGGCGTGTGCTTATGTTGACCAACCTGATACCCGGCTTGATTGCCTGGATCATGGTCTGGCATATGCCGGAGAGTCCCAAGTTTTATTTATCCGTCAATAAGCCAGAAGAGGCCATGGAAGTATTAGAGAAATGCTGTCGCTATAACAAGGGCAAGGATGTCACTCTGCAAAGCCTGGGCATCGGTTCCGTAACACAGCCACGCCTACGTTCTGATACCCTACCCTCTGATAGAAAGTGAGTATCGCTAATCTAACCCAATGGAAACTCGGCACGAACTCAACTTGATTCATCCACAGCTTTCTGTACAACATGTGGCACGATACGAAGCCGCTGCTGCAAGGAGCCCATTTGCGTAACATGCTGAACGGTATTGCAATTATGTTCCTGCTTTTTGGCACGTATGTATCAGAAATACAAACTTATATTCATTTCTCACGGCAATCCGCGGCATATAGTATTCCCTTGATCAAAAGTACGATAACAAATCTATTGATAGTGGAAAAACAATCGCTGGTGACAGCCAAAAGTGCGTTTTCGATATTATCGAAGTGCAATCGACAGAATAGACCGAATATATAAATCATAGCATTAGCTGAGGTGAGAACGTTTGTTCATGAAATGAATTTTATGGTAAAATTGATAAATATTAACAGTCCTTTCACCATTTCATCCAAAGAAGTACCTTAAAATAATAATTAGAGTACATGTCTTATTAATAACTCTGCAAGGGTATTTAGTCTTCGATGAAAGTCTTTAGCTAATAATTATAAAATAATTTTTACTTATGATTGTCTTTATGCAGCGGCTTTGGCTTGACCGTGTGGATGCCCCGCGTGCTCAAAATGACCAAGGATACCGAAGAACGCATGATATTCTGCGATTTGGTGACTTCTTTGAATATAACCACGGACCCTTCTAAGGTTTGCTCCTCAACTTGTGAGTGTAAACACTGCTCTTATGAGTCCTTTTGATAGTGCGGTCTGTTGACTGAAAATATGCTTGATGCAATGTTTAATGGCGGCTGCTGTTTGGCCACTTTTATGCTGGTCAGCGTGCTGTTAATCTGTATTAATCGTAAGATAATTCTGATGGCCTTTTCGCTGATCGCTGCCTGTGCCGGTTTTATGCTTAATTTCGCCACAATTGAATTCATCATCGTTGTATCGTTTGTCTTTCTGTCGGTGCCACCTTTGTGCAGCTTAAGATTGGTACTGTCCGTGATTATAGACCTGATACCCACGCATTTGAGGTGAGCTGTGCCAGCCACAATTACTTCCTATTTACCAAATTCAAATGTTTTGCCATGCAGAAGCAAAGCCGTGGCTCTATCCATGATGTTTGGCCGCGTTGGAGTCCTGGCTGCCAACATGTTTGTGGGATATACGCTGAACTGGAACTGTCTTGTTACGTTTAACACAATTGTTGTAGGCTTGTTAAGTAGGTGGTACACGTTGCGTATGCTTGATGCTTGATGCTTTAATTTAATTTTCTAATTACTTAGCCTCAGTGTTGCTCATCTCGCTGCTGCCCTCGGATAAGAGATCGCAAGCCGCTTCTAAGTGAAAAAGCATTGTATCATTTGTATTAAGTGTCAATAAATGTTCATTTTAAAATGTTTGCTTGTATTATATTTGGATAACACTTTCCAAAATGACCGCCACTGATATTGACATTGTCCTGGACCTCATTGGTAAGTGTGTACTATGAGCTGTAGCCTTCAGGACTCAGCTCATCTCCTTGTAGGCTTTGGGCGCATTCAGTTCGTGATGATCCTTGCCTGTGGCTTGATCGGCATCTATCTGACCAACGAGACCATGGGCGTCGCCGTTATAGGTTTATCCGTTGCCTGTGATTTTATGGTAAATGATAGATACCTTTCCTTGCTGCCGACCGCCGCTTTCCTGGGACTGGTTTTGTCCTCACACTATTCGGGCTACAAGACGGATCAGATTGGACGGCGAAAAATGATGATACATTCACTGCTTTTATCAATACTCTCCTCTACTATCTCAACAACTATGCCAAATTATTATTTGTTTATATTTTGGAGATTCGTTACTGGCTTATTGTAGGTATGTTTATGCCTTTGATCTGGCTCTTACATGCAATTTTTTTACCCCACAGTATCGCTGGTGCGGGTGTGAACAATCTCACTTATATATCAGAGTTCACCAAAATTGCACTACGTGCTCGTCTAGGGGTTTTTACAAGTTGTCTATTTTGCTTTGGATCCATTTATGTGCCAGGTGAGTGTCCTCCGTGTTACTACATACATATTTGAGTATATGACACTGACTTCAATACTGCAGTCTTGGCACATACTCTGCAGCCATTGCATCGCATTCTTTGGAGCTTTGGTGACTTTCATATCCGTGTTTGGCGACTTAATATACTGTTGAACACAGCGCCTGGATGGGTTGCCTTTATTGCCATGTTGAATCTGCCTGAGACAGCCAAGTTCTTATTATCTATTGGTGAAGAAGAACGCGCCTATAAGACGCTGGATCGTCTATGTATGGACAATCGTGGAGAGTCCCTGGAGAGTCTGGGAGTGACCAGCGTAACTCAGCCCAATTTGCGTCCAAGTATGGCCCAGCCCAAGAGATTCTTTAGACGATTATGGAACGATACGACTCAATTATTTAGGTATCCCTATTTGCACCCCTTCTTGCACATTGCCACCATTCATTGCGGCTTCTTCTTTGTGTGAGTAGACGAGAACAAACATTTATTCTCTTACAACCTATATCATTCATCACCAGGGGCAATGGCATGTCTCTGTGGTTCACAAGGTTGCGAAACATGATGCGTGATAAGGATGAGACCTTTTGCAATATGATATACTGCATTCCCGATAATGCCACACATATTTCTGAGCACTGCGAGGAAACGGAGATCTATTACGTAGATGGCATTATCCTGGGCTGCTCCTTTCTGTCCTGTTGTGTGCTCATTAGCCTTCTGCTCTGCTGCATACCTCGCTACCACATCCTGTTTTCCAATGCATTGATTGCATCAATGTGTGGTGTGTGCCTGAACTTCTTGCATTACAGGGAGCCTATACTCTTGACCATGGTGCTCTTCATATCGATGTGCAACAGTAGTCTAGCACTGGTAACAACTGTTGTTGTCGATTTGGTGCCCACACATTTGAGGTAAGAGGCACATTTATAGCTGTATTTTATAATTTTCATTTTATAATTGCATTTTTCAGAGCCAAGGCTGTTAGTTTGAGCTCCATGTTTGGACGTATAGCCGTCATTCTGGCCAACCTCATAATTTCCCACGGTTTGTGTCATTATTGCGTTGTAATCTTCAATATCTTTGTGGCTATTATAATGTGTAAGTCACAGACAGGTTGGTAGCTTAATATACTCATGTTGCTTGTTGCCTTGTCATTGCAGTGGTCTCAGTTCTGATAGTTCTTCTGCCAGATGAGTAAGATCGACTCTCATTCTGCTGGCCTTCTTCACAATAGAAGCTACGTGATCGATCTGATTATCGTTACATTTCCTTAAAAATTTGTGGACAACCCGGTAAATTATTGTTGGTCAGGCAAACGGAGCAAGTCTTATATATATTTGTGAATTGTTCATCTCTCTTCTGCTCTCGGATAGACGAGGCATTGTATCATTTGTACTAAGTGTCAATAAATGTTAATTTTAAAATGTTTGCTAGTATTATATTTCGATAAAACTTTCCAAAATGTCCGCCACTGATATTGACATTGTCCTGGACTTGATTGGTAAGTGTGAGCTATGAGCTGTAGCTTTCATCAGGACTCAGCACAATTCCTTGTAGGCTTCGGTCGCATTCAGTTCCTGATGATGTTCGCTTGTGGCGTGATCGGTATCTTTCTCATCAACGAGATCATGGGCGTGTCCTTTGTAAGCGTTTCCGTTGCCTGTGAGTTTATGGTAAATGATAAACAGCTGGCCTGGCTGCCAACTGCTGCGTTCATCGGATTGATCTTGTCCTCACATTATACGGGCTATAAGACGGATCAGATTGGACGGCGCGCTATGCTAATATATTCCTTGGGTCTATCAATGATATCCTCGGTCATCTCCATAGCCATGCCAAATTATTATTTGTTTGTGTTTTGGAGATTCATTACTGGATTATTGTGGGTATGTTTATGACCTTTTGATCTGGCTATTATATGCAATTAATATGATCCATAGAATCGCTGGTTGCGGTGTGAACAATGTCACCTACATATCTGAGTTCACCAAAATTGCACTGCGTTCTCGTGTTGTCATTTATACAAGCTATTTTTTTGCTCTTAGCGGCATTTATGTTCCTCGTAAGTGTTCTCCGTGTTACTATCTATTTGAGTATATTACACTGACTTCAATGCTGCAGTCTTGGCACATACTTTGCAGCCCTTGCATCGCATTCTATGGAGCTTTGATGACTTTCATATTCGTGTTTGGCGGCTTAATATGCTGTTGAACACAGCGCCTGGGCTGGTTGCCCTTGTTGCCATATGGATACTGCCGGAGACAGCCAAGTTTTTACTATCTGTGGGGAAGGAAGATCGCGCATATGAGACGCTAAATCGCCTATGTATGGACAATCGTGGAGAGACTCTGGAAAGCCTGGGCGTGACCAGTGTAACTCAGCCACGTTTGCGTCCGAGTATGGCCCAGCCCAATACAAATATTCTTCTACGATTATGGAAAGATACGGTTCCATTATTTAGGAATCCCTATTTGGGACCCTTCCTGCTCATTACCATTATATTATGCGGCGTCTTCTTTGTGTGAGTAGATGAGAACAAGCACTTAACCTCTTACAACCTATTTTATACTTCTCCAGGGGCAATGGCATGTCTCTGTGGTTCACAGTGTTGCGTAGCCAGATGCATGATAGCGATCAGATCGTTTGCGATATGATATATTGTATTTCCGATAATGCCACTGATATTTCCACACACTGCGATGAACAGAAGATCGAATTTGTAGATGGCATCATTCTGGGTTGCGCCTTTCTCGGCTGTTGCATGTTCATAAGCGTTATGTTCTGTTGCATGAATCGCACCCAAATCCTATTTAGTTATGCAATGACTGCAGCTATTTGTGGCTTTTCGCTGAATTTTGTGACTTATACGGTGGTGATACTTATAGCCATGGTGTTCTTCATATCGACGTGCACCAGTATCATTGCACTGCTGGCAACTGTTGTTGTCGATATGGTGCCCACGCATTTGAGGTAAGAGGCAAACAGGGTAACAAATATCTGTACTTAACTGTTTCTTCATTTTGCAAATTCTATAATGCCAACTGGTCAACTTATTCATGACATGGTATTTATATTGAAACTGAAATGATTTTGCAAAATGAAGATACCAATTGTGCAGATATATATAATCTTATAGCTTTGCTTGTATTTCCATTTGCAATGAAATGTTTCAGAGGCAAGGCCATCAGTTTGAGCTTCATGTTTGCACGTCTATCTGTCGTTGTTGCCAATCTCTTAATTGGCCACCTAATGTGCCGATGCTGTCTTGTCGTCTTCAATATCTTTGTGCTTTGCATACTGGGTAAGTGGCACACACAGGTTGTATGCTTAATATACTCATGCCACATATGTGTACTTCTTGGCTTTCTTGTCGTTGCAGTGTCCGCGATTCTGATATGTCTTCTGCCGCCATAAATATGTATTTAATGTATGTAAAATGAACATTGTATGCGGTGCGTATACGTGATATGCGTAATTATTTGACAGGCATGCTGCGTTAAAAGTTTCTTTTCTTTACTTTCGCCAACCTCACAATGAGACCGGATGCTGTATATTATCAGCTGGCATAATCAGTCCATCAATCATTCAATCAATTGAGCGCACATCACGGAGTGTACATTTTGTTTGAGGCAAAAAGGATTATGGTAAAAGTTCAAATATTTTTCTCAGCCAAAAATAAAATAAATGTCAAATAAACTTGACAAGTGTTATATACATATATATATATATATATATTAATGTGTGTGTGTGTGTTTCTGCCGGATATGAATGTACGTTAAATGTGAAAGCAGCAAAAGAGCCAAATAAAATTCAGCTAAACATAAAGCGGCTTAATAACAACTGCAAGGAAAAGCGAAAGAAAACATATTGATAGAAGGCCAAGAATGTGCTGAACTGGCGCAATAACAAGGACCTCTGCCCTAGCTCCCGATTTGTGAACAAATCCGCCCCAAAAGCTGCAAGAAGTCAATTGGACAGCGCCGGAGATGGAGACACAGCTGGAGCTGAAGGTGGCAGCTGTAGGTGGGGGCTGAAGGTGGAGCTGAAGCTGGAGCCGATGCTGCTTATTTCCATATTTAACGGCTTGTTTGTGGCTCATCAAGGAGTCCTTTTGCTTATAGGTTCGCTCTTTATTTTCTTTGCTTCTTATGCTTTGTTGTTTTTCCTCTGTTTATTCTTTATGCGCCTTTTCATATTTTGCATTTGGCTCTTAAAATTTAATTTCAAGGTTGAGCTATTTTCCAGTGCCGCTGAAGGGTTTACGGCAGGCGTCAAGGAGTTGTCAGCCAACAGGTAATAGGGCGTGCCAGCTGGCTGTGCCTGTGTGTGTGTGCTGTGTGTGTTGTGTGTATGGCTTTGCATTTTAAATAAAATTTGTTGTGGCTGCTTTGTTGTTGCCCTGTGCAAATAGCAGCAATAAGCTGAAATAAGCTCAACCAAATGATGGCATCAAAAGTTTGCATGTATCCTGGGACTTGACTTCTTATTTTTTTTAGCGCGCGCAAGACACAGGATTAACATGCATGTGTGTGTGTGTGTGTGTGTGTGTGGCTGGCTGGCGTATGTGTGTGGCTTAATAAGATACCCACAAGTTGGCAGGTGAGAGGCAAACGATGTTCATATAAGCTCAGGCGGCGTGCATAACTAAATCGTATGTGTGTGTGTGTGTGTGTGTTACTAGGAGTATGTGTTAATTAACTGGCATGCAGCTAGAGTATGTGGCTAAATTCCAAAAGCATCCTTTATAAACTGGAATGTAGCAATATCCTGGCACTACGCAGGCTACAACAGAACTGAAACCCAAACTCAAAACTTCGAACTCAAAAACGGCAGGCGAAAGTTCATTTTGCATTCTTACCAGTGGGTGAGTTGGTGAGTTGGTGGTTTTTGTGTGTTTAAATACTTTTGCTTGGTAGTATTATTATGCTGGTATTTTGTTGTTTGTATTGTTTTATAAATATTTTGCAATTACATAAACATTTATGCTGCCAAGCTCAATTTGCAGTGTGGTTTTTTTTTTGCATTGTGTCTTGTATAATTTACAAAGGTTTCTTAAAGTTTTTGTTTTGTTTTATTTGGTTTTTTTGTTTTTTTGTAAAAAGCAACAAACTTTGTGGTTTCTGGCTTAGTTGTATTATTTGATTATCGGCCGTGCAAAGTGGTTTTGAATATAATTATGTACGTAGTATAATAAATTTGAAGAGCATTTTATTTAGTTTGGCAACAGAAGTTTAGTGTCAGGTGCTTTAAGAGAATTGCTTAAATTGTTTATTATAATCTTTGAAGTGGATTTTGTTAATTGCTTAGTTAATTGAATACGGTGTAATTTGTTATTTGGCATTATAGTAGTTAGTGTTTGTCCAGTTTGTGTAGGGTGTGTCAAAGCTTTGATAATGCGACACCGATATTGTGGCTAATAGTGAAAAAGATGGGAGAGCAAAGAAATTAGATAGACTGTTGTAAATATAGAGGCCGATGCAATAGTTTATATAGTATACGAATAGTTGCTATAGCTTTCTTGTGAGACAATAAGTACGTGGTACCAGGCACACAGCAAGGCAGGTTCAAGTTTAGACAGTGTGTGAGACAGAGGACAGAGAGAAAGAGAGATTATAAGAAAGAGAGACAGTTGGGGGAATGTGAGAGCGCCAGAGAGCTTTGCTTAGGTGGCGTCGGGAGCTTTTCAGTTGCATTGCTCTTAGATGAAATCATAAAAGCTTTTCCCAGTAACCGGCTGTAAGGGTGAACAACAAAATTTGGATATGTTGGGACTTGTACTCACGTCGGGAACCCATACGCTTGTGCTGTTCGGTGCCCAGGCTCATGGTGCGTCCCAGTTCTCCGCGCACAGCTTTCAAGGATTTCAAGATCTCATCCGGATCGCGTCGCGCTACCGAGGAGCGACGCCTGCCCACAAGATAGGATGTGGGTGGCGTTGCCATGGCGTCCTCCTCCAGCCGATTCTTTTCGGCATCCTGGAAACTTGAACGACGCGAGCCCGGCAATGAGCGCGAGAAGTCCTTGCCCAGCTGATACACCTCCACCTCCATCGTCTCCGACTGTGATGAGCCGCGCCGTGAGCCCGCGGTATATGCATGATCCGGATGCAGCAGCGATGCGCCATCCCCAATCGAATCCACATCATCCGATATGGAACGCTGCATATTATAATCACGTCTGAGCAAACGTGTCACATCCCCACAGGGACCACCAGCCCCAGCAGCAATGGAGCCGCGTGGCGAGACGCTGGGCGACTTGCTAATACTGATGCCACGCAGCCCCTTGGAGTCCTCCAGACGACACCAGATGGCCTGGTCATCGAGAAAGGCCTGCTGCAGCTCAATGTTGCACTCCCCCAGGAATATGGACTCGGTGTGAGGCACCAGGTCCCACAACTGAATGTCTATATAGCGATCCATCAAGCTGTCGGCCTTGACATGGGCGAAGGTCAGTGTCGCATTCCAAATGGGGTTCTGGGTGGGTCGACTGACCTCCGTTTGCTGCACGCTGCCATCGCCACTGAAGGATGAAAATTAATTCTTGATTAGCAGCAAGGAGCTTGAAATAATAATAAGGAAGCCATGGAAACTGCACGGAAAGGAAAACGCTTAAAAAAACGCATAAATTATGAACAGCGGTTGGAAAATGCGCAGAAGGCGGATTATAGGGAAAACTTGTAACAAATAAACAAAACGCAAAGAAAACTATTGAAACGAGAGCTGTAAAGTAATGTAAAGAAAATGGTATAAAAAGCAGTTAAAAATAGGAAAATTTGAGAAAAATGGCAATTAAATTCAAAAAAACTGAGAAACTATGAGCTGTAAAATAAATGAATGAAAAGAAGCGGTTAAAAATACCACAGAGAAAAGGATTATTGAAAAAATGCTACAAAATAAATAGATAATGAAAACTTTAAGTAGAAGGAGATAATTAAAATTGCAAAATAAAATTGTGCTAATAAAGTAAAAAGAAAACTGGGATTATTAAACAAAGTAAATACTACAAAATAAATAGAGTGATTAAATTGCGAATATTTCTAAAACTGTGACAAGTAGCGGATTATATAATAACAACGATTACTATAAAAAGTATAACTGCAAAGTGATTAAAGTAATTACAGTCCTAAGAGTTATGCAAGCTTGATTCCTCTTACCACTTGGGCAATATGCGAACTTTGGCATATGCCTCCGGCAGATTGCCATGTCCGTAGGCCTCATCGCGTAATGCCAGATCATCTCCGGCCATTAAGGATACAACCAACTCGCTGCGTTCGGCGTGATACCAAACCTGAATCTGTACACGGCCGCTGACCATTTTCTCCCGTGCGATTTGCTCCTGCAGTTGAGAGTTTCATTAGTTTTGGGTGCTCAAATAGAAACCGAAGCATTTTCTAAGGCTGCGCTCTGTACAACTCGTTAACTTATGTTTGAGTTCTCTTTTATTAGCCTAATGCCTACATTTTGATATGTAACGCATTGCATTTAAGTTATGATGTTGTTTATTCTTCAACTCGCATATTTACAGTTGCTGTTGTGTGTGTTGCTGTTGTTGTTGTTGTTGTGTACATAACTGAACAACAAATGAAAGCAATATAAACATAAATAAAACTAATTAAACGGCTGAAAATCAAAAGATAGATAACGAGACAAAGTGAAAGCCAAAATGAAAGTGAAGGCATGCGTATAAACAGAGCAGCAAAAATGCATTGCATACTCACAGGAGCGGGGCACACATACACATGCAGAGAGTGACATGTATATTATGCTTAAATACACACACACACACACAGACAGAACATATTTACATTGACCACACACAGAACCACAAATGCAATCTGCTGTGGGCGCTTTCCACTGTTTTCTTTTTTTGTCTTCCGCCGTACCCGTATGGTCCCCTTCAGCAAACGGAAGTCATTGCTGCGCAGTTGCGCATAGGATTCATTGTTGTTCTTATTGGTGTTGTTGTCGCCATAGTGTTGTGTTTATTATACGTATATGTCAAGTTTAGTTCAGCCTCATAACATATTCATGGCGTGTATATGCGCAGAACAACAGCAGCAACAACAGCAACAAGACGTAACGACTGTCGAACTGTCTGGCATTCAGTTTCAGTGCTGCAGCAATGGCAACGGAAGCCGCCATATTGCAATAACGTGTGCCAAAACGGAAATGGACCACATACCCGAGTACATGTACTGAGGGAACTGTTGCTCGACGCGCGTGTGTGTGGGTGGGTGTGTGTGTGGGAGTGTGTATGGGTGGGCCAACTCTTTATGGCAGTGCCAAAAAGTTGATTACATTACGAGTCGCATTTCTCATCTGTTGTGGGGGTGGCGCACACGAAATCGAATTCGTGTCGGGACTTTATAAGGCACGCGCACTTATCTACAGGTACGCAGCCATATACACAGTCCGGACTCCGGATTATTGAAGTTTATCAGAATGGCAGGCTGGCAGGCAGCGATAAGTGCCTAAGCACTTGAAAAACTTTGCTGCAAACAAGCAGCAGGAGACGGGAGACGAGAGACGGGTGACGGGTGACAGGATAAAGGAGACGGGAGACGGCAAAACTGGAGTGGCGACCTTTCAAAAGCAATGCCGATAATAATGACGACGTTGCTGCCTGAATTGTTGTTAAAAGTTTTCTAATTTTCGACATTTCAAACATTTTATGCCTCCCAGCTGTCAATTAAAGGCGACAGCACCTGTTGCTGACAGCGTTTGAGCCTAAAACAAGGCCCAGGCTGGCACTGTGGCAAAAGTCAACTGTTGCCTGCTCTTCGGGCGTAATGAAAAACTCGCACGCCAACTTGACACCTGCCCCAGCTGTGGCAGAGAAAGAGACAACGCTGGAGAACAGAGACAGCGCGTAGCTGTGCCGCAAAGTTTTAGCTAAAACCGCAGCTAGGCGAAGACCTGCGGCTGCAACCTGTCTCCTGTGTCCTGTGTCCTGTCTCCTGTCTCCTGTCTCCTGTCTCCTGTCTCCTGTTGCCCATATCCTGTGGGTGCGTAACTAAAATTTATAGTAAACTTTGCGACTACGGTGCGCATAAATAATAAATTCAGTGAAGACGGTTAAAACAAAATCCACACAGAACAAACATTCACATAGATAAATAAGCGAGTATGGTAATTTCAAATGTGAACACTTCGTATACGCAACGTGCACAAAAAGGTAAATAAACATCGCATATGTAAATATATAATTAGCTACACATATACACGTTTGGGCAGGGCGCTTCCTTTGATATGTTATGTACATACATAGATTATTAATATGTTGATTTTTAAAAAATTGAATTCATTATGCCTAAAGGTCATATATATATATATATGTATAATATGTTTACTCGTATGCATATGCCAATGAAATCATTACATTCAATAAATCAATCGATCAATCATAAGGTCAGAGACAAAAAAAAACAGCATAGCTCATGAGTCAATCAATCAATCAAGCAATCACATTGATGACAGTAATTGTTGTTCTTCATCTCCTCTCGCCATCGATATATTGTTATTTAACATGTATATTGCAATATATATTCTTGTTGTACTATTTTATCTATATGTCGTTTTTCTGTGGCAAATATCTGGTGAATTATTTAGTCAAAGTTTCTCTGTAATTTGTTTGCTGCATTTTGCTGCAGGTTTTTTTCTGATTCAAATCTTTGTTTATTGCCATAACTCGTGCCAGCTGGGGTTACAATTGTTGTACAGGTGAAATGAAAATTGAGCTCATATAAATACAATTAGCATAGGGTTTTGTTTATAAATATTTATATAGTTTTATAGTTAAATGCATTTGTATTAGTTGCAAGTTGTTTAAGGAAATGCTAGTCGGTTTAAGATTAAAGAGCCACTAAATGCTATTCAAACAAATTTTGTAGGCTTTGCGTACATGTTATGCAAATTAAACAAAATGCAATCAAGTTAAGTAAATATATGGTTACAACTTTCAACTGAATAAATAAGGCAAAAATCAAACATTTACTGAGATAACTAAAGATTTTTCAATTTTGTTCTGTATTGTGTTTTTTGTTGTTCTTTGTAAATCTGCCAAGCGACCCTTTATTTAATCAGCTAATTTTTGTACAGTTCTCAGAGTTTAATAAATACTATATTAGCTTTATATAGTACCTCCTTTATCTAGCATAATTACAATGAATGTAGTACTTTGTATACACATCAAATGTTTTCATTATATACAAACAAAATCGAAATGCATTAGAAAGTATTGTTGTAGTATTTACTGCAGGTGTGGATAGTATTTAGTATGTTACAGGGCTTCGCTTTGTTAGACAGCTAGAGAAAGTGTAGAAAGTAATGCAACACTATGTACGAGTACAAGTTGGAGAGAGAGGCATCATTAAAGAGTCAAGAATTATGCATAAACCAAATGGAACAAAACGTAGGGTAAACAATTGCTAAGCGAAAGGCAAACAAAGGCTCATAAATTGACAGAGAAATGGAAATTGTTTACAAGGACACAGCGTAGTGAGAGAAAACAGGGCGTATACGTAACACAAAACAAAACAAAACAAAACAAAATGACAAAATGTACAACAAAACAAAAGACAGAAACGAAAGTCAAAGCAAAATGTATAAAGAAAAGCGCACTTTTTACATTACATATTTTTGTGGGCATTACAATAATAGTAGTATGTATATAAGTACAACTTATAGAACCTAGCTATATTACACTGGTATTACTTTGGTTTGGTTTGGTTTTGGTTTGGTTTGGTTTGGTTTGGTTTGGTTTGGTTTTGTTCAATTTTTTTGTTTTTGTTATTGAAGGTTTTGCTAGCGGGCTTGCAGGCGGGCTTTTGTTTAGTATTTGTTCTTTTTTTTTCTTTTTCTTGGGCGTGCTAATACTGTACAAGTTATTGAGGTTTGTATAGGAGATATACGAGTAGTTTGTATGGGATGCTTCATTTACATATTATGTTTGATAGAGTTGCTTTGTTCATTTACCATTTGGACATCGTTGAGGGTGCGCTGTTGTCGATAGAAGCTGGAATCTTGAAACTGCAATCGGCTGCTGTACAAAAGGCCTAAAATAGAGCTGGAAAACAGTCGATGGCACTATCGGTAAAATCGATGGTCATGATACCGACTATCGATTATATCAAGCCGTATTTTAAGTTCTATATCTCAATTTATCTTTAAATTTATAAATGGAATTCTGAAATTGCGCATATTCCATAGACTATCGATTACTTAAACTAATCGATATCATCGTTGGTTTCCAGCTCTAGTATAAAGCGAATTTCCAATAGTTTGATTTTAGTTGAAGTTTTTGTTTTTGTTTTTTTTTGCAGTTAAATAGAGAGACTTTATTTTTCACGTTTCTTTTGTTATATTTGTTGTTAGAATCTTTAGCACATTGGTACGTTGGTATACGCATAAGTGTTCAATTTCAAAATAACTGGGTGTATATAGGTATCGTATAGAATTGTAAAGTTATGTATACATTTTGGTATATATATATATATAGGCATGTATATATTATCTATAAGCAACTGACTTTTAAAATGACGATTAATTTGCTGCCTGCCTCCTCCAATTAGTTCGACTTGGAGCTCTCTTGTTTTCACCCTTTTTACTTTTTACTTTTTACTTTTCATTTATTCATTAAACATATACAAAAAATCTCAATGCAAACAACTTGCGCCACAAATATAGTTACAGTCATCAGTTTTCATGTTTCTCATAATTACATAGTTTGTCATTAGAGTTCTTGGATTGTACTTAAGTCAACAGCTGGGGAAGAGTTACACATAGATACATACACATAAGTATGTGTTGTTTAACGAGTTGTATATAAGGTCTATAAATACATACATAGGTACATGTACAGTTATAATTATAATCATAATTAGTTGCGTGTGTGTGTGTGTGTGTGTGTGTGTGTGTGTGTGGCTATACAAAGTGTAGTTACAAAATCAAGGATCAATTTTATCACCCATCTGACAGGAGTTACACAGCTAAGCAGCAGTTATTACTTAGTTAACGGTTTTAAGTAAGTAAGTAAGTGTCTAAAGTTAGTTGTTATCTTTTGAAGAAATGATTTATCTTTCACTTAGCACTTTTTGTTTTTATTGTGTGTTCATTTCTAAGTAGGTGGGCTCCACGACGTTTTGGAAATTACTAATCGCGCTTTCATCAGAATATGTTAAACATTTACAAACACAGCACTAACAATGACATTACACGAATACAAATGCGTATAGGTGTAGATATAGGCGTATATACTAGTATGTAATACATATTCAAATACGTATACACATAACTAATGATTGGTTCCAAAAATGCGCACAACTCTTGTATATATTCATGTACTATATAAGGAGTTTTTGGGGTTTCGTTTTGGTTAAAAAACATTTAAACATTTCAACAACAAGCTACTTTATAATTTGTTTTTTTTTGTTTTATATAGTTTTCCAATTATATGATTATTTTTCGCATTTTTTGCTTACTACTTGTATATTTATCATAAAGTTAATAACATTTAAAACACACATATATATATAATTAAACTCTGTTCACTACAATTTGCACTAGTAACATTTATAAAGTTTTTGGTTTTTGGTTTTTGGTTTTTGGCATATCTATATAAATATGTCTATAATAAGTAACCGCATCATAGCATTTACCAGCTGGGAACTGAGTTTTAAAGATCTATACCATCTTAGTATGGGGCCAAACTCAGCTCTGTCACCACGCTCCATAATTCTGATTAGTGTATTATTGTATCGATTTAGTAGCGCCTAGTATAATGGTTCTTTCTACTCAAGCGGCGTATTTAGTAGGAAATATGTTAAAATTCGTTACGGCCTTATCGAGCGGGTCTCACCGACACTTGCTCATAGACACGACTAACATTTAAAACTTTATGTTCAGCTTATAACTCTATTGTTGGTGCTTTGTTCTTACTGTGTTTCTGGGCAATTCGATTGCCCAATAAATAGAATGTTCAACTAACACAAAATAGAATAATGATTATAATAAGTAGGTGCTACTATAACGATATCTATATCGATATCGTTTGTTTTGTTTTGTTTTGTTTAGTTTTGTTTTTGTTTTGAGCATTCATAGCTAAGCTAAATCCTTTTATAGTTTTAGGTTATCTTAAACGTAGTCAATTCTATTTCTATGTATATAGTAGCCATATATCATATATGTAGTTGTTGTATTTGTAGGTCACTAACAATAATTACTACCAACACCGAAAAATAAATATACTTTTGTGATTATATGACAAAATAGCAAAGAACACACTTAGTCATTTGTTTATGGTTAGTTAATGGTAGTAAGTAATATTAACAATCGAAATAATGTTATGTACGAGAACAAATGAAAACACTTAGTAAACAATAACTCAAATGATACAATTATATTTTGTTACTCAATTTAGCTACGATAAATATATAAATATATATATAAAATCCAAACACATATTTCGTATTTGGAACACAATCAAAAATCGAAATTGAAAATCCGTTCAAATAGTCAATTAAGTGGGTTAAAAATAAGGTGAGTTTCATAAGCTGCACTGAAATATGCCAAACGATTTCATATTGTGAGCACTTTGGGCCAAGCTGAAAAATTGTGTGGAAAATTTCTGCGAATGCTTAAGCTGCATTTAATAGCTAATTATTGCATTATTGCTGCACATAGCCCGTTGTGAATTATATTGTAATAGTATTAAGGTAAGTATATAAACATATTGGTATGTTCATTGTCAGAGTTCGTGTTCTCTCTCTATTATCTCAAATTGAAATCAATATTACGAAATTGTTTTATACCGGAGTTTTTGGTAATTTCCGTCTAGTTGGCGATGCTGGTGATTTGTCTGTGTTGGTTTCGGGGTCTGTTTTTTTATTTTTTTTTTTTATATTGTTGTGATGCAATATTATCATTTTTGATTTTTTTTGGAAAAGAAGTAACAAGAAACGAGAAACAACAAATTAAAATCATGTAAATGTTTTTTTTATATTTTACTTTCAGGATACATCAATATTTTTGGGTATGCACAGGTATTTATTGTATATACAAAAGGAGGGTGGTGGGGGACTAGCTACATAAATCAGTGCCTGACACTTACCCGCTATAAGTCCCAGTCCCACAGGACCGTCGCCGGAACGTCGGGGTCCGCTCTGACCGCCGCTATTGCCGGGCGGCAGATTCTCATCAAAAAGATCGCACATGCGAAAATCTGTGGCATGCTCCACCAGCAGCTCCACAATGTCCCCAGTGCGATCCATTATAGAGCAGACTTCCTCAAAGCTGCGATCGATCAGTGACATGCCATTCCACTCGAGGATCTGCCAGAGAAGGATACAAAAATGATGCCTCACTTATGCGTTCTCAGAAGCTGCTAAGTGCGTGAATTTTTGTGCATTTGTGCACTGTTTATGTTAAATTTGCTTATGCCTCGCTAAGCTTATGAATTTCAGCAGCGACTCTGCATATTTGTATTAAATATTGCACTTAGTATTTGTGTTGTCTGCGCAACACATTAATTATTCATGGTAGAAAGAGACTCGGCCTTAGAGTTCACTCACCTTGTCGCCCTGCTGCAGGCCATTCTTCTCGGCCGGCCCGCCGGGCACGGTCCAGACAATGTAGGCAAAGAGTCGTCCATCGGCGCCTGTTTTGCCACCAACAACACGCATGCCAAAGCCCCGTGCTTGAAATAGACAGCAACAAAGTTAATAAGAAATTATGCTGACTGATTATGCCAAGAACAAAAACAAGAACAAGAAATAAACAAATACTAATAATAAAAAAAATCAATATTAAATCTAAGACTCTACACAGACGCACGTAGCAACAAATTCGGGCATGTGGCAACAATTTGTGTTGATTTCATTTGCAGTTTGCAGTGTTTGGTCTGACACCCACGAGTACATTGCGTATACGCCCCATGGTGGCCATTGAGAGAACACTCGACTCGGCAAACACAGCTCGACTATTTGCTTTCTTGGCTGACTGTCTGTCTGCTAAGTTTTGTGCTTAGTCAACTTCTGTTTGAAAAGGATGCTTCTTTTTATTTCGTATAAATATATTTATTGTGCTGGCGTGGCTCGAACTGAACTCGCCTTGTTGTGGCCAGTGTCTTACCCTTGTCTAACAAATTAATAAATATTTGCGGTCATTTATATACCATAAATTGTGTTATGTGCTTTAAAATGGCATTTTGTTGTCGGAACAATTCCAGGATCTACTTTAGAAGTGCCACCACCTGTGGGAATTCAACTTCAAAACGAGCTTCTCATTTATAGCTAGCTGCACTCGAAAGATTTCGTTTCAAGAATCCCAACAATTTAATTAATTTAATTGCAATTCCAGTTGCTGTTGCTGTTGCTGTTGCTGTTGCTGTTGCCAACATGGAGAATGTGCAGCTCAGTTTCAAGTACTTATCATTCGGTGCAGAAAACTAATTTCAACAATTTGTGCACGAAAACTTACGAAAACGGATTTCCGCTCGAAACCTCTTGCCGCCTGCCTCCTCAGCCTGGCCGTCCTTGTTCACGGCCAGACAGTTGAGCGTTTGCTGCAGACAATGGCCAGGAAAGTTAACTAGAGACTTGCAGGGGGGCAGTGGGCAGGATAAGGGGGTAAGTGTCTACCACTGACAATGAAATTTGGTCTCCCAAGGTTTTGTGATATTGTTGCCTGCAGTTGCGTTGATTTCCAGCAGAATAATTCGAGGCAGGTGGCTTCCGTTTGCCAAAAGTTTTCCACAGGAAATGCCAACAAACTGGCGCCCCCAAGTATGCAATAAAATGTTGCGCATCCGCCATTTTGCTGTTGATTTAGGCACATTGATACCCAATTAGGATAACGCGACATTTTCCCCAAGTGTTTTAATCAAAACTTTCTTATATTCGTATTTCTTTTATCCGTTTGCTCCTGCGTGGGCTGAAGATGGCAATAAAAGTGAAATAAATAAAACGCAAATCCTTTGCTGTCAGCGCTGTGCTCAACTGACAGCACAAAAGCGAATGCCAAAAAGGATGTATAAAGCGCAGATTATTCATAGTCCATGAAGAGGATGCAGCGGGTTTTTGGGCGACAGTTTTGCGATTTGCGAGCTCCTGCTACTACTATTTTTGTCCTTAGAAATTATTTCAACTGATTTATGCGCCAGAGACAATGGAGGGTATCAACTAGTCGCACAAACTTCTAGTTATCCTTTGACCGCACTTAACATGCACGAAATGTCCGCGTTGAGTGAATTTTCGATTCGTCCTGGCATCGGTCCTTTGGCCATAAAAGTTGCCTCTGGCGCACATTAAAATCATGAGCCGACCCTGAATGAGGAATACTGAGGTGAGGTCGGCTCAGGGCTCTGTGTAAGGGTTTTTACTCTGATTCGCTTAATGTTGGCTATTTTTGTAGTCCTTGTCTCATTGCTTGTCCGCCTGCTCCTTTCGTGTGTATTTGTCATTCATCTACGTTTTTATGATTGAATTTGTTGTGCTTTTCTTTATTTTGTATTTTTATGTGGGTATCATTAGGATTTTAATAAGCCAAACATCGACCATTGTTGCCGGTTACTATGGGCTTGTTTATGCTCCCATTTTGGCAACGTTTTTATTGAGGGTGACCCTCCGAAACGAGGTCACATACTAATTTGGGGCGCTTATGAAGTGATCAATGTGCTTTAAGTGAGCGCTGCTTTAAGTTCTACCTGTCCTCAGTTTACCTTGAAACTTTTTAGATTATGTCATGGCAATTGGTTGCCCTGTACGAGTACGCCCGGGAATTCTGCATCTAATGTCATTAAGTGTGCAAACTTTCAGCTTTCAACTCAGGACGACTTAATCGATGCACACACACGACTGGAGCAAGGACACACACTGCCTTGTGGCTGACTAAGCGAACTTTTACTGGCTGCTATCAGAGGCTATAAAAATTGATTCCTAATTAAACTAGCAAAGCGGAGGCTGCGACTGAGGCTGAGACTGAGCCAACTCTAGCCTAGCCCAGGTTATCAACTTTAAGACAAAACTAATAAACAAGCCTGGCACACGTGTGTGCATCCAAGTGCTACTTTGGAACACCTGCTATGTCAGGCAATTGCTCGTTTATGTCAACAGAAGAGAGGGCAGGCAGGCCAAGGATGCGGACGATGGTTACGAGGACGAGGCGCAGGCAGCGTGGCTGAAGAAGGCAGCCAATGTAGTACATAAGAGCACTAAAACTATGAATAGCACAGCCAAGCTAAGGACGAGACGGGGGCGTGGCTACCTGTTGCGAGGACCAACAAAACGATCCAATCACACGCAAAAGCGAGAGCCTCCAGCTACTACTATGTATGAGTGTGCATGTGTGTGGGTGTGCTTAAGTGTGTGTGTGTTTTACGTGATTTACAGTAATAAATGCGTAGCTCATGAGGCAGCATAAAATTTCATTAGGCGTGTTAAGACGCCATTTGGTCCACAGGTTTGGCTGCCAATCGCAGTCCCAGTTATTGTTGATGTTGTTGTAAAACACTTAAGCTGTTGCATAATTGAAAGCGCATTTGACCATTCAATTACATTTGCCATCAATTGCAAGCTGAAGGCTGCTCTGTAGTTACATTTGATGTGCTCTTCAGCTTAATTAAACGCTTCCATTAGCTGAAAGCAGCTGCTAATTGCGCAACAGTTCTAGCGAATGTAGCTGCTTTAAAGTTATATGACGCACAAACAGTTACAGTTACACACACACACATGCAAGTCAATATTTCAAGGCAAATTGCAGCACAGCTGCCACATCCAGCCACAGCCTTCGTGATGCGTGTGCTTGTGGT
This sequence comes from Hirtodrosophila confusa, assembly GCA_035043065.1. Lineage (NCBI taxonomy): Eukaryota > Metazoa > Arthropoda > Insecta > Diptera > Drosophilidae > Hirtodrosophila > Hirtodrosophila confusa. Next base: position 9,371,294 of record JAWNNI010000213.1, on the reverse strand, counting down.
TAAGCCGCATGGCAAGTATCAGGTAAGGATATGGCCAAGGATATAAGGATGCCAGCTATAACAAATGCCAGCAGCGCAGCGCAAGCCAAGAAAATGGTTTAGCACATTAAAATTCCACTTGCTTCGTTGCATATCAAATATGCCGGGTAACCAGGCAGCCAGGCGAAGGCATAGATACAACCCAGCCAAGCAACCAACCCACCAACCCACCAACTCACCAACCCACCAGTCACCCAGGTGAGCATGCTTAACTCTTGATATAGGCACGCACACCCACACACACACTCATGCTAGAGCTGAACATTGTTGTTCAATTAAAGTTCAGAAGTTCAGTTCTTCCTTTTTTGGCAAACGAACGGACTCTTTTTGTTCTTCACTTTTTTGTTAGAAACGTCATTTCTTTATATACATTTAGTTCAAAACTAACATAGTTGCTAAATTTATTAAAAAATGGGATCAAAAAGGATTGCAAAATGAATTCGCTGTCAAACTGACAAGGAATGATTAAAGCATTCAAAAGAATAAAATGAACCAGATGAAACTCAAACGATCGTACGATCTTGATTCATTTTGATAGACCTGGATCTTTAGATTTTACATGTGTTGTTATTTCCCTGAAGTTGCCGTTCATAATAGTAATATACAGGGAAATAAGTGCCATAGAATTCAAAAAATCGCTCTATAATAAAGGTCACCCTAAAAGCCAGAAATAATGTCTAAATTTAAGAAATATATATCTTCAATTCCGAAAAAATCCTTAGCTGCCTGTGGCTTTAAAAGTAAGGTGACTTTCTTCAATTGAAGTACGAACTAGCTGATTGAAAATCAGGATCATAAGTAGTTCACTTGTTCTGTTGAGTGTTGAGTCCGTTCCATGGAACTTCTGAACAAGTCAACTCAACACTGACTTTCGCAATTTTATCATTGCAGGCTGCGCTTATGCGTATTTGTTGGGTATTGACATTTTTTTATGATATGCAAATTGAAATTTTAGTATATCCATATAAGCAGGCAGCCAGGTGCACGTAGCACAGGTGAGTGGCAGCCTGGTAGCCGAGCAGCCTTTGGCTAGTTATTTTGATTGAAATTATATGCGTTCCTGCCTTTGAGGCATCTGGCTGACACTTTAAGCCAATTAAGCATAGCATACGTTTCAGTTGACTAATTTGAACTGTACCAAAATACGAATACAACTCGGAAGCGTCAATAAATGTATATTAAGTAACATTCAACTTTATTATACATTTTCAGCTAGTATATTAAGTGTTTGTAATCGTCGCCGTTTGATATTTGTATCGCAAGCAATATTAGCGTGTTATCGCATACCTCTTGCGACAGAAGTTGTCGCATGCGATAAAACCATTTGGTCTGTTGCTAGTGCAGAGCAAGTGGCAACAATGTTGCAAAGCTCGTGAGAACGCAGGCTCTCACACTCCAATAAGATTCGCATCCAACTTCACGCAACAGAGAGTTGTTCATTGGAATTGGGTGATATAAAAGGCCTACATGTGCCCCATTCAGCCTCTTTGCTGATCGATCCCAGATATAGTACGCGTCCTCCACGTCGAACAGCTTCTCCTAGCTGCGTTATAAATCGGTTGTCCAAATTAAATTGGAAAACGCTTCAATTGTGGTGCAAAAAGTGCACAACGGCCAATTATAAGCACTCAGAGTGCCTCAATCCGCGCTGCTCCGTGCTCGAAAAGTATAAAATATATTGTTTTCGGATTTGCACCCACCACCACGACCAAGACGCCGGATATCTAATCCAAGAGCATCCACCTCTTGTGATCGATCGCGGAGAGCGATATTTATCCAGCAGCCTTCCTTGCAAGACAAGGTAGGTGCCGCTGTAAATATTGCCCCATATTTCGTTGTGCTAAAGGTCTGTTTTTTTTTTGCCCTACAGTGATCCCGCTATACCCATATATATACCCACACCAGTGGAGGTATGTGCACACTTGCACATGTTAAGCCCTGATTTTTTTAGTTCATAAATATATTTTTAATAAATATTGTTAATGAATTTTAAAATGAATTGCTAGAGTGTCGAAGTTCCTGGAGGACATGGCAATATAATGTAGTAGGGTAAATTCTTTGTTTGGGGATCTTCAGTAATCGGTTGGATAGAAGATCATGGTTGGGTTTGGGTAAAGAACGTGAGTGTCGAATGACATCGTAGACACTTGCCCTTTGGAAAAGGAAAGCCCTCAATAGTTTGATTGCGTTTTTTGTTGGTACCGTTTCAGTGATCCTGTTTTGGAAGGATTATTGTGAAATTAAAGTTTATATAGGCACTGTTGAGACATGTCAAAACCCACCCCATCCCGAAAGAGCTAGGGTACAAGAGGATTCCGCCCGCCGTGACCCTCAATGGATAGAGAGTGCTACTGTAGGCTACGCGTCAGCCTCTAGATGTTATTAATGTCGACTGCTAAATGTTATAGGGATAATAATATAATATTCTGGCTACAGAGAAGGTGTGGAGAGAGATTTCCGTTTCAATTACGTTTGACTAACTGACAAATCGATTTTCAATTTGCGCTGTTGTATTTGCATAAACTTTGCACTCAACATGTTTCAACTTCCTCTCTGCTCTGTCTACATTCCTCTTTCTCATCCCTACAAGAGTTAAGCTACAACTTTTCGCATTTAGAAGGAACTTCACTGCAGTTTTGCAAGTCTTTCGAAATTTTGTTTTGTTAGTTGCCAATTGTCCAAGGGCAAAGACTGTAAATGTGTGGATCTGAGTGTCGATGCTCAAGTGCATATCCAGGGAGTGCTAATGGACACAGCACCAACTGATTTTTGTTTCATGTATTTCGGTATTCAAGTCTGTGTGTCTGACAGAGAAAATGAAGCAAACATCTAAAAAATGAAGTCTCTGAAATTTTATATTCAGCTACTATACCTATCATATCTTTGTCAACTCTGAACCGATTTCCATAAATTTTGTCATTATTTCTTATTTTGATTGATTTGGCAATACAATTTTATTTATTTCTCATAACAAAAAATTTCATTAATTTTTTTTCGAATTTTCCTTGCTACCCCCTTGCACAAATTTGAAATTCATAAAACAGGTTATCCTCAACTTTCTATTGCCATAAATTTGTTAAAGCTTAGAAAACGTAGTTCGTTGATTTAAACTCCCATAAATTTATCACAACTTAAAAGATTTCGATGCTTGATGAACTCTTGATCAGGGTTTGATTTGCAATCGAGTTGAAACTGGTTGTCGTGCTTTGCTGGCCTTGAACATTTTAAATGTTCGTCTCTCATCATTTTTTGAATTTTAAAAGATTTGTTCTCTTTTGTCAATTTTGTGCAATTTCTTGGAATTCAAATAGCCAGGCACGTTTTGGTTATTGATTTTAGCTGTGCTGATAATTAAAAATTCATTTGCACGGTCATTTTATGCGCATGGCTTGCCAAATGCCTCCGCTGCTGCCGCCCACTGAGGAATGCAACAAAAACAAAAAAAAAATGCATATAATTAAAATACGTACACGGAAAAATGGCACTGGCAAAAGTGGTTGAACAATGTCGAGAAAGAACGCCAGCTAACGATTATAATATATGTAGTATGTATATACTATACTATGCTCATATGGGTATGTGGGTTTGTGGGTGGGTGTTCAGGGTGGTGGGGAGTGTGTGGTGTGGTGCAGCCGTAGAGCTTGCTGTCCTTTTATGTCGATAAAATCCTCTCAGTTGCTTAATCTGCTACCAGTTTGCTTCCGCTTTGGGTTTCATTAGGGCCCACGGGGGCCCAACCACATTATCCTTTACGGTCCTTTCGCATCGCCGTCGCCGTCGCCGTCGCAGTGTGCACTTTGTTTTGGAAAGCGGTCGACCCCACCGACAGGAAATGTTAGCGGTATGCCCGTAGTCCTTTCGGTTGGTCCTTAGTCGGTTGTACGTCCTGTTGGTCGCTTTCTCTCGAATTAGCATAACCAAACGTTGTAATGAGTCTTATTTACTTGGCCATTTCCGGTGTGGCCAGTAGGGAGCACGGCCACTGCGAGCTTTCATCAAATGGAAAATTTGCTGTGCAAACTTCAACCCACACACACACCCACACACACGCTCATATACAAAGGGCAACACAGTCTTTTGTACACATTAAGGTAAGCCCGCTGTGTGCTCTGTGTTATTCTCTAAGCTCACTTACTGCGATGTGCCTTGTCCGTGGGATCCCGGCGCAGGATAATGCGACGCTTTGATGCACATATTGGACCGGAATCAACATCGTGTATGACAATGCGTATGGCCTCGCCATCCATGGACGTTTGCCGTCGTGGCGCCTCCAAATCCTCCAAATTAGGGCCCGTAAATGAGGCCATAGGCGCCGGAATCGAAGCGGGCAGACCCGTTGGCAATGCGCCGCGATTCTGCAGCGCCGCAATGTCCGGCCTGGGAATGGTATGGAAGGGAATCAAATGGTGTTAATACGAGCTGATATACAATCCCCAGCTGGTGTTCACTTACAGCTGCGAGCCGCGTCGCCGCATGCGCCGATCATCGTCCACCGTCAGCACGGGACTGCCCTTATCCGGCGAGCCAGGCGACTCATCGTTCTGCATGTCCTCCGAGGCATGCGGCAAGCGGAACGAAGGACGTCGCGAGCCCGGCAGCTGCACGGACGGCATTATGCCACCGCCGCCCTCACCCGGCGAACGCTGCAGCTGCGAGGCGGCTGCTGGCGCACCCTGCACCAATCCCGGCGCAAATACATCGTAAGCTGATTTTCTGTGGGCAACATTCCCATTAGCCAACCATGCTGCGGCATTTGTTGGCCGTTTCGCTTACCTGCGCGGCATGGCCGGTATACCCAAGCCAGAACCGTCGGCTGCCATGCCCAGCGCGGGCCCACCACCGCCCATGCTGCCGCCCACGCCGCCTGTCTTCATGTCGTCATCGTAGCTGTGCTGCCGCGAGACACGGGAGCCGCGGCGCGACTGCATCCGCGAGAGCGGCGCTCCAAATGCGGGCTCCAGCTCCCCGCCACGGGGTGGGCTGTTGGAGCGGCTGGGCGCCATGCTGCGGCCACCCTTCAGCTGCTGAAATTTCAAATATTGTGAAGTCATTCTGGCCAGGCTTTGAACTGATAAACAAGTTTGGAAACTGGAAAGCAGAGCTTGAAAGCAATCGATGGCGCTATCGATACAATTGTCGGGCTATCGATATAATTGATGTTTTAACTATCACGCTCTCGATTGTTTTCCCAGCTCTGCTAAAAACTTACACGCTCCAGCTCCTTCAGCGACGCAGGTGAAACATCCGAGTGGCGACGCAGCTCTGGACTGCGCGGTGGCGCCAAAGCAGCGCCATTGCTGGGCGCCAGCGTCTGTGTGCTGCTGCCCAGCTTGGCGTCCGAGTGGCGGCGCTGCAGTGCCTCCAACACGGGCACGTCCAGCGAGGAGTCCGTCGAGTCCTGTGGAATGCAGACGCGCGAGGCCATTTTGCGGCGACAAACACTGCAGCGCCACATATTCTAATAGCGAAAAGTGTGTGGGAGTTGGGTATGAGAAAATCGGTGCAACGTAATATCAAGTATACGTCGCGTTAATTAAATTAACAGCTTAGCGGAAAACTCTACTCATATTTGTGGCTAGACAAACAGCGGGATAATATTTTTATTAGTTGTTTAACGTTGAAGAAAACCGCATTATGCTGTTGCCATTGTTGTTGTGCTGCGTTGGCGTTTGCGAGTGAAAATAAATATTAATTACTTTTTGAACAAAAGTTTCTGCGGCTTTTACCTTGCAGCCTCCAGCTGTGAAAAAATCTATTTCCGCGCAAGCGAAAAGAGAGAAAGACAGAAAGTGAGTCCCAGTGGCAGTTGCCACGTTCTCATCACGGGTGGGCACAACGGGGGATGCATGACTGCATTTCCTTTGCCCGAGCAGCTACCCTCTGGCCTCTACACACTGCACCACATCCGCACTAAGCCAGGTACATTGCCACCTGGCCGCTGATTCATTTTACCCGGCGGCCGCCAACGTCATGCGTGTGAATGCTGCACCGGAAGTTGCGCCATTTTAATTAAGTTGCAGCCAAGTGCGTCTATAATCATGGCGCGTGCTGTGTGCATTCCCGTGCTGAGAGGCTGTTGCCATGGTGCAGCTGCAACCACAGTTGCTGCCACTGCCACTGCCACTGCTGCTGCTGTCGGTTTATTGCTTTTGTTATCCCCAGTTGCGTGAGTTATAATTACTGTTGGTTGGGGCGCTCAGGTTTATGATCCCGGCGAGAAATCAAATGCAACTGTTGTTTTAAAGTTTTGCCACACAAAACTGAGCTGTGGTTTTTTAGCTAAGCCCATAACTACACTGCTGGCAAACTGCCTGCCCAATGAAGGCATTTCAATTAGAGGCTATCGAGTGCCTGATTTGAAATGCATAACCAGGAAATCGATTTTGATGAATGTGTAAGGACGGAAGAGCGCAAGCAGGAAGCCTGAAAATTGGCTATATTGAATACTCGGTAGTCAGCCAATTTCGACCTAAGGCTGCCAATATAACAAGTGACCTTTAACTGAGCAAAAGAGCCATGTGATACGACTGTGGAAAGCCAAGCAGTAATCTAATACATAGCCCAAACCCCACTAGCTGAAGGCCATGACAGCCATGGCTAATATCTCATATAGTTTTACCTTTAAGCTAGCATTATATAAATAAATACATAAATCTAATACATGTTCAGCTCAGCATATCAGTGACCAAATAAGTAGATAGCTTAGAGGAATTTAGCAAATGCGGCTGTGAGATTTTCAAAACTGTTAATTGTATCCATTAATGCTATTTATAATCGTTTGTATTATGTTGGCCAAATTTAAGTTCAAACAATAACAACGAAATTTTCGATTTTTGCATTAAATAATTCGATTGTTTAGCCAACAAAAACCATAAAGTGTCAGCTAGTAGTATACGATGACAGCGGGTTTGGCCATGTTGTGGTCGAGCCATCAAATGTCGGGTGCCTTGCATGCGTCCATTTTCCATGTGTTGGCCATAATTACGCTGCTGTGGTCATACAAGTGTGTGTGTGTGTGTGTGTGTGTGAGAGTGTGAGAGTGAGTAAATGTCCGCCCACAAACATCAATTTCAATTAACCAAAGTGGCCAGTTGACGGACAAACGTTAAATTTTATGCGCAGGGCGTTGCCGAGCGAAGGTGCCAAATTAACAGAATTTCAAGACAATGTTGCAGGCGTGTTGCCTGCCCATTGTTGTAGTTGTTGCTGATGCCACAGATACGGTTTCTGGCCATTGTTTGGCATTGTTGGACATAATGTGTTCTATTGATATATATGCGAGCAGGCGATAAGTGGTTGATTGGGCAAGTCCAACAGTTGAGAAGTTGTGCCCACTGAATGCATGATCAAACAACACGCAAGGCGTCAACAGGCCAAGTGCAACTGTCTGCCCCCACTCGCTGCCCCTTTTGTTGTTGCTGTTGCTGTTGCTGTTGTTGTTGTTGTTGCTGTTGTTGTGGCTGTCATATAATCTCGTTAATCTGGCTTTTATCTTGTTAATGCCAGGAGCTAGGCGAGGCAGGTCAGGGCAAGCCAAGGCAAGGCAAGGCAAGGCAGGGCAAGGCTAAATTTGCTGGCTATTGTTCGTCCTGCTGCCAGCGGCCCTTAAATGTAATCTAATTTGTGTGCAGGCAGCGGTTAATGTATGCCACTGCCACGCCCACGTTGCCCACGCCCACGCAATCATTGTCACTGCCAGATGCCAGCGGCGAGCTTAGTTTGTAATAATAAACGGAAACTGTAGCATACTTTGTGGCACGCCAACACACACACTCGCACCCACACACACACAGCTTGTTTTTCTTATTAATTAAGCGCCGCGGGATAATGTGTTTATTTTTGCCACGCCCACAAATGGACATTGCCTAGTGGCTTGGAAAATTGTTGTCGCTGTTGTCGCTGCAGTTTGCAACAATAATAACATCTCTGCCTGGAACAACACTCACCGCATCCTCGTGCTCATCCAGCTTGCTGTAGCTGGCGCAATCCTCGCACACTCGCTGCTGGCACTCGAAGCACGTCTTGTGGTAGTCATCCGGCTTGAAGGACTTGAGGCACACCCGACAAGCGCCCGCCCTGCGTCCCGGCTCCTGCTTGGCCGCGGCGCCGCCTCCGCCACCGGTATTGTTATTATTGTTGTGCACATTGCTGCTGGACTCCTGCTGCTGTTGTTGTTGCTGCTGCTGCTGCTGTTGGTAGCTCGACGAGCCGTAGCTGCCGCTGGTGTCCGCATCCGTCGGCACCAGCGAGGGGCGTGGCGACATTTTATTAACTGCAACATAAACAACAATAACAATGCTCAGTAAATGTGATCAAACGACCAACAATCGGCCACGAATGCATTTAATCGGCCCCTTGAGGTGGACAGCGCTTCTTGCAACCAGATTTCATAATTAACTTGTTGCCTTGTTGCAAAATGTAACCTGATTTCATTTCATAATTAATTCATTCGCAAATTGCTAACGTGACAGGCCCAGACGACAAATGCGATAAATAATATAAATGACCGCGATTAGCGATAGTCAAAACGGAAATTGCCTGACATCGCCCATAACAAAGCGCCAAGTGGGCGTGGCCCCAAATTGGGCAATTAACGCCACAAAATTGAGGCAGAGCAGGGGAAAGCAGAGGAGACATTTATAAATATGTGCGCCATAAAAAATAATATTACTTAGACGTAGAAATACTTTAAAGTTTCGCTTTGGCAATAATGTATTTTGTTTTTTGCTGAATTTATTATATTTATTTTTAAACAAATACGAGCGCAAATAATTCTTAAGCTCGCAACATTGTTTTTATGGCATTCAGGCAGGACTTTCAGGACTTTTTGCATTAGTTACAGTTGAGGAGCAAGCACAAAAGCGTTCTTTGTTGCACGCGTTGCGCATACGCACAGTTGGCCGTGCAGACTTTTTAGCTTGCCCTTGGCAACTAAGCTTGACATTTGATGAAAAGTCCTCTGAAAATATGAAAAAAGCAACGCTCTTTTGTTTGTCACCGCTCTTGAGTGCTTTCTTTTTATATAAAACTTGTTTATAAACAACGAGCAAGTAAGTAAATAACTTCCGATGTTTCGGTAGTTGAGTTGCCTAAGTGGCCTAGTCATTAAGGAAATTGCTTCAGAACGTTTTCATTTTTAATCAATTTTAGAAAAATACTAGCTACTGGCTAGAAACTTTCCAAATTTGTGCAAGGGAGCAGAGTTGATTGTGCTTGGATAACCCTAATATCAATTAATGCCAATCGATTATATCTTGCGATACTAACTCATTGAAACCTTGAAAAATCTGTGGGAATATAGCCCAATCTTTTAACACTTTCAAGGATTTTCCGATTTTCGGCACAGAATAGAAATCGTATGAAAAATAATACAGCTTTCCTATTCAACTAGCTTCAATTAAATAACTCCTAAATGTATAACTTAAGCAACTTTTAAATATAGCTGATAATCGCAGTAGACATCAAATCTTGAGAATCGCAGAACAGGCGATAATTTTCAAAGATATTCTGCTTATTTCAATAAAAGTATAAAAATCGTAAGAAAAATAATACAACTTTGATATGTGCATAGCTTAACTAACTATTAACTATTCCTATCCTATCTACCAATTTTTATAAGGTATATATTTTGCAGTTTCAACTTTTCTGCCATGTTAAGACACTTTTTCTGCATTTTTCTATACCATTTAAATTTGCTCTGCGTGTAAAAGGTGTTCGATAACAGAAACTATTTATATTTATTGCCAGTTAAATGCTGCTAAAATGCCAGGCAATCGGATGCTTGGCAGTGCCATGAAATGCAGCTAACAAGTGCGCTAAAATGCGCACTTAGATTCAATTATGTGGCAACGGCAATGGCAATGGCAGCTGAGAGCCGAGGTCGATTTGAGGCACGAGTACAAGTGGCAAAATATTTGCACAAATTATGCGCTCAAATACTAAACAGCAGCACTCGAGTGTTGTTTATGTGGAAAATGTGAGCTTGTATCATTTTTACGACAAGCAGACAAATCGAGTTGAGTCGGGTCAGTTAAATAAACAACATAAAATATCATTTCATTTCATTTCTTTCTAATAAATCTGCTGTAGCCGCAATAAAATCTGAAAGTCGCTCGGGCTGCCAACTTATATCCAATAAAAATAACACAAAAGTCAACATAATACGAATACATATTCTTCTTCTGTGCGTGTGTGTGTGCGTGTGTGTGTGTGTGTGTAATGTTGCTTCTGCTGGTTCTGCTGTTGATACTGCTGTTAGCCGTTTATTGACATTGGATTTATGCTCGGAACACTAGTAAAAATCTACAACTCTCTGCCGCATTTATGGCACCATAACAATGACAATGATAATGCCAATGCCAATGACTGTGTAATGCATTGGCCAACGGCTGACGCTGAACCCTTGCATAATTCAATTTTGAGCAGCGCAAAAATATTGCTTATACGCACCGTTTGATGCTTTGTGCAAGGTTAAAATGCCGTAAGCAAAGCGGGGCGGTTAGGGGCTACGGGGAAGGGGGAAAGGGGCACAAGGGCTTAGCACATCTCCTGTTTTGGCTCATTGTTATAAGTTGCGTGCACTTTGAGCTCTTACTTAACGTTGTCCTTTTGTTTGTGCTACCGCTGCGTATACGTAATATTTTTGAGTCAACGTCAGCTGGTTTTGGCATTGCATGGCAAAAGTTTGTGCAAAGTTTAGCAGCAGCTTTATGGGCACTTGTATAAAAATTCAGACCATAAATTCTTATGCACTTAGAGGAGCCCAAGCCAAGGCAGCCGAACCCAGGCTTCCATGCTGCCATGCTTTCCCTGGTCTTACCTTTGTCTGTCACGGTTAGCAGCGATGAGGAGAGCGTTGCCTTCATTTTGTTGAGGGCGCCCGTATTGGAGGCGCCACCACCCGAATCTGTTGCATGTTGCTGCCTCTCGTGGGTCTGCTCATCGGTGGCCACCATCTGCGAACGAAGTGGAAGAGGAATATACGATTTGGGGTATTAATATCATTGGTGTATTGAACTGGCACTTTCATTTGTGGCAGCTACAAAAATATTTATAGTTACGACCAGTGCTAAAATCTACAGCAATATGAAATTTTCATTTTAAAATGCGATTTATGCTCTTGAGGTTTATGAAACTGACTTGAAATTGAATACCAAAATATGCTGTATACTCGAGGCTGCTCCTTAAACTGCTCGCCAGCTGCTTCGCACCTGCGTCATGCATTTGTTAATTTTATTTGATTTTACCTTACGTAGGGAGAGGGCTGGCCTCTCCCTGCTTACCCTCATTTCAAGCCTCGTCATTTTCGAACCCAAAAACGCAGGCAGGTGAAAATAACGCGTTGCGTTTTATTTAAGTTTTGGTTGTTGTTCCTTTTGTAGCTGCTGGACCGGCTGTGGCTTAGGCGCAACAAATTGCCAGGAAATCGTAAAATGCGGCAAGCAATTTTTGTTTAAACTACGGAAAGAGCGCTAAGTTACTGTTGCCTGTGTGAGCGGCTTTCAAAAAATTACCGTCATTCTTTATAATGCACACCCACACACAGCAACAGCGAGAGAGAGAGAAAAAGTAACACTAAAATTGAGAAGAAGAAAACAACAAGAACAACAAACGAGAACTGACTAGGCGGTTGCTCCTGGCAAGGGGACCAAGCGAGCCCCTGAAACATAAGTGCTCTGCGTTGTCAGCATTTTATGAAGTGGAAATTTTCTATTTGCCAAAGCGATGGAGGCGACGAAACCGGAACAAACAGCCGCCGTTGTTGCCTATGTGGGCTATACAGACAGAGGAGACCAGCACACACACACACTCTCTCTCTCTCTCTCTCACACGCTGTCTCTGTCTCGCTTGCACTGACACAGAGACAGCGCAAATTACGCTAAGTGCTTTTGGCTGCAGCATTTTTCGTTGCCTACCTTTGGGGGCCGCAGCCAGCCTCAACTAAGCGCTGCCTAGTGTCAGATTATGGCCGCTTTGTGCTCAGCCTGCGCTACATTTTTGATGATGTCATTTGAAGTCGGCCTCAAGGTAATATATGTACATGTTGCGGATTTATGTATGTGTTTTGTCTGCCAGCTAGCTAGACCCCGACGCGTCCTCGAAATGATAGTATATGGCGGCAGCACACACGTATATCCTTGCCTGTACCTTTAGCCTTTTAGCCAGCCGCCCTCCCCTTTAATTTATGTGCTCCGTGGCCTAACGCCATTTTTCTTCAGACCCGGCCAACTACTTTGCCTGCCTCTACGCTCCTGTCTTGAGCTGCCTGCCAGGCACTTCGCACATGCAATTATTGCCGTGTTAATTTTGTCATTTATTATGATTTTGTTTTTAAGCCCACACCAAAGGCTGGCGTTAATGTCGCCCCATACCCAAGATAGTTTCGTGTTTACTGCCAAAAATAATGGAATGGCGTGGCCAAAAGACCACAATAATCCACGCAAGCCATATGTGAGCTCTTTACGGCCGTAAAGTATGCTACGTAAAATGTAAGTCAATATGTAATAAGAGCATCAGCGGCGAGGGCGGAGAACCTACAGCAGCATCAGCAATTTTTGCGTTATGAACTGAAATCGCACGAGTTGCAGCTTATTGCATATGAAAATCAATGAAAGTGGAAACAGAAGCTGGTTATATACATGGAATCTTTGATATACTCCGAACCAAACTAGACTTTAGTTACTGTATAAATTATTGAAAATATAATAATAGCATCTGAGGCAAACTTGGAACATTAAATATGCAATGCTGACAGAGTATAGCATACTTTTTGGGGCAGGCTATTTGTTTTGCGGCACTGGTAAATAAATAACAACAACTACTGGGAAATTTCAGACGTGTTGTGGCTTTTGTGGCAGTTCCCTCAGTGTGGCAAATGTCTGCTCGTAGCAGGCCAACAACCACAAACTGCAGCAGTACTAAAGCCAACTACTTACATCATGGCCGGCCAGGATAACGTACCCGGAAAACTATTAAGAAAATTACTGCATATAATTTGCAACAGTATCTAGCTCAGTGTCTCTCTCTCTTTCTGTCTGCAACACACTTACGCTCCGCTGATTGCCTTTGAAGTCTACTGTTTTTCTGTCTTGTTCACATTACTTTTTTTTTGTTTTGCAAAGAGCAAGAGCAAAAAAAAAAGAAATAGACAAAAAAAATGTATTAGGCATTTAAATGGCAAAATAAATAGAAAAACTTTGCACAATCCTTTCTCTTTTGTTGTTGTTGTTTGTCAAAGGACTTGGCGACAGTCGCAGTGCGAGAACTGTCATCAGCACATCATTGTCTTGAGTTGGGTGTCCTGTGCTTTGATTTTGTGCTTCATTTGGTCTAATCAAAGTTTGGCTAAACAACCGAGGGAAGCAACAACAACTCTTCAAACACAATTTGAGTAGCCGCTTGGCATTTGCCTTGGTTTTATGATACTTTTACTTAAATTTCCCTCAACCTCTTACTTTTTATAAACTTTGTCAAGAATTTGTTGCGTTGCGTCGGCTAAGTAAGAATTTCAGCGGAATTTACACTTTTATTTCACTTGGGGCTCTTTGGCTTTCCTTGGCATGTCCTTTGTGTGTGTTTTGGTATTATTTTTGGGTAAGCTTATGTCTAATTTTATGCCGCCCCTTTAAAAAAAAAGGGGCAAGAATCGCCCTCAGGCAGGTGTTTTGGGACAATTGAACCGATTTGATTGCTGCCCTTTTATTTATGTATTTTTGATTTATATACTGTTTCTTTTTTTTGTTTTGAAATGAAAAAATGAAAAAATCAGTGAGGCGTCCAAAGCATTTACCGGACTTTTTAATTAAAAAGTTTTGTTTGTATACCTTACCCAGCCGCGATTTAGCGCTGTTTGTCTTTGCTGATCCCTGTTCGAAAAGGGCTTAAAAGCAATGGCAGCTGTGCGCCGATATTTGCGATATATATCTTTAAATATATGCAGCCGAAAGTAAAATCAATTTCAATTCATTTGTTATTGTTGCATTTCATTTGCACGAGCGGCAGCAGCAGCGTCAGCAACGACAATGGCAAAATGCTCATTAAATTTTCAGTGGCGACGCAGCATAATTAAAAATCAACAAAAATGCGAAAATGAAAATAAAATAAGGCATAAATTACGGAGCAGCTGTCAGGGACAATGCACGGTTACCAATATTAATAAAAAGAAAATGGGCGCGCTGATTTATTAAATGAATTAATTGAACATTCGAACATTCGAAAGTTTACCATTTGGTAAGTCATGCTTACCTTTTTCATGAACGTCATCACATTTGTGGGCAACATTTTGTCAGCTTTTTTCTGTTGTCCTTCTGGTTTTGTTTAAAGTGCAATTAATCACGCATACGCCGCGTTGGCCGCTTTCCTGTTCGATTTAATGTCGATGCGGCGGTTCTTTTGTTTGTTTGTTTGTTTATTTATTTGTTTGTTTGTTTTTTGGTTGTTATTTTGTGCTCTTAAGCCGCTTTAAGTCATTGCAATGCGTTTTGTTGTTGGGCTGCTGTCCATTCTGTGTTCGCGTTGGGCATTCACTTCACTTTGATTGAAAACAAATGGCCATTTTTCATGCGCCATGTAAATAGGCATTGACATTGTATATTGAAGCGTTCTTATAGCGTATGCAACATATTTGGCTTACTACATGTTGCCGCTGTAGTCAGTGATTGATTTACGAGTATTTATGCCTTAAATCCCAGTTTGTGCTGCCGTTCTCCTTTGGCTTTAATTAACATTGGCCATAATTTACAGCTGCTATTAGCGTTTCGTGCTGCAACAACTAGAAGCAGAAATGGAGGGAAATTATAATTAGTCATTAGGTCTAGGCTGAAAAATTGCAGGCGGCGTCAAGGAGTCGCTTTAAGTGCGCTCCGTGCTTAAATCACCGAAGGGCTTACACCCTACTTAAATTTGGGCCCATAATTTTGCTAGCGATAAGCATCTGGGTTGCCCTCACTCACACACACACACACGCACACAAACACACGCACACATATTGAGACTGCTTGACATGGCGCTGAAAAGTCGAGCAGCAAAAGTTTATAAAGCGGAAATAATGTGTCGCGTTGCATGCAAAGTGCTTAAGGCTACTATTGTGAATTGGCGTAAAGGCAGTGCGATAAACTGACCGGTATAATAGCTGCGATATGGCTTACAGCAAGTTACAAATGTACCATAAACTTGCGTGTAAATATAAACTAAACTTGTGTATAAATACCCCCAAGTTTCTGGGCTGAGAAACGTAGAGAAAGAAAAAAGTACGCAAATGGCAGCCTTATAAAAATACAATTGTATGTTTTTAAGGCAAAGGGATGACCAGTAAGCAGCTTAAGGTATTTCTATTGATTTTACAATGTGTCCTTTCAAGGATAGCGCTTCAGCTGCTAAAAAGTATCGACTACAGTTACTTTGCACCTGCCACGTTGCCACACATCTTTGGCGCTGCGCTGCTCTGCACAAATCTCCTTAAAGCAACCAACCTAAAGTTTCCTTCTCTTTCTTATGTCAGCCATTGTCATCAGTTTCTGCACTTGGGCAAATCCTTCGCGTCCTCATAAGCCGCACACAACCATTCACATCTCTTGTGCTTTGTACAGCTTATGGAACATTCACAGCAAATCCTGTTTCTTGGCTGTGGCCACCCCTCCATTATTTACTATAGTTAGTGGCACTGCCCCCTGGTTTTGTGCTGTCTGCGAAATTATTAAATCAAATGACCCAGAGAGCAATTGGATCGCCCGATTTGCAGGCAACTCAATGGCAATTGGCGATCCATCCAAGAAGTCCTTGCAGCATTCGCAATTCCTTTTCATATTGCTACTACAAAACATTAAAGGCAGTGCTTAACTATTTTACATGCTTCTGGCTGGAACTTTGAAACTTGCGTAAAAAGAAATTGGCAGAGAAATTTCATTTGAATGCATTCATTGTTGGGTTATTTCTATCTTCGGATGCTTGCCATTCTCGGCACATTACAAAAGTTCATAAAAAGCCATCGAAGCGCAGCTCGAAAGTTGCCAACTGCCACAACTGAGATACTTTTGGCAAATGGTTTGGGCATGACATGGAAAATGTTAACGCTAAATGAAATTTTTGACTTGCTAAATGAGTTGAGTTTGGCCAACTTTATAAATGACATTTGGCAAAAAATTACGAAAATTAGTTGGCGCTTGAAGCTGTCAACATGCCAGCAACAGGACGACTTGCAATCGGGTGCGACTTTGAGAGCAGGACACAACCAAATCAGGACACGCTGCAATGTGCGACAGTTGGACACATTTTTTGGGGGGCGTTTGGCCCCAAATGTAAGGCAAACTGTTACAAGTGTTTGTTTGCCACGCCCACCACGCCCAGGCAAAACACAGCACGTCGACGACCAGTATAAAGATGACTACAGCCTTCACCTCAGCCCGCTCCTCCAACTCCTGCTGCTTACACAAGCTTAGCGTGGCAGGATGTGCTCATAAATTGTAACTTTGGCTGTTGCTGCTGTAGGCAACAGGCATGAAATCACATGCACACACACACACACACACACGCGCGTAGGACAAGGCCTGGCAAGGTTCCAGCTAAAATTTGACTGGTAAGGTTGGCACATAGTTAATTAGCGCGAAATTGGGGGAAGAAGCCACAGGCAGTCCAAGGAGCCAGGGCGGCCTCGTCCTTTGCATGCTAATAGGTAACAGATCAGGACTGCCAATAGCATTAAAGGTCAAAATGTGTGGAAATAATGTGTGCATTAGCCAAAATCAAACAAGATTTATCACACACATAAACCAACGACAAAGTCCTGAAAATGTCACGCACAGGCGAGCCAAATCGAAATTGAAACGTTCGATAAATACGATACGTATATGAGGCAGGTTTTGTTTTCGGTTTACGGTTTACGGTTTTTATTTTTGTTTTCGTTTCATTGTGGCCTACACATCAATAGAGTGTCGAAAGTGAATTGTATTTCGGAACTACGGAACGTGCATGGGACACAAATTAACTGTTGAGTAGCATGCCATAATAAATGGCTGGCACAAAGTCCTGAAGAAATTGTATTGCGCCAAATGAAGCATAACAGCATGATGGAAATGCTGAAATATAGTACAGAGCGATAGCAACAGGACCCCAACAGGAGCAGCTCAAATTGCAGTTGAGAAATCGCAGCGCAGTTCATAAATAAAGTGGACAGCGGGGTGCAAGTGCAGCAGTGCAGGGGATAAGGACGCAGCACAGCCTCATGAATAGCATGAATAAAGAAGCACTGTCAACAATGCCAAGCGGGGGACTGGAAGACTTGGCCAGAACAATTGAGACTGGTCTTGGGTGGGGGTGTGGGGCGAGAATTGCAACTGGTTGCCTGTTGTTTGGCTTGTTAGCGCTGTGGGTGCTGCTGCCTGCTGCGTGGGAGTGGGAGTTGCTGTGGTCAGGACACTAGCCACCAGCAAGATAAGATGAATGTTAAATTTGCACCACATTTCAGTTGAACTGTGGATGCTGTCAAGTTTATAGCAGCAGGGGTTGGATAGTGTAACCAGGTCTTAAATCAAGCTATTTGACATTTGCAGGCTGATTAACTGCAATTAGTCCTTAAATAATAAATAAATAATGGATTGGCAAGGATCGATAAACAAATCAACAAGCCCTTAATTGTAAAATACTTTATAAATAGATTTGAATTGAATTTTGCTTGAAGCTTAAAACTACAATACGAGCTAATTAAAAATAATAATTGGAATCAAGCATTTAAAGTGTATTTAAGTATTTTCATTATAATTTCTACAGCTTAAACAGATTGCCTAACTAACTGACTGAAGCAGTGCAAACAATAGCGTTCGTACGTTCAGCCCAGAGCGTCGGGATCATTGTTGAAACAGCCAGGACACAAGCGCACACATGCTCGGATGAAATTGCCATTATTGCCTAACAGGATTTTTAATGAACCTCAGAGAGCGAGTGCGAGCCAGGACAGGGCGAGGCGTGGTGAGGGGCGTTTGCTCTTAGCTAGTGAACCGTAAGCTGACTCATTGTCAACGCCGTTTGCCTAATTGACAGCGGGCGGCTCACATGACGGCTACGTAATGCGGCGGCGACTGGCAGCTGGCAGTTGGCAGTTGGTAGCGCTGGAAAGTATGCTACACAAATCAAGGCACGACTTTAAGCGAGTGAAATTAAACATTTAATTGCTGAAAATAAACAACAATGTTGCAACAGCGGGAGTGAAGGGGCCAACCGAGCAGATTGATGCCCCGACCAGCAGCAGATGGCACTTGGCGATTGGCCATGCAGGACACGTAGATGCCATTCAAATGAAATGAAACTACGCCCATTGGGGATTGGGGAGTAGCTGCTTTTAGCGACTTGGCTGTAACAAACAAAACGTTTAAACTGGCTTTTGGGGGCTGGAACCCAACTTGAACTCAATTATTCAAATGTCTCCGATGTAGGCAGTAAATGCGTAGGCGTGGCATGGCATGGCATGTGCTACTCGTAAGCTGATATTTGCAATTTGACATTTAATCAGAGTCACAGAACCACAACCGAATACTCGAATGCTCGAAAACTCGCATACTCGAGGACCCCAGTTCGTGCCACAATTCAAGTGTTTCTTGCGGTCTGCCCCAACAGTTGGCACTTGTTGTGCGCTGTTGCTCTGTGTGCTCTGTGTGTGCTGTGTGTGCTGTGTGCTTTCATCTTAATTGAAATCAAATCAAAGTGTTTTCACTCACAAAATGTAATTCTGTGGCATGCTTTGTACTTGGCGTGCTTCAATTTTGATCGTTACTGTTGCCATTCTTACAATTTATTTTGGCAGTCAGTTCTTTTTGGGGATTTGTCAGTCGGTCTGCTAATGACTTCCAATTGTTCAGCTGCTCTTGGTCTATGTTTGTTCAATTTTACAGTAAATTTACTTGTGCGTTTTCCTCCTGATTGTTTCTGTGGCTTATTGTTTCCTAAATTATTGATTAGGTTTTTATTTGCTCACTCGCACACACGAGGGAATTATGCCTTTAGTCCATCCGTAAATGGGTTATACAAGTTTATTTGATTGTGGATTGTGCTCGATACAACAACAAAGTTTGATTAACTGATTACAGCAAGCTTAACATCTGTTATTAGCGTGGAAAATGTACGGATATTATCAGCGTCATTTCAGATGTTATTTCAGTTAGAATGTTAAATAAAAGTTGCCCCATTTGCACTCAGCAAAATTGCAGCATTATTCAGAATGTAACTCAGCGTTTACAGCTAGGTATGTGTTCAAGAACAACAAGGACCAATTACGCATACGCAGAGTGCGCATAAAACATTTGAAGTCACGCTCCCCAAAAGCCAGTCGCATTCGCAGCCGCAATAAAACGAAATCAACTGAACATGGGCAATATAAAGAGCCATATGCTGCTTGTGAGGGGTAACAGGGCGGGAATACACACTCGCACACTCGCACACTCGTATATTTATGTGTATAAAAAGCGTAGAGCTCATTAACGCTTGGCAAAATGTGCACTGTGGTTGGCCATTTGCTTGCATGAAGGCACGCAACAAGCCAAGCGAACTCAGCTGAGGAACCGCAATGTCCTCAAGGACTCCACTCTATAAATGTGTACGTGTGTGTGTGGGAGTGTCGCATTTATGATGTCGCGCCATGAAACCACATTAGAAATGCGTGAAATTCAACGCGCTGACGACCACCAAAACTTTCTCTCGGCTGACTATTTCTTTGGCAGCGAACTGCCTAAATTTTGATTTATTCGATTTAATTAGTTGAAATTGATGCGGCATAAATTAAGAACGCCTGGCCCAGCAAATTAAATCAAATAGCTAAAGAGCAAGCCAACAAAAAAAAATCTCAAAAGGGGTTTAATGGCAGCCAAGTGCCGGCACGACCGCTGAAATTTCAGCGAAAACAAAGTGACCGCAATTAATTAGCCACAAGAAGATGGCAACTACGGCTGCGACAATAAAAATAATGATAATGCTTTTTAAAAAAGCAGACACAACATGGGGGGATATAAAAAGGTTTCAAAAATGTATGTAGAATTGCATTTATTTGTTGATTAAATGCTTAAGAAAAGGCCACTGGCGAAAAGGTTAAACTGTCTAGCTGCCACAAAATATTGAATTAAATATTCAACTTGTGTGAGTTTTGTTTTCGCTTTTTTATTATAGTTCGACAGTGCCAAATGTCAATGTCAGTCTCAATGTCAAACTGTCGACTAACTAAACAAGCTAACAAACTTGGCAGGCGTTTGGCAGCTCAATGGCCTCATGAACTTTTGCAGCGCATCTAATGCGAATTCAATGTCAAAACTCCGGCTGCTCGGCAAGTCGGCAAGGACGACAGCGCAGATGTCGGTTGGTTCGACCGCTTTTGATGCCCAAGTCAATTAAAAATATGAGCGAAAACTAAATAAATTTGCATTAATATGCAGCAAGCGCTCAAATGTATGCAAATGAAGGACGCTGACTGCAGTTCCTTGAGCAACTAACGCTTATCCTTGACCAAGTCCATATGAATTTCAATAGACCATGGCATAAGGTAAGGCTCATAAATATTTATCACTGTGAGCTATTTTCAAAATATTTTATTTAATTGAGAACTGCCTGTCCTAAGAGTTCCTAAAGTAGGCGATGTAATATAGCTAGTAGAAAAATGTATGAAGTATAATAAGACTCTCACTTAGTTTGGGTGTAATACAAAAAGTTTATCACACAAAAAAGCATTTTTCACCAGATTGAACCTACATATGTCATCCTATCCACTATGATATAGTGGTCCGACTTTGATCAAATTTTGTTAGATTGCATAAACTCTTCAGAGAATTAGTTTAAGTGAGTTTGGAGAGGATATCTTTTTAAATTTCAGTTTTTCACACAAAAACATAATAATCCGATCCGGCCGTTTCCGACATATGTACTGCCTGCAGCAAAAAGAAGGATCTGTGCCAAGTTTCATTACGATAGCTTTAAAACTGAGAGACTAGACTGCATAGAAACAGACGGACAGACGGACATCGCTATATCGAGTCGGCTATTGATGCTGATTCAGAATATATATACTTTGTTGTGTCGGAAAAGTCTCCTTCATTCCATTACACATTTCGAGACAAAATTGTATGACCCTCTGCTAGGGTATAAAAAAGGGAATTGTCTTTAAAAAGAAATTGTTTTTGAACTGTTGCGTGCTTCTGACCAAGTAATTGAGCAGAGTATTAACTTGCGAAGCAATCCACTTGTATGTGGCACTATCCACACATCTGTCTATTATATTATTTTTTTTTTTTTTTTTGATATGCATTTAATTTCTTGAAACATTGATCATTTAACCTAATAAATTTAAAATGTTCGTGTAAGGGTGTAAATTTGACTGGGGACGTGGGTGGGGGAAAACAATGTTGGTGTGTTTGTGTGTGAGTTTTGAATTATATATATATAATGAGTTTTATAAAAGTCGACCTTCAGGACACCGGCCATGAGACCATAGGTCATTCGGGTGGCGCCGTTTTAGCCGTCTTGTGCAATTGCTTGCTGTTAGCCCTCTGGCTAGAGAGTTGGCGTGCTGTTGTAGCCTGTGTCTGTATCGACTGGTGTGCAGGTTTATTTGTGAGCATATTGGGTTTATTCGCAAATCATTGTATATGTCTGCGTTTCTCATAAATCTTGAGGCTCCAGCTATCCTACGAACTATCTTGCTCTGGGTGGATTCAATGGCCTGAATAGAATAGTTGGCTGCGCACCCCCACAGTGCTATGGCATACGCCATGGCAGGCCATATGATCATATTGTATATCCTGATCTTGTTTTCTAGGCTAAGGTAGCTACGTGGCCTTAGCATCCAGTCTAGTTTGGTTGCTTTGTTCTTAGCAGCAGCAGCAGCCTGGAGGATGTGTGGTCGCCAAGTTAACCGGCTGTCCAGGGTCACGCCAAGGTACTTGACTGTGTTGCTTCTTGGAATGATTTGCCCTTCATATTTCACCCTCCGACAGCGGGGTTTTCTGAGTGCAAACACGCAGCTGTGAGACTTGGAACCATTCACAACAATGTTCCAACGGTTTGCCCAATTAGAGAAGCCATTGAGAAACTCCTGCGTGAGTCTGACGGCCTCCCTCGCATTGGTGCTGCGGGCCGCAAAGGCAGTATCATCCGCATATGTGGCAACCAGTGTGTTATCAGCAACTGGAGTCGGCAAGTCCGCGGTGTACAGTGTGTAAAGCACAGGGCCAAGGACGCTGCCCTGCGGTACACCAGCTTCAATGCGGCGAATGCTCGATCGCTCGTCTCGCAACTCGACCATGAAACCACGCTCATGCAAGAACGACTTCAAAATACAGTAATGCGTGGCTGGGAGGAGATTTTTAAGTTTGAAGAGCAGGCCATCGTGCCATACTCGATCGAATGCTTGCTTAACGTCTAGGAAAACGGCAGAACAGAACTCCTTGTTCTCAAGGGACTCTAGTGCAAAATGTACAACCCTGTGAACTTGTTCTGGTGCCCCATGCTTATGTCGAAAACCGAACTGATGGTCGGGAAGAGCTGCCTGGAAAGAATTCACAGCCAATAGTCGCCCAAGAAAGATTCTCTCAAACATTTTTGAAAATGTTGGAAGCAGGCTGATTGGCCGATGCGAGTCAACGCAGTCAGGACTTCTGCCAGGTTTCGGAATCATAATTACGACGGCGCATTTCCACTGGGATGGGAAATGTTTGACCCTGAGCATAGCATTAAAAAGAGCCACCAGGAATAGGACGGCTTTCTTTGGGAGTGCTTTGGCTGTTTTGCCATCAACACCGTCGTAGCCCGGGGTCTTAGTGGGCTTTAGTCTATTGATCTGGTTCCTCACTTCATCTGGCGTAATGTGTGCAATTGGTTCCGCTGGCAAGGGCTCGGTTTCCAAAAAAGATCTTGTAATTTCAACGTCAGCCACACTGGCAAGATCAAAAGACGTGAACCGATCCTGCAGCTCATCAGCAAATGCCGTCACGATCTCCGTGTCAGATCTGCACAACGTTCCATCCGACCGTCTAATGGGAAGTTTCCTGATAGCCTGCCTCTTGAGATTGCGCGTAGCCTTCCATATTGTAAAGCTCGCACCACTGTCCGGGTCGGCATTGCGCAGGAGGTCGTCAAAGTATTCCTGTTTGGTGTCATACAGCAGTTTTCTTAGAGCATCAGCAGTTCTCCGATACTCTCTTTCATCCAGTGGATTGCGAGTGCGCATATATCTCCGACGCAATGCTCTCTTGAGTCTCACCAAGTCCAGGATCTCAGGTTTTAAAAGAGGCTGAGGTGGACTGGGAGGACTGCAAGGCTGTTGGCGAAGTAGCGAGTGTTCAGCAGCAGCATAAATGTTACGTACGAATAACTCTGCTGCGTCATCGATATCAGCTGGCGAATTGATATCCATATTTAGATTAACCAGTTCCTCCAATTTTCGCTGGAATCTCGGAATATTTGCATGCCTGGGGAGCAAGCGAGGTTTCATACCTACTATGTAGGCAGATACCCTCAGCTCAATGATCAGAGGGATATGATCAGAGCTCAGCTCGATCCTGTCCGAGATGGCAAGGCTGGATGACCGTATTCCAGCATATACTGCAAAGTCCAGCGCTGTGGGATTTGCCTGGTTATTACTGGGGAAATGAGTTGGAGCTCCAGTTGCTAGAACCTGTTTATTAGAGCCCGCAATGCAGTCAAATAACGCTAAGCCTCTGCTGGTGGATCTCCTGGCCCCCCAGAGTGAGTGGTGAGCATTCCAGTCACCGGCAATCACAAACTTTGAACCAAGCTCGTTAAAGATCGCTTCAAAGTCACCGCTTGTCCAATCAAAGCGTGGAGGGCAGTAGATAGCCGCCAGAACTACATCACCGTGATCACTGGCCACCTTTACTGCAGAAAGCTGCACGCTGTCCCTGCAAATTAAGCTGTGTGGGTGATATTTTAGGCTTCTTTTGATAAGGATAGCTGCTCCACCACGCATACGGTCCGCAGGATGGTTCGCGAAGTGAAAGTCATAGCCTAGGATTCGAAAATACGTCCTTGAGCAGCAGTGTGTCTCACAAAGAAGCATAACGTCCAAATGGTGGCGTTGGATAAAAAGCTCCAGCTCAAGAGCTTTGTTGGTGACCCCATTGGCGTTCCATACGCCAATGCGAAGCCCCAAGTTAGTCATTATGAATGGCATTAACAGAAGTAGCAGCAGCTATTATATTATGCACACACAATTGTGTATGAGTGTGTGTGTGTGTGTGTGTGTGTGTGTGTAGCACATACTTCCACTTGGCTTCAATTCTCATGGCGTGACTTCTTGTATCCCTAGTCGCATCCTTGGCTGTCTTCTCTGCCTTTAACCTCTGTCGCTGCTGCCGCTGCTGTCATTATTGTTATTACTATTTCATTGTTGTTGTTGTTAAAAGCGTTGTTTGTTTTGCTTACTTATCGTACACATTGCAACGTCACACATATGTCGTCTGGCCTGTCTGACTGTGACTCTGTTCTTTATTTGTTTTTTGTACCATTCGCCACAGCAAATGCTGTAGCGTATAAATTGCATTTCATGCAAGTTTAATTTCTTTTTTTTATTTATTGCTATTCACGGCTTATTTAACCAGTGCTCGTATGGTTTATTTACTTGCTGGCTGCAAGTGCTTGAAGGTTAAATGTCAAATGCAGCTGGCAGACAGACAGACAGACAGACAATTAAACCGACAGACAGCTAGACAGTCAGTCAGTTAAATGTTCACCGATTTTACTATGTATTATACTGGCTACAGATTTATGGCCGCACCCTTAGGACACGTATCCTTTGCATATAATCAAACACATTTAGCCGCGTTATTATTTGCCAGCTGTCAGCTTCTCTGGCTTAATTATTTAATACGCGTAATTCATAGCTGTCTGCTAAATAATGCAAACAAAATCCAGAATATACACACCATAATTTGATTGCTGCGACCTGTGTAATAAATTTATGACTTTTAACTGACAGGCGGATTAGTTTAGCATAAAAAATGCTTCTTTTTAATTATGAATGATTAGCGAAATGCATTTGAAATGCAGCTAAAGCTAGGCTGGATCTGATGTAAGTCCAAATTATTCACATTCAATTAACTAATCGAAGTGTGTTTTATACTTTCGAGAGGCACTGTTAATTGCGATTATGTGACGCCATTAAAATCAACATCAATCATCATAATTTATGATTTTATTAAGAGACATGGTGCAGAAAAACAAGCACCAAAGTAATTCTACTTTAGAAGTTGCCACACAACGTGGCGTATACGCAATGTGTGCGCTTCACATGTTGCGCATTGCGGCGCCTGGGATGCCTGGGTTGCCTTGAAGTGACTTTGGCAAATCATTTTTCATGTTAATGCATTTAACATGGTTATTAATCAAACACACAGAGACACACACAGTCACACACAGTTGGTGAGCCGACCAAAGTCATTTTGTTATTGAATCCGGCAATTTAAATGGATCCGGAGGCAATGGCCATGGAGAAGCAATAATTGCTGTGGCTTGCCTTGGCACAGCCAACAGCCAACAGCCAAGAGCCGCATAGACGATGCCATTACTCAGTCGCATTTGCCTTGGTTAGCCAAGTTACTGTCTTTGGCCGGCTTCCTCATCGGCTTGTGGCTTACTAAGAGCCCGCAGCAGGCATCCCATTTTGTTGCAGGCTTTGCTAACTCATACCTAAACATTGGCACTGCCTAATCCTAACATTTATAATGCAAACACACACATGCTGGCAAATACATATAGCTATCTATATACACATTCATGTCGTTGTATATATACCTTCATTGTGACAACAAATTACCTGTGCGATTTGATTTCATTTCCGTTTTGTTGGAGCTGCTGCCATCATCAAGCTGCTCGATTTGTTCCGTTGATGTGCAGTTGGTTTATTTCTGGCTTGATTTGCTTTCGGGAATTATATTTCGTGGTTTTCTGCAGATGAAAAATGTAGAGAGCTGATTGAATATGGGCACAGGGCATACAACAGCTGTTGAATTCGAATTCGAATTGGAATTCGAAATGTGGCAAATGCTCGTAAATCAAATATAAGACCCAATCAAGCGTAAAGCACTCGAAACAGGCTTCCATCCTGAATAGTTAAAATTGAACAACTACAATATTTGAGGCAGCTCCAACCGCAGAGGCAGAATGTGAGCAATCCACAAACAGGAATTTATTGCAATTAGGCAGACTGCATAGCACCTTAATTAATTAAAATTGATAGCAGTTCATTTGAATATTTGTTGAAATATTTTCAGAAAATGTTGTTGGCGAAAGCACTTCAAAAAAACTCATGAATTTCTTTGCTGTTTGCTCATATTAACAACAATATTTGTTAGTTCTTTAAGGAAGCTGCCAAAGTTATTTATATTTATCATTTTAAGCTATTGTACACCAAAATATTATCACAATGGTAAAGAGTACACTCTAAGTGTCCGCTGAGTCCCCAAAGTTCGCACTAAGTCATATTCTACAAGGCAAATATATTTTCATCGTTAATTTCTTGGCTGACTGGCAAAGTTTTTGGCATTTTGTGGCTGTTGCCGTTACTCTCGTAATTATGAAAGTTGGTCAACTGTTCTGAGCTGCTCTGGGGCTGCTGGAGCTGCTCTGGGGCTGCGGTTGTGCCCATTGGGCATACGCTCTGACAATGGAGCTTCCGCCTATAACGCCTTGAAGTATGCACTTCAATTATAGAGCGGGGGAGTCCGGCGGGGGTTGGCTACATTTTGTATTGTGGCAGGCAACTAATGATAGTGTTGGCACAATTTTGAGCACAGGACATGCTCATTATGTGCTGAGTGGCGCAGTCAGAGCACAACAAAGTTGTTGACAAACTTTCTTGGCTGCAAAAGTTGATTTAAATTGGTAAATTAGAAAATGCCCAACAGCTGCGCAGTGGGCTAGCAGCTACGGTGTTAAGTCAGTTGGCTTTGGCATTGGCATAAGCGTTGGCGGAAGTTGTCAATGTCAATGACAGCCGGACTCGTGCTTCGTCCTTGTCAAATTGCACACAAAAACAAGAGCATAAATTACACAAAGGCAATGGAAACTTTGAGCGAAGTCTGAAGTTTCATCAAAGTATAGTATACGAAACCAAGTCCGAGTCCATTTTCGACAGCATCAAAGTCGTTGAAGCACACGAGCTGGAATTTTGGCTAACATGCCCAAAAAGTATGCATAGCCATTGCCAACAATTATGAACCACTGTCAGACAGCCAGGCAGGCAGGCAGGCAGGACAGACAGACAGACAGACAGACAGGACTGACAGACAGCCAGACAGACAGGACAGACAGGACATCCTGTACGTGCCAGGCAACAGTCGGCAGTTAACTGAGGCCTCAGCCACGTAGCCACTTCGCTTCTTCAACTAACTTGTTTTTGTTCAATCAACAATAAAGCTATAGCTATGCATACGAGTATATAGCTATTGCTAACCGTTGTTCGTTGTTCGAACTTCGTTGTTGTAATCATTGCCGTTGTCGTTGTCCTCACTTGCTTGTTTGTCTAAGCTCAGTGGAGTGTGCCAGAGATATGTGCGCCCGATATCGGGTTGAGGCTTCATTCGCTGGCATTGGTTGACTACTTATATGACTATATCACTTATACAGACTAGCGATTACTTTGGCATAATGTTGTCATAACCTAGCACAGCCAAGGGACAACCTTTTGAATTACAATATTTTTGTTTTGCATCTTGCCTAATGAGCTGGCTGTGCTGCCAGGCTCGACTTCCTGGCAGGGGAAGTAACCCGGATATACGTGCGCACCGAAATTCATCAAATATAACAAAAGAAAGTTAAGACCCAGCAATCTTAACAGGCACATAGCTTAAAGCTGGCCTTGTTGGGTTTCTCTCTGAAACTTTGCAAGAACAAACGATCCATTTCGACGCTTCCTGTTACAAAATCAAAGCACTAGCCCACACTCTACAGGACAACAACAAAAATCCAGCTAAATTATTCGCGCGGCAAAGTTATAAAAAAAGTTATACAAATTTGGCGCTCTCCGGGCCATAACAAAAAGCATGTGATGCTACAAAAGTTTTTAATCTAATGATAAGTTATTAGCACATCAACACATGTAGGGAGAGAGTGAGAGGGGGGAGGCTGTGGCAGCTGCAGCTGCAGCCCGGCGATATGCAGCTGAGTGTGGCATAAAGCCAGCCGAGCCGCAGTTAACTGCCGCACGCACTTTTCATTGCTGTTTTTTGCTGCCTTAGTTTTCTGGCTCTGCGCAAAAAAACTTGATTCATGAACCATTTTTTTTTTGTGGATTTGCTATGGCCAGTGCCCAGTTTTTATTCACATATCCAGTCAACGAGGCATGAGTCCTTTTTTGGTGATCCTTTTTGTTGGTGGCCGGCGGGTGCGTTGAAGGCAACTTTCACAAATGATTTCACATTTTTGCATAAATAAATGTCAAGTGTGCGCCGGGGCGCACTGAGAGTTGCTGACAGCTTTCTAATAAACCCAGTGAAAAAAAGGATAATCAGCGCACAAGAAGGATGTGACGGCACACACACATGCCCAAGCAACAAGTAGAACCAGATATGCATCAGTGTGTGTGTGTGTGTGTGTGTGTGTGTGTGTGTGGGTGTTTCTAATAAATGGATACCCTTGTGTGTGTCGTCCACTTTAGCTTAGCAATAATAATAATAACCTTGGCTGCCATGACGCCTCGTATTTTTCAATGTGCGCTTCAAGAGGTTGAGGCAAACGAGACTTTTCTCATATGAAAATGACAATTTCCATTGCCACTACAAAGGCACTTGCTCAGTGACAGAGGCCGCCAGAAGGGCGACTCTCACTCTCTCTTTCTATCTCTATTTGTAGCTATCTATCTTTCACTCTTGCTCTTTGTCCATCTCCGTGCGTTCTTCGGTTATTTTAGGATTGCCTGGCAACGGCGTTGGCAATTTTAATAATGTTTACTTAAGGCACAGCAGCCTAGCTAGTGTGTGTGTGTGTGTGTGTGTGTGTGTGTGTGTGTGTGTATGTGTGTTCGTAAATAAACAAAACCAGCAGCAGTAGCAGGCAGGGCAGCAGCTGGTGAGTGTGGCACAAAGGCGCCACAGAAAAGTGTAGCATACTTATGCGGGCCAGACAAGGGCCACACATTCCTTGGCTGTTTGGCTGCAACTTGAAGATGCAGCGAGGCATGCCAAATGACAGCTGCTTATATTGTATGCAGTAAATGCCAGCAGCTTAACAAGCAGCTCATAAATGCACCAACGAAATCGCAACACAAAGTGACACTTAACGGTAGTCCAAGGATGAGTGTGGCAAGGAAACGCTGGCCAGGTAAGTTGAAATCTCTGTTGCCCGTTGTCTGTTGCCTGTTGCCTGCTTCCTGCTGGCATGGCCTTTGTTATGACATTGTCTGTGTTGGCCATAAAAACCGTAATTTATAGTGCGAGCTTAGGCCAGGCAAACTCCCAAGTCGCATTATCCCTTTTTGCAGCCCAAATGAAACTGAAATTTATATAAATATCATTCAAAGCTGCCACTTGCTGCAGCTGTTGCCTAATGAGCGGATTAAGTGGCCTACCCTCAGCCCTCTCCAACTGCAATGGGCGCTTCCTCTTCCTGTTCCGCTTCCTGGCAATCCTTTTGTTGACAAGAACTTTTGGTTAGCTCCGCAGCGAGATATTTCTTTGACAAATGGCGCCCAGACAATTTAAAGGCCTTCAACTGAATGTAAATGGAATGATTCTTTGTACTTTAAGCAGTCACTGTCCAGGATACCTACACGTAATTTCAAATTTCACATTGCTGCTGTGGCATATCCTGGCAGCGCATTATATAACAAACAATGAGAAACTGGCAATGCTTTTTATATGGCCAAATAAACCAAATAAATGTAAATGCGATACATACTCTCGTAGTATAGAGAAACTGAGCGGAACAAAGCAGCAGCATCGATTTCTTTATAGCCGAATCCGAGCGCATTTGACACGCATGCTGGCAACGAGTCCTGGCTCCTTTGTTTGGCAAAGGATTTGCTTGCTTTGCAGCACAACTGGTATACAAAACAAAAAAATATTGCTGTTCATGCGTTTATATTGGAAAATATTGATTTACCTGCTATCAAAGACAGCTGCTACACACGTTGATTTTGTTGTATGTAGTATGTAGTATTTGCCAGAGCCGCAGCCTCAAAGGGAGCCTACTATTACCCCGGCACATGTGTACATACATTGCCTTTATGCTTTCAACTCAAACGTAATAATCAATAGAGATTTACTGGAGCTTAGCTACAAAGTGCACATACTGCCAGCGGAGACTGTAAATGGGAACTTGCGGCTGTGACTGAGATTGACGTTTGTGGCACGACACGCGGCACCCAGAGCTATGCTCAACAAGTGCAGTTAGGGCCACATCAATAACACTCAATGCCAAGGCAACCTCGCTAATTATGTACCAAGTTATCGAAGTGCTAGTTAGTTATATAAACCTACTTGTATATAAGTAAGTAAGCCTAGGCACGTGTCCTGGAGCCTGCCTCTTACATGAATCGACGCAATTACGCAAAATGTTGCAAGCATATGCAATGACGTGAGATTTCTTATAAGGACAACGCAATCTCAGCGTGATGTAAGCATCGGGACCCTTGAAAGGTACGTAATGATGAGCTAAGCAGTTCCTCGCCAGAATTTGAAACTATAATTGTATATTTTATAGTAGAAATCTCCACGTGATGTGAACTGGCTCTTGAAAGGTACGTAATGATGAGCTAAGCAATTCCTAGGCAGAATTTTGTAACTTTAATTTAATATAATTGTATATTTGAGAGTAGAAATGCTTGGCCCAGTCATTGCGAGCACTTTAGGAAAAGGAAGCTGTCCTTAATCATTTCTTGACATAAGACATATGAGATTATTATAACTTATGCATAACTTGATGCAGGGCATTATTCAGTCGGTACCTTTTTGCTTCTTAGCTTTTTATGTGTTTGGGCACCTTCTTGATAAGTATGAGAAAGTATTTTTAGCCCTGCTTATAACTCACGGAGCTCTCTCCTATATACACTTTGAGTTAATAAGTTGACAGCAGCACACACTTACACCCACGCACACATTCGTGCCACGTTCTTTTGCTATGCCTCATCACCAACTCCATCCCGCCGCCCCATAAAACATTCGCTCATATTTCACATGTTGATTTTGCTGCCACACGCATATTGTGTAAACTTTTTTGAGGCAGGTTTCATATTCGTTGCTAATTTAAAATATTGCCATCATTACGCATTGCAAGATTACGTATACGCTGCGTTGGCAGCTGCCACTTTAATTAGCATTTAAAATTGAATTCGAGCTGTCAAGTTTAGTTCCAACGTTTGATGTCACAAATTTTCGGCAGCTAAATGAGAACAGATTTCATTGTTTCACGCATGTTAAATGCGAATGCTGTGCAATAACACAGCTCATAAAATCTACCAATGCTAATGCGCACTCCTAACAGCCATGAGGTCCTTCCTTCATGCCCCTCCAGGGCTGCCTTGGCTGCCTGTTGCGTTTGCCTGGTAGGTGGCCATCTGCTTGGGCAAACTGTTACTGTGAGCAAAATTATGCAAATTTGATGTTCGTTTTGTGAGCATGAGAAATGCGTTTGGTCCTGCCAGCCCCCTGCTGTCCTGTGGTGACATGCCTGTGTGTGGGTTTGTGCGTCTCTCTCTCTCTCTGTGTGTGTGTGTGTGTGTGCGGTGGCTGCACCGCATGCCAAGCACTAAGTAAATAGCCTAAATGCCGCTCGCCCCTCAGCTTGTGCGAGTTTTTGGACAGCAAGCAAAGTGCAAAGCAAACACAGCAGTTGAAAAATAGTTCAAACAAACAAAATGCATCAAAAGTTTGCTAACAATTTTTTCATAACACTTTTAAGTTATAGTGGCTCGTTAGTTGGGCTTAAACCCAGCACTAACTGGGATTAACAATGAGTTATAATGCTTTGTTAAATAATGCTCAAATTTGTAAGCAATTCGGCCATTTTTATTCTCAAAATATGCAATTTAAATATGGTTATAAATAAATCTGAAGAATTTGCCTCACTTTTTATGATGGCCAGAGCTTGTGCCCTGCGACCTATGAGATTTATTGTACCACAAGAATTCCTGCTTGAATTCTAGACTTTCTAAAGAAACCTCTGGAAAATTTATGAAATATTTCTGTAAGCAGAGCTAGCTGAGCTCCAGCTAACTTTGTTGTTATATCAAATTATTTTACTGGTTTTAAAATTCTGTAGAATTCTTGCTTATCTCTGAGCAGCCTTTAATAACTTTCTAATCTGCCGCTTTTCAACGAAATAAGAATAATAGCAATGTTTCTTGCCTGCCTATTTATAACATAGTTGTTTTTTCAGGCAGGCAGTGTACAAACAACACGATTCTGGCGTGTTAATCTGATCAAAGTGCGGCAGCTAAGAAAACAACGCAACAATTTTGCGCCAAATGAAAGAACAACACGAAAATTGTGCAAACTTTTGGTCGTTGGTAGCGTTTGTTGTGGCACACACACGCACACATGCGAGCCTTGAAACCGGAAACCAAGCACACGCACACGCACACGCACACACTCGCAATAACACACACACACACACACACACACACAAACATATGAAGAGAAGAAATAAACTGCTCATTATTATGCAAAGTTTTCCTTCTTTTGCGTTATCTGCTTGGGCGGAAGTTGAGCGAGAGCTTCAAGTCCGAGCAGCCAAAAGCAACAGACGGTTCCTGCTGCTGCCTCTCACCCTTCTTCTACACACCACCCACCATATGGCATAATTGGCGTACTGTGGCCCACTGTAAGCGGAGTGGTAGCCCCTTGTAAGGATATATGAGGCGTCTGGTCATGTTTAATATTTCACGTTGGCAAGCACTCGTTGGGGATTTTGATTTTGGCTTGCAGCAAACAACAAAAAATGACTGCACATAAAATTTACTTTGCAGTCGCATAAAGTATAAAATTCAATTTCAAAGCACAAAAAGATGACAAAATTTGCCCAAAAAAAAGAGAAGAGAGAAGATATGGCGCTTAATGCGACAGAACATTTGCCGAGCCATGAAAAATGAGTTGTAGGGCATGCAAACAGCAAAGCGTGTTCTTAAAAAAAGAAAGCAAAAATATATGATTTATGGGGAAGGCACACAAAGGCAGCGTTGAGTCTGGAAAAGCGTAACGTTCCGTTTTTGGGCTTGCCAATTTTTTTTTTTTTTAAGCCAACGATAAGGCAGGGCCTTGGCAATCAGCATATGCATGGCCTCGTTCTCGTCCTTGCACACACAGACACGTACTCAGCAGGAGAGAGAGAGTCAGAGAGAGCGGGACTGTCAAATAAACAGGCAACTGTCTACGGGCAACAAAGCGCCGTTAAACATGCCAGTAAAACACACCCAGCAAACCGCGCACAACAACAAAATGTACTCGTAATTGCCTCGTTTCCTTTTTAATAACTGTCAATCCTTTGGCTTTGGCTTTGGGCGCGCCAGTTGCCAAACTTCAACAAAACCGCTTGTAATTTGCGCTCAGCGTATGAGCAGCAACATAACCGCAACAACAACACCAAAAACAACACTAATAACAACAATTAAACAACAAAAAAACAAGCAAGTACGGCTATGTTCGCCGTGCCGAAGCTACATACCCTAGCAGCAATGTTCTTTATAGTACAAAACTCAATTTTCGTCTGATTGTTCCTATGGGCGCCATGTGGACCGATTTTAATAAAATGATGGGAGACTATATGAAGTATAATAAGACTCTCAGTTAGTTTATCATACAAAAACTCATTTTTCACCCAAACCTATAGCAGCTATAGTGGTCTGATTTTTGACCAAAGTTAGTCAGATTGTAAAAACTTTCCAGAGGCATGGTATGGGTGAGTTTGGTGAGGATATCTTCATAAACAAACAAGTTTTTCATACAAAAACTCATTTTTCACCCGATCCTATAGCAGCTATGTGATATAGTGCTTCGACTTTGACCAAATTTGGTCAGATTATATAAACTTCTTAGAAATTGCATTTGAGTAAGTTTGGTGAGGATATCTTTAGAAACAAAAAGTTTTTCATACAAAAACATAGTTGCCGACCGATCATTCCTATGGCAGCAATATGTTATAATGGTCCGATCCGGCCGGTTCCGACATATGTACTGCCTGCAGCAAAAAGAAGGATCTGTGCCAAGTTTCATTACGATAGCTTTAAAACTGAGAGACTAGACTGCATAGAAACACACGGACAGACGGACATCGCTATATCGAGTCGGCTATTGATGCTGATTCAGAATATATATACTTTGTTGTGTCGGAAAAGTCTCCTTCATTCCATTACACATTTCGAGACAAAATTATAATACCCGCTGGTAGGGTATAAAAGCTTACAAAACTGTTGGCAGCGACAAAACCTCTGACAGAAATTGTCCAAATTGGTAACATAACATTCTACACTAACATGAAGGAACATTCTAGCAATCCTATTAGGTATGAATGAAAGGGCTATAAGAGTATGAATTATATTTGAAGGGGAAACATGTCAACTTTATTTATGAATTTATATGTAAGACAGTTTCTCAAGAAGCAAAGTGGTTTAAATGCTTAATATTTCTTGGAATATTTCGAGAGTAGACTGTAGAAAGGATTAAAATTGCTTCAAGCCTGGAAATGGCCACACAGCCCGTTTGAAATTCGGATTAAATTTGAAGGGACATTTCCATTATTTTAATAATTACGAAATTTATTAAAATGAAAGTAAATAGCTGTATGAAATAAACTCATTTGAGTATGCCAAATGCTCTGGAAGCGCATTTAAATTTCGTGGAAGAACTTTGTTTGATATTTTGTCATTTTTCAGCTTTGCGGTAAAACTTTTTTGTATTTTTCGCTTGATAAATGTTTTTTGCCAACTTCCAGCAAACTGTTGCTCAGCTTAGGTGAGGTCCCAGTTTCAACTTTGGAGCCATGTAACGATATCAGCGAACCTCAGCGCTGAGGTCGAAAAAAAAGACGAAATTCGCTTAAAACTTTAAGCAAACAAGCAGCCCTGGGCCAAAATGTCCTTGGTTATGCAGGATTTGGCCTATGTGCTACGTTGCTCTAAGCATTTGGCCAACTGACTAGAGAGGCTGAGCTGCACTGAGCTGGAGTTGAAGTTAAAGTTGAAGTTGAAGTTGAGATGCTGTCAAAACATCTCAGGCTTGCCATCTATCTCGGTCTTTATGATTTTGCTGTGCATGCTTAACTTTACATTTAGTAAATATTTCTTTCACTTTGTTGCTTGGCTGCATGTTTAAATTTATGATTATCATATTTTTGGCCATGCCTGTTGCCGTACTCAGTGCATACAAGCAACATTAATCATTTCAAGTGCACGGACTTTCAAGTTCAAAATGCCAAATCGTGCCCCTGGGCGCCAATTACATTAATCAAAGTACTATATACCAAAATCTGGGCTCAAATATATCATTAGACTGCAAACCTGAGTCTACTCGAACAATGAAAGGGCATAAAACGACAATACTGCCACCGAGGAGTGCGAAACAGTCAAACAATGCGGCAAATTGTGTTTGCGGAGTGTAGGAGCGGCTAGCATAAACCATTATCAGCTGCTTTGGACAGATTATAGTCAGAGCAGAGCAGGACAGACAGGCAGGACGAGGGCAACCCGTAGAGTTGGACATGGGTCAGGGACGCGTTTAACAAAATGTAAACAGACAGCAAGGCCAAGCAACGCCTTAGTTAACCACCTTTGTCTGTATCTGAGTGTCCCTGGTCTCTCTGTGTGTGTGTGTGTTTGTGTGTGTGTTTTCCGGATATTAAGTTTAGTCCGCGTAACGGTAATGGCAATGCCAACAGCCGGCGGCCATTCAAATCCAGATGAGACGGCAGCACACAAAATGGCGCACGGAAATTGTAAAATTTGTTACATTTTGTTTCGTCCTAGCTGTGGCGCGGATTTTGTTTAGCATTTATATGGAAATTAAGTTATTATGCTAAGCAAAACAGAAATATTTACAAAACCAACTCACACAAGCGGACTTTCTTTAAAATTTAAACAACAGTTTGCGGAATGACATTGACATAGTAGATGTTGTTGATTTGAGGAGCACACTTCCCAATTTGCTGAGAATGTGTGTACAGGAACTCGCAGATATATGAGTATCCATATATCTGCATATACGAGTATATGCAAATTCCACAAACGACGGCTGTTTTAAAAAGCTGCATTGGATTTTTGAGCAAACATTTTAATTGAAAATTGCAGAGCCGCAGAAAGTAAATAGAGGAGCGGCAACTGCGAACGACAAGTTGAGAACTGATTGCATGTGTGTGCCTGCCGGGGAGGGGCATTTTGCTGTGTGTGTGTGTGTGGGTGTGTCTGTGTGTGTGCCTCCCATTTGGAGCCATTTGATTTTTGCATAAGCCCTGCACTTTGCCCAGCATACGAGCAATTTCTGCATGAATAATAAACTAAAAAGGCAGCGGCTCCGATTGGGCATGCCAACGAAAATTAAATTAATTAAATTCCACACTCTTATTGCGTGTTGTGTGTGTGTTCGACAGCCCAAACAATGTGTGTAAGTTCTTGTGCTACATGCAGGCCAGCAAAATGCGATTATAGAAAGCGCACAAATATGCAAGTTATTTTTAAAAAAAATGTAAAATAAATATTTGTGTCTGTGGCCGCAGTCGACAAAAGCGTTGCCTTTGGCAGTAAATGTTCGTGTTTTTTCCCATTATGTCTGCTGCCCCAAAATGTATGCTATAAAAAATTGCCAGCGCCGCTGGTTTATTAAAAATTTGTGCAAATGAAGTGGCAATTTACAATTTACAATTGTAAAAGCCAGCAGCCACCACTGGAGAGTCCTTTATCATTACACACACAGATACACACACACACACACACACACACAAACACACACACACACACACACACACACATACACATATATGGCTACAGTAGCAACTAAAACTAAATAAGCGCTGGGAGACAACACAATTGGCCAGGCATTTGGGCGAAAGTTAATTAAATTTTGCTGCTCATTAAAATACAAGCCAAAATGCGGGGTAATGGTAGCAAAAACAGAGACAGTAAAGAGCCTGCCAACAAAAGGATTAGGCAGCGCACACATGTGTATCTGCAGCCTAATCCTGCCGAAGCACAAGGATATGCCCCAAGCGTGTACAACATTTTAAATACTCTGACTTGGCAGACATTAATGAATATATATTTTGATATATGCCAGACGAGCTTGGACATAAAAACACAAAAGCACACAGAGAGGGGAGAGCGAATGGAACGAAAGGAGCGACAGAGAGCATCAGCATTGCTAAGGAGTAGTTTAAAATGCCATTAAAGACTAAAAGATGGGCAGCCTGACAGGATAGTGACATATCTCATGGCAGCAACAGTTCCACTCGCTCTCTGTGTGTGTGTGTGTGGGTGTGTGCTGGTGTGTGCTGGAGTGTGTGGCTGTGTGGGGGCTAGCTGTCAACATGTATAACTGTTGCTGTCAGGATTATGGCTTGTCATATTATGTATTATGGTGTATTTTATTTGCATTCAATTAAAACACACGTGTCACTCAGCTTCGCATATAAATTGCTAACAAAATGAGGCGCAGAATTATGCAAATGAGACAAAAGGCTATAAGTCTTTTGTTTGCTAACGTTTTTATATCGAATTGTAAATGAGTTTTAGCCATAAAACTGCAATAACCATAATAGCTTTTCTGTCAGCACAATTATAGAAAATTCTACAAAAATTTTCTTTAAAATATGTACTTTGCCACAAATGGCAGCAATTGTTGTGGCGGGTCTAACATTCGGCATTAAAAACTGTAATAATCATTACAGTAACAATTATATGCATAATGCTTTTGACCTTAATATCGAGCGCGCAAAACGCTTATTACGCTTTGATATGAATCTAAATTAAAATGGCATCATAAAAACACTTTGGCCCAGACTTTTGGCCAGACAGGTGCAGGCGCGTACAAAATGCGCAGCCAACTTTCGTGGGGGGATTAGTTGGCCAAGAATAATGACAGTTTCTGTTTCACTGCCAGCAGTGTATCCTGGCTAAATTGTGCTCTTGGGGCACTGGCTTTGTGCTAGTTGAAGCGTTGGCATTAGACGAAGCCCGCATACTCCCCCAACACCCCTGCCGATTGTCATCAATATGCCAGGCTGGTCACGTTCAGAAAGTCTTAATCCCGAAGCCTGCACAGCTGCAGGAGACAACTTAAAGCCCATTAATTTAAAGGCAAAACCAGTTTTAACTTAATTATAAATTAATTATCTAACAAAGCATAGAATGGCTAAGAGGGCGGCCAAACATCAAAGTATCAATAATTAATCGCCTCGGTAATGTTTTCAATTTCTCGCTTCATTAGCTTGTTTTATTTGAGCCATTTTGGGCTTTTGTTTAGCTAATCCTACGACGAAGTAGGTAGCCTGGGGTATAGTAGTAGCAGCAGCAGCGCTGCTAAGCTGCCTTAATACATTTTGTATCAGTTCTACCAACAAAAGAATTATTTTGCTAACACAAAACTTGGCCAAGAACTTTCTCTGCTCAGAAAATCAATAGGCAATGCGAATTTTCAGATGTTTTGTATGAAATATCAAAGGCGATCGCCAAACATTCGAAACGAAATGAGTTATGGCATATGACAGACTGTTGTGAATGCGCGTAGTATAACATTAAATAGATTTATATTCGGCACATGCCATTCAGCATTGAGCAGAGTACGTGAAATAGGCGGAAATAAAACTGAAACCGGACGTGCGC
Source organism: Hirtodrosophila confusa (assembly GCA_035043065.1). Lineage (NCBI taxonomy): Eukaryota > Metazoa > Arthropoda > Insecta > Diptera > Drosophilidae > Hirtodrosophila > Hirtodrosophila confusa. Next base: position 9,332,470 of record JAWNNI010000213.1, on the reverse strand, counting down.
CTGGCGAACGGGCCGGAAATTAAAACTATTTGTTGGGAAGCCTTCACGTATTCATAACCGTTTCTGACAAAGGCCAAAATAAATAATAATAATAAAATTACAAGTGCTGCCAAAACTTTGGCACTTACCTGACTTTGTTTTGGGGCCAAGCTTCTAAACTTTGTTCGCTTTGTTTGTTAAGTATATATATGTATTTAATTTTAATTTAATTTCGTTTTTTGGTTTATTCTACACTTGAGGGTTTGTTCTGGGCTGTGTGGCGCGCTTGTTTAATTTTGAAATGGCGTATAATTTTTCAACACTTGGTTGCCACTTGAAAGTTGGTGCGTTCGTTTTTTTATTGTGTATTTTAAGTTGCTGCCGCCATTTGCTTCTTTGTTTGGTCAGAAGCACACACACACACACATACACACACAGGCATAGAAGCGTTCACATTCACACTCAGAGTCAAGCTCACCGTTGCCGTTACACCGACTCGCCGTCACACTCACACACACAACCACACACACCTTGACGCTGGAGTGTTAGAAAACATTGCAGAACGCGGCGCTTAAACGCTGCTTGGCTTCAACTGCTTCGCTGCGGGCAGCTTCCGCGTTTTGTGTCCTGTTCCCGAAACGGCTCGACTCGAACTGTGACGACGCTCAGCTGCTGCGGCCACAGGCAGCAGTCTAACGCTCGCTCTCTAACGCTCGCTCTCTCCCACGCACCTTCGTGCCATTGGAAGGCGCTCCGTGTGTGTGTGTGTACAAATGTTTTGTATTTGTGTGTGTGTGTGTGTGTGTGTGGTTCGGCAAAAACCAGCTGGCGCAGCATTAAAAAGTAATATCAATTTCCACCTTGCAAACGGCGTCGCAACGCGAAAGCAACAGCTAAGCGATTTCCCAGGATGCAGCAGCAGCAGCAGCAGCGTCCGTGTCCGTGTCCCTGTCCCTGTCCCTGTCCGTGGCCGTGTCCATGGTAGCTCTGGAGCCCCGCCTCCTTTCGCCCACGCAATTGCTGAAGGTGCGCGTGCTCTTCACGTTCTGCTTAGTCTACACAGGACACGGAGTGGAGAGTTTTTCATAATTGTTGCATGCGATGAGGTTGCTCATACGCCAAGGTGAACAACTGTTATTTTTTGAGTTGGACGTTGTCAAACAAATTAATTAATTCTTAATTTTATAATTAAATAGTCACAGTTCAGAAATTAAGCAATTAATTAATCGAGCTGAACTTAAGTTCCTTGTAAAAAGGTTTTTAATACAGAATAAAATTAAAAGGGTTAAAATACTATTTTACTGATTTCTCAGTAAGTGTCTATAAATTGTTTGTTTGTAAGGAATTTTTAAAAGTGTTTGTCTGCACACATAAAAATTGCATTTTACACTTCACACATTACATTATATTTTTTATAACTGGCCAATTACAATAGCAGGAAAATGCGTTTGACAACTGCCACTTGGCTTTATAACCATTCAGGGCACAAACTAAAGAACACGTTGCGACGTCGGGCACACAGACATAGAAAAAAGCGCAACAGGACCAAAATAATTGCGCGTTAAACATGTGCCAAGCGTTACGAAGGACAACAGACGAACCAAAACGGCGACAGAGATAGAGAAAGAGAGAGAGCGCGAGAGAGAGAGAGACAGAGTGTGTATGTGTGTGTGTGTGTGAAAAGAGAGTCAGACACGAGCCGAGCAGAGCCGAAGCCCGGAGAGCGCCACTGGAAATGTTCAACTGGTTGCGTTTTTGCAAGCAACAGGATATGTTGGAAGCCTGCAAGAACATCGACGAGCACAACAACACTAGGCAGTCCCCAATAGCAACAACAACAATAACAATGGGCACAACAACGTTGGGCAGGCAAGCTAACTGGTCGGCAGGACGGCCTACAAGCAGTCGCGTGCTTTAAGCCTCAATACCAAAACAATTTGAGAGCGCACAATAAAATTGAATGGGCGCAAAGAAAGGACGAAAAAGCAACAACAACAACAACGACAAAATGTGAGAAGGCAGCAAAAAAAAGTGCCAAAGCAAAAAAAAAACAAAAAAAACGAAGAAATAATACAGAATGTGGCGTGTGAAAGGAGCAGCGCCTGTTGAAGGACGAGCGGCCATTAGAAAGCTGCAAAAGCGAACGCACAGAAGTTGGCAATGTTTACAGGTAGCCAGCAAGGGTGTGTTTGTCTTGCTCCTGTTCGAAGGACACACCAAAAGGTACACAGCGTGTGTCGATTAAGATGGCGAGCCCTTGCTCTTATTGTTCTTGTTGTTGTTGTTGTTAGGATTGCGTTTTGGGTCGTGACAGACAGCGAGACGGGACTCGGACTCGGACTCGCACGAATGTAGCTGGAGTTGGGGCTGGGGCTCTGGCTGTCAGCTTATCAATTTGTATGCCTGCAGATATTTATTTATGAATATCCTTTGGATGCTTAAGCGCTGGCTGTTGCGTGCACGGCAGGCAGGACTCACGCCTTTATGGCGCGCCACTCGCAAAACGAAATGCCGCGTAATCCTGACGCATACCTGAAGCTCCTTTCCGTGCGTCCATTCCACCAACTTCTCATGCCTTTTCCTCCCGTTTCTTCTCTGCTTGTCTGCCATTTTGGCGAGTCCTTTCTTAATTTTATTTTTATTGCAGATTGATTTTTTCAGATTAAGTTTCCCCTGTCGCTGTCTGCGCTGCTTTCGCATTTATATGGCGGCATTAAGTCGCTTGTAAAAATTGTTGCCTTTTTTCAGGGTCAATCCCAATGAAATTTGAGGCAAGTCGAGTCAAGCGCTTTTTAAGCCATCTTCTGCTTCAATTAGCAATGCAAGCCGCTCCAGTCAAACCAAAACCGACAAGCAAACAACAAAAATTCTAGTTGCTCTTCCTTCCTTTCCGTTTCCCACCCCACAGGCTAGAAGTCAGCCAACAAACCAAAAACTCCTTGTACAAGTAAAACATTTTTATGCAAATGGTTTTGTTTAACCACGAAATATTTTCAGCATTCAACACACACACACACGCATGCAGGGGGTCCTGCGGCAAAAGTTTTCACAACGCGCAGCTCAAAACAAACACAACCAAACCGAGCGCAACAAAGTACACAAATATTTACCTATGTACATACTCATCTACACATGTATGTACGTATGAATGTTTGTGTGTGTGTATGGTCAGTTAGAAAAGTCATAAAGGTAGCGGATAACACCGAAATAGCAACAACAACAAATGAGCTCTGAAGCGCCGCAAAGTATGCAACAATAATTTAGTGCTTTCAACAGATCAACTGCAGAGAAATAAAACTGACAACTGCAGCCGAATGAATAACAAATAATAGTAGTATAGCAGAAATGTGAGCAGCAACAGATAAAATAAATTTGAATTTAGCTTCGTATTGACTTTGTCTGGCAGTCGAAAGTACAGCTCTTTCATTTGAAACAGTAATCCATACTGCAATTTGTGTTTTTCTGTCTTTATACTTCTTTTATGCGCAATAATAGCTTGGCAGCAAATATCAAAAGCTCTTGCTGCACATATAAGAATCTCCCCACAATGTTATTGGTTACTAATTGCCTGTCATCAAATCGGATTAAAATTCTATTAAACTGTCGGACAAGTGCAAATGCAGTGGACATTTAAAGTGGTCGTCATTTGATTGCCCGAAGCTTTGCTCGACTGCAGGCTTAAGCAGAGTTTCCATTTAGCCCGATACTTAATTAATGCAGCCAGCTTGGAAACCCTGCTTCAATCGCTCGCGTAATCCTTTGAAGCCTTTCAATGGCAACAACAACCAACTTAATTATGTAGACCCATAAAGAAGAACGCATTAATGATGTTAATGGCGGCAGCTCTCAAGGCTGTAAATGGCTGAAAGCGACTGTTCCACTAAAATGTAAAAAGCGAGTAAAAATAATTGACGCTGTATCCAATTCTGAAGTAACTTAAATCTATTATACATTTACATTTGTACAAAGTCAAATTTTATGTTTTTCCAAGAAACATATCCCAAATTGGACAGCAACTTGAATATTGTTGGGATTGGAGGACGTACTCTATATAAATATATATCCTTAGCTCTTATATTCTCTGAGTTATATTTATGCATTATTTGTATAAAACCCTGCTTAGCAATTTGTATGCCTACAGCGTAAAAACTGAAGGTAAAAAACCTGATATAATGCAATTAATTTCAACAAATATGATTTTGTCTGGAAACGTGGTTATTTAGCTAATTACTGGAGAAACCTTTTCCATTTAACAGATGCGAACAAAGGGGAAATATGCTTAAATGCGTTGTTAACTAAATGACATAATACTTGCTCATAGCTTGTACACGCTGTGTAAGTGTTACCTGGATAGACAAAAGAACAACAAAAGCGCTTCATTACAATTTTAATTTGACATTTTAGCTGGCCGCCGCTGCCAGAGCTTAATTAGAGCAATTTGCGAACAGGACAAGTGTCCTTAGTCCTAGTTCCAGTCTAAGGCTTGAGTAAATGGACTTGAGGATGGGCTACAAGTCGACTTGGTCGCAAAATTCTCTTGAATGTTCAATGCAAATAGTTTGGCAAGAGTCAGCACCAGACTTTGCTGTTAAGCGCGTCTTGTTTTTTCTAAGTATTTACAGCAAAGTTAATTGAATTTTCACACCGAAAAGCGGCCGACAACGTTGTGCCTGGGGGCTATTGGCTGTGTGCGGGGAGCGCCGAGTGTTAAGGGGGCGGTGTGAGACAAAAGAGGGTAGCAACTGGCTCTAAATGTTTTATTTGACAAAGTAATTAAGTCTAAATAATGCGCATGGAAATTGCTGTCAAGTGGTTCATAATTTGTTAGGCAATGCGGCAGTTCGCTTCTTTAGGGGCTGCCAAAGGTAAATTCTTATTGTTAGCCAAATACGATTGTTATGTTGCTAAGAATGTGCTTCAAGCCACGCTTTGACTTAAAACCCCTCTTCAAACAGTGGTACAGGTGGATGAATCGCCAATCGAATACCATGAACGTCACACATCTGGAGTTGCCCGACAAATCCGAGGGAGACAGGAAGCTCTATCGTGCACTGAGCTTGTCGAATGGTATGCGTGCCATACTCATATCAGATCCGAGCAAAAGTGAAACGAGTGTCGAATCCCTTTCGGATGGAGTGCATCATGTGGTGCCTTCTAGTGGCGAGAGCTCCAATGTATCCCTGGAGCATTTCCACGGCAAGCTGGCTGCGTGTGCGGTCTTGATGGGCGTGGGCTCATTCTACGAAACGCGTCAGTTTCCGGGACTAGCTCACTTTCTCGAGCACATGATATTTATGGGCTCCAAGAAGTATCCAGCCGAAAATGCATTCGATTCCTTTGTAACGAAAAGCGGTGGCTTCAGCAACGCGCACACGGAGAACGAGCACACATGCTTTTATTTCGAGGTGGAATATCAGCATCTGGACAAGACACTGGACATGTTTATGAATCTGATGAAGTCACCACTGATGCTGGAAGATGCCATGATGCGCGAGCGTTCGGCGGTGCAGTCAGAGTTCGAGCAGACTCATATGGTGGACGCGGTTCGGCGTGATCAGATTCTGGCCAGCCTGGCCAGCGATGGCTATCCACATGGCACATTTAGCTGGGGTAATCTCAAGTCGCTGAAGGAGAACATCGACGACAAGGATCTCCACAATGCACTTCACGAGTTCCAGCGCAAGCACTACGGTTCCAATCGGATGATAGTCTGCCTGCAGGCACAGCTGCCACTGGACGAGCTGGAGGAGCTGCTTGTGCGCCACTGTGCGGACATACCCCACAGCAGGGAGCCGCCCATGAATGTCACAAATTTAAACTACAGGGATGCATTCCGGAAGGAGTTCTATAATGAGGTGTTGCTGGTGCAGCCCGTCGAGGATGTGTGCAAGGTGGAGATCACCTGGGTGCTGCCAAGCATGTGGCAGTATTACAGAAGCAAGCCTGAAGCGTTTCTCTCACATTTGCTCGGCTATGAGGGCGTTGGTAGCCTTTGCTCCTATCTGAGAAATCGGCTCTGGTGCATGAGCGTGATGGCTGGCGTTGGACGGAGCAGCTTTGATACAAACTCGATATACTCGCTTTTTAACATTTGCATATATTTGACAGATGAGGGCTTTGAGCATCTGGATGAGGTAATGTCCGCCACATTTGCCTGGATTCGACTGTTGACTGAGTGCAACACGTTCCAGGATAGCTACAAGGAGATGCAACAAATAGCAGCCACAAATTTTCGCTTTCAGATCGAACTACCCTCCATGGACAATGTACAGAGCATAGTGGAGGCATTCAGGTTTTTGCCGCCCAAGGATGTGCTCACTGGCACCGAGCTGTACTATGAGTACGATGAGGATGCGCTGACGATGTTGAAGCAGCACTTGAGCGATTTTAAGTTTAATATCATGATCTCATCGCATATACCGTATGAGGACCGTGAGTATGATCGGAAGGAGCCTTGGTTTGGCACACATTATTCGGGCATTGCGATGCCAGACAAGTGGGAGGCTATGTGGCACGAGCCGGAATATCATCCTGAACTGAAGTTGCCCGAGAAGAATCCATTTGTGACCACAGACTTCACCCTGCATTGGGAACAGGCGGGCAAGCCGCATGTGCCACGTCGTCCTAAGGCCTTGATTAGGGACGAGCTGTGTGAGCTGTGGTATCGACCGGATGATACCTTTCTGCTGCCCGATGGCTACATAAATCTCTACTTTATTACCCCCATAATGCGCCGAAGCCCTCGTGACTGTATGGCCGCCGTACTGTTTACCTATTTGGTTGAGTTTCGCATCGCTGAGGAATTGTATCCGGCGCTGGTGGCGGGTCTGACCTATGGCCTGGATACAGCTGATAAGGGATTGGTGCTGAGTGTCAGTGGATACAATCAGAAGCTGCCCTTGCTGCTGGAGATCATAATGAGTGTAATGCAAACTATAGACATAGATCCCGCCCAGGTGATATCCTTTAAGGAGCTGAAGAAGCGACAAATTTTTAATGCAATAATCGATGGTAGATCCCTGAATCTTGATCTACGTCTCACAGTGCTGGAACACAAGCGGTTCACTTTGTTGCAAAAGTACGAGGCACTGGAATCAATCACCGTGGAAGACGTTCAGGAGTTTAAGGATAATTTTTACAAGCAAATGTATGTTCAGGCATTAATACAGGGCAACTTCACCGAGCAGCAGGCTAGTGGTGTCATACAAAAGGTGTTCGACACCTATCATAGCAAAAAGATAGACAATCTGACGGAGCAGCACAATCGCTTGCTGCAGCTGCCGCTGGGCACACACTTTCTGCGGGTTAAGAACCTCAACGAGGAGGATTCCAACACCATTGTGAGCAATTACTATCAGATTGGACCCAGCAATGTGAGGCTGGAGGCTCTGCTGGATTTGGTCGAGTTGATTGTGGAAGAGCCCTATTTCAATCAGTTGCGCACGCAGGAGCAGCTCTGCTACAGTTTAGGTTTATATCAGCGTATTGGCTATGGCATCCATGCCTGTGTACTCAATGTCAACACCCAGGAGACCAAACATAAGGCCGACTACGTCGAACAGCGCATGGAGGCGTTCCGTCTCCGTGTTCCCCAGCTGGTCTCCGATCTAACCGATTTGGAGTTCGAGCAGATGCGTGAGACGCTTATAAGCGGCAAGAGATTGGGCGATCATAACCTGGACGATGAGGTAATGCGCAACTGGAGTGAGATTGTTAGCATGGATTATTTTTTCAATCGGACGGAGAAGCAAATACAAGCGCTAACCAACATCAGCAGAGACGAGATCATTGAATTCCTTTTAGACTATACACAGAATAATCTGCGTAAGCTCTCCGTGCAGGTCATTGGTTCATCGGCGGTGTCAAGCACATCGGAAGCACAGTCCAAGACCGATGGTATACCCGTTAGGCAGACCTCTTCGGAGGGTCTGGGCAGGCGACCTGGTTCACTAGACATATTGCTGGATGAGGTGCAACGTAGTATATCAGATGAGCAGATGTTGTTCGAGCAAATTGGTGATAGTATCACGCTGCAGTTCATAAGCGGCAGCGAAGCGGACATTACCGACATAGATGCCTTCAGAAAGGATCTGTACATCTTTCCGTTTATCAGCACCAATCCCAAGCACGACAAGTCGTAAGTGCCAACTAAAAAATAGCTTGTTGGCACATTAAAACTGTCGGGAGGCTAGCTTTTGGACAAAGCCCAACTTGTTGCATGCTGGAAAAAGCCAAAAGTCATGCTCAATCAAAGGTTCGGCTGATGCCACTTTAAATATGCTCTGCAAAGGACAAATGTGTATTCGAATTTAAAAATAAATGAGAAAATCGCTCGTCGTGTAATTTGTGCCAGCCTTCATACGAGTATATTCAACAAGCTAGGAACATGGTTCGCTCTTTACTTGGGGCATGCTTCTTGGTGCGTCTTATTTGTAGCGCAGTCTTATAAAGTCGCAGTCGCAGCACAAACACAATTAAAGGACACACACACACGCGCGCGCACACACACGCGCACAAATAGAGACACAACCAACAAGCGCCATTGAGTGGTGCGGGTCTGAGGGAAACTTTTCGCTTTAGTAAACAACTGACGCCATTTTAATAACGCAAATTACAGTCGACAGTATAAATTTAGTTGGACTGAGGGCGCGGTATGGCAGTGGGCGTGGCATGGGGCATTGCTGGGCAACTGTTGCTGGCACATATTGCGGCTGCTGTTGCTTTCATCAACAACAATGAACCGCAAAAATAATTCAAAATAATTATATACAAGCCAAATAAGGCAAATGCTTTGGCTGACTACTAAATACTCTACAGTGCTGCCAAAATAATTAATATCGTATTATAAAGGCGTTGATTATAAAAACAAGGTATGCAACTACCTTAAATGTAACCATGTACTATATCCTGGGCTTTAAGCCAAGAACCACATTGTACCGTTGCTTAACGAACTCAGCCAATATAAAATAAATACGAAGAAATGTAAGAAATTCACTTGATAAACATTTGGCCAAATTCAAAGCATACTCTTGTGGGCATGTTTACTTCTGCTTGAATAAGTAATCACAGACAACAAGTAGACGAGTATATATTATTTATTGCATATTCCAAGCTGCATATTTCTAAATTAAATTTGAAAATTGTGAAAATCAAATACCAGCAAGAGCTAACAGAAATTTTGTGCTTTAGTCTGTGGCTAAGTGAATTGCAGACTAGAGTTGTACATTGTACTAGTTCAAATGAGGGAACAAGTTCAGTTGTTCAATTTATGGAACGAATCGGTTGTTCCTTTTGTTAAAGTCCCCCTTTTGATTGGTTTTATTAATTTTAAAGAGGTGCCATGCACAGGATCTCCCTGCGAGTACATATATAGTAAGTACAAATTCCTTTGTAAATAATTTGTATAATCTAAGTAATTTGGATTGTCCCATTTGCATATATGTAGTCCTATATGTGATCACCCTGTTATCAAAAAATTTGTTTTCCCTTTTATGAATAACTTGCTTAAGCTGTCGCTATATGTAGCAGAAAACTTATTTACGAAATATATATAGAAATTCAAAATTTTAAAAGAGACAAGCATTTCTATTTAATGGATATCTCATTTTATCGGACAAAGCAAGACACTTTCTGCTTTATAATACTCATAATGAAGTTATTTCCTACTTTGTAACTCTTTACTTGGGTTAACAATTCAAAATTAATTGCATCTAAAGAACATTCACACTCGTACTGAAGAAAACGAATGAACTAGAACATAAAAAGTTCCCCATTTTATTGAGTCGTTCTCCGAACTTGTTCTGAACGTTTGAATACAACCAAAGACTAAAGATATAAGAAGATGGTTCACTCCCATACAAACTTGTTGTACATGAAAACTGACTGTGGGATTTATTATAAATCCATATATATATTTAGTCTTTTATACAACTCTAATTGAAACTACGAGTGCGTTGGCTTAGAAGGAGTGAGCTCTGCTGATGTTGCTAGGCAAAGAGCTTCATTACAAAAGGACATTGTGCCAGGCACTGTCCGCACTCAAATTGCTGCTGATGTATCTGTTAGTGTGGGTGTGTTGGTGTGTGCTGTGTGCTGTTGTGCTGTTGTGCACAGCAGGCAGCCCCTGGCATTGTGTCCGTTGCCTGTGAGCAGGCAGCTTGGCAGCAGTCCAACTGTGCGACATTGTTGCTGCTGCTGCTGTTGGCTGTCAAACTGTGTTGCTGCAATTTTGCATCATATTGTTTGCTTATTTCGTTTCGGGTCCAAAAATAAACAAGCCAACAGCAACTGCTATAGCCAATTGGCCCCACCCAACAGCCGCCCACCAATCAGCCAATGGCCGCTTTTGCTAATGATAAGCCTTGTTTTGTTGCTTTTGTTGTTATTATTGTTGTTTTGCGGCTGGCGTTGCCATAAAATCATTATGATTGCGCTTTGTTGGGCCATTGATTTAAGTTTTAATGTGAAATTTATCAACCGAGCGAGTTGTTCGGACTTAATGCGCTTAAAACTGAATTAATGATGCCTCGCATAACTTTAAACTTTATTAACATTTGCTTTCATTATCGGGCAGCTGAATGAACTAATCAAATAATTTACAATGCTAATTAAATGAGTTTAACTTACTTGAATGACTGAAAGGCCATATCGAATTGAGTACTCGAAATGCATTTGGAAAATTGAATAAAGTTTTTATTTACGCAATCATTTCTTGCACACATGCACATTTATATTTATGTATATGTATATGTATATCACTTGTTATATTTAATTAAATATGTATATAATATATACGTATTCTTTTTGCCAAAAAAAATACACACCTTTTATGACGTCATAGAATTGATGCACTGCATTTTATTTATTGTATTGTATTTAAATTAAAGTTTAAACGCAACACACAAAATGTTTAAGCCAACATTAAAGTAGATATATTTTTTATATAATATAATTTCAATTAAGCATTAATAAAAACAATAAATTTAGTTATGGTAATTAAATTCTGTGCGCCTGTCAGGCGCCTAACAATAAGTAAACTTTTAGCAAACTCTTTTTTTTCCATCTTTTTTGTTGTTGTTTGTTCATTTTGTTTAAATTAATTAATGAATTGTTTATAATGGAAACATTTTTAAAGCGCGTTGATGATAATATGATATATTAAGCATGTATTTTTGAAATTTCTCGTATGGATTATTGCAAATGTAAACAAGTGTTAAGATAATTGTTTATGATGTTCTTTTTCGGCGCCTTTATACGCCTCTGGACTTAAGCTACAATTAAATCAAGTATATCAAGTAATTTACTTATATAAAAATATATGTATAGGCATATTTATTTAATATTATAATTTATTTTTTTTTTGTGATTTTACTTTTTGCATTTTTAGTTTCGTTTTTTCTTGATTTTTTTTTCTTGAAATGTGTCAATTACCTTACATATTGTTTCAGTTATTATTTAAGTTTAGGTTCTCCTTTTCTGAGTGTGTATAACACTGAAAATATGTCCGAATGCTAAGCATGCTCTCAATTTACACTTACGCTTATACAAAATGTAATAAACAAAATTATTCAAATTTGTTAAATTGCTTTAAACGATTTCGAATATGTTGTGAAGTACAAACCGCATTAAATATATTTAGTTTATGTTTATTATATTAATTTAAGTAACGGAATTTGCTTTTTGCTGCTGCACCAAATTTCAATGCAAAAATATTCTGAATAATTGGCTTAGAAGGCATTAAATGAATATTATTAATTGATTTCATTTAATTTTGTTTCAACTACTTTAAAGGCATTTTCTTTCCTTGTAGGAAATACTTCTCAAATAGTTTAATTTAAAATTTAGTTAGTTTTAATTGCTGCAATTCAAATTAAATCTTTCAAGTGTTTTTTTATTTTATTTGTTTTTAATTGTTATTGCTATGTTTAAATTAATTTCATTTTAAATAGAACTTAAAACAAAATTCTTGAATGTGTTTTACTTGTTTTTCTCGCAACGACAAGAAAATATTCATGTTTTTTTTTCTGTTTCTATTGCTCACTTCAGTTTAACCAGGCTCAACTAATTTCACCGCTGATCAATCATTATTATCATCCCTAAATCTCATTCATGCTCCCAAACTCACTTCTCTCGCTCTCTTTCTCTCTCTCTCTCTCTCTTTCTCTCTGCTAGACTTTTAGTTAGTTTTCACTCGCGATATTTTCAATTTGGAATGACCTTAATTAGAAACATGTACTTTTTTTCGAGCTTTACAACATTTTTGCTTATGTTTTTTCATTCTTTTTATATATAAGTATATATTTTATTATTGCTTTCATATTTGCATTCATTTCTAAATGTTTTGGCTGAATTTGTTGTTGTTGTTGCTGCTTTATAGGAAAGGGTGCAGAAATATAGTGGAGTGTTTTTTGGACTAACGCTCCCGGCAATTTTGGCTTTAGATGTGTATCTTTTTTTGTTTGTTTTGGAAATAGTAAAGTTTTGAAATTTCAACTATATCGTTCAAATGTTTTAAATGCATTTAGAAAATAAATAGGACTTCTTATTTGTTGTTTTTTGTTTTGTTTTGCTTTGTTTTGTTTGGATTTGCTGTATTTTTGTTCGAAATGAATTTTCAGGAATATTTGAGAAAAGTGAGCACCACGCTTGCGTGTATTGCATAAGGGCCATTCGAATGGGCAAACAAACAAATTTATCCAAATTAGTTGCCCCTTTTAATGTACATTGTATATGTGTGTGTAAATGTGTATGCGTGTGTGTGTGTTTGGAGTGTGTGTTAATGTTTTAGCTGCCTTTTAGTTTATTACACAGTAAAGTCACCCGTCGCCCAGCTCATCTTGTAGTCATCGATGTTGAAGAAATCGAATATGTCGCCACTGGCATTGAATGCATCCACAGCACCACCGCCACTGTCCATGGCACTGCCCACACCATTGGCCATGCCCGTTGCCGCCGTCCCGTAGTCGCCATGGACCCCGACGTGGCCGGATTGGGGCTGGGTGACCGCCTGCATGATGGAGTTCAGTGTGCTCTCGAAGTCATCGCACACATCCATTGGGGTGCTGGTGTAGTGACCATTTGCCGTGCCACATTCAATTGCGGCTGCATTTGTGCTGACCATGCTATTGTTGCTACTGTTGTTGTTGCTGCTGCTATTGACGGTGTTGCCGCTGGCAGCAACATGCTGGCTGAGCTGTGCCACAAAGCTGTCCGCATCGAAGTCAACATCGGCGCCGTGATTGTTATTCAAGAGCACGCTGTCCGGACTGCTGGCATCGAGCAGCTCATTGATGCTGGGCTGCAGGCTGGGATTGAGATCGCGTCGCATGTTATTGTTGTTGCCGCTCTTGCCGGCACAATAGTTGTTCGAATCATCGCCAATGTCCATTTCCAGCTGCTGTGACATTAGCTCGAGCAACTCATACTCATCAAAATGATTGAGTTTAGCATCGGGACTGTTTGGCTTGTCTGTTGGGCTGTTGCCGCTGCACTTGGGCGGTGTGCTGGGCGGCGGTGTGGCATGATGCTGCTCCAGGAATATGTCCAGCGTTTTGGCCACACTCTCTGCATCGATGGCCGTTGCATCCGGCTGCAGCGGTGAACTCATATCAATGTTCTCAATGAAACCGTGTGCGGCAGCCTGCTGATTGCTGGACGCATAGCTCAAGTGGCTATCATTGGTGTCCATGGCCATGTCGAGATTTGGCAGTGATTGTGGTGTTGGCGGCGCCTCCAGCTTGGGCACCAATGGCACAATGCTAGCACCGCCCGCTGCTGTTGTCGGCGTGACGCCATTGAACAACGCCAGCTCGGGCAGCGGCGTTATGGGCGTGATGGGCTCCAAGGCAGCGCTCTCGGGCAGCTCCCCCTGCTTGATGAGTATGTCCAGCACATCGCTGACTTGCTCCGACTTGATGCCTGTGGGCTTGCGCTGCACCAGGCAGCTGCTGGCTGCAACTGTTGCTGCTGGTCCCGGCGATGCTGCGGGCTCCTCTTTGATCTTCATTAGGGGCATGCTGCTGCCCATTGCGGCGGCTGCTTTGCTGGCCGCCAGCTGCTTGGTGGCCTCCTCGTATTGTGGTGGCGGCGCCGTTGTGGGCTTAATGTCCAGCTGTATGAGCTGTTGGCCAGGCTGAAAGTGTTGCTGCTGTTGTTGATGTTGCTGCTGTTGCAGTTGCAGCTGCTGCAGCTGTTGCTGTGTGATGATCGGCTTGGCCTCAATGGGAAACACAATGCTGGGCAGCGAATTTGTGCGCTGGTGTCCATTGAGCAGCTTCTTTGTGGCAGGTGTGGACAGCGCTGTTGCTGCTTGCGGCGCTGGCAACGGCGGTGTTGCTGTTGTTGTTGTTGTCGCTGTCAGGCTAATGTTGCCGAGCGTGTGTGCGGTCATCTGCTGATCATTGAGCCCCAGCAGGAATATGGTCTGGTTGCCCTCGTTCCAGACGAGTCCCACGTTGTTGGGATGCGGCACAGCTGATGTTGCTGCCGTGACTGGCTTGCCGGCGTGCAATATTGTTGCCGTGTTGGCGGCAGCAACAACATTCGCTGGCTTTGAAGGCGTGGCTGGCAGCTTGGTGGCGCTATTTGTGTTGTTGCTGTTGTTGTTGGATGGAATGAGTACAGTTTGTGTCTTTTGCGTGAGCAAACGCATCTGCTGCTGCTGCTGCTGTAGTTGCTGTTGCGCCTGTTGTTGCTGTTGTAGTTGCTGCTGCTGCTGCTGGAGAGCCTGCTGCGCTGCTGCGGCAGCGGCAGCCTTCTGCTTTTGTATCTTAGCCTCCAGCTGCTGCTTGACAACCATTTTCTGATTGATGGGCGGTGGCTGGCTGTTGTTGTTGCTGTTGGCCTGCATGCTGCTGATGTTGCTGCTGTTGTTAGCGGGTTTCTTGGCTTGACTGCTGCTGTTGTTGTGCACACCATTGAGTTTGGCCGCTGCTGTCGTGTTGACCGGCTTAACGGTCACCTTGGCCGGTATGCTCTTATCCAGCTGCGGCAGCACCGTCAGCGTCTGCTGTGGTCCATTCGCCGTCGTTGTGGTGATCAGCGTGATCTGCTGCGAGGGCAATGCATTCACGACCTGGGCGGTAACCGTTTGCTGCTGCTGCTGGCGTCGTATTTGCTGCAGCTCCTGTTGGGAGCGCTGCAGCTGGCGCTGCAGTTCATCAATTTTACGCTGTTGCCGGCGCAGCAGCTCCTCGTTCTGTATGATGGTCGCCGTTTGGGGCTGCGGGGGCAGTATTGTTTGCAGCGTCATCGCATGATTGCTGTCCAGTTGCTGCACCACATCCATTTGCTCGTGATCCATTGCGCTGACTGGCGACTCGGCCACCAACATGGCCACTGGAGGTGGCTGCTGGTGCACTTCTGTGGCACCACAATTGCTGGTGTCCATCGCATCGCTGATGGTGATGACTTCTGTGGCAGCTGCGGGCGTATTCACCGGCGTGCAGCACTCGATGGGCTCCAGTGGCAAATAGGGCTTTAGACGCTCAATCAACTGCGGCTTGGGTCCGGAGACGGGCAGATTGCGTCGCTTCAGATGCTGCTTCAAGTCGGACACCTTCATTTTCTCCAGTCGCGTCAGATCTGTTATGGAGCTGGTGGACTCCGCATAGCTGTTGGCCGGACTGGGCGGTATGGAGGAGCTGACTGAAAGCGCTGGCGACGGCAGCGGCGGCGGATGTTGCTGCTGCACCGTTGCAGCTGCAACTGTTGCTGTTGGCTGATGTGTGGCTATTAGTGACAGCGTTGGCGGTGCGGGCGTGTGCGTCGCTGGTGGCGCCGCAGTCAGCAGTGTGGCATCTCCAAAGTTCAATGGTGCCCCACCTGTGCTGCTCGTTATGGAAATGGTATTGGGCAGCGTAAGAGGCGTCGGTGTTGCTGCTGTTGTGATCGACGTGGCCAGCGCCGGCACCGTCTTGGTGGTCACCGTGATGCTGTTTGCTGTGGTGCTGATGGAGCTGCTGACGCTGGCGCTAGCGCTGGCCGAGGCAGCGGCAGCAGCAGCAGCAGCAGCAGCGGCGCTGGCTGCGGGCAGTATGGATTGATTCTTGTTAAGGTTCTCCAGAAACTTGAGCAGGTAGTTCTGCTGTTCGAGGAGCAGCTGATAGGATGTTGTTTGATCCGCCTGTGCCTGATCCTGTGCTTGGCCCGTGGCGCTCGGTGGTCCCTTGTATTCGTGGAATTTGATGGTGCGCGCCTTGGACACGGGCTTCGACTTGGATTTCTTGCGATTCTTATCCTTGCCAGGCGCATCCGACTTGACAGCAACCGGCTGCAGTTGCAGCCGCATCGGCGGCGGTGGCGGCGATGCAATGGAAGACAGCGGACTCAGCGTGGATGTGCTGGAGCCCAGGGAGCAGGGCGAGGCAAGCATGGGCAGCATGTGAGCCGGACTGACCGTGGGCCCAACCACGCTCTGGCAGAGCTCCTCAAACAGATTGGCCGTCTCCTGCTTTACCTTGATGGCACTGGCAATGGGCATGGGCGGCGGTGGTGGCGGCGGTGCACTCACCATGGTATGTGTGCCACCACCCATGTGGCAATCTTTCGTATTCAGCAGCTGTATGGACGGCACCATGCTGAGCACCAGCTGACCGCAGCTGCTGGGCGTTGGCGGTGTGGGCGTGGTCAGCGCCACAGTGACAATGCCCGCTGAGGCGGCAGCTGCCTGGAGCACATCCTTGGGCGTTGTAGAGAGCGGCTCGACCGGCACCACTGCAGCGCTGCTTGTGACGCTTGTGGCTGCCACTGGCGCAGCCGCTGGCATAAGCTCATCCAGACGAGGCGGCGTTAGCCGCGTGTCGCTCTCGGAGCTCTGTGAATCCTCCTCGAAGGTAACATAGCTGTGCGGATGCTGTGGACGCGTCAGCAGGCCCTCACTGGTCGCCTTAAAGGGCACCAAGCCCTCCTTGACAATCTTCTCGATGGGCTTCTCCGTATGCAGAATGTTCTTCTTGATGAGCTCCAGCGGACCCGGCCGATGCTGTATTTGGGAGTTGAGCTGATCCGCCAGGCGCGCCTTCTTCAGCATACGCTGCTTCTCCGCCAGGCTCGGATCGATGTGGCACTCATCCTCCTCGAGTATGTGCAGTCTCTCGAGATCTTCGCGATTCGGCCGCTGCTGGATTTTGGCCTTCAGCAGATCGCTGGTCTTGGCCCGTTCCAGTTGCTTGCATTGTTCGTGGATGGCGGGCGAGGTTTTCAGTGCTACATATGGGCGAGATATAGATTGGATATTTGATATAACAAAGCCATTTTTCAAGTACTTAAATTCAAATGCGCCAAGTTTCTTATAGCATAGAATTATGCCCGTTTTCCATAGGATCTTTTAAGATTAAACACAATTTCGTTTTCTTATGTTAACAGCTGGTATTAGCTTTATCAGGAACATTAGAAAGGATCTCAGCAAACAAAGCAAAGCGTGCTTAGGATATATATCGCTGCCCAAATGTTTTTCATATAAAAACTCATTTTTCAACCGATTGTTCCTATGGCAGCTAAAAGATATACTGATCCGATTTTAATGAAATTTCATCAAACTATATAAAACATATAATAACTTTTCATTGCGCAGTTTGGTTGAAATATGTGTAAAAACAAAAAAGTTGTTCCTACAAAGCTTTTTTTCAACCAATTGTTCCTATGGCAGCTCCAAGTTATGATTGTCCGATCTTGATCAAGTTTGGTTAATTTGTATAAGGCATTATGAAACTTAAATTTGTTCAGTTTAGTGTGAATATCTTGGAAAACAAAAACGTTTTTCGTACAGCAACTGCATTTTCGAGCGATCGTTTCCATTTTTCTGGGAAATAAATTTGGAACACGCCCGATTACTTTAATTGATCTATTTTTAAATGAAACTGCTAATGAGCTGCAAATATTTTTGCATTTATGCTGTTTGCATTTTTGCAATTTTCAAGCCAAATATTCAAAAAAAAAAAAAAAAAAAAAATTTAAAAATTAAAATAAATGATGTCTGTTAGAGAAATGTCTTAAAGCGGCGCCAGGCTAAAGATTATTATTATTTTCATTTATTTTATATTCTTTCGTTATTTTTGTCGTATTTTTTGGCGCTCGCATTGCTGTCGAAAATTTGTCATTTAAATTCAAATTCAAATTCACTTTCGGCTGCGTTGAGCACACTGAATTGGTTTGTAAATTCGCGTATTTTGTTGATTCTTTTCGGCTTTCTTCCGTTTTGGGCGCTCGCAACTTTCTGTGGCGCTGTGCATAAATTTGCGAAGGAGGCCATTGAAAATGCGCACATATTTGCATATCCTTTTTGCCGGGCTTTTACATTTGCCAGGACGCGCTCTGAAGCACATAAGTGAGGCTAATGTGTACGATTTTCCTTATTCTTTTCGTTTTCATTTCGATGGCAGTCTCTTCAATACTACTTATCGATTTAGCTAGGCACAAAAGTCACAGTCAATAGAAACAAGCAGCTAATTCTTGCCAGATCAAATATTATTTGACGGTCTACTTACATGGTATGATGCCCTGCTCGACAAGTTGCGAGTGCGGCCGCCGCACCATCAGCTTCACTTTGAGCGCTGCAAATATACAAACAATAGATATAAATTAATAAAGGAAAATACGTTGCATAGATGGTCAATCAAGCGATAAATGAGCAGTCAACAAGTTGTAGATATAAATTAAAGCCACAAACATTTAACATAAATTAAAAGGTGTGTGGATCGAACGCGCGAGGGGAGTGGATCACAGATCAAAAAAATATATATGTATATATATGTAGCTCATAAAAAATGCTTCAAACAGCTGGCTGAAATATTTGAATGCCAAAGTTTTGTGCGGGTTTTCGGTTTTTTGACAACGCAAAGCAATAAATGTCGAGCCCAACACAAAAAGCAGCTGCAAATGGAAGAAATAAAAAACACAACGCACAAAATATATAAATATAATAAAAAAGGAAGAAAAAAGGTAAAAGTTTTAATATCTTTATGTGCGGTCTGCTATTGTTATTATTCGTGTGCTTGTTGCTGTTGTTGCTGCTTAAACTTTTCCTTTATTCATTTTGACTGCTTAACACCGCTGAGTGTAAAGTTGGCGCCACAAAAATTAAATATTTAAGCCGAGCGTCAAGAGACGCCTGCCTGCCTGCCTGCCCGCCTGTCCACATGCCCCCCGGCGCCACGGGGC